>OZ012738.1:610537403-612991057 GCA_963859935.3 Lathyrus sativus | reverse complement strand
AAATTGTAGTTTGACACAGTCACGTGTTTGAAATATTTTTTTGATCATAAAGAATTGAATATGAGATAGAGGAGATGGCTCGAGCTTCTGAAGGATTATGATTTTGGTATGAATTACCATTCGGTTAAAGCGAATGTGGTAGCTGATGCGTTGAGCAGGAAGTCCTTACACATGTTTATGCTTATGGTACGAGAATTAGAGTTGATCAAGCAATTCAGATATATAAGTTTGGTGTGCGAAGGAGCTCCTGGAAGTGTTAAGTTGACTAGTGGCATTCTGGAATAAATTAGAGAAGTCCAGAAGACCGGATTGCATGGGTCGATCAAATATCTCAGATCAGACACAAATTGCATCGTTGTAACCTACCTATATCAATTCATATAATTTTGAGTTGGTCTAGCACCATGTATGATAGACTCATTTAAGATTTGTCGATGTCGATTCTTTCATTGACGACACATCTCCCTAGAGAACTCTCTCCAATTGGAATAACTCCATTGGGAATCAACTCTTAGTTGATGTCAGTCGCCCAAATACGTCAGAGGGTCTGTGATTTGTTGTTGCATATTGAACTGCAGTTTGACACAGTCACTCTTGTGCATCTCCACAGTAGTGAACCTGATGATTGGTATTTTTGTTGTCCAAACTGCAGCATCCTCCAGGTTAACCTCATGGTCGAGACCCATATATGACCTCCAGAGAAATTGTATAGAAAAAATACATGATTAGAATATTTATAAATTGGTAATAAAAATCTTCAATTACACGTTGCCCCTCAGCCTAACTTATGCTTGATTTCAGACAAACATCCATCAATTGAGAGTGCTTATAAAAACCTTGATAACAGATGGAAAGATCCTCCTTTTGCGCGTGTCTACTGCATTAGGCATATTGCCCAAAATTTCATACTAGAGATCAAAGACAAGTACACTATGGAAGAAGGTTGTGAACGCAGGGTATGCATTAACATAACCTTCCTTCAACACTACCGCGAAGAGATCAGATTGAAAAATGCAGATGCAATAAGGTGAATCGATAATATTCCATTGGAGAAGTGGGCCAGAGCATATGACAATGGTCAACAATGGGGCCAAATGACAACAAATCTCATGGAATTAATGAACCATATCTTCAAAGGTATCTGAAATCTACTGATAACCGCTTTGGTGAGAGCAACCTATTTTAGGTTAGGGTCACTATTTGAGATCAAACTTTCAAAATGGCGTTCAGTGTTACAATCAGTGCAGATGTTCAGTGTTACAACCATCGGGACAATTTCCTCACAATTATGCATCATAATACGACAATCTTTGTCACTTTTAACTGAGCCCTGGAAACAACATTGTCCATTATCGTTGTACACCGTAAAAAGCCTTTGAATTATTCTGATCTTTTCACCATCTGCAATGTCTTCATCTAACCAACGAATCAAACTCCTTTGAGATGCTCAAACGTCTTCGTGTTCTAGAGTCGGGCCTTCATCAGAGGCTTTACTGCCGAATAAATCAAATGGCATTTCTCACTTGAATATAAGACGACATAAATGGAGACATTTTGAAGAAAATTGAAGGAGAGATTTAGAAGATGGGTGAAAAGGATGGGGAAGGGATGCAATATATATAGAAAATCTTAAACAACACAGTAGCCACTGCATGTGGCGCATGCTTTTAGAGAATGCATGCATGCGCCACATACAGTGACATGTACTATAAGCATGTGGCAGCATGCATGACGCCTGTGTACAACAAATGCATGCATGTGCGATTCAAAGTGACTACTCCTTTTGTCAGTTAACTTTTTTTTGTTTGAAACATGGTTAATTTCGTTTTTTTTTTGAAAAATTAATTGAAAAAAATTGTTATTTAAAAGAATCAATGTTTCCATTATTTTGTTGATGATATTAAAAAATGATAATTTAAAATGATTATTTAGTAATAAACATATATTTTATATACACTTTTGTATGCTCTAATAATTTTTAGTGATATATTTTTTAAAAATATGATATGAAAATATTAATATGTATTATAAATTTTCTCATTGACGATGTTTCAATTTATTAACATTGAAGAATTTAATTTAGACAAATATTTGACTTGTATCTGTTTATATAATATATTTTAAAATAAATTTTTAATTTTAATTTTATATTTTGTAAATAATATAAAAATATTAAATTTAATTAATTAATTAATGACTAAAATTTGTCTCATGCATTAAAGATAAATTAAAAATAACATAAAAAATATATATATTATCAAATGACTAATTAACAAATATAAAGATGTATGTGTTAAATATACAAATACAGTTACAAAACATATTATAGAAGATCATTCAATAACATACGTGTCAAATAAAGAATGATGGACAAATATCAGGTCATCCATTTATTCGTCAAGACGATGAGATTCATAAAAGATACGATAGATTACCATAAAATATGTGGTCCATTTTGATCTAATTGTCAAAAAGTAAACTAGACTAAACCATACATTAATGTGGTCCACATTAATATTTATAAGGTTGAAGAAAGACTTAAAAAATGTTGAATGAGGGATTGAATTAATAAATTTTTCTGAAATAAAAAATAATAATAAATTTTTCTTTAATTTATATGAAATCTAAATGCTAATTACATTCAAATGTATGTATATCCCTTGAATGAGATGATATTCTAGATTTAAACTCAATATACATCTGTAACTGTAATTTTTAATAATCGTGAAAATAGTTATTTTGATTTATAATAATGATCCAAAAAATAAGTAGCAAACTCTATATCTTCTATCATTTGGTATTTTATGTTTTAATTATATTATATTTTATGTTGAACAACTGGTACCTTTGAATTTAGTGGGACCATCAATCAATACAATTCAATTCCACCTCACATTTTATTTTATTTTATTTTAAAATAAATTAAAATTTTAAAATAATTTAAACTAAAACTACCAATACTCAACTTAAAACTCATTAATATTTATGTTTAACTTTAGATGAAAATAATAATTTAAAATTTGGACTGGGAGTCGTTAAAACCGACTAGTCCACGTGGATTGATCATTAAACTTGAAAAATCATAAGCCTTGAATCTTAAATATAGTGTTTATATTTTCAGAATTTTTTTAACCCGTTTTAAAATACTCGTTACTTATTAAGCTAATCTATATGGGTTACAGATAGGCCACTATGCCTGCGTGACTAAATTTTTAAAAAATTATATTAATATTCATAATGTTTCACTTTATAATAATATATTATTTTTTCACCTTACTAAATGATTTTTTTCTTTTAATTTTATACGTTAATATTGATTTCTTGTGTTTTTACTTCACCATTTCTTTATATTATATTAATTCTCTTATATTAATTATTCAAGTATTATTTTATATATTATATTTGAAAATGTATTATTATATTTATAAAAAAGTAATATAATATTATATTTAAAATATATGACTTTTTGTTATATTATTATAAACATAAGACTTTAATTTAAATTTTGTATAACAAAATTTTTTTAAAAAATAGTCCTTATAAGGCCGGATTGCCTTAAAAAATCAGAGATTTGTCAAGGGTATGTCTGTTAAAGGTCGGTAGTACATTTTAACAACTATAGACTAAATAGATTATTCAATAATTAAATTATTAATCGAAGAAATAAATCATTAATTGAACAATTATAAAATTTTAAAATAAAAATATTCAAATTAAATTTTTTAACATATATTTCATAATTATAAAAGGTAGGATAAGAAATCTATAATGGTTGTCTAGAATGTAAAATTGTGTTTTTAAGTGTGTATTAATTTGGTTTAAAATTTATTATTGATTGATTTTTATTTATTTTTAACACAAATATTTCATTTATGGTTTCTTAAGTTGGAGTATAAGTTTGCATTATCTATTATAAAAATTAAAACAAAGTTCTATAAAATTATTTTAAAACAACTTACATAAAATTTCACTTTTCAAACCTAACAAATTTTTAATATTTTCAAAAATAAATCATTTTTAATATTAGTCAATAAAAAACAAATTTAATTAAGTTATAAATAATATAGATTTCAAAAAAAAAATTAATGTGAAGAAAGCGTTATTTTTGTGGGTAGGCAACCCGGTCGAATCACATCATTCTCAATCTAATTGAACAGTCCGGATTGAATTTAAAATCTGGGCCAGACTTTAAAACGCTAGATGAAAGTTTTTAAGACTAGGAGAAGAAAATTTTACTCGATATCCCTACAATTATTCTGATACCTCTACACATAAAAAATTTGGACTAAAATATTCTCATATAAATAATTATAAGTTTGAGAACTTTTTCATTTTCCCTTGACGCTCCCAAAGACTTCCGGAACAAAACAAAGTTACGCTCACCGGAACACTTCCGGCTCATAATTTGGCATCCGAAATAGTTAAAGTAAATGTTCTAGTTTTAAAATATTTAAGTTTGTGTGCCAAAACTCATTTTAAGAGTCTTTCAGTTTGTTAAAGTGTTTACCGAAAGTCTCCTCAAACGTGTTTAGTTATTTTTACCTTTCGGAAGACTCATAAAATGAGTTCCGGTTTTGTGGTTTTTCAGTTTTAAACCTCATTTTTTATGTATTTCGGTATTGTTTTTTTAAATATTTTTTGACTTTTTTTTAATTTTTTGTTTGTTTGATTATTTTTCAGTGGCGCGAACATGAGGCGGTAGGACGTTAGAGGATACTTTAGAACATGACACTTCATTGAGATTTGCTGGTGAAGAAGAGCATATCGTGCATCCGCAGTACCGCCGGTTGGTTATCCCAAAGGGTCATACAATACATTCTTTTGGTTAAGTACGAGCAGCATATTGCCAAGCATGTATGGTTTGGTGAGGTAAGTAAACGACGTGTATTTGATACTGAATAATATTTGAATTTTTAATGTTGTATTTTTAATTATTTTCAGGAGAAAGCCTCGAAGAAAGATCTAAAGGTTGTTGGACATGGGCTGAAGCTTGTAGCGAGGGTTCCACAACAACTTCCAAGAGAAATGGGGGGCTGGGTTTCTAGGTTTGGTCTATCTTCACTCCAGAGAGCCAGTTTGACGAAGATAGACACAAACCTGGTTTCTGCATTTGTAGAGAGATGGCATCTAGAGACATTTTCATTTCACATGCCGTTTGGTGAGATGAGCATTACTCTGGATGATGTCTCTTGTCTGCTTCACTTGCCCATCAGACAAGTGTTCTAGCCCCCTTAACATGTCACTGAAGCGGTTGTTGTTGGACTTGCTGTTGGCTACTTATGAGTGTCATAGTATAGGGCACAAGAACAAGCCTGTCATTGCAGGAGTTCTTACTATAAGTTGGAGTGGTTATACGATTTATTCAAATAGCATAGAGCTGCTTCTAGATGGGCACATATGACCAGAGCGTATTTGTTGATGTTGTGGATTCCACAATTTTTGCCGGCAAAACCTTTACGCTTGTCGAGGCACGATACCTCATATTATTTACGGGCTTGGACAGATTATCGAGATATAGTTGGGGAGCTGTTGCGTTGGTTACCCTTTACAGTCATCTTGGAGATGCTTCTATATTCGGTTGCAAGCAGCTTGGTGGTTATCCTACTCTCCTACAGGTATTTATTTTAATTTAATTTATTATGTTTTAACTAATTTTATTTAGTATATTATTTAATTTATTTATTTTATTATGTTATGAATAGTTTTATTTAGTTAATTAATATTATTAATTTTGTAACCGTGCTAGATTCACGAGTATTTTTCAACACTTGGAAAAAGGGGAGAGAATTGGATACCAGCGCAAAATTGTGGTCTCCCTCGAGCGATGAAATGGTCCTATAAGCAAGGAGTCCTGAAGGCGGATGAGTTGTGACCTATTTTGGACGAGCTGACACTTGTTGATGTCATCTGGTGGCTATTCGAGGATCATAGAGTATGTCGTCAGTTTAATGAGATATGTCTGTACAAACGGTGTCTGAAATGGGGTGACATAATTGTTCTATATTTTCTTGACAGATGTATACGTCAGTTTGGATACAGGAAGTATATTCCACCCCACCTCCTGATTACATGATGGTTGATGATATTGATGTTGAGTGGATTGGTTACCATCAGAGCTTCCTTACTGTAATTCGTCCGATAGCACTGGCCATCACCCTATCTGAGACAGATGATGGATATCTTGAGTGGTATTATCGTGTTTTGCATCCTCGTTTGGTACCACCCCCTTATGATGCGCCAAGAGAGGTGTTGATTCCTATTTACGATGTAAGACCATTTGATCCTAGTTGAGCTCGTGTTTCTATATTGATTCATCATTATCTCCGACAGGTTGATGCTGAAGAGGATGATCCACAGTTTGTTGATTTATTTGAAACTTTACGTATTTCTCGTTCACATTGACTTGTGTTTATGTTTTAACTATTATACTTATTGACTTATGTTTATGTGTTAGTTTTTGGACTTATTGACCTAGTTGGGATATGTTTATATTTTTTCATTTGTATTAACTACTAGACTTATGTTTAATTTTGAATCTAGTTATGTGTTATTAAGACATATAAAATTAAAATTGAATGACATAATTCATTATTCATGTTTTGATTACATATTCATGGTAACATAGGTGTAAGTTGTTGCCAATGTTGTAGACGTCCTGCAAATCCTACCATCCAAGATGTTGTTGTTGGAGAACGAAATTTCTTCCAATCTAATGTGACTGGTGGCAATAGAAACCATTCTTTCATGTTTACCTGAATAAATAAAAAAATAAAGTATTAAGTCATATGTTTAATAAAATAAACTAAATAAATTTAGTCATATTAAATACAAATAACTAAGTACTTGAACCAAATGATTTTGGTTTAAAAAATCAATGCAATAAATGGAGACATTTGGTGAATATGAACTTGTCATAGGGAAGAAATTCATGCATGGATTGACTAAACAGACAAGTACAACATTATAGCGATTTGCTATCAAGTAACCAATATCTGGTAAAGTCAACCATTTCTATAGTGGTTGAGGACCAAATGCCTCTTTCATTAAACGTTCTCTCACTTCTGCTAACCGATTACCAAATAAGCTGTTGTAATACTCCAAAATTTGCCCTAAGATTTGTCGTTTCATCTGGCATTCCATTGCATTTAATCAGTCACTAACAGGTTGGGTAGTTAGTTGATTTTTGCAGGAAAATATCATGTGGCGCGCCCTTTAGTTCATGAAGGATAAAATGGTCATTTGGTTGCAGCCGGCCGTCAACTTACGAATTTTGAGCTGTAGGCAGGAAATTTGAGCTGTTGGATATTGTTGATGTGAGTTAAGGCCGAGATGTAGTTGGAATAGTTTGATTGTGGAGGATTTGAGTTGTTCAAATTAAATCGATTCAAGCTAGTGGTTTGAAGTTAGTAGGAGAATATGATCATTTGAGTTTAATTAGACAGTTTGGATTTATACGGATAAGGTCTCCTTTGAATTGCCGGAAGGTTTAATCGGAAGTTGTGTCGAAGACGAGGTTAATCGGATAAATTGGATGAAGTAGGAATTAATAAAAAATATGTGGAATTTCACTTTATTTTCTCATTTTATTTTAAATCAATTTTATTTCATTTATTAATTTTATTTTCATTCCATTTTAAGACAATTCATTTCATTTTTAAATAACCTTGTTTTATTTTAAATATTATTTCCACTTCATTTTTTTATATAATTTTAGATGTTGGTCTCATTTCCATTTTTTAAAATAATAATCTTGTTACATTTTAATATTGGTTTTCATTTTTGCATATAAAAAACAAATAATAAATTAATTAATTAAAGAATTTTATTAATAATAATGATTCTTTACCAAAAATAATAATAATAAATAAAAATTACAAAAAATAATAATAATAAATTACACTTTTCATAAAAATTCCTAAAAAAAAAAAAATCCTAAAGTGTTCCGATTCCGAGTTTTCCGATCACCTCTTTCGAACCTGCAAAAATAAGCAAATGGACAAGATTTTATCGGTTAGAGTTTTTCCGACACCCTCAGAGTGTTCTCATCATCGGGCGTGTCGGGAGGGCAACGGATTACTCTGAAGTTGGCTCCCGACTTATTTCGCAACTTCGGCTAAGTTTAGGCAACTTTTGTTCTTAGGGCACCAGAGAGAGATAAAGAGATAAAAAAACGCCTTTGAGGAAAAAGTTGGTTTCCAGAAAAGTGCTTTTGGAAAAAGCTAGTTTGAAAAAAAGCACTTATTTTCAAAAAGCGTTTTTGCCAAACATAGTTCAAACAGAATTTTCCAGAAAAATCATTAGGCCCATGGATCAAACTAGAACCTCCTGAAAAACGTAATTATCCAACAAACTCAACAGCGATCAAACGACAATCACGGCGCAGAAGGTTGGTTCAAACACCAACAAGTTTATCCTGAAAAATCTCAGTCAAAAACAAACCATAAGTTTCACAAATCCAGCCCACGAATAAAACGTATAAAATCATCTCAGAAAAAGTTCAGAAGGGGAACATCAAGATCCGAAACCCTAAAGTGAAAACGGCTCCGGAACGGAGACTCAGAGGGAGAGTTCGCTCTCACTTTCATCATCATCGTCCAAACAAAGACAAGAACAAGGAACCCAGAGAAATCATCAAAGGTTCATTCGGATACGAGATCAGAGGGAGCCTCAAAGGTTAGAAACTCAACCTTCAATCCTCATCCCCGAACTCCGGACTCAGAGAGAAGACGAAAGTCCATCCTCATCATCATCATCATCGGCTGCGAGCTAAAGAAGAAGGACGTTTTCGCAGAAGATCACGACATCACCACCGCCGCATCACCGTCGAGTCCCACCGGAATCGCTTCCAACCTTCCTAGGAAGGTAAGCAATGATCCATTGTGTGTTTGTTTTTTCGTTTTCACAGGTATCAAAAGAGAAAGACTACATGCAAACAAGAATGAGAAAGTAGAAAAAGCTCTGAGTTCCGTTAACGGCGCCGGCACCCATGAGTGAAGAAGAAGAAGTTATCAAATGAAAAGAAGAAACCGAAGGGTTCAGCTGAAAATATCTGCCCCCTCCCCATTTATCTCTCTTTCTATTCTTTCTTTTTTTTCTGTTTTATTTATTTATTTGATATTTATTCATTTTATTTATTTTGTTTTAATTTAGTTTGCTTTATTTTTAATGGATGTAATTATAATTTGACAAAACCATGATTTAATTTTTTCTTTAATTGAACAATCCCTATTCCTAAAATTTTCATAAAAATAATAAAAACATTATTCTCAAGCTAAAGTACATATGTAATATATTTAGGTCAAGATTTTGAGTTGTGGGTAATTTTTCTTTATAAATTGGATGCCAAAATTAGAACAATTTATTTTTTTGAATTAAAAAGAAGCCTAATTCTAAATCCCTTTTTTAAAAAAATAATAAAAACATTTTTCAGCATTTTAATTAAAACGTTTTTATTATTTATAACCAAAAAACTAAAAAACACGCTTCTTCTTCATCTAAGACCTAAAAACTAAAACATTTTTTCTCTAATTGTTTTAGTAAAAATAAATAATTAGTAAAATAATTTCTCCTTGTAAATACAAAAATTAAAAATTAAAATTTTTTTCTCTTAATCAAATATTGGTCTTTTTTTCAAAATTAAGATTAACTTTCCTTTAAATAAAAATTCAAAAGTAAAATTCATGATTTAGCCGTTTCAATTTTTGTCTAATCCTCATTGTTTCTTGATTTGTTTCAGATTATTAATCCCACATTTGTGCATATTGTAATTATGCGAGGTCATTATCGCAATTCTTTAGTCTTCCATTTTTGGAATTTGTAATTTACGCGAGTGATCGTCGCGATGCTTTTTCTTTACCGCTTTCCTTATTTTCGTACTTTAACTCTGCCATATGATAACTCTTCGTCATTTGCATTATTTACCGTTAATTTCACCTTCCGAAGGAATAGGTCTAACAGTTTGACCGCCGAGTCAATAGCCTTACCCTTTTGAATGTTTCAAAATCCTAATTAGCCTAGGTGTCCCGCCGTGGACGAAAATGCCCTTTACCCTAGCGTAAGGTCAAAGAGTCGTCGTACTCTGTTTTAGGGTTTCCCGCCGTGGAACATTTAGTTAACCCTAATTTCAATTCAAACTATTTCAACGTATAAATAGGAGTCTCATAATTCAACGTAAGCGCGTCCTTAAGAAATGCTTACTCCCCATTGAAACCTTGACCACAGTCAAGACGTTTCTAACCTCCCTTTCGAGGGGAACTACAATTACTCTGATTCCATTCCCTACCTAGGATACGTAGGCACAAGATGCGAATCTTGCCGAGTAAACTTAGGACTAACCCTTAGGTCTTTGTCACTCTTAACCCCTAGCTCAGTATATATTTCAAGCAGATAATAAAATAAAATAAAAGCATACATTAAACAAAAGGTTCTTGTAGGGTACTACAGAAGTTTAGGGTGCTAGTACCTTCCCTAAGCTTAACCAACCCCTTACCTAGGTCTCTCCCCGCATTGTGTTTGCGATGCAAAAATTAGGTTTTCCTTCTTTTGACATTTTCCTTTGGATAAATCAAAGACCGGTTGTGAACTAAATATGTGATTCAAATTAATTAATAATTTGATATCCTATTCTCACCGCAATAGCTGCCATACAAACTTGATCTTTCCTTGTGTATTATTTCCAACCTCAAATCCCGACGAACTATTGGCCAACCATTTTCACCATATCCATGTGATGAAGCAATGACTCTAAATCCACAATTACCATCTGATACAACATTAAATACATCTTCAATATATGACCTAATATGATTAGGAAATTGAGAGATGAACTGCTTAGATGACTGTGACTGCTTATGTGATGTTTGAGATTGCCTCTCGGAAGATTGTAATGGTTTTAACTTCTTCGAAGCCTGTGATGGTTGAGATTGCCTCTGTGAAGCTTGAAATGCTTTATCAACATACTCATGATACGAAGGGTCCCTATAAACATCATACCCTATTGGTTTTTTTTTTTGCATTTCTTCTTGACTCCCCCTTTGATTTTTATTTTCTCAGATGGTGGACACAAAGAAGTCATTATGGGGTAGGAAAGTTCAAAAACTCTACTTTTTAATGCTATTTTCCCAACAACGTCTAGTAACCTAAACCTTTTTCATAATTCATCTATTGCACTACTCATATCCACCTCTGATCCATCACTTGCATCTAACTCCAACTCAACTTCTATAGTTAGTTTCTTCTAATGAACATGCACAACATTTATTGATATCGGTATACCACCAAGTTTGTATCTTGTTAACTCACAAGCACAAGGCAACCAATATGATGTTCTAAGACTACAACCACATATTTCACTGTTAGTTTCAACATAATTAACTCTCAAGCACTCTTCAGCAATGCGTCTCAAAGTAGCTCGAGACATTGAACCACGTAAGTTACTGTAGAATGGACTTACGTGCATGTGCTCAACTTCATACAAACATTTTTTAAAAGAAGCTTTAATGTTGTCCACTTGTAACTTTAAGTTGTTACTCATAGCCTCCCAACATTTGACCATGTCACCTATATTGTTTCCCAACATCTGTTTTAACTTTCAATGAGCAGACTCAACCCTAAAAATAATACATAGTAAAAATACTTTAAAAAATACAAATTAAAAATATACAATTTAAAAATACTAAAAATAAATACATAGTAAAAAATATTAATAAAAAGATACATACCGATTAGTCATGGTGTTACCCAAATGTAGCACTCGATTAATCCATTCTCCCACAAATCTTTGTCTGTGTGGTGTCAACCATGTGTCTTTAACATAATCAAAATATTTAATACAATCAACACACGCCTCCTCAAGTTGTTGCAGTCGTTGATCATACTCAACCTCGTCACTAGCCCATACAACTTGTATCCATAAGTCCTCGATCGTCTTTTGCATGTCACTAACCACATATTGCTTGCATTTTGCACCAACGTTTTTGTTAATGTATAATCGACCTAACAAATCGATTGACCTTGGAAACACAGTTTCAATTGCTTTCATCAAAGCAAGATCGTTAGCTGTCACAATCACTTGTGGACACAAATCTTTCTTCACAAACAATTCTTTAAGCTTATCTAACACTCAACAAAAAGTCTCAGTCTGCTCAGACTCCATATACGCAAATGCGACAGCAAAAGTCAACTAGGTTGATGTCATGCCAACAATTTTAAATAGAGTTTGTCTATATTTGCTTTTCTTATAGGTGTTGTCCATAACTAACACAATGGAAAAAAATATTCAACAACTTAACTGAATCTGGATGGAGGAAAAATATATCTCTAATAGCTTCAAAGTCATCTCTTTTTCTACTCCAATAAACATAACATGTGTCCTCAATAAGCTTAAACAAATGTATCTCACTTCTACGACCTCTTATCTATTTTTCTATCATACTCTTATGCTTATATATTTGAGTGATCCGAGTGATATTCTTTGAATCTCGCTCTTTCAAGAAAAGTAATATGTGTCTAGGTGGAACATGTCTCTTTGTCAAATCAACAACATGTTATTTCTGATACATGGTCAACCTACAAACAAATGAGTGACCTTCTAATCTATCAAGTAAACCATGGTTATGAACTCCTCATTTTAAATCAACATTTCATTCATACCCATCTTTCGTCGGAGTCGACCTGATTTTAAATGAACATCCACATTTTTTCGTCGCACTTTGGGTTCCACTATCAGTATCCTTGTGTTTTTCACCTTTATCACAATCAAATATTAATTTGTTACTTCTTCCTCTCTTGCTTGTTTCAGTATCTGAACGAGTCATAATAATTGTTACTTTATTTTGGATTCCAACCCCTTTAATCAACCTTATCACCTCTTCTTGTGTACCAAATCTTTGAGTAGTTGAAAAAATATCAGAAGTATCTACACATATTTTTGGAGGGACTTTCATATCTGTAGTATAAAAAAATTATTAAAATTTTTTTAAAAAAAGAAAACCAGATCACTTTATGAAAGAGTTCCGGCATAATTTTAAATATATCGGATTTCTTCATAAATGTGTTCTGGTATAGGTAAGAAACAACCGAACGACTTACAAAAAGTGTTCATGTATAGTTTTGTAACAAATCCGAACTCTTTTGGTTAGTCTTCCGGTATATGTTTTGTGATAAATTGAAACTCTTTTTTCAAGTCTTCCGAAAGAGAAAATTAACATACCGGAAGTCTTGATTGAAGTTTTTCGATGCGGTTTGATTTTGTCCAATTTTTTAGAAGTCTGGCATGAATAGTAAAAAATAAATAATAAAATAAAAAAGGGTAAAATTGCCATTTTTTAAAAAATATTGGGGTATTGGGATAACTATAGGAGTATGAATAAAAAAAATTCTAGGAGAATTTAATTTGCTACCCTTAATATTGTATCTGACATTTTTCATATTTTCAAATTTTCAAAAATATCGTTGATATTATTTATCGATTAAATTTTATTTTATTTTCAAAATTTTCATTCTTACTAACATACTAAAACGAAATTTTTGGTAGTACAGTCGAAATTTTTAATAAGTATTTTTTAACATGTTTGAAAATTGTGGCATTTATACCTGAAATTTGAAATTTTCTAATAAAAAATATTGGAAATTTCAAATTTTCAAGTAAAGAATACTGAAATTTTCAAAATTTCTGATAAAAAATACTAAATTTTTTAAAATTTATGATATAAAAGTACAGGAAATTTCAAAATTTCTAGTTCAAAATACCAGAATTTTTAAAATTTTCGATAAAATACTGTAATTTTTAAAATTTTCGGTAACTTTGCATTAAAAAATTATAAATTTTTAAAATTTTTGATATAGACTCAAAATTTCCGATGAAATACTCTAAATTTCAACTCTGCCATATGATAACTCCGTCATTTGCATTATTTACCGTTAATTTCACCTTCCGAAGGGATAGGTCTAACAATTTGACCGCCGAGTCAATAGCCTTACCCTTTTGAATGTTTCAAAACCCTAATTAGCCTAGGTGTCCCGCCGTGGACGAAAATGCCCTTTACCCTAGCGTTAGGTCAAAGAGTCGTCGTACTCTGTTTTAGGGTTTCCCGCCGTGGAACATTTAGTTAACCCTAATTTCAATTCAAACTATTTCAACATAGAAATAGGAGTCTCAAAACTCCACGTAAGCGCGTCCTTAAGAAATGCTTACTCCCCATTGAAACCTTGACCACAATCAAGACGTTTCTAAACTCCCTTTCAAGGGGAACTACGATTACTCTGATTCCATTCCCTACCCAGGATACGTAGGCACAAGATGCGAATCTTGCCGAGTAAACTTAGGACTAACCCTTAGGTATTTGTCACTCTTAACCCCTAGCTTAGTATATGTTGTTTTAATGATACTTATATTTTCATATTTCTCTTGTAGATTACCATGACAACAAACACATCGAACAATATTTTGCGATCCATCCTAGATAAGGAAAAATTGTCTGGGACAAATTTCCTGGATTGGCACCGTAATCTGAGGATTGTCCTCAAGCACGATAAGAAGCTGTATGTCTTGGAGACACCAGTTCCTGAGGAGGAACCTCCTAGTTCTGCACCAAAGGCAGAAAGAGATGCTTATAAGAAGCATTTCGATGATGCCAATGAAACCGCTTGCCTCATGCTTGCTACCATGAACTCTGAGTTGCAAAAGCAACACGAGAACATGTCTGCGTTCGATATGATCGGACATCTGAAAACGCTTTACCAAGAGCAAGCAAGAAATGAGAGGTTTCAGGTTTCAAAGTCCCTTTTTAACAGCAAGTTAGCTGAGGGAGCCCCTGTAAGTCCCCATGTACTCAAGATGATTGGGTATGTGGAGAACCTTGACAGATTAGGGTTTCCCCTTGGAAAGGAACTTGCGATTGATCTGATCTTGCAATCGTTGCCAGAGAGCTTCAGTCAGTTTGTCCTGAATTTCAATATGAATGACTTGGACAAAAGTCTTCCAGAACTGCTAGGCATGTTGAGAACTGCTGAGCAGAATATGAAGACAAAAGGGAAATCCATTCTGATGGTCAGTAATGGAAAGAAACAAAACAAGAGGCCCATCAAACAGGGTGGTAGAGGGAAAGGCAAGGAAGTTGCCAAACCCAAACCCACTCCTCATGTTTTGAAGCCTAGTGGAGGAATAGCAAAGGAGGGCACTTGCTTCCATTGCGGTAAGACCGGACATTGGAAGAGAAATTGCCCAAAGTACCTGGAAGATAAGAAAAATGGAGTAGAGACTTCAAATTCAGGTATTTTTGTTATTGAAATTAATTTATCTACTTCTGCATCATGGGTATTAGATACTGGATGCGGTTCTCACATTTGTACTAATGTGCAGGGGCTAAAAAGGAGTAGAAATTTGGCAAAAGGTGAAGTTGACCTACGAGTTGGCAATGGAGCAAAGGTTGCTGCTTTAGCTGTAGGAACTTATGTTTTAACTTTACCTAGTGGTTTAATAATTCAGTTAGAGAACTGTTATTATGTACCTGCAATTAGCAGGAATATTATTTCCGTTTCTTGTTTGGACAAGTTTGGTTTTTCATTCATAATAAGGAACAATTGTTGCTCCATTTATTTGAATGATATATTCTATGCTACTGCAAAAATGAATAATGGACTATATGTCCTTGATCTTGAAATGCCAATTTATAACATTAATACTAAAAGGTTGAAACCTAATGAGTTGAATCCAACTTACCTTTGGCACTGTCGATTAGGCCACATAAATGAGAAACGCATTTCCAAACTCCATAAAGATGGACTCTTGGACTCTTTTGATTATGAATCATATGAGACATGCAGATCTTGTTTAATTGGAAAGATGACAAAGTCCCCATTCACAGGAAAAGGTGAAAGGGCTAATGATCTTTTGGCACTCATACATACTGATGTATGTGGACCACTGAACATACCAGCCAGAGGAGGTTTTCAGTACTTCATCACTTTTACTGATGACTTCAGTAGATACGGATATGTGTATTTAATGAAACACAAATCTGAGTCCTTTGAAAAGTTCAAGGAATTCAAGAATGAAGTACAAAACCAACTAGGTAAGAATATTAAAGTTCTTCGATCAGATCGAGGCGGTGAATATTTAAGCCTAGAATTTGATGACCATCTAAAAGAGTATGGGATTCTATCCCAACTTACTCCTCCTGGAACACCACAATGGAATGGTGTATCTGAGAGAAGAAATCGAACCTTGTTAGACATGGTCCGATCCATGATGAGTCACGTCGATCTTCCAAACTCCTTTTGGGGACATGCATTATTAACAGCAGCTTACACACTTAACCGTGTTCCATCCAAAAAGGTTGATAAGACACCATATGAGATATGGAGTGGTAAGAAACCACATATGTCTTACATGAAGATTTGGGGTTGCGAGGTTTACGTCAAACGACAAATTTCAACCAAGCTTGAGCCCAAATCTGACAAATGCTTATTTGTGGGGTATCCTAAAGAAACAAGAGGATATTACTTCTACAATCCTTCTGAGGGCAAAGTGTTTGTCGCTCGAACTGGAGTCTTTCTGGAAAGGGATTTTATTTCCAAAGGAAACAGTGGGAGGAAAATAGAGCTTGAAGAAATTCAAGAATCACAAAACATTGAAACACCTATGGAGGAACTAGAGCGGGAAACACAAGTAGTTGTGGAAGAGCAACCTGCTCAAGAAGAACAAGACCAGCGTAGGTCAAGCAGGATACGTCACCAACCTGAGAGATATGGATATCTCATAAGTGATCAGGGTGATGTATTACTCATGGATCAAGATGAGCCTGTGACCTACAAAGAGGCCATAACTGGTCCTGAGTCTGAGAAGTGGCTAGAAGCCATGAAATCTGAAATGGATTCCATGTACACAAACCAGGTTTGGACCTTGGTAGAACCTCCTATAGGAGTTAACCCTATAGGATGCAAGTGGGTCTTCAAGAAGAAGACTGACATGGATGGTAAGGTACATACCTATAAAGCAAGACTGGTTGCAAAAGGCTATAAACAAATTCATGGGGTTGACTATGATGAAACCTTTTCACCAGTTGCAATGCTTAAATCTGTTCGGATTTTACTTGCCATCGCTGCATATCATGATTATGAAATATGGCAGATGGATGTCAAAACTGCTTTCCTTAATGGGAATCTTCTTGAGGATGTGTACATGACACAACCTGAAGGATTTGACATACCACAAGATGCCCAAAAGATATGCAAGTTACAGCGATCAATCTATGGATTGAAGCAAGCTTCCAGAAGCTGGAATCTTCGTTTTGATGAAACCGTAAGACAATATGGATTCATCAAAAATGAAGATGAACCTTGTGTCTACAAGAAGGTTAGTGGGAGCATGATCGTGTTTCTGGTATTATATGTAGATGACATATTACTCATTGGAAACGATGTCCCTACCTTGCAACAAGTGAAGACTTGGTTAGGGAATTGTTTTTCTATGAAAGACCTAGGTGAAGCAGCCTATATATTAGGAATTAGGATCTATAGAGATAGATCACAAAAACTGCTTGGCCTAAGTCAGAGTACATACATAGATAAAGTGTTGAGACGCTTTAATATGCATGATTCCAAGAAAGGATTCATACCTATGCAACATGGTCTGTGTTTATCAAAAACACAATCCCCTTCAACTAAGGAAGAAAGGGATCGCATGAATAAGATTCCATATGCATCTGCAATAGGATCTATCATGTATGCCATGTTATGTACTCGACCAGATGTCTCGTATGCATTAAGTGCAACGAGTAGGTACCAATCTGATCCCGGTGATGCTCACTGGGTAGCTGTCAAGAATATCCTTAAGTACTTGAGAAGGACTAAGGATTCATTCTTGATATATGGAGGTCAGGAAGAGCTTGATGTAATTGGTTACACTGATGCTAGCTTCCAGACAGATAAGGATGATTTTAGATCACAATCTGGTTATGTGTTCTGTCTCAATGGTGGCGCTGTGAGCTGGAAAAGTTCAAAGCAAGAAACAATTGCTGATTCTACAACTGAGGCCGAGTATATTGCTGCCTCAAATGCAGCAAAGGAAGCTGTTTGGATCAAGAAGTTCATTAGTGAACTTGGCATAGTCCCTAGCATTGCGGATCCCATTGGTTTATATTGTGATAACAATGGTGCTATCGCACAAGCTAAGGAGCCTAGATCTCACCAACGATCCAAACACATACTTAGGCGTTATCACCTCATTCGAGAGATAATCGATCGGGGAGATGTGAAGATATGCAGAGTACCTACACTTGACAATATCGCTGACCCATTAACAAAGCCTCTTGCGCAACAGAAGCATGATGGTCATACTAGATCTATGGGTATTAAGGGTATGCCTAATTGGCTCTAGTGCTAGTGGGAGATTGTTGGTGTAAGCCCTAGAGGCCAATACTTTTTGGTACTTGTATCGGATTATTCGTTTAATAATAAAAGGTATTTCTTTATTATGTTTGTCTTTCAGAATAATAAAGTCCCTAGAATAGTTAGTCTGTTTAATGAAATGTTAAGTGTGACTTAATCATGAGATCCCATTAAACATAAAGACATTATTCTTAAAATATCCGTAGTCAAGCTTTATTGAAAAGTGGGATAACATTAAAAGCATTGAGACTATTATGAAGATAGACTGATGATCACATCTCATGGATCATGGATAAAGAGTTATCAAGTCTTGACATAGGTATAAATATTAGGAGTAATATTTATACCGGATTGACCCGCTATGAGAATACTACATAGTATGTTATGCAAAGTGTCATAAGTTATTCTCATGGTGATAATGGTGTATTACCACCCTTCGACCTGAAACCACTATGGACCCTAGATGTAGAGTCGGGTGCTTTATTGCTGATCAAACATTATTCGTAACTGGATGATCATAAAGACAGTTGATGGGCACTCCACGAAGCATGCTGAGGGACATGAGTGTCCTAGATGGAATTTGCCAATCCTGCATAACAGGAGAAATGTCTAAGGGCCCAATATTGAACTGGACAAGGATGACACAGAGTATGCCTTGTGTTCAATATAGACATAGGGGCAAAAGGGTAATTGTACAAACATATATTATCACGAAAAAGGTTTTGTCAGATCACATGACATTTTCGTGACTTGGGTAGCAGTGATGTGTTGCTAGATACTGCTTACTGTTTATTATGTTAAATATATAATTTAATATAATTACCAACGTTACGAAATCCTACAGGGTCACACACATAAGGACAGTTTGATGAGAGATAGAGAAATCAAAGGAACACCGTAAGGTACGGTGCACTTAAGTGAAAATAGAAATTCGGATAATATAATAATAATTATTGTTATTTTATAATGGTTATAAAATAATAATAAAATAAATATATTTATTATAATAATAGTTATTATAATAATATATAATATTATTATGGATCATGTGAATTAGGGTTTTAGCCCGCAGCCCACAAGAGAGTCTATAAAAGGAACCCTTGTGATGAAGCTTTCACTTGATGCAATTTCGTTTTGATTCTCTTTTCTCACTCAAATAATTCCGTTCGTAAGCAGCTAGCACTGTGACCGGAAGCTGTTCGTGTGGACTGAGTAGAGGCGTTGCACCTCATCAACGCTTGTGATCGCTGCATCAAAGATCTGAATCGCCACAAAGAGGTAACGATTCTATCACTGACCATGCTCATTCGTGAGGATCACTAAAGGAAAATTTTTGTTTTCCGCTGCGTTTAGATCGCAATTTTCCTTCATTAACCTCATGGTCGAGACCCAGATATGACCTCCAGAGAAACTGTATAGGAAAAATACATTATTAGAAGATTTGTAAATTGGTAATAAAAATCTCCGATTACACGTTGCTCCTCAGCCCAACTTATGCTTGATTTCAGACAGACATCCATCAATGGAGAGTGCTTATAAAAACCTTGATAACGAATGGAAAGATCCTCCTTTTGCGTGTGTCTACTGCATTAGGCACATCGCCAAATTTTATGCTGGAGATCAAAGACAAGATGCTATGGAAGAAGGTTGTGAACGCAGGGTATGAATTAATAGAACCTTCCTTCAAACACTACCGTAAAGAGATCAGATTGAAAAATGCAGATGCAATAAGGTGAATCAGTAATATTCCATTGGAGAAGTGGACGAGAGCATATGACAATGGTCAATAATAACGCCAAATGATAACAAATCTCATGGAATTAATGAACTCTGTCTTCAAAGGTATCTAAAATATACTGATAACCGCTTTGGTGAGAGCAACCTATTTTAGGTTAGGGTCACTATTTGAGATCAGACTTTCAAAATGGCGTTAAGTGTTACAATCAGGGCATCTGTTCAGTGTTACAACCATCAGGACAATTTTCTCACAATTACGCATTATAATACGACAATCTCTGTCACTTTTAACTGAGCCCCGAAAACGACATTGTCCATTGTCGTTGTACACTGTAACAAGCCTTTGAATTATTCTGATCTTTTCATCGTCTGCAATATCTCCATCTAACCAACGAATCAAACTCCTTTGAGATGCTCAAACGTCTTCGTGTTCCAGAGTCGGATCTTCATCGGAGGCTTTATTGTCGAATAAATCAAATCGGCATTTCTCACTTGAATATAAGACGACATAAATGAAGACATTTTGAAGAAAAGGCTTAGAAGATAGGTGAAAATGATGTAGAATGGATGCAATATATAAAAAAAATCCTAAACAACACAGTAGTCGCTGCATGTGACACATGCTTTTAGAGAATGCATGCATGCACCACATGCAGTGACATATACTATAAGCATGCAACAACATGCATGACGCTTGTGTACAACAAATGCATGCATGTGTCATTCAAAATGACTACTCCTCTTGTCAGTTAACATTTTTTTGTTTGAAACATGGTTAATTTCGCTTTTTTTTTTTTTTTTGAAATTGTGGTTATTTTGAAAAATTAATTGAAAAAGATTGTTATTTAAAAGAATCAATGTTTCCATTATTTTGTTGATGATATTAAAAAATGATAATTTTAAATGATTATTTAGTAATAAACATATATTTTATATACACTTTTGTATACTCTAATAACTTTTAGTGAATATTTTTATAAAAAAAATATGATATGAAAATATTAGTGTGTATTATAAATTTTCTCATTGACGATATTTTAATTTATTAACATTGAATAATTTTATTTCGACAAATATTTGACTTGTATTTGTTTATATAATATATTTTAAAATAAATTTTTAATTTTAATTTTATATTTTGTAAATAATATAAAAATATTAAATTTAATTAATTAATTAATGACTAAAATTTGTCTCATGCATTAAAGATAAATTAAAAATAACATAAAAAATATATATATTATCAAATGACTAATTAACAAATATAAAGATGTATGTGTTAAATATACAAATACAGTTACAAAACATATTATAGAAGATCATTCTATAACATACGTGTCAAATAAAGAATGATGGACAAATATCAGGTCATCCATTTATTCGTCAAGACGATGAGATTCATAAAAGATACGATAGATTACCATAAAATATGTGGTCCATTTTGATCTAATTGTCAAAAAGTAAACTAGACTAAACCATACATTAATGTGGTCCACATTAATATTTATAAGGTTGAAGAAAGACTTAAAAAATGTTGAATGAGGGATTGAATTAATAAATTTTTCTGAAATAAAAAATAATAATAAATTTTTCTTTAATTTATATGAAATCTAAATGCTA
Organism: Lathyrus sativus; assembly: GCA_963859935.3. Lineage (NCBI taxonomy): Eukaryota > Viridiplantae > Streptophyta > Magnoliopsida > Fabales > Fabaceae > Lathyrus > Lathyrus sativus. The sequence goes on along the minus strand of OZ012738.1, from coordinate 612,969,310 downwards.
ATTACATTCAAATGTATGTATATCCCTTGAATGAGATGATATTCTAGATTTAAACTCAATATACATCTGTAACTGTAATTTTTAATAATCGTGAAAATAGTTATTTTGATTTATAATAATGATCCAAAAAATAAGTAGCAAACTCTATATCTTCTATCATTTGGTATTTTATGTTTTAATTATATTATATTTTATGTTGAACAACTGGTACCTTTGAATTTAGTGGGACCATCAATCAATACAATTCAATTCCACCTCACATTTTATTTTATTTTATTTTAAAATAAATTAAAATTTTAAAATAATTTAAACTAAAACTACCAATACTCAACTTAAAACTCATTAATATTTATGTTTAACTTTAGATGAAAATAATAATTTAAAATTTGGACTGGAAGTCGTTAAAACCGACTAGTCCACGTGGATTGATCCATTAAACTTGAAAAATCATAAGCCTTGAATCTTGAATATAGTGTTTATATTTTCAGAATATTTTTAACCCGGTTTTTAAATACTCGTTACTTATTAAGCTAATCTATATGGGTTACAGATAGGCCACTATGCCTGCGTGACTAAATTTTTAAAAAATTATATTAATATTTATAATGTTTCACTTTATAATAATATTTTTTTTTACCTTACTATATTTATGTAATTTTTTTCTTTTAATATTATATGTTAATATTGATTTCTTGTGTTTTTACTTCACCATTTTTTATATTATATTAATTTCTCTTATATTAATTATTCAAGTATTATTTTATATAATTTAATTATATATTATATTTGAAAATATATTATTGTATTTATAAAAAAGTAATATAATATTATATTTAAAATATATGACTTTTTGTTATATTATTATAACTATAAGATTTTAATTTAATTTTTGTATAACAAAATAATTTTAAAAAATAGTCTTTATAAGGCCGGACTGCCTTAAAAAATCAGAGATTTGTCAGGGTCTCTTGAAAGTCGGTAGTACATTTTAACAACTATAGACTGAATAAATTATTCAATAATTAAATTATTAATCGAAGAAATAAATTATTAATTAGATAAATAATTTATCATTCAATTATAAAATTTTAAAATAAAAATATTCAAATTAAATTTTTTAACATAAATTTCATAATTATAAAAGGTAGGATAAGAAATCTATAATGGTTGTCTAGAATGTAAAACCGTGTTTTTAAGTGTGTATTAATTTGGTTTAAAATTTATTATTGATTGATTTTTATTTATTTTCAACACAAATATTTCATTTATAGTTTCTTAAGTTGGAGCATAAGTTTGCATTATCTATTATAAAAATTAAAACAAAGTTCTATAAAATTATTTTAAAACAACTTAAATAAAATCTTACATAAAATTTCACTTTTCAAACCTAACAAATTTTTAATATTTTCAAAAATAAATCATTTTTAATATTAGTCAATAAAAAACAAATTTAAATAAGTTATAAATAATATAGATTTCAAAAAAAAAAATTAATGTGAGGAGAGCGTTATTTTTGTGGGTAGGCAACCCGGTCGAATCACATCATTCCCAATCTAATTGAACAGTCCGAGTTGAATTTAAAATCTGGGTCAGACTTTAAAACGCTAGATGAAAGTTTTTAAGACTAGGAGAAGAAAATTTTACTCGATATCCCTACAATTATTCTGATACCTCTACACACAAAAATTTTAGACTAAAATATTCTCATATAAATAGTTATAAGTTTGAGAACTTTTTCATTTTCCCTTCACGCTCCCAAAGACTTCCGAAACAGAACAAAGTTACGCTCACTGGAACACTTCCGGCTCATAATTTGGCATCCGAAACAGTTAAAGTAAATGTTCTAGTTTTAAAATATTTAAGTTTGTGTGCCAAAACTCATTTTAAGAGTCTTTCAGTTTGTTAAAGTGTTTACCGGAAGTCTCCTCAAACGTGTTTAGTTATTTTTACCTTTCGGAAGACTCATAAAATGAGTTCCGGTTTTGTGGTTTTTCAGTTTTGAAACTCATTTTTTATGTATTTCGGTATTTTTTAAAAAAATATTTTTTGACTTTTTTTTAATTTTTTGTTTGTTTGATTTTTTTTCAATGGCACGAACATGAGGCGGTAGGACGTCAGAGGATACTTTAGAACATGACACTTCATCGAGATTTACTGGTGAAGAAGAGCATATCGTGCATCCGCATCTGCAGCCGCAGCATCGCCGGTTGGTTATCCCGATGGGCCATACGATACATTCTTTTGGTTAAGTACGAGCAGCATATTGCCAAGCATGTATGGTTTGGTGAGGTAAGTAAACGACATGTATTTGATACTGAATAATATTTGAATTTTTAATGTTGTATTTTTAATTATTTTCAGGAGAAAGACTCGAAGAAATACCTAAAGGTTGTTGGACATGGGTTGAAGCTTGTAGCGAGGGTTCCACAACAACTTCCAAGAGAAATGGGGGGTTGGGTTTCTAGGTTTAGTCTATCTTCACTCCAGAGAGTCAGTTTGACGAAGATAGACACAAACTTGGTTTCCACATTTGTAGAGAGATGGCATCTAGAGACATTTTTATTTCACATGTCGTTTGGTGAGATGAGCATTACTCTGGATGATGTCTCTTGTCTATTTCACTTGCCCATCAGACAAGTGTTCTAGCCCCCTTAACATGTCACTGAAGCGGTTGTTGTTGGACTTGCTGTTGATTACTTATGAGTGTCATAGTATAGGGCACAAGAACAAGTCTGTCATTGCAGGAGTTCTTACTATAACCTGGAGTGGTTATACGATTTATTCAAATAGCATAGAGCTGCTTCTAGATGGGCACATATGACCAGAGCGTATTTGTTGATGTTGTGGATTCCATAATTTTTATCGGCAAAACCTTTACGCTTGTCGAGGCACGATACCTCATACTATTTACGGGCTTGGACAGATTATCGAGATACAGTTGGGGAGCTGTTGCGTTGGTTACCATTTACAGTCATCTTGGAGATGCTTCTATATTCGGTTGCAAGCAGCTTGGTGGTTATCCTACTCTCCTACAGGTATTTATTTTAATTTAATTTAATATGTTTTAACTAATTTTATTTAGTATATTATTTAATTTATTTATTTTATTATGTTATGAATAGTTTTATTTAGTTAATTAATATTATTAGTTTTGTAACAGTGCTAGATTCACGAGTATTTTTCAACACTTGGAAAAAGGGGAGAGAATTGGATACCAGCGCAAAATTGTGGTCTCCCTCGAGCGATGAAATGGTCCTATAAGCAAGGAGTCCTGAAGGCGGATGAGTTGCGACCTATTTTGGACGAGCTGACACTTGTTGATGTCATCTGGCGGCTATTCGAGGATCATAGAGTATGCCGTCAGTTTGATACGATATGTCTGTACAGAGGGTGTCTGAAATGGGGTGACATAATTGTTCTATATTTTCTTGACATATGTATACGTCAGTTTGGATGCAGGCAGTATATTCCACCCCCACCTCCTGATTACATGATGGTTGATGATATTGATGTTGAGTGGATTGGTTACCATCAGAGCGTCCTTACTGTGATTCATCCGGTAGCACTGGCCATCACCCTATCTGAGACAGATGATGAATATCTTGAGTGGTATTATCGTGTTTTGCATCCTCGTTTGGTACCACCCCCTTATGATGCGCCAAGAGAGGTGTTGATTCCTATTTACGATGTAAGACCATTTGATCCTAGTTGAGCTCGTGTTTCTACATTGATTCATCGTTATCTCCGACAGGTTGATGCTGAAGAGGATGATCCACAGTTTGCTGATTTATTTGAAACTTTACGTATTTCTCGTTCACATTGACTTGTGTTTATGTTTTTTTTTATGTTTTAACTATTACACTTATTGACTTATGTTTATGTATTAGTTTTTGGACTTATTGACCTAGTTGGGATATGTTTATATTTTTTCATTTGTATTAACTACTAAACTTATGTTTAATTTTGAATCTAGTTATGTGTTATTAAGACATATAAAATTAAAATTGAATGACATAATTCATTATTCATGTTTTGATTACATATTCATGGTAATATAGGTGTAAGTTGTTGTCAATGTTGTAGACGTCCTGCAAATCCTACCATCCAAGATGTTGTTGTTGGAGAACGAAATTTCTTCCAATCTAATGTGACTGGTGGCAATAGAAACCATTCTTTCATGTTCACCTGAATAAATAAAAAAATAAAGTATTAAGTCATATCTTTAATAAAATAAACTAAATAAATTTAGTCATATTAAATACAAATAACTAAGTACTTGAACCAAATGATTTTAGTTTAAAAAATCAATGCAATAAATGGAGACATTTGGTGAATATGAACTTGTCATAGGGAAGAAATTCATGCATGGATTGCCTAAGCAGACAAGTACAACATTATAGCGATTTGCTATCAAGTAACCAATATCTGGTAAAGTCAACCATTTCTATAGTGGTTGAGGACCAAATGCCTCTTTCATTAAACATTCTCTCACTTATGCTAACCGATTACCAAATAAGATGTTGTAATACCCCAAATTTTGCCCCAAGATTTGTCGTTTCATCTGCCACTCCATTGCATTTAACCAGTCACTAACAGGTTGGGTAGTTAGTTGATTTTTGCAGGAAAATATCATGTGGCGCGCCCTTTAGTTCATGAAGGGTAAAATGGTCATTTGGTTGCAGCCGGTGGTCAACTTACGAATTTTGAGCTGTAGGCAGAACATTTGAGTTGTTGGATATTGTTGATGTGAGTCAGGGCCGAGGTGTAGTTGGAATGGTTTGATTGTGGAGGATTTGAGTTGTTCAAATTAAATCGATTCAAGCTAGTGATTTGAAGTTAGTAGGAGAATATGATCATTTGAGTTTAATTAGACAGTTTGGATTTATACGGATAAGGTCTCCTTTGAATTGCCGGAAGGTTTAATCGAAAGTTGTGTCGGAGGAGAGGTTAATCGGATAAATTGGATGAAGTAGGAATTAATAAAAAATATGTGGAATTTCACTTTATTTTCTCATTTTATTTTAAATCAATTGTATTTTATTTCTTAATTTTATTTTCATTCCATTTTAAAACAATTCATTTCATTTTTTAATTTTTATTTCATTTTTAAATAACCTTGTTTTATTTTAAATATTATTTCCACTTCATTTTTTTATATAATTTTAGATGTTGGTCTCATTTCCATTTTTTAAAATAATGATCTTGTTACATTTTAATGTTGGTTTTAAATTTTGCATATAAAAAACAAATAATAAATAAATAAATTAAAGAATTTTATTAATAATAATAATTCTTTACAAAAAAAATAATAATAAACAAAAATTACAAAAAAATAATAATAATAAATTACACTTTTCATAAAAATTCCTAAAAAAAAAATCCTAAAGTGTTTCGATTCCGACTTTTTCGATCACCTCTTTCGAACTTGCAAAAATAAGCAAACGGACAAGATTTTATCGGTTAGAGTTTTTGCGACACATTCAGAGTGTTCTCATCATCGGGCGTGTCGGGAGGGCAACAAATTACTCCGAAGTCGGCTTCCGACTTATTTCGCAACTTCGGCTAAGTTCAGGCAACTTCTGTTCTTAGGGTACCAGAGAGAGATAAAGAGATAAAAATCGCTTTTGAGGAAAAAGTTGGTTTACAGAAAAGTGCTTTTGGAAAAAGCTAGTTTGAAAAAAACACTTATTTTCAAAAAGCGTTTTTGCCAAACATAGTTCAAACAGAATTTTCCAGAAAAATCATCAGGCCCATGGATCAAACTAGAACCTCCTGAAAAACGTAATTATCCAACAAACTCAACAGCGATCAAATGACAATCACGGCGCAGAAGGTTGGTCCAAACACCAACAAGTTTATCCTGAAAAATCTCAGTAAAAAACAAACCATAAGTTTCACAAATCCAGCCCACGAATAAAACGTATAAAATCATCTCGGAAAAAGTTTAGAAGGGGAACATCAAGATCTGAAACCCTAAAGTGAAAACGGCGCCGAAACGGAGGCTCAGAGGGAGAGTTATCTCTCACCTTCATCATCATCGTCCAAACGAAGACAAGAGCAAGGAACCTATAGAAATCATCAAAGGTTCGTTCGGATACGAGATCAGAGAGAGCCTCAGAGGTTAGAAACTCAACCTTCAATCCTCATCCCCGAACGCCGGACTCAGAGAGAAGACGGAAGTTCATCCTCATCATCATCATCGTCAGTCGCGAGCTAAAGAAGAAGAAGAGGACGTTTTCACAGAAGATCACGACATCACCACTGTCGCATCACCGTCGAATCCCACCGGAATCGCTTCCAACCTTCCTAGGAAGGTGACCAATGATCCATTGTGTGTTTGTTTTTTCGTTTTCACAGGTATAAAAAGAGAAAGACTACATGCAAACAAGAATGAGAAAGTAGAAAAAACTCCGAGTTTCGTTAACGGCGCCGACACCCATGAGTGAAGAAGAAGAAGTTATCAAATGAAAAGAAGAAACCGAAGGGTTCAGCTGAAAAGATCCGCCCCCTCCCCATTTATCTCTCTTTCTATTCTTTCTTTTTTTTTCTGTTTTGTTTATTTAGTTGTTATTTATTCATTTTATTTATTTTGTTTTAATTTTGTTTACTTTATTTTCAATGGATGTAATTATAATTGTGACAAAACCATGATTTAAATTTTTCTTTAATTGAACAATCCCTATTCCTAAAATTTTCATAAAAATAAGAATAAAAACAAAATTATTCTCAAGCTAAAATTCATCTGTAATAAATTTAGGTCAAGATTTTGAGTTGTGGGTAATTTTTCTTTATAAATTGGATGCCAAAATTAGAACAATTTATTTTTTTGAATTAAAAAGAAGCCTAATTCTAAATCCTTTTTTTAAAAAAAATAATAAAACATTTGTGACAATAAAAATAAAAACATTTTTCAACATTTTAATTAAAGCGTTTTTATTATTTATAACCAAAAAAATAAAAAACAGGCTTCTTCTTCATCTAAGACCTAAAAACTAAAACATATTTTCTCTAATTGTTTTAGTAAAAATAAATAATTAGTAAAATGATTTCTCCTTGTAAATACAAAAATTAAAAATTAAATTTTTTTCTCTTAATCAAATATTGGTCTTTTTTTCAAAATTAACATTAACTTCCCTTTAAATAAAAATTCAAAAGTAAAATTCTTGATTTAGCCGTTTCAATTTTTGTCTAACCCTCATTGTTTCTTGATTTGTTTCAGATTATTAATTCTGCATTTGTGCATATTGTCATTTTTTAATTGTAATTATGCGAGGTCATTGTCGCAATTCTTTATTCTTGCATTTTTGGGATTTGTAATTTACGCGAGTGATCGTCGCGATCCTTTTTGTAATGCCCAGATTTTGATTATTATGTTTTATTGAGTATTTTATTTTATTTGAGTGATAATTGTATTAATTATGAATTTGATGTGTAAATATGGTATGTTTTGATATTTTTACCGTTTCGGAGAGTTTTCGGGTAAAATTAGATTGGAGGGTATTTTGGTCATTTTACATTTAATAGCGAGGAAATATATATATATATATATATATATATATATATATATATATATATATATATATATATATATATATATATATATATATATATATATATATATATATATATATATAAGAAATAGAAATAGAAAGGAAAGTTATAAGAGGAAATAAGAGAGAAAAATAGAAGAAAGGAAAGAAAAAGAAAGTAAAGAGAAATAGAGGGAAAGAGAAGAGAAAGAAGGAAAAAGGGAAGAAAAAGAGGAAATTTGGGAAATCATCAAGAACACTTGCTAGGAATCGGATAATTGGGTAAGAGTGTAAAATTCTATCATCTTCTCATTGTGTATGAATCATGTATGTATGTGTTTGGATTTGTTTGGTTGTTTTCCCATCTTTTTCCATTTAGGTCGAATTAGGAAAAATCGATAGAAACCGATGTTCGAATGGTTAGAATCGGGAATAACTTGCGTAGTTTAGTCGAGGGATGTTAGACTAAGACTATTGAAACTGATTTGGTGAAAATCGGGTGATTTTGTGAGTTTTGACATTTTTGGATAATTTGAAGTTAAGATTTTGGGATGAAAATCAGAAGTCGTAAAATTCGTGTTTTATGATCCTAAATTGTTACTATAGGATTGGTAATGATGAGTAGGTATTTAATCGGGTGAAAACAATTTAATCGGCTGGGTTTTTGAGGGTTTTAAGCTCAAACCCGTAGCTGTTTTCTGAGTTTTTCAGATGTTAACCGGTTAACCATATACGTTAACCGATTAACACAGTGTTAGGGGCCTAAAAAATGAGTTTTTGGCCTAAAAACTGAGTTTTTGGAGGTGTTAACCGATTAACCATATACGTTAACCGATTAACACTGTAAGTGTGAGAAAATATTATTTTTCAAAACTTCGAAAATTCATAACTTCTTCACCGTTTATCGGATTTTGTCGTTCTTTATATCAAACTGAAGCTAATAATATGTTCTATAACTTGGTGAAAAGAAATATTATTTTTAGCCGACTTTTAGCCAATTTTACCGATTAATCGAGATTAATTATTTTAAGTAATTGAGGCTTAAATAATTAGAGTGTTCGGTTGCCGTTTGACATAATTGTTGTGAATGCATATGGATTGTATGTGATAATATGATGTGAATTGTAGAAGCATGAATGATGAATATGCTTAGTTACGTGTATATGTGCATTGTTTAAATTGATTAAAATGTATGATGAATTGTGATGAGGTTCGTTGCTGTTTGGCACGATATTATGAACGCATATTGATTGTATGCGATAGAATGCATGAGAAATATATTGTGAATATTTGTGCATTGCTTGGTAAATGTGAGAATGATATTGAAAATATGTATATGTGCGGAAGTCGTAATCACTGGGGTAGAATAACAAAATGTTGTTCCTAGTGAGGTATAAGTGATATAGTCGTACTCACTGGGGTAGAATAACTAATGTGTTGTTCCTAGTGAGGTATAAGTGATATAGTCGTACTCACTGGGGTAGAATGACTAATGTGTCGTTCCTAGTGGAATGATCGTCGGGGTAAAGTAACTGAGATGTTACTCCTGGTAGGGTACAAACGATGTACCCATATCCCAAAAAGGGGATTGGTGGTAATTGATTCCTAGGAGAATCTGCTGAATGGTGATTGATTCCTAGGAGAATCTGCGGAATGGTAATGGATACCTAGGAGAATCTGCTGAATGGTAATTGATTCCTAGGAGAATCTGTTGAATGATATTTGATTCCTAGGAGAATCTGCTGAATGATATTTGATTCCTAGGAGAATCTGCTAAACGATAATTGATTCCTAGGAGAATCTGCTGAATGATATTTGATTCCTAAGAGAATCTGTTGAACGATAATTGATTCCTAGGAGAATCTGCTTAATGATATTTGATTCCTAGGAGAATCTGCTGAATGATATTTGATTCCTATGAGAATCTGCTGAATGATATTTGATCCCTAGGAGGATCTGCTTAACGATTGTGTACCCATGTAGGGGTGTGAGCGATGGTTACAATAAGTTCCTGAGTGAACTTGAGATGATTGAGTCATTACCGAGTTTGCATCTGCATAGAGTCGTGAGTCGGTCTCTATGAGTGGATTTATCATCTTTATAATTGTAAATTGGTGAAATAAATATGAATGTAGATGTTTATGTTAATGGTGATGAAATAAACATAATATGTGTATGTTTATGTAGAATGATATATATGTGAAAATGTGCATGATGAGATGTCTGGTGATAAATATATGTTTATACATTGTAAGGTATATGTTTGAATTATGATGAATGTGGTGAGATTGGAGGTATGTGTATCTTTATGTTTATATATATATATATATATATATATATATATATATATATATATATATATATATATATATATATATATATATATATATATATATATATATATATATATATATATATATATATATATATATATATATATATATATATATATATATATATATATATATATATATATATATATATATATATATATATATATATATATATATATATATATATATATATATATATATATATATATATATATATATATATATATATATATATATATATATATATATACACACACACACACACACATATATATATATATATATATATATATATATATATATATATATATATATATATATATATATATATATATATATATATATATATATATATATATGCATTGATTATTATGATAATATTTCTCACCCTTCTGCTGTTTTATGATACTCTATGACGCATTGCAGATTAGGTATGCTGGTGATCCCTTTTTGTGAAGTGTGTCTTCATTGTTTTGGTCAGATGGCTCTGATATGTAACACCGGGTAGCTAGGAAGCCTTTGGCTCTTTTTGGTGATACATTTGTATATGTATTTTTGGTGATGCATGTTTATGTAAACATGAATGTTGTTGATGACTTACATTGGATGATGTGAATATGTATATATGTAAATACATGTTGGTTGTGATTCAATGTTTAGATTTTCCGCTTTCATTCTAAATATTGAGATGTAGGTGTAAGGACTAAGTTCCTAGATTGCAAAAGTTATCCCACTGTTGCATATCATATGTTGAGCAGGTGTTGTATGTTTTAATTTTAAGCATAATGTGGCATGCCTCTTTTATACCGTGTTTTTAATTATACTCTGATGGAATTTTTATTATGTGCCTAAATGATTATTGGAATTATTTGGGGTATAGAAAGGGGGTGTTACATTAAGTGGTATCAGAGCCAGTGTTGAGTCAGTTGTGTCTGTCTTATTGTTGTTAACAGTTAAGCTATGGTTTAAACTTGTTGTTGTTTCTGAGTTGATCAGAATATGGCTGGTAGAAATGATGTTGTGATGGCTGCTGCCATGGAAGCAATGGCTAGGGCAGTGCAGGGTGCGCCGAATGAGAATGTGAATGATGAGTTCAGGAAGGATCGACCACCGGTCTTCAAAGGAAGATTCGATCCCGATGGTGCCCAAATTTGGTTGAAAGAGATTGAAAGAATCTTTCGAGTTATGGGCTGTGAAGAGAGGAATAAGGTGAGACTTGGATCTCACATGCTAAGGGAAGAAGCTGACGATTGGTGGATCGGTATGCGTCAAATTCTTGAAGTTGATGATGAAGAAATAACTTGGAATTTATTTCGTACTGAGTTCTTGAGGAAGTACTACCCCGAGAGTATGAAGGGAAAGAAGGAGATGGAATTCCTTGAACTGAAGAAAGGCATTATGTCCGTGGTGGACTATACTGCTAAGTTTATGGAGTTAGTGAAGTTTCATCCTTATTATGATGCGGTTACGACTAAGTTCTCTAGGTGTGTTAAGTATGAGAATGGCTTGCGTCCTGAGATTAAGCAGGCGGTAGGATACCAGAGAATAAGAAGGTTTTCGGACTTGACCGAATGTTGTAGAATCTTCGAAGAAGATCGCAAGGCTCGTTCTGCTCATTAAAAAAATTTGAATGAGAGAAAAGGAAAGCAACAAGTTAGGAGTGGACCTTATGTGACACCTGTTGATAAAGGCAAGAATAGGGGAAACTTTGCTGAGAAATCTGGAGGAGGAAGTTTTGGATCCATTAAGTGCTACAAGTGTGGCGAAATAGGTCATAAGTCTTTTGAGTGTGGGAAGCGCAAAGTGAAATGTTCTAACTGTGGAGTCCTTGGGCATGCTGCTACAGATTGCAGAAAGAATGTAGTGAAGTGCTACGATTGCGGAGAAGTGGGTCACATTAGTCCTAATTTTAAAAAACCGAAACAAGCTTAAGCGGGCGGAAAGGTATTTGCATTAGCAGGGTCAAACACTACTAAAGCAGATAGTTTGATTAGAGGTACGTGCTTTATTAATAGTACGCCTTTAGTTGCTATTATTGATACTGGAGTGACTCATTTGTTCATTTCTTTGAGTGTGCTAAGCGTTTAGATTTGTGCATGTCTTCTTGAGGAGGTGAGATGGTTATTGAGACTCATGTTTCAAGGTCGGTAACTACATCTTTGGTGCGTGTGAGTTGTCCTTTGACCATGTATGGTAAGGACTTCATTATTGATTTAGGGTGTTTGTCGTTGGAGGGATTGGATGTAGTCTTGGGAATTGGAGAGTGGGATGCGAGAGTCGTATCCGGAGTTGTTTGAATCAGATGATATTTTCGAGGACGAAAATTTCTAAAGTGGGGGAGAGTTTTAACGCCCCGATTTTGATTATTACATTTTATTGAGTATTTTATTTTATTTGAGTGATAATTGTATTAATTATGAATTTGATGTGTTAATATGGTATATGTTTTGATATTTTATAGATTCGGAGAGTTTTCGGGTAAAATTAGATTGGAGGGTATTTTGGTCATTTTACATTTAATAGTGAGGAAATATATATATATATATATATATATATATATATATATATATATATATATATATATATATATATATATATATATATATATATATATATATATATATATATATATATATATATATATATATATATATATATATATATATATATATATATATATATATATATATATATATATATATATATATATATATAAGAAATAGAAATAGAAAGAAAAGTTATAAGAGGAAATAAGAGAGAAAAATAGAAGAAAGGAAAGAAAAAGAAAGAAAAGAGAAATAGAGGGAAAGAGAAGAGAAAGAAGGAAGAAGGGAAGAAAAAGAGGAAATTTGGGAAATCATCAAGAACACTTGCTAGGAATCGGATAATTGAGTAAGAGTGTGAAATTTTATCATCTTATCATTTGTGTATGAATCATGTATGTATGTGTTTGGATTTGTTTGGTTGTTTTCCCATCTTTTTCCATTTAGGTCGAATTAGGAAAAATCGATTGAAACCGATGTTCGAACGGTTAGAATCGGGAATAACTTGTGTAGTTTAGTCGAGGGATGTTAGACTAAGACTATTGAAACTGATTTGGTGAAAATCGGGTGATTTTGTGAGTTTTGACATTTTTGGATAATTTGAAGTTAAGATTTTGGGATGAAAATCGGAAGTCGTAAAAATCGTGTTTTATGATCCTAAATTGTTACTATAGGATTGGTAATGATGAGTAGGTATTTACTCGGGTGAAAACAATTTAATCGGCTGGGTTTTTTAGGGTTTTAAGCTCAAACCAGTAGCTGTTTTTCTGAGTTTTTCAGGTGTTAACCGGTTAACCATATACGTTAACCGATTAACACAGTGTTAGGGGCCTAAAAACTGAGTTTTTGGAGGTGTTAACCGATTAACCATATACGTTAACCGATTAACACTGTAAGTGTGAGAAAATATTATTTTTTAAAACTTCAAAAATTCATAACTTCTTCACCGTTTATCGGATTTTGTCGTTCTTTATATCAAACTGAAGCTAATAATATGTTCTATAACTTGGTGAAAAGAAATATTATTTTTAGCTGACTTCTAGCCGATTTTACCGATAAATCGAGATTAATTATTTTAAGTAATTGAGGCTTCTGTGAATGCATATGGATTGTATGTGATAATATGATGTGAATTGTAGAAGCATGAATGATGAATATGCTTAGTTACGTGTATATGTGCATTGTTTAAATTGATTAAAATGTATAATGATTTGTGATGAGGTTCGTTGCCGTTTGGCACGATATTGTGAATGCATATTGATTGTATGCGATAGAATGCATGAGAAATATATTGTGAATATATGTGCATTGTTTGGTAAATGTGAGAATGATGTTGAAAATATGTATATGCGCGGAAGTCATAATCACTGGGGTAGAATAACAAGATGTTGTTCCTAGTGAGGTATAAGTGATATAGTCGTACTCACTGGGGTAGAATGACTAATGTGTTGTTCCTAGTTAGGTATAAGTGATATAGTCGAACTCACTGGGGTAGAATGACTAATGTGTCGTTCCTAGTGGAATGATCGACGGGGTAGAGTAGCTGAGATGTTACTCCTGGTAGGGTACCAACGATGTACCCATAATCCCAAAAAGGAGATTGGTGGTAATTGATTCCTAGGAGAATCTGCTGAATGGTAATTGATTCCTAGAAGAATCTGCGGAATGGTAATGGATTCCTAGGAGAATCTGCTGAATGGTAATTGATTCCTAGAAGAATCTGTTGAATGATATTTGATTCCTAGGAGAATCTGCTGAATGATATTTGATTCCTAGGAGAATCTGCTGAACGATAATTGATCCCTAGGAGAATCTGCTGAATGATATTTGATTCCTAGGAGAATCTGCTGAACAATAATTGATTCCTAGGAGAATCTGTTGAATGATATTTGAATCCTAGGAGAATCTGCTGAATGATATTTGATCCCTAGGAGGATCTGCTGAACGATTGTGTACCCATGTAGGGGTGTGAGTGATGGTTCCAATAAGTTCCTGAGTTAACTTGAGATGATTAAGTCGGTACCGCGTTTGCATCTGCATAGAGTCGTGAGTCAGTCTTTATGATTGGATTTATCATCTTCATAATTGTGAATTGGTGAAGTAAATATGAATGTAGATGTTATTGTGAATGGTGATGAAATAAACATAATATGTGTATGTTTATGTAGAATGATGTATATGTGGAAATGTGCATGATAAGATGTCTAGTGATAAATATATGTGTATACATTGTAAGGTATATGTTTGAATTATGATGAATGTGGTGAGAATGGAGATATGTGTATCTTTATGTTTATATATATATATATATATATATATATATATATATATATATATATATATATATATATATATATATATATATATATATATATATATATATATATATATATATATATATATATATATATATATATATATATATATATATATATATATATAATTATATGCATTGATTATTATGATAATATTTCTCACCCTTCTGCTGTTTTATGATGCTCTATGAGGCATTGCAGATTAGGTATGCTGGTGATCTCTTTTTGTGAAGCGTGTCTTCATTGTTTTGGTCAGATGGCTCTGATATGTAACACCGGGTAGCTAGGAAGCCTTTGGCTCTTTTTGGTGATACATTTGTATATGTATTTTTGGTGATGCCTGTTTATGTAAACATGAATGTTGTTAATGACTTACATTGGATGATGTGAATATGTATATATGTAAATACATGCTGGTTGTGATTCAATGTTTAGATTTTCCGCTTTTATTCTAAATATTGAGATGTGGGTGCAAGGATTAAGTTCCTAGATTGCAAAAGTTACCCCACTGTTGCATATCATATGTTGAGCAGGTGTTGTATGTTTTAATTTTAAGCATAATGTGGCATGCCTCTTTTATACCGTGTTTTTAATTATACTCTGATGGAATTTTTATTATGTGCCTAAATGATTATTTGAATTATTTGGGGTATAGAAAGGGGGTGTTACATTAAGTGGTATCAGAGCCAGTGTTGAGTCAGTTTTGTCTGTCTTATTGTTGTTAATAATTAAGCTATGGTTTAACCTTGTTGTTGTTTCTGAGTTGATCAGAATATGGCTTGTAGAAATGATGCTGCGATGGCTGCTGCCAGGCAAGCAATGGCTAGGGCAGTGCAGGGTGCGCCGAATGTGAATGCGAATAATGATTTCAAGAAGAATTGACCACCGGTCTTCAAAGGAAGATTCGATCCCGATGGTGCCCGAATTTGGTTGAAAGAGATTGAAAGAATCTTTCAAGTTATGGGCTGATAAGGTGAGACTTGGATCTCACATGCTAAGGGAAGAAGCCGACGATTGGTGGATCGGTATGCGTCAAATTCTTAAAGTTGATGATGAAGAAATAACTTGGAATTTATTTCATACCGAGTTCTTGAGGAAGTACTACCCCGAGAGTGTGAAGGGAAAGAATGAGATGGAATTCCTTGAACTGAAGCAAGGCACTATGTCCGTGGTGGACGATACTGCTAAGTTTGTGGAGTTAGTGAAGTTTCATCCTCATTATGATACGGTTACGGCTGAGTTCTCTAGGTGTATTAAGTATGAGAATAGCTTGCATCCTGAGATTAAGCAGGCGATAGGATACCAGAGAATAAGAAGGTTTTCGAACTTGACCGAATGTTGTAGAATCTTTGAAGAAGATTGCAAGGCTTGTTCTGCTCATTACAAAAATTTGAATGAGAGAAAAGGAAAGCAACAAGTTAGGAGTGGACCTTATGTGACACCTTTTGATAAAGGCAAGCATAGGGGAAAGTTTGCTGAGAAATCTGGAGGAGGAAGTTCTGGATCCATTAAGTGCTACAAGTGTGGCGAAATGGGTCATAAGTCTTTTGAGTGTGGGAAGTTCAAAGTGAAATGTTCTAACTGTGGAGTCCTTGGGAATGCTGCTACAGATTGCAGAAAGAATGTAGTGAAGTGCTACGATTGCGGAGAAGTGGATCACATTAGTCCTAATTATACTAAACCGAAACTAGCTGAAGCGGGCGGAAAGGTATTTGCATTAGCAGGGTCAGACACTACTAATGCAGATCGTTTGATTAGAGGTACGTGCTTTATTAAGAGTACGCCTTTAGTTGCTATTATTGATACTAGAGTGACTCATTTGATCATTTCTTTGAGTGCGCTAAGCGTTTGGATTTGTGCATGTCTTCTTGAGGAGGTGAGATGGTTATTGAGACTCATGTTTCAAGGTCGGTAACTACATCTTTGGTGTGTGTGTGAGTTGTCCTTTGACCATGTATGGTAAGGACTTCATTATTGATTTAGGGTGTTTGTCGTTGGAGGGATTGGATGTAGTCTTGGGAATTGGAGAGTGGGATGCGAGAGTCGTATCCGGAGTTGTTTGAATCAGATGTTTTAACGCCCCGATTTTGATTATTACATTTTATTGAGTATTTTATTTGATTTGAGTGATAATTGTATTAATTATGAATTTGATGTGTTAATATGGTATGTTTTGATATTTTACAGATTCAGAGAGTTTTCGGATAAAATTAGATTGGAGGGTATTTTGATCATTTTACATTTAATAGTGAGGATATATATATATATATATATATATATATATATATATATATATATATATATATATATATATATATATATATATATATATATATATATATATATATATATATATATATATATATATAAGAAATAGAAATAGAAAGAAAAGTTAAAAGAGGAAATAAGAGAGAAAAATAGAAGAAAGGAAAGAAAAAGAAAGAAAAGAGAAATAGAGGGAAAGAGAAGAGAAAGAAGGAAGAAGGGAAGAAAAAGAGGAAATTTGGGAAATCATCAAGAACACTTGCTAGGAATCGGATAATCAGGTAAGAGTGTGAAATTCTATCATCTTATCATTGTGTATGAATCATGTAAGTATGTGTTTGGATTTGTTTGGTTGTTTTCACATCTTTTTCCATTTAGGTTGAATTAGGAAAAATTGATAGAAACCGATGTTCGAACGGTTAGAATCGGGAATAACTTGCGTAGTTTAGTCGGGGGATGTTAGACTAATACTATTGAAACTGGTTTGGTGAAAATCGGGTGGTTTTGTGAGTTTTGACATTTTTGGATAATTTGAAGTTAAGATTTTGGGATGAAAATCGGAAGTCGTAAAATTCGTGTTTTATGATCCTAAATTGTTACTATAGGATTGGTAATGATGAGTAGGTATTTAATCGGGTGAAAACAATTTAATCGACTGGGTTTTGAGGGTTTTAAGCTCAAACCTGTAACTGTTTTTCTGAGTTTTTCAGGTGTTAATCAGTTAACCATATACGTTAACCGATTAACACAGTGTTAGGGGCCTAAAAACTGAGTTTTTGGACGTGTTAACCGATTAACCATATATGTTAACCGATTAACACTGTAAGTGTGAGAAAATATTATTTTTCAAAACTTCGAAAATTCATAACTTCTTCACCGTTTATCGGATTTTGTCGTTCTTTATATCAAACTGAAGCTAATAATATGTTCTATAACTTGGTGAAAAGAAATATTATTTTTAGCCGACTTTTAGCCGATTTTACAGATAAATCGAGATTAATTATTTTAAGTAATTGAGGCTTCTGTGAATGCATATGGATTGTATGTGATAATATGATGTGAATTGTAGAAGCATGAATGATGAATATGCTTAGTTACGTGTATATGTGCATTGTTTAAATTGATTAAAATGTATGATGACTTGTGATGAGGTTCGTTGCCGTTTGGCACGATATTGTGAATGCATATTGATTGTATGCGATAGAATGCATGAGAAATATATTGTGAATATTTGTGCATTGCTTGGTAAATGTGAGAATGATGTTGAAAATATGTATATGTGCGGAAGTCGTAATCACTGGGGTAGAATAACAAGATGTTGTTCCTAGTGAGATATAAGTGATATAGTCGTACTCACTGGGGTAGAATGACTAATGTGTTGTTCCTAGTGAGGTATAAGTGATATAGTGGTACTCACTGGGGTAGAATGAGTAATGTGTCGTTCCTAGTGGAATGATCGACGGGGTAGAGTAACTGAGATGTTACTCCGGGTAGGGTACAAACGATGTACCCATAATCCCAAAAAGGGTATTGGTGGTAATTGATTCCTAGGAGAATCTGCTGAATGGTAATTGATTCCTAGAAGAATCTGCGGAATGGTAATGGATTCCTAGGAGAATCTGCTGAGTGGTAATTGATTCCTAGGAGATTCTGCTGAATGATATTTGATTCCTAGGAGAATCTGCTGAATGATATTTGATTCCTAGGAGAATCTGCTGAACGATAATTGATCCCTAGGAGAATCTGTTGAATGATATTTGATTCTTAGGAGAATCTGCTGAACGATAATTGATTCCTAGGAGAATCTGCTGAATGATATTTGAATCCTAGGAGAATCTGCTGAATGATATTTGATTCCTAGAAGAATCTGCTGAAGGATATTTGATCCCAAGGAGGATCTGCTGAACGATAGTGTACCCATGTAGGGGTGTGAGCGATGGTTCCAATAAGTTCCTGAGTTAACTTGAGATGATTGAGTCGGTACCGCGTTTGCATCTGCATAGAGTCGTGAGTCGGTCTCTATGATTGGATTTATCATCTTCATTATTGTGAATTGGTGAAGTAAATATGAATGTAGATGTTTATGTGAATGGTGATGAAATAAACATAATATGTGTATGTTTATGTAGAATGATGTATATGTGGAAATGTGCATGATGAGATGTTTGGTGATAAATATATGTGTATAAATTGTAAGGTGTATGTTTGAATTATGATGAATGTGGTGAGAATAGAGATATGTGTATCTTTATGTTTATATATATATATATATATATATATATATATATATATATATATATATATATATATATATATATATATATATATATATATATATATATATATATATATATAATTATATGTATTGATTATTATGATAATATTTCTCACCCTTCAGCTGTTTTATGATGCTCTATGAGGCATTGCAGATTAGGTATGTTGGTGATCCCTTTTTGTGAAGCGTGTCTTCATTGTTTTGGTCAGATGGCTCTGATATGTAACACCGGGTAGCTAGGAAGCCTTTGGCTCTTTTTGGTGATACATTTGTATATGTATTTTTGGTGATGCATGTTTATGTAAACATGAATGTTGTTGATGACTTACATTGGATGATGTGAATATGTATATATGTAAATACATGCTGGTTGTGATTCAATGTTTAGATTTTCCGCTTTCATTCTAAATATTGAGATGTGGGTGTAAGGACTAAGTTCCTAGATTGCAAAAGTTACCCCACTGTTGCATATCATATGGTGAGCAGGTGTTGTATGTTTTAATTTTAAGCATAATGTGGCATGCCTCTTTTATACCGTGTTTTTAATTATACTCTGATGGAATTTTTATTATGTGCCTAAATGATTATTTGAATTATTTGTGGTACAAAAAGGGGGTGTTACATTAAGTGGTATCAGAGCTAGTGTTGAGTCAGTTGTGTCTGTCTTATTGTTGTTAACAGTTAAGCTATGGTTTAACCTTGTTGTTGTTTCTGAGTTGATCCGAATATGGCTGGTAGAAATGATGCTGCGATGGCTGCTGCCATGGAAGCAATGGCTAGGGCAGTGCAGGGTGCGCCGAATGTGAATGTGAATGATGAGTTTAGGAAGAATCGACCACTGGTCTTCAAAGGAAGATTCGATCCCAATGGTGCCCAAATTTGGTTGAAAGAGATTGAAAGAATCTTTCGAATTATGTGCTGTGAAGAGAGGAATAAGGTGAGACTTGGATCTCACATGCTAAGGGAAGATGCCGACGATTGGTGGATCGGTATGCGTCAAATTCTTGAAGTTGATGATGAAGAAATAACTTGGAATTTATTTCGTACCGAGTTCTTGAGGAAGTACTACCCCGAGAGTGTGAAGGGAAAGAAGGAGATGAAATTCCTTGAACTGAAGCAAGGCACTATGTCCGTGGTGGACTATACTGCTAAGTTTGTGGAGTTAATGAAGTTTCATCCTCATTATGATGCGGTTACGGCTGAGTTCTCTTGGTGTGTTAAGTATGAGAATGGCTTGCATCCTGAGATTAAGCAGGCGGTAGGATACCAGAGAATAAGAAGGTTTTCGGACTTGACCGAATGTTGTAGAATCTTCGAAGAAGATCGCAAGGCTCGTTCTGCTCATTACAAAAATTTGAAAGATAGAAAAGGAAAGCAATAAGTTAGGAGTGGACCTTATGTGACACCTATTGATAAAGGCAAACATAGGGGAAACTTTGCTGAGAAATCTGGAGGAGGAAGTTCTGGATCCATTAAGTGCTACAAGTGTGGCGAAATGGGTGATAAGTATTATGAGTGTGGGAAGCCTAAAGTTAAATGTTCTAACTGTGGAGTCCTTGGGCATGCTGCTACAGATTGCAGAAAGAATGTAGTGAAGTGCTACAATTATGGAGAAGTGGGTCACATTAGTCCTAATTGTACTAAACTGAAACAAGCTGAAGCTGGCGGAAAGGTATTTGCATTAGCAGGGTCAGACACTACTAATGCAGATCGTTTGATTAGAGGTACTGCTTTATTAATAGTACGCTTTTAGTTGCTATTATTAATACTGGAGTGACTCATTTGTTCATTTCTTTGAGTGCGCTAAGCGTTTGGATTTGTGCATGTCTTCTTGAGGAGGTGAGATGGTTATTAAGACTCATGTTTCAAGGTCGGTATCTATATCTTTGGTGTGTGTGAGTTGTCCTTTGACCATGTTTGGTAAGGACTTCATTATTGATTTAGGGTGTTTGTCGTTGGAGGGATTGGATGTAGTCTTGGGAATTGGAGCGTGGGATGCGAGAGCCTTATCCGGAGTTGTTTGAATCAGATGATATTTTCGAGGACGAAAATTTCTAAAGTATGGGAGAGTTGTAACGCCCCGATTTTGATTATTACGTTTTTTTGAGTATTTTATTTGATTTGAGTGATAATTGTATTAATTATGAATTTGATGTGTTAATATGGTATGTTTTGATATTTTACAGATTCGGAGAGTTTTCGGGTAAAATTAGATTGGAGGGTATTTTGGTCATTTCACATTTAATAGTGAGGAAATATATATATATAAGAAATAGAAATAGAAAGAAAAGTTATAAGTGGAAATAAGAGAGAAAAATAGAAGAAAGGAAAGAAAAAGAAAGAAAAGAGAAATAGAGGGAAAGAGAAGAGAAAGAAGGAAGAAAGGAAGAAAAAGGGGAAATTTGGGAAATTATCAAGAACACTTGCTAGGAATCGGATAATCGGGTAAGGGTGTGAAATTCTATCATCTTATCATTGTGTATGAATCATGTATGTATGTGTTTGGATTTGTTTGGTTGTTTTCCCATCTTTTTCCATTTAGGTCGAATTAGGAAAAATCGATAGAAATCGATGTTCGAACGGTTAGAATCGGGAATAACTTGCATAGTTTAGTCGGGGGATGTTAGACTAATACTATTGAAACTGGTTTGGTGAAAATCGGGTGATTTTGTGAGTTTTGACATTTTTGGATAATTTGAAGTTAAGATTTTGGGATGAAAATCGGAAGTCGTAAAATTCTTGTTTTATGATCCTAAATTGTTACTATAGGATTGGTAATAATGAGTAGGTATTTAATCGGGTGAAAACAATTTAATCGACTGGGTTTTTGAGGGTTTTAAGCTCAAACCCATAACTGTTTTTTTGAGTTTTTCAGGTGTTAATCGGTTAACCATACACGTTAACCGATTAACACAGTGTTAGGGGCCTAAAAACTGAGTTTTTGAAGGTGTTAACCGATTAACCATATACGTTAATCGATTAACACTGTAAGTGTGAGAAAATATTATTTTTCAAAACTTCGAAAATTCATAACTTCTTCACCGTTTATCGAATTTTGTCGTTCTTTATATCAAACTGAAGCTAATAATATGTTCTATAACTTGGTGAAAAGAAATATTATTTTTAGCCGACTTTTAGCCGATTTTACCGATTAATCGAGATTAATTATTTTAAGTAATTGAGGCTTCTGTGAATGCATATGGATTGTATGTGATAATATGATGTGAATTGTAGAAGCATGAATGATGAATATGCTTAGTTACGTGTATATGTGTATTGTTTAAATTGATTAAAATGCATGATGAATTGTGATGAGGTTCATTGCCGTTTGGCACGATATTGTGAATGCATATTGATTGTATGCGATAGAATGCATGAGAAATATATTGTGAATATATGTGCATTGCTTGATAAATGTGAGAATGATGTTGAAAATATGTATATGTGTGGAAGTCGTAATCACTGGGGTAGAATAACAAGATGTTGTTCCTAGTGAGGTATAAGTGATATAGTCGTACTCACTAGGGTAGAATGACTAATGTGTTGTTCCTATTGAGGTATAAGTGATATAGTCATACTCACTGGGGTAGAATGACTAATGTGTCGTTCCTAGTGGAATGATCGTCGGGGTAGAGTAACTGAGATGTTACTCCTGGTAGGGTACAAACGATGTACCCATAATCCCAAAAAGGGGATTGGTGGTAATTGATTCCTAGGAGAATCTGATGAATGGTAATTGATTCCTAGGAGAATCTGCGGAATGGTAATGGATTCCTAGGAGAATCTGCTGAATGGTAATTGATTCCTAGGAGAATCTGCTGAATGATATTTGATTCCTGGGAGAATCTGCTGAATGATATTTGATTCCTAGGAGAATCTGTTGAATGATAATTGATTCCTAGGAGATCTGCTGAATGATATTTGATTCCTAGGAGAATCTGTTGAACGATAATTGATTCCTAGGAGAATCTGCTGAATGATATTTGATTCCTAGGAGAATCTACTGAATGATATTTGATTCCTAGGAGAATCTGCTGAATGATATTTGATCCCTAGGAGGATCTGCTGAACGATTGTGTACCCATGTAGGGGTGTGAGTGATGGTTCCAATAAGTTCCTGAGTGATCTTGAGATGATTGAGTCGGTACCGCGTTTGCATCTTCATAGAGTCGGGAGTCGGTCTCTATGAGTGGATTTATCATCTTCATAATTGTGAATTGGTGAAATAAATATGAATGTAGATGTTTATGTGAATGGTGATGAAATAAACATAATATGTGTATGTTTATGTAGAATGGTGTATATGTGGAAATGTGCATGATGAGATGTCTGGTGATAAATATATGTGTATACATAGTAAGGTATATGTTTGAATTATGATGATTGTGGTGAGAATGGAGATATGTGTATCTTGGAGATATATTTATCACCCTTCTGCTGTTTTATGATGCTCTATGAGGCATTGCAGATTAGGTATGCTGGTGATCCCTTTTTGTTAAGTGTGTCTTCATTGTTTTGGCCAGATGGCTCTGATATGTAACATCGGGTAGCTAGGAAGCCTTTGGCTCTTTTTGGTGATACATTTGTATATGTATTTTTGGTGATGCATGTTTATATAAACATGAATGTTGTTGATGACTTACATTGGATGATGTGAATATGTATATATGTAAATACATGCTGGTTGTGATTCAATGTTTAGATTTTCCGCTTTCATTCTAAATATTGAGATGTGGGTGTAAGGACTAAGTTCCTAGATTGCAAAAGTTACCCCACTGTTGCATATCATATGTTGAGCAGGTGTTGTATGTTTTAATTTCAAGCATAATGTGGCATGCCTCTTTTATATCGTGTTTTTAATTATACTCTGATGGAATTTTTATTATGTGCCTAAATTATTATTTGAATTATTTGGGGTATAGAAAGGGGGTGTTACACTTTTGCTTTACCGCTTTCCTTATTTTCGTACTTTAACTCTGCCATATGATAAATCTTCGTCATTTGCATTATTTACCGTTAATTTCACCTTCCGAAGGAATAGGTCTAACAGTTTGACCGCCGAGTCAATAGCCTTACCCTTTTGAATGTTTCAAAACCCTAATTAGCCTAAGTGTCCCGCTGTGGACGAAAATGCTCTTTACCCTAGCGTTAGGTCAAAGAGTCGCCATACTCTGTTTTAGGGTTTCCCGCCGTGGAACATTTAGTTAACTCTAATATCAATTCAAACTATTTCAACGTAGAAATAGGAGTCTCAGAACTCCACATAAGCGTAGGCACAAGATGCGAATCTTGCCGAGTAAACTTAGGACTAACCCTTAGGTCTTTGTCACTCTTAACCCCTAGCTCAGTATATATTTCAAGTAGATAATAAAATAAAATAAAAGCATACATTAAACAAAAGGTTCCTGTAGAGTACTACAGAAGTTTAGGATGCTAGTACCTTCCCTAAGCTTAACCAACCCCTTACCTAGGTCTCTCCCCGCATTGCGTTTGCGATGCAAAAATTAGGTTTTCCTTCTTTTGACCTTTTCCTTTGGATAAATCAAAGACCGGTTGTGAACTAAATATGTGATTCAAATTAATTAATAATTTGATATCCTATTCTCACTGCAACAGCTGTCATACAAACTTGATCTTTCCTTATGTATTATTTCCAAACTCAAATCCCGACGAACTATTGGCCAACCATTTTCACCATATCCATGTGATAAAGCAATGACTCTAAATCCACAATTACCATCTGATACAACATTAACTACATCTTCAATATATGACCTAATATGATTAGGAAATTGAGAGATGAATTGCTTAGATGACTGTGACTGCTTATGTGATGTTTGAGATTGCCTCTCGGAAGATTGGAATGATTTTAACTTCTTCGAAGCCTGTGATGGTTGAGATTGCCTCTGT
Source organism: Lathyrus sativus (assembly GCA_963859935.3). Taxonomy (NCBI): domain Eukaryota; kingdom Viridiplantae; phylum Streptophyta; class Magnoliopsida; order Fabales; family Fabaceae; genus Lathyrus; species Lathyrus sativus. Next base: position 612,944,140 of record OZ012738.1, on the reverse strand, counting down.
GAAGCTTGAGATGCTTTATCAACATACTCATGATACGAAGGGTCCCTATAAACATCATACCCTATTGGTTTTTTTTGCATTTCTTCTTGACTCCCCTTTTGATTTTTATTTTCTCAGATGGTGGACACAAAGAAGTCATTGTGGGGTAGGCAAGTTCAAAAACTCTACTTTTTAATGTTATTTTCCCAACAACGTCTAGTAACCTAAACCTTTTTCATAATTCATCTATTGCACTACTCATATCCACCTCTGATCCATCGCCTGCATCTAACTCCAACTCAACTTCCATAGTTAGTTTCTTCTAATGAACATGCACAATATTTATTGATATCGGTATACCACCAAGTTTGTATCTTGCTAACTCACAAGCACAAGGTAACCAATATGATGTTTTAAGACTACAACCACATATTTCACTGTTAGTTTCAACATAATTAACTCTCAAGAACTCTTCAGCAATGCGTCTCAAAGTAGCTCGAGACATTGAACCACGTAAGTTACTGTAGAATGGACTTACGTGCGTGTGCTCAACTTCATAAAAACTTTTTTTTGAAAAGAAGCTCTAATGTTGTCCACTTGTAACTTTAAGTTGTTACTCATAGCCTCCCAACATTTGACCATGTCACCTATATTGTTCCCCAACATCTGTTTTAACTTTCAATGAGCAGACTCAACCCTAAAAATAATACATAGTAAAAATACTTTAAAAAATACAAATTAAAAATATACAATTTAAAAATACTAAAAATAAATACATAGTAAAAAATATTAATAAAAAGATACATACCGATTAGTCGTGGTGTTACCCAAATGTAGCACTCGATTAATCCATTCTCCCACAAATCTTTGTCTGTGTGGTGTCAACCATGTGTCTTTAACATAATCAAGATATTTATTACAATCAACACACGCCTCCTCAAGTTGTTGCAGTCGTTGATCATACTCAACCTCGTCACTAGCCCATACAACTTGTATCCGTAAGTCCTCGATCGTCTTTTGCATGTCACTAACCACATATTGCTTGCATTTTGCACCAACGTTTTTGTTAATGTATAATCGACCTAACAAATTGATTGACCTTGGAAACACAGTTTCAATTGCTTTCATCAAAGCAAGATCTCTATCTGTCACAATCACTTGTGGACACAAATATTTCTTCACGAACAATTCTTTAAGCTTATCTAACACTCAACAAAAAGTCTCAGTCTGCTCAGACTCCATATACGCAAATGCGACAGCAAAAGTCAACTCGGTTGATGTCATGCCGACAATTTTAAATAGAGGTTGTCTATATTTGCTTTTCTTATAGGTGTTGTCCATAACTAACACAATGGAAAAAAATATTCAACAACTTAACTGAATCTGGATGGAGGCAAAATATATCTCTAATAGCTTCAAAGTCATCTCTTTTTCTACTCCAATAAACATAACATGCATCCTCAATAAGCTTAAACAAATGTATCTCACTTCTACGACCTCTTATCTATTTTTCTATCATACTCTTATGCTTATATATTTGCATGATCCGAGTGATATTCTCTGAATCTCGCTCTTTCAAGAAAAGTAATATGTGTCTAGGTGGAACATGTTTCTTTGTCAAATCAACATGTTATTTCTGATACATGGTCAACCTACAAACAAATGAGTGACCTTCTAATCTATCAAGTAAACCATGGTTATGAACTCCACATTTTACATCAACATTTCATTCATACCCATCTTTCGTCGGAGTCGACCTGATTTTAAATGAACATCCACATTTTTTCGTTGCACTTTGGGTTCCACTATCAGTGTCTAATCTGACCTGATCAGAAGGGGATCAATAGCTGGTGATGAGTTCTTCGAACTTTCTTTTTACCGATCCTACGGATAGGTTCCTCGGGGATCCACCGGATATGACCATGGCCCTCGGAAAATATTCCCATCGACTGGTGGGGCGCACCGGCTCGTCGGGAAGATCAGGTCCGTCGGGGAGGCCGAATTCTCTGTGCGCGAACCAATCCTCGGGGCGGCTGACGCAGAGGGCGACCTGGAGGCCGTTGTCCCCGTCTGACGAGGGGAGGTCCTCGACTCTCTTGGCTTCGGAGGCGTCTTGCCTCGGGGTTTCTCCTCCTCGGGTGTATCTCTTCAAGTGGTCGTCTTTGATCAGGATCTCGATCGCGTCCTTGAGGTGGACTTGTGTTTTTCACCTTTATCACAATCAAATATTAATTTGTTACTTCTTCCTCTCTTGCTTGTTTCAGTATCTGAACGAGTCATAATAACTGTTACTTTATTTTGGATTCTAACCCCTTTAATCAACCTTATCACCTCTTCTTGTGTACCAAATCTTTGAGTAGTTGAAAAAAAATCAGAAGTATCTACACATATTTTTGGAGGAATTTTCATATCTGTAGTATAAAAAAATTATTAAAAATTTTTTTAAAAAAGAAAACCGAATCACTTTATGAAAGAGTTCCGGTATAATTTTAAATATATCAGATTTCTTCATAAATGTGTTTTGGTATAGGTAAGAAAGAAACCGAACGACTTACAAAAAGTGTTCCGGTATAGTTTTGTAACAAATAGGAACTCTTTTGGTTAGTCTTCCGGTATATGTTTTGTGATAAATCGAAACTCTTTGTTCAAGTCTTTCGAAAGAGAAAATTAACATACCGGAAGTCTTGATTGAAGTTTTTCGATGCAGTTTGATGTTGTCCAATTTTTTAGAAGTCAGGCATGAATAATAAAAAGTAAAAAAATAAAATAATAAAAAATAAATAAGGATAAAATTGTCATTTTTAAAAAAATATTGGAGTATTGGTATAACTATAGGAGTATGAATAAAAAATTTTCTAGAAGAATTTAATTTGCTACCCTTAATATTGTATCAGACATTTTTCATATTTTCAAATTTTCAAAAATATCGTTATATTATTTATCGATTAAATTTTATTTTATTTTTAAAATTTTCATTTTTACTAATATACTAAAACGAAATTTTTGGTAGTACAGTCGAAATTTTTAATAAATATTTTTTAACATGTTTGAAAATTGTGGCATTTATACCTGAAATTTGAAATTTTCTAATAAAAAATATTGGAAATTTCAAAATTTTAAAGTAAAGAATACTGAAAATTTCAAAATTTCTGATAAAAAATACTAAAATTTTTGAAATTTCTGCTAAAAAAAGTACAGGAAATTTCAAAATTTCTAATTCAAAATACCGGAATTTTTAAAATTTTTGATAAAATACTATAACTTTTAAAATTTTCGGTAATTTTGCATTAAAAAATTATAAATTTTTGAAAATTGTGGCATTTATACCTGAAATTTGAAATTTTCTAATAAAAAATATTGGAAATTTCAAAATTTCTGATAAAAAATACTAAAATTTTTAAAATTTCTGATAAAAAAGTACAGGAAATTTCAAAATTTCTAGTTCAAAATATCGGAATTTTTAAAATTTTTGATAAAATACTATAACTTTTAAAATTTTCGGTAATTTTGCATTAAAAAATTATAAATTTTTGATATAGACTCAAAATTTCCGATGAAATACTCTAAATTTTCAAATTTTCAAATTTTTTTCATGAATATACAAGTATATTTGCTTAAAATGGAGGATGTTAGATTCAAGTGAAGGGTGTCGAGTCAAATACTCCCAGACTAGTTGTCCATAATTAAATTTTTAAAGTTTATTTATGTAGTGTTTATTAAAAATTTAATTATGGATCAGTTTAATATCATATTTTAAATTTCTACTTTATGTGTTAAAAAAATCAGCTTGGAAGTTCCTTCAGTTTTTCATAAAATTATAATATATTTTGCCCCGACAATGTAAAAAAATTTTACACAGTCAATTAATCATACATGTTAGATCTTGAAAAAAATTTGACTTTTATTTTAATCATTTATAAAATAATACTAACACATGATAGTGATAAATTAACCATATAAAATTACTTTTTTATACTAATAGTGCAAAATAATTAATATCTATTTTTTTATGGACTTCGAGCTTTCTCTAATAAAAAAATTCAAACTTATAATTTAAGTTTAGTTTAACTGCAAAGAGTAAGTAGAATGACTAATGATGAACAAATAGTTATTTATTTCATCTTTCAAGAAAGCCACCAAATATAAGAATAAAACAAAAATATAACTTGAGCATGCCAGAACATGAAGATCTAACTTCAACACCAAAAGTACATTATAAATTTCAGAATACCAACTTAATAATGCAGTAATATTATATCTAACAATGAAATAAGCAAAACTAGATAACATTATTTCCCTATAAAATTTTCTATGCTTTCTACTCAAATGAACTGAAATAAAATAACAAATAGATTCAACATTTTCAAGGGTCCTCCTCATGATAGAGCTTAGTCCTCAATCCAACTTCACAGAAGAGAATAGATAATACACAAACCAGAATGAAGAGAGGAATCCAACTGTGCCGGTCACCAACATGATTGCTAGAACCATGAAGAGAGAATATCCGAGATAAAGCATTGCGGAAACAGGTCCACTCAGGTTCTTGAGATCAAATACGAGATAGTTTATGGAATACAAAAAGATGTACAATGCAACGGAACCGGAGGCGAAGAATGATTTCCACCACCATCTCCAATCCTCCACGCAGAGGTGCATATATGTTAGAACAAGAGATACCTCGGCACAAACCACCACGAGTAGGATCAAAACAATGAAGAGAAACCCGAAAACGTAGTACACACGGCCCATCCAAATGCTGGACATTATAAAGAAGAGCTCAATGAAGAGGGTTCCAAAGGGAAGGGTGCCAGCGCCTAGAACTAAAAGCCATGAAGGATACCGTTGTTGAGGAATTTCTCTAGGGATTTGGTTGGTTCTAACGGGATATTCAAGGTGGGGTGCTTTTGCTCCGAAGTAACCACCGACAAGTGTAAGTGGAACAGAAATGCAGAACCAAAGCAAAAGCAATATAACAAAGAGTGAAAATGGAATGGCTCCGGTGCTGTGGCTTCCCCATAATAGGAAGTTTAAGAATGTGAGGATCAAAAAGGCAATACCAGGGAAGAAACAAGCAGCTTTCCATGCAACTGAAATCCAACCCTTCTGGTCGCCGCTTCCGAGTGTTCTCCATAGTCGAACTGCAACATAACCAGCAGCAATACCAAGTATCATGTAGAAAAACAGCATACCTGTGATAAGTGTTCCGCGGGAGGCCGGTGACATGAATCCAAGTGCAGCAAACAATATTGTCACAATAGCCATCCCTAGAATCTGAACTCCATCACCAACCATTATACACAACAAAGCAGGATTCGATGGAGCGCGGAAAACATCCCCCACAACAAGCTTCCAACCAGATAACTCCTCATTCATCTGTGCTTGAGCTTCCTTATCAAGCTCCTCATAACTAGCCAGATCCCTCCGAACAGTTCTCAAGAAGATAACAAGAACAATACCAGCAAGAAAAGTGATCACCATTAACGAATTGAGGATCGAAAACCAATGGACTTTGGCTCCCTCCATCTTCAAATAAGCATCCCATCTAGACGGCCACTTGATATCACTCTCCTCAAAAGTTACCTCATAGGTAAACGCAACCGGCTGGCCTTCTTTAATCGGCATTGCCACAGTAGACGGATCGCATTTGATAGGTGCCGGATATTTTTCATGCATCTTCAAGTTTTTAGCAGAATTAGCATTATGCAAAATGCTACAAGGTACAACTTCAAACCCAACAACCATATAACCCGGCTTATCAGACCCCTCCTTACCAATAGGAGGAATCATCTCCGCGGCATCACCAGTTCCCATAACGCGAGCCACATTTGTCTCCTCATACTTATGAACAAGAACATTAAACCTAAGATGGTTAAACAGATAATACACATCCTGAATCTTAATCCCAACAGGGTACCCAGTCCATCTCAAAAAGTACTCATCTTTCTTCGTAAACCGAATAGCCGGCAAATTATCAAGTATAAGATTAACCTGATACATCTCATCAATCCTCTCTTTCAAGATCTTGAACTGATCTCCAGACAACTTATCAACTTGACACAGAAAAACCTCAGACTCATTGGTATACATCTTAAACCTATACGGAGAATTCTCGATCCGATCCCCCATAAGGAGTTCACCGAGATTCTCAGCACTGTCCTTAACACCACCTTGAGGCTTACAAAAGGGTAAACTATAATAACTAAATGGAATCTCAGTACCAATTGAAGTAAGAGAATTCACCTTGACCGACAACTCATCACCAACAGCATAATTGTGAGGGTAACTACCCGGGAGATAGAACCCAAACCCTGATTGAAACACTAAACAGAAAACCAAGACCCACAACTTGAATCTGTGAAAAGACTCCATTTTTGAACAACTTGAGTCAGATCTGAAAGACCCAGATAAGAAAAACGTCAACAAAACAATGGAAGGTTAAAATTGAAGGATAATCGGTATGCAATGCGAAAGCGTTGATGTGTAAGAAGAAGTGAGAATTTGAGTTACCTTGTCAGATCTGAGTAGAAAATTTGAGATTTAGAGCATAAGACAGAGAATCTTGGAGGAGCGATGTCGTGCAGGCACCGACGTTGAAGCGTGGAACTCAGTGCACATTTATATGCTTGCTACACTTTCTCGTTTCATTTTTATCATGAGATTCATAAGTGTGTTGTTTTCTCAAATGGGTAAATGACCATGGTACCCTTCAATTTATTTGCTTTTTGTCTTACTCGCTAGGGTATAAGAATAGTCTAAGTCGGAAGTACTCCCTTCAATCTCAAATGTAAATGACAATTTTTTTTTCAATAATCTTAAATATAAATAATACAAAAGTTATATCTCTGTTTATACACAATACTTATTTTTTATCATTTATATCTTTATTTTATTATATAATTTATTTAATATTTTTTTATTATTAAATTTTATATAATTTATTATATTTAACTTTTATATAATTTTTTATTATTAACTTTCACATTAACAAAAAAAATATCGTTTATATTTTTATATATATTAAAAAAGTAGATAGACAAATAGACGAGTGTCCTCTGAACGCTAATATTTATTATATTTAATATTATATTCTAAATTTCTACTTTTTTTATATTTTTAACTATTTTCAAAACAAAAAAATGTGCATAAAATTAGAAAAAGTGAAAAAATTGAATGCATTTAGATTTTTTTAAAGAATATTTTTTTTATAAATTATTTATATACGAGACCGGAAAAACTATTTTTAGGGTGAATCTAAATTTTTTACAAATTTAGCCATCTACTAACCAACTTAAAAACTTTACATAAATAAGTAATTTAATTAATATTAAAATTGTTTAAATAAGTTAATAAATTGAAAATTTAATGAGATTAAATATTAATTTGTATTAACTTAGCATTAATTTTGTAACAATTTAAGAAAATTTATGCAAACAATTTAAGATATTTTTCATAATTTTTTTTTTATTTTCATAAATTCTTCAAAATAAATAAATTGTATTCTTGTATTTTAATTTTAAATATAATAATAATAATAATAATAATAATAATAATAATAATAATAATAATAATAATAATAATAATAATAATAATAATAATAATAATGTAAAATTATAGATTGATATGCAAATTTAAAAGACTTTTTATGGTTTGTGATCTAATCTTTTTAATTAAATAAATTTATAAAAAATTTAAATTTTTTCTATTGGAAAAAAGTCTGACATAACTTCAGTCATTGTGTAAGTTAGATCATAGACCCTTTATTAATTGATTTAACATATTCTTATATCTAATTATTGCAAAACAAATATATATCCACATTTTTTTAATAAATAGACCAATATTATTTGTTATAAATATTCTTATAAAAGATTATATAAGTGGTAAGCAACATTTAAATTATAATTATTATCTTTATATTTTAATATTTTTTTAAATATTTTTTAGTAGAAAAAGACGGCCAAAGGCCTAAAACAAAGACACACTAGGCAGCAAGCCTCACAGAAGAACCAAAACAGTCAATGACAAATAACTGACTTAACTCTAACGGACAATCTTCAAACAAAGTGCAGTCATTTAAGCTTGACAATCCAAGCTTGGTCAGATAATCAACACGTTTATTAGACTCTCTATAAATGTGCTTAAAACGCACAACCTCAAACTTCATAGTGAGAAGAAGAATACGTCTAACCAAAGTCGAACCTTGCCTATGCACCAGCTCCGACCCAGCAAGAGCTTCAGCAACAAACTTGTTATCAACTTGAACAATAAGCCTCTTGAAACCTTTCATCTAAGCATAATCCAAACCAGTAAGCACTCCCAAAAACTCAACAGTAAGGTTATTGCAATTGCTTATGGTCTTGTGGAAACCACCTAGCCGCCGCCCTTGATTATCTCTAAAAGGACCCCCATAGTTAGCAAGCAACCTGCCATTGGTGGCCCCATCAGAATTTAAACAAATTCAATCTATAGGAAGAGAACTCTACTACATAATAAACAGAGTGTTATGCAAGGGTTACACTTTAATTTGAAAGTTCTTGCTGAAACGATACAGAGAAGCACCCTACGAATCTAATTCTCCAAGTTTTGAGGCATAACAAAATGAGGGTCATGGAATTTATTATTCCTCCACCCCCAAATATAATGGCACCCGAAAGCCCACAAAATATCCTAATCAAATTCAGAGTGATGTAATTGCTAAGACAATATTTACTTATTTATTTATTCATGTAGTGTAATAATTATGCTATACTTAATCTACATTGTTTTTATAATTGCAAATATTTAATAATTTTAAAGAAAATTATATAATTTTTAATAAAATAAAAATATATTTTATAATAAACTCCATTTTGGCCCGCATAACCCTCCCTATTTTGGCAATTGCTTTCTCATCCTATGTGGTTGTAAGTCACCTTTATAAAACTTACAAATGTATTCGCTCGTTCAGAGAGGTACTCCCAGTCTCCCAAAAATTAATCTAGATATTAATCTATGGATAAATTCAAGGATGAGTCTGGAGATCAATCTTTAAATCCTTACTTAGTACAATAAGTTATTATGCATAAGTTTCTTAAAAATTTGACGCTAATAAACATTGTATACAAATTATGAGTATTAAGTCAAAATTGTCATTTTTTAATAAGCATTCAATTAAAATATCATATATCATTTGTTATCAAATAAGTAAACATCATTGTTTACAAAATAACCAAACAACCAAACCTCATTGTTCACAAATTACAAACCATAATACAACTTATCAAAATGCTATGATCAAAATACAAAGAAAAAGTTAATTGTTGGGTATATATTTCTCCCCATGTTCCTCCTTTGTCTCTTATACTGCAAGGCATGTCGTGACCAACTATCATGGCTTGTATAGTGGTCATATTAGGAATGTCTTCCCAAAACTCTCCTCTCTCTATGCTCGTCTTCTCAATGGTCACAATACACTAACATATCAGTAATATATCAATGACATGGTCTACCTTAGCTTGTTCCTATTCTAATATCTCTTGATGAGCTGACATGTATGGTTTTTCCTCTACATCTAGTGTCATATAAGGATGTGATATTATATAAAACTATTGGATATAACTGTATACCGCACTTCATAGCTGAGGGGCTGGCACACGACGTATGTAACACCCCAAAATAATTAGATTATTTATTTAATTGATTATGATGAGTTTTTATGAATATTCCTTGTGAATATATGGTGTTTTGGGAATATGATGTGTTTTATATGTTGTGTTATGGGGTAGAATGAATTAAGATGAATATGAGGACTATTTATATTTTAGATAATTAGTTTTAATTATTTAGAATTGTTTTAATATTAAAATAAAGACAATATATGGTGTAGAGAGGACAAAGGGGGTAATATTCATGAGGATTAGTGAGGGCAAGTTGGAAAACACATATTAGGGGTCTAACGCTTAAACAAGGAAAAGAGGAAAAAAGTGTTTCATTCTGTACGATCGTGTTTTGAGATCAACAAAGAAAGGAGAAAGGCTAGGGCGAACTCAAAAAGAAAGAATCAATTGCTAGGAAAATCTAAGGTATGAGGAGTATTATCATTGTAATTGATATAGGTTTTAGATGTATGTAGGTTCTTTGGGGTTTCGTGGTGAATTTAATAACATGATGAATTTATGATGAAATTGGTGAAGTATTGATGTAATAATGTTATGAATTGGTATAGGAAATAAGTGATGGTATATGTGGTTGTTGTATGATGAAAACATATTGAATTATGTTTATTTTGGGTTGAGTTCGTATTGGAATTGGAAGGAATTTGGGATCTGAACTGATGCAGAATCGCAACTGAGAAGTTGTTGTTACGACAGTTTCGTCAGGCGAGCATCTTACATTGTCGAGCGAAGCAACTTCGCCCCAGCAGCGCCGGGAGATAGTAGAGGCGAAAGGAGGGTGGAAAAGAGGTGCTCCTGGAAAATGTATGGGAGGGGAGTTTTCGCCCTTGATTCGCCGGGAGAACCTCAGGCGAGCAGACTGGGACAAATTCATTTCTAAATTTTTGAAAATTCATAACTCGAGCTATGAGTGTCCGATTGATACGTAGTTCGGATCTTTGGAAAGTTGGTTTAACGTACCTTTTCTTTAAAATATTTCCAGTACCATAAGTTCAACTATTTGACGCGTGGACGGTTGTTTCGTACTATCGAGTTATGTCGTTTTGTGAAATGTACGAAAAGGCTTTGTGTAATTAATAATTGGTGTTGTTTTATGTATAATGATAGTAACGATGTTGTTGTGGAATTAATTATGATGACTTTGATGTTGAGGTGATGTGATAAATGTTACTTGTAGTGACGTTTGATGACATGTATGATAACCTTATGTATAAATGTTATGTGATGATGATTATTTGATGAAGATTATGTGATGTGTTGAATGAAATTGAGATTTAAGCATGTTTGATGTACATAGATGCTATGTGAAGGATGTTATTATGATGATTACATGAATTATGATGCAATTGACTAGCCGTGGTCGAATTATTATTGGGTTGTACATCATACATTTGTGGCATGTGTTAGGACGTTTTTCCAGTGACGATGTTAGGACTTCGGTACAGTGGTGGCCTCAATCCGATTGTGTGGATTGAGTATGTTTTATGATGTGCTCCGGTTCCAAGTGGGAATCAATCCTATGATAGGGATCTTTGGAGGGAGATGACCATGTGTTCATCAAAGTATTGGTACCACATGCATGAGTTAGTGTCGATACATTACATGTTAAGTGACATTGCATAATTATGATTTGAATGATATTTGATGATGTTGTGACATAAGTGATGTTTTGGTGATGATGATCATTGATGATATAGGGACGTTGTGAATGATTTAATGAAGAGACAGTGTGAGTATGTGTGTGATGTATGATGAATATATGAATTATTGATAATTTTTGTTGTAACTACTATATCTATTTCTTATATTTTTTGTAATGATTTGTGATTACTCACCCTTCTTGTTTGAATGTTGCCTTCACATGGGTAACGCGCAGGTGATCCAGATTAGCTCGTAGATGCATGAAGACTTATATTTGGGGTCGTTTTACTTTATTTCAGTTGATTAGGGGATGTCTTGCTCTGATATGTAACATCGGGGTCGGGAACGTTTGAGTGGAACGATATGTTCTTTATTTTTAATTAATATGAAGTTAAGAAGTTGTCTTTAATTGTTTAAGTGTTCTGAGTCATAACTTTGAATGACGAAGTGCGAGGAAGTTTTCTTTGAAGTGTTTTAAAATAAAGATGTTTTGAGATTAAGATTTCTACTGCAATGGTTGCAAATGTTCATTGAGTATATTGATGGAATAATTGTTATAAATGATTTGAAAATCCGTGTTACGGAGCAGGTCGATCCATATTGATGTTTTTATTAAGCATGTGACACCCTTGTTGGTATTTTACTCTGATTTATATGTTAAATTATTTGTTGGGTTTATAAGGGTGTTACAACGTACATCCGCAAGGACTAGATGGTCATATAACGCCTCAAATATAGCATCAACATCTTTGCGGATGATAGTGGGAGGAACAAACATTGTAGGAGATTTAGGAATACCCTACATATGCCTGAACTACCGTAAGAATCGCTCAGGTAAATATGGATACATCATTCATGACCTACAAGATAGCTAGCTAGAGTAGAAGGCTATGACATCCAAAGGGCATGTCTAACAAGGATCGAAATATGGCATAAAGCAGATATCATTTATGGTGATACAGTCAAAATAAACTTGAAATGGCTTGATCGCCTTATTCTCTCTGAGCAAGATGATGGAGCAAGCACGTGGAAAATATTTATAGTACTCTTTCGCACATGCCTAGTCGGATAGACGTGGAAAGTGATGGTGGATTCATTCCTAAAAATGATTCTAATGAAATATTAGTAACGGAGTAGCACATGTATTATTAAATATTAGTTAAAATAAAGGTGAAAATATATTACCATAAATAGACAGTTGTTTTTCGTCAATTGTCTAATCTTCCAAATACAAGTTTCACCTAACTTATAGTGCAGGTAAATCAAACAAGACGGTCCCCAATTGTACTCACAAATTCTCTCCAAGTAAATGAAGTTTTTGGGATAGATGACATTGACATAGGTTGCAATTTTGTCCACATATATGGATGTGTTAACCAAAAACATGATGCATATCATCTTTGATGCACAACTCGTGCATCATCACCATCAGCCTCCACTGCCACAGATAAATGGTCTTTATAGAATGTCTTCGAGAATGAGTAGGTGGCATGACATCCTCTGGTGTCATCTATTTCCTTTTAAGTAATCATCGGGGTTCGCTTCCAAATAGGTCACCATTATCTCTAGTGCCTCAAGTCTAATGCATATGAAGTAGTTTAATAATCTTCCAGTGATCGAAAAATGTAAGGGATAACACATCATCAAATGTGATAGACATCTCATTGATCAAAATATAGAATGAAGAAGTCTTTAAGTGTCATCTCTTAGCGAAAGCAAACAACATACCATGGTTAATATAGTCATACCAGTCTTACATAAATCTTGTAGCTCATATACATTTATGACATCCTGAAACCATAGCTCACCAGAATGCAACAATTTTGAAATCTTCCTACCATAGTTGATGCATTTCAACGTATCGTGGTACTGTAAAAAAAATCATCGTCAAAACGTTCAAATGTTATGACATAAATGTTTAAAAGAATAATTAAATATTTATGTTCTCTCTCCATCCCACGCGAGCCTAGCAGCATGGTCTGGATATAAAGAAAGAAGTGATGGGTATGAGGGGCCTCCTAAAAAAACATTAGGAACATAGACTTTTGGGGCTTCTGGACAACAATAGGGGACTCATGTCTCCGAGAGGACGATATCACAGACACATGAACTCGGGAAGACGATACTCCTACATCAAATGAAGTGGCACCAACGTCTAAACAAGAGTGTCTACACCGGAAAAATTATATCATAATTAAAGAAGGCAAACTCATAAGACAAAATATGCAAAATCAAACAAACAATGCTGAATAAGAAAATGCATATGTTTTTCTCCTGACTCATGGACCGGATTCCAATCTCAATAAAAATTGTGAGAAAGCTTGAAATATGAGAAACTTTGATTGAATGTAGTGGAATAGAGGTTGAGTGATATCCTAAGCTTGAATGCGATGCAATATAAGTAGCGAGAAAGTTTGAAAAATAATGGAAATGGAGTTTGCTCACGAACTCTATTTTGTGTTTATAGTAAGTTTATGAAATGAAGAAGGAATGGATAAAGGTATGACGCGAGGATATAAATCAAAATTGTCTGAAGATTGAAATCCATAAAAATTATAGAGATTGAAATTCAGATTATTTCAACGTTAAACTGATTTGCCTCTAAGTTATGAGTGTGGTGTGGTAAGGAACGAGTCCAAATTTCAATCGGCCTATTCTTTTTTAATATTTACATCTTCCCGTTAACGTATTTTTTCATTTTTGGATACGCATAGAGTTTAACATTCGGATTTCAAATGCATTATTGAATTTTTACCGATGGATGAGCAAGTGGAAAAGCAATGCTCCCATTTATTTTTAAGCTAGTCAAACCAAAATTTCTGACTCATCCCCCTCTACTTTGTGAACAAAAATCTGAATAAAGAGGCTATAGAAGATGGGGACATCCGTTTACCACTCTAGTTTTGGCCAGCAGATTACATAATCAAATAGTCCTTAGCGGACCACTTGAAGTGTTTTATCTATTCGGCAAGGGTAGCTACGTAACATTGATTTTCATTTGCTTGTGTGCACAAAACTTCTGCAGTGCTTTGACTTAATTCTATTAGCCTTGTAATTGAAGTTATAGAACAGGTTTAAAGTTGTGATATTGAATATCTCTATTTTAAAATAAAGGTATCTTTGAATTGACATTAACGTAAAGGGTAAGTATTTTGAAGCTTAATTCAGCATGAAGCTAGGTAAAGTAAAGTCTAGATCTATTTGGGATAGTGCCAGAACGTGCAAATAAACTAAAATTGGTAAACGGTACACCTTTTTCTATCTTATATGACCAGAAGGAATGAATAGTAGTGCTTCCATACCAATAAAAAATATAGGATCTTAGATCTAAACCACTTTTATTATCAATAAATATATGTAGGTTAACAAAACAGAACATAGTTTTGATTTTAATTTCAGATAAGAAATAAAATACTTTAGTTTTGCTTTCTGTTGAGTTGGAGGTGTTGCATACAACATTCATCCAAAATACATGACAGGTTTAAATTGAAATCTGAAAGGCATAAATGGCCTCTATGAAGATGAGACATTAACCAAAATATTATTCAATGATATCATTTTCTTGGTGTCTAATAGTTTTCACAATTTGGTAACAGATGCACTAGTTCTAACTCACAAAATTTGGAGTAGATATTTTACAACTCTTTCATCCTACAATTCCACTTTACAACTTACATCATCATTTCCAACTCTAACATTCATTTCATAAAACTCTCTCATTTTCCCACACATTTTCAAACCCCTTTCATCCATTTCACCAAAGACCACCATAGCCTCTTTCAACTTATTCAACTCCACAAGTTTCCCACCCAAACACCCAAAAAGCTCATTATCCAAAGCCTTATCTTTCCCACTAAAACACCTCACATAACACAATGCTTGTTCCCACCAATTCATCTTTAACATCGCTTCAATTATAAACATATGCGTCGAATATAACATCGGCACTCCATCATCGACCATCTTCCTCACCAATACCATAGCACCATCCACATTTCCCTTTTTACACGCGCCTAATACAAGAGCGTCGAATGTGCGCGTGTCAGCGTTTAAACCCTCGTTTTCGATCGTTTTTAAAACCCTTACTGCCGCTTCAGTGTCTCCGGTGAAACAATACGTAGTGAGAAAATAATTGTGAACCGTTAAGTCCGGTGGAACACCGAGACGGTTCATGGTATCGACCACACGATGCGCGTGGTCGAGTGATTTCTCTTTGGTAAAGAAACTTATGATTGGGTGGAAAGTGCAGGCTTTAAGCTCGGAGCTATCCACGCGCGAGATGGATTTGACGACGTAGAGCGCCTCGTCTGCGCGGCTTAGCTTGCAGAGGCGCGTGATGAGTGAATCAAATGCATTTCGTCGCGAGAAGCCTGGGTTGAGACGGGAGATTGTTGTTATGAGGTCGTTGAGGAAGGAAGGGGTGAAATTGGTGTTGGTGATGAAGCTGAAGGTTCGTTTGGTGTTGAAGAAACCGTCTTGGATGCGTTTGTTGAGGAGGGAGTGGAGGGAATCGAAGTCACCGGCGTTGGCTGCGTCGGCGGCGAGATTGTCGTAGTAGGTGGCGGTGGGTTTGTCGGGGAAGGGTTTTGGGGTTAGGGTTGCGAAACGGCGGAGGATAGAGAAGGAATTAAGGGGAATGTTGAATTGGGTTTTTCGGAGGAACGACATCGTTTTTGTTGTTGTTTGGATTAGGAGGGTGTTATTGTGACTAGTGAGAGGCGAGGGTTTGTTTGTGTGAGAGGAGAGCTTGTGAAGTTTAAAGTGGAAATGGTTTTCTTTTAGGGATTTAATTAGGATTATTCACTTTATAAAAAATATAATTGATTTATTAATTCTTCAGATGAAGTTTAAAGATGAATTAGCAACTATTTTTCAAAAACAGATACATTCATAAGCAATTGCTAGTATTTTTTTTTATCATATCTGTAATCCAAGAAGTAATAATGCTTTACATTCCTTATTCCGCTGCGAGGACTTCACCACCACCACCAAGCTCCGCCTCTCACCGCCGTGAGCTTATGGGGTGCGCCTCCTGAGCACCTTTTCCCTTTTTTTTACCAATGGAAATGAAATGAATTTACAAATAATAAATTGAGTAAGATTAAACATTAATGATATTTCATCTTATTATATTTTATTATATAATTTTTATTTTTAATTTTTAATTTATGATTAATGCAACGGAATGATCAGCGTGTAATTCGAACCCCTCTTTATACTCGTTTTTATTGATATCATTACTTATTAAAAAAAATAGTTTCGCTAAATTATAAAAGATATTCTAATAAAAATATTCTTGAACAGATTTTGTTTCAACTGTATTCCACCGTATTCTACTATATATTAAAATATTTTAATTATAATTTTTTTTAAATTTTATATTTATATGTGAAAATAAATAATTTTAATTGAACGACCCTGTAGAATAATTTATTATTTTTACTATTTTAATTAATTCTTTTTAATAATTGTCTTTTTATCATATCTATCTAATATTTATTATTTTTTCCTGTATTACACTCTTATTTATTAACTATTTAATTAATTATAATTAATAAAAAATATTTTAATAAATTATACTAATTGCATTATTAAAATCAAAATACATAATATTTTTCTTAAATTTACATAAGTAACATACTCATTATGAAATAGAATACTAAATTACAAAAGTATTCTAACAATAAAACGAAATATCTCTTTGTATTACTTAAAATCTGATTTAGTTGCAATTGTTATTGTACCATTACTCTTGTCAATATATGTAATACAAATCTGTGTAAAATAGATATGGATGCGATTATGAGTATTTTAATATTTTGTCCACTTTATATTCAAATGATGTATATTTATATACTTTTATTATATATGTTAATTAAAATTTTTTATCAAATAAATCACTATTAAATTTCTATTTATTTTAATATAAATATTTAATTATTTTTTAACTTAATAATAATATCTTTAAATTTTTTTAAATATTGTTAAAAATTAAAATTATATGATAAATTATAATTAATTAATTATTTTTTATTAAAAATATGAATTAACAAATATAAATATAAGTACTTAAGTATTCATATAATTCAGTTACGGATTAATGTCCACGTAAATAATATAAAGTTAGATATGGTAATTTTTTTAAACTACAAAATTAAAGACGATTTTTATAATATCTTGTACTTAGAATCCATCAGGATAATAAGAGCCTCCTTAGAGCAACTTTAACGCAGGGTTGTTAAACCAAAATTCTTTATAGCTTACGTTAATAATAAGGAATTTGCATTATAGGAAAGCTGACATGGCATCCAAATGAACTAAAATTTAGTTCCCATCATCTATATAGTTAACGTTAACTATGTGAAACCTATTATAATATTATTTAATATTAATAAAATATTTCAAATATTCCAACAACATTAAAGTAAGGATATGATATTTGAAAATAGTAACGGTCATATTATCATTTTTTACCTTCTATAAATTCTATAGAAATTTTAATTTTTTTTACACACAGTTTTACTTCTAAATTTTTTTCTTTCAATTTCCAATCTTATTTATTTATCAAATGGATCCCAACCAGTCGAATCCTTATTATAATTATATTTCTATGAAAATATAATTTTTTTTATGTATTATTATTGTGAATTTTGTATCATTTTTAATTTTATAATAAAATATATTTAATATTATTTTTAAGTTTTTAAGATAAATTTTATTTAAAAAATTACATGTATTTTAATTAAAATAATTAAATTAATGGTAATTTGAATAAAAAATATAAAATGTGGGGTCAAGTTTTGGTTTCTTATAGACAACCACCATTAAAGTAAAAACTACTCAAATCAACTATAAATTTTTTAAATCCTACAAATCACTTTGGGCCCACATAAAGTATCTTAGTTTATTCATTTAGTTTACTCCCATTAAAGATGCTCTTAGCACAAATATATCTTAATTTTTTATATGTCCTTGAAACTAGTCCTAATATTTTTTTTATCAAATTAGTGTTTACTCCTTAAGATCCATCTTGTTTGCAATTTTAACTTGTTATAATTTTTTTACACATCATGCCTTCTATTAAAAAATTTGTTCATTATTTTGAACGAATAAATTTAAATCATTGCTCTGGAATATATCACTGGAAAACAATATGGACTTTAATCCTAAGATTTTTTTAATTTAAGAATTTATTTTCAAAGATGAAGAAGTGAAAGGAGAAAAGAGATAAACGAATCTAACATAATTATTTGAATTATCTTAATATTAAAATATTACACTTTTTACAAACAAAAATTTCTTATAAAGGCTAATATTACAAACTTAAAGTAAACTAATTTTCAATTTAAAAATAAAAATAAATGACCAATTTAAGAAAAGAATCAAATTGAAAGCCTAATTTTTCCATAAAATAATTGTATCATAGTTTAAATAAAACAACAATTAAAGCTATGTTTGTTTCTCGTGAAAAACTAAAAAACTCACATTTGAGGCATAAGCTACTAATTGGAGCTTCTTTAAATCACGGCAAGGGGACTCTTAAACGTGTGTATGGTGGTTGAAATGCCAATTCAAACAGGTACTAAATCTTTTTCTACTAAATAAAGTTGACTTCATGAATAATTTTTTGTCATAATATTATATATAAGATAATGTTTCTATCTAAATTGTTAATCTTAAAAAAAAATTTAACAATTTATTTTATAATTTTTTTTAGTTCTTTCTCTGTTTATAATTATTTAATTTGTGTCAATTTAATCTACTTAATATTAGAAGTAATTCATATTATTAGTACTATTTTCCTTAGTCCCTAAGTTTGTTAGAGACTATTTTAGTATTTTATCTTATTCTAATAACCCTAATTTTAGCTTATAAATAGGGTGACAATCATTGTAACATTATCACATTTTTGTAGCCGTCATTCCTAATAGAATATTTCTTTGTTCATCACTTATTCACCTTTGCACCAACAATTGGTATCTAGAGCTCCGGTTCAGATTCATTGGGAAACACGGGAAACACGAGTGAACGTGAGGTCTTGTGTGTTTGATTTTGATTCTTAGATTCGTGTTGAATCTTGAACAAAATCTGATCAGAATTTTAATTCTGTGGGTTGGGAAACACTGTGTGAGAAATCTGAGTGTATTGTGCAAGGTAGAAGATGAACGGAAACGGCAACATGAACACCAAACTTCCAGTATTTGATGGTAAAAACTGGAATCGTTGGATGATCCAAATGCGTGTACTATTTGGTGCTCAAGATGTTCTAGATCTTGTCACTGATGGTTATGTTCCAGTAGCAGCAAATGCAACAGATGAACAGAAAAACACGCAGAAGGAAGTAAGGAAGAAGGATCAGAAAGCATTGTTCTTCATTCATCAATGTGTGGATGTAAATGTGTTTGAGAAGATTGCAGATTCAACGACAGCAAAGGCTGCGTGGGACACACTGGTTAGATGTTATGGTGGTGACGCATCAGTGAAGAAGGTGAAGCTTCAGTCCTTGAGAAAGCAATATGAGAATCTCAACATGAAGAATAATGAGAAAGTTTCTGAATACATCTCCAGAGTGATTCTGATCACTAATGAGATGAAGGCGTGTGGAGAAACTCTTTCTGAAGAAACAATCATGGAGAAGGTTTTGAGATCCCTTACCTCTCAATTTGATTACATTGTGGTAGCAATAGAACATTCCAAAGATCTGAGTACCATGAGAATTGTAGAGCTGCAGAGCAGTTTAGAAGCGCAAGAGTTGCGTTTGACTGAAAGAACTTCTGAAAGGGAAGTAGAGCAACAGGCTCTGAAAGCAACTTCTGATAGGAGGTATCAGAAGCAGTCAGAAGCCAAGAGAAGATCTGATGGTGGTCAGAAGTCAGAAAGCTCAATCTCTGATAGGCAAAAAAATGCTCAGAAGGGAAAAGAGAAGTATGACAAGAAGAAGATCCAATGTTACTGTTGTAAGAAGTTTGGTCACTTTGCTAGAGATTGTTGGTCAAACAAGGAGAAGAAATCAGAAGAAGCAAATATAGCCAGAAGTTCTGATGACGAATCTGTGCTATTGATGGCCTCTGAATCTGATGATATGGATCTGACAGACTGGTGGTATATGGACACTGGTTGTTCAAATCATCTTACTGGAAACAAGAAATGGCTGGTTGACTTTGACTCTGAAAAGAGAACAAAGATCGGATGTGCTGATGACAAATATCTTAATGCAGAAGGTATGGGAAATGTCAGAGTGATTCTGAACAATGGGAAAACAGCATTGATTCAGAACGTGTGGTATGTACCTGGCATCAGAAGCAATCTGATGAGTGTGGGACAATTAATTGAGAAAGGTTTTTCAGTTACCATGAAGGACAATCTTCTGAAGCTGTATGACTACAATCAGAAGTTGATTATGGAGTCAGAACAGGGAAGGAATAGAACATTCAAGGTGAATGTCAGAACTGCAGACTCAGAATGTCTTAGTGCAACATGTGCTGAGAAGGAGAGTGAGCTGTGGCACAAAAGATTTGGTCATTTGAATTTTAGAAGCCTAAAACATCTGAATTCAAAGAAGCTGGTACATGGAATTCCTGCAATTAAGAAGCCTGAGAAGTCATGCAAAGTTTGCATGGAAGGAAAACAACCACGTTTGCCATTTGCGTCAGAAGTTGCTCCAAGAGCAAAACATGCCTTGGGAGTTGTACATTCTAATGTGTGTGGTCCATTTCCAGTAGCATCAATTGGAGGGAATAAGTATTTTGTGTTGTTTGTTGATGAATTCACAAGAATGACATGGGTATCCCTTATTAAATTTAAACATGAGGTGTTTGATGAATTCAAGAAGTTCAGAATGAAGGCTGAGAATCAGAGTGGTCAGAAGTTGAAGATTCTTAGAACTGATGGTGGAGGTGAGTATAACTCCAAAGAGTCCCAAAAGTTCTGTGAGGAGAATGGAATTGAGCATGAGGTTACTGCTCCTTATACCCCTCAACACAATGGTCTTGCTGAAAGAAGAAACCGTACTTTGCTTGATATGGTGAGAAGCATGCTAAAGGAGAAGAAGCTTCCTTAGAAGCTCTGGGGAGAAGTTGTTGCCACTGCAACGTATGTACTCAACAGATGTCCTACGAAGAAGTTGAAGGAAATAGTTCCAATACAGAAGTGGACTGGAGATAAGCAAAGTGTTAGTCATCTGAAGGTGTTTGGTTCTGTTTGCTATAAACATGTTCCAGAAGCAGAAGACAGAAGTTGGATGATAGAAGCAAAGTGATGATTCTGATAGGGTACCACAGTACAGGTGCATACAAGCTCTATTGTCCAGAAACCAATAAAATTGAATTCAGCAGAGATGTGATTGTGAAGGAATCAGAAGTTTGGAATTGGGATAAGTCTCAATCTGATTCTGATGTTAGAACTCCTGAAGAAAGGTCAGAGTTAAGAATTTCTGAAGTTGGAGTAAATTCTGACGTTGATTCTGACTCTGATAGTGATTCTGACTCTGGAGAAGACTCAGAAGATGAAGGTGACTCTGATGATCCAGACTCTGAAGATGGCCAAGGCTCTGGAGGAAGTCAAGCCTCTGAAGCTAGAAATTCTGAAGTTCAAGACTCTGGAAACATGCCAGATCCTGAAGTTGGTCAAAGCTCTAGAGAAAGTCAATCATCTGAAGCCCAAGACTCTGAACAAGTTCAGAGACCACAAAGAATCAGAAACGTCCCCATAAGATATGCAGAATTTGACATGCTGCAAGACACTGAAGTAGACTCTGAAGGAGAAGTTATTCAGTGTGCCATGATGGTAGACTCTGAACCCATAAGTACAGAAGAGGCTCTTAAGCAGAAGCTCTGGCTGAAGGCCATGAAAGAAGAACTTGATGCTATAGAGAGAAACAAGACTTGGAAGCTGACAGAACTTCCAAAAGACAAGAAAGCCATCAACGTTAGATGGGTTTTCAAGCAGAAGTTAAAGCCAGATGGTTCAATTGGCAAACATAAAGCAAGGTTGGTAGCCAGAGGATTTCTACAGAAACCTGGGCTGGATTATTCTGAAGTGTTTGCACCTGTAGCAAGACATGAAACAATCAGAATGGTGATTGCAATAGCTGCTAATAGGAATTGGCCTCTGATGCATTTAGATGTAAAATTTGCATTTCTGAACGGTCCATTAGAAGAAGAAGTTTACGTGTCACAACCTCCTGGATTTGTGAAAAAGAATCAGGAAGGGATGGTGTACAGATTATACAAAGCTCTATATGGATTGAAACAAGCGCCCAGAGCTTGGAATCAGAAGATTAATTCATTTTTCAAGAAGCAAGGCTTTCAGAAATGTGAGATGGAGTACGGTGTCTATGTTCAGCATACTTCTGAAGGCAATATGACTCTGGTATGTTTATATGTTGATGATATACTGCTGACTGGAAGTTCTGAACAGGAGATAGCCAAGTTCAAGAAGGTTCTAATGAATGAATTTGAAATGACTGATCTAGGCAAAATGACATACTTTCTAGGGATGGAGTTCAGATATTCTGAGAAAGGTATCATTTTGCATCAGCTCAAGTATGAATTAGAACTTCTGAAGAGATTTGAACTGAAGAATTGTAAGATGGTTGTCACACCCTCTGATACAAATCAGAAACTGGATTCAGACTCTGAAGGAAAGGATGTGGACGCTACAACCTTCAAATAGTTGGTTGGTTCTCTGAGGTATCTGTGCAATACCAGACCTGATATTTGCTACTCTGTTGGGATGGTTAGTAGGTTCATGAGTAAACCTAAGTGGTCCCATTACCAAGCTGTTGTCAGGATTCTGAGGTATATCAAAGGAACTCTAAAGTATGAAGTGTTATTTCCCTCTGGAGGAAATAATGAGTCAGAACTTCTGAGTTATTCAGACTCTGGTTGGTGTGGAGACAGAGTTGACAGAAGAAGTACATCTGGGTACTTGTTCAAATTTCTGGGAGGTTCCATTTCTTGGTGTTCCAAGAAGCAACCTGTTGTGGCGTTGTCAACCTGCGAAGCTGAATACATTGCAGGTGCTGTTACTGCATGCCAAGTTGTGTGGATTCTAAATCTGTTGCAGGATCTGAAGATTAAAGTAGACAAACCTCTGAAGTTGATGATTGACAACAAGTCTGCAATCAATCTTGCCAAAAACCCAGTGTTGCATGGGAGAAGCAAGCATATTGAGACCAAGTATCATTTTTTGAGACATCAAGTTCAGAGTGGAGTGTTAGAAGTTGTACACTGCAGCACTCAGAAGCAGTTGGCAGATGTTTTGACGAAAGCTATCAAGACTGATCAATTTCTTAGACTAAGGGATGGAATTGGTGTTACAAGTTTTGATGGAATATGAATTAAGGGATGGTATTAGAAGTAATTCATATTATTAGTACTATTTTCCTTATCCCCTAAGTTTGTTAGAGGGTATTTTAGTATTTTATCTTATTCTAGTAACCCTAGTTTTAGCTTATAAATAGGGTGACAATCATTGTAACATTATCACGTTTTTGTAGCCGTCATTCCTAATAGAATATTTCTTTGTTCATCATTTATTCACCTTTGCACCAACACTTAACTTCCACATAATTTACAAATATTATCTTTACATGCCAAAAGCACCTAAATTTATTTTTCATCATCTTTTTTATTATAGGTGTTATACCAACATTGTTTCTAACATTTTCATTTCTAATCATATTTTGTCTAGTTTTACCAGGCATCCAACATAACATCATCATTTCTTTTACACTTACTTTATTCTCGTGTTGATTCTTATCGTCCAACATTTTGTTTTGTACAACATCCCAGGTCTTACCGGAAGAATTCGATAAAATTCCCCTTCAACTTGAGTAATACCTATGTGTCACATATAACCCTCTGAAGCCTTTCTCCATTATAACCACTCAGCTTGAATTTAATGGCTTACATTTCCTTCTATTTTTCCATCATTTTGTATTAAGGATCCAAGATATTTAAACTGTGTGACTTTAGGGATGATATGGTTTCCAACTTGAACCTATAAGATAGAAACATTTCTTATTTTGTTGAACTTGCTTTTCATATACCCCATCTTACTTTTGCTTACGTGAAAAATGTGTTTTTAAAGCTCATTTCTAAATCTCAAACTTCTCATTTGAATCCTCTTTCGACTCTTCAAATAGGACTATATAATTTGCAAAAAGCATGCATCGCGATGCTAGCTCTTGGATGTGTTGTGTGAGTACATCCAAAATTAAGGTAAAAAGGTAGGAGCTTACGGTTGAACCTTGATGCAAACCTATTGTAACGGGTAAATCGTCTGTCTCTCTATCGTGTGTGAGTATCATAGTCGATACCCCTTCATACATATCAGGGATAACTCGAATATATGCAATCTTAACTTATTTCTTCTCTAGGTCTTTCCACAAAATCTCTCCAAACGCTCTATCATATGCCTTATCCAAATCAATAAAATTAAATTAGGAACAACTCTCGTTAGTCTATTCGATACTGCTCCATCATATATCATAGTAAATAGATGGCTTTCATGGTCGATCTTCCAACCATAAAACCAAATTAATTCTCAGTGACTTAACTATCTTTTCTTAGTTTTTGTTCAATCACTATTTCACATAACTTCATGGTATGACTCACAAGTTTAATCCCTCTATAATTTGCACAACTTTATATATCCTCATTAACTTATAAGTTAAATAAGGAGATCAAAATATCATCATTTGTACAATATCTTAATGTGAAAGATTCCTAAGAGAAAAATGGAGTAGGATAATTAATAGGTAGGTGTCATTAACGTCTTTCACTTTCATTCTTTCCATAATCCTCATAAAGATGGCCAATAACACTCCACATTTTAGTAAAAATACCATAGTTGGGGGGTTTCATCGGTGGAGGATGTTCCAACTCTTCTTGAACAAAGTATGCAAGGCAAGAGCTTGCTGCAAACGTCATATCTCCTAATTTCCCTAAGGCGAAACGAGGGGAATCAAGGGTTAAAATCACCTTTTCTAATAATGATGCCATTGAAACGAAACACATTTTATGATTCAAATCAAAATTGACAGTGCCAAAACTAGAATTTTCAGACCATTTAATTTGAATAATTTTTTACACATGATTCGAATCAATTTGCTGACGTTCACCTCTGGTTGCTTTGATTCAAATAAAATCTTAAACATGATTCGAATCACACATGTTTTCAGCTTTTTTCTAGTCAGTGTTATTGTTGTTGGGTGTGAATGTGTAAGTATAATAACGGTCTAGAGGGGGGTGAATCGGTCCATATTAAAAATTCAACCTCCATTTTTCAAAATTAGAGTGTTTTTATAAATGAGTTGCGAGCGGAAGGTTTGAAGCGAAAATGAAAATTATACAGTTGAATTTGATCAAGCTAACACATATCATTTCACAAATATCCAAGATGATAATAATGAAACGTTTGGTATGAATTGATTCAATTTGTGTAATCACAAGAAGTTTACATAATTGATTCAATATGTGGAATCCTAATATTCAATTTGTTTCCAGATTTACTAATTATAATACTAGTTTGACTAGTTATCCAATTCCAATAAAATCTAAAGCTTACGTAATAAATCAATCTCAAAACTCAAAACTCTCCAAGAACAATTAGTTTCAAGTATGTGTCTCTTTCAATCAATCTCAAAACTCTCCTTATCATAATTTGAACTCAATTGAAGTTGACGTTTGAAAGAATTTTGTTGCAAGACTTTGAACACTCAAAACATAGGAAATTGATTTTCACTAAAAATCACATTGAAAAGTATGTTCAGAATGATAGATCATTTTTTGAAGAATGGTGACAAAAAGGTTTTATATGTGCTTGAGGTGAAGCACACAAAATGGTTGAAAAAAGATAGTTAGATTCGAATCAAGAAAAATATGATTTGGATCAAATGAGTAAAATGAGGTGGAATGAAAGAAATAACAGTTTTTTTGAAAAAATTGTCAGTTGATTCGAATCAGACAAATCGAGATTCGATTCAAATGCCACGTGATTCAAATCATGTTCAAAATTTGATTCAGATCAAATGACACAGATGACAAGGAATTTTGAAAAAATAATTTGATTCGAATCATGTTTAAAATTTGATTCAAATCAAATAAAACAGAATCAAACATGATTTTTGAAAAATGAAATTGATTCCAATCATGTAAAAATGCTGATTCAAATCAAATTAAACAAAATCTATTCTCATAAAAATGATTAGGATCAAGTGTACATTTTGATTAGAATCAAATCATTGAGTTTAACTTCTATCCAATGTGATCAAGATAAAAAATTTAGTGTAAGATTGAATAATTCGAATCAATCTTGTAAAATCTCAAATTTTAAGATTTTCAAAAGCATTTTGAGAATTTACTTTTGAATCAAAGTTGAACCAAAACACAAAATGATTTCATTCCACTAACATATGTTATTTATCAAAGGATATTTAAATTAAGATCAAATATAATCAATGTTTTATGCATGCTAAAAACGAATCAAATTAAACTTAAT
The DNA here is from genome assembly GCA_963859935.3 of Lathyrus sativus. Classification (NCBI taxonomy): domain Eukaryota; kingdom Viridiplantae; phylum Streptophyta; class Magnoliopsida; order Fabales; family Fabaceae; genus Lathyrus; species Lathyrus sativus. The sequence goes on along the minus strand of OZ012738.1, from coordinate 612,917,363 downwards.
TCCGTGAAATGCAATCATGAAGGAGACTCAACAAATTGAAATAAAACAAAGATGAAAGTGATAAGACAATAAATAAAATAACTGGATATAGAAGCTCTTTTCTGAGTGAAGTAGGGACATGCAACTATAATCTCCCCCTTTTTTATGCTCGACAAGCTTTCACTTGGAATTGAGTCGACCTTTGAGTAACACACATATGCTCCCCCTGAAACATTGCACACAAACAACTCACAACATAAATACACATAAAACAATTCTAGACTCATTACAACTTCTTCCCTTTTGACAACATCAAAAAGAGGTAGTTCGAAATGCGTCTAAAAACCAAAGAAACAACCACTAACAGATAATTCCAAAGAACATATGAGCTAAACATCTAAGAAGCATATACAACAACCATGATCACATATACAATGAAGATAGACATGTCACAAGAAACATAATGCAAATAGACATGAAACACAAACATTCAACAACTAACAATTAAGTGATCAAACTTGTAAATTAAGGTATGCGATAACATTCATAAATAATGCATGAACAAGTAAAAAATATAGTTCAAATGCACATAACTAGCAACACAAATTTAAAAGACTTGAATGCAAGTAAGAACAATAAAAAAAAAACATAAGTTAGAGATGAGTTAGTGAGATATGGAGGAAATAAGTCAACCAATGCATATCTCTAGCACAAACACATAGAATGATACAAGGGTTAGAGACATACCATTGTAGGTTGGTAAAAGTTACAATTTGCTACAAGATAGTGTTAGCGCAATCAAAAAAAAAAAAAAAATATATATATATATATATATATATATATATATATATATATATATATATATATATATATATATATATATATATATATATATATATATATATATATATATATATATATATATATATATATATATATATATATATATATATATATATATATATATATATATATATATATATATATATATATATATATATATATATATATATATATATATATATATATATATATATATAAATTCCTACAAATCTTATGGAAGGGATTCCGATGACAATGGTTTTGTAAAAATGTTAGTAAGTTGATTTTTGGTGTCAAAGTACTCAAAAATAACATCTCCTTTCTCCACATGATCTCTTAAAAAATGGTATCGGATCTCATTGTGTTTAGTATGTGAATGTAGTATCATATTCTTATTAAGACTTATAACACTAGTAATATGTCACTTAATTTGAACGCCACCAAGTTTTAAATCATAGTTCAATAGTTGTTGTTTAAGTCACAAGACTTATGCACAACAACTACCAGCGGATAAAATTGTCATGAATCGTGATGAAATAAGTGTTGTATATATTGATGATTATGATGATATGGATCACTGATAAATTTATGTTTTTGGGTCTATTAAATTTTGATGAATTTATTAGAATGATGAAGGAAAGTTAGGGAATGAAGAGGATACTTAATGTACGTTAAAATTGTGTTTTTGGGAAAATGAGCGTAAACCAATTGATTGACCTCCTTTAGAAATCGATTGGTTCACTCGAAATTAAGGAACAATCAATTTGTCACATTGTGTAATGGACTAGTTTAGTTAAAATTCGATAAAATTGAAGTTAGTAGGTTTGGGACAATCGATTGGTCCATTGGAGCATTTGATTGGTCCCTGTTTATGATGGTTGACCCATTTGCCGATTTTGGTTGTAACTTTTGTTCCGTAAGTCCAAATGAGCGTCATTCGAAGTGTTAGAAAGCTAACACGTAGAGCTACCTCATGGTGGTGCTTGGTCAACTATTTAAGTTATAATTTTGTGCCTACTGTAGCAATTTTTATGATGACTTTTATGATTGGTTAGCGAATCGTTATGTTTATCCAATGACGTATTGTTGTTCTAGTGAATTTGCATTTGTTGAGTTATGACTATTTTGTGGTTGTTGTGTTTATTGATGTCATAAAATTGATTAAGTGTTGCATTTGATGAATGATGTGGTGCATAAATGGTAAGGTGTGCATGGTGATTCTTTTGGCGAACCTTTTAGTGAAAATTCATTTTGTTGAGAGTCATGCATCATGGTGTACGGACTTTGGTCCAGTTTTGGTGTGCTCTGGTCCTATGGTGCAGATCAGGAGTAAGTAGCCAGTTTCAAGTGAGAATCGATGAAGCGTTACATATGGTGATGGTAAATATTTGGTGTACTCTGGTCCAATGGTGAGGATTGGGATCAAGATGAACCTGAGTGTTCATGAATGGTATCGCGCGCATAATAAGTCAGTGGTGGAGTACATTTGCATACATGATTTTATATGTAGTTGACTGTTCATGATTTTGTTGATCGGATATGAATATGTACATGTTGTTCTGAAGAGTGTGAGACTATGTGGTTGTTGATTATGTAATTGAATGTGTGCTTGTTGTTTGATCTCTATATTAACATTATTTACACATTGTTATATTGGTTTGTTGTTTCTCACCCCCTTTGCTTTCATGTTGTCCACCATGGACATCTTGCAGATACCCAGGAGTAGAGTTTACTGCTGTAAGTAGAAGTTAGCTCCTAGAGTTACTTTGTTTAGTTTCATCATTATTTTAGAAGTTTTGCTCTGATCCTGTAACATCAAGGTTTGGGAACGTTTTTTGCTTATTATGTTTTAGTGGAGTTTAATTACTTATTTCGGTTTATGTTGAAGTTGCTGATAGTTGATTATGGTAAGTCCATACTTTCATACCAGTTTATATAGTTTTGAAGTTGAGACTAAATTTCTAAGTTATGTTGTTTTATTAATTGAAGTGTGTTTTATATTGCTTCAATGATACCCTAAATGAATGTGAGTGTGCAATGAAAGGTGTTGTATGACGTTGATATTTCCACCGCATATTTGTTAAATGTCATTTTTTAAAGGTTTTTATTATTGGTGACACCTTAGATTGTCGTGTAAAGCTTAATATATAAGTATCAGGGTTTAAGGTGCTACATAATGGTTCCAGAGCAGGTCGGTCCGTCCATCCAGGTTTTGTAATGTTATTGAGTCCCTAGTATGCGACATGTGTATGTATATTGTTTCTTCTAATGTTTGTTTGATGGTGTGCAAAATGGCTGGAAGAAATAATCGTGCTATTATTGATGCTTTGAAGTCAGTGACTCAGGCGCTACACCGACAACAGAATTAGGCAGATGATGAGTTTCGTGGTTTGGGGAAATTTCAGAGGAATAACGTGTTGATGTTCAAGGGCATGTATGATCAGGAAGGTGCTCATGTATGGCTCAGAGAGATCGAGAAAATTTTCCAAGTAATGGCCTGTACTAAAGAACATAAGGTATTGTTTGGTACTCACATGTTGTCTAAGGAAGCTGAGGAGTGGTGGGATAATACTCACCAGAGACTAGAACCTATTGGCGTTGAGATCACTTAGGTTGTGTTCAGGGTGGAATTCCTTGAGAAGTACTTTCCTGAAGATGTACGTAGCAAAAAGTAAAATGAATTCCTTGAGCTTAAGCAAGGAAACATGGTCATTGTTGAATATATTGTCAAGTTTGAAGAACTTGTGAAGTTATGTCCTTACTACAATGGTGTTTTTGTGAAGGGGTTAAAGTGCATTAAGTTTGAAAATGGATTGTGACCTGAGATTAGGTAGGGTATTAGCTACCAGAAGATTCTAAGATTTCCTATTTTGGTGAACGATTGTAGGATTTATGACGAGGACTGCAAAGCTCGTTCCGCTCACTACAAGAGTGTTGTGAAAGGAAGGGGAAGAATAAATATAGGGTAAAACCATATAGTGTTCCAAATAAAAAAAGGAAAGCAGAGAATTGCAGATGAGAAATAGCGAAGTTGGGGAAGAATTCCCACTTATGTTAAGTGCTTTAAGTGTGGCGAGTTGGGCCACCATGCTAATGAATTCAAGAATAATGTCTTGATATGCTTTAAGTGTGGGAAGACAGGTCACCGTATGGTAGATTGCAGGAGTGATGGGTTGATTTGTCATAACTGCGGCGAACAAGATCATACCAGTACCAATTTTTAGAAGCCGGAGAAGGCACTGTCTGGAGGAAAGGTCTTTGTGTTGACTGGGATAGAGACTACTATTGTTGACTGTTTGATTTGAGGCACGTGTTTTATAAATAATATTCCTTTGATTTCTATTATTGACATGGGTGCAACATATTCGTTTGTTTCGCTTGATTGTGCTAAGAGGTTGAGTTTGAAATTGTCTTCCATGAATGGTAATATGATTGTTGATACGCCGACTCTAGGTCCGGTAACCACTTTATGGGTTTGTTTGAATTGTTTGCCTACTATCTATGTAATAACTTTGGAATATATTTATTATGTTTAACTTTGATAAATCTCGATTTTATCCTTGGAATGAACTGGTTGGAGTTCAATCATGTTCATATCAACTATTTCGACAAGACGGTGTAATTTCCAGACTTTGATGCAAGTGACGAGCTATTTGTGTCTGCTAAGTAAGTGGATGAGTTCATAATGGATAATGCTACAATATTTATGATATTAGCTTCTATGAAGGCTGAAAGTAAAGTTGTGATTGGTGAGTCACCAATGTTATGTGATTTTCTAGAAGTCTTTCTAGATGATATTAGTGATTTTCCTCCAGAGCGCAAAGTTGAGTTTACTATAGACTTAGTACCTCGTACTAGTCTGGTATTGGTATCTCCTTATAGAATTTTTTCTTCATAAGTGAGTGAATTGAAGAAGCAACTGGAAGATCTGCTTGAAAATAAGTTTTTTTCCATCTGAGTGTTTCATCGTGGGGTGCACTAGTGTTAATAGTCAAGAAGAAAGATGGTAGTATGAGGTTATGTGTTGACTATCGACGACTGAATAAGGTGACTATAAAGAAAAATTATTCACTTCCTGGGATTGATGATTTGATGCATTAGTTGGTAGGTGTTTGTGTCTTTAGTAAGATATATTTGTGTTCGGTCTATCATAAGAATCGTGTGAGGCCGAAAGATATTCCGAACACTGCTTTTAAAACAAGGTATAGTCGTTACGAGTATTGAATAATGTCATTTGGTGTGTCTAATGTGCCTGGAGAATTCTTGGAATACATGAATCAAATATTCCATCTGTATTTAGATCAGTTCATGGTTGTGTTTATCGACGACATATTGATATATTCGAAGTCTAATAAAGAACAGGTAAAACATCTGAGAGTTATGTTACAGACATTGAAAGAGAACCAGTTGTATGTAAAGTTGTTTAAGTGTGAGTTCTAGTTGCAAGAAGTGAGTTTCCTAGGTCATGTAATTTCTAGTGGTATAATGGTTGATCTGTCGAAGATAGATGTTGTGTTGCAATGGGAAACTCCAAAGTCTATTGCTGAAAGGAGAAGTTTAGGTTGGCTGGTTACCAAAGGAAGTTCATTTAAGGTTTTTTGAGGTTAATGTTACCTTTGACTCAATTGACTCGAAAGGGTCAAACCTATGTTTGGGATGTGCATTGTGAAGAGAGTTTATAAGAACTCAAGAAGAAGTTGACGTCTGCTCTAGTTTTAATTTTGCTGAATCCAACTGAGTAATTTATTGTATATTGTGATGCTTCCAAGATAGGCATGGGAGGTTTTTTGATGCATAATGGTTATGTTGTAGCTTATGCTTCTAGATAATTGAGGGTTCACGAAAGGAGTTATCCTACGCATAACCTAGAATTGGTAGCAGTGGTAGTCGTGCTGAAGTTTTGGAGACATTATTTGTTTAGCTCCAGATTTGAGGTGTTTAGTAATCATAAGAGTTTGAAGTATCTATTTGATTAGAAGGAGTTGAACCTGAGGAAACAAACATGACTCGAATTTTTGAGGGACTATGATTTTGGCTTGAGTTACCATCCAAGCAAAGCTAATGTTGTAGCAGATGCATTAAGCAAGAAGTCGTTGCATATGTCAATGTTGATGGTTCGAGAGTTAGAATTAATCCAGCAGTTCGAAGACATGAGTATAATATGAGAAGAGACTCCTAACAGTGTGAAGATGGGTATGTTGAAACTAACAAGTGGTATTGTTGGAGAGATAAGATAGGGTTAGAAGACCGATGTGAGATTGGTTGACCGAATTGTGTTAATAAATCAAGAGAATGGTGGTGACTTCAGAATTAATTAGAATGGTTTAATGAGGTTCAGAGATAAGGTTTGTGTACTAGACATACCTGAGTTTAAGAAGAGTATTATTGAGGAGGATCACATAAGTGTGTTGAGTATTCATCTAGGTGCCACTAAAAAGTATCAAAACTTGAAGAAATTCTTTTGGTGGCCAAGAACGAAGATGAAAGTAACTGAGTTTCTGTATGCTTATTTGACTTGCCAAAAGGAAAAGATTGAACATCAGAAACCGTTGGGTATGATGTAACCATTTAGTATTCCAAAATGTAAGTGGGATAACATTGGAGGTGAGTAAAATACTCAAGAAGGGGGGTTGAATTGTGTTCTTCGCTTTTGCTTTGCTTCTGAACAGAGTTCAGTTTCTAAACCATGTTCAGATTATTATTATAAGTTGCAGCAGAATAATAACAGAAGCAAATAAATAACAACAGAACACAAAAATATTTATCATGGTTCCTCCCAAACTTAGAGTAGTCCATTTCCTTGCAGCACAAGATATTTTCCAGTTTAATCAAATCATGATTACAATTGCTTATGTCCTCGAGCATAAGACTTTTCTACTCATACCCTCAGCCCGAGACTTCTTGCTTAAGCCTCTCAGGTTGAAGAGTTCCTGCTTAAGCCTCTCAGGTTTAAGACTTCCTACTTAAATCTAACGAATTCAATATTTCTTGCTTAGATTCCATGAATCCAAGACTTCCTTGCTTAAACCCCTCAGTTTTAAGACTTTTACTCATACTCCTCGAATACAAGACTTCCCTGCTCAGATTCCTCAAATCCAAGACTTCTGCTTAGACCTTCTGTCCAAGAATTTTCCTTCTTAATCAATAATTGATCAAGACTTCAATGCTCAAGCACATATCAAGAGACTTACTTGGCTCAAGCTCAAAGCAAGATACTTTGATGATCAAGCACATAGCAGTAGATTTTCTTTCTAAAATACTAAACACAATCCGTTTATAAGAATAGACAACAAGGTATACTTGATATAATCAGAGGTACATGGAAATAACCATAACAAAGATCACAACTCTTAAGATTTCTAAGATATTCAATGTTTAAGAAATCTTAAGGCTTTATACAATTTACAACAAATAACAAAATTTATGCATCCTCGATTGTGTTGTCATTGTTGATCTTGTTATCCTTTCATTTTGATAGAAGTGTGAAACACTACTTTCTTATTGGCTCTCTATCTTTATTTTCCTTCTTGTTGATTCCAGATTGAATCTTCAACTACTTATATAGTAGTTGCAGAATGATAGTCATTGGAAGAGATAACTTGTACAAGTGTTTTTGTTACTCCATAGTACAAGAGACGTTGAAGATAGATACACCAAAAGATATTTATCCATTGTGTAACTCTTTTAACCATAGTGTCTTCCTTATGATCTTGTGTTATAGATCTGTTGATAGTGGATATTTGTAATACATATCAATTTTTCTTGATCCATGTGAACACAGACTCTAGCTGACAAATTAATTTAAAAATATAGCTTGCTTTCTGCAGTACGAATACTTAGCTTTATCATTGGTTCTGAGTGATCACCAGAAGCTGATACATTTAATAAGTGTAGAGATGATATATTGCTATTCTAATGCTGATACCTTCAGCTTCAGAGTCTACGCCAGCCTATATTATCAAACTTTACTTAAAGAACATTCTTTAGTTTTTAACCACCAGAAGCCAACAACTCAACTTCTCTCAAATGCGTCCTTTTATCTAATTCTGAATGGATTCTTCTTAAACTTTGGAACCTGAATACTTAGAAAACACATTAGATAACACTATTGTTCTTTCAATACTTTGTTATCATTAAAACCTTAAGGAATACTTGTCATGAACAAATCTTGTTCTAATAAGCGTATCCATGGATTTTATGACAAGTTTGCCAAAGACGATGAAGGGATGTTATTATATTTGGGTAATTATTGATAGGCTGACTAAATAAACTCATTTTATACATGTTAATATCAGTTATCCTTTGTAGAAATTGGTTGAGTTGTACATTGAGAAATTTTTAGCCCTCATGGTATTATGTCGAGCATTGTGTCAGATAAAGATCTAAGGTTTACATTGAGGTTTTGGAAAAGTTTGCAAGAGGAGTTGGGTACCAAACTGAAGTTGAGTTCTTCTTATCATCCATAGATAGATGGTCAGATAGAGAGGACTATCCAATCATTGGAGGATCTATTAAGGGCTTGTTTACTTGAATAAATCGGTGATTAGGATAGCTACTCGTCGTTGATTAACTTCAATTACAATAACAATTTACATTCGAGTATTGGGATTGTCCTATTTGAGGCATTATATAGTAGAAGGTGTAGGACACCTCTGTGTTGGTTCGAATCTGGAGAGAGTGTGGTGATTGGACCTGGAATTGTGCAACAAACTTCTGAGAAGATCAAAATGATCCAAGAGAAGATGAAAGGTTTATAGAGTCGCTATAAGAGTTACCATGATAAGATAAGGAAATCACTTAAGTTCCAAGAGGGAGACCATGTGTTTTTTATAGTTACTCCAGTAATCGGTATCAGTCGAGTTTGAAGTCTCAAAAGATCATGCCATATTTTGTTGGTGTATAGCAGATCTTGCAGAGGATAGGAGAGACGACCTATCAGATTGCCTTTCCACCTCCGCTTGCTAATCTTCATGATGTGTTACATGTGTCTCAGTTGAGGAAATACATTCTAGATCCACCTCATGTAATCCTAGTGGTCGATATACAAATGAGAGAGAACTTGATTGTTGAGACATTGCCCATGCAGATAGAGGATCGAGAAGTGAAACAATTGTGTGGTAAGAATATTGCCTTGGGGAAGGTAATGTAGGGAGGACCAACTAGTAGAAGTATAACTTGGGAGTTGGAGAGTCAGATGAGAGATTCATATCCGAGTCTGTTTCCTTCAGGTAATTTTTGAGGGCGGAAATTTTTCTAAGTGAGGGAGAGTTGTAACACCCCAAATTCTATTAATTAATTTAATTGAATTATTCAATCCAAAACCTTGACTGATCAGTCTACAGAATTCTTGATTTTACCAGTGTGATACCCTAATTCATCTGCATCTTGACAAATACTAACTTGAAAGAGGTTAGGGTTAGATAACATATGCTTGATGCACTTAGAATTATAATGGAATCTAGGGATCAAATTTTGGGGTACGACAAAGTGCTATACACGCTTTGGGTGCTAACACATTCCCTTTGTGTAACCAACCACCTTACCCTTGTATCTTTTTTTATTAGTTCTTGTTTTAGAACTTACTTACGTTTAGTTTGCTATTTTCCCTTTGCTTTGGATAAAATAAAAGTTTGATGGCGCTCTTGTTTTGCGAGTTAATTTAATCAATAGCTTAATCTCAAATTTTCCCGCTACAAAAAAGTGACGACTCTGCTGGGGAGTATCCCCTAGTGGGTTGAGCCCATATTTGTTTATCTGTGTTTGTATTATTATGTTGTTTGTTGTTGTTTGTTTTATTTTGGTGCTTTGGTGATCTCTGAGTGGTGAGATAAACCCTAATCCGAACTTGAGAGCACTTATGATAGGAGGGTGGTATAGTCTCGTTAAGGTAACATGAAGTAGTCCTTACTAAGCTGACTTGAGATCCCCCGCTCAGTGGAGACCCCTTTGGAATTACTGATGTCATACGATTAGTCGTATTTGGAATTAATTTTTCTGACCTGGGAGTCTGAGAAGCTGAAGACCTTAGAACCCTTTAACCCATCTTGGAAATTTTAGGACGTAGTGTGGTGACTATTCAGGTGTATACTTGAATTAGTTGTTATGCAATAATACACTCAGACGAGTTTCTCTTGAGAATATTTTTGGCTGACGAGTAGTCGTTTAAGTCGATAATATCCAAAAGATGAAATTATAAGTCTGGGAACTTTTTAGAACCTTGTCCTACATGTGAATATACACCATAGTACATACCATTGTGGGTGATTCTTACCCTTGGCTCCATGCTTGTGACTCTGAACCCTTGACCTTGTTTGTGCTTGTTGCATCATGCACTCATGCATTCATAAGCATGTTATTTCAACCAGTTTTCAAGGATCTCGATGATTTTCCTTTGCAAACATCGCAGATTTTGAGATTATGGACATTGGAAAGAGAAATACTCAGAAGTAAAATTTCCGAGCTTTATCGGAAAAATGGCAAATGTGCTATTTTGTCTCTATAGTAATAAATGGATAAAGTCCCAAATGTCGATCTCAAGGACTGCTTAAGGATACAGAGTTTTGAATTCAATTCAACTAAATAAAATCTTGGGGGTTTTGGAGTTGTTTTGTAAAATTTTAAAAACAATTGCACATAAAATAAAGAAAGTAATTGAGCGGTTTAGAAAATATACGAGTAAACTATGCTAGAGGTGGTGTATGATCTGACTCAGTAACAACTTTGAATTAACACTACAACAACTTGTTTTAACTAATTAATTACCGGTTCTTTAGAGTGTTTAAGTCATTAGTGAGAAAACCTTTAATCATCCACCCTAATTCCTATGTCCATAGAGAACTACAGATGAAATTAAGCATTCAATTATCAAGAATATTCTGGTTTCTATAGGGTATCCCTAGTCCTAGGTGATATCTAATATATAATAATCTCAAGAAAAACTTTAACAAGGGCGACCCAGCCTAATTGTTAATCGTGAATCAAACTCGTTTGTCCGACAGAGCAAGTATTAAGAATAGCAAGAGATTAAATCAATTATGGAAAAGAGATTGTAATTGCAATAATAGTATCACAGTTATTACATATCTAAATCAAGGACACCCCCTAGCATTGGGGATTTATCTACTCATAATATTCAACGAAAAAAAATACTAAGTTTAGACATTACAGATACTAAGATGAATTTGAATCTTCAATCGTTTTTGTTCATGAAAATCTGCCTATCACCAAAGCCTATGTCTTCTCTAATCTCTCTCTGTACATTTTTTATCGTTCCAAGAAGAAGTCCTCCAAATAAAATAAAATCCTCCTTAACTAGAAAAGATATTCCTCTTTTTCATATTCCCCTAATGAATCAGATTTACTTTAACAATTAAATCATGTCGGAAAATATCCAAATCACCAATAATTGCCAAATCTCGCCGAAAAAGTAAAGTTTAAAAAATCACGCTTGCCTGTTACGGCCCATAGCATGTGCTACGGGTGGTCGTAGCAGGCCACTAGATGGGCTTAGCTTGGTTACTCTGGCTACTATGACCTGTAGTAGGTGCAACGGTTGGCTATAGAAAACCACTGCCTTTATGACTCTTTCATCCAAAACTAGGGCATTAAACTTCTCTTATACTATGGCCCATAGCACATACTACATGTGGTCATAGAAGATCACTGGACTTGGGCTTTTCTTCCTGATTCTTTGTGACTCTTCATGGTTTTTTCTACATTCTTCTTGAACGCTTATTTAACCTGAAAAACAGTAAAACAACACAACCAAGTATAAATTCCGTTATCGAAAATAAAATGTGAATAAAAACATGACAAGATTAATGAAAACTAACGGTAAATGAAAGCATAAAAACCACCGATTAAAGCTCCTGTTCTTAGAGATCTCAAAAAGCTATCATCCTTGGTAGTTGACCATGCAGACTTCAGATCTCCTCATAGAAGACTGTTATATATTCTTGCTACTAACATTAAAGAGATAATTCTGAATACTCTTGTGCAATTCTATGATCCTGTTTACCGATGCTTTACGTTTTCTTATTATCATCTCTTACCGACCTTGGAGGAGTACGCTTATCTTTTGAGTATACCAGTTTCTGATGAGGTTCCTTATACTGGTTTGGAGGAAGTTCTGAAGTCCCAAGTTATTGCTGCAACCATCCATTTGAAGAAACCTAATATAAATACTAACCTTGTGGTTAAGGGAGGCATTAGAAGGATGAATTCTAAGTTCTTGGTTGAGAAAGCTACTTCGTTTTCTAATGTTGGTAGCACATTGGCATTTGAGGCTATTTTTTCTTTGCTTATCTGCGGACTAGTCTTGTTTCCTAACATTGACAACTTTATGGATGTTAGCGCTATTCAGATATTCTTGATAGGGAACCCTGTTCCAACTTTACTTAAAGATACCTACTTCTCTATTCATCATAGGACTTCTAATGGGAATGGTAACATTGTTTATTGCACACCTTTTTTGTGCAAGTGGTTTATTTCGCACTTGTCGCAATCATCTACTTTCAAGGAGAACAAAATTTGTTTAAGATGGTCTTAGAGGATCATGTCCCTTACTCGGGATGATATTACTTGGTCTTCTTCTGTCTATGAGAATGTCCAGATTATTAATAGTTTTGGGGAATTATCTAATGTGCCTCTTCTTGGTACACAGTGTGGAATTAACTACAACCCGAGTTTAGCGAGATGTCAGCTTGGTTATACGTTAAAGGAAAAGCCTAATAATGTTCTATTGAAGGGTTTGTTTTTCCAAGAATGGAAAGATTCTCTTGGTTTGAGGAGAATAATGACTCATGCTTTATGCAACATTCATAGGAAGGGTAAAGAAGAGCTTGGAAGACAAGTTTGCATTGCATTGGAACCTTATATGCGTTGGGTGAAAGAGAGATCTAAGGAGCTCAAAATGCCTTATGTTTTTAAGAAACCCATGTCTATAGTGGTTTACACCACTCCTCATTCCTTCTGAAGATGGGAAGAATCTTCAATATGCTTTGGCCAAGATGAATCAAGAAAAGGACCTTTGGGAATCCATATTTCATGCTTCAAACCTCAAGAAGTTAGAGTTACAAAAGCAGTTGAAGGAGAAAGATGACTGGATAGAGTTTTTTGAGCAACATGTTGTGAAGAGACATGGAGAGAATTTATTTTCCTCTACTACTTCATCATCTCATTCTCTTACTTCTGGTGCTTGGAAGGGTATTGTGGATCAGCTTATGTTAGAGAAGACCACCACAAAGGACAACTATGAGAGAGAGATCAAGAGACTCCGAAAAAAGTTTCAGCTTGGATCATCCTCATATGTGACTCCTAGAATCTAGTATTTTTCTTATTGTATTTTGATCCTTTGTAACTTTTACTTCCAAGTGTAACTCTTTCCAATATTTAATAAAATGAGATTTTAATCAATATTTCAAAAAGTGTTATTTCTTTACGATGTTTGCAATTGCTTTATATCTTAAAGATCCTTGTAATTTAAATGAAACATTTTGTATTAGGTCTTTCTTTGACAAATGTCTTATTGCTTTCTTCCTGGTTTTCTCAGAAGTCAAGTTTATTGCACCAATACAACACTCGTGCTGATTCTCAAAGAAGGATAATGGATCATTTGGAACAAGAGAACTGTGAAATTCGTGAAGAGGTTACATCTCTCCGTCCTAGTATGGAGAAGCTGAATGGTCTGGTAGAGTCTTTGGTTGCTCTACAAAATTAATCTCCTCATCCTCCTACTCCTCAGGATGCTCAACCTCAACCCACTATTATCTCTAAAGTGGTTTTTGTGCCCGTTTTCGTGGCTCCTATTAGTGCTCCATCACACTCTATGCCTTCTAGTTTTCCTTGGGGCATGCCTTTAAACTTCACTCCCGAGGGAGACAAGCCTGTTACTAAAGTCTCTAATGTTCAATCAGTGATGTCAATCCATCCTCCTTTGGTGCATATTATCCCACAAACTGATGAATTTATCTTCCATGCTAAGCCAAGTGAGAGTTTGGGTGTCTATGAGCGTATGGATGAAATTCAATATCAGTTTAAGGAAATGCAAGAGGAGATCAAGGTTGTAAGAGGGAAGGAGTTGTTCGGAAAGAATGCTCATGTGCTATGTCTTGTTCCAAATGTAAAGATTCCCGCTAAGTTCAAAGTTCCCGATTTTGAAAAGTATAAAAGTAACACATGTCTGCAAATTCATTTGGTCATGTATGCTAGAAAGATGTCCACCCACACTGACAACCAACAACTATTAATTCATTACTTTCAAGATAGTCTCACAAGTGCTGCACTGAAATGGTATATGGGTCTAGATAGAACTCAAATTCGTAATTTTAATGACCTAAGAGAAGCTTTCTTTTGTCAGTATAAGTAAAATTTAGATATGGCGCCAGACTCTGACCAGCTCCATGCTATTTCATAGAAAGAGAAGGAAACTTTTAAGGAATACACCCAAAGGTGGCGTGAGATTTCCACACAGATCAGTCCTTCACTTGAAGATAAGGAAATGACTAAGATTTTCCTAAAGACATTGAGTTCATTTTATTATGAGAAAATGGTTGTGAGTGCGCCCATAAACTTTACCAAAATGGTGAATATGTGTATGCGGTTAGAAGTCGGAGTTCGTGAAGGACGATTGACCAAGGAAGGTAATTCTGGAAGTGCAAAGAAGTATGGTACTTGGTTTCCTAAGAAAAAGGACGGGGAAGCCAATGCCATCTCTCATGAGAGATCCAAAAGACACAGGGGAAGAAATAATAATAATAATAATAATAATAATCGTTAGCAACAAGTAGCTTATGTTACACCCGTCATCGATGTTGCTCCTGTCGCTCAAGCAGTTTCAGACTATTAACCATAATTCCAACAGACAACACATCAAAATAATCAACAGGATCACCCAAAGAGGAATAATCAGTTTGATCATATTCTGATGTCTTATGCTGAGTTATACCCTGCCTTGATACAGAAGAACCTTGTACAACCCAGAGACCCACCAGTTATTCCTAAAGAACTTCCATGGTGGTATAAGGCTGACCATTCTTGTGCCTTTCATCAAGCGGCACCCAAACATGATATTGAAAATTGTTTTACTCTGAAAGATGATGTTTAGAGACTCATCCGAGTGGAATTCTATCGTTTAAAGATCTTGGGCCTAATGTTTAAGTGAATCCCTTCCCCAAGCATAGTAATTCTAATGTGAATATGGTGGAAGGTTGCCCAGGTACTTATCGTGTTTTTTATGTGAATTTAATCAGAATATCTATAGTTGAGATGTATGCTACTGTGTGTGAGTTGAGCTACTATGAACACAATCATGTTGCTTGTCTTATATGTTCAAGAAACCCTCGTGGGTGTGCAGTTGTGAAAAGAGATTTGCAAGAAATGCTTGGTCAAAATTTAATTCAGGTTACTCGTTCGAGAAATCATGGTGATCATGAGGTGAATGTTATTGTCCCTCAATTCAATATTCTTGAACATGTCGAGATTTCTTACAATAGCCGGAAGTCATATGTTACTCCATTGGTGATTTTTTTATCCGACCCTATGTCTTATGAGTCTGATAAAGTTGTATTGTATCAGTACAATGCTACAATGTTAGAAGATGGAAAAGAGGTGCCTATTCCTCCCTTTCATCTGTTGTGAATATTTCTGTAGTTAGCAGGGTGACTTGAAACGGTCGTGTATTTGTTGCACCGTCTCCTAAGAAAGATGAGAATACTCCTGTTAACAAACCTATTATGTTTGGGGAATCTATGGAAAAATATGAATTTGAATTTGTTACCGGCCAACCTAGTGTACTAGTCAAGATGTTGATGATGAAATGTTGAAATTGATAAAGAATAATGAGTATAAATTATGGATCAGTTGTTGCAAACTCCCTCTAAGATTTATGTGTTATCATTGCTAATAAACTTCGAGGTTCATAGGGAAGATCTGAGGAAAGTACTGGAACAGGTATATGTGGACTATGATGTGGCCATTGATCAATTTGACGGTATTGTTGGTAATATTACTGCTTGTAATAACCTAAGCTTCAGTGATGAGGAATTGCATGAAGAAGGGAGGAATCATAACATGGCTTTACATATTTATATGAAATGTCAAGAGGACACTTTGTCTAATGTGACACTGATTTATCTTTTAATGTAATGCCAAAATCTACTTTGTCGAGACTGTCATATCAAGGTACTCGTGTGAGGATCAATGGTGTAATTGTTAAAGCCTTCGATGGTTTGAGGGAGACGATGAAAGGAGGGTTGATCTCCCTGTAAAAACAAGTCCACGAGATTTCATGATTACTTTTCAGTTATGGATATTTGTCCCGCCTATAGTTGTTTGCTAGGCAGACCATGGATCCACGAGGCCGAGCTGTCACTTTGATACTCCGCCAAAAGCTGAAATTTGTAAAGAATGGGAAACTTATTGTGGTAGGTGGAGAATAGGCTATGCTGGTGAGCCATTTGTCATCTTTTTCACATATTGACACTGACGAGGTTGTGGGAACTCCGTTCCAAGCCCTGTCCATTATTGACAATGTTGAAAAGAATAGTGGGGTATCCATCTCTTCTCTGAAAGATGCAAACATATTGTTGAGAACGGTCAGTCTGTGGGCTGGGTCAGAGTCATTGAACTTGTTGAAAACAAGAATAGAGTCGAGATGGGTTTCTCTCATGGGACAACTAGAAAGCAATAGAAGCGCTACCAAGATATTTCTCATAGTGTTGGGTTCATCCACTCTGGAGACCAAAATGTTGTCGCTATTGTTGAAGATAACTTAGAGGATGATTTGTCGAACTTTGTGACTCACAGAATGATCTACCACAATCGGACAGCTGTCAACATTCCTACAATTGTTCACTCTTCAAAGTAATTTGTTTTTGTGTTTTTCAAATATCCTTTCACTTTGCCCGAGGTGAAAGTGAATTTGTGAGGGCTTGTTTCAAACTTTATTACCATGAATAAAATGTTATTTTGCTTATCCATGTGTGTTTTTATCTTTTTGCTTTTCTGGAAAATGGTAACATAAAAAACCACAAATATATAATAATAATTTCAACATCTGCACAATTCTTGCACATTTATTCGTTTCCTAAATTCAAGCATATACTATTGTGTAGATTTATTATTAAACCCACTGAAAACAATGTCCTTATGCCCTCTCCCAACTTTGAATTCCCTGTGTTTGAAGTAGGTATGACAAATAAATCCACCCCGCCTGGTCCCGGCCGCCCCTGCCCTGAAAATTACAGGGAATACCCAATAAAATTGGAGGCGAGTGCGGGAAAAACCTGGTTTTTATTTACGGGGCCGGGGGATGCTAGTACCCACCCCCGCCCCGCACCCGCCTATTAAATTTAATTTATTTCCTTTATTTGTAATAATTTAAGACTCATTTACACTTCTTAATCTTACAATATGATGTTTATTAGAATTACTATTTATTTATTTTTAAAATACAAATTAAATAAAAATGATCAAGCATTATGAATATTATTAAAACAATCAAATATTTAGTAAAAATATTTATTTTTATTGTTATTGAAAAAAATACATTTAAAAAAATACAATATATGCAGGTGGGGGCGGGGCGGGTGCAGGGAAACCCGTTCCTCGATGGAGTGGGGGTGGAGGACCAATTATTAGCTCCGACCAGGTTTGGGGGCGGGGAGGTTCTGGGTCTAGGTGTAACATCTCAAATATACCCCGCAAAATATAAAAATAAATCAGAGTAATTTCAGACAGATATTCAGGATGTCACACAATATTCATCACATAAGCTGCTCATACACATAATAATATGTAACATATGCAATCTTTGAAAATTAGTTATAATGACTAATGCAACTCCACGTGTCTTGAAATTTAAAATTTTATTGCAATAGCAGAAGCATCAGCATTATTAACCATACATAGTGTAATTATTCCTCCAACAATAATATAAACCACAATGAAATAATTAAAGATGTCCAAAATTTCCCAAGATATTCATCTTCTACTTACTCCAACTCTTCTACTGTGGGTTATATACACGATGCCCATGTAAAGGTAACATTCAAACAGAAAAGATGAGATATCATAAATAGATAAAGGAAAGCATGATAATAAAGTAAGTATCGTATTATTTCATGCATATCACCCATTTTACACAACCAACACAACAACCATCCAACATAGCAACACTAACGAACATATAACAATATCGTCTGACATACAACAACAACAACACATACAACTACAACACACAATGCAATAACAGATGCAAGCGATATGCGATTCAATGAGACTTACAACCAGACTCAGTGCATGTGGTACCATCGATTCCTATTTCAGAACCACAATTTTCGTCGGAACTTAATAATGTCGCTCATGCCCCACATGGGCACACGACTTCCGTGATCGCTCACACCCCACATAGGCACACGAATCACCATGATCTCTCACACCCCACATGGGAACACGATCACCTCAACAACAACATCAACGATTCGATTCTATAATCGGAATTCAGATAAGACGCTCACACCCCACATGGGCATATGACTTATCTCACAACTCATGTAACCATGAAATACATGGCGACACAACAACAATACAATTCCACAATCAGAATCCAAATAAGACGCTCACACCCCCACATGGGCACACGACTTATCTCACAACTCATACAATCAATTTAATGCATGACAACAATAAAAACAACAACAATCAACCACAATGCAACATGCCCCTGCAAGCCGACAACAACAACATGTTACATGGCAAGCATCAACAAGGCATTTAACATCATCATATACCACAACCAAATGGTTAAATTGCGTTCAACATCAACCAACAGCAAAATCATTCAACTTCTTCTACTGAAACCATTTTTAAATGAAAGTTTATCATGCCAGCTTTCCAACGCTTCAAACTACACTCGAATCGAACTTCCAAAACTCAAGTTATGAATTTTTGAAGTTTTACTGATTTTCCCTCCCATTGTAACCAATTACCACAAAACCGATAACCGGTTACACCCCCTAAAAATCCAATTTTCACGTTTGTAAGTTGTCTCAGTGGTAACTGGTTACCATATTTAGTGTAACCGGTTACCCTTGCTACACAACACTTTTCTGCTATATTTTTACACGAAAATCACTTTTCTTATCACTCAAAAACCCTGTTTTCCTTACAACTCAAAAAACACCTTATTTTATAAAAAAAATCAGTTTTCAAAAACACCAAAACTCCAATTCTTTTCAAAAAATACTCATATCTTCAAGTTTTGACTCTGAATCGCGACTTTGCACAATGATACAACAATATCACAACATTCAATGATTAACCAAATTAACACAACAACAATTGCATCAAATTCAGTAACAACAACGAATCTAACATCAACATATAACATCCTTATTATCAACCAATTTAACAACAACATTCATCAGAAACATGAAGAGAGAGAAAAAAACAACACAAACCTACATGAAAAGTCTATCCACAATTACAATTATATTAACCATTAGCTAGTTAGAGTCCCACCATTACCTTAGAGTTTTACAAAGATTCATTCTTCCTCAATAATGGAGTTTTTCTCTTCCCTTGTCCTAGCCTTCCCTTCACGTTCTTCTTCCTTTTCCTCTTTCAAAACATGCACTAACAATCTATGCCCAACTTCTCCTTTCTATTCCTTATATATTACTCACTATGCCAAAAAAGACCTTTAGAAGCGCTTAAAAGCGCTGCCAAAAGTGGCGCTGCTAAAGGTAAAGGCAGCGCTTTTTTTATGGAAAAAGCGCTGCTAAAGGCTCCCTTCAGCAGCACTTTTAGCAGCGCTTTTATAAGCGCTGCATATTCCCCCCCAACCCTCCCCCCCTTTAGCAGCGCTTTCACAAAGCGTTGTCTTAGACCCCACCTTTAGCAGCGCTTTTACAAAGCGTTGTCATAGCCCCTCCCCCCCTTTAGCAGCACTTTTTAGAAGCGCTATCTTAGACCCCCCCCTTCCCAACCTATAGCAGCGCTTTTGTAGCGCTATATTTGTAACCTTTAGCAGCGCTTTTTTGTAAAAGCGTTGTCTAATGTCCCAGATTAAATTTTTTTTTAAAAAAATAATCACGCTGTTTTGTATATTTACCAACAACCTGCTTATATTACACAAACCTGCTTATAATTCAGGCCTTTATTTCAACACTTTGGCCTTATATATACAATTCAAAACTTTGGCCTTTAAGTATACATTGTAACTCATCGCTTTGCCCATAATCATTTTAATACACATAAACCTGCTTAAATATGTTACAACAAAATCCGATCCTCAGAATTACAACATCACAAATACAGTCAATTTACATATAATTACAATTCTTCCAATCCGATAACTTTATACAATTCTCAACTCAAGAATAAATTGACACCATTCCTCTTTAATTTCTTCCAATCTTGCTTTCGAGTAAGTAGCGCACTTGAATTCATCAAAATACTACATAATATAATAGAACATGCAAGATTTAATTTTAAAACTAATTACTCAAATGAAGTATCGGATAATTATCAAAATGAATCATATAACTTATGAATTGATCCATACCATGATTGGAACCTCTATTTAACCAGAAAGAATAATTTCCTTCATAAAGCGCAATACAAAATATCCGCAGTCAATCCCATTGCGCTGACGAGGACACTGTAAATGGAAAAAATAAATGAACATTTATCAGGATATATAGTTTAAATAATTTTATCAAGTAGAACCACTATAACAGTCAAACATGGAAAATATACCTCCACTCTGATCCAGTTGATGTTGTTAGCCTTGCTTTTTGGCACCGTTGCATCTCTTTGTGCTCTGAATATTTGTATAACTCTAACATAATATAAATGCATATTTAGAACAATGTCACATAATAAGTAAAGATATATAATTATTCAGAACAGTATATCTCATCACTTACGTATCAACCATGTTCCTCAGATTTTCATATTTTGTTGCATCGCCATCCAATGAATCTATATAATACACTATTTCTTTCCTCGGATTAATCGCGACCAACAACCAATGTCCACTATAAAATAAGACAACACTTTAGACGGAAATGTTATATAGAAAGGCAAAAATCGAACAATTATAATAAATGAATTTAGAATAAAATCTAACCCATGGCCAGTATTATATGGCAACAAGAACAACTTCTCCGTAGTCGCGCCCATAAATCTCTACACTGTGTACTCTTTGACTGCATCTGGTGTCTGGTCTATTGTCCGTGAGTTGACACAACTAGCAGATAAGAATGCGAATACTGAAGTCAAATCATTCGGGACCAACAACTTGTCATACAAGATCCTAAAAAAACATAATCAACATTAGAATATTCAGTTAAACGAGCAAATTTTAAAATGTTCAATTATTTAATTAAAATGGATCGAAGTACCTGATGTAGGAATGCATAACACCGACGCCCAATTCAGAATGTTTGAAAACCTGGTCAAAATCCTCCTTAGCAATTGTTTTGGGATATTCAAAACCGAAAATACCTTCGTCCATATGTATTTGACAGATGCCACCCTCAAGCACATCTGTTGTTCCCGCATATGTTTCAAGGCACATCCTAAATCGAGGAACAAATGCTTTTCTGGGTACCTTGGAAGTTTCAGGCATCTTATCCTTGCTGACTTGTTGCGACTGCTGATCATGAACCTAAAAGTCATATATAAGTTCAGTAATTAATGTATAATAAGATAATCATGTAACTGTAGTAGTACCTGTTTCTTTGATGCAGCTGAATCGGTATCCCGCACAATAATTCTATCATCTTTTGATTTGGATTTTGTAGGAGTCTAAGATCATCATGTAAATAAGAAAATGTAAATGTAAGAATAACTTTCATGTATGGATCATAAAACATTTGAATATTAAAAGGTTCAACCTACCTCATCATCTACGAAAATGAGATTTGTCGGCCATGCCACATACGCTCCTATTGCGTTTCCCACCACTGTTGCGTCTGAAATAGCATCTGGTATATGCAACAATGCACCCCCTCTAACGCAATATCAATAGATACTTTCAAAATTTCAGAAGGGAGCGGTTTGTGGTGAAGTAAGTCTCCTAGAGTGTTATGCACCTTTCCCTTGCCAACCATTCGATGAGTCGGTGACGATAAATATAGCCGGCAAGGTGAAATGCCCTAAACAAATAATGATCAGTTAATGTGTCAATTAAGTAAATTGTGCTAAATTAATTTCAATGTAATATATACAATTACCTCTGGAAGCTTCTGCGGACAACCGATACTATCTTTGTCACTAGTAGCTTTACCCTCTAGAGCGCGCCTTTCCGACATGTATTTCTCCTTGTCCTTCTGTAATTCACGAATCTGAGCTTTCAATTCCTCCAAAGTATCCATCACTTCTTTATTGGTTGGATTTTTTTTCTTTGGCTGCTTATACAGTTTGGATAGAGTGACACCAAATCCCTTACCCCTCACACGCCCAAAATACTCAGGAATATTCAACACCCGACTCAGTAAGCTCCTGCAATCATCGTCCTCAGCGGGAGTTATGGTCTGGGATAGAGTCTCCTAAAATATAGATAAAAGCATATATAAATATATTATACACTTTTGATCAATTACTGACAAAGATAACGTTGTACTTACACATTGTTCAAATACTTGTTGAACTTCTTCCTGAACGACTCCATCTCTTCCCACACGGGCAGCCTTCCATACAACATGGTTCGGAAGAGATGTCGCATCACTTTTCTCCTCTTCCAACTACGCATTAAGACGGATAATAAAGCATTATATCCTATTATATATACTTACTATTTTTTGTAAATATATCATATTAAATCATTTATATGTACTTACTATTTTTTGTTCTAAGCGTGCATATCCCAAACGCCCCTTTTTGTATGGAAATGCTGGTTTTGGTGCCCGTTGACGATTTACGCCACTAACAACCTAAAAAAACAAGTTTATCAGAACTCTTGTGGAATAAGTATATATACTATACATAATTCATGATAAGTTGTACTTACTTCAAATTCTTTTGTTCTTCGCTTTGCAACAAATGTCTCCCATTCTTCATCCGAAATCAAATTCGCCTACTTCATTGGACACTCCGAGTCAACAAAGTTTCCATCAGAATCTTTAAGAAAATTGTTTGTTAAAAACGCTCTAAATCCCCTCAAGCGTTTTCCGGCCAATTGAATACAATATTTTCTCCTACGATCTTCAATATTAAAAGATCTCTGCAAACAAACACACATACATATAACATGTTAGTATAATTAATTTAAAGACGTAATTGTCAACATAATTAAAAATAATCAAATATCATACCTGAATCTCGCTCCAATTTTATCTTTAGCCGGTTGTAATGAAAGAATTCTCCAATTATCGCAAGTAATCGGAACTTGCAAACATACAAGTGCTCCGATGTAACTTGTTAGCAACGCACCGTTAGGCTCAACTAACTGATCTCTTTCATTCCAATGGACATCATACTTTACTCCTTTATCTCTCGCACAGATGATTTTTTTCATAATCGTTATGCCTCTTTTAATATCGCCTTCCACGTCTTTTGTTGTTTGTTTTCCATCATGTGATGTTTCCTCGTTGCTGGCCATAATATATATATCTGTAATTCAGAAAAACCAAAGTATCAAATGAATGACTTTCAAATATGTAAATAAGAAATGTATAAATAAGAAAAACATGGTATAAATAAGAAATAATATGTTATTTTATTGCATGATATAAATAAGAAATAATATGTTACAAGTACCTTTAACATCTCTTTCTTTTTTTCGTTTTAACGGGGTTTACTTGTCTCTTAACAACACGGACAGATGGATTGATCCAAATTCCCTCGTTATGATCATTTCTAATATATGATTCGTCCGCTCTAATATTCTTATCTGGATCATCTATAATATAAGATTCATTCTCAACATCAACATCCCCCTTTTCTCCAATGTTATCATCGATTACTTTGTTGGAAAAAAGAACTATAGACCATTTTGTACTTGTCGGATCAGTGACATGGAACACTTGTTTAGCTTGCGTGGCTAGAATAAAAGGCTCATCTTTGTACCCCACCTTATTAAGATCCACTTTCAAAAAACCTGATTTATCCATTTGCATGCCACTGTTATTTTCAACCCACTTGCATCCAAAGATAGGAATCTGAAACTTCTCATAATCAAACACCCAAATGCGCTCGATAACCCCATAATACGAGGAAATATGCATTGCTTCGGCAAGCACGGTGACACCATTATTTTGCATTGTACTTTTATCATCTTGTTCCTTGGTATAAAATGTGTATCCATTAATTGCGTATGCGCTATAAGAAAACACATGCAAACTTGGACCATATGCTAAACATCTCAACCTTTCTGTTATTGAAGCGGGATCAGAATAAAACTTTGAAAAAATATGCTCCTTGAACCATGTTATAAAACTTCGATTGTGCTCACGTACTATCCAATTTTCATTTCTATTCAGATTTAAACCTCGGAGAACGTCCTTGTGCATTTCAACATACGGCTCAACCTCAATGTCATTGTGCAGAACATACAAATGCACTTGCTCCTGTTCATCCCTTGAAACTGTCACAACTTTATTTCCAATTAACTGTTTACCTACTATTTTTTCAATAACATGAGATTTTGGGAGGCCAATGGATTGAACGTTGGACAAATATTCAGTACAAAACTCAATAGCTTCTTCAACAATTTATCGTTCAACAATACATCCCTCTGGTCGACTTCGATTTATCACATACCCTTTCAATATTTTCATATAACGTTCAATAGGGTACATCCATCTCATATAGGCAGGTCCACACAGTTGTGTCTCTTTCACAAGATGAACAACTAGATGTACCATTATGTCAAAAAATGATGGAGGAAAATACATTTCAAGCTCGCGCAAAGTAATAACTATTTCTCTTTACAATGTTGGTAAGATCGCAAGATCTATCACCTTACTACAAATTGACCTAAAGAAAAAACACAATTTAGTTATTGCGCCTCTCACTTTTTTTGGCAAAATAGAACGTATACCTATTGGTAGAAAGTGTTCCATTATAACATGGCAATCATGTGTCTTTAAACTCTTTAACTTGAGGTCTTTCATAGAAACAAGTCTTCTAATATCTGAAGAGTATCCTTCTGGAACTTTAACTTCACTCAGAAACTTACACAATATCTTTTTCTCCTTTCTAGATAAAGTATAAGCAACAAGTGGTAGATATGTGCAATTTCCTTTCTTCAAGGGTCCTAATTCATTTCTTATTCCCATTGCTACCAAGTCCTTTCTTGCTTTAAGGACATCCTTAGACTTTCTTTGTATATTGAGTAACGTACCAATAACACTTTCAAATACATTTTTTTAAATATTCATAACATCAAGAAAATGTCTTACATACAATGACTTCCAATACGACAACTCAAGCAAAATTGACCTTTTCTTCCACCCACGCGTGACAAGCATATGAGCAAAAGGCTTGCCAAACTTAGTACTCACATCTTTCACCTTTTCAAAAATTTGTTTGCCGGTCAATGTAGGTGGAGCTTTACGTTGTTCTGAATTTCCATTGAATGCTTTTCTCCATCCACGGTAGTGATGATTAGAATTTAAGAATCTACGATGACCAAGAAAGACATTCTTCTGACCAAATTCCAACCGCGTCCAATCTGTGTTTTCTTCACAGATAGGACACGCACATTGACCTTTAATGCTATAACCTGATAGATTTCCGTATGCTGGGAAATCATTAATTGTGCCAAACAACATCGCCCTCAAATTAAAACTTTCTTTCCTATATCCATCGTAAACATCCACACCGTTCTCCCACAAACTCTTTAGGTCTTCGATTAAAGGTGTTAGGTATACGTCTATGTCATTCCCTGGTTGTTTAGGGCCAGAAATTAACATAGATAACATCATGTACTTACGCTTCATACATAGCCATGGAGGTAGGTTATAAATCATAATAATTACAGGCCAGGCGGAATGTGAGATACTTTGCAGACCATGCGGATTCATTCCATCAGTCGATAATGCCAAGCGAAGGTTTCTAGCTTCTTCTCCAAAATCAGGATAATCATTATCAATTTTCATCCACTGTGGTGAATCTGCCGGATGTCGATACTTCCCATCTACAATTCAATCATCTGCATGCCAAGTCAGGTGTTTTGCATCTGTTTCACTACGAAACATGCGTCTGAATCTCGGAATTATAGGAAAATACCATAATACTTTTGCTGGTGACAATTTTTTCTTATACCGAGATACACCGCATTTAGGACACTCGTTTAATGATGCATATTCATTTCGAAACAAAATGCAATCATTTGGACAAGCATGTATCTTATCATAGCTCATGCCAATAGAGCATAACATTTTTTTAGCTTCGTAGGTTCGATTGGGAAGAACATTATCCTCCGGAAGCATCTCTTGAAGTAGGGATAACAACTCTGTGAAACTTTTATCCGACCATCCATTACCCGCCTTTAAATTGTACAACTTTAATACCGCGGCCAATCTTGTGAAAGTAGTGCAACCTTTATACAACGGTTTCTCTGCATCGCTTACCAACCTCTCAAACATCTTGGGACAATCTTGAAGATCTTCTTCAAGTGCTTCTGCAATCTCTTCGACTCGATCACAATCATATGTATCCCTGCCATTATGCTTTGAAGCACATGTCGTATTATTCCGGGGTTCAACATTCTCGTTACTTATCTCACCATGTAATGTCCAACATGTGCAACTT
Source organism: Lathyrus sativus (assembly GCA_963859935.3). Lineage (NCBI taxonomy): Eukaryota > Viridiplantae > Streptophyta > Magnoliopsida > Fabales > Fabaceae > Lathyrus > Lathyrus sativus. The sequence goes on along the minus strand of OZ012738.1, from coordinate 612,890,801 downwards.
CGATCAATTCCATGTCTCATTAAATGAGATTCCAACTGAACAGCGTCAACTCAACGCCCATAACAACATCCTAAGCAAGGACATGTGATCCTACTGGGGTCTTTGGCGTGTTCAACAACAAACTTAACGAACTTCGATACCCCATTCTCGTACTCTTTTGACAATCAATTACCAGACATCCATTTTTTATCCATACTAATTAAGTAATCTACACTAAACTATGAAAGTTAAACAAAACAGAGAATACCTGTAAAAAAATCACTAACTTCTAAGAATGCTACACAGTAGGATGCTTGGAAACGATCACAACTTTGCTCTTCACATGTAACCCCTATAGCAGACAAAATATAAATTTTATTAAAATCATATTAATAATTAACCAAAACAAAAATACTAGATAATCCACCAAAATAAATCATATTAAAAATACTAGATAATCCTTAAACCAAAATGACACCCTTACTAAACATTGAGAAATCCTAACTAAACATATAAAACCATAATAACATATCATATAAACATTGAGAAATCCATAATAACATATCAACATATAAAACCATCAACATATAAAACCATAATAACATATAAGACCATATCATATAAAACCATATTCATGTTGGCTACTCTCTTAAAAAATACGAATTTCCAAACTATTAAAAAAACAATATGCTCTATCAAGTTACATTAATATTTTTAGCCATCATTATCTAATATTTTTGTTATATTCAAATTAGAAGAAAACTCATTTGTATGAGTGGTGCTAGATGAATTATCCATCTAAGTTCAAAATAGCAACAAAATAAAAATAACAATAACATTAACAATAATATAAAACATTTTGAGTTTAGGCTTTTAACAACAACAACAACAACAACAACAACAACAAAAACAACACTAAAAACCTTAGTGTATACGAAACATATCTACACAAACCCAACAACATTAGTGTCAACGTCATATCAAATATCATATTTGAACTCAAATTTACTTACATGTCCTCAAACCTTCAATGCAAAACAACACTAAAAACCTTCACTAAACCTTCAATAACTCAATAAAAACAACAACAACAACAATAATATTAAACCTTTAATGCCTCAATAATAACAAACCTTTGCATTGCAACAACTACATCAAACCTTCAATATCTTAATAACACAAAACCTTCAATTTCTTAATAACAACAAAGAGACAATAACACAAAACCTTCAATATCTCAATAACACAAAATCATTTATATCATCAGAACAAAAAAACTATCTATATCTTCAAATACCACAGTAACAATGGTGAAAAGATAAATAAACAAGAAAACCAGAGTAAAACTTCACGTACCGTAACAATGGTAGAATGCAATGCAGACGAACGGATGCACTCGAAAACAGACGGTGAACGGCAGCGAAATCCAACGGAAGAGGGCGACGGTCGGACGGAGGATAACGGCAACGAAATGGTTGTATAGGGCAAGTTCGTTCGCCAGAGGAGAAAGAAAGAAGAAAAGAAACACGTACCCGACTGTTCTGTTTCTTTTAAAATTCTGGAGGGTATTTTAAAATTATAATACTAATACCTATAACAGCGCTTTTTAAAGGCCTTTAGCAGCGCTTTAAAAGCGCTTTCATAGGGTGCCTTAGCAATGCCATATAACAGCGCTTTATAGAAAAAGCGCTTTCTAAGGGTCCCCCTTTAGCAGCGCTTTTCAAATGCGCTTTCTTAGGGTCCCCCTTTAGCAGCGATTTTTAAAAGCGCTTTCTTAGGGTACCCCTTTAGCAGCGTTTTTTTAAAAGCACTGTCTTTGGTAGGCAATTTTTTTTCTTTTTTTTAACTAATCCTTTAGCATCGCTTTTTTAAAAAGCGCTGTCTTTGTATGCGCTGCTAAAACTAAATTCTGGCGTAGTGATTATTATTATTATTATTATTATTAATTATTATTATTATTATTATTATTATTATTATTATTATTATTAATTTTTCAATTTAAATAATAATAATAATAATAATAATATCCATTAATATTTTAAATTAATAGTAATAATCCAATATTACTCATACTATTTAAATAGTAAATATCATCACACCACCAAGTTCTAACAAATTAGCCACACACACCTCTCACTCTTAAAGTCACTAATACCGAGGTCACTACCCTCTACCACAGGGTACCCCGACACAATAAAACACACATATAATCACATAACAGTCACATAATTTTAATTACAAAAAATAATTAAAATTAAACGAGCATTACACTAGGAGGCCGGGGCGGGTTTAGGTCTGCTTAAACCCGCCCCGTTTCCATACCTAGTTTGAAGCTGAAGAAGAGGATGTTGAGGAAATTCTAGATGAAATTTCTCGTTTGCTTGAGCACGAGGAAAAAACCATTCAGCCTCATGAAGAGCTTGTGGAAGTGGTTAATTTGGATTCATAGGAAGATAGAAAAGAAGTCAAGATTGGGGCACTGCTCGATTCAATTGTTAAGAAGAAGATGGTGGAGTTTCTCAGAGAATATGTGGATGTATTTTCTTAGTCCTATCAAGATATGTCAGGTCTTGATACTGATATTGTGGAGCACAGATTATCGTTGAAGCCTAAATGTTCACCAACTAAATATAAGTTGAGAAGAACTCACCCAAACTTGGCTGTTAAGATTGAAGAGGAGATTCAGAAGCAGATTGATGTTGGTTTTCTTGTTACTGCTGAGTATCCTCAATGGATGGCCAATATTGTGCCAGTTCCAAAGAAAGACGAAAAAGTCTGAATGTGCGTTGACTATAGAGATTTGAATAAGGCTAGTCTAAAAGATGATTTTCCACTACCACACATTGATATGTTGGTAGATAATGCTGCCAAATTCAACATATTCTCCTTTATGGATGGATTTTCCGGTTATAATCAAATAAAGATGGAACCCGGGGATATGGAGAAGATAACATTCATTACACCCTGGGGAATATTATGTTACTGAGTGATGCCCTTCGATCTGAAAAATCCCGGTGCAACGTGCTATAAAGCTAGGACTACTCAGTTCCATGATATGATGCATAAAGAAATAAAGGTATGTGTGGATGGTATGATTTGCAAGTCGAAGACTGAAGAAGATCATATTGAGTATTTGTTGAAGTTGTTTCAATGTTTAAGGAAGTTTGAACTCCGTTTGAATCCTAATAAGTGCACTTTTGGTGTCTGTTCTGGAAAATTGTTGGGCTTTATTGTGAGCCAAAAGGGTATTGAAGTTGATCCTGATAAAGTCAGAGCTATTCAGGAAATGACTGCACTCAGAATAGAAAAACAAGTCAGAGGATTCCTTGAACTTTTAAATTATATCTCCCGATGTATATGCAATATGACTGCCATTTATAGGTCGATCTTCAAGCTTTTCCACAAAGATCAAAGTTGTGTATGGACAGAGGATTTTCAAAAGGCTTTTGATAGTATTAAAGAATATTTGATTTAACCTCCAATTTGGTGTCCTCCCGTGGAAGGAAGACCATTGATTATGTATTTGACTGTGCTAGAAGAGTCCATGGGTTGTGTTCTTGGTCAACAAGATGAGTCTGGTAGGAAAGGATGTGCCATTTACTACCTGAGTAAGAAGTTTACAGATTGTGAGTCTCGGTACTCAATGTTAGAAAAGACATGTGCCTTGGCATGGGCTGCCAAACATTTGCACCAGTACATGATTAATCATTCAACTTGGTTGATATCCAAAATGAATCCAATCAAGTATATTTTTGAAAAGCCCGCTTTGACTGGGAGGATTTCCCATTGGAAAATGCTATTATCATAATATGACATTGAGTATCACAATCAAAAGGCAATCAAAGAAAATGTTTTGGCTGACCATCTAAATCATCAACCCATTGATGATTATCAACCTATCAGGCTTGACTTCCTTGATGAGGATGTTATGTAACTAAAAGCTAAAGATTATGATGAACCGTTACCTGAAGAGGAGTCTGATCCTGAATCTCGTTGGGGTTTGATATTTGATTAAGTTATTGATGCTTACAACAAAAGAATTGGGGAAATTATTATCACTCCTCGTGGTTCTCATATACCATTTACTAAAAGGTTATTGTTTGAGTGCACACAAAATATGGCAGAGTATGAAGCCTGCATAATGGGTCTTGAAAAGGCCATTGATTTGAGGATTAAAACTCTTGATGTGTTTGGGGATTCAACCCTAGTGATTAACCAGATTAAAGGTGAATGGGAGACTCGTCACGTCAACCTGATTTCCTATAAAGATTATGCAAGGAGAATGCTCACCTTCTTTAACAAGGTTGAACTACATCATATTCCCCGTGAAGAAAATTATATGGTGGATGCACTGGCCACTTTGTCCTCTATGATTAGAGTCAATCGTTGGAATGATGTGCCCAAAATTAACTTGATATGTCTTATAGACCGACTCATTTTTTACGGTAGAAGAAATGAAAGATGATAAGTCGTGGTATTATAACATCAAATGTTTCATCTAGAGTCAATAATATCCACTTGGGGCATCCAAGAAAGATAAGAAAACTTTGAGAAGGTTGGCTGATAGTTTCTTCTTGAATGGAGATGTGCTATAGAAATGAAATTATGACATGGTTCTGCTCAGATGTGTGGATAGACACGAAGCAGACATGTTGATGAAAGAAATTCGTGAAAGGTCCTTTGGTACCCATGCTAATGGACATGTTATGGCTAAGAAAATGTTAAAAGCGGTTTACTATTAGCTGGCAATGGAATACAATTGTTGCAAATATGCGAAAAGGTTTCATAAGTTCCAGGTTAATGCTGACAAAATTCACGTGCCACCAACTCTTCTCAATATTATCTTATCTCCATGGCTTTTCTCCATGTGGGGCAGTGATATGATTGGAATGATTGAGCCCAAAGCGTCGAATGGACAATGTTTCATATTGGTGGTCATCGACGATTTTACCAAGTGGGTTGAAGCGGCGTCGTATGCCAATGTGATCAAGTAAGTAGTGATCCGGTTTATCAAGAATCAAATCATCTATCGATATAGCGTTCTGAGCAAGATTATCACTGATAATGGGTCAAATTTGAATAATAAGATGATGAAAGAATTGTGTGATGAGTTTAAGATTGAGCATCATAATTCTTCTCCCTACTGAACAAAGATGAATGGGGATGTTGAAGCTGCTAATAAAAATATAAAGAAGATCATCCAAAAGATGGTTATAACATACAAGGACTGGCATGAGATGCTCCCTTTTGCTTTACATGAGTATCATACATTCGTCCGCACTTTAATAGGGGAAACCCCTTTCTCTCTTGTATATGATATGGAAGTTGTGCTCCTTGTAAGGGTTGAGATCCCGTCAATGAGAGTCTTGATGGAAGCTAAACAGCCTAAGGCTGAATGGTATCAGAGTAAGTATGATCAATTGAATTTTATTTATGAGAAGAGAATGAAGGCCTTGTGTCATGGCCATTTTATCAATAGAGAATAAATAAAGCTTTTGATAAAAAGGTCAAACCTCGTGTGTTTAGAGAAGGTGACCTCGTGCTCAAAAAGATCTCGTCTTCTACCACTAGTTTTAGGGGAAATTGGACTCTAATTATGAAGGCCCTTATGTTGTTAAGAAAGCCTTCTTTGGCGGTGAATTAATTCTTATAACTATAGATGGTGAAGAGTTCACTCGTCCTCTGAATGATGATGTAGTCAAGAAATACTTTTCCTAAAGGAATAAAAAGACAACTCGCTAAGTTGAAAACCCGATAGGGAGGCTTAAGAAAAAATGAGCGTCTCGGTGAGCTGAAAGACCCGAAAGGGCGGTCCAGACTCTTGTCCAAGACTTTGCTCTGACGTCATGTCCAAGACTTTGCCTTTTCTTAGACCATATGTCTAAGACTTCTTTGCTCAGACCTCCTGTCTAAGACTTTACCTTTTCTTATAGAACATGTCTAAGACTTCTTTGCTCATACCTCTTGTCTAAGACTTTTCCTTTTCTTAGAAACATCATGTTCAAAAGAAAGGGGAACAAGGTGTATCTGATTCAGAATCAGAGACACAAAGTAATGATCCTAACAAAGATCTTAAGAACTTAAAGATTTCCTAGATATTTAGTATTTAGGAAACCTTAAGCCTTATTACATTTAACAACAGTAAAAATGGTTTCTACATGTACACAAGTGTTGTTCAGTGTTGATCTATTTTATTTCTTCAATCGATTAGAGGTGTAGAACACCTCTATCCTCTTGTGCATACCAGTCGTATCTGATTTTCTTGTACACCCTTTTGGTATAACTTTCGACTTCTTAAATAGTAGATTTTTGGGAACTAGTCGTTGAAGGGATGAATGATCATAAGGTACTTTGATCTCTTCTAAGGTACAAGAGGTGTTTGAGAAAAGATACGTTCACGATCTTGATCTATAGTGTAACTTAATTAACCACTGTGTATTCAGAAGAATTCTATACTTATAGAGCCTTTAGGAGTGGTTATCCATAAATCATGTCAACACTTCTTGAGCCTTGTGATTGTAGACTTTAGTTGCATAACTTATTTGATGTAGTGGTACTCTTTCTTTGGTATGGATAATCACGAGCTTTGTCACAGACTCTGAACGCCTTATCAGGGGATATTTTCAATTCTGAGAGTAGAACTAACGAGGTGCTTCTTCAGATGCTGAGATAATCAACATCATAATCCATTATAGAATATAGCTTAGAAATAGGTTCTTATTTACAATAGTCGTTCCTCCTTAACAAATCCTGAGTAAGATTCTTATTTACAATAGTTGTTCCTCCTTAACAATGATTCATGAAAATAAACTCCCTAAGTACTTGTGGATAGAAGCTGTTAATACTGCTTGTTATATTCAGAACATAATCTATATTAGACCAATTATGGATAAAACATCATATAAGTTGTTTAAAGGTAGAAAATCAAGCATCTCTTATTTTTCATCAATTTGGATGTACTTGTTACATTTTGAATAATAAGGTCTACCTAAAGAAATTTTATGCTAAAGCTTAAAAGAGTATCTTTTTGGGATACTCTGAACACTCAAAAGCATACAGAGTGTACAACTCAAAAACTAGAGTGGTTGAAGAGTCTATGCACGTTAAATTTAATAACAAATACATGACCTTAACAAGTCAGATTCTTTGGCCTAGAATGTTATCTCTAGAGGAATACAGAATTCTGAAGAACAATTAATGGTATGTGTTCCTAAAGAAAAAAGTATAGAGGGTGATGTTTTAGAATATATTACTATACCAGAAGAAATATCAGAAGCTGCAGAAACGGAAGGTACTTCAACTGGTCCTATTGTTATTGATTCAGTGATTGCTCAAAATGGCACTGAGGCCTCAGTTCAACCTAAGAGGTCGTTTAAATATAAAGAATTTCATTCAGAAGGGCAAATCATTGGTAATAAATACGAGCCATTGAGGAGCATATATGTATTCAGAAATGATCATTCAATGCTTGGACTTATTTCATTGATAGAGCCTACTTCTATTGATGATGCCTTGACAGATAATGGTTGGATCATGGCTATGTAAGATGAACTCCTTTGGAAAATTTTGGCTAAAACACAAACAGATCACAAGAGTATAAACAACCAACACAGAGTACAACACAGCAGAAAAAAAACAAATCAGAAAGAGAGTAAGTTCACAAACTCCCCCTCAACAAATGCAAACACAAAAACACAACAACCCAAACAATCATATAAACTCATCCCATATTCTCAAAATACAGCCCAAGCATAATAGCAATAGCCCAGACACACAAATAGCACAACTACAACATTCAGCAATCTGTAGAACAAAAATTCAACAACATCCCCAAACAACATCATCTAGCAGGATCAACATCCTGTCAGCAGCAACATACACCATCTTCCAACCTGCTATAGCCATATACCAAACTGTATACAGTATACAGACCAATCTTCTCCCCCCTTTTTAGCCACAAATTTAAGAACAAAAGCTAAGATATAACAATAGATATCATAAGGTCAGAAACAAGATGAGTAAGGATCATAAAGACCCAATAATAATACAACCCAAATACACATAAAGTGCAACAAATAAGTTCATTATGCCAAGGCAGACAAAGCAAAAAGAACAAAAAACAATATCAAAGCAACCAGCTTAAACATCACCTTCAGACGTGGACACCTCAACAACATCTTCTTTCTCAGTTGGCACATCAGTACTACCACCTCAGATTCCTCCCCAGACCCAGCCTCACTAGTATCATCATCATTGGCAGTATTATCTTCAAGGCATTGAATTAATGTTTCCAATTTTATTTTTCTGGATGTAGCTGCATTAATTGTATCCCCTAGTTCCCTGCATGTTTCTTTTAACTCATAAATTATCCTTTCCCTTGAAGCAGTGGCCCTTTCAACAGTTGTCAAGACAATATCTAGAACATGTCTTCCAGCAAAAAGTTTGTAGTGAATAACAACACAGACTCCCTCTTGCTAGCAACATCATTAGAATTTAGAATCCCAGGGTGTTGATTTAGAATAATTTCATAGATGAGGGAAGGGAAGGCAATTGACAACTTTATGGCACTAGTGGTAGAAGGCTTAATAATTTGATAAAAAAATGTATAAACCAAAATCAAAATCAACCTTAGTACCTATAACATATATGAATCTGCCTAGTCCAACAACAATGGTGGAGGTGTGGTTGGTGGGAACCCAGTTTGCAGCACCAATCCTGTGAAGGATGGCATATTTCACAGAGTTGCCCAGCTAAGAGCTTGCCTTTTGAAGGTCAGGCTTTGACTTGGTTGGCTGTGATGACTCTACACACTTGGTTGACAGAAACAGTTATCTCTTCTTCACCATCATTTGACCTTCCCAGAAATCTGTTGATTACAGACAAAGAAAAGTTCACACATTTACCCCTAACAAAAACCTTCATATAGTCATTGTTATTCCTATCAGTAATGGAGTCAAGAATGTTCACAATGAATTCTTTCACCAACCCTTCATAGCACTTGAAGAAGCCAATGACGGTTTTGAGCAATCCAACCTCATTGATTAGGTCCATCACTTCCTTGATATCCAGAGCATTTTTACCCAGCTCCCTTTTTAGAGCAATCCTCCTTTGATACACATATCGCCATTTGATCACACTGCTGATAGAGTGAAAAGAAACATTGTCTAGAGGTGCAACAAACATAGGTTTTGGAGTTTTCTTGGCAATAGATTTCTTCACAAGAGCTATGTCAGGAACATCCTTTACAACATTTTCATCAGATTCAGTGTTCTCAACTCTTACTTTTCTCTTTTTGGAAGCAGGAGAAACCTTGCTCCAGGCTTTAGGATGTCCAACATGGGTCTTCTTCTTCTGGCTTTTGGAAGGGGATTCCTCAAGCACGACCTTTCCTTTTCTTGTCTTCAGTTTCTTAGCAATTCTTGGGGCAACATTTTTTATGAGTTCATCATCATAGGGCACATCTTCAACATCTACTACATTGTCAGAGGTATTTTCCTTAGTTGAAACATCATTCATACTAACATTTAGACCTGCATCATCAGCCTCATTCACATCATGCAGCACAGAACTAGCAAGTTTCTCCAAGTTCTCAGTGTTAGGGTTATCATTAATAGAGGGTTTTTCAGCATCCTTTCCTAGGTTATCATCAGAGCTAGAAGATGGATCTATGCGAGAAAGAGGGGTGGAAATACCATGCACATTACGACCTCCATAGAGAATCTTAGTGACAAGTTCCCTAATGGATATGTCAACGTGAGCAGAGCCTTCCTTGTTTTTCATTCTAGTAATGTTGTCAGTAGAGGATTCAGAAGTTTTACCTTTGGAAGGTTGTTGGGATTCGTCTACATGTGGAGGTGTGGTCTTGGGATCTTCATTTACATGACCAGGAACCATGGAGATAGAGGTCACGTCAAGAACATCTTTGAAGGAGATGTTCATGGGGTGAGCATCACTATGGGAGGTCTTTGAGGAGGCAGCATCATGTTTCAGAGACATCTTAATATTTCTGAGGGAAGAAATTTTTTAAAGAGGATGGAGATAGGTTGCAAAGCAGTGAATACGCAAAGAGTGGGAGGTAGTCTGAAAAGTAGTGGAGGCGTGGGAGTTGAAGGGGCAGTTGGAGGAAAAGATTTGAGTGGGATGGCGTGCTTGAGTAGACAAGGGCGTGCTATGTAATAAAGAAGGATGTTGGAACATCTCTATTTTAGGAAAAAAACATCTTTTAAAAGCAAAAATCCCTCTTAGCAGTAATTGCTATAAATCCTCAAAAATACAAATCCCCAATTTTCCTCTTAAAATCTCAAACTGATTTGCATCCAAGGCTTTGGTAAAAATATCAGTCAGTTGATTTTCTGTAGTGACATGCTCAAGAGTGACGATTTTGATTTCAACAAGCTCCCTAATAAAATGATGTCTAATATCAATATGCTTAGTTCTGCTATGTTAAATAGGATTCTTGGAGATATTTATGGTGTCGCGGTGAAATTCGGATACCAAACTATTGATTAGTTAGAATCTTTAATTCAATTTGCAACCGAACTTTGATTTGTCCAAAGGAAGGGATAAAGATCGAAATTCCCACAATGCCATGCAAATGCAAGGTTTAGAAAGTTTTAGGTTCGGGGGTTGGTTAAACTTAGGGAAGGTACTAGCATCCTAAGTTTTTGTAGTACTCTATAGGAACCTCTTGTTTTATATTTGTTTATTGCTAAGTGTTCATCTGCTTAATGGTTAAAGACCCTAGTGGTTTATTTCTAAGTATCATCGATAAGATGTCGCATCTTATGCCTACATATCCTTACAGGAGTGGAATCAGAGTATCTGTAGTTCCCCTAAAGGGTTAGAGGAGCTCTTTGACTGTGGTCAAAGTTCCTACGGGTTTAGGGTAGTTGTTTGATTGATTTCAGGAGAAGAGATGTGTCTTCATTTTAAGGGAGAATAACCGCCACAAGGTGTAAGAAAATAGTCTTTGCATCGTCTTAAGAAAAGGGCTTAAGTACTCGGATTGTATGACGAGTATGCCTTTATTTCTCTTAAGGCAAAGTCCCTACGGCTTGATTGTATTGTTGTGGAGTGGAGATTCTATCTCGCTTAAGATGATTTGGCATCTTTTCTCTAATTGTGTTTGAATTGTTTGAATGTATTGTGTTTGTTCTAAGTTGTATGTTAAAGGTCCTTCCTATGGGGTAGGATCTAAACTTAGGAAGATCGACTTGAATAGGATCAAGGATCAAGGGGGTTATGATGCAAATGATGTGCACTACACATAACGTTGAATTTTGTGTAGGTTTTTCCTTTGGACGGATGCAATGCGATGAAATAAATTACGATAAGAGTAAATTACTTGTAAAATAAATTGCGGAAAGTAAATCCATACACACGCATGAAAGCGCTAAGGTGTGTGAAAGTGTGAGTTGTGAATAATGTGAATGGGAGCGTGCACGATTGATTTTAAATTGGTGCGAGATTATTTGATTTCTTTCGAAAATGTTATATTAATTGTGAATTGATTTTATTAATTTTAATAAAACTTGAGGTGATAAATTATTTTGAGAAAATGTTACTTGGTTTATTATATTTTTTGTGAGATTGGTTTTATAAAAAAAAATTATATTAATTATATTGAATTTTAATAAAAGGTTTTGTTATCAAAAGTTTTACAACTTAAGTTATTTAGAAAAGGTTTTTTTTAAATAAAAAAAAATAAAAAGAACTTATTTATAAAATAAAAGATTTCACTATCAAGATGAATTATTAATATTAATACGGTTGAGAAAATAAATTATAAAAGGTTTTTTTTTTGCACAAAATAATTAATTAATTAGATGTTTAAGAAGAAAATTAAATTGATTAAAGATTACCATTTTTTTAAACTTAATTAAAGATTAAAGGGTTTTTAGTTTTTTTTTTATAAAAAAACAAACAAACAGATTATTAGTTTTGTTTTATAAGATTAATTAAAATTAATTATTTTAAAACGTGGGATCTGGTGCGACGTAGTGCATGGGACTTATTGTGGGCGCGCGAAGTAATTTGTATGATCATGTGGTAAGTGAATCGTGTGGTGATAGTGGCGAAGGACCACGGTACTACCGTGGTCGTGCATACATACAATTCGCAATATTACAATACTCAACAGAATGAAATGAAAAACACAGAGAGAGCAAAGAGCAGTGGAGAACCCTAATCCTCTCCACCTCCCCAGCCCCAAATTAACCTTCCGTTCTCCTACATTCACCGTTTCTTACCATTTTTGATCCTGAAAGCAAAATAGAAACATCAGTAGTTTAATAATATTAATAAGAGCAGAAATTTACCGAACGTAGGCGACAACGGCGTTTGAGATGACGAGAACGGATGCTTCGTATGTTGGGCTCGCGGCGGTGTGCGATGGCCTCAGTGGTTCGAAGAGATAAGCTTCTTCAGCAGAAGAGATAAGTTCTCTCTCTCGATCTCTTAGGTTTACAGACTTAGGTTTCTTACGATGATTTTCGATTACCCTTCCTCCCCTCTCAGGTTCTCTTTTATAGGCTTCAATCGAGTATCTATGATTAAATTTTGAATCAAAATTTTGATTACCGTCTTGAATGTTGATTGGACTTTCCAATTTGGGATAAACTAGGTTTGGAAACTTCCCCTTTCGTCTGATTGCAATGATATATGTTAATGAAAAATTCCAACTTGTGATATCTTGAATTAATCGTGTTTAATGCCTTTGCCTGTCCAGATTCAATGCTCTGAAGATTTGATTTGATGGGCTTCTAACTTTGGATTTATTGTTGGCAGGTGTAGATAGCAATGGTCTTGGGCCAGGGGATGTCTACAGCCTAGAGTAATACCAATTCTGCTTCTTGGCATCTGATGTGTTTGCAATGGACTTCAACCGATACGTTTTGTGGTGAATTGCAATTCCTCTTGGTGTTCTCTGGTGAAGGTCCTCATGAAAGTGTTGGTGATGATGAGGATCAAATCAAATGTCTTCCTTGCGAACAAAACTGAATGTAGGGCATTCCGTCTTATGGTGTAAAGGGTGTTAGCAGCTTCAACCTTGTGAGTGAAGGAGAGCAAGGTTGTTATTCTTTTCCATTTAATCTTTATTCCTATTTTCAGGTTAGACCGAACGTGTATCTAACATTGCTTTCTTTTTCATGTTCTTGATGATGGTGTTTGAGGGAATTGGAATAACGCATCATGCACGTCATTGCTCTCATCATGGTCATCTTTATCTGCACTAACTGATCAAAACAGACTGCAAAGGAGCTGAGGAATATGGGAGCAAGAGAACAATATCCATGAGAGCATACAACACTACAGGTGCATCATCGATCTCTATGTCATCTTCAACTTATCAACTACTTGGAAATTACTCTTACTCTAACACAACAACTTCAATCAAAGTTTTAGGACATTGCTGCTATTGATGTTTCTAACAATAGTGTTACCACCTTGTTACCAATGAAGATATTTCTCGAGAAATTCCTTTCACGCGTCCGAGCCTCAGAGGTAATCTAACCCCTTTTTCATCCTTAAAACTGTAGGAGTTGATCAAATAATGGTGTTGACATCAATTCCATTGCAGCGTATTTACGTGGTTCCGTTATTATCTTGCAGGCGTTGTCTTCAATTGCAGCTGCAGTTAACACCTTAAGTCTTAATCTCCTGGCACAAGGGTGGCGTAGTGTAATGGTGATGACAGTGTTTCAATCTTGTTCTGTTTTACTCTTCAGTCACATAACTCGTGCTTTCCTCAATTAAACATAATCATGCTTTGTTATGTTGTTGAGTTGATTCAAGGATTTACTGGATGTATCCATCTTTCTTAACAGGTTGCAGAAGGGAGATACATCCAGATGAGGCGACATCCTGAGTACGAGGATCCCTAGAGGGCACTTGAGAAGTGTGGCCAGGAACTGGTGCAAGGTGCTCATTGCGCCTTATGGTAATAGTCACCCTTTTTTTGAAGCATGGGATATGGTTGGTGTGCTGCCGTGATGGTATTGTAGAGTTTTGATCTCTTGGTTGCCTTCTATTTTGACTAACATATTCGTTAACTCTTGTTGTAATAGGGTCTAACAATTTGGGGCCGGGATTGGCACAACCGTGTGAGTTTGTTATGGTCATGGTAAGGTGAAGTTCTAATCTTTCCTTGTTTATTAACACACCTTAGACTAGTTTTATTCTTTGAAAAGCATCCAAATACCCCCAAATGCTTCGAAATAATTCGACATAAAACAGGTTGCATCCCTTGCAATCCTCAAACTAGCCTAACACGTGTGTTGGCTTGAATGCAGGTATCGATATTTGAGGAGTCAATACCAGTTACAGAAACAGCTGCATCCGTGACTTGAGGCGGAGCGTGACTTGTGTTACCATGTTGTGTACGTAATTGTTGCCTGAATGCAGTTTTGACGGTTACTTTTGAACTTGCTGCCGTGATCATCGTAAACGTGCAGCAAATGCATGTTAATGCACCTGGATGTGAGTCTCTGCTTTGTGTTTTAACTGATTTGTTATTGTTTGTCACAGGTGTACACATAAAACAGGTTAATACGCGAGGACCTTCAAGATTGGCATGGCATGTTCAGGATATGAACGACACAAGGAGATATTGGATTTGAAAGACTACTATCATCACTTGCAATTGAATATGGAGAATTCACATCAGCGCCACTGCCACCACTTGACTTTTGCTGACATTGAGGAGTAGTCACGTTGCTGAAATCTCGTAGCAGCCTTTGGAATATCTCGTTCAGCTCTTCCAAGTAATTCGGTTTCATGGTTTGCAACTTTTGGAATGATTCTTCTTGCCAATTACTCTCATTTAGTCGTTCAATCTGAATTGTAGGATCCAACGAAGTTGTGGATGCTTCAGGAAGGGCTCATTGGGACTGATATAATTGCTTTGTTGATCAAAAGCACTTTGGTTTCAGTGTAAAGACCCTGATGATTGCATTTCTTGCCGTGTACCCTGTTGTGAAGAACCTGGTTGTTGCTGACTCGTTTGCTGTTGCATCTGCGTAGGCTGATTATGAATCTGCGTAGCCGCTACTGTGAGGCCTGTGGTTAGGACTGCTGCTGTGGAAGTTGTTGTGGTTTTAAGAGTTCCGGTTTACATGGTCCACTGATGCCGGTGTGGCATAAATGATTCTGTCAATAGTACTGATACAAATTTTTAGTAATAGAGCAGCCTTTTGCGATGTTGCATAACTTATATTTTGTATTTTGAGTAGGCGGTACTTATAACACCTTCCTGAATTGAATAGCATAGTATACAAACTTTAAGTTAGCCTTATGATGGATTCAATTTTGTGTATTTCTAGAATTTGCTCCTCTATAAACTTTGAGTTTGAATCTTGGAATGTGTTTAAATGAAGTTGGAAATCCTCCTTTGCTTGTCATCTCAGTATGCTTGTGGGTCTTTTGTTAAAACAATTTCTTTGCCCAGTCCTTATTCTAGATGCCTTTTATCCAACTGCAATGTTTTAATGAGTACTGACCTCTCACCCGTGCCACTAAATTCTGCCAGTCCAATAGTCAGTGTCTTTGAAGTTTAATGCACAGGAAAACCCTAATCCTTCTTGGGGAAGTCTCTGAGCAGTTTGAAGAGTATTTTCTTTGTACTGATTAAGATGTCATAATGATGAAAGTATGTGATTCCATAATGCTTCAGCACAACTTGTAGGAGATAAGGAATACACACAAAGCCTTTATAACTTCCTTGACTTAAAGCCATAAACCTAGCTTCACAAAATAAATCAAACAAAACGGTTGAAAATAGAATAAATGCGCGTGGATGATTGATTGTGGAAATGAACGCTATCTCCACTCGATACTACTGCGTCTGCACAAATCGGTTAGTCGCATAAATATTAAAACGCGAAAATAGGTGGGATCTTAAAGTCAAAAATTAGGGTGCGACAGATGCTCCTATTTAAATTTCTTCTATCCGGAGATATGGAGATCGAAATCTTCGTCTCGACAAGATAGAAGGGATTTAAATACAAACATTGCACGAATTTTTGGCCCTAAGATGCCACCAGATGCGAATGATTTGCAGTTATATGGAAATGCCAGACAGACAGTCATGTGAGGAAATGATGTCACAGGGGAAAAGAACTAGACACAACACGCGAGAAAAAAAAAACAGAAAACTCAACGAAGTGAGACTCCATGGAGACAGGAAACAACCAGCAATGGGGAATCTCCCTAGTATAAGAGCAACACATACACCAAGGATATGACGATTTAGACAACAGGTGAGAAACTTATTACCATAATGTAGTGGTTGGTGGTAAGCCAAATGAATTGAGTCAATGGTTCAGTTTTATTTGTATTTTCTCCTTTTTCTGGCTTTTGTATATCTTTTCTTTTTGGAACTCAACCTGAAGTAGTAAAATGTATAACTTCCCCGAGCGTCATGATAAGGATACCACGAGCTGGTCTCGGTCTCTGCCTGAAAATGTCAAAATTTGTAGATGGTAGAATCACTGTAGTTTGTAGATGTAGATGTAGTTCGTTGTAGAACTTCCCTGAACATCATGGTATGGGAACCATGAGCTGGTCTCAGTCTCTATGTAGAACCTCCCCGAGCGTCATAGTCTAGATGCTATGAGCTGGTCTCAGTCTCTAATGTAGAACCTCCCCGAGCGTCATAGTCTAGATGCTATGAGCTGGTCTCAGTCTCTGATGTAGAACCTCCCCGAGCGTCATAGTCTAGATGCTATGAGCTGGTCTCAGTCTCTGATGTAGAACCTCCCCGAGCGTCATAGTCTAGATGCTATGAGCTGGTCTCAGTCTCTTTCCGACATGATGAAAACTTGTGAGAGCATCTTCACAGGGGGTTGTAAATTTTGTAGATTGTAGACATCATTGTAAACTGTAGATGTAGTTCGTTGTAGAACTTGCAGATGTAATTGTAGTTGATGTAATCTGTAGTTGTAATCGTAAATTCGTAAATGTAGTAATATTTGTAGATGTAATTTGTAAAACTTCACTGGGGATTTTCGGAAGAGATGTGAGCCGGTTGAATTGTAATGCACGTCTTCTCGAATGAAGAGAGACTACCGTGATAGACTTCCTCGACTTCTTCGGGGAAATGTCACTTGATGGAAATAAACTTGTGCGATGAACTCACTGGGGAATGCATTCCTGTCGAGTGTATTTGTAATTGCAAAATATTCTGTAAGCTCTCAAAACGAAGAGAGGTGCCTTGTAATGTCTTCGGTCGGCTTCTTCGATG
The DNA here is from genome assembly GCA_963859935.3 of Lathyrus sativus. Lineage (NCBI taxonomy): Eukaryota > Viridiplantae > Streptophyta > Magnoliopsida > Fabales > Fabaceae > Lathyrus > Lathyrus sativus. The sequence continues at coordinate 612,873,583 of OZ012738.1, read as the reverse complement.
AATTTATGAAGCGATACCTTTTGATGATTTGATGATGTTGAAGGACCCACTGAGGGTGAATGAACTGTCTTGTAGAAAATGTCGTTTGCCGTTTTTGAATAAGATCTTGACCAAAACGAGTTGCTCAAATAAAGAGATTATTTAGTCTGAATGTAGATGTTCGAGAAAATCTTGTGATACTGTTGTTCGAGAAATGTCTGTCTTCATGAATATTCTTCCTAGGGAATGGAATGCAAAATAAATGCACACTTAGTCCATGCTCAAGAGTTGGAGATGTCCCTCATGCGGTCGCTACAAGCCTAAGTTCAATTTAGGGAATAACTGAAGAGAAACTGTCAAGCAAGACTCAACCATTGAGGTATGAACTCAAATGGGATGTACTAAAATAACCATCTTCCATGAGGATCGAACTTCATGGGGGAAAAATATTGTGTTTCTGCCTAGGGCTGACAACTCTACTTGGAGGGTGTCGCGCCCAGATACCTAGGGACAACTATAGCCAAGGCAATAGAACAAAAAAAATACAAAGAATGCGAGAAATGCACATGCCATGTTGTCTACTTATATGTTATGTGTATGCTGACGGATTGGGAGAAACGAAATAAACGCCCCAGACGAAAGGGTATTCGAGCAAAATCTCCACAGATCCCTTATCACCTGCGAGGTTAGCACTTCGAACAGAGACAACCTTCGCGTCTGGATAGAATAAATATCCTCTTGCCCTGGAGAATCATATAATATTGTTGTTTTTTCCTCGGACGAAATGGACGTCCCTGGTCATCCGTTTGTTATTCATATATTAAGTAGAACATAAGGCTTTTGAAAAGGTTTAAATCAATTTGGATTTTGCTATCAAGAATCCTGATTTATGATAAATGGAAAAACTTTTTATTGAATGGTGGTCAGCAGAAAGGCCTGACCCCGATGTTGGAAAATAATAGCGATTACATAAAGGGAATAATGACTTGTTTCTCTTAAACAAAATATCTCTTGACAACATCCGTGTTAACGGGGCGAGTGATCTCTTCTCCGTCCATTGTTGTTAACATCAAAGCGCCTCCTGTCAAAACCTTCTTTACTACATATGGTCCATCATAATTCAGGGCCCATTTTCCTCTGACGTCGGTGAGGAAAGACTGAATCTTCTTAAGCACAAGGTCACCTTCTTTGAATGCACGGGGTCGAACCTTCTTGTCAAATGCCTTCTTCATCTTCTACTGATACAACTGCCCATGGCACAGCGCAGCCATCCTCTTTTCTTCAATTAAGTTCAACTGATCATATCTGTTTTGACACCACTCCGCTTCTGATAATTTTGCCTCCACCAAAATCCTCATAGAAGGAATCTCAACTTCTATTGGGAGTACTGCTTCCATACTGTAGACAAGTGAAAATGGATTTGCCCCAGTCGATGTGCGTACCATCATACGATATCCATGTAAGGCAAATGGGAGCATTTCGTGCCAATCCTTGTAAGTAACGACCATCTTCTGAATGATCTTCTTGATATTTTTGTTGGCGGCTTCAACAGCCCCATTCATCTTTGGTCTGTAGGGGGAAGAGTTATGATGCTCAATCTTGAATTCTTCACACAACTCTTTCATCATCTTGTTATTCAAATTGGAACCGTTGTCTGTAATGATTCTGCTCGGCACACCATATCAGCAAATGAGCTGATTCTTGATAAATTTGACAACCACGTGTCGAGTTACATTAGCATAGGAAGCCGCTTCGACCCACTTGGTAAAATAATCAATGGCTACTAAGATAAATCGGTGTCCGTTAGACGCTTTTGGCTCTATCATCCCAATCATATCAATTCCCCACATAGAGAACGACCAAGGTGATGAGATAACATTCAACAAAGTTGGAGGTACGTGAATCTTATCTGTGTAAGTCTGACACTTGTGACACTTTCTAGCAAACTTGTAACAATCTGATTCCATTGTGATCCAATAATAACCAGCCCTTAAAAGCTTCTTAGCCATAGCATGCCCGTTGGCATGAGTGCCAAAAGATCCTTCGTGAATTTCAGTCATTAACATGTCTGCTTCTTGCTTGTCAACACATCTCAGCAAGACCATGTCAAAATTCCGTTTATACAACACATTGTTACTCAGAAGGAAATTTCCAGCCAGTCTTCTCAAGGTTTTCTTGTCTTTGTTGGAAGCTCCCAAAGGATATTCTTGAGTTCTAAGAAACACTTTGATGTCATAGTACCAGGGTTTGTCGTCTTCAACTTCTTCGACAGCAAAGATGTAGGCAGGTCTATCAAGACGTTTTACTTCAATCCGAGGACACTCATTCCAAAAGTTTACCACGATCATCGAGGCTAAAGTTGCCAACGCGTCTGCCATTCTGTTCTCATCACGAGGGATATGATGAAACTCAACTCTATCAAAGAACGGTAACAGTCTTCTAGCATAATCCATGTATGGGACCAAATTATCATGTCGAGTTATCCATTCTCCAGTAATTTGGTTGATTACTATTGCAGAATCACCAAACACATCTAAATTCTTAATTCTCAAATCGATTGCTTCTTCGAGACCCATAATACATGCCTCGTACTCAGCTTCATTATTAGTACACTGGAATGTTAATCTGGAGGTAAATGGGAAATGGGTCCCTTGAGGAGTCACAATAACAACACCTATCCCTTTTCCATGAGCGTTGACAGCTCCATCAAAGATTAAGCCCCATTGAGAACCTGGCTCTGGCCCTTCACCATGTACGGGTTCTTCACAATCTTTCATCTTTAAAAACATAACATCTTCATCAGGAAAGTCATCGTTTGAGGGTTGATGATCCAAAATGGGCTGGTGAGCCAGATGATCAGCCAAAACACTTCCTCTAACAGCTTTCTGAGTATGGTACTCGATATCATATTCGGACAATAACATCTGCCATCTAGCGATTCTCCCAGTCAAAGCGGGCTTCTCAAAAATATACTTGATAGGATCCATCTTTGAAACCAACCAAGTAGTGTGGTTTAACATATATTGGCGCAGACGCTTGGCGGCCCACGCTAGAGCGCAACAAGTCCTCTCTAACATAGTATACCTGGTTTCACAATCAGTAAATTTCTTGCTCAGGTAATAAGTGACATGATCTTGCTTTCCTGTTTCATCTTGCTGGCCGAGCACACAACCCATCGAATCCTCTAAAATAGTCAAATACATAATCAAAGGACGTCCTTCAACCGGTGGTATCAGGATAGGTGGTTCAAGCAAATACTATTTGATACTATCAAAAGCCCTTTGACAGTCCTCAGTCCACACGTACCCTTGTTCTTTCCTCAGAAGCTTGAAAATAGGTTTACATGTAGCAGTCATGTTGGATATAAACCTGGAGATGTAGTTCAAACGTCCTAAGAATCCCCTGACTTGTTTTTCGGTGGCAGGAGCTGGCATTTCCCGGATAGCTTTCACTTTGTCAGGGTCCACTTCAATCCCTCTTTGACTGACAATAAAACCCAATAGTTCCCCTGATCGTACTCCAAATGTGCACTTGTTGGGGTTCAAACAAAGCTTGTACTCCCTCAAACGACCAAACAGCTTAGCCAAGTGTTGAGCATGATCATCTTCGGTCTTCGACTTAGCTATCATATCATCCACATACATCTCGATCTCTTTGTGCATCATATCATGGAACAAAGTAGTCATAGCTCTCTGATATGTTGCCCCTGCATTCTTTAATCCAAACGGCATAACTTTGTAACAAAAGGTGCCCCAGGGCGTGATGAATGACGTCTTCTCTCTGTCCTCGGGAGCCATTCTAATCTGGTTGTAACCTGAAAAACCATCCATGAAGGAGAAAACCTTATATCTTGCAGTACTGTCCACCAAGATGTCAATGTGAGGTAATGGGAAATCATCTTTCGGACTGGCTTTATTCAAATCCTTGTAGTCTACACACATGCGAACCTTACCATCTTCTTCGGAACGAGTACAATATTAGCTAACCATAGCGGATACTCGGAAGTGACAAGGAAACCTGCATCAATCTGTTTCTGTACCTCTTCCTTAATCTTTAGAGCCATGTCAGGTCGAGTCCTTCTGAGCTTCTGTTTTATTGGTGGGCATTCTGGCTTCAAAGGCAGACGGTGTTCAACTATAACCGTGTCCAATCCAGGCATGTCCTGATATGACCAAGCAAACACATCGACAAATTCTCCAAGCAAATCAATTAACTGTTTCTTCACATCGGGTTTGAGCAGAGCCCTAATTTTCACTTCTCTACGGATTTCTTCTGGTCCCAAGTTGATTACTTCCACCGGTTCTTGATGAGGTTGGATGGCTTTCTCTTCCTTCTCAAGCAGTCTGGAAATTTCCTCTGGGATATCATCTTCTTCATCCTCAGCTTCATACACGGGAAACTCAAAATTCGAAGGAGGTAGCGGATCATTATTCCCAGGATGTAATTTACGTAGCAATCTGCGCAAGTGATGTGATTTACGATAAGTTTTTTTTTGTAAGGTGGAAAGTGTGTGTACGCGAGATGCTACTTATTATTTTCCAACATCGTGAATAAATATAAAACACAAATGTAAATGAAAGTAGTTTATTGATGATAGTAAAACCACAAAGACACGCCCAACAAAGTCACCTTTGCCTTGGGCAGAGCAAAAGGAATTATCGAAAATAAGCCCTAACAAATGCAATTTCGCCTTGGGCAGAGCAAATTTTTTTTAAAACAAATGCTTTACTTAGATATATGAATGGCAGTAGGGGCTTCAACTGCACTCCAATTCTTGACCACAACGCCTAGGGTCACAAAGTCTGGGATGTCCCCATCTGAATCTTCCTCGGTGATGGCATAAACTCCAAAGGTATAGTCAAATTCATCTGAAACATAGCCTGGACCTTCCATATAGGGCTCGTAGTCCTCGTAAGGGATGGAGGACCTTGCAGAACCATCTGATATATAACCCTTAAGTTCATCCTCTAACACAACATTAATCTAAGGATGATGGACGACTCCTCCACTACGGAACACTTCATTGATCAGCGGAAACCCTTGACTCTTGGTGTCTTGTTGAGCAGAACTGTTGGTGTAGCCGAGACCTTCCTTATTTTTGTTTTCTGGCAAAGACAATACTTTTCCCCACATTGATTGATGACCACTGTTCACTACTCGCTGCGCGTCTTTAAATGATGACATGGATGCCTGAGATCTTTGGACACCTTCGCCCATAATAGACAAAGCTTGAAATTACGTGCCAACCTCTTCCTCGGCCTCGACGTATGAGAATGATGACAAGTGACTTACCACCAAAGCTCTTTCTCCACAAACTGTAACTATTTTTCCCTCAAAAACATATTTCAATTTCTGATGCAGGGTAGAAGTAACTGCTCCAGCTTCATGTATCTATGGCCTCCCTAGCAAACAGCTATAGGCGGCACGAATGTCCATGACCTGAAACGGGATCATGAAAGTCTGTAATCCGATAGTCATGGGCAAATCAACCTCACTAATTACCGTTTTCCTTGACCCATCAAAAGCTTTGACAATAACGCGACTTGGCCTCATCGGAGGTCCTTGGTATGACAACTTAGATAAAGTAGTTCTAGGCATTACATTTAGAGACGATCTAGTATCAACTAACACACTGGACAGAGAGTCATTTCCACAGTTCACAGAAATATGTAGAGCCATGTTATGTTTCCTTCCTTCTTCTGGGAGATCGTCTTCATTGAAACCCAGGTTATCACTTGAAGTAATACTGCCAATGATGTTATCAAACTGTTCCATAGTCACATCCTGCTCGACATAAGCTTGTTCCAAAATCTTCTGAAGCGCTTCTCTATGAGCCTCAGAACTCATCAGCAATTGTAGCACAGAAATCTTCGATGGGGTTTGCAGAAGCTGATCTGCAACCTTATACTCGCTTATTTTGATTACTTTCAAACATTCATCGGAGTTGGATAAGTTAGACCCACCAGATTGCCCCACAATTGGGTCTTTTGAGCCTGATGGTTCGAACAAAACCTCTTTTTCTTTCGGTGGCACAGTCGGGTAGACTCGACCGCTTCTCGTCACTCTACTGACATCTGCAATATTAACTACTGAGGGTACAGTGGGCAAAGGTACTTCTTTCCCATCCTCCAACATAGTAGCATTATATCTGTAAGGGATAGCCCTACTAGAAGTATAAGGGACAGGTCCAGGCACATTGATTACTAACGGAGTAACAGTTGGCTTCTTGCTATTGTAAACGATCTCTATACGTTCCACTTCCTTAAAGTTGGGTACTATGACACAAACCTCTTTAACCTCTTCATTTGAAACTTCTTGATCATCATTTTCTAAACAATCTTCAATCATATTGACAGAGGGCGAACCATGTGGTGGTAATGGATTCTTCTGTATATTAGGGTCGGAATCCCTAAAAGACAAGATCTCGTTTTTAATGAGCCTCTGGACATCCATCTTCAAACTGAAACAACTCTCAATATCATGTCCTGGAGCACCCTGATGGTAAGGACAAAACTTGTCAGCTCTATAAGAAGGAGGAGGATTCGTGGGAGCCGGAGGTAGAGCTCTCGTCTGAATGTGACCCTTTTTAATCAAAACAGGGAATAAATCAGCATATGTCATTGGGATCGGATCAAAATTTATTTTTCTATACACACGACCTTGATTGCTGGATGGCCGATTCTGCTGAGGGTACTATGGACTTTGCTGAAGTTGGGGTTGTTGAGCAACGGGAGACTGAGGTTGCTGATAGGGTTGCGGAGACTGTAACTGATAAGCCGGAGCGTTAAACACTGGCGATACTGCTGCGACTTGGTGTGGTGGCATGTACCTCTTTCTGAATTGTCCCTTTTGAATGGCATTTACACCTTGCTCTTTTTTCTTCACAAAACTGCTCCCATACCTTTTAGGAGCGCTCTCTTCTTTGGTCAATCTTCCTTCGCGAACACCTTCTTCTAAGCACATTCCCATATTGACCATTTTAGTAAAATCACTGGGTGCGCTGGCTACCATCTTCTTGTAAAAGAAAGGACCAAGGGTCTTCAGAAAAATCTTGGTCATCTCTTTTTCTTCTAGTGGTGGTGTGACTTGCGCGGCTAGCTCGCACCAACGCTGAGCATATTCTTTGAAATTCTCCTTATCTTTCTGTGCCATTGCTCTCAACTGGTCTCGGTCGGGCGCCATGTCCACATTGTACTTATACTGCTTGACAAAGGCTCCTCCCAGATCATTGAAAGTTCGAATCTTCGTACTATCCAACCCCATGTACCACTTGAGCGCGGCGCCTGTCAAGCTGTCTTGAAAGTAATGAATGAGTAGTTGATCATTATCAGTTTGGGCAGACATCTTCCTGGCATACATAATGAGATGACTCTGAGGGCAGGTATTCCCCTTGTACTTTTCAAAATCAGGGACTTTGAACTTCAGCGAGACCTTAACGTTTGGAACCAAGCACAACTCAGAAGCACTCTTACCAAATAAGTCCTTTCCACGAAGGGCTCTCAACTCCTTTTGTATTTCAGAAAACTGGTCTTGAAATCCATCTATCCTTTCTTCTAAGCCACAGTTTCGGTTGGCTACCCATGTAGAATTGGTTCATCCAGAATATACGGAACAACGTTCACATGTGGAGATGTGGTAGTCATCACGGCAGAAATTACAGGAGTAGTTTGAACAGTGGTCACAACAGGGATCTCAGACACAGGCGGATGGTAACCGGACGAAAAGAAATTAGGGGACAATCCCCACGGGAAACCTTGAGGCATACTGTAGGATACTTCAGCAACAGAAGACACCACTGGGATCGGTGTTAGCGTCACTTCGGACACGACAGTCCTTGGAACTTCTTGGTTGTTGATCGAGATTTGACTAGACAAAGCTTCCACTAGACCATTCAACTTCTCCAAACTTTCTTTCATACTTGCAACTTCATCAAGGAGCACTCTGTTCTGTTGCTCTAGTTGATCCATCTTCTGGCGTTGACTAGCTCGAGTGTTGTATCGGTGATTCAGCTTGTTCTGCGGAGATGAAGCAAGAGTGAGACCCTGGAATACAAACGATGCTATGCTTATGCAAAATGCGAATGAGTATGGAACTTCAAGAAACTCAAATTATTCCGGTATTGTAACGTTGGAGAAAAAACTTTTTTATTTTGATGATCGAAGCATTACAGAACGGAGTACTCTTCTAAGAGTTTATTACATTGAATCAAAAGCAAAAAGAGAAACTCGGAGATCTACTCCTTATGCTTCTTCTGGGTGTGAAGTTCTCCCTCTAGCCGACTGATGCGTTCTTGCAACTCGGCCTTCTCTCTGATGAGTCGGTCGACACACTCCTTCCAAGCCATAGTATCTGGGGGGAGATCATCACTGGTGACAACACTTGAAGAGGTGTGAGAGGAAAATAAATCCTCTCGCGCCTTTCTTTTCCTTGCGAGTTCAACTTCTGGTAGCCTCTGGGACTTCTCTTTCTCTACCTTGAGTATAAAAAACTTGTTCTTCCAGGCGGCTTTCAGTTTTCGAGCCTCACTTAAAGCAGCCTTCAACTAATCTACTTCGCTCACGTCAAACCAATCTGGATCATGAAAAGCCAATACCATAGGTTCATGGAAAGGGAACGACATCTTGAGGTCGAGAGCTCTTGCTCGCACCCAATGTAGGTATTCTTTAGAGACAGTACAATTGGGGTATCCTAAAGCAGTTTTTCCTTCTTTATTGATGTATTCCCATGAGTAAATTATGACGGTCTTCAGGTCTGGGTCTTCTCCTTCTTTGAGAAAGATTCCTTCTAACAGACTCTGGTCGGGTACTTCAATCATGGGATGCCCGAATTGGAGACGAGCCAGCGCAGGGTTGTAACTTATGCATCCTTCTCTCGCAATGAGTGGTATGTTAGTAAATCCTCCGATGCTATGGATCATACATATACCTCCATAGGTAGGGTCGTACCACACAATGTCAGAGTGAGTAAGGGCCATAACTATCTCAGCCCAACGGGGTGATTCTTCTTCTTCCCAAATAGACGGGTGCCGAGTTAAAGGAGCAATGAACCAGGAATACAACAGAGCGGTACAACAAACGATGTGTCCTCCTCCTTCAGCATTCTTCGAGTGGATTGAAAAGTATGTGTCAGCGAGCAAGGTGGGAACGGGATTCTTGAGTATGAACAGTTTAATTGCATCCATGTCAACAAAATCATCGATCTTTGGGAACCAGAAAATCCCATAAACCAACAGAGCAAAGGTGGCTTCCATGATAAGGACTTCCTTTCTTTCAGCATGGTAGCGAACTTTTTCAATCAAAAAGTCAGCAGGGAATCCAAGGACTCCTTCCTTGGTGGTTAGGTGCGCTTGCACATCTGCCAAACTGAGATGAGTGGCATTGGCGATTTCTTGGTGACTGGGTGTGTCTTCCTGGCCGGTGAATATGGGACGGGCCGTTACAGGCATCCTCAGGAAATCAGAATACTCTTCCAGTGTCGGCATCAACTGGTAATCTGAAAAAGTGAAACAATGGTACAACGGATCGTAAAATTGAACAAGGGTCTCCAACAACCCTTCCTTCATCTTGAGTTCGAGAAAACGGTAGACTTCTCCATATTCTGCTGCGAAGGCGTAACAATTCTCGATTAGATTAGCTAGCTCTCTCAAGCTTTCAATGTTAGGGCTCTGAAAAGTGTACTCCAAGGCTTCTCTTTTGAAATCCATGGTTACAATACCTGAGAAATAAAATTGAGTTTCTTGAAATGAATAAAGAAAGAATGTAATGCAATATGAGTAGGACTTCATGGGATCCTAGCTATTTATAAACATTGTAGTAAAAGAAAACGTTTTTTATTAATTTTCGAAACGGAATACAAATAATTGCTTTTAAAAGTCCCAAATAAAAGCTAAATAAAAGCTAGTAAAGACGCTAAAGAAGTTTCAAATTCTGCTGCTTGAGCTGCTCTTCTAATTGTGTCTTCTCACGGATAAGGTTGTCCACAATCAGCTTCCAAATAGTGCACTGCGGGTCAGAGAAAAATAAATCCTCCATAATCTTTCTTTTCTTGCAGGGGATTAGCTCTTCATCCTTCAACTGTAGTTGTTTCTAAAGTTCGTCAATTTCTGCGACGAACACTAGATACTTGTTCTTCCAGGACTCTAACTCATGTCGCGACTTCTTCAAAGCAATTTATAACTTCTCAGTTTCAGACATGAAAACATAAATGGGCTCCCTTCTTGGAGGTATAGGGTCTTGGCGAGAGTAAGGCATCTTCAGCTTGATCGCCCTATTCCTTACCCACTGGAGATATGGTTCCATAGACACACAGTTAGGCCTTCCCAAACTATTCCTATCTTTCTTATGCAAATGCTTCCAAGCTTCCACGATCTTCTCTCGGAGTTCTTGATTATCCTCGAAGAAGACACTCTCAACTTATATGCTCTTAGGTGGTTCCTTCAACGGATATCCCAACTGTCGGCGGGCTAAAATCGGATTGTAACTGATCCCTCCACCAAAGCTGAGTAAAGGTACATTAGCAAAATCCCTACATCCATCAACGATTAGAATTCCATCATACTCACGGCTATACCAATCGATGTCAGAATGAGTCAAAGCCATAATCTTTTCCGACCAACGCTTATCATTAAGGTGCCAAAAGGAAACATATTTGGGCAAGTGGGTAAGGAACCATTTATATAATAAAGGCACACAACATGTGATCATTCCTCCACCACGAAGGTTTCAGAGATGTATAGAGTGGTAGGTATTACCTAATAGAGTCGGCACTATATTGTTCTTCATGAAGATCTTAATTGCGTTAAGGTCCACAAACCCCTCAAAACTAGGAAATAGAAATACCCCATAGACAAGTAAGGCAAAGATTGCCTCGAAGGGAGCCTTGTTCGTAAAATCAGTATAAAATGAGGCCTTCTTGAATAAAAAATCTGTAGTCAAACCAAAGGTCCCACTTTTAACAACCATGTTGGCCTTAACGTCAGATACCTTGAGATAAAGGGCCTTAGCGATGTCTCTTTCTTCGGGGTCCTTTTCCAAGAAAGGAAAAGGAGATTATTCTAGAATGGGTAACCCTACCAAAAAAGAGTACTCTTCCAAAGTTGGTAACAACTGATAATCTGGAAATGTAAAGCAGTGATACATCGGATCATAGAACTGTAACAGAGCAGAAAGCAGGTCTTCATTTGCCTTACGTCTCAACAAAGATAGTAACTTCCCATATTTACTCTTGAACTTCTCTTGGTCTTCAATCAAAGCTCCCAACTCCCTTAGGTCATCCAATTCGGGACTCTTAAAAGTATATTTTAGAGTATTTCGTCTATCCATAATGTCCTACAATGTTCATAAATAAAGGGTAAATCCCATGAAGTCCAATGTAGTATGATGCTAGATGAATGCAACAAGCACAAGTAAGCACATAAGGGCACACAAAGATAAACAAACAAAGGTCCTAGGTTTGCAACGAGCATGGAGCCAAGGGTATACCCATTCCCAAAGGATAAGGACTAAAAGTGGATGGTACCTGCAGAACTGGGTTCTAAAAAAAAGGTCCCAAAGTCATTAGTCCATCTATCGGATATTATCAATTTCTCAACTAACTTGAGGATTAATAATATTCTCAAGAGAACTTCTTTTTAGTGTAGCTTCGCGTAGCACTACTTCGGGACTTACTCCCTTATAGCCTTGCACTACGCCCTAATAAAGGTCAAAGTGGGGTTAAAGGTAGCTACGGTCTTTAGTATCACGGACTCCAATTGAGAATAGTAAAAGTTTTCACGACTAAACTCGTTCAACCAAACTATTTTCAAAAGGGTCTCAACTAAGCGGGATTTTCGAATCAACTTAGTCGGGACTCACTCCCTATAAGCCTCATCGAATATATCATCATCCTATCTTAATTTCTCTCAAGTCCGGGTGTAGGACTTTGTCTCACCACTCAAAGATATCAACCCAAAAAGCAATAAAACAAATATGCAAATAAGCTATTAAGCAAATATAATAAACAAGCATAAATAAAACAAGTTAGGGAAACCCACTGAAAAATCCCCAGTGAAGTCGCCATTTCTGTCGCGGTAAAATTCGGATACCAAACTATTGATTAGTTTGAATCTTTAATTCAATTTGCAACCGAACTTTGATTTGTCCAAAGGAAGGGATAAAGATCGAAATTCCCACAATGCCATGCAAATGCAAGGTTTAGAGAGTTTTAGGTTCGGGGGTTGGTTAAACTTAGGGAAGATACTAGCATCCTAAGTTTCTGTAGTACTCTACAGGAACCTCTTGTTTTATATTTGTTTATTGCTAAGTGTTCATCTGCTTAATGGTTAAAGACCCTAGTGGTTTATTTCTAAGTATACTCGATAAAATGTCGCATCTTATGCCTACATATCCTTACGGGAGTGGAATCAGAGTATCTGTAGTTCCCCTAAAGGGTTAGAGGAGCTCTTTGACTATGGTCAAAGTTCCTACGGGTTTAGGGTAGTTGTTTGATTGATTTCAGGAGAAGAGATGTGTCTTCATTTTAAGGGAGATATAACCGCCACAAGGTGTAGGAAAATAGTCTTTGCATCGTCTTAAGAAAAGGACTTAAGTACTCGGATTGTATGACGAGTATGCCTTTATTTCTCTTAAGGCAAAGTCCCTACGGCTTGATTGTATTGTTGTGGAGTGGAGATTTTATCTCGCTTAAGATGATTTGGCATCTTTTCTCTAATTGTGTTTGAATAATTGTTTTGAATTGTTTGAATGTATTGTGTTTGTTCTAAGTTGTATGTTAAAGGTCCTTCCTATGGGGTAGGATCTAAACTTAGGAAGATCGACTTGAATAGGATCAAGGATCAAGGGGGTTATGATGCAAATGATGTGCACTACACATAGCATTGAATTATGTGTAGGTTTTTCCTTTGGACGGATGCAATGCGATGAAATAAATTACGATAAGAGTAAATTACTTGTAAAATAAATTGTGGAAAGTAAATCCATACACACGCATGAAAGCGCTAAGGTGTGTGAAAGTGTGAATTGTGAATAATGTGAATGGGAGCGTGCACAATTGATTTTAAATTGGTGCGAGATTATTTGATTTCTTTTGAAAATGTTATATTAATTGTGAATTGATTTTATTAATTTTAATAAAACTTGAGGTGATAAATTATTTTGAGAAAATGTTACTTGGTTTATTATATTTTTTTGTGAATTTGGTTTTATAAAAAAAAAATTATATTAATTATATTGAATTTTAATAAAAGGTTTTTTTATCAAAAGTTTTACAACTTAAGTTATTTAGAAAAGGATTTTTTTTTATAAAAAAAATAAAAAGAACTTATTTATAAAATAAAAGATTTCACTATCAAGATGAATTATTAATATTAATACGGTTGAGAAAATAAATTATAAAAGGTTTTTTTTGCACAAAATAATTAATTAATTAGATGTTTAAGAAGAAAATTAAATTGATTAAAGATTACCATTTTTTTTAAACTTAATTAAAGATTAAAGGGTTTTTAGTTTTTTTTATAAAAAAAAACAAACAAACAGATTATTAGTTTTGTTTTATAAGATTAATTAAAATTAATTATTTTAAAACGTGGGATCTGGTGCGACGTAGTGCATGGGACTTATTGTGGGCGCGCGAAGTAATCTGTATGATCATGTGGTAAGTGAATCATGTGGTGATAGTGGCGAAGGACCACGGTACTACCGTGGTCGTGCATACATACAATTCGCAATATTACAATACTCAGCAGAATGAAATGAAAAACACGGAGAGAGCAAAGAGCGGTGGAGAACCCTAATCCTCTCCGCCTCCCCAGCCCCAAATTAACCTTTCGTTCTCCTACATTCACTGTTTCTTACCATTTTTGATCCTAAAAGCAAAACAGAAACATCAGTAGTTCAATAATATTAATAAGAGCAGAAATTTACCGAACATAGGCGACAACGGCGTTTGAGATGACGAGAACGGATGCTTCGTAAGTTGGGCTCGCGGAGGTGTGCGATGGCCTCAGTGGTTCGAAGAGATAAGCTTCTTCAGCAGAAGAGATAAGTTCTCTCTCTCGATCTCTTAGGTTTACAGACTTAGGTTTCTTATGATGATTTTCGATTACCCTTCCTCCCCTCTCAGGTTCTCTTTTATAGGCTTCAATCGAGTATCTCTGATTGAATTTTGAATCAAAATTTTGATTACCGTCTTGAATGTTCATTGGACTTTCCAATTTGGGATAAACTAGGTTTGGAAACTTCCCCTTTCGTCTAATTGCAATGATATCTGTTAATGAAAAATTCCAACTTGTGATATCTTGAATTAATCGTGTTTAATGCCTTTGTCTGTCCAGATTCAATGCTCTGAAGATTTGATTTGATGGGCTTCTAACTTTGGATTTATTGTTGGCAGGTGTAGATAGCAATGGTCTTGGGCCAGGGGATGTCTACAGCCCAGAGTAATACCAATTCTGCTTCTTGGCATCTGATGTGTTTGCAATGGACTTCAACTGATACGTTTTGTGGTGAATTGCAATTCCTCTTGGTGTTCTCTGGTGAAGGTCCTCATGAAAGTGTTGGTGATGATGAGGATCAAATCAAATGTCTTCCTTGCAAACAAAACTGAATGTAGGACATGCCGTCTTATGGTGTAAAGGGTGTTAGCAGCTTCAACCTTGTGAGTGAAGGAGAGCAAGGTTGTTATTCTTTTCCATTTAATCTTTATTCCTATTTTTAGGTTAGACCGAACGTGTATCTAACATTGCTTTCTTTTTCATGTTCTTGATGATGGTGTTTGGGGGAATTGGAATAACGCATCATGCACGTCATTGCTCTCATCATGGTCATCTTTATCTGCACTAACTGATCAAAACAGACTGCAAAGGAGCTGAGGATTATTGGAGCAAGAGAACAATATCCATGAGAGCATACAACACTACAGGTGCATCATCGATCTCTATGTCATCTTCAGCTTATCAACTACTTGGAAATTACTCTTACTCTAACACAACAACTTCAATCAAAGTTTTAGGACATTGCTGCTATTGATGTTTCTAACAATAGTGTTACCACCTTGTTACCAATGAAGATATTTCTCGAGAGATTCCTTTCACGCGTCCGAGCCTCAGAGGTAATCTAACCCCTTTTTCATCCTTAAAACTGTAGGAGTTGATCAAATAATGGTGTTGACATCAATTCCATTGCAGCGTATTTACGTGGTTCCGTTATTATCTTGCAGGCGTTGTCTTCAATTGCAGCTGCAGTTAGCACCTTAAGTCTTAATCTCCTGGCACAAGGGTGGCGTAGTGTAATGGTGATAACAGTGTTTCAATCTTGTTCTGTTTTACTCTTCAGTCACATAACTCGTGCTTTCCTCAATTAAACATAATCGTGCTTTATTATGTTGTTGAGTTGATTCAAGGATTTACTGGTTGTATCCATCTTTCTTAACAGGTTGCAGAAGGGAGATACGTCCAGATGAGGCGACATCCTGAGTACGAGGATCCCTAGAGGGCACTTGAGAAGTGTGGCCAGGAACTGGTGCAAGGTGCTCATTGCGCCTTATGGTAATAGTCACCCTTTTTTTTGAAGCATGTGATATGGTTGGTGTGCTGCCGTGATGGTATTGTAGAGTTTTGATCTCTTGGTTGCCTTCTATTTTGACTAACATATTCGTTAACTCTTGTTGTAACAGGGTCTAACAATTTGGGGCCGGGATTGGCACAACCGTGTGAGTTTGTTATGGTCATGGTAAGGTGAAGTTCTAATCCTTCCTTATTTATTAACACACCTTAGACTAGTTTTATTCTTTGAAAAGCATCCAAATACCCCCAAATGCTTCAAAATAATTCGACATAAAACAGGTTGCATCCCTTGCAATCCTCAAACTAGCCTAACACGTGTGTTGGCTTGAATGCAGGTATCGAGTTTGAGGAGTCAATACCAGTTACAGAAACAGCTGCATTCGTGACTTGAGGCGGAGCGTGACTTGTGCTACCATGTTGTGTACGTAATTGTTTCCTGAATGCAATTTTGACGGTTACTTTTGAACTTGCTGTCGTGATCATCGTAAGCGTGCAGCGAATGCATGTTAATGCACCTGGATGTGAGTCTCTGCTTTGTGTTCTAACTGGTTTGTTATTGTTTGTCACAGGTGTACACATAAAACAGGTTAATACGCGAGGACCTTCAAGATTGGCATGGCATGTTCAGGATATGAACAACACAAGGAGATATTGGATTTGAAAGACTACTATCATCACTTGCAATTGAATATGGAGAATGCACATCAGCGCCACTGCCACCACTTGACTTTTGCTGACATTGAGGAGTAGTCACGTTGCTGAAATCTCGTAGCAGCCTTTGGAATATCTCGTTCAGCTCTTCCAAGTAATTCGGTTTCATGGTTTGCAACTTTTGGAATGATTCTTCTTGCCAATTATTCTCATTTAGTCGTTCAATCTGAATTGTAGGATCTAACAAAGTTGTGGATGCTTCAGGAAGGGCTCATTGGGACTGATATAATTGCTTTGCTGATCAAAAGCACTTTGGTTTCGGTGTAAAGACCCTGATGATTGCATTTCCTGCCGTGTACCCTGTTGTGAAGAACCTGGTTGTTGCTGACTCGTTTGCTGTTGCATCTGCGTAGGCTGATTGTGAATCTGCGTAGCCGCTGCTGTGAGGCCTGTGGTTAGGACTGCTGCTGTGGAAGTTGTCGTGGTTTTAAGAGTTCCGATTTACATGGTCCAATGATGCCGGTGTGGCATAGATGATTCTGTCAATAGTATTGATACGGATTTTTAGTAATAGAGCAGCCTTTTGCGATGTTGCATAACTTATATTTTGTATTTTGAGTAGGCGGTACTTGTAACACCTTCTTGAATTGAATAGCATAGTATACAAACTTTAAGTTAGCCTTATGATGGATTCAATTTTGTGTATTTCTAGAATTTGCTCCTCTATAAACTTTGAGTTTGAATCTTGGAATGTGTTTAAATGAAGATGGAAATCCTCCTTTGCTTGTCATCTCAGTATGCTTGTGAGTCTTTTGTTAAAACGATTTCTTTGCCCAGTCCTTATTCTAGATGCCTTTTATCCAACTGCAATGTTTTAATGAGTATTGACCTCTCACCCATGCCACTAAATTCTGCCAGTCCATTAGTCAGTGTCTTTGAAGTTCAATGCACAGGAAAACCCTAATCCTTCTTGGGGAAGTCTCTGAGCAGTTTGAAGAGTATTTTCTTTGTACTGATTAAGATGTCATAATGATGAAAGTATGTGATTCCATAATGCTTCAGCACAACTTGTAGGAGATAAGGAATACACACAAAGCCTTTATAACTTCCTTGACTTAAAGCCATAAACCTAGCTTCACAAAATAAATCAAACAAAATGGTTGAAAATAGAATAAATGCGCGTGGATGATTGATCGTGGAAGTGAACGCTATCTCCACTCGATACTACTGCGTCTGCACAAATCGGTTAGTCGCATAAATATTAAAACGCGAAAATAGGTGGGATCTTAAAGTCAAAAATTAGGGTGCGACATATGGCACTCAGATTATCACAGTATAATGTCATGACATCTTGTGTGACATTATACTCTGTAAGCATCTACTTCATCCATACAAGTTGAGAGCAGCTACTCCCAGCATCTATGTATTATGCTTCTACAGTAGACAGGGATACACAGTTTTATTTCTTGCTAAACCACGAGATGAGGTTGTTTCCCCAAAAGAAGCAACCTTCATATGTGCTCTTCCTATCATCAACACTTCAAGCCCAATCAGCATCACAATATCCAGACAACACACACCCAAATCCATGATTATACAACATCCCATATTCACTTGTCCCATTGATATACTTCAAAATTCTCTTGACTTGATTAATGTGACTAATCTTGGGTTCAACTTGATATCTGGAACAAACTCCCACAGCAAAAGCAATATCAGGTCTGCTTGCTGTAAGATATAACAAACTCCTTATCATGCTTCTATACAGACTTTAATCCACGTCAACTCCTTTATCACCCTTTGATAATTTTAGATGGGTAGGAGCAGGAGTTCTTTTGTGGCTGGCATTTTCTATTCCAAACTTCTTAACAATGTTCTTGGCATACTTACTCTGAGATGGGAATATGGATTCTTCCATCTGTTTGACTTGAAGCCCAAGAAAGTAGGTTAGTTCCCCAACAAGGCTCATTTCAAATTCAGATTGCATTTGCTGCACAAAATGTTGAACCATCTCATCTGACATCCCACCAAAGACAATATCATCAACATAGATTTGAGCAATCAAGAGTTTTCCTTCTTTGTCCTTGATAAACAAAGTCTTATCTATGCCACCTTTTCTATATCCATTATCAACAAGAAACTCTATTAGTCTTTCATACCATGCTCTAGGAGCTTGCTTCAGGCTATACAGAGCTTTCTTCAACTTAAATACATGATTAGGAAAGGTTGGATCAATAAACCCCTTAGGTTGTTCCACATAAACTTCTTCGTTTAGGTAACCATTTAAGAAGGCACTTTTGACATCCATTTGAAGCAACTTAATTTTCAGAATACAAGCAACTCCCAGAAGAAGTCTGATGGATTCAAGTCTAGCTACAGGAGCAAAAGTTTCATCAAAATCAACCCCTTCAATCTGTGTGTATCCTTGAGCAACCAATATGTCTTTGTTCCTAATAACCACTCCCTTTTCATCAGATTTATTCTTGTAAACCCATTTGGTTCCAATTACATTTTTCCCTTCAGGCCTTGGCACAAGGTCCCAAACTTCATTTCTCTTGAATTCACCCAACTCTTCTTGCACGGCATTTATCCATAATTCATCAATTAAAGCCTCCTTGATGTTTTTAAGTTCAATCTTTGACACAAAGCAGGAGCTTGAGACAATTTCTCTAGATCTAGTGGTTACCCCTTTATTTGGATCACCTATGATGAGATCAATAGGATGGTCTTTCTAGACTCTGATGGATCGTTCTTTGTTAATAGGTTCATCTTTAGTGATGGTAGGGTTAGACTCATTGTTTCTGTCTTTAGATTCAGCTTAGATATCAAATGATGTTCCAACATCTTCTAGAACATTAGTTTCCTTATGCATATAATCTATAACAATATTGATAGACTCCATCATGGTCTTAGTTCTGGAGTTAAACACTTTGTAGGCTCTGTTGTTGGTAGAGTAGCCCAAGAATATACCTTCATCACTCTTAGGATCCATCTTTCTTCTATGGTCATGATCTGGAAGAATGTAGCACTTGCTTCCAAACACATGAAAATATTTAACAGTAGGTTTTCTTCCTTTCCAAATTTCATACAATGTGGTCATAGTTCCTGTTCTTAAGGTTACTCTGTTATGAACATAACAGGCAGTGTTCATGGCTTCAGCCCAGAAATGGTAAGGTAGTTTTTTAGCATGGATCATTGCTCTAGCTGATTCTTGGATTGTTCTATTCTTTCTTTCCACAACTCCATTTTGTTGAGGGGTAATAGGAGAAGAGAATTCTTGGTTAATTCCTTCAGTGGAGCAAAATTCAACAAACTTTTGATTTTCAAATTCCTTCCCATGATCACTTCTGATTCTGACAACTTTACTTTCTTTTTCTCTTTGAAGTTTCTGATATAGGTCTTGAAAAACATCAAACACTTCAGATTTTTCTCTTATAAAATTCACCCAGATGTATCTTAAAAAATCATCCACAACCACATAGGCATACTTCTTTCCACCGAGACTTTCCACCTGCATAGGTCCCATTAAGTCCATGTGAAGAAGTTACATCACTTTAGAAGTAGTGAGATGTTGGATCTTCTGATGTGACTTTCTTGTTTGCTTTCCTATTTGGCATTCACCACAGATTTTTCCTTCTTCAATCTTTAGCTTAGAAATACCTCTAACAGCTTCCATAGATATGATCTTCTTCATTCCTTTTAGATGCAAATGCCCAAGTTTCTGGTGCCACAGTCTTACTTCATCTTCTTTGGCAAGAGCACACTTAGAGTCCTGAGAGGCCTATAGGTAACAATTGTCCTTAGATCTGACTCCCTTCATGATCAACTCTCCCTTTTCATTAGTAACCAAACACTCAAGTTTAGTGAAGTTGACACTTAGATCTTGATCACACAGTTGACTAATGCTAATCAGATTGGCAGTTAATCCTTTGACTAACAGAACATTGTCAAGATTAGGTGTTCCTAAGCAGTTTAATTTTCCAACTCCCTTAATTTTCCCTTTGGCCCCATCTCCAAAGGTCACATAGCTGGTTGAGTGAGGTTTGATATCCACTAACAGATTTCTGATCCCTGTCATGTGTCTGGAGCACCCACTGTCAAAGTACCAATCTTCCTTAGTAGAGACTTTTAGAGACATATGAGCTATAAAGCAAGTAGTAGTAGTTTTAGGTACCCATTGTTTTGTGGAAGGAGCCTTGGGAACCCATTACTTCTTAGAGGAGTGAGTGTTATGGTTAGGTCTTGTCTGAGTTGTAGAATTTGGATATCCATGCAGTTTGAAACAAAAAGACTTTATGTGACCAAAGCGACCATAGTGATGACATCTCCATCTTTGGAATTTTCTTGGTTAGCTGTTTTTTTTTTTGTAGTGATGTTGAGACATTTGATGGGACATCGTTTGCCTTGATTCAGAAGGCTTGTGGTGAGAGCCAAAGTTATTGTCTTCATTGAATCCTAGCCCTGTCTTGTCTCCCGTTCTTCTGCCATATTGAAGGATTTCTTCAAAGGTTTTGGTATCACTGTTCATCATTTTAATAGACTTTCCCATTTGGTTAAGTTGGGAAGTCAGTTGAGCAATTTCATCTGTTAATTTAGTGATATTTTTAACCTGTTCAGCAACTTCATCATTCAGCTCCTTGATACTTGTCAGGTGTTCCTCCTTTTCACTCTTTAGTTTGATGATGAGTTTCTTCTGTTTTTCACCTTGCTGGCAAACTTCTTCACTTTTGAGGCACAGTTCTTTGTAGGAAGTTGCTAGTTCTTCAAAAGTCAATTCATCTTCACTGGAGTCTTCATCAGAATAGTATCTTTCAGTCAATGCAGTTACATGTTTGGCAGATTCTTCTTCAATCTCACTGTCAGAGTCTTCATCAGTCCATGAAACAGCTAAACCTTTCTTTTGTTTCTTAAGATAGGTTGGACATTCAGATCTGATGTGACCAAAACCTTCACACCTATGGCACTGTATACCTTTGCTGTTTGTGGGTTTTTCTTCAGTCCTATTTCTTCTTCTTGCGTCATTTGACTTGCTGATGTCAAGCTAGATGTTCTTGACGTTTGGTCTTGTCTTTATATCCATTCTTTTTATAACCCTGTTGAATTTTCTTCCAAGCAGAACTATGGCATTAGATAAACTTTCATTTATCTCCTCATCAGATTCATCCTCTCTTTTTTCAGTATTTGACACAAAAGCTATGCTCTTTTTCTTGTCAGCTTTGTCACCTATTCCAACTTCAAATTTTAAAAGAGACCCAATGAGTTCATCAACTCTCATCTTACAAATGTCTTGTGCTTCCTCTATAGCATTTACTTTCATGTCAAATCTCTTGGGAAGAGATTTGATAATTTTTCTTACGAGTTTTTCTTCAGACATCTTTTCACCTAGAGCACTTGAAGCATTAGCAATTTCAAGAATATTCATATGAAAGTCATGTATGCTTTCATCATCTTTCATTCTCAGGTTTTCAAACTTAGTTGTAAGAAGTTGAAATCTAGACATTTTTACCTTGGATGTTCCTTCATGAGTAGTCTTTAGAATCTCCTATGCTTCCTTAGCAATTTCATAGTTGTTCACCACCTGAATATGTTCCTACCAATTCCATTAAACAAAGAATTCAAGGCCTTGGAGTTTCCCAGAGCCAGTTCATCTTCTTCCTTTGTCCATTCTTCCTCAGGCTTTAATTCAGTTGTAGCCTTTCCATCTTTATCAATAATCACAGGATGTTCCCATCCCTTTATGATAGCTTTCCATGCCGTACTGTCCAGAGATTTTAAGAAAGCAACCATCATAGGTTTCCAATAGTCATAATTACTCTCGTCCATAACAGGTGGTCTGTTCACAAATCCTCCTTCTTTGTCCATGGTACCAGAAAGTATCGTCCCTAGATCTCACCCAGAACCATAGCAGGATATCTGCTCTGATATCAATTGAAATTCTGGTATCAGATATTAGATGTCTAAGGTGATGTTTACAACATAAATATCTGTTCAATCAATGATAAGAATAAAGACACACAAATAACAATTATAAAGGAACACAACAATTGTTAACCCAGTTCAGTAAAAACACACATACGTCTGGGGGCTACCAAGCCAGGAAGGAAATTCACTAAGTAGAACTAGTTTGAAGATATACAGTAGACTCTCTCTAGTTTACCATCTTCTCACGTAATCTCTACCCTTGCAATTCTATCTAGGACACACCTAGATAAGAGACATCTCTTACTCCCCCTCAATCACAACAGTGATATCAATCAAAAAAATAAGAAGACTTTAGAAGACACTCTCCAAAGTCACAACTTGATCTTGCATAAAAGCTTCATTAAAGTACAATACACTCTTACTTACAAGCTTTGAGTGAATAATTTACAATTAACAACTTAGTCCAATTCACACATTCAACAATGAGTGAATGCCTCACAAAACTAAAACACACGAAGGTTAAACCTTACACAAATGCACACACTTTTTAATCCTTGCTTCTCTTATCTTCAAGCTAGGGTTTGCGCATCCTTAAATAGAAATTCATAAACGGGCTTGGGCTGTGGCAAAAGTAACAGCAGATTTGAGAAGATATGAAGCTTCATAATTTGCAACAAGGAAACATATTTGATTTGATCAATCAGATCTAATCAAATCATTCTTCCAATCTTCAATAAAATCTTCTGAGAATAACTTCATATCAAATCAAATATGATCCACAATAAGTGCATCAGAAACGCCTTTGTAAAACACCAAAATCCTATCAGATTTTACACTAAAATAATGCAATAAGTTTGCACAAAAGCAGTTGACACTCAAACACATTCATACAAAATGTTTTGACCATAAGTGTCAAGATATCATACTTGACATCATGAGATAAATCCTGCTACAACAACCTACAGAACCTTAAAGACAGATGTCACGATATCCTGTAGGACATCTTGTGATTACACCTAGCTTTACCAAAATGCCTGCCAATCAAGAACTAACGAATATGTTTGGTTAAATTTTTTGGTAACCTTTGAAAACGGTTTTTGTTAAATTGATCACAATCTATTTCATTGTGGTTGGATTTGCAAATCAACAAAACCATACAAAATTCTAAATGAAATTGATTGCACACAAGGTGTTTGATAATTTGTCTCAATTACATTTTTGTGAACTTTGTCATTGAAAATAGCTTCTACCTTTAGTTATATCATTCAAACAATTGTTGGTAAACATATTGATTGATTTGTTTGCCATTATTATCAATTGGTTTTCATATACGCATATCTGAGCTTTTTGATAGCGGCTCAGTTTAAATGATTTGATACGGGTCACTTCTGCTAGCCGTTAAATTTTCAAAAAAAGTTTTTGTAAAGTAATTTTTTTTACTTAGGATCCATTCACCCCTTCTAGATAAGCCTTCTTCGTCTAACAGGCCTAAATCAGAGAGAACCGAAAGACCAAACACAAGGGAGGGTGTCAGGGCCGCGTGTGGCTATTTGATGGGAGAATGAGCGCATCATATTTTTTAGATCAAGATCCAAAGGTTAGTTAACATGTCTTGACTAGTTATGCATAAAGAAGTGGCTAGAGGTAGAAACGATCAAGCAATCATTGATGCTCTTAAGGCGATGGTCATAGGATGGTGTAAGTGAATTCAGTGTTGCATGTGAACCTAAATCCGAATGATGATGCTTATGAGTTTTATGGGCTAAGAAAGTTTCAGAAGAACAATCCACCTACTTTTTAAGGAAGGTACAATCTTGAGGCTGCTCAGAGTTGGCTTCAGGAGATTGAAAATATTTTCAGAGTTATGGCATGTACTAATGAGCAGAAGGTGTTTTTTGAAACACATATGTTATCTCAAGAGGCTGAGTATTCATAGGGGAATACCTGTCAGAGGATGGAAGCTGCTAAAGCTAAAATCACTTTGGATAATTTCAAGACTGAGTTCCTGGAGAAGTATTTTCAAGATGATGTTCATAGCCACAATGAGATAGAGTTCTTGGAATTGAATCCAGGGAATATGATTATATGTGACGATGTGGCTAAGTTTGAGGAGTTGAAAAGATTTTTTTCCTCACTATAATGGCGTAGAAGTTGAAGGTTCTAAGTGTATGTAGTTTGAAAGTGACTTACGTCATGAGATCAAGTAGTTCATAGACTATCTCAATGTTGGTGAACAAATGTATGATCTATGACGAGGATAGTAGGGCCATATCCGCCCACTACAAGAGTGTGAGAATGAGAAGAATGGGAACCAGAATCGTGGTAAGTCGTATGGGAACTAGAACAAGAATCATTGGTTTAGAGTTTGTTCAGAGAGGAACTAGAGACGTTGGATCAATTAGTAACATAACTCTGAAATCAAAAACTTGGTACCACATGCATTTGGAGGAGAATTAATTGCATTACATATCTGCATTGTGATTATTTATTATTGTGAATTAGTATATGTAATTGATGAATAATGTTATTGAACTATCCTCGTTGTTTTATTCACCATTACCAATTGTGAATGTATTCTCATCCCTATTTGTTGTTTATGTTGTTCGTTATGCCAGTGCTGTAGATACTCAAGCAGAGGAGCATTAGTTGCTTCTGTGTTGAGGTATGGCATTGATGCATTTCTCTTTTTTTTATCATTTTGAATCATCTTAGTATTTCTACGAGTTGCTCTGTTATGTAACATTGGGACGATTATCTTTGATTTTGTATTTTTTCATGAGATTTGTTGGATTAATTTTTTTATGGTTGAATGTAAGTTGCTTTAATTGTGAAACTTTTAAGCTGAAACATGTTTTCAGTTCCGCTGCTTTATTCTAAAATTTTGAGAAGGATGATTTTATGAGAGAGATGTGACAAACTTTGTTGAATAAAAAGTATTTCTTTTGCATGGTTTTATTTAAATTAGAGTTTTTGGGGTTTAGGGTGTTACATAGTTGGTATCATAGCAGGTCAGTTTATTCGACCTAGGTTTCTGAACTTGTTTATACCCTGGTGTGTGACATGTGTGTGAACATTGTCGATGCTTGAATTTATTTGTTGCCATTTGCTTTGCGGTTTACGATTAGTTAACATGTCTTGATTGGTTGTGTAGAAAAAATGGTTGGGGGTAGAAACGATCAAGCAATTGACGATGCTCTTGAGTGGATGACTTAAGTGATAGTGCAATCAAATGTAGTGTTGCATGTGAATCAAAATCATAATGGTGGCGATGATGAGTTCTGCGGGCTAAAAAAGTTTAGAGTTATGGCTTCAGAAGAGTGAGAAGATTTTTAGAGTTATGGCGTGTACTGATGAGCATAAGGTGTTGTTCAAAACACATATAATGTCTGAGAAGGCTGAGTATTGGTGGGGGAATACTCATCAGAGATGGAAGATGTTAATGTGAAAATAATTTGGGGTAATTTCAAGATTGAGTTCTTGGAGAAGTATTTTCCTGCTGATGTCCGTAGTTGTAAGGAGATATAGTTCTTGGAACTGAAGCAGAGAATATGACTGTAGTTGACTATTCGACTAAGTTTGAGGAGCTGTCAAGATTTTGTCCTCACTATAATGGTATAGGAGTTGAGAATTCTAAGTGCGTGAAGTTTGAGAGTGCCTTACATTCTGAAATCAAATAATTCATAGACTATCCGAAGATGTTTTTATTTTACTATTTTATTAATATTTATCTTAAATTTAAAAAAATGTACCAGTTAAATATTGATGTCCAATAAAAATTGGACATTTACGATATTATATATAACTTTTTTTTCTGCCAATTTCATAAATTTTAGTTTAATATTTGATATAAAGTTATTTTATATTGAAAATGCTATGCAAGTTAAATATATCCATGGTCTTTAGACTTTGAATATCTACACATAGCATTGTTTGGGCTATGTGCTTACTATGTTAATTCCCTATTTTTCTTTGACATCCGCAACCTAATTGTAACAATTCAATTCCGACGCCGACGACAGGCAATAATGTCGTTTTTAAGGTACGCTGTTTTTGTCTCCATTTCCAACTCGAGACGATACTCTCAATGTCTCCAACGCTTTCATGATCACGTTGATGTTGTTTCCATGTTCAACCGAATGCTCCATAAGAATCCCACCCCATCCGCCACTGAATTCGGCGAGATTTTAGGTTCTCTTGTCAAAGCCAAACATTACCTTACTGTTGTTTCCCTTTCTCACCAAATGGAATTAAGCAGAGTTGCTCCTGATTTGGTAACTCACAATATCCTCATGAATTCTCTCTCTCAATTGGGTCATATTACTTTTGCTTTTTCTGTTTTGGGAAAGATTCTCAAGAGAGGTTATCTCCCAAGTGTCGTAACCTTCAATACACTCATTAAGGATTTTTGTCTCAAAGGTGAGATCCATAAAGCATTGCGATTTCACGACAAGGTGGTAGCTCAGGGATTTCGATTGGACCGTGTTAGTTACGGCACATTGATCAATGGTTTATGCAAAGCGGGACAGACAACAGCAGCACTGCAGTTGCTGAGACGAGTTGATGGAAAGTTGGTCCGGCCTAGTGTGGTAATGTACAATACAATCATTGATGGTATGTGTAAAGATAAACTTGTTAATGATGCGTGTGATTTATATTCTGAAATGGTTGCTAAGAGAATATTTCCCGATGTTTTCGCTTATAATGCATTAATCTATGGCTTTTGCCTTGTTGGTAAATTGAAAGAAGCAATTGGTTTGTTTAATAAAATGATGTTGGAAAACATCAGCCCGGATGTGTATACTTTTAATATATTGGTGGATGCTTTTTGTAAGGAAGGAAACATGAAAGAAGCGCAAAATGTGTTACGTAGGATGATTGAAAAAGACATTAAACTTGATGTTGTTACGTATAATTCTTTAATGGATGGATATTGTCTTGTAAATCAAGTGAACAAGGCAAAGGATATGTTCAAGACTATGATTCAAAGGGGAGTAACTCCTAATGTTTGCAGCTACAATATCATTATTAATGGATTATGTAAGATTAAAATGGTAGATGAAGCTATAAGTCTCTTTAAAGAAATGCATTGTAGAAAATTTATTCCCGATACGATAACTTATAATTCCCTTATTGATGGCTTGTGCAAATTGGGAAGAATCTCGTATGCTTTGGAGCTTGCCGATGAGATGTGTGATAGAGGTCAACTACCTGATATAATTACCTACAATTCTATATTGGATGCTTTATGCAATCACCATCAAGTTGATAAGGCAATAGCATTGTTAACAAAGTTTAAAGACGAGGGTGTTCAACCAGATATGTATACATACAATATTCTTATCAAGGGATTGTGCAAAAGTGGAAGACTAGTGGATGCACGAAACGTTTTTGAAGATCTTTTGCTCAAAGGCTATGATATAAATGTCTGTACATATACAGTTATGATCCAAGGGTTTTGCGACAAGGGCTTGTTTGATGAAGCGATGGCCTTGCTGTCAAAAATGAAAGACAGTGGTTGCCTTCCAAATGCTATGACTTATGACATAGTTATTTCTTCTCTATTTGAAAATAATGAAAATGATAAAGCAGAGAAACTTCTTTGTGAAATGATTGCTAGAGGTCTAGTGTAAGACCGAAAATAGGTAAGAGGCATTTCTATTTATACATTATCATTTTGAATTTATGTTTCAGCATTATTTCATCTTTTCATTTATGTAGTTGCTTAAGCAAATGGAAAAAAGAAGATATGAATGACGAAGGGTGAGCTGACAGCAGTAGTTAGTTATACAATTAATAGGTGATGATTGTTAGAAAGAGAAGGCAGGGATAAGTTTGTTATGTAGTTAGGCAGTGATATCTTCCCATAGGTTATGGTTTAGGACTATCTATTCAATTCTAGTCTTAATGTTTCAGAATGCTAGTTAAATTTGAAGCTGAATTGCTAAGATCTTAATTGCACACAACAGGTATAAGCTTGAAACTTAAGTGAAGTAAGCTAAGAATGACTTAATGTGTTCTTTGGCTAAATTAAACTAATGTGTATTGAATTACTAAGGTTGCATTACAGGTGCACAGTCTACTCTGATATGCGGTAAAAAAAAGTATTGAGAACTGTCCTTAAATTGTGTAGTCACTAGGAACAAGGCTTAGAGTTTAGAACTTAAATGCATTGTAAGGAACATGGTTCTATTTTCTACAAAATTTGTGGTTTAGCAGTTTTCGGTGAGAGTTTATCTTCAAATTGTGGTTTAAATTGTTTATAGAACATGTATAAACTTGGATATAATTATAAAATTCTATAAGGCTTTGAGATGAATTTATTCCCCAAAGTTGTACTCTAATGGTGTGAATAAACCATGTCTTTTCAAGGACCTCAAGGTAAAATTCGACCTCATGGTTTTGTGATGCACACTTTTCTACTACATTTTATGCAAAACTTCAAGTAGCATGCTACTTTAAGCTTATAAGGCAAATATGAGTTTTAGTGACACATAACCCTCTAGAACTGAAGTTGAATATTTAACAGCTAAATGCTCATGAAAAGTGGGGCTTGAGCTTGAAGTTATGCTCTTTAAACTGAATTGGTTATTTTTCCTAGTGTTTGACAACTAATTCAGCATTCTGTCTGTTGGGTTCTCTTTGGCCACAGGCCATGTGTTTAAGATATTGGCTTGGTTGATAGGAGTTAGTTGTTGGTTCGGTAGACCATATTTCTATGTGTTTCAGTGTCAAATTGAGTGACTTATTTAGCCGTGTCAGCTTTAACCCTGATGGACAGCCTATATTGAGTAAAGGAAGCCAAAATTTAAGTAAAACTACAATTTTATGCAACTAGCGTAAGTTGAAAATCTGGATCCTTGGATGGATGATAGTATTGATAGTAATGATTGTGATTCTACCCCCACATTATAGTATTGTTTTGATGCTCCTGATGCTTATATTTTATCACCATTGATTTTGTTATGGTTTCTATGAGATAAATGTTTCTCTTCTCTATGTTTTTATGTTGGAAGCATGAGAACTCTTAGTTATGGATGTTGGGGCAATACCTTGTACAGATATCAACATTGGAATGAGGGTTTTTCAATGGAAATGAGCATAGAGGTTGACATTGAATATTCTGGAAATGCAGTATTAGAGATTGAAACAAGGCTTGAAGTTTGTGAACTAGAGCTCCATATTTTGTAACGCAATGTTGAGCTGTTGCATCTGATCTTAAAGTTTTCAAATATCTGGGTAAGAAATTAAACTGAAGCACTGATCAGTACATTAGTGAATTAGAATCTCTATCAAGAATAGATGAACGCTTCAGCTTCGTGGATATCTAGAAAACGTTCTAGATTGTTAACCGGAAACAAAAGTTTTAAAGGCCGATTGTATTGAGATCAAGTTGACCTAAAAATATAGATTAAAACGGAAACCTTATTCGGAATATAATTTATTCATTTGTTTCTGCATTTTCTATGAACTAATAATTTTTTTATTCATTTCTCCTTTGTTCTGTGAAACCTAGTATGATTGCCAATGCATTTCTGATATTACTGACTTCGGTTGCTTACCTCCTTTTCTGTCGGCAATATATCGAGAACTTAGTTGGGAGTCAAGATATACATCTTACAAGCATGTGAATCTAATTCTGCAAATATGTTTCCCGAAACTGATGATTGTGTTGAATGTTGCAAAATTCAACTAAATAGTAAAAAACTCAGCACTATAGGCAATAACTTCTGAGTTGCTTAGCAATTCCTTTGTCGTGTCATCTAGCGCTCGAATGTCACAACCAATCAATAAAGGAGCCTATATATATGCAAAAGAAGAGGAGTTATTATATAGAGCACATTTTATTTAGAGGACATTATTATGAATTCAATGTAGTTATCTAGACTACATGTATTAAGTTTCATTGTTTCAACTTACCTTTAGCTAATGCCCATATGCTGAAACGGGCACGAAATTCTTCGGTTGTCATACCTCCTTTTCCAACTTCAAGCATGTCAGGATCTGTCCCTTACAAAACAGAATCTGAACTTTAATTTCTTCATTATGAGATAAGTAAATAGGAATTATACATAGACATGTTAAGTTATTTTACTCACTTTGTTGAAAGAATTGGTTATTTTAGTACTTGAAGAGTGATATCATGATAAACATGTCCCAGAGAAGTTATATATTGTTTGAATGACTACCTTTCCATCTTCCAGATACAGCGTAAGAAGCCCATTTGTTATTTAGATCTGCCCGAGATATCATACTTTGGAGAAAGTATGATAAGTTTCTCATATGGAAAATGAAGAAATGAAACAGGTAAAGTGTTCAATAGAGCATGAATCTGATGCAAATATTGGCCAGCAGGTAATGAAATTTCTCAAATTAGATTTATTTTATATTTACATATGAATACCATGTTGTTTGATTTTTTGATCCTCTATAGATAAATATAGCAAATAAAATGTACTAATTTTACTTGCTTCTAGGATTATAAATATTCACGAAGTGGAAAAAGATTTTGAATTTGATGTTTATGATGATTATTATTGTATTAGTTGTTAGAATGAATTAGGATATTAAGGTTTGTTTGGAAGTAGTATGTTATGGTTTGTTTGTAAGAATTATTTTAAGTTTTGTTTGTAAGAATTAACTTTAAGTTATTTTAAAGATGGTAACTTTTGGATTGTATTAGTTTAACATGAATGCAATAGTTGGATTGTATCAATTTAACATGGATGCAATATTTTAACATGTATAAGTTTTGTTAAATATTACTTTGCAATATTTGGTCTGTTAAGAGAATGACCTGTAATTTTGAGCATGACCTCTAATGTTGTATTATTTGTTGAACACTGATTTTTAACACACAATGGGTTTCAAACACAAAAGTGTTTTCATAACACACAATGACCTATAAGTTTTGATTTTTAACACAAAATTATGACTTGTAACACAGTTTATGACACAATCTGGTTCCAAACACAAAGTGGTTTCATAACAGCTACACAATCTGGTTCCAAACACAAAGTGGTTTCATTACAGTTACATAAATTACATAAAGTGGTTTCATTTCATAACAGGTCCATAAACTGATACACATCTTCCACAAAATACATAAAGTGATTTCAAACAATAGCAAAATACATAAACTGGTTCCAAATTGAAAATATATTTCAAACTGATAGCCTAATTATACACATGTTCCATTTTATAATAGGTTCATAAACTGATACACATGTTCCACAAAATACATAAAGTGATTCCAAAAAACACAATACATGAAATGATAGCCTAATTATATCTAGAGGTTCTTTTTTGGTGTGGTCCTCTTTGTTGGAGTAGACCTCCTTGTTACTGGGCCAACAATATTCTTGACAGCACTCAACCTAGTTGTAGGCCCAGGTGGTACAAAAGGTCTTGTTGGCTTCCTAATAGGAAGTTTTTGTGTCCTGCCCTTAGCAGGTCCATGTGTCTTCTGAGCAGCCTTTTTCTTGGAAGTCTGAGATGCTTGCCTAGATTGTTGAGTAGTATTTCCCTTAGAATTCTGAGAGGGTATGCCTGATTGTTGAGCAGTCTGTGTTGTTGTGTTCTGAGAAGGTTGGCTTGATTGTTGATCAGTCTGAGTTGGAGTATGAGAGGGTTGGGCTGATTGTTGAGTAGTCTGTGTTATTGTGTCCTTACAAGGAGACTTATAGTGTCCTGCTTTCTTACACCTATTACACTTCACCACAAAATCCGTTCTTCTCATTTTGCGATCAAACCCATCAATTTCTCCTTATTCTAGATTCCTCCTCTTTTTAGGTCTATCAAGCATCTTCCTGAACTTGGGTGGTTGCACATATGGATATGGTGTCTTAACCCACAACTTTGGTCCATTAACAGGGCATATTACATGCTTATAAATTGTCTTGTACCTTGAAACCATATAATACTCTGGAATGTAACTATCAATTTTAAAAATCTTATTTTTCATAGCAGACAAAGCATGAACACATGGGAGTCTTGTAAGTTCTCATCTGTTGCATGAACATATATGATCTTTCAGGTTCACAACAAATTTATCAGCTTGATTTTCCAAGTGCATTACTTTAAATATATGTTCATCAGACATCCTAAAGAATTAAACAAACTGAATATATGAGTCACATGTTTGGACTGTATGTTATAGACATCCTAAAGAATTAATGTATGCCAATATTACATACCTTACTAGCCAGTTTTTGGTGTATGTGCTTGTGACATCAACTTTCTTTCTAATATTGGGCAATATATCATTCTCATCCAAAGTACCGAATCTCATTCTGTTATTTGCCCATTTCTCCGTCATGTATATTCTGATATCTTCCAACATAGTGATTAGAGGTTTTGCCCTTGCATCAAGAATGACACTATTAAAGAATTCAAACATGTTGTTGAGAACATCATCACATTTGTTTGTAGTCTTAAAGTAAGATCTACTCCAAAACCTTGGTGGAGTCTTCATCATATGTTTAAATGCTTCTTCATTAATGACTCGCATTCCCTTCATCTCTCTTTCTCATGCATCTGGGAATGTTGACTTGACAATCTTCCATATTATGTCCTTCAACATCTTTCCAGGAAACCTCTTCCTAAAATTGTTATAGAGGTGCCTAACACAAAACCTATGTTCCACCCTTGGCAGTAACTCACCCATAGTAGGTAGCAGACCCTGCAATAGCATAACATACAATGTAGCATAACAATATAGCATAATATACAATATAGCGTAACAATATAGCAGAACAGAAAAATATAAAATCATAAGAATAAATGAAAAACTTGCCTTTTGTTGATTTGAAATGAAAGTGTAAGTCAAGCATTGATCTTTTCCTCCAAGGTCATCAATTAATAGCTCTAAAAACCAAGTCCAACTATCCTTATTTTTACCCTCCACAACTGCATATGCTATGGGAAGCATCTGGTCATTAGGATCCCTCCCTATGGCAGCCAAAATCTGCCCTCCACACAACCCCTTGAGAAATCACTCATCTAGACCTATTACATGCCTGCACAACTTAAAGCTTTCCTTACATGTAGCATAACATATGTAAAGCCTTCTAAAATATGGTCTTTGATCCTCAACACCTTCTTGTACAGGATCACCATTGATCTTAACTGTTGACCCTAGATTGGCTCTTAACAGTTCATGTCAGTAGTCATAGACTCTTGTGTAATCTCCCAAAAAAGAACCATCAACAATCTCTAGCTACAACTCTTGCTCTTATAGCTTTGGTTTTGTTGACCCCAGCATTCTATTTTTTTTGTGCCTTCTCCTTGATATCCTTTATGGTCAACCTTGAATTGTTTTTCAAGCTATTCTGAATTCTTTTCCTCAACCACTTTGTACTCATCAGCTTCACATTATACTCTCCACTACAACTGTGTTTGTCAATTACTTTCCTGAGTTACCAAGTGTCTTCATTTGACAACTTGCTACAATAAGCCTCACACTTATAACCAACTTTACATTTAACCTTTACCCTAACTCTGTCATTTTTTACAAACCTTAGGTCTCTACCATTTTGCACATCATAAGATGTTATTGCTTCCTTAAAACCAGCCTTTGAACTAAAATACATCCCCACATCCCACTTGTAATCTGACGTGTCTTTTGGCTGTTTGAAAATTGGATGCTTTTTTTTGGAACTCCACTACTATCATCACTGTCACATCCAATTTGCACGTCCTCACTATCATTGTCACTCCCTTTATCTTCTATAGACTTTTCATTAAGTTCTTGGACTTTTCCATTACCATCATTTTCATACCCAATTAGGGTATCAAGTTCATCCTCCTCAATCTCATCATACCCATCAGGCTCATCCTCAAAAGTCACTTCCTGTGCACTATCATAATTATAGTCCTCATCTTCACTATCATCAGAACTTAAGTCATCATTATTTACACCAACTTTACCTTGTTCAACTCCAACATTACATTCCTTCACTGCAGGTTTAACTTGTTTAACTCCAACATTAATTTCCTCAACTCCAACAGTACGTTCATCCACTGCAGGATTAACTTGATCAACTCCAACATTGCCTTCCTCCAACCCGCAGTGGCTTGATCAACTCCAACATCACCTTCCTTCATCACAATAGTGGTTGTTCAACTCCAACAACTTCCATCATGCAGTTGACTAAGTAACTCATCCACCTCATCTACAATTTCAGCAGGGCCCTCATCAACATTATCAACAACAACATCATAGTAGTCAGGTTGAGACAATGTGTGTTGAATGTAAATATCAACACTTTGGTGCACCCTATAAAGATCTGCAATTTCTAATGCACCCTACAAGTGCATTCATCCCAAATTGAGGGTCCTTGTAATATATTGTTTCAAAATCCTTATAACCCAAGTCTTTCAATACACCAACTAGCTCAAAATAACTTCATTTGTCTACATTTACTTTCAAATCATCTACTATTCCATTCTCATGTACACTAAGACCTTCATCGGTGAATTCACCACTATGATGAATTTTGAGATTTATGTATTCATCCATGATACCTAATCATATCATCTAAATAATTCGAGTTTACACTAAATTTTTTACATAAACCCTTATTTGAACATAACCAGATATTGTCCTATGAGATTCGTAAACCCTAAATCAGAAAGAAATGACTTAACCTTTTGATAAACACTCCTTGAATCGTCTCCAATCCTTCGCGTTTGGAACAATCCTTTGCGCCTTCAACGCGTCGCTTCAATCCCTTGCAGGGCTTTCAAGCACAAAGTTCAAGACATGATTGACAGGGATGCTATCAACTTCAATGGGAAGTCTCCAAATGTCATCAACAACCATATGCCGCCGGCCAACTAGTGCCTACATCAGATTAAATCAAGTCAAGTCAAGTTCGTCTCCCGAAGAAGGCAGTCATGTTGCCATTTCATTATTTGCTTTCTTGTATTTTGTCTTTATTTGTTTAAGTATTGTATGCTTTGAACATTGTCATTCGTATTTGGTTTTCATTAATGTATTGTTTATGCATGTTTTGAATTAGTCATGTCGTATTCACTCATTATTTTCACTTATCACAAATCATCGACACATTTTCTCACTTCACTCTATCAACTGTTGTTTAGCATGATTTGAGGGAGGATGACGAAAATAAAATACTCATAATTGTAAATCGTATGCTTTCAGACAGAATCTCGTCGATGATGTACATACATTGTTTCAATTCCCCAAACACCGGAGATATAAGGAGCAATCCCTAGTAAGTAGTAGTTTCCTTCGGATATTTAAACCTTTTACACTCAACCTGGGGCAGGGTAGTGTTCAGTTAATCCAATAACGCAAAGCAAATTCAAAAGACATGACGGTTGTTCATCAAAGACCCATGATATGGCAGTCACAATCCTCCAACAAAATAAAAAAAATCATAAGCCTGCTAAGTCAAGCACCTCAAAAGGAACTTAGGCAAAAATAAGGCAATCCCGATGGATCTGACGAGCAAAATCAGTCCATGCAAAAGTTAGGGATAAAAAACAAAAGAGGTCATCAAACTCTCAATAAAAACAAAATAAGATTCAGTGACCACCATATCAATCAAAAGGGTCACTGACATTCATCAAAAGAAAAATAAGGTGACTGCCATCTCAAGCAAACCTTGAATCATCAAGCTTACACTGTCAGGATAGGCATGTGAAGAATTAAATGAACATAGGAATGAAGATCATCAAGAAGAAGGGGCGGGTGCAAATCATACTTTGAGCCTAATATCCTTTATTTCATAAAACCGTGAACCAGACCATGTTACAACCCTCGAAAGACCTAATTGAGACGAGATTTATTTCTGAAAGCATACCATTGCAAGGTTGCATAAACTGACTCCTCATATGTATGCTAGTTATCAGCATAGGTGTCATTTCCATGCTATATCTTTACACCAATCAAAATTAGCACTACGTTTGGGCTAACGGTCCATTCGTTTCACACCATCACGACACTTCAATAAATGACACTTTTTCAAAACTTGCACAAGCTTTACATTAAGATTACTATTCGTGAATGTATAATTTTAACTGCAAATCAGTGCTAGACATCAAAGATACTTCAACAAGGTGAAATCAAAGAGAAACTTGACTTTCAGTGGCTACACGAAGCGAAGCTATCTCAAAACCCACAGGTTGGGGCAAGTCATCTCCAAAGCATCAAAATTCGAAGTTCGGCTTCAACTTCAAAATGGGTTAATCAGGGGCGGGCCATTAACATGTTCATACTGGGGTAAGACCAAGTCGTCCTGACCATCAGGAAGAGTTGCAATCTTCTCTGAGGCCGGTTCACAGTAAATCACCAAGTACCCAGACTTGGGGCATCGAGTGCATCTTCTCTTCCAGTCATGGCGTCTTCAGCAAACTGCGTGTCGAGGAAGTCAATCCCTCCCACCACCCAAAGTTCAATCTGCATTGGTAATTACCTAGAGTCCACGATGTTGGCGTCTCCCACCTGCATTTCCAATCGCCTGTCTGCAATCATACACATCGCATTCGATATCATAAGCATCTATTGCATCATATGCATATCCTAAACCATATCATACTTTCCTGCTTGCATCTCTGCTCGTTTGCATTTGCATTTTCATTTCCATTTCGTCATGGAACATCATTAACATCAAGCATTCACATATGCAAGTCAAGGTTCAGGATCAATTTCGAAGATCTCCAAGACCATCATCAGCCTAGTCAGCGACATTTTTGCAAGACCGTGGGTTTCCCTCACGAAATTCAAAGATATTAAAGCAAGATTCAGCCCAGTCAGGGACATCTTTTTCAAGACCATGGGTGCTTTCCATGACGTATTTCAATCTTGTGGTTGATCAGATTTCCAAGTTGACATTCAGCCCAGCCAAGGGCATCTTTAACAAAGTCGTGAGCATTCCTCGCGAAGTTGTTCAACCTTTCGTTGACCAAGACAAAACATCAAGCAAACTCAGCCCAGACAGGGGCATCTCCTTCAAGTTCATGGATGTTCCTCATGAAGTTATTTGAATCTTTTGTGGTCAAAACTATGACCTCCAAGCAATTCATTTGGCGTTTCCTGTTAACTTGATTCAATCCAATCTTCCTCTTGGGTGTTCCCTAGTGAGTTGTATCCAGCAAACATGACCTTTGTCAGACGCTTTACTATCATCCTTTTGGTGATAGACAAACCTCGTTGGTTCAATCTAGCCTGCATCCTTTTGGTGTTGGTAACCTTCAATTGTGCGTTGCTCTATCATCCTTTTGGTGATAGTAGCCGGTGTGAGTTTGCTCCGTCATCCTTTTGGTGGTTGGTCTGTCATCTCGTTGATGCCAGATTATGTGAGTGTTTTGCTCTATCATCCTTTTGGTGGTAGTAGCCGTTATGTGTTTGCTCTATCATCCTTTTGGTGGTAGTAGCCAGTGTGAGTTCGCTCTGTTATCCTTTTGGTGGTGGGTCTGTCATTTCGTTAGTGTTAGATTATGCGAGTGTTTATCATCCTTTTGGTGGTAGTAGCCGGTGTGAGTTCGCTTCGTCATCCTTTTGGTGGTGGGTCTGTCATCTCGTTGATTCCAGATTGTGTGAGTGTTTTGCTCTATCATCCTTTTGGTGGTAGTAGCTGTTATGTGTTTACTCTATCATCCTTTTGGTGGTAGTAGCCGATGTGAGTTCGCTCCGTCGTCCTTTTCGTGATGGGTCTATCATTTCGTTGATGCCAGATTATGCGAGTGTTTACTCTATCATCCTTTTGGTGGTAGTAGCCGGTGTGAGTTTGCTCTGTCATCCTTTTGGTGGTGGGTCTGTCATCTCGTTGATGTCAGATTGTGCGAGTGTTTGCTTTATCATCCTTTTGGTGGTAGTAACCGTTATGTGTTTGCTCTATCATCCTTTTGGTGGTAGTAGCCGGTGTGAGTTTGCTTCGTCATCCTTTTGGTGGTGGGTCTGTCATTTCGTTGATGTCAGATTGTATTTGCTCTATCATCCTTTTGGTGGTAGTAGCCGGTGTGAGTTCGTTCCGTCATCCTTTTGGTGGTAGTAGCCGGTGTGAGTTTGCTCCGTCATCCTTTTGGTGGTGAGTCTGTCATTTCGTTGATGCCAGATTGTGTGAGTGTTTTGCTCTATCATCCTTTTGGTGGTAGTAGCCGGTGTGAGTTCGTTTCGTCGTCCTTTTGGTGGTGGTGGATCTGTCATCTCGTTGATGTCAGATTGTGCGAGTGTTTGCTCTATCATCCTTTTGGTGGTAGTGGTTTGTGTGTGTTTCGTCCCATCATCCTTTTGGTGATGGCGACCTTATGCGTTACTCACGGTCTGCTCAGGGATATACCTTTATCCAGTATTTCAATTCCCGAACATTTCTTTTCTTTTCGGACAAATTCAAGGTCTTCTTCATATCTAATTGACTTCTACCTCGAGAGGAAGAACGCTGGAGCAGTTCATTTTCCTAAGTTTAAGCCGATTAGATAAGGGAATCTGTCATACCCCAAAGTTGTCTTACATGTATAACCTTAATATATACACATATGTCTATCAACCATTATTCAGAAAAACTATTTAAAAAAATATGTCGCTTATACTTGTTGTCCAAACTCAGGGTGTCAAAAGGTTAAAGAGAATTGAACTGAGGTTCATTTAAGGTCAAGTCAGGTGTGAGGGAAGTGTTGACTGAGGTTCATCCAGTAGGGTCATAATTTTGATCAGACAATGGTGTATCCAAAATTATCAGGTCAAGAGTGTATACAATGAGGCTCGAGGTTCATCTTGTTTGACCTAATCTTGGTCAAGCAAGAATGTGCTTCAAGACTAAGGCCAGGGTGTGCATCTAGTTTCACTTGGTGTAAAGATATCAGCCACTTAGTTATATAATAAATTCTAATTTTCAAAAAAAGAATAATAATAATAATAATAAAGAAATAGAACATTAAAATTGAGGAAGAAAAACAAGGGATAAATTGTGAGGATCATTGTCCATTCCATTGGCACCACATAAGTATCATACATTAACATAAAAACCTACAAGAACCCATCCCATAGTTGGTCAAATTCAATGTCCCAGATATCTTAATCATAAACTACATGTCCTCCATAAAAGTAGGACCGAGTTCTTTTATTATTTCCAGAATTACAAAAACTACAAGCTATAAAACTTTAGTCATGTAAATTACAATGAGAATCATAATATTTAAATTAGAAATACACAATTAGAAAGTAACAGAAATGCATGACATTTAAGTTAACCTTTGGCGCCCAGTCCCCGGGACTTTGGTAACCTAACAGCACCCAATGGAGCAGTAATGCCCTGTGATTCTCTGCCTAATCCTGTACCTTCAACAAACCCCATCTTTGCCATCATCTTTGATCCAAACCCTGTTGTATGCTTTTCAAAAGCACCAATACCTGAAGTTGAAGATCCTTTTGTATGGCTTTCAATAGAACCGATACCTGAAGTTGAAGATCTTTTTCTATGCTTTCCAGAAGAACCGATACTTGAAGACCCTTTTATATGCTTTTCATAAGAACCACCAATTCCTAAGCTTTTGGTACGCTTTTCAGAAGTACCAATACTAGAAGACTTGTCCCTAGCTGGCGCTGGCTCATCAACAATGCAAGAGAATTCCACACCCAAACCAAGTGATTTGGGCCTTTTGACAACCTCAATGGGCTGTGCTATACCTTGACTATTTTTCCCCAATCCTTCTCCTTCAGTGTATCCCATTTTAGCCATCATTTTTGAACCAAAACCAGTAGTGTGTACCTCAAAAGAACCTATATCAGCAGAGCTGGTGGCACACTTCTTATTTGCACTATCAGTCTCTTCAGAATCCATGGCAATGACCTTTACAGTTTCTGGGTGGATTGTGCCACTTGATACAAATGACAATGGCTGACTAGCATATGAACTCTTTTGTCCACTCCCTTTCTTGTCCTTTACTTTACTACTGCCTTTGTTAGCAGAGTTCTTTGGTGTCTTGCTCTGGCCAGATTGAAGTTCTAGCAGTTTAAAATCATTCCTTTTAGCATTTTTCTTTCTCAGTCTTCTGCTTTCACTCGCCGACTTCTTGTTCGTAGGATCCATGACAGAAAAATCAGCTTCCTCATCATCAGCTCCTAACAACTGAAGTTAATGAAATAGTTAGTCTCAGCTATAAAAGCTTACAGTACAGATGAATAAAAATCTGTAAACATGACTTTGATATAGCAGTTAAAAAATCTGAAGTTTCAAATAAATATCCAATGGTTGAATTGAAAGATCAAAAGCTTCAAATTAATGTTTTGAAGTTTCATTGGCATTGGTGGAAGAGTGGGAAAAATGAGAAGATGGGCCATAAATTCTCCGCAAGGTGTAAATAAATGAATTTCAAGATGTAACTAGTAAATAAATGAATTTCAAGATGTAACTAGTGATCCCACAGAACCTTTTCCAGGCGCTGTCTACCACTTGAAGATGGCATGGATGTAGAATGTGTTTGCATCACTGTCACAAATCTGAAACCATAAATCCAGACTAGGTATTAATTTTGCAACTGTAGACACTAACAATCAATTATTTGACTATGGGAAGATCATCACCACCTTCTTTTCCCAGAATTTTGGCAGCTACTCCGCAACTGATAAACTCCAGCCAACCGCTGTACCTAAATTCATTGAAAACTGAAATCATTACAACGCCAACGCGGTTCAGAATAGGTTGACAAGAGTGCATGACAAATTAAATAGTAGATGATTATCATCTCACTAACCCGGCATACCAAAATCACTTACAACTGATGTTGGAATACAGAATTAGAACTATAGTTCAGAATTTTAATTTCAAAATCAATTCTATTAAAATTTGAATCAGTTTGAAATTATCATCTTTGGTTCTGAAAAAAATAGACTGGAGGATTAGAAATCAATATTGAATCCTAATTTATTTATCTTTTGATACAAATATTGAAGTCTAATTTGTAATGTAAGATCTAGGATTTGAAAAAATACATAAATAAATATAACGTTGTTTTATTTAACATGGACAATCAAACATT
Source organism: Lathyrus sativus (assembly GCA_963859935.3). Lineage (NCBI taxonomy): Eukaryota > Viridiplantae > Streptophyta > Magnoliopsida > Fabales > Fabaceae > Lathyrus > Lathyrus sativus. The sequence goes on along the minus strand of OZ012738.1, from coordinate 612,832,470 downwards.
TCAAATATAAATTCTAACTATAAATTAAAAATATTATTTTTTATATTTCAATTTCTCATGATTTTGATGAACTTAACGAGTCTTAATAGTAGAAAAAGGTTACCACAACATATTATTTTGTAGGCTTAAATGCATTTTTGTTCCATTATTTTACAAACCGGTTTTTTGGTCCACAATTTCACTTTTTATGGAATTTTCACCCTCCATCCCATTTTGGGGTCATTGTTACGAAACTATTTGTGTATAACACAGAGACATACTCCTGATATAAAATCCACATCGGCAAAAATGACATCAAAATAGAATGAGTGGAATTACAGAAAAAGGTGAAACTGGAGGACCAAAAAACAGTTTTTAAAATGGGAGGACCAAAACTTCATTTTAAAATAAAAATAGGGGAGCCAAAGGTGCACTTGAGCTTTTTTCTTGTAACAGTTTGAGAGTATTTTTGAAATAGATACTAAATTTAATTTTTATTTCCGAAAACTATGTTAATATCATCACAATTACCGTACATCCTTCACAGAATAAAACAGAAGCCAGTATACAACATAAAACAGAAACCGGTAATCATTTGAAATAGCAATAAATTTATGCCATACTACTTTTAGGACACTTGTGAGAGAGACCGGCATACAGTCAGAAAGGATTCCTACCTGTGAGCAATCCCGAGAATGCATAGGCTGAAAAGAGAACATGTCCACTTTCCCCAAAACAATCTGTTCTAGTTTCTAAAAGTCCCAACAAAAAAGTCAGTGAGAAACCACAACTAAGTCAAGCATGGTAACTTTGAAGAGAAGTTACACTGGCCAAAGAAATATATGATTTAGTATAAAGCAATACATCACAAACGCATATTAATGAGTGAAAATTGTCATATTTCTCCTATAAGACTGTATATAATGCAACACTCATAAACTGCTACCTTCCATAATTGTAGGTTTCCATTGCCACACTCCAAGAGTATCAGAGATATAAAATAACACATAAATCAGTGAATAAGTATATCTATAATTATCACACAAATTTTTAACTAATTTATATACTTCAGAAAAAAAGAACTATGTTTTGATACAAGAATATATAACTTATAACTAAATATCATTGATCTACACATATATGACACATTGATCACAAGTATGCATGAAAGGATAAAGAAAACTATGCATTTTTATCAAGAACCCAGAAATAACTACAATTGGTGATGAAATCCATACCGAATTAATTTTCTCGAGATCAACACCGCGGTGTAGCATTCTTTCTCTACGCTTGACAGCAATCTTTTTTTTACGGAGTTTCTTTTTTTCACCTGTACAAAATCTATGTTAGCAAAGTGAATGGCTGGAATTTCATAAAGGACATTTTTCAACTTCTATAATTCATTCACTTGAAGTTCAACTATTTCCAGTTCAACCATATATATTTCTGCAATCTGCAGTAATGTGGAATTCAAAGTTCAGCCCTCAAGTGAAAAGACAAATGCATAGACACACTAAACATACAACCACTTCCCAACTAGCTGCTTTCTGAGCCTTGTTATTTCAACCATCCAGCCAAAACGAACAAGGGACTAAAATTTTTACAGGTAATTAATGATATTAAGCAAGGATATTTGTGGCTACGACATCCTTCAACTGAAAAACTCAAAGCTTTTGAGGATCAAAAAGTAGAATTAAATTTAATAAGCAAAAACAATTTACTTAAATTAAAACCATAGAACTAAGGGAAAAACATTGGATCTTTGACATAGGGGGGTGCAGAATAGTCGTACCGTGGATTCTTTTGGAGGCTTTACTCTTCTGAGCATGCGAAGGCCAAGAATTAGGAAACTGAGGAACATGCTTCTTTCTAGCAGAAATGGTTCTTGGATCCTTTTCTAGCATTAGGTCATCCAGGGTAATAGGAACATGCTTCTTTACAGATCGTTTCCTCCATGGTTGGGCATTCTTCATGCCATATTCCCTGGAGGCTTCTTGAAGGGAAATGCCACCCAGCTTCTCCAAAGCCTCACCATAGCTTCCGCTTGAAGAACTATCGTCATCTGACTCATCCAAAACAGGGTCTAGCAACCATTTTGCATCGATGATGTTTTGACTACCACCAACTCCTTCTAAATAATCTTCCGCAACATCTTCATCAATGTCTGAATCACTGTCAGATGTGTCTTCGGAATAATTGCTTTCGGATGATTCAAGTCCTTCTTCTGGCTCAGAAGACATAGAGTCACCCTCATCAGATGAGGCTTCAATGTCATTTTCTTCACTTTCATCCTCTGAGATGTCTTCTGTGTATAACTTAAGACCTCCAATAGAGAGAAACCCTGAATTTCTCGTAGAAGACACCTTTGATGGCAAGTCTTCTTCCATCTGATTGCTTAACTCACAGTTGATAACCTCATCAGAACCAACATCCTTTTCGAAGGATGATGAATCTAAAACTGGGGTTGACTGTAGCATTTGTTCAGATGATTTGCCAATGCCACTTGGGGTCTTATCATGTTCAGCAGGGAAACCTAATCCTCTATGAGAGCTGTCTCCCAAAACAAAATCACCATAACTGTAACTATATTCCACACTGTTGTGCTTTGAAGGAGGTGGTGTCTGGTCTTCATTAGCAATAATTTGATTCTGCTGGGAATCCACCGAAGCAAAAGGTCGAAGCATCTGATTTAAATTACTATCTTCATTGTTGTTCCCAATCCCAACACGCGAGACCTCCTGGTATATACCGATAAATGCAAGTTACTCTGAAGCAACTATGGACATAGCTTATCAGACACTTAACGAAACTATGCTGAGGGGTAAATTCAAAGATAAAAAAATTTAACCTTTATGTTTCATCAAGTTGTAGAATTTATGATAAATATACTCCTCTAGGATACTTAACTGAACTAGTAAGTAAAAGCACTCACAAAACTTGTGAGTACATATACGGTCAAAACATTGCTGCAAACAATTTATGATGCAGCTAGTGAGTATAAAAATCAGTCATTATACTATCTATAGTACATCTTATACAACGTTGAAACTTAAACTAATAATTTTTGTGGAAATTTTTTGTTCACCTAGAAACCTATGAAATACTTGTTGCATGATGAAAAATTCTAGCAAGAAAATCCCAGTTTAAGAATTTTACTTTTTACACAATGTAAACTCTTTAGATCATTAAATCCTAAACCAAAACTCGGTTTTCATTTTTCTACCATTGGGATAAACACTACAAAAAATGCATAACATTAAAAACTTCATTATAAAGCATACAAACCTGAACATCAGGGGAAGAATAATTGAATCCAATAGTAGTCCCTAAAGATTTTGCAAATCCATTTTCAGAAGCAGAAGCTTCTCCTCTACGTAGACTCCCAGATTTGTTATTGGAACCACCATTTCTACCTGCACTCCATTAAAGGAAAAAAAATCCAAAACAAAGCATCGAAGGTCACACATTGAAAATTAAAAACTAATCTGATTAAGAAAAAAAATCCATTTTGAGCAATCAAACAGAGAGAGAAATAGATAGAACCTGAATTGCGGTTGGAGGAGGAGGGACTCCAATCGGATAAGAATCCACCTTCAACAAAAAGTGCTTCTCTAGCAACTGAACCTCTTTTGCGGATTTTAGGGTTTCCACTGCCGCTTCCGCTGTTGTTGGATCTTCCTCTACCTCTTCCTCTTCCTCTTCCACCGCCCATTTTTGCTTCGATTGAGCAATCGCGGTTGTGGTTTGTTTTGGAACGTGCTTTGTTTTCGTTCAATGGCGGTGAAGATTAATGCAATGACCAAACAAGCGTGGGACCGAGTCTCCATACGGGTTAACCGACCCGCTAGAATATTCCCCATCCGATCCGAATAAAAAATGTACCTCCATGTTGGGTTCAATTTTAGGCCCAATCAACTGAATAGAAAGAGGATTTTTTATCTCACCCTTACTCCACGAAAAACACTCACTGAAAAAATTTAAAATGCTCTTTAGATTTTGGAGATTTATCTTTGAACGTATATTTTTCTAAATCAAAACATTAACTGATTCGGAGATGCATCTCCGTAGTATTTCAAAACATAGATCATGCATATACTTTGAAAGGCATTTTACACGTTTATGGTTCCGGAGATGCATCTCCCGACGGAGTAGGCTGTCGAGGATGTTTCGACTTGGTTTTGCAAGATGTCCCGTCGACCCTACTTTTGCTTCTTTTGTCGAAATTTGTCAACTAACAAATAGCCCCCCTAAAAGGTCAGCTTCGACTAAGAAACTAGCGTTTTAAATTCTGCCAAATTTTGCCTTTACGTCACGTTTGTTGGCATCGCGCGTCATGATGACAACTTTTCGACGCTGCGATTTCCAAGAAAACCTTCATCATTAACCACGATCTTGGCTATTCCCTAGGTCATGGGTTTTCAACTTCCCCCCATTAAACCTCCCACTACAGTGAAAACAAAACAATCATAAAACTGTTGTCGACTGCCACTTATCAATCATGGTTGTTTGATTCTTGATGTCTATTGATGGGGAAAATAGCAAGTGTACTATTTTTTCCAATTATAGTTTAAATAGGGATTTTATCCCCATAATCGATCTCGATGACTGCGTCGGAATACAAGTTCTTATAATAATTCAATTAAACAAAAAGTACTTGGCGTGTAGGATTGTTTAGTGAAATTATAAAGGAACAGTAAGAAAATAAATACAAATAATAAAATTGAGTTTTAAAAGATATGAGACACATGCTAGGGTACAATGTATGAATTTCCTTGCAACAACCTTAATCCTTATTTACGAGACATGCCTTAAAACAAACCTTTACCGATTCTCAAGTGTATTTTTACCTAAGTCCTTAGGCAGAAAAACCTTTGAGATTCATCCTAAACCCTAAGTCCTTAGAGATTTAGGATGAATATCAAGAATGTTACGGTTACTATAGGGTATCCTTAGTCCTATATGAAATCTACTATAGTGTTATTGCACAAAAGCATTAACAGTGGTTTGTCCGACCTAAAGTTAACTGTAAATCAAATTTTATTTGTCCGATAGAAAAAGCATTAAGCACATTGTAAAATAAAATTGATTATAAAATAAGCACATATGTCATAGAATAAAGGAAATCAAGTTCATTACAAAAACAATTCAGGGACACCCCCTAGCATTGGGGGATTTAGCCGCTCATAGTATTCAAATCAAATTCACAATTAAGATTAAACATTACAAGATAATAGGACTCCTTTGATCTTCAATTGCTTTAGTGCATGAAAATCTTCAGTTCTCCCATTGTTCTTGATCGCTCAATTCTTGGTCGTAATTTCTCTCTGTAGTCAAAAGTCCCTTTCTCTAGTTCTAAAAGCCTCTCAAGCAGTCACAAGTCCAATATAGCAGTGGCGAAATACCCAGAATACCCTCACGAATCACTAAAGTGAAAAATCCAAGAAAATCAGAATTTGAGGCACCTCAGCCAACACGGGTCGTGTTGGCCCCCTGTTCTTCTGCGCCCGGGTCAACCCCCTAGATTCCCATTTTCCTATTCTTTTGTTAGCCTCTTCCTGACACAGCCCATGTCAGGGGTCACGGGTGGTCGTGTTAGGCCATATGTCTCCTTCTAAAAACACTTCTAACTTCCTGGAACTTCCATTTTCTTCGCACGTGTCTGTTGGGCTTTTCCGATTAGACCTAAAACCATTAGAAACTACCAAACCAAAGCATAAAACACACATGATTGAAATAAAACAACAAAATCATAAAATGCGAGAATATAAGACGAAAAGTAAAATTATCTCGAAAAATAATGAAAAGACTAAACAAAATATTATTGATTCATGGATTAATGTCGACTAAATGACGGAAACATAGTAGAAATGGTGACCGATCAAACTCCAAACTAGGCATGGCAAAAAAACCCGGACCCGTCGGGGCCCGCCCGGACCCGCCCCGAAATTAGCGGGGAAAACCCGGTTTGAGTGGGTACGGGTGCGGGTGCGGGGAAAATTCGATTTTTAATTACGGGTGCGGGTACGGGTGCGGGTAGACACTAAGACCCGCCCGCACCCGGCCCCGCCCCGCACCCGAATAATTTATTTTAATTTAATTCTCTTATTTTACTTATTTTAATATTTATTTATTAATTATATTTTTAATTAAATTATTAATACATTTATTGCAATTAAAATAAATAAATTAATCAAGTTAATATTAATTTACTAATTAAAATTTTAATTAAATAAATAATTTATTTATTAAATAATTAATTTTTTAATTAAGTTATTAATTTTTATTGTAATTAAAAATAAAATAAAAAATTTCGGGTGGGGGCGGGGCGGGTGCGGGTGCACCCGTTTTCTACTGGGGGCGGGTTTGGGTGGTAAATTTTTACCCCCGGTCGGGTTTGGGGGCGGGGGCGGGTGTGTTACATGAAAGCGGGTGCGGGTGCGGGTATAGTAAAACCCGCCCCCGACCCGCCCCGTTGCCATCCCTACTCCAAACTTAGCTCATTGCTTGTCCTCAAGCAATGCTCGAGACAGCAGAAAGGTCACCCCTAAATCACACACAATCGACTTACCACAATACCACTAATATCTTTCACAACTCTCTTTTCACTTTTCCAGCAACGTTTCCTGCTTCCTCGATCTGAACATTCCGCTACACTTTCACATCAAAGCACCTCTTTACCTGTCAGCTCCTTCACACTCTCACCAAAATCTCTTATGGGTAAAGTGTTTACACTTAACAAACAGAGCATGCAAAATCAACTCATAAGTTTGAAAACCATCTATTTTCATCGCAAACACATACCACACACACTTTTTGAGGTCTTTCGAGTTGTAACAGGGCTTAGGGTTAAAGGGGGATAAACAAGAAAACGGGAAAACAAATGGTTTGAGGCTCAGAATCGATGTTGTCATTTTTGTCATTGTGTTATTTGCATTGTTCATATTCAAGGGTATCAGGCACTTTTCCAGCTAGATTTTAGTTCCTACTCAAGTGTTTCTCTTGAGCTTATTTTTTCATTTTTTGAACTAAATCTCTCTTCTAGGTAAGTGTGTTATCTTTCTTCTCAAGTTTTTCTTCTTTTTATTTTTTTTCTCGATCACAAATCTCTTTTTTCTTCTTTTTCTTTTTCAATTGCACTTACCTAGTTATTATAGGTTCCCCAACCCCAAACTTAGAACTTTTCACAGAGCGAATACTGACAACATGTATCTGAGCAATGTAGGGAAGTGTATGAGCTTATGGTTAATTGATGTGGTGATAAAACAAACGAAGGGTGAATGGCTCGAGTGGGGTTAACGAAGGATACCATAAAAGGGATGGCTCGAAAGGCTCGGGGTTAAAAGAAAACATGTGCCTCAGAGTGTATAAGTGTGCAGTGAAACTTTAACAGACAATATGCAAACTCGGAGCGATGGAGACATACCTAAATACTCTCATGATGACTAATGTGTTTGGATTTTTATGCCTCGCCATGTTTGGTATAGCTTAACAGGTTCCAAAGTGCTTCTAGTATGGTGAAACTTCCTATCCGGCTCGGGTGCATAGTACTCCAAAATCAGTTCAGTGTCAGAGAGTCGCGTCCAATCATCTTATTCAGCAATATCAACTTTTTGGGGCTTCCTAGGGAGCAAATAAGGGTAGAAACTTTTCATCCACTAGTACAAGTCTCATCACTCATTTGGCAAAAACACCACGAATCTATAATACAAGCAACATAATACACTAACATCAAAGTAAAAGCGAACAAAAAAGACGGAAAATAACAAAAACAAATAACAATACTAAAAGCAATACCCCTCCCCCTCATACACACACACACACACACACACATATTTGAACTAAACATTGACCTTAATGTTTTAGTACAAGCTATAGAGGGGAACTCACATAGCCTCACTACGAAGGAGGGAATATAATAAGCAGGAGCAATATAAATCATACCCTATTGGATGAGGGCAACCATGTCCAGCTTATCCCTACTTGCTACCGGTGTCTCATTAAGTGCCGCAGGGTAATAGCCAAAATGCTCAGCTATTTGAATAATCATCCCCCCAACAGAGATGCCCCCTTGAGTTGCCCGACCGACTCTGCCTAAGTAATCTTCCAGAAAAGTAGTTACACTAACAATTTCCACATTCGTCATAGCATACAGAAAAAATAATTCTCTATGGGTATCCACCTCTGTGCTATCACCCCTACCGAACAATGTATACGACAAGCCCTTTTGGGCATACCTGAAGCAAGGGTTTTGGATACCATAGGCCTTAACACCTTTGGCGACATACTCTGTTTTCCTGCGATTGTAGTCTAGAATGCTTTTGCATCAAACTCTTCCGAAACAGCTCCAGGTCCATACAACGGGAGTCGGAGGATGCCTCCTAACTCCTCAACAGTCAGTTCATGATTAGTATTATATAAACAAAAATTCATAGTACCATAATAGTACTTCATTGTAACTGTCCACTTCTTCTTTAGATGAAACTCAACAATGCTTAAAAATTCAAGGGTTATTCGTTCAAAAGTTAGTGCCTCAAAATGCATAAGTCCAAGCATGCCCAAAACATGAAACACTCTATCAATTTCTACATTTAAACCTAATTCAGACAAAGTTTTATTACACATATACCTCTTCGGAGTGAATTTACGCTTAACATGGTACGAATAGTGCTTCTCGTGCTCCGGACTGTCAAATATAATGTTATGTGCGTTGGGCGTACGACTACCCCTCTTTCGTGACCTTGATGGCTCGGCCATCGGTTGCTTCCCTTTGACCAATCTCGTTGGAGGAATTTTCTGTACCTGAAAAAAATTAGAGAAAAACGAACTATGGGGTTATTATGAAAAGATTTCAGAATGTGGTAGAGGTGGAAATAAGAAAGGTTTTGTGAAGGGAGTTTTGAATTTGGGTTGGTTGAAGGGGGAAAGTTGGAAGCTTTTGTGGTCGTAGTTATGGAGTTTTTTTTAGAGAGAAAAGGAGGAAGATGAAAATAATGTGGGAAAAGTGAGTGAGAGAGAGAAAGAGAGAGAGAGAGTAAAGTTCTGATTTTTAGTGGGTTAAGAGAGGTTTAATGGGTGAGTAATGAGATTAGGTCGAGTGAGGTCCACAAAAGGGGGAGAGGATTCAAAAAAAATTGTATGCACGCCTGACGTGGACCGTGTCAGCTGACATAGGCGGCCGTGTCAGGCTTCTATTCCCCCATTCCAAAATCATTCCTTTTTCACCTTATCTCAATAGAGCTGACACGGGTCATGTCAGCCTACTGGAAATCCATGATTTTGCCTTTTTCCTCATCACCCTGACACGGGTCGCATCCGGTGACACGGGCGACCGTGTCAGGCCCCTGTTTTTCCATAATTTTGCTATTTTTTTTACTTTTCTCCGCTTTTTCACCGGTACACTATATTCTGCTTATGCCTGCTCAAATATCTCATTTCTCGGGGTGCCTTCGCTCTTCTATGAAGGACTATATGCATACCTAAACAAAACCTGAAATGATTAGAAATAAAACGCGTGGGTTGCCTCCCACAAAGTGCTTCATTTAACGTGTATGGCTCGACGGTCGTCCATATTATCCAGTAAGACAAACATCATCAATCTGACAAATCTCTTGTTTTTGGTAATAAGGCTTTAACCTTTGCCCATTCACCTTAAAAATGTCCCCATTGGCTTGATTTTTTAATTCGATCGCTCCATGGGGAAACACTTTGTTAACCACAAACGGCCCTGACCATCTAGACCTCAGCTTTCCATGGAACAACTTTAACATAGAATTAAATAAAAGGAGCAATTGTCCTTCCCAAAATTCCTTCCTTTGGATCCTTCGATCATGCCATTTTTTAGTTTGATCTTTGTATATTTTGGAATTCTCGTATGCTTGATTCCGAAATTCTTCTAACTCATGGAGTTGAATCTCTTGCTTTAGAAAGATCCAAACTAAGGAATTTCGAGGCTAATAAAGCTTTGTGTTCCAGCTCTAGAGGTAAGTGACAAGTTTTTCCATTAACCAGTTGATAGGGAGGCATACCTATGGGTGTTTTAAATGTAGTCTTGTATGCGCACAGTGCATCATCCAACTTAGTTGCCCAATCCTTGCAAGATGAGCTTACTGTCTTCTCGAGGATTTGCTTGAGCTGCCGATTCAAAACTTCCACTTGGCCACTGTTTTAGGGGCAGTAAGGAGTGGAAATTTTGTGCCTCACATTGTATTTTTTAGTAGCTTCTCCATGAGATGATTTAGGAAATGAGTCCCCTCATCACTTATTAGAGCTCTCGGTACCCCGAACCTCCCAAAAATGTTTACTTTCAGAAATTTCACAACCACTTTCGCATCATTAGTCGGCAAGGCCACCGCTTCAACCCATTTAGACACATAATCTACCGCCACTAAAATGAAGTCTTTCTAAACAACTGAGGGAACGGGCCCATAAAATCTATTCCCCAAACATCAAATAGTTCGACTTCCAACATGCATTTTTGAAGTATCTAATTCCTCTTATAAAATTTTAGTTGTTCTCTGACATCTATCACACTCCTTTACCATGTTCTGGGCATCCTTGAACAAAGTAGGCCAGTATAACCCTGACTAGAGGACTTTTGCTGCGGTCATATCACCACTAAAGTGTCCTCCATAGTCTGAGTCATGACAAGTTCTAAGAACATCCCTCTATTCCTCATCCGGAATACACCTTCTGACCAATCCATCTATGCATCTCTTGTACAAGAATGGATCATCCTATAAGTAGAACCCGCAATCATGCAAAAACTTTTTCTTCTTGTTAGAATCAAAATCATTAGGGATTACACCACCTACTATCGTACCTCGAAAAATACGATCCTCGCGATGGACGCGGAAAATACTGTTCGAAACAGAGTCGCCACCGAATTTTATTCATTCCAAAGAAGGAATAGGAAAATATCGATAAAACCTTAAAAGGGATAAGAACATGGTCATCACAACCAATATTCTAGGTTCAGGAGTCGATTACATAGAGGGAAGGTATTAGCACCCTCTAAGTCCGTTGTACTCAACGGGAACCTCTTGATTCGATTCGCGAGAGAAAGTTAACTATGTTTGTTTATCTTCTAAGGGATTGCTTGCTAAAGGGGAAATTGGTGGTTTAAAGATAGGGTGTTCGCCAAGGATTGGGGCCCTTGTGCCTACGTATCTTCACTTGTAAGAAGTGGAAAATCAGAGCGTTCGTAGTTCATGGGACTACGGGAAAATGAGGGAATTGTGCTCGCTAGGATTATCGCAATCCTATGCCTACGTACTCTCAACAGATATGAGAGATCAGAGCAGCCGTAGTTCGGCTTACTACGGTTTGTGGGTTTGGTACATGAATGAGTGTTTAGGTCGCATTCTAACTGCTAAACATTGGCTTGTCTGCTCGCTAGGGGAGGCTAAAGCACGAGTTTGTTATGCGCGGAAGAAGGGACTAAATAATGTTCTTTGAGAAAGGATCATTTGAATGGTAGGTCGCGCGAGGGCGAGGAATAGTATTTGTAAGTATTGGGATATTTAACTAGAAGTGACGATTACTTGAGGCTTAAGAAAGACTTCTCGGACCTAAGTAATCGGGAGAGTGAACCAAAGACTTGGAACTCTCTCTTTTTCAACCTCAAATGCGAAAGGATAGAATTGAGTATGGTTTGAATAAGTTGAACGGATGACGATTACTTGAAGCTTAAGAAAGACTTCTCTGGCCCAAGTAATCAGGAAAGCGAGCCAAAGACTTGGAACACTTTCTTTTTCATCGCAAAAGGAATTGCTTCAATGGCGTTTGAAAGATAGGATGCGATTAAAGTATTTTAACAGATGAGGACTATTCGAAGCTTAAGAAAGACTTCTTGGACCTCAAGTAATCGGAAGAGTGAACCAAAGACTTGGAACTCTCTCTTTTTCTTATCTAATATTATGAAAAATGTTTAATATGATTAGAGTGTATTAATCGGATGACGATTACTCAAAGCTCAAGAAAGACTTCTCGGACTTTAAATAATCGGGAGAGTGAACCAAAGACTTGGACCACTCCCTTTTTCATCTAAATGTTTAGGAAAAATAGGTTTGAATTTGTTTATCATTTTTAGAAGACAATTGTTTGAGCTTAAGAAAGACTCCTCAGACCCAAACAATTGGGAGAGAGAACCAAAGACTTGGGACTCTTCTCTTTTTCATCTAATATTGAAATTGTGTCTAGATAGTTATTAAGTATTTTAACTTGATTTAAGACAATTGTTTGATATGAATCAAGGCTAGAAATTTGCGTGTGGAAAGAGCACAGTGGAATTAAAGGATAGGAGGTCCTATGGTACAGGGTAAGGTCGATGGCGAGGCCAAAGCACTCGACTTACAAGGATAGGAGGATTTTATATGATTTAAGTGTTATTGGAAGTTGATGATTAAACTTGTTTGAAAATACTTGACGTTGGGTCAAGTTTGGAAAAGAATTAGATCTGAATTTTATATGGGAAATTTGTGGCAAAATATCGTTGTACAAAGCCCAAAAGGAGGCTATAAGGTCGATGGCGATCGTAAAAACAATCGGCTTACAATGGGGTTTGAAAATGGGCTTGACATTAAGTCAAGATATTAGTTTTTTTTTATAATCGGTTTTGAAAATATGCACAACATAAATATAATTGAAATTTAATAATCAAGCATGCACAAACATCACACAAAAGGTCATAAATTAAATAAAAATGGGGAATAGGTTAATCAAGGCATGTTAACTTAATTAAATACCTAACTATCTAAGATTAGTAAAAGAAAAGAAAATAAATAAAATTATTTTAAATTATTTTAGAATTTAAAAAGAAACTAAATAAAATATTTTGTGTTGTCTTAAAATTTTTTTAAAAAAAGAACTAGTTTAAAACAATTAATTAAATTAAAATTAACTATTTAATAATGTTAATTACTAAGTAAATGAGTTATTATTAAATAAAATTCTTTAATGAAATTAATTAAATTAATAATAATAAAATTATCTTGAAGTTTTTGTTTTGAAAACATTAAAGCTAATAATAAAAAGTTAGTAAAAATAAGAACAAATGAGTCAGAATAAAGGGAACAAAAAGGGGGTGTGAATAAAAACTCTCAGGCCCAAAGACAGCTGGCCCACGCAGAAGGGTCTACCGGATGGAGGGTTCACAGTGAACCCTCAGTCAAAAATGCTAGCTGACCGCCTGATCCCATAGAGTCAACTCTGACTCTAGATCTGAAGGCCCAGCACGCGAGTACACGGTAAGACGCATGGAGGTGCTCACATAGGATGATTACAGAGGAAACCCCTCTTCCGTTGACACCTGTCAACGGGATGCCATGTGTCAGCAAACCACCCTTCCACCCGTGAGGAATCAGAGAGACAAAAGATGGATGTCTCATTCTCAATACCTCTTTCTCTCTCTACTCGCCTCACAACCCTTTCTCTTTCTCTAAGAAACTCTCTCTGAAAGCCACCTCACCAGACCTAAGCCGCCGGAGAAGACGGTGTTTGTCGGCAGCGCCGCCCCTCTTCTCCGGCCAAACACCAAATCAAATGTTCAACCTCACCTGGAAACACATCCTGAGTCCGAATCCCGACTCGGTTTCCTATAACTCACCCTCAAAACTTCTAATCGGAAACCCTAAACCTAACATAAATGGCGGAAACAAACTCAAATCGAAAGGGGAAAATAAACGAATCATACGAGGCATTCAAATCGAACAACAAGAAGTTTAAAAGGGAGAAGAGAAAGACCTGGATCGGAGTGAATCCAACCGAACGCTTTTCCGGCGAAGGTATTCTGCTTCTCTTCCTCTTCTACTGATTCGTCTCTATGTATACTTCCTTTAATCCGTCTCGCTTTTTCAGTGGCTTGAGGACTCGGAACTCCAAAGCGAAAAACCAGGCTTCTTTCAGTTTATGGGTAAGAAATTTCTAGGGTTTTCTGTGTAGAACTTTTAGGGTTTTTTCGCCTCTTCCTTTGAGTGAATAGTAACCTAATATATACTGCTTGATGCTAGGGTTTTTTTCAATTCATGTAAACCTCTGGGTGAAAACAACATGATTTCAAACCCCTTTCTTTGTGATTTCTTGTCTGTTAACCATTTTTGGGAATATTTGTTTTTACCCAGATTTTCACTGCAAAAGATACCATTTTACCCCCTTTTTTCACCATAAACTCTTGTAATTTTTACTGTGTAATAGTATGGTTATTTTACTGTCAAGAACTCTTGATGTGGTATTCCTTATTCCTAACTGAAAACGACTTTTGGCCTGCTGAAACTGATTCTCCTATTATTGTTGGTATGCATTAGGACTTGTTCTTGATTTTTATCATGGATTAACCACAGTTTGGTCTTGACTCTCATATTCCTTGTGCTGTGTGAATTTGATAGGAGAATAAACCATTTGTTTTCCCTCTCAGAATTTGAAGCTCGTATTGAGGTAGAATTGGAAGCGGCATACTCAGCATGACGAACAGGACCCGGTATGATGAGGGAACTCTTTGTTTGTTGTGTTTCCTTAACTCATGTATGTGCTGCTCCCACCTGAACTTAATTTTGCTCATAGCAGGTTTCGAAGAGCAAAGTGCCGTCTGTTGATGTTGTTGGTGATTTTTCGAAGAAAAAATGGAAGATAAACAGTATGAGAATGATGATGCTGATGGCTCAAATGTGTTGAGGAGGCTAGGTTGATGGAACAAAATGTCTTTGTGAAAGTCGAGAAGATAAACCAAGAATTAGAGTGATGAACACTATGCAAGTCCCACTTCTCGAGTGAAACGATGAAAACCCCCTCTTACTGCAGGTTATCTGTTATAATATGGTGTTTTGCTCCCCTATTTTCACTTGTAAATACTCATGTTGTTTTTTTGTGTGTCTAGGTATGAATTTGATGAACACAGTTTGAGAAGCAGTTCTCAAGCGAAGGACACAACTTTTGTGAGAATGAAGCTGGGTTCTTAACTTCTTGGAGGTGATTACCACTTTTGAGACTTGGCTAAGTATCGGTGCTGTTACATTCAGTCGGAAATGGAGTGTAGAAATTCTTTTTTTGGTAATTCTGTTCAATTGATCGTGAGTTTTTTCATTGGACTTTGTATGTACTACTCATCTCTTGCACTTTGGTCTCAGGCGTGACGAGTGAAAGTTAAAAAGATTTGCCGTGAAGCTCGTGTTGATGAAGATCTCAACAATAGGGTCACGACTTAAGCACGAGGGATTTAAACCGAGGTTAGCCTGATTTCGACTTTACTCTATGAAGCCATTGTTTTTTTTTTAGGATGATGCTGTCTCTGATGCTATTTTTTGTCATTCAGTTTTTTCTTGATGTCGCAAGAGGTAGACATAATGGATGATTTTGGAGTTTGGCGAGGAACCACGATTAATTGGTATCAGCAAACATGATACCTGGAATAGACCTCTCTGACTTTGGATTCTAGTGATATCAACGCCTTGTGTATTGTCTTACTTTAAGGATTGTGTCCAACTTTGTGGTGCTTGACCCTGATCTAACAACTGTTTCTTATTTCAGGTATTACCATGGGCCACTTAATACATGGCGATTTGGATGTCAAGAGAGTCAATACCCTGATTTTGTTAACATTTCCTATAACCAAATTGCTCAAGGGAAGTCTAAACAAGAATTCAGGACCTGGTATGCACGTTAACACATGTTGCTAATACGCCGAGATCTGAACACAAATGTTGTATTGGCAATGTCTATAGCAGACACATCACCAGCAAGTATCTTCTGAATTGTGTTACGAATTATGCAGTATGTTCCAGTTCTTCCAATACCTGCACTGCAGTGCACCACTGTCGGGCCCAGATTTGGTGGCAAATGGCATAACCTTTTCAAAATTTCACGCGCAGCCAAAGTATTGTTCGGCACTCCATGGTCGGGCCACTCAGGATACTGAATACGAAAAACGGACAACGGTGTATCTTCTACCTCTTTTCGGTTCACTTTCAAATGTCGCAGCACAAGTGAAGTTTTAGTAGTTTTCGTCCATTTACATGTAAGAGAGGTATTCCCGAATTCTCTAGGTCTATTTCAGATTAAAAATAATCTCCACACTTCGCCGTCTTGTAATTGTCGACTAACCTAGTAAGCATCACAATTGCAGGGCAGTGACATTGTATCATCATTTTCCCAAAAATCCTCAAAAGTGTGTGGCAGTGGACCTTGTGTGGCTATAAACTCGGACACAGTTCCAGGGGAAGAGGTCGAGATAAAGCTTGCATTGACATACCCCAGTGCTTCAGGCCTATAATCTAAATTGGAATTAAGAACAATCATGTTCTTGTCAAGTGGTATAACATCTCTGTATTGATCTTTTTTTTTATATTAGCAGCATTAAGAGCAACATTGCATCTTCTCGTCGTCTCACTCGGTATTATCCTATTCGACTGCAAGTGAATGAACTCTTAGGAGATGGGGTTAGGGCTGAGGAGTTTGTTCTTCAACATAGAGAGTGCTTGGGTGCATTTGTATAATGAGGAAATATATCAGGCCGTATAGCAGCCCACTGACCCCATTTTATGAACATTGGTCCTGTTGTTTCTAGTGTGCAATGAATAATTCAGAGCCACATCTTCCTGAACCTGCTTGGGCAACCATATTTATGGAGGTAAATCCATTAGAGCCGTTGGGGGAATATATCTTGTATAGCAATTTCCAAGTGGTGTTATACATTTTTGATATTGCAGATAAGTTCCAAACGAATGAAAACTTTCTCTAGTTCCTCGCCACATGAATGAACTGCATCTTATTTTCATTATGTATCAGCATGACTTGTTTTATGCTATTGTGTTTTGTAGCTTTTGTTTCATCTTACGCAATATTACCTTCTGGTACACTAATCTGTATTGTTTTTTTTATGTGCACCAGTTCAAGTTCGAAGTGTCATTAGGAAGGAGTATCGCCCATGATAACAAAGGGGTGGTTAGCTCCAATTCAAAGTTTTGGTGGTGAGACCTAAGGCGAACCGGCATGGCATGGAAACTTATCACCTTGAGCTGTTATGGAGATGGTGAAGACACAACTGTATGGCATCAAACAATTCATGGCTCGTGAAGATGGAGCTGACTTTGTATGATGGATTTGGTACGAGAATACCGCAACTGTCGATGTAATTATGTCGCCATTGTAAAACTCCACTGCCATCTTGATTTTGTAACAAATAGTTATTAATATTACAAGTTTAGACTCAAGCTACTGTAACACTTTGGTTCCTCATAAACATCTTTGGATTTAATGATCAATATCTCTTGCCTTTGAAATTACCCTCTTATCTTGTCATTAGGTGAATACACTTGAATCTTCATGGACAAGAACTTTGAATTTCTCAAATTAACACCACTTGTGAATTTAAAATAAGACTCACCATTGCAAAGTACTTAAAGTAATAATCTAGGTTATATTGTCACGTAGCCTTCCTAAAAAAAAAAGACTCGTTCTTGAACATAACTTCGTGTTATGAAGC
Source organism: Lathyrus sativus (assembly GCA_963859935.3). Classification (NCBI taxonomy): domain Eukaryota; kingdom Viridiplantae; phylum Streptophyta; class Magnoliopsida; order Fabales; family Fabaceae; genus Lathyrus; species Lathyrus sativus. The sequence goes on along the minus strand of OZ012738.1, from coordinate 612,815,018 downwards.
ATGAGCTCTAGTTTTGTTTTCTTTTATACCCACCTTGTCTCCATTTGAAATTACTCACTGGTATTGCTCACATCCTCTTAACGATATGCACAACATACCTTGGCCAAGCATGACTATTTGTGTAACCTTTTGGGCTCTATCACATGCTCCACCAGTTCGTATGTTTGGCTTTCTTTTGCAGGCCAATGCAACAATCTTTCATAAGATTATAACACTTCTATGTTAATATGAACGTCCTGTGCTATCCATGTGACTTTATTCTTTAGGCAAGAAAACTGCTATGACCTTAATCCCAACATGGCTTGAAATGTTCTCCCTGAAAATTATCTCTCTGGAGAATTGTCTATTAGTCTGGCCAGCAAAGCAAATTCTAAAAGTAAACTCAATAACTTGAATCAAGCCTTGAGAACAAGTAACCATAGGGCTTGGAATCCACTTGAAATCAATCATATCAAGGATACAAAACATGCTTCTTTTATCTCTACTTGAATTCGTCATGCTATCAGGAGCCTCTAATTACAAAGAGTACAAACTAAATCCCTGCGTCTTAATCTTTGAAGAGTCATGGCCAAGAGTTGCCTGATTATCTTAAGAAGAGTCAGGAAGCAACAAAGCGCTTATCACGAGACCTAATAGGGTAGGACAAATTTGGGGTATGACAGATGCCCCTATCTAATTGTTTTAAACCCGAGAGAACGAATTGTTGCATGGCGTTCATTTGTAGGGTGGAAATCAATTAGATACAAAAAGACCCCAAAATTTATCCGACAGGCAAGTAAAATGCAGTGAGATACTAGAACGAGATAGTTGGATGCAAAACAGATGAACGAGATAGCCTGACATTCTCTGGGTGGTCGGAGCAGTCTCTCATTCGTTAAGGTCCTTCGCGATACCAAAGTAGCATCTATGAACACAAACAAGATTTCCTCGGGTGGTCGAAGCAGCCTCTTATCCAATAAGATTCTTCGATGATACCAAAACAGTGTCCCTAAACGCATTTTGAGATTCTTCGGGTGGTCGAAGCAGTACCTTATCCATTAAAGCTCTTCGATGATACCAAAGCAGTATCTGGAACAAAACTTGAGATTCTCCGGGTGGTCGAAGCAGTACCTTATTCGTTAAGGTTCTTCGATGATACCAAAGCAGTATCTCGAGCGAAACTTGAGATTCTTCGGGTGGTCGAAGCAGCACCTTATCCCTTAAGGCTCTTCGATGATACCAAAGCAGTATCTCGAACAAAACTTGAGATTCTTCGGGTGGTCGAAGCAGTACCTTATCCATTAAGGATCTTCGATGATACCAAAGCAGTATCTCGAACAAAACTTGAGATTCTCCGGGTGGTCGAAGCAGTACCTTATTCGTTAAGGTTCTTCGATGATACCAAAGCAGTATCTCGAGCGAAACTTGAGATTCTTCGGGTGGTCGAAGCAGCACCTTATCCCTTAAGGCTCTTCGATGATACCAAAGTAGTATCTCGAACAAAACTTGAGATTCTTCGGGTGGTCGAAGCAGTACCTTATTCATTAAGGTTCTTCGATGATACCAAAGCAGTATCTCGAACAAAACTTGAGATTCTTCGGGTGGTCAAAGAAGCACCTTATCCCTTAAGGCTCTTCGATGATACCAAAGTAGTATCTCGAACAAAACTTGAGATTCTTCGGGTGGTCGAAGCAGTACCTTATTCATTAAGGTTCTTCGATGATACCAAAGCAGTATCTCGAACAAAACTTGAGATTCTTCGGGTGGTCGAAGCAGTACCTTATTCATTAAGGTTCTTCGATGATACCAAAGCAGTATCTCGAATGAAACTTGAGATTCTTCGGGTGGTCGAAGCAGTACCTTATCCATTAAGGCTCTTCGATGATACCAAAGCAGTATCTCGAGCGATAAATTTCCTGAGGAATGGTTGAGCTAAAATTCCTATTAGAGGAACATCGTTGTCCAAACTCTGTAGGGGAAAGTCTTCAAGAAACTTTTTAAGATAACCTCTGCTTAGGGAGCCATAAGAGCAAAGGTCGTCGGGGACTATCATTATCAACTGCATGGTTGAAGAATGACTTGCTAGGGAGTAGAATTCCCTGAACTTGTGGGATATCAACTCTTTGCAGAGAAATATTGCCGACTTTGACGAAGGACTGGCCAAGATGCTCGCAAATAGATCCTGGATCTTACTATGCTGCTATGTTATGTCGCTGAAGACAGCGATGATATGCGTTATGATACATAAACATGCAACTAAGATGCAACTGCTAGGGAGTGCAAGATGCAAATGCAAATGATATGCTAATGCTCGATACGACTATGATATGATGTGATATTGTATGTCGTGCTTATGATAATGCAAATGATCAGGTATGCTGGGGATAAAATCTTGTCGGGGATATCACCAGGGACTGGATTCGGTAGCTGCCAAATGGATTTGGACTTGGTTTTATGAGGATGCCATCGAGGGTGGACTTTTAGTGGTTGCCAATGAAGACTGGACTTTTAGGGTGAATTGAAGGCGCCAGCTGAAGTGGCTTTTTTTTAGTTGCCAACAAAAGATTGGGCTTTCTGTGGGGATAGTGAGAGGATTAGACTATTCGACATCCCAGATTTAGATACTCCATGACGACCGGGGGAACTGATTGCCTCAGTTTAGTTCTTGAACTCGATGCTGGGGGGAACCACATCATATAAACCCTTTAGAAAGGCAAAGCTTTTCATGATGGCAAACTTAGGCAGCTGACGACTAATTCAATGCTTCTACCTGTTGATATTTTTCTTGGAGACCATCTATTTTCCCCAATATCAAAACAAGTCCTATACCTTGTCAAAAAGTTATATTTTTATTTTTTTAACTGAAGTTTCGAACACAAATTATCAAAATAAAATTAATTTGCAAACAATCAGATAAAGTAAAAGAGTGAGCACAATTTAATTGAGAAATCTCTCTTTATATTGATTTGTCCCTTGAATGGATAAGTATACAAAGATGTAATCCCTTAATGAGGTGATTACAGTGCAAGAAAAACATAATGGCAAAAATCAGAGTTCCTTTGAGTTTCGACACTGCTATAATCCTTATGGCTTTGGAAGTCTTCAACACCTTGCTTCGTAGAAAAATGGTCGGATCAATTATGTCTCTTGATTATGTACTAGGGTCAAGTGATCATGCATAATGGATACTTTGCTTTGGAATTTTGCCCCTAAATTTTGCCTGGATCGCCCTTTCGGGTTTTCAATCCACCGGGACGCCCTTTTTTGCCTGAGCCGCCCTTTCGGGTTTTCAACTCAGCGGGCCTATTCTTATTTTATCCCTAATTTTTGCCTGAATCGCCCTTTCGGGTTTTCGGTTCACCGGGATAGCCAATTTTGCCTAAGTCGCCCTTTCAGGTTTTCGACTTAGCGGCTTTATTATTCCACTTTTTTAGGCAAAGTATCGTTTGACCAAATCTGCATTCACTGGATAAGGTAACTCCTCCCCATCCATGGTTGTGAGCTTTAGGGCACCACCAGAGAATGCTTCTGTTACCACATATGGGCCTTCGTAGTTCGGCGTCCATTTGCCCCTAGATTCATTATACATAGCCATGATCCTCTTGAGTATTAAGTCTCCTTGTGCGAATGTCCTGGGATGCACTCTTTTGTCGAAGGCTCTCTTCATTCTCCTCTGATAAAGTTGGCCGTGGCATATGGCTGTCAAGCGCTTTTCCTCAATGAGATTAAGTTCTTCAAACCTCGTCTTTACCCATTCGGCTTCATCAAGTTGAGCTTCCATTAAAACCCTCAGCGAAGGGATTTCGACCTCTATTGGGAGAACTGCCTCCATGCCATAAACCAACGAGTAGGGAGTTGCCCCTGTTGAAGTTTGTACTGAAGTGCGGTAGCCGTGTAGTGCAAAGGGTAACATCTCGTGCCAATCTTTGTACGTGACCACCATCTTCTGGATGATTTTATTGATATTTTTATTGGCTGATTCTACGGCTCCATTCATTTTGGGTCTATATGGTGTCGAGTTATGGTGTTCTATTTTAAAACTGGCACACAACTCGTCCATCATTTTGTTGTTGAGATTCGACCCATTGTCGGTGATGATACGGTTAGGCACTCCGTATCTGCATATAATGTTGTGTTTCAAGAAGCGAACGACTACTTGCTTAGTAACGTTGGTATATGAAGCAGCTTCAACCCACTTGGTGAAATAGTCTATGGCCACAAGTATGAATCGATGTCCGTTTGAAGCTTTTGGTTCAATCATCCCAATCATATCTATTCCCCACATGGAGAAGGGCCATGGTGAGGTTAAGACGTTCAATGGAGTGGTGGGTACATGAATCTTATCAGAGTATATTTGGCACTTGTGACAAGTTCGGGCATGATGGTAACAATCTGCTTCCATGGTAAGCCAATAATAGCCTGCTCTCAATATTTTCTTTGCCATGGTATGTCCATTCGCATGAGTTCCAAAGCAGCCCTCATGAATGTCCTTTAGAATCTGCTCAGCTTCACGTTTCTCCACACATCTAAGCAAAACAGTGTCATGGTTGCACTTGTACAATACATTTCCGTTGAGGAAGAAGTTGGATGCCAATCTTCGCAAAGTTCTTTTGTCGATACCCAGGGCTCCTTCAGGATATTCGTGCTTTTCAAGATATCGCTTTATATCATAAAACCACGGCTTTTCATCTGCGTCTTTATCAGCAGTCAGACAATGCGCGGGCTCTTCAAAGCGTCGCAAATCAATAGATGGTCTATGATTTGGCCATATCAACTTGTACATGGATGCTAGAGTTGCCAAAGTGTCAGCCATTTGATTCTCTTCTCGAGGTATGTGAGAAAAAGTGATATCATCGAATCGGGGAAGCAATTTGGCCACATAATCCCGGTATGGAATTAAATTTTCATGCTTGGTATCCCAATCGTCCCTTATCTGGTAAATTACCAGAGCAGAATCTCCAAACACATCGAGAGTTTTGATTCTCAAGTCAATGGCTTCTTCTAGCCCTAGTATACACGCCTCGTACTCAGCCATATTGTTAGTGCACGGAAAACAAAGTTTGGCTATAAACGGCAAGTGAAATTTTTTGGGAGATGTAATCACTGCCCCAATTCCGCGTCCATAAGAGTTAGAAGCACCATCGAACATAAGAGTCCATCGCTCTCCTGGTTCTGGCCCTTCATCTGGCCCTGGCTCCTCGTAATCTTTTGCCATCATGATATCCTCATCTGGAAAGTCAAATCTCAAAGGTTGGTACTCTTCCACAGGCTGATGGGCCAAGTGATATGCTAACACACTGCCCTTTATAGCTTTCTGAGTGACGTATTGGATGTCGTATTCAGATAGAAGCATTTGCCATCGAGCTATCCTACCGGTAAGAGCAGGTTTCTCGAAGATGTATTTGATTGGATCCATCTTGGATATTAAGTAGGTGGTGTGCGTCAGCATATATTGTCTAAGTCGTCTAGCAGCCCATGCAAGTGCACAACAGGTTTTCTCAAGCAAAGAGTATCTAGTCTCACAGTCGTTAAATTTTTTGCTGAGATAGTATATAGCATGCTCTTTCTTGCATGAATCATCTTGTTGTCCTAGTACGCAACCCATGGACTCCTCTAGCACAGTTAAGTACATAATGAGCGACCTTCCAGGAACTGGTGGTATCAAGATCGGTGGTTCTTGCAAATATTCTTTGATTGCATCAAATTCCCCTTGGCATTCATCATTCCACACCACCGGCTGATCTTTCCTGAGTAATTTAAAAATTGGCTTGCAAGTGGCTGTGAGATGTGAAATAAATCTTGCGATATAATTCAACCTCCCTAGAAATCCACGGACCTCCTTTTTGGTCTTTGGTGCAGGCATGTCCTGAATCGCCCTTACTTTATCAGGATCCACCTTAATCCCTTTCTAGCTTACGATAAAGCCCAACAACTTTCCAGACCGCACCCCGAATGTACATTTGTTGGGATTAAGTCTCAACTTGAACTTCCTCAGTCTGGCGAACAACTTTTCCAGATTACCCAAATGCTCCTCTTCAGTCTGGGACTTAGCAATCATGTCATCAACGTACACTTCAATCTCTTTATGAATCATATCATGAAAGAGTGTTACCATTGCACGTTGGTATGTTGCCCCAACATTCTTCAATCCAAATGGCATTACCTTGTAACAGAATGTGCCCCATGGTGTAATGAACGTGGTTTTTTCCATGTCCTCTGGATCCATCTTAATTTGATTGTAACCAGAGAATCCATCCATGAAGGAAAAAACGGAGAACTGAGCCGTATTATCTACCAGCACATCAATATGAGGTAATGGAAAATCATCTTTAGGACTTGCTCTGTTTAAGTCACGGTAATCCACACACATGCGGACCTTTCCATCCTTTTTCGGCACTGGAACGATATTTGCAACCCATTGCGGATATTTGGCCACTGCTAAGAACCCTGCATCGAATTGTTTTTGGACCTCATCACGGATTTTCAGAGCCATATCAGGGCGAGTTCTTCTCAACTTCTGCTTGACGGCATGACACTCTTCTTTGAGTGGCAACTTGTGTACAACAATGTTCGTATCTAGACCAGGCATGTCCTGATACGACCATGCGAATACATCAGCATATTCTCGGAGGAGCCCTACCAAATTTACCTTGATAGCATCTTGAAGAGACGCTCCAACCTTTATCTCTCTTTTGTTTTCTTCTGAACCTAGGTTGATAACCTCGACATCCTCTTTATGTGGCATAATGACCTTTTCTTCTTACTGCAGTAACCTAGCCAATTCGTTGGAGAGCTCATTCTCGTCTTCCTCATCCGCTCGGTATATTGGACAATCAAAATCATAAAGGCCTACAGCAGTGTCGATATCAAGGACCTCGGTAGTGTCTCTGCATGTTTATGATTTATGCAGCTTATTTAGAAAAGTGAGTGTGCGAAAGAAATGCCATTAATTATGAAAAAGTAGAAAAGAAAATGAGCAAAAATTGAATGCAAATCAAAATTTATTCATGTTAAACATGTTTCGAAACATCAAGGGGCCCGATACAAAGCTCCACTACGCCTTGGGCAGAGCGTAGGGTTTTGAAAATCAATTAAAACTTTACTTTTGAAGAGGGAAGAATTGGGTTATTTCGATGATCTTCCAATTCTTCAACTCTTCACCAGGTTCAGCCTGTCGGATCCAGCTTGCGGAGGCTTCTTTATCGTCAACCCCATCTTCAATTACCATGGCGGAGGTATGGTCGAAGATATGCCCAGCGCTCTTGAAAACTTCTGCTACAGGAGGAATCTGCTTCTTGCCATATGCAATTGTCACAGTGTTGGATGAAGGATGGTATCCTAGCCCAAATTTGTCGAACTTTTCAGCCACCTCCACCATTTTTCCCCAGCCTTGGGCGTTCCCTTTGTCTACAACCATCTTAGCCTCTTCATAAGAAGCCATTGCTGATCTTGAACTCTGACCATCTGAAATTCGCTGCACCGCTAATGTATTCACCATTTCAAAGGATTGAAAAGGCGTTTCCACCATTTCCCCTTCAACTTCAATGTACCTGAAGGACGTCAAGTGGCTTACCAAGATATCCTCTTCCCCACCAATCTGAACTACCTTGTCATTACTGACAAATTTTAGCTTTTGATGAAGGGTGGAGGTAACAGCTCCTGCGTAGTGGATCAAGGTCTCCCTAAAAGACAGCTGTACCCTGGATAAATATCCATTACTTGGAAAGTAATGGTGAAGACAGTTGGTCCGATTTTTATTGGCAAGTCCACATCACCAATCACAACACGCCTAGAACCATCAAAAGCTTTGACTACCAAAGCACTCGGCTTCATGCTAACTCCTTTTACTGACATTCTCTCCAGGGTAATCTTGGGAAGCACATTGAAAGAAGAACCTGTATCCACTAAGACTTGGGATATCAATGTGTCTTGGCACTTGATAGAAATATGAAGAGCTTTATTGTGGTTTCTCTTCTCTGCAGTCAAGTCATCATCATTAAACCCAAGAAAGTTTCCGGTTGTTACGCTAGCTATCACATCATCGAACTGGGCTACGGTGATGTCTTTAGCAATATGCGCAGCGCTCAACACCTTCATTAAAGATAACTTGTGGGCCTCTGAATTAAGTAACAACGAGAGCATGGAAATTCTGGCAGGAGTCTGGTTTAGTTGATCAATCACTTTATAGTCACTTTTTTTGATGATCTTCAAAAACTCCTCAGCTTCCTTTGGCGTAACCGCTGCCTTTGGTGATGACACCTCAACAGGTGGCTCAACACTTGGTAGTTCAATTGTAGCTTTTTCTTTATTTCTGGCTGGCACTTCCACTGGTTTGGCGACAAATAAACGACCGCTACGGGTCATCCCACTAGGCCCGACAACTGCATCGCATTTAGCAGCGTCATACTCAATCACTAGTCTTTCTGGCCTCTGTTTAAAAACTTTGGGCCCAGACTCATTGACGGAATACTCTATCACCAACGGAGCTGGTCGTGCTGCTTTTTGTCTGTTGACGTCATCTTCATCATATTGCAGAATCACGGGTGTTGGTCGGGCGACCCTCTGTTGAAAGGCTTCCGAAGGATCATACTGCAAGACTACTGGCGCCGGTCGAAATCTCCTAGCATCTGTTTCGTCATACTGAATGTCAATGGCAGACACATTCGAGTCTCTATGTTCTATCTGTATTATCCCATGCTCTAAGAACCTTTGCATATGTTTTTTCACCAATTCATCGGTCAAATTCTCCTCTTCTCCTTGGGGGATCATCCCACTTCTCTTCAATTGTTCTCCAATAACGGCCATCGGAGTACGAACATCTTCAACATTTGTAATTAGTCTCAAACCACTATTTTCTTCCACAACATTGACAGAAGGACCTCCATGTTTAGGTAACGGATCCTTCGTAATGTTTAGGCATGGCAAAAAAACCCAGACCCGTCGGGGCCCGCCCGGACCCGCCCCGAAATTAGCGGGGAAAACCCGGTTTGAGTGGGTACGGGTGCGGGTGCGGGGAAAATCCGATTTTTAATTACGGGTGCGGGTACGGGTGCGGGTAGACACTAAGACCCGCCCGCACCCGGCCCCGCCCCGCCCCCGAATAATTTATTTTAATTTAATTTTCTTATTTTACTTATTTTAATATTTATTTATTAATTATATTTTTAACTAAATTATTAATACATTTATTGCAATTAAAATAAATAAATTAATCAAGTTAATATTCATTTACTAATTAAAATTTTAATTAAATAAATAATTAATTTATTAAAATAATCAATTTTTTAATTAAGTTATTAATTTTTATTGTAATTAAAAATAAAATTTTTTTTCCGGGTGGGGGCGGGGCAGGTGCGGGTGCACCCGTTCTCTACTGGGGGCGGGTCTGGGTGGTAAATTTTTACCCCCGGTCGGGTTTGGGGGCGGGGGCGGGTGTGTTACATGAAAGCGGATGCGGGTGCGGGTATAGTAAAACCCGCCCCCGACCCGCCCCGTTGCCATCCCTAGTAATGTTGGCACCTCTAGGTGTAAAAGTGAGATCTTTGGACTCTATCAAGTCTTGCACCCTGTTTTGAAACACATAGCAGTTGTCTATGGAGTGTCCAGGTGCTCCCTTATGAAACTCGCAATGGGCGTTCTCATCGTACCCAGGGGGGTAAGGAAAGGTTGCTGGACGTAAATCTCGCAATGTTAAGTGTCCACTCTGATTTAGCTGAGCAAAAATCTGTCCATATGACATAGGCAACGGGTCAAGTTGTCTTCTTGGCTGTCTCGGCCTTTGTTGTCTTTGAGCCAGAGCATTCTGATATTGCGGTGGAGGAACTCTCTGATAATTCTGCTGTTGATTCTGTTGTTGAGCTGGTTGTTGATAAGGAGCATGGGCTATTGCAGCTACTTGTGGATATTGGATGTCCACTGGAGCTCTATCTCCTCGTCCTCTCATCACGGCATTAGTTTCATCTTCCCTTTTCTTCACAAAAGGCTTCCTTCCTCCATTCATTGGGACCGCAACCTTGTTCTTTTTCAAAGTGCTCTCGATTCTTTCACCTACTGACACCACTTCAACAAAGCTAGGGAAACTGGACCCAAGCATGCGATCCAAGTACTGAGGTTGTAGAGTTCCCATAAACATGTCAGTTAACTCCTTAGTCAACAATGGTGGTTGAACGCGGGCAGCCAACTCCCTCCACCTTTGGGCATACTCCTTAAATGATTCATTGTTACGTTGAGTCATGTCTTGCAGCTGCGTGCGATTTGGTGCCAAATCAGTGTTATACTGATAATGTTGTGAAAACGCATCTGCTAGATCTCTCCACGTACTGATTTGTCCTTTTTCTAACTGCATATACCACTCCAATGATGCCCCACTGAGGCTATCTTGGAAGTAATGTATTAAGATCAAGTCGTTATCAATGTGAGCTGCCATCTTGCGACAGTACGCTCTCAGATGGGTTTTGGGGCAGCTGACCCCTTTGTACTTCTCAAAGTCTGGGACTTTGAATTTCTTCGGTATTACCAATCCCGGAACTAGGCACATGTCGACAGCATCCAACCCTGGAGTCTTTTTGATTTCCAATGACTTGATTTTTTCTTCAACAGTTCGTAGTCTATCTGCAGCAAAGTCATTAGTAGCCCCCATATTGTGTTGCGGAGGGGGTGGTGGAGGTTGGTAGAAAGCATCATATTGTTCGTCCATGTCTGCTTCAGAGCCCTGACGCGCGAAAATGGAACGGTCGACAAGGTCCACGTGGGGAGTTTTAACAATCCCAGAAGTTCCTATATTGTCAGCCGCCTTCTTGGCATCAACAAAAGTCTCAGCATTGTTTTCTTTTTGGGCTAGCGTCAGCATTGTCTCCAGTAGTTGATCCATCTTCATCTTGAGAGCGTCGATGTCACCTCTCATGGTGTTCTGAGTCTCTTCCATCTGTTCCAGCGTCATTTGGTAATTGTGTCGAGTTTCGTAACAATGTCGAATAGTCAGCTTAACTCAAATCTGGTATTCGCAAAGGGTATAAATTTAGAATCGTGCGGTGTTGAAAAAAAAAAGATGTGTACCATGATATGCAAGATGATATGCATTTGCTTTTTTCAGGGAATTCTCGAATTAATTGCTTAACATACACAAGAATATTGAGAACAAGTTAAACCACATTCATTCATAGAAGGATAATATTCATGTGATACAAAAAAGGAAGATCATTCAAAATACAGCCCATAATGTTTAATTAATAAAAATAAATGAACTTCAAACTCTTGGCCTTTGGGCCTCACGTTCTTTTAACTCTTCTTTGAACCTGCTCAACATGGCCTTGCACGTGCACAGAAAGTCGCAGATACTGTGGGGAGTAGAATCATCCATCGCTTCCATAGCATCCCTGTGCTTCCAAACCAGATCTTTGGTCAACCAGTTGCAGAACTCGATTAAACCGTTGAGTTTGTTGCGATACATGTCTCGGTCAGCTATCAGTATATGGATAGACCTCTCATATCCTTTAAAATCACTAGCCGTTTTCTCTCTTGCAGCAGACCATACAGCTTTATCTGCTAAGACATCTTTTATTTGCTGCTTTAAGTTAGCTGCATAGTCCTTGACGGAATTTAACTCTATACACACCTTGTCCCAATCAGCAGTTTTAGCCTGAGCAACCCTTAAAGCCCCCTCTTTGAGCCTGCGTTCCTCTATTTTAGCAGCTCTTGACTGGCGTAAAGCAGTGTCCAGCTTATGGATTTCTGCTCCCATCTCCTCTCGGATTGTCTTGTTTCTTTTGGTAGCCGCAAGCCAACAGTTTTCATTTTGAACACATTTCTTCCTAACACTGTCTAGTTCTTCTTTCAGCCCCCTCACCCTGCTATCGGACTGATCAAGACATACCTTAACCTTTTTCTTTCGATGCTCTTCTTCGTCAGCTTTCTTCCCTACTGCCTCTAACTGGGTGTTCTTGCGCTGGAGCTCCCACTTCATATCATTTTTCTCTCTGGTGACTTCTTGAAGTCTCACCTCAAGGTTCTCATTCTCTTTCAACAATTTGGCTATGGTAGCTTTGAGGTCTTCAGCTTCTTCTATTGGAATATGAGTAGGTTTAGGTTCAGGCACAGGCTCATATACCTTTTCTTTAAAAGGCATTTTAACCTCATTGGCCCTCTCCCTAACCCATACAAAGTAAGGCTCTTTAGTTATACCATTTCTTCTTCCCAATTCACCTCTTCCCTTCTTCTTAATGGTCTTCCAAGCTCTTGTAAATTTTCTAAATAAATCAGGGTTCTTAGACCCTAAGTCGTGCATCAAGAAGGCTTTAAGGTCATTTTTCTCAGGAGGTGCTACCATAGGGTACCCAAGCTGCCTAACTGATAACATCAGATTAGAATTAATACAGCCTCGAGTTCCTATTAGCGGGATATTAGGAAATTCACCACAACTAGTGATAACTTCCTCAAAGTCTTGTGAATACCAAGAGAGATCAGCAGATCTAAGCGACACCATTCTTTGAGCCCAACTATCATCGGCTCGATCGACAAATGGTCCCTTAGTAGGCATGTGCAAATGCAACCACTGGTACAAGAGAGGGGCGCAACAAGCAATAGAGCCACCTTTCCTGTCACTCCTCCAACTCAAGTAATAGAAGACATCAGCCAGAAGGGTTGGCACAAGATTTTTGGTTAAGAAAACATGAATAGCTGTCACGTCTACGAAATCATCTATGTTAGGGAATAAAATGATTCCATAAATAGCTAAAGCCACCACTGCATAGCAAGCATCCCAACTTTGGGCCTTAATAAGTGCATCCGCTTTGTTTATAAGGAACTTGAGAGGAAGTTCTTTAACTCCACCTTTAGCCTTCCAATTATCAGTGATGTCCCTCTTATGCATGTGAAGTGCATCAACAATTACTTTGTCTTCTAAATCCTCTTTCACTCCTACAAAGGGCAATTTATCCTTCGTAGGAATACCCACTAGTTTCTCAAATTCTTCCAATATCGGCGCCAGCTGAAAATCTTGAAACGTGAAGCACCTTAAAGGAGAACCATAGAACTGGGCCAAGGTGATAAGTGCCTTAGAATCCACATCTTGCATTAACAGGCGAATAATCCTGCCATAATCCTTCGTAAAGTTAATTCTGAACACAGCAGGGATACGAGAAACCAAATCGCGCAAGTCTTCTAATTTCGGTCTCTTGAAGCTGTAAGGAAGTGGGCACCTGACGTTGCTTCCCATAATTCCTGTATGTTGACAATATAATTCTTAAATTCCCTGAAAATCAAAATGTAAATGTTATGGTATGAGTATGATGCAGATGCAAGGACGGAAGTAACCAAAACAAAATCTGAAGTTAAAAGTTCTCTGATTCCTGAAATCCCATGGGTAGGTTCTATACGGGTAAGTGCCTAGAGTCATAGGTCCTTCAAAAATATTATTGCTAAGGTGAAGATTCATCCCACAATAATACCTATGAAAGAGTCTCTTCTAGGTGAGGTTTTCGTGTCGTCCCACAAGAAAGACTCCTCGTGAGCCTCTACTACACAACCAGCGAGTCCAAGGTTTCTTAAAGGGACCTCAGAGTCATAGATCGAGGTTGAAAATATCGTTGTCAAAATAACGATACGTTCAAGGGATCTCATCTGATTGGGGCGTTCGCATCAACCCATAAAGGAATGATCTTCATGAGTTAACACTACCAACCACCATGGAAAAAAGGTAAACGGTCCTTAGAGTTATAGATTCAACCTAAAAAAATACTACTGCCATGGCAAAGACTCACCACGACAATAACATCCTTAGGGAATCAACTCTAAGCGGGGCTTTCGCTTCCTCCCAACGAGAAAGACTCCTCGAGGGATTCCACTACACAACCACCATTCTAATCCTATATTTTTTCTCGGACTCGGGTGTAGAGCCATCTCACAAAATTCCCAAAATCAGAGGACCCCAATAGCGTCACAAGCAACAATAATAAGATATATAAGAGCAAGCAGGCAAATAGCAAATAAATAAGACAAGCAAACAAATAAAATAAAATTCACAAACAAGCGAATCTAACTCTTGTGAATCGAGTCAAGTTAGGATTGACTCTCTCTAGCATAGGGCTATGCAGACTGTCCCCAGCAGAGTCGCCATCTGTCGTACCTCGAAAAATACGATCCTCGCGATGGACGCGGAAAATACTGTTCGAAACAGAGTCGCCACCGAATTTTATTCATTCCAAAGAAGGAATAGGAAAATATCGATAAAACCTTAAAAGGGATAAGAACATGGTCATCACAACCAATATTCTAGGTTCGGGAGTCGATTACATAGAGGGAAGGTATTAGCACCCTCTACGTCCATTGTACTCAACGGGAACCTCTTGATTCGATTCGCGAGAGAAAGTTAACTATGTTTGTTTATCTTCTAAGGGATTGCTTGATAAAGGGGAAATGGGTGGTTTAAAGATAGGGTGCTCGCCAAGGATTGGGGCCCTTGTGCCTATGTATCTTCACTTGTAAGAAGTGGAAAATCAGAGCGTTCGTAGTTCATGGGACTACGGGAAAATAAGGGAATTGTGCTCGCTAGGATTATCGCAATCCTATGCCTACGTACTCTCAACAGATATGAGAGATCAGAGCAGCCGTAGTTCGGCTTACTACGGTTTGTGGGTTTGGTACATGAATGAGTGTTTAGGTCGCATTCTAACTGCTAAACGTTGGCTTGTCTGCTCGCTAGGGGAGGCTAAAGCACGAGTTTGTTATGCGCAGAAGAAGGGACTAAACAATGTTCTTTGAGAAAGGATCATTTGAATGGTAGGTCGCGCGAGGGCGAGGAATAGTGTTTGTAAGTATTGGGATATTTAACTAGAAGTGACGATTACTTGAGGCTTAAGAAAGACTTCTCGGACCTAAGTAATCGGGAGAGTGAAGAAAATTCTTGGAACTCTCTCTTTTTCAACCTCAAATGTGAAAGGATAGAATTGAGTATGGTTTGAATAAGTTGAACGGATGACGATTACTTGAAGCTTAAGAAAGACTTCTCTGGCCCAAGTAATCAGGAAAGCTAGCCAAAGACTTGGAACACTTTCTTTTTCATTGCAAAAGGAATTGCTTCAATGGCGTTTGAAAGATAGGATGCGGTTAAAGTATTTTAACAGATGAGGACTATTCGAAGCTTAAGAAAGACTTCTCAGACCTCAAGTAATCGGAAGAGTGAACCAAAGACTTGGAACTCTCTCTTTTTCTCATCTAATATTATGAAAGATGTTTAATATGATTAGAGTGTATTAATCGGATGACGATTACTCAAAGCTCAAGAAAGACTTCTCGGACTTTAAATAATCGGGAGAGTGAACCAAAGACTTGGACCACTCCCTTTTTCATCTAAATGTTTAGGAAAAATAGGTTTGAATTTGTTTATCATTTTTAGAAGACAATTGTTTGAGCTTAAGAAAGACTCCTCAGACCCAAACAATTGGGAGAGAGAACCAAAGACTTGGGACTCTTCTCTTTTTCATCTAATATTGAAATTGTGTCTAGATAGTTATTAAGTATTTTAACTTGATTTAAGACAATTGTTTGATATGAATCAAGGCTGGAAATTTGCGTGTGGAAAGAGCACAGTGGAATTAAAGGATAGGAGGTCCTATGGTACAGGGTAAGGTCGATGGCTAGGCCAAAGCACTCGACTTACAAGGATAGGAGGATTTTATATGATTTAAGTGTTATTGGAAGTTGATGATTAAACTTGTTTGAAAATACTTGGCGTTGGGTCAAGTTTGGAAAAGAATTAGATCTGAATTTTATATGGAAAATTTGTGGCAAAATATCGTTGTACAAAGCCCAAGAGGAGGCTATAAGGTCGATGGCGATCGTAAAAACAATCGGCTTACAATGGGGTTTGAAAATGGGCTTGACATTAAGTCAAGATATTTTATTTTTTTTATAATCGGTTTTAAAAATGTGCACAACACAAATATAATTGAAATTTAATAATCAAGCATGCACAAACATCACACAAAAGGTCATAAATTAAATAAAAATGGGGAATAGGTTAATCAAGGCATGTTAACTTAATTAAATACCTAACTATCTAAGATTAGTAAAAGAAAAGAAAATAAATAAAATTATTTTAAATTATTTTAGAATTTAAAAAGAAAATAAATAAAATATTTTTTGTCTTAAAATTTTTTTTAAAAAAGAACTAGTTTAAAACAATTAATTAAATTAAAATTAACTATTTAATAATGTTAATTACTAAGTAAATGAGTTATTATTAAATAAAATTCTTTAATGAAATTAATTAAATTATTAATAATAAAATTATCTTGAAGTTTTTGTTTTGAAAACATTAAAGCTAATAATAAAAAGTTAGTAAAAATAAGAACAAATGAGTCAGAATAAAGGGAACAAAAATGGGGTGTGAATAAAAACTCTCAGGCCCAAAGACAGCTGGCCCACGCAGAAGGGTGTACCGGATGGAGGGTTCACAGTGAACCCTCAGTCAAAAATGCTAGCTGACCGCCTGATCCCATAGAGTCAACTCTGACTCTAGATCTGAAGGCCCAGCACGCGAGTACACGGTAAGACGCATGGAGGTGCTCACATAGGATGATTACAGAGGAAACCCCTCTTCCGTTGACACCTGTCAACGGGATGCCATGTGTCAGCAAACCACCCTTCCACCCGTGAGGAATCAGAGAGACAAAAGATGGATGTCTCATTCTCAAGACCTCTTTCTCTCTCTACTCGCCTCACAACCCTTTCTCTTTCTCTAAGAAACTCTCTCTGAAAGCCACCTCACCAGACCTAAGCCGCCGGAGAAGACGGTGGTTGTCGGCAGCGCCGCCCCTCTTCTCCGGCCAAACACCAAATCAAATGTTCAACCTCACCTGGAAACACATCCTGAGTCCGAATCCCGACTCGGTTTCCTCTAACTCACCCTCAAAACTTCTAATCGGAAACCCTAAACCTAACATAAATGGCGGAAACAAACTCAAATCGAAAGGGGAAAATAAACGAATCATACGAGGCATTCAAATCGAACAACAAGAAGTTTAAAAGGGAGAAGAGAAAGACCTGGATCGGAGTGAATCCAACCGAACGCTTTTCTAGCGAAGGTATTCTGCTTCTCTTCCTCTTCTACTAATTTGTCTCTATGTATACTTCCTTTAATCCGTCTCGCTTTTTCAGTGGCTTGAGGACTCGGAACTCCAAAGCGAAAAACCAGGCTTCTTTCAGTTTATGGGTAAGAAATTTCTAGGGTTTTCTGTGTAGAACTTTTAGGGTTTTTTCGCCTCTTCCTTTGAGTGAATAGTAACCTAATATATACTGCTTGATGCTAGGGTTTTTTTCAATTCATGTAAACCTCTGGGTGAAAACAACATGATTTCAAACCCCTTTCTTTGTGATTTCTTGTTTGTTAACCATTTTTGGGAATATTTGTTTTTACCCAGATTTTCACTGCAAAAGATACCATTTTACCCCCTTTTTTCACCATAAACTCTTGTAATTTTTACTGTGTAATAGTATGGTTATTTTACTGTCAAGAACTCTTGATGTGGTATTCCTTATTCCTAACTGAAAACGACTTTTGGCCTGCTGAAACTGATTCTCCTATTATTGTTGGTATGCATTAGGACTTGTTCTTGATTTTTATCATGGATTAACCACAGTTTGGTCTTGACTCTCATATTCCTTGTGTTGTGTGAATTTGATAGGAGAATAAACCATTTGTTTTCCCTCTCAGAATTTGAAGCTCGTATTGAGGTAGAATTGGAAGCGGCATACTCAGCATGACGAACAGGACCCGGTATGATGAGGGAACTCTTTGTTTGTTGTGTTTCCTTAACTCATGTATGTGCTGCTCCCACCTGAACTTAATTTTGCTCATAGCAGGTTTCGAAGAGCAAAGTGCCGTCTGTTGATGTTGTTGGTGATTTTTCGAAGAAAAAATGGAAGATAAACAGTATGAGAATGATGATGCTGATGGCTCAAATGTGTTGAGGAGGCTAGGTTGATGGAACAAAATGTCTTTGTGAAAGTCGAGAAGATAAACCAAGAATTAGAGTGATGAACACTATGCAAGTCCCACTTCTCGAGTGAAACGATGAAAGCCCCCTCTTACTGCAGGTTATCTGTTATAATATGGTGTTTTGCTCCCCTATTTTCACTTGTAAATACTCATGTTGTTTTTTTGTGTGTCTAGGTATGAATTTGATGAACACAGTTTGAGAAGCAGTTCTCAAGCGAAGGACACAACTTTTGTGAGAATGAAGCTGGGTTCTTAACTTCTTGGAGGTGATTACCACTTTTGAGACTTGGCTAAGTATCGGTGCTGTTACATTCAGTCGGAAATGGAGTGTAGAAATTCTTTTTTTGGTAATTCTGTTCAATTGATCGTGAGTTTTTTCATTGGACTTTGTATGTACTACTCATCTCTTGCACTTTGGTCTCAGGCGTGACGAGTGAAAGTTAAAAAGATTTGCCGTGAAGCTCGTGTTGATGAAGAGCTCAACAATAGGGTCACGACTTAAGCACGAGGGATTTAAACCGAGGTTAGCCTGATTTCGACTTTACTCTATGAAGCCATTGTTTTTTTTTTAGGATGATGCTGTCTCTGATGCTATTTTTTGTCATTCAGTTTTTTCTTGATGTCGCAAGAGGTAGACATAATGGATAATTTTGGAGTTTGGCGAGGAACCATGATTAATTGGTATCAGCAAACATGATACCTGGAATAGACCTCTCTGACTTTGGATTCTAGTGATATCAACGCCTTGTGTATTGTCTTACTTTAAGGATTGTGTCCAACTTTGTGGTGCTTGACCCTGATCTAACAACTGTTTCTTATTTTAGGTATTACCATGGGCCACTTAATACATGGAAGTTTGGATGTCAAGAGAGTCAATACCCTGATTTTGTTAACATTTCCTATAACCAAATTGCTCAAGGGAAGTCTAAACAAGAATTCAGGACCTGGTATGCACGTTAACACCTGTTGCTAATATGCCGAGATCTGAACACAAATGCTGTATTGGCAATGTTTATAGCAGACACATCACCAGCAAGTATCTTCTGAATTGTGTTACGAATTGTGCAGTATGTTCCAGTTCTACCAATACCTGCACTGCAGTGCACCACTGTCGGGCCCAGATTTGGTGGCAAATGGCATAACCTTTTCAAAATTGCACGCGCAGCCAAAGTATTGTTCGGCACTCCATGGTCGGGCCACTCAGGATACTGAATACGAAAAATGGACAACGGTGTATCTTCTACCTCTTTTCGGTTCACTTTCAAATGTCGCAGCATAAGTGAAGTTTTAGTAGTTTTCGTCCATTTACATGTAAGAGAGGTATTCCCGAATTCTCTAGGTCTATTTCAGATTAAAAATAATCTCCACACTTCGCCGTCTTGTAATTGTCGACTAACCTAGTAAGCATCACAATTGCAGGGCAGTGACATTGTATCATCATTTTCCCAAAAATCCTCAAAAGTGTGTGGTAGTGGACCTTGTGTGGCTATAAACTTGGACACAGTTCTAGGGGAAGAGGTCGAGATAAAGCTTGCATTGACATACCCCAGTGCTTCAGGCCTATAATCTGAATTGGAATTAAGAACAATCATGTTCTTGTCAAGTGGTATAACATCTTTGTATTGACCTTTTTTTTATATTAGCAGCATTAAGAGCAACATTGCATCTTCTCGTCGTCTCACTCGGTATTATCCTATTCGAATGCAAGTGAATGAACTCTTAGGAGATGGGGTTAGGGCTGAGGAGTTTGTTCTTCAACATAGAGAGTGCTTGGGTGCATTTGTATAATGAGGAAATATATCAGGCCGTATAGCAGCCCACTGACCCCATTTCATGAACATTGGTCCTGTTCTTTCTAGTGTGCAATGAATGATTCAGAGCCACATCTTCCTGAACCTGCTTGGGCAACCATATTTATGGAGGTAAATCCATTAGAGCCGTTGGGGGAATATATCTTGTATAGAAATTTCCAAGTGGTGTTATACATTTTTGATATTGCAGATAAGTTCCAAACGAATGAAAACTTTCTCTAGTTCCTCGCCACATGAATGAACTGCATCTTATTTTCATTATGTATCAGCATGACTTGTTTTATGCTATTGTGTTTTGTAGCTTTTGTTTCGTCTTACGCAATATTACCTTCTGGTACACTAATCTGTATTTTTTTTTTATGTGCACCAGTTCAAGTTCGAAGTGTCATTAGGAAGGAGTATCGCCCATGATAACAAAGGGGTGGTTAGCTCCAATTCAAAGTTTTGGTGGTGAGACCTAAGGCGAACCGGCATGGCGTGGAAACTTATCACCTTGAGCTGTTATGGAGATGGTGAAGACATAACTGTATGGCATCAAACAATTCATGGCTCGTGAAGATGGAGCTGACTTTGTATAATGGATTTGGTACGAGAATACCGCAACTGTCGATGTAATTATGTCACCATTGTAAAACTCCACTGTCATCTTGATTTTGTAACAAATAGAGTTATTAATATTACAAGTTTAGACTCAAGCTACTATAACACTTTGGTTCCTCATAAACATCTTTGGATTTAATGATCAATCTCTCTTGCCTTTGAAATTACCCTCTTATCTTGTCATTAGGTGAATACACTTGAATCTTCATGGACAAGAACTTTGAATTTCTCAAATTAACACCACTTGTGAATTTAAAATAAGACTCACCATTGCAAAGTACTTAAAGTAATAATCTAGGCTATATTGTCACGTAGCCTTCCTCAAAAAAAATGACTCGTTCTTGAACATAACTTCGTGTTATGAAGCATGAGCTCTAGTTTTGTTTTCTTTTATACCCACCTTGTCTCCATTTGAAATTACTCACTGGTATTGCTCACATCCTTTTAACGATATGCACAACATACCTTGGCCAAGCATGACTATTTGTGTAACCTTTTGGGCTCTATCACATGCTCCACCAGTTCGTATGTTTGGCTTTCTTTTGCAGGCCAATGCAACGATCTTTCATAAGATTATAAAACTCCGATGTTAATATGAACGTCCTGTGCTATCCATGTGACTTTATTCTTTAGGCAAGAAAACTGCCTATGACCTTAATCCCAACATGGCTTGAAATGTTCTCCCTGAAAATTATCTCTGGAGAATTGTCTATTAGTCTAGCCGGCAAAGTAAATTCTAAAAGTAAACTCAATAACTTGAATCAAGCCTTGAGAACAAGTAACCACAGGGCTTGGAATCCACTTGAAATCAATCATATCAAGGATACAAAACATGCTTCTTTTATCTCTACTTGAATTCGTCATGCTATCAGGAGCCTCTAATTACAAAGAGTACAAACTAAATCCCTGCATCTTAATCTTTGAAGAGTCATGGCCATGAGTTGCCTGATTATCTTAAGAAGAGTCAGGAAGCAACAAAGTGCTTATCACGAGACCTAATAGGGTAGGACAAATTTGGGGTATGACACCTACCAAATAGTTTGCATAATCTGCAAACCAAGGGATACCAATAACAGCGAGGATGTGATTATCAGCAATCTCATCCTGTATTGGTCTCTTGTCTTCCGTCTCTTCAATCAGGGACATTCAAGATAAGTTATCAGCAGTGGTGTTTTCACACCCTCTTTTATCCTGAATCTCCATGTCAAACTCCTGAAGTAGCAAGATCCATCTCAGAAGTCTCGGCTTATATTCCTGTTTAGCAAATAGATACTTCAAAGCAGCAGGGTCAGTATAAACAACTACTTTAGGTCCTAACAGATATTGTTGGAATTTATCAAAAGTATAAACCACTGCTTACAACTCCTTTTCGGTAGTTGCGTAATTCATCTAAGCAGGGTTTAACACATGACTAGCATAGTAAATAACATGTAACATCTTCTCTTTCTGCTGTCCTAAAATTGCCCCCACTGCAATATCACTTACATCACACATGATCTCAAACGGGAGAGACCAATTGGGGGCAATCATAATTGGTGCTGACACTAATCTATTTTTTAACGTCTCAAATGCAACGACACACTCTTGATCAAACACAAAAGCCTTATCCTTAACCAATAAAGTTGTTAAAGGTTTATCTATCTTTGAAAAGTCTCTTATAAACCTGTGGTAAAAACCCGCATGTCCTAAGAAACTTCTTATACCTTTCTCATTTACTGGAGGTGGAAGCTTGGATATCACTTCGAATTTGGCTTGTTCAACTTTTATTCCCTTATGGGAAATTTTGTGACCCAAAATGATACCTTCGCGCACCATGAAGTGGCACTTCTCCTAGTTGAGAATCAAGTTAGTTTGCTGGAATCTTTCCAAAATAAGAGATAGGTTAGTCAAACAGTTATCAAAAGAAGAGCTAAAAACAAAAAAATTATCCATGAACACTTCCATATGCTTTTCTAGTATGTCAGTAAAAATGGATGTCATGCATCTTTGAAATGTGGTTAGTGCATTACACAACCCAAATTGCATCCTCCTATATGCAAAAACACCATAAGGGCATGTGAATGTTGTCTTCTCTTGATCTTTAGGAGCAACTACAATCTGATTATAACCTGAGTACCCATCGAGGAAGCAATAATAATCATGACCAGCCAACCTCTCCGACATTTGATCAATGAATGGTAAAGGAAAATGGTCTTTCCTTGTTGCAAGGTTCAACCTCCTATAATTAATACACACTCGCCAACCTGTAAACGTCCTTGTAGGAATTAGTTCATTCTTCTCATTTCTAATGACGGTGGTTCCCCCTTTCTTGGGAACCACATGCACCGGACTCACCCATGAGCTGTCAGATATAGGATAAATAAGACCCGCATCTAACAACTTCACCACTTCTTTCATGGCGGGGTTAAGTCTTCTTTAAGGTTGGACAATCGGTTTATGATCATCTTCCATGAGAATCTTGTGCACTCAAACTGTATGACTAATACCTTTCAAATCCTCAATTGCCAAACCAATAGAATTTTTGTATTTTTTTTTGTAGGACTTGGATGAGTTTTCCCTATTGGACACTCTTGAGGCTTGAACTTATGATCGCTAGGAATTTACCTTTAATGTCGAGGAAGACATATTTGAGATTCTCAGGGAATTGTTTCAACTTCGTCCCTTTTTTAGTCTCTTCATTCTTTTCCGATAACTAAGGTTACCTTAAATATTTCCACTAGTGTGGTCTAGATCCTTTCCGCTGAGGTTATGCTTCCATCATAGCTAAGACTTCTGACTCTTTGTTGTCAACAGTGTGATCACTTTCAAAAATGGACAAACTCAACACTCTTTCCAAAGATAATTGTGGTGCATTTAGAGGATTCTTATGAGAAATCACTTGATCTATCACCTCTATTGTATGGCTAGTGGCAACATCATCTTTGTATTTCATGGTATTTCAAACATCAATTTGTAATTCCTCATCATAGACTTTCAACGTCATAGTATCCTCCTTTATGTCAATCAAACACCTTTTAGTATCTAAAAAGGGTCTCCCAAGAATGAGAGGAATCTCCTCGTCTTTTGGCATCTCTAAAATCATGAAATCCACCGGGAACACCAATTTATCAATCTTCATGACAACATCCTTAACGACCCCATAAGGTCTCTTCACATAATGATCAGCAAATTGAAGTGTCATCCTAGTATCTTGCACCGTTCCTATCCCCAATTTCTTATAGATGGATAAAGGCATGAGACTCACACTTGCTCCCAAATCAATAAGAGCTTTTTTGAATGATCTATCTCCAATGGTGCAAGGGATGGTGACGGACCCTCGATCTTTCTTCTTCACTGGAATCTTCATACCTTACAAAATAGCACTACAAGTTTTGGCTAGAATAATTGGGTCAGTATCAATGATGCACTTCTTTGATATGACATCCTTCATGAATTTGGCATAGGTGGGTGTCGCAACTGTGAAAAAACACTCGGCGGAAAACAGAAGAGTCGCCACCTTCCTTTATTTATCCCACAGAGAGGGAAAAGAAACAATCGGAAAAACCTAACAAAAAGGGAAAGACAAGGTCGTCGCAACCATGTCTGGATTCGGGAGTCGGTTACGCAAGGGAAAGGTATGGGCACCCCTTATGTCCTTCGTACTCGACGGGATCCATGCTTTGTTGTCTATCTAAGGGTGTGTTAAGACTATCTACGCTAAAGGCCAAAGGACAAAAGAAAAAGAAAGGAGACTCGGTAGAGCATCGCCGCTCTGTGCCTACATATTCCCTCGTACAATGGGAAAGTCAGAGTCAACGTAGTTCGGCTGACTACGGGTAAAAGGGGGGAAGGTTGCTCGCCAAGACATCACATCTTGTGCCTACGTACTTTCATCTGGTATGAAAGATCAGAGCAAACGTAGTTCGGGCTAAAAGGACCACAGGTTGGTTCAAAAGCTTTTAGGCCCGAGTAGGGTTAACAAGTAGTTCTAGCAGTTGGTGTATACAGTTCGACCATTGGAGACTTAGGCGTTACCGTTTGCGGTAGAACTAAAAGTTAACAACACTCTTTTATCTGAAAATTTTTTCCTGATTAAGATCCCGAAGGATGAAAAAGGTTTGAAGTTGTTTTTGTGTTTTTTAGAGAAGAAGTGTTTTAAACATGAGTGTTTATAATGTATGTTGTACTAAAGTCTAAAACCTAGGATCGAATGCGTCGCATATCGTCCTAAGGACGTATACTAAACACTCTAGGAAATTGAGAGGTAGCCTTCCAATCACCATTTCCCAAGTATAAGGCTCATGGCACAACATCCATTATCTTTATTAAGTGTGTTAGGATTGTATAAAGATGAGAGGAGAAGAAAGGACCACTAATGGGAGACTAACCAATCCTAAAAGTTGTCATGCAAAGTGGACTTAGAGTTGGGATACAAGAGGGAACTACCTAATGTTATCATGCATGATTAGGCACCTAACGTCTATCATAACCTCAAGAGGTTAGAGAACTTATGTGGAGCATGGCAAAGAAAAACAAAAGAAGAAGAAGAAGAAAGAACATGCAAATGTAAACATGCAAACATAAGATGCACAAGTAGAATGAAAGTGGAAGGAAAATAGTGTAGGGCAGTAGCCTCCACAAGCTCATCTCAACCAAGCATGCCTATGAAAAAAAACAAAGAAGAAAGGAGAAGAAGAAATGCACAAGAGGCAACCATACAAAAGGATGCAAACAAGTCACATATGGAAACCTTAAATGGAAGCCACAAAAAGAAGCATACAAATGAACAAGCATAACACAATATCATGACCTAAAATTGAGCAACCAACAACTTAACATGTTAGAAACATGAATCAAAAGGAATCAAAGCTCAAAGGATCCATAAAAGTCATATCCAAGACAAACTAGGTCAATGTGTATGTATGAACCTCCCTTGGGGTAACTTGACTTGCAAGTTACCTCAAAATTAGGAAAATGATTCAAAAATAACCAAATAAAATGCACAAAGCAACTAAACATGTTGGCAAACAGAAGCCAAAAGATCACAATCAAAATAAATTCACAAAACCACTAAAGAAATTGATTCAAAAGGGTGTTCCATTGTGAATGAGGATTGTCGAGGGTCAAATACAAGGCAACAAAAGTCAACCCAAAAGTCAACCAACAGGGGAAAAATGGTCCTTAAAAATTCATCAACTCATCATGGACATGAGGATGAATTTTCAGTCATTAGATCAAAATAAAGAGTAGAAACAAAACAAAAACTAAAACAAGTCAAGAAGAAGTTCAAATAAAACACCTCTAATCCAATAATCCTATTTTAATTCAAAATAAATAAAAAAATCTAAAAATAATAGACATCTCAAAGTGTCCAGAAACTATTTTTGTGGAATTTTTGGATCATTGGAAGTATTTTAAAATGAATTAAATCAAAACATATTCAAAACAAAAATAAAAAGAAAATAAAAAGGAAATAAACAAAAACAAGGTGTAAATAGCAAACAGATCACGTGTAAAACAAATGGGCTTCACGAAAGGGGGTGCAAATAGGAAAAGGGCCCAAGCCCAAACAAAACGCTGATCACAAATGGATCAGGTATTGCGCGCAACATGGTGAGCTAGGCCAAGGACAGATCTCACACGTCCACCTCAACTCAACACAAATCCAATGGTCAAGATAAAAGCTGTTAAACGCAGCGTTTCATTAAAGGGGTCTCAGATCTAATCTCAGACGTCCACTTTAACATATGTAATGGCCATAATTTAAAATAAAAATTGGGTCAAAAAGTAAACCAAATCTTAACCATCCAAAACAAATGAGTCAAACAGATCCAACGGCCATCAAAACATCTGGGCTTTAAAACATGGAAATGGAGGAAATAAAACCAGACGACCGGAAGCACTGTTCCGGTCGTCTTCTCCGACGAAGCTTCGACAAGGCACACACAAAACTCAACCAAAACACACAAAATTTAGGTCAAAAATCATCTACATCTCACGTAGATCACCAATACGCAATTAGTTTTTATTAATCATGCCCACACAAGCCAAATCGACAAGAAACAGTTTAAAGCTCCAAACACAAATCATCACCAATGCCAGTCCATTTTACTTATAATTAATCTACACATTTCCTAGGTCTGAATGATGCAAAAATGACAATCAATTGGATCGTAAACAGAGAGCAAAGTTGAAATGAAAATACCTAGTGGAGAGCTTCCACTGAGCCTTCAATTCTTGATGAAAATTGTTGGAAATAAACCAGAATCACTCCTTGATCTTCAATGAAGCTTCTGATTTGCTTAATTTGGCTTGAAATGGTGTGAATCTGAAAATTCGTGTTTCACTTTTCTTGAGCTTTTTCCAAGTGTGTTCTCTGCAATTTCTCCACCAACTTGCCTTTTGAAAGTTTGTGAAGCATCCTGAAGTTTTATATGTTGGATTCAAATGCCAAAGAAGCCCAATGTCATGCTGATTAAGCCCAATTGAAAATCAAAATTTTGGCACATGAAGCTTCATGAAGGTGCACAAAAATAGAGCTTCCAAGCATGGAAATGCACTTATTTAGCTTGCTGGGATCTCATATTAATCAAATGGATAGGATTTGTCCCTTAATTTGATCAAATGGTGGAGTTTGCATTATCAAAATTCCACTTAAAATGCCTTTGAAAAACACATCAAAATGGCACCAAAAATGAAATCCAAAATTTGCATCTTGTTTGTTACATTCTTGTGACTCAAAAAATGCATAAGGTTGGCTTGAAATGATTAAAAACCAATTAATTCCATATTCTCCTTTTAAGCTTTCTTCATGGAAATGTTTCAAACCAATTCTTCAATTCAAGCCAAATCAATGAAAACTTGATGTTTGATTGAACAAATTACCCCATTTGGAGCAAGTTTCATGTTGGAAATATTTTCATTTGAAGTGGGCAAAGTGGTGAAATGGACCATTAATGAAAATGACCTGTAATCCTGCTTTCCCAAAATACCCCTGCCTTGCAAGCCTCATAACTTGAGTTCTACAAATCAGATGAAGGACTTCTAGTACTCTTTGGAAAGCTAAGATCATGAGGAACAACTTTCATGTTTCGGTCAAGGTGAGGAGAAACATCTTTCTAGGTAAAAAATGGCTTGGAAGTTGGTTGACTTTTGTTGACTAAAATCACATTCATCTGAGGACCTGTAACTTGTCAGCATCATAACTTGAGTTCTAGAAATCAGATGAATGACTTCTAATTCTCAAAAGAAAGCTAGAAACATGCTCTTCAAGTTTCATGTTGGGTTCAAGATGAGATGAGACTTGTATCTTGAGATATGAGGTCTTGAAGTTGGGCACTAAATAAGGGATTTTGCACTGAGAACCCTAATTTAGTAACTTCTCACACTCTTGATTCTTCTTGATTGGATCTTGACATGATATATTAGGCATCTCAACACAATATTCCATAATCACAAAGACTTGGAATTAAGTCTTAATCTCCTTCAATTTCAAAATTGACTGAGGGTTAACCAGATGAAAACCCTAGATGCAACATTCTTGACTGTGGCTTCTTCCACATGACACAACAACTTGACTAAGCTCTACCATGGCTCTCAAAGCACTCAATGAGCTTTCTCAACATCCCATATCCATAATCATGAGTTCACAACCTTTTGATGGTCTTCAATTGGCTTCCAATTTAGGAGATAAATTACATGCACTCATCAACTCTCTCAAAGAGCATTGACCACTTCTTGATGACTTGATGACCACTCATGCTTGAGTGACACCCTTTGCTTAGGCTCAACACCCTTGGCAACCTCATCTTGCTATGCACAACCTCTTAATCCCCTGTTCAATGAAAAATCTATGCAATGCAAATGCTAGAAGAAAATGAAATGAAACATAAACCAGGTTAAGAAAAAGGTTGGTCAAATTTTGTGGTGCAACAGCTGCCCCTATTCAAACGACTTGGACCTGAATGATTGAAAAGCGAACGAATTTCACGCCATCAAGGTAAAAGGCAGATGAATACTAAAGAACCCGGAAATTTGCCAACCACTGTAAACAAAATCTCCGGAGATAACTACTCTGATTACAAACATACTTCGCTGGGGAAAAGAGAAACTTAACAAGTAACTCTGCTTGGGGAAAACTATAAAAAGGGAAATATTTCAAATTGTCGGACTCTGGATATTCAATGAACAAAATGAATCAATGAAATTTGCCAGAGCCTGAACGCTTGATGTAGGGACCGGAGCCCGAATGCTTAACGGAATAAACCGGAGCCTGGATGCTCAATGCAATAAGTCGGAGTCTGCATACTCAACGTAGGTGACTGGAGCCTGGATACTCAACGGACAAAGGAGTTATCACAACACGAAAATTGACCGGAGTTTGGATATTCGATGAACAAAAGGATATATCATTTGCAAATTCAACAGAGTCTGGATACTCAAAAGAGAAGCCGGAGCTTGGATGCTCAACGTAAAATT
The DNA here is from genome assembly GCA_963859935.3 of Lathyrus sativus. Lineage (NCBI taxonomy): Eukaryota > Viridiplantae > Streptophyta > Magnoliopsida > Fabales > Fabaceae > Lathyrus > Lathyrus sativus. Next base: position 612,786,176 of record OZ012738.1, on the reverse strand, counting down.
GGCTGGAGCCTGGATACTCAACGGAACAAGAAGTACACCATAAACTGGGAATTTATCGGAGCCTGGATACTCAATGAAATTGGAATCACAGAAAAATTGTCGGAGTCTGGATACTCAACGCACAAGAGAAATTACCACATATTGGAAATTTGCCGGAGTCTGGACACTCAACGTAATAAATCGGAGCCTGAATGCTCAAAGAAAATAAATCGGAGCCTGGATGCTCAACAAAATTGACCGGAGCCTGGATACTCGACGGACAAAAGAGATCATCGTCATACAAAAGTTCACCGGAGTCTGGATACTCGACGGAGCTGACCGAAGTCTGGATACTCCACGGACAAAACAATATAACACAAATTGGAAAACCATCGAAATCAGGATATTCAACGGAAAAGGAGTATAATCACAAAAATTATCAAGGTTTGGTTACCCAAACGACTTTACCGGAGTCTGGATACTCAATGGATGAAGAAACACTTATTAAGGTCTGGATACCACTGGAGTTTTAAGAATACCACTACAAGTTGCCGGGGTATGAATACTCAACGAACAAAATGAACCACATCACGAACGGCCACGGTCTGGATACCATACAAGGCTAAGAAATACATCACATACTGGAAATTTGCCGGAGCCTGGATACTCAACGACATTGACCGGAGTCTGGATACTCAACGGACGAAGGGAAAATATCACAAATATACCCATCAAAATCTGAACACCACACTGTCTTCATCGGAGTCTAGATACTCGAAGGAAAAAGAACAATAATATCAATCACCGTGGTCTGGATACCACAACCATCTTTACCGGAGTCTGGATACTCAACGGACTAAAGACTTCATCATAAATACTTATCATGACCTGCTGAAATCCGAAGACACTGATGGGGGATAACGTGAGCCGGGGTCTGGATACCGCGCGGGCTACCGGAAATTTCCATGGTCTGGATACCAAAGGAAAAGATCAAACCTCCGAAGATACACCTGAAACAAAGAGATAACAACCTGGCTTATGTTTCACATGCATATGTTTGAAAATGGCGTAATGCTCCATACGAGATGGAAATGCTACGCATTTGGGTAGATGTTATGCACGCATGCAGATGCAACAAAACTGAATCAACAAAGTAAATGCTAGAGATACAGAAACTACCCTACTAGGGGAAACAACCTACTCATGCCAATAACAATTGGACTTATGCCGAGAGAACGGGCCCCTTGCTGACCTTCTGCCAAGAAAATGCTGAGGTAACAACATTCATCCATCCTGCTGGGGAATAGAGAACAAATCTGATGAGAAAATCACCTTCTCCCCACTTATTGGGAATTGCTCCGCTGGGGGACGAACCTACCCAGGTTGTAGATTACTCAGTGGGAAGAAAATCCAATCACAACTCACTGGGGAGTGCATACAAGTATGCACCTTGCAGGGATTAAATGTGCATCTACTGCTGAAGTAAAGCGTACACGCTACTTGCTCGCTCAAACTGCATACAAACTCCACTGGGGATAGAGACGCACCTTCACTTATTGGGGAAATAGACTCTGGCTGGGGATAGAACGGATATCATCCACACCTCTTTACCCCGAGGGTAATGACCCTGTAAAACTGAACAAACGGACAAGGTATCCTATGAAAACGGAACTATCTCAGTCATCATTCGTGACATTGTTCAATTAATTCAAAGTTTTAACAATTATTGGCCAAATCCTGCAAGTTTATGTATGTGCAAGTTTATCAAAATATTAGGCGTTTTTCATAAACAAAATAGCAAAAGTTAAAACAAAACATATGAGATACTGAATAGTATATGTTTATTGATAGATAGCCTGTAAATATGCATAGTTTTACAACAGATGCAACCCCTGAAAAGAGGAAGTTGCGCAAAAACAATACAGATATGCATAGAAATATACAAAAGTGTACAAAAATGTCGGCAATATGGCACAGACAAACACCATGAGTTGATCCCTCTATGACTCGCCTGACCCTGATGCTTTCCCGATGCTTCGTCTTCAGAAGAGATTGATTCAGATAAACGGCCCTCAGGTTCTCCCAATCCACTAAGCAATAAGTTCTAACGCAGACTGCAGTCATTTGCTTTTCAATCCCAAACTTTTACCTGAACCGCCCTTTCGGGTTTTCGATTCACCAGGATACCCATTTTTGCCAAAGTCGCTTTTTCAGGTTTCCGACTTTGCGGGTTTACATATTTTCATTTTTATCCCTAATTTTTGCCCGAACCCATTCTCTTTTTTATGGTTCGCTGGGATGCCCCATTTTTCCTAGACTTTTCTTTTTGTGTCCAGCGGGTCTCTTTTAAGCAAAGTATTTTTTAATTGCGTCTGCGTTCACAGGGGATGTGAAATCCTCACCATCCATGGTGGATAACAACAAGGCTCCTCCAGAGAAAACCTTTCGAACAACATATGGACCTTCATAGTTGGGAGTCCATTTCCCCCTGTGATCTGATTATGGTGGGAGAATCTTTTTTAGCACAAGATCGCCCGTCTGAAAGCTTCGAGGGCGCACCTTCTTGTCAAAAGCTTTCTTCATCCGGCTTTGATACAACCGACCGTATCCGATAGACGCTAGCCTCTTCTTATCCATCAGGCTAAGTTGATTCAATCTTTTCTTTATCCATTCTGCCTCATCAAGCTTGACGTCGACCGGAACTCTTAAAGAAGGAATCTCGACCTCCAATGGTAGGACATCTTCCATACCATATACCAGCGAGAAAGGAGTTGCCCTGGTTGATGTGCATACCGTCGTATGATAACCGTGAAGAGCAAAGGGCAACATCTCATGCCAATCCTTGTAAGTGATAACCATCTTTTGCACTATCTTCTTAATATTCTTGTTGGCCGCTTCAATAGAGCCATTCATCTTCGGCCGATAGGGCGATGAGTTGTGATGCTCGATTTTGAAATTCTGGCACAATTCCTTCATCATCTTGTTGTTTAGATTCGAACCATTGTGAGTAATGATTCGCTCGGGTATTCCATATCTACAGATGATGTCCTTTATTTATGAACCGGGCTACGACTTGCTTTGTGACATTGGCGTATGAGGCTGCTTCAACCCATTTGGTGAAGTAATCAATGGAAACTAAGATGAAACGATGACCATTGGATGCGGTTGGCTCAATCTTGCCAATCATGTCAATGCCCCACATGGAGAAAGGCCACGGGGACACTATAACATTCAATGGGCATGGCGGTACATGGATCTTGTCTACATAAATCTGACATTTATGGCATTTCTTTGCAAATTTGTAACAATCTGACTACATGGTTAGCCAATAATACCCTGCTCGTAACAACTTCCGAGACATGGCATGCCCGCCGACATGTGTACCGAAAGTACCCTCGTGGACCTCTTCCATAAGCAACACTGCTTCCTTTTCATCCACACATCTCAACAACACCAAATCATGGTTCCTTCTGTAAAGCACACCATCTGGGTTTAGATAAAAGTTACTAGACAACCTCCTCAGCGTCTTCTTATCCTTAGCCGAAGCCCCTGGCGGATACTCTTGCTTCTTGAGGAAGTTCTGTATATCGTAAAACCATAGCTTGCCATCAACAACCTCTTCAATGGAGAATACGAAAGCGGCCCTATCAAGGCGAGAAATGACTATTCTTGGAGCATCATTCCAAAAATTCACTTTATACATCGAAGATAGCCTTTCCAAAGCATCTGCCATCTGATTCTCTGCTCGCGGCACATTGGAAGTATTTTAAAATGAATTAAATCAAAACAGATTCAAAACAAAAATAAAAATAAAATAAAAAGGAAATAAACAAAAACAAGGTGTAAATAGCAAACAGATCACGTGTAAAACAAATGGGCTTCACGAAAGGGGGTGCAAATAGGAAAAGGGCCCAAGCCCAAACAAAGCGCTAATCACAAATGGATCAGGTACTGCGCACAACATGGTGAGCTAGGCCAAGGACAAATCTCACACGTCCACCTCAATTCAACACAAATCCAATGGTCAAGATGAAAGCTGCTAAACGCAGCGTTTCATTAAAGGGGTCTCAGATCTAATCTCAGACGCTCACTTTAACAGATCTAATGGTCATAATTTAAAATAAAAACTAGGTCAAAAAGTAAACCAAATCTTAACCATCCAAAATAAATGAGTCAAACAGATCCAACAGCCATCAAAACATCTGGGCTTTAAAACATGGAAACGGAGGAAATAAAACCAGACGACCGAAAACATTGTTCCGGTCGTCTTCTCCGACGAAGCTTCTGCAAGGCACACACTAAACTCAACCAAAACACACAAAATTTAGGTCAAAAATCATCTACATCTCACGTAGATCACCAATATGCAATTAGTTTTCATTAATCATGCCCACACAAGCCAAATCGACAAGAAACAGTTTGAAGCTCCAAACACAAATCATCACCAATGCCAGTCCATTTTACTTATAATTAATCTACACATTTCCTTGGTCTGAATGATGCAAAAATGGCAATCAATTGGATCGTAAATAGAGAGCAAAGTTGAAATGAAAATACCTAGTGGAGAGCTTCCACTGAGCCTTCAATTCTTGATGAAAATTGTTGGAAATAAACCAGAATCACTCCTTGATCTTCAATGAAGCTTCTGATTTGCTTAATTTGGCTTGAAATGGTGTGAATCTGAAAATTCATGTTTCACTTTTCTTGAGCTTTTTCCAAGTGTGTTCTCTGCAATTTCTCCACCAATTTGCCTTCTGAAAGTTTGTGAAGCATCCTGAAGTTTTATATGTTGGATTCAAATGCCAAAGAAGCCCAATGTCATGCTGATTAAGCCCAATTGAAAATCAAAATTTTGGCACATGGAGCTTCATGAAGGTGCACGAAAATAGAGCTGCCATGCATGGAAATGCACTCATTTAGCTTGCTGGGTTCTCATATTAATCAAATGGATAGGATTTGTCCCTTAATTTGATCAAATGGTGGAGTTTGCATTATCAAAATTCCACTTGAAAATGCATTTGAAAAACACATGAAAATGGCACCAAAAATGAAATCCATTATTGGCATCTTGTTTGTTACATTCTTGTGACTCAAAAAATGCATAAGGTTGGCTTGAAATGATTAAAAACCAATTAATTCCATTTTCTCCTTTTAAGCTTTCTTCATGGAAACGTTTCAAACCAATTCTTCAATTCAAGCCAAATCAATGATAACTTGATGTTTGGTTGAACAAATTAACCCATTTGGAGCAAGTTTCATGTTGGAAATATTTTCATTTGAAGTGTGCAAAGTGGTGAAATGGACCTATAATGAAAATGACCTGTAATCCTGCTTTCCCAAAATACCCCTGCCTTGCAAGCCTCATAACTTGAGTTCTACAAATCAGATGAAGGACTTCTAGTACTCTTTGGAAAGCTAAGATCATGAGGAACAACTTTCATGTTTCGGTCAAGGTAAGGAGAAACATCTTTCTAGGTAAAAAATGGCTTGGAAGTTGGTTGACTTTTGTTGACTAAAATCACATTCATCTAAGGACCTGTAACTTGTCAGCATCATAACTTGAGTTCTAGAAATCAGATGAATGACTTCTAATACTCAAAAGAAAGCTAGAAACATGCTCTACAAGTTTCATGTTGGGTTCAGTATGAGATGAGACTTGTATCTTGAGATATGAGGTCTTGAAGTTGGGCACTAAATAAGGGATTTTACACTAAGAACCCTAATTTAGTAACTTCTCACACTCTTGATTCTTATTGATTTGATCTTGACATGATATATTAGGCATCTCAACACAATATTCCATAATCACAAAGACTTGGAATTAAGTCTTAATCTCCTTCAATTTCAAAATTGACTGAGGGTTAACCAGATGAAAACCCTAGATGCAACATTCTTGACTGTGGCTTCTTCCACATGACACAACAACTTGACTAAGCTCTACCATGGATCTAAAAGTACTCAATGAGCTTTCTCAACATCCCATATCCATAATCATGAGTTCACAACCTTTTGATGGTCTTCAATTGGCTTCCAATTTAGGAGATAAACCACATGCACTCATCAACTCTCTCAAAGAGCATTGACCACTTCTTGATGACTTGATGACCACTCATGCTTGGGTGACACCCCTTGCTTAGGCTCAACACCCTTGGCAACCTCCTCTTGCTATGCACAACCTCTTGATCCCCTGTTCAATGAAAAAGCTATGCAATGCAAATGCTAGAAGAAAATGAAATGAAACACAAACCAGGTTAAGAAAAAGTTTGGTCAAATTTTGGGGTGCAACAATGGGCATTTGCTCAAGTGCCTCCAAGAACAGGATGTTGATCCCAAGCTTCTTGAACATCTCTAATAATTTTTCAAAGTTTTTCTCGTGTTGCCCCTTTTTCTTATTTCTTGTTGGGAACAGGAGCTTCATGATCGATTTTGGCTCAATGGTTTTTTCTTTCATCACTTGTTTAGGTTCAACCACTTCTTCATTAATAATTTTATTTTCTTTAATCTCCAAATCTACTTCGAGTAGTTGGTCTTCATTTTCATACTTTTCCTCAAGAACTTCAATGGCTTTACCACTTCTGGTAGTCACATCACTAACATTATTATGATCTCTCGGATTGGTTACAGTTACACTAGGAAGAGCACCTTGTGCTTGAGAATTTGCTAGTTGTTGTGTTATCTGACCCATATGTACTTAAAGATTTTTAATTAATGCAGTGATATTCCTTTGATTATTTCTTGCCTCCTCTTGGAATTGGGAACTTTGAGTGGCCGTCTTTTCAATGGCAATTACCCAATTTGCTTTCCTTGGTGCCTGTGGTTGACACTGTTGCTGAGGTTATTGATATTGTTGTTGATATGGTTGTTGCTGCTGTGGTTGATACTGTTGTTGTTGTTGTTGTGGTTTTTATTACGGTTGGTTTTGATATTGGATGGGTCCTTGTTTTTGAACATTCCCTTGTTGATATTTTCAAGAGAAATTTGGATGATTTTTCCACCCCGGATTGTACGTATTTGAGTAGGGTTTGTTCTGCTTCAGAAAATCAATCTCTTCTATCTGTTATGTAGTTGTAACACAATGCATGGCAAAATGAGGTCCACCACAAATTTCACAATTAACTGCTTGGACGGGTTGGACTTGTGCCACAGTTTGAGTACCTACATTCATAACCTTAAGTCTTCTTTCAACTTCTGCCGCAATCTGATCTTCTATCTTTACCACTTGATTAGCAAGTTTCAAATCAATGATCCCTTCAGGTTGGCTCATGCTTTGATCGTACAATTCCAAATGCTCATTTACAGCCAATGGCTTCAATGATCTTCTTAATACCAGTGGCTGTTGTAAAGTTAGACGAACCACTGGTAGCTGTATCAATGAGTTTCTTAGTTTTTATCCTAAGGCCATTTACAAAATTTTGTATTTGTTCAGTTGCATCCATGATGTGAGTCGAGAAAGCTACTAATAACCTCTTGAACCTTTTATATGCATCACCAAGTGATTCTCCATCCTTCTATTTAAAGTTCACAATATTATATCTTTTCTGAATGTAAACTGAAGTAGGAAAGTATTCATTAAGAAAAGTCTTATCCATCTCTTCCCAAGTAGTAATACTCTCAGTAGGTAAAGAGTAGAACCACTCTTCAGAGTCTTCAGAAAGAGTGAAAGGAAACATTCTCAATTTTTTAGCTTCTTCACAATGCCCCTTAATCTTCAACGTCGTGCTCTTAGTGAGAAACCTATATAAATGCTTATTTTCATCTTCATTAATCTTTCCAGTAAAAGATCTCTTTTCAAGCTGACGGATCGTTGTTGGGTGCAGCTGAAAATTTGCCATGTTAACCGGTTGATTTTCAATTGTCAACCGTCTCGCTGGAGCATTTACTCCTTCATAGTCACCCATAAGTCTCTCTGCTGGTGGAATTTCAATCATAACAACAGTCTCTGGATGTGTCTCTGTATCTATGTTTGTATCTGAATCAGAATGCTGAGAATAAACTGAAACTTCTTCTTCTTTTTCTTGCTCGAATTACCGGTTATGAACCTGACGCTACCAGTCTTTCTCGTTTAGCTTTTCGGTGTCTAGCGTGCAACGATCTTTCTGGTTCTGCATCAAAAATAAATTCAGCTGAGGGATTTTCTTGCATACACAGATTAGACAATTACTAGTAATAATAGAAAATTATAAAAATAACAGAAAATAAAATTTTGGTTGTAGAGCAACAAAATTTCAAATAAATTAAAATCAAAACTTATACTTTGGCAGTCTCCGACAACAACGCCAAAAACTTGATGGGAAAAATAGCAAGTGTATTATTTTTGCCAATTGCAATTTAAATAATGGTTTTATCCCCATAATCGATCTCGAGGACTGCGCTGGAATACAAGTTCTTGTAATAATTCAATTAAACAAAAAGTACTTGGGGTGTAGGATTGTTTAATGAAATTATAAAGGAATAGTAAGGAAATAAAGGCAAATAATAAAATTGAGTTTTAAGAGATATGAGAAGCCTGCTAGGGTACAATGTATGAATTGCCTTGCAACAACCTTAATCCTTATCTACGAGACATGACTTTAAACAAACCTTTACTGATTCCCAAGTGTATTTTTCCCTAAGTCCTTAGGCAGAAAAACCTTTGAGATACATCTTAAACCCTAAGTCCTTAGAGATTTAGGATGAATATCAAGAATTATATTTTATCAAGAATGTTACAGTTACTACAGGGTATCCCTAGTCCTAGGTGATATCTACTATAGTAATATTGCACAAAAGCATTAACAATGGTTTGTCCGACCTAAAGTTAACCGTAAATCAAATTCCATTTGTCCGATAGAAAAAGCACTAAGCACATTATATAATAAAATTGATTATAAAATGAGCACATATGTCACAGAATAAAGGAAATCAGGTTCATTACAAAAACAATTCAGGGACACCCCCTAGCATTGGGGGGTGTAGCCGCTCATAGTATTCAAATCAAATTCACAATTAAGATTAAACATTACAAGATAATAGGATTCCTTTGATCTTCAATTGCTCCCGTGCATGAAAATCTTCAGTTCTCCCTTTGTTCTTGATCGCTCAATTCTTGATCGTAATTTCTCTCTGCAGTCAAAAGTCCCTTTCTCCGGTTCCAAAAGCCTCTCAAATAGTCACAAGTCCAATACAGTCGTGGAGAAATATCTAGAATGCCCTCACGGATCACTAAAGTGAAAAATCCAAGAAAATCAGAATTTGATGCACCTCAGCCAACACGGGCCGTGTTGGCCCCCTATTCTTCTACTTCAAATTCATCCTGCTCCAGGCTGGCTGATACGGGTGGCCGTGTCAGCCCCCTGGATTCCCATTTTCCTATGCTTTTGTTAGCATCTTCCTAACACGGCCCGTGTCAGGCCTTCTATCTCCTTCCAAAAACTCTTCTAACTTCCCGAAACTTTCATTTTCTTCGCACGCGTTCGTTGGGATTTTCCTCTTAGACCTGAAACCCTCAGAAACTACCAAACCAAAGCATAAAATACACATAATTGAAATAAAACAACAAAATTATAAAATGTGAGAATACAAGACGAAAAGTAAAATTAGCTCAAAAACAATGAAAAGACTAAACGAAATATTACCGATTCATGGATTATTGCCGACTAAATAATAAAAACATAGTAGAAATGGTGACCGATCATCTATAAATACCATTTTCACCATTTTCTTTTTCTTCTTCTTCGTTTAGGATTTTCTGAAATTTTAGCATTCTGAAACTTCAGCATTCTCACTGCGCTTTCAAAACCTTTCACCCTCTTTATTTCTCACTTCATAGTATTGTAATGGCTTCGGTTACTCCAATCACAGGTCACAACCCGCTAGATTTCACTCTCACTGATGAGAAGAGTTTTTCAATCGTTCCTTAACCATCATTTACTGACAAAGCTGTGGTGGATAACTGGCAACACCAAATGTTAATCGTAACACCCTTTTTCTACCCCAAAATTATCAAGGCAAAATAACACATAAATCAGAGTGAATAAATAAATCTCATTAAAAAGCCACAAAAGGACGTACATTTCTCAAAGTCAACAAAATTGGTCAATACTCCGTAACGACGAGTTTTCCTCAAAGTACATCAAACAACATAAAACAGCGAAACTCAAAGCATAAATCAAGGTTTCTCCTCAAAAGGGAACATCAGTAAAATAACCCAATGATATACAATCAACTCAAAGAACCCAACCCGATGTTACATATCAGAGCAAAACCCTCTAAATTAACCATAAAGGCTAACGACTCTAAAACCTCAAAATACTCCTTGACGACGTTCACGGCTAAACTTGCTCATCTGCATGTTACCCACGTGGAGGTAACATTCAAACAGGCAGGGTGAGTAAAACAATTCATAATAATTAATGTATAACAATTAATGCATAAACGACATATTACTCATTATTATATTCAACACATTGATATCCTTCAAATATGCCTCAAAGGCCATAACGTCATAATTCATACAAAAAGACTCATAGATGCAATGCGACACAACTCAATGCATGTGGTACCAATCATCACAGCGCGATGGACACTGGGCTATCAACCCTCCATAGATTCCCATCAATAGGATCAATTCTACTATAGAACCGGAGCACATCAAAATACTTCACATCCGCACAATGGGATTAAAGCCAAAGTAATCGAGGTCCTGAACCGAAGTCCGGATGCACATGAATGCATGATGCATACTTCACAAATCATCCTCATAATAACATCATAGGTGCACCATCATTCATCACCATCAAAAGTCATAATTAATCATATTAATCATCATACAACTTATCATTATAATTCATCATATTTCTCATCATACAACATATCATCATAATTCATCATATTAATCATCATACAACATATCATCATAATTTATCATATTAATTAATCTCACACATCATGTCATCATATAATCACGTATAAATCACATATTAGCTCATAGTCATATTATCCCATATTATCCCATATTAATTCATAATACTACCCCAATATCATCTCATATTAATTTATCAAATTATACTCACGGTAATCCTCACACTATCGTCTATCAATCACATAAACTTCACAGTTATACTCATGTTAATTTGTCATATCATCACATAGTATTTACATATTAATTCCTAATATCATCTCACATTACCTCATATTAATTCATCACAATTACACTCACGGTAATTCTCATACTATCACTTATTACTCACGCAACCTCACTGTCATACTCATAATAACTTATCACAGGAATCCCAGAATCAAACATCACGGCATCGCTGCACATGATCAACATTCGCGAACTCTGCTGCGTTCGCTGGCTTGCTCGCTAGGCGAGTCGGTAGCGAACCTTCGCTGGCTTGCTCGCTAGGCGAGTCTGTAGTGAACCTTCGTTGGCTTGCTCGCTAGGCGAACAAAGCGATGACAGCAAAAACCTGTTACGACCAGAACTGATTCCTGTCCAAATACTCATACGATTCACTTATCCAATGCCCCTAAAACATCCCTAAAACATACCTAAGGTCATACGGCAATAACGACACAAAGTCTATGGTTCATTAGGCCAATCTGGCAGCATTTGCACTGCCTAAATCACTATTTTCCTGCAATTGCTCTGAGTACATCAAAGCTACTCACATTTGAGTATTCCTATTCCTACAGGGTCAAACATATCACAATCCAAGGTTTTGGCCACGAAGGCCTAAGGTTTCCAAATTCATGTTACACATCAAATAGTCCGATAAGGTTTCCTAAATTCATGTCAATATTCAGGGATACATACCATCAATCATAACCTCAAAGTCTATTCATCAATTTCTCTAATTCTCCCAAATCAACCCAACATACCCTAAATCATAAACCCCACCATAAACACACCGAAAGGCATACATAGAAAATCATGAAATGCGATACTCCTCATACCTCAGCTGATTCAAAGCTTTCACGATTAAGTCCGGCAATCTTCCGAAGATTTTGCCTCCACTGATCCCTCCTCAAAGCTCTGGCCTCCATTCTTTTCACAGTTAACAAAATGAATCCTAAAACTTTAGAATTCTATTTTGTCAACTTAGACTTGGGCTACACAATTGAGCTTTTCCCATAACACCCTTACTAACTCTTCATAATGTCCAATTTACCCTTATTTCACTTATATTCATTTTAATCAATAATAATACTAATATTCTCATATAGTATACTATTAATTAAATAAATAGTCCAAAAATGCACATTTTCTCAATAATCCACAAAACCACCGAAAACCACCCAAAATACGAATATTCTCAATTAAATAATTAATTAAAATATTCCGCTTAAATTTGGGGTGTTACATTAATCCCCTTCGTGGTGGCTGACAACCTTTTGGCCTTTCATGGGCTATACCCAAGTGTTAAACACACCCCAAGCAAGTGCAAGAGTTTTTCTCTTATTTCACTTCTGCTATTTTGCCTGCCTTCGAGAAAAATAAATTTTATTGACCTGAAATATATGGATCCCAATGCTCGAGTTTTCAGGTCCATGCTAACTCCTGGCAATAAAGAGTATATAGTTTGGCTCGAAAGGGTCCAGAACAAACGCAAAGCACAATGGGAGAAATCTGGCATTTTCGACTCCATTCAGATTTTGAAACAAGCTCACAAGGTTAATTTCTACCAGCTCCTTGTGTCAATTTACTTCTAGGAGGGTTCGACCAACATCTTCTACCTTCTATGTGGCATGATGATGCACAGTCTCTTCGATGTGGCGGCCATCACTGGTCTGTCTTCTTTGGGAGAGACTTTCGACCCTACCCTCTCTATTGAGAATTCATTCTCTTTTAATCTTGTTGCCCTCAAATACTACATTGAAGACCATCATGTCAAGGACTCAGATGAGGTCTCTGACGAGGAGCACATTGCCTTCCTAACCCTCTGACTTTCGTATTACGTGTTTTTCCCGGGGTCTTTGCAAATAGCCAAGAGTTACATTAGTTTGGTGATTCAAATTCATGAAAGCCGACAAGTTTCCTTGGCGAAACTTCTGTTGGCATCTCTTTACCACTCTCCTGGACTTGCTTCGCTGAAGCTAAAGTTATTTCATTCCACCCCCAAAGCGTTAAGTCTGTTGGGTCCTATTTGATTGCTGCAGCATTGGATGAATGCCCCCTTTGAGCATCGGCTAAGCGCTTATGTGGCGGAGCGTATAATCTGTCTGACACAGGATCAACCCATTGAAGGTCTGAGGCTTGCGTTGACCACTCACTAAGAAAATCACAACAAATTTATCTTCCTGGAGTATATCAAGATGTTTATCGACACTACCATTTTTGTTTCTAACCTGGCTCCTTTTGCGGATCGATGCTTTGGTCCGACGTGGTTTCGAGATCCTTTCCCCGGGGTCTCCCCAAAGTCTGTGGCTTTGTCGAATGCTGTGTGGAGGTATTTCTGACTCACACCATGTTATCTTTCAGGATCGATACTGGATTTAAGGTTTATGGTTTTATGAACTATCAACCCAATGTAGTGACTCGACAATTTGGCTTAAGCCAGATACTGCCAAAGTCTTTAGTATCCTGCTCGAAAGATACCGTGAGGGCTGGTCAAGCTCTTAACGCTAACAACCACTTAGCTTATCTTAAATTCCATAAGGCTCAATACCTTGAGCTTCCTATATTTAAGTTTCATAATTCTTTCTTCACCATCGAGGATTTCAACACATTGTGGTCACGTTACCATTGCCAGTACTTAGATAATTTTGTCTTTCTGCAATAGTTGTATGATGCTTTCACCGTTCTGGGCAGCAAACATCCACCTGCCAAGCCATTCAAAGAGGCTTTTGTCAACACAGTCCAAATCTCTGATGTTGAGGCTACTCCGCAGAAGAAGGTAACTTCTTTTCCCTTAACTATTTTTGTTTGAGAATCCACCCATGTTAACCATTTTGTATACTTGTTCTCCAGGTTCGGAAGCGTGCTTCGACCATTGTAGTTGTTCCACTTCAAAAAATACAGGCATGCCAAGTGTTTTCTATCTCACGAGCTATTGTATCAACGGACTTCTAATGTTCCTTACTACTTAGGTTTTGGAAGAGGTGTCGTCTGAAGACAAAGCTTCTTAGAGTGTACTAACTCTCAAGTCTTTCCTTCTATCAAGACTTTGATACCTGCTGCTCCGTCAAAGAAAAAACCAATTATCCTTGTCAAGAAGACGGCCTTGAAGGCTATTTCATCGAGTGTCCAATCCTCTAGGCCTCTTATTTCGACTCCCCCACATGAGGGCTTGAATCCTCCTCCTCCTCCCCAGCCAACGACATCTGAGGTACTGACCGTTTTTATCGCTTATTTTGTCCTCCTTTCTGAATATTGACTCGAGAATTCTTTGCAAGGACATCCCGCTGAAGATTTGATGGAAAATTTTGCACGTCTGAGCCCCCAAAGACCGGATGAATTTCAAGGCCTCTTCCCCGAAGTCAATCTGGATCCCAAAACTCAAACAAATGCCAATCCAGATACCTTGACGACTGTTGTCAACGAGCATGATACCCAAGGTGCCACCACTGAAGAGATTTTGACAACCGTTCTTGATGATTCTTTCGCTCAAACTTATGTAAACAAAGAACCTAGCACAACTGCTCATAGTGGTCCTGACGCTCAGGATTATGCACATCAGGGGCCCTTGAAAGCTGTTGCTGATGAAGTGACTAGGGAAGGCCATCAAAATTCACACACGTCTGTTGTGGGTACCTCCGACCCATCCTTACAAGATGCCAATTCCAACAGCTTCCTTAATCCAGAAGAAATTTCGGCCATGAAGGCGAAGAATCCTGTCGAGACTTTAAGGAGGCTCCAATAACTTCGACATGTGTCTGCTGATTCTGGGCCCTCCGCCTCAGTCTCATTTCCTCCACCGAAAGTGGACGCCGCTGTTACCCTTAAACTTCAACAGTTGAGATCTTATCTGTTTGAGGCTGAATTATTGATCGTGGTCGAAGAAGAATCTATGTTGGGGGTGTGAAGAAGAATTCTTCTTGTTCTAGGTAATAGTTTCGATGAAGACAAACACATTGTCGCTACGCGAAAAATGACACAGAGTCGCCACCGGATTTTATTTATCCCAATGAGGGAAAGGGAAATAGCGATAAAACCTTTGGTAAAAGAGCATGGTCATCGCAACCAAGTCTTAGGGTTCAGGAGTCGGTTTTGCAAGGGGAAGGTATTATCACCCCCTCGCATCCATCGTACTCGATAGGAACCTCCTAGGTTGTTTGGCGTGAATGTGTGTTTTATTTAAAAGTTTATTTGTTTAAAGAAAGAGAGGTTGGTGTTTTATTAGAGTGCTCGCCAAGGATTGAGGCCCTTGTGCCTACGTATATTCACTTGTATGAAGTGAAGAATCAGAGTGTTCGTAGTTCATGGGACTACGGTGGAAAACAGGATGTTGGGTGGACGATGCTATCATGCGCATTCTAGCAGTTAGGTGTATTGCAGCTCGCTCTTGGAGTCTTATGCGTTACCTGTTTGCGGTAGAACAGACGTAACATGTCCTTGGGTTAAAGGGTATAAATGATTAAATATGGGAAAGAAAGAAAAATAATGCTCGCTAGGATCATCATAATCCTATGCCTACGTATTCTCAACATGTGTGAGAAATCAGAGCAGCCGTAGTTCGGCCACTTAAGAAATGGTTTATTTTATACCTTGAAAAAGGTTTTCGGATTGACGCCCTAAGGCAAAAGAAGTTTGATGAGTTGATATTGTTTTTAGGTTTTTTTTTAGGGAAGCATTTATTCTTGACTAGGATTATACAAAAGACTTTGGATAGAGATGAATGTCTCGAATAACCAAGTCGAGCGCCTTGTATTCAAAACATTCGGAACGAGTGTAGGAGGATTCCGTTCTCATTCCTTCTCCACCACTTTAAAGTTCATGGTGCATAATTCTAATCGTATATTTTATTGTGTTTTGGATTTTTTATGAGAAAAGAGAACCACTTGACGCTGGATCAAGGTTTATTGTTTTTGAAAATGGTTTTGGAATCAAGAGCCAACAAGGACAATAGCAATTTTCACACTAAAATCATACAAACATATGGGGTTAGTCGGCTAAAAAAATCGAGACATGAAAAAAAAGCGGCGAACTCCTTGAAATTTTTTTTTAGGTAAAAACAGTAAGAAAATAAACAAACTGATCAGTTCACGCCGCGAACTAAGAAAAGTGAACATTCTGTTTTTTGCATGTTCGCGCCACGAACTGAGAAAGTTTTCATTCTGGTTTTTGAATGTTCCCGCCGCGACCTGAAGCGAAAAATGCGATATTTGCTGCTTTTTTTTTGCTGTCTTTTATGGTTTTCTCTCCTTTCTATTGGTTCTTAAAAAGGGTTTCTTGGTTCCCTTTGGACCTCACACAATACACCCAACACAAACACACTTAACAAATGATAATAAATGGCAAGTGCAGAAATATAAAGAGAGAAAGAGTTCGAAATGGATACCCAAGAGCTTCCTCTTTCTTTGTTAAGCTTCCACTGGTTTGGTTGTGTGTTTTCTTCCTTCTTCCTTATATGCTTTGAAGGTGCTTCTCCTCAAAGGTTCTCTATGGGTTTCTATGGAACTCTTTGATTCTTGCTGGTTTTCTTTCTCACTCTTTTTTTTTTTCTGGTTTTTGTTTAGGATTTCTCCCTCTCTCTATTTTTTCTGGTTTTTGTTTAGGGTTTCTCTCTCTCTCTCTCTCTCTCTCTCTCTCTCTCTCTCTCTCTCTCTCTCTCTCTCTCTCTCTCTCTCTCTCTCTCTCTCTCTCTCTCTCTCTCTCTCTCTCTCTCTCTCTCTCTCTCTCTCTCTCTCTCTCTCTCTCTCTCTCTATTTTTTCTAGTTTTTGCAATGTGTAGTGGATGTTGAATGTGTAAAGAGTCCCCTCTTTTTGTTTACAACCCCTTCCTCCTTATCTCTCCACTCTAGGGGTTTCTCTTCTCCCCACATATCAAATTTTTTCATGGGGTAATGTCTCTTACCACCTTTTCTCATGTCACTCTCTTTCTTTCCATTTCCATGCAAGAGGCTATGCTGCATTTTTGCTGTTGCACTTTGTCTATGCTGTTTTTTTCTGCAGCACTTTGTGCCTTACACCCATTTTGTTGGCTTGTGCTTGGACAACTCCTTTTGGTCAATGCTACTACTTTTTGACAGCACTTTGAAAATCTGATATTTAGATGTATTATCATATGATATTCCCTTGGTTTTGTGACATGTAGATTTTGTGACATGAGGTAATTTGCCACCTCTTGCATGGGGTTGTTTTGCCCATGATTAAACATGCATATTCTTGGTCTTAAAACATTCCAATGTTGATTTAATTCTTGTATATTTCTTGGACGTTTGTAAACACAATGTGGACTTGGTGTGGCATTACCATAACATGAATTTGATTAGAGACTTGAATGAAGATTAGAAATAAATTAATTTCTAAACATTACTTAGAGTTGGAAATCTTGCAACAAATGACATTCTTGTAATGTCATAAAATTTCTCTTTGTAATATTCTTGCCTCTAATTCATGAATTCATGATGGATTTCCCTAGAACCATTAAACTTGAAATGGATGAAGTCTTGAATTATGGACTTGTGATCTTGACTCATGCTTTGCAAATTTGAACTCCACTTGATCAAGAATTTGAAACAAAGTTGGATGAAGCAATCTTGAATTAGGCCTTGCATTTCATGTTCATTATGAATATTTATCTTGAATATTCTAATATTTTTCAAGTAACTTCTTCTTGAAGTAATCTACATGAATAGGCTTTCCAACTTAGATCAAACCTTAGGTGATGAACCTTTTCTTCCATGTAGTCCAAGATAGACAAGTTATCTCATTTGAAATGGAAAATAACAAATCGACCCAAACCTTACCTTGTGAACCCACATGCTTGATATGTAATGGAATAATATGATATGACGAATGCAGAGTATGAAAGGCTAAAGGTGAAAATGAGGGTGTGACAGCTGCCCCTATTTAATCCTCTTGGACCTGAATGTCTGGAGGATAAAGGTACTCGGACATTCATGGTAGAAGAGAATTAAATACTAGAATACCCGGAATTTTCAACTGGAGAGGTGTAGGATGGAAGTAGATGGTCAGCGAGATGGTTTAAAGAATGTGTCTGTTAGCAAACAAGGGTTAAGAGGGATATGATGATATGCTTGAGATACAATGCGGAATGAACATGAATGCTTTGCCAGCCGGAAGAGGAGGACTCCTGTAGAATTCCAAAAGGATAAGTTATACTACAAACAAGTTATCTAAAACTCTTTCTGCAAAAAGTCAAAGAGCTGTCTCATAATAGGGAATCAAAAATTGGCTAGGAGATATTCCTTCTACAAAAGATAGAGAGGACTCGAAAATAAATGACTGTGAGATACTCCTTCTACGAAAGGTAGATAGGACTCTAAAATAAATGATTGCGAGATATTCCTTCTACGAAAGATAGAGAGGACTCTAAAATAAAACGACTGTGAGATATTCCTTCTACGAAAGATAGAGAGGACTCTAAAAATAAAAGATTGCGGGATATTCCTTCTACGAAAGGTAGAGAGGACTCTAAAAATAACCAATTATGAGATATTCCTTCTATGAAAGGTAGAGAGGACTCTAAAAATAAAGGATTGTGAGATATTCCTTCTACGAAAGGTAGAGAGGAGTCTAAAAATAATTGTGAGATATTCCTTCTACGAAAGGTAGAGAGGACTCTAAAACTAAAGGATTGTGAGATATTCCTTCTACGAAAGGTAGAGAGGACTCAAAAATAAATGATTGTGAGATATTCCTTCTACGAAAGGTAGAGAGGACTCGAAAAATAAAAGATTGCGAGATATTCCTTCTACGAAAGGTAGAAAGGACTCTAAAAATAAAGAATTGCGAGATATTCCTTCTACGAAAGGTAGAGAGGACTCTAAAAATAACCGATTATGAGATATTCCTTCTACGAAAGGTAGAGAGGACTCTAAAAATAAAGGATTGTGAGATATTCCTTCTACGAAAGGTAGAGGGGACTCTAAAAGATAAACGATTGTGAGATATTCCTTCTACGAAAGGTAGAGAGGACTCAAAAATAAACGATTGTGAGATATTCCTTCTACGAAAGGTAGAGAGGACTCGAAAACAAACGGTTTTCCTCTTACAAAAGGCAAGGAGGACTCCTGAACAAAAGGTTAGGAGAAAAATATTCCTTCTACAAAAGGTAGAGAGGACTCCAGAATAAAAGGTTAGGAGAAATAGTAACTCCTTCTACATCAAATAGCGGAGACTCCCTCGGGAGAATATGATCGTATTTCCTTCTATCACGGCAGAAAGGACTCCATAACAAAAGGTTAGGAGAAAAATTTCCTTTTACAAAAGGTAAATAGGACTCCAGAACAAAAGGTTTGGAGATAATTCCTTCTACAAAAGGTAGATAGGAAACTCCCTCAGGAGAGGACGATCATACTTTCTTCTGCAAAAGGCAGAACAGACCCCTAAACAAAAGGTTAGGAGAAAAATTCCTTCCACAAAAGGTAGAGAGGATACTTACAAAAGGTAAGTTGACAAGAACCTGTACAAAAGGCACGGTGGGTCTTACTAACAGTAAGTTAAATCTGTTGCGAAAGGCAAGGTGAAGATATTTCGTGAAAGAGACACAAAAAGACTCACAAAAGGTAAGTTGAGGGCAATAACCATCCTCTTGCAAAAGGTAGAGGAAACTTGGAAAGGGTATCAGAACATCATTTGACCTCACAGACACAACGCCGGAGATGATATTCTTTAAGTATGGTGACCATTCAGTTCTTGGCCACATAGGCATCAAGCATCCAAATTGATCGAAGATACCCAACACAAAGTTTTGTCGCATGTAAAAGACAGCGAGAAAACGCTTACGGAAGGGAACCAAAAGGATAAGATTTCATGTGAAAGACCATGAAATCCCTTACGAAAGGTAAGGCGAGAAGCTATCTCAAAATGGACTTACAAAAGGTAAGTGAAAGGTAATAACCATCCTCTTGCAAAGGCAGAGGGACTTTGAAAAAGGGTATCAGAACATCATTTGACCTCACAGTCAAAACGGCGGAGATGACATTCTTTAAGTATGACGACCATTTAGTTCTTGGCCACATAGGCATCAAGCATCCAAATTGATCAAAGATACCCAACACTAAGTTTTGTCGCATGTAAAAGACAGCGAGAAAACGCTTACAAAAGGGAAGCGAAAGGATAAGATTTCATGCGAAAGGCCATGAAATCCCTTACGAAAGGTAAGGTGAGAAGATATCTCAAAATGGACTTACAAAAGGTAAGTGAAGGGTAATAACCATCCTCTTGCAAAGGCAGGGGGACTTTGAAAAGGGTATCAGAACATCATTTGACCTCACAGGCACAACGGCGGAGATGACATTTTTTAAGTATGACGACCATTTAGTTCTTAGACACATAGGCATCAAGCATCCAAATTGATCGAAGATACCCAACACAAAGTTTTGTCGCATGTAAAAGACAGCGAGAAAACGCTTACGAAAGGGAAGCGAAAGGATAAGATTTCATGCGAAAGGCCATGAAATCCCTTACGAAAGGTAAGGTGAGAAGATATCTCAAAATGGACTTACAAAAGGTAAGTGAAGGGATAACACTCTTAAAGGATCCTACTAGGATGTCCACAGGAAATTTGTATCTTTGAGAACGACCGACTAAGCACGTATGTAAAAATGCAGGATGTATGCAAAAATGTCGGGGATCCAAGGACATGGTGATTATGGGTGAGGGTCACGCTAAGTATGGTTGGGCTCTGAAGGGTTAAATGGTTAGGCTAGAAACTGACTCCTTGTTTTATTGTCAAATGGGAACTATTTTTACGGTTTGCCAGACAATAACTGGACTTTGAAAGGAAAATTGACTACCAAGCGGGAACCGGCGTCTGAAAGTAGGCTAAAGGAAAAGGTGATTTGGTCGGGTGGGCTAATAGCATGATTCCCTAACACCCGTCTTGAACTTGAAAGAGCTTGCTTGATAAGCTTAAAGGCATGGAAAGAGCTTGCCCCATTTTTAGTTCAGCTTGCCCCAGTCTGAGGGTCTTTGGAGAATTTTCCTTTGAAACACGGAGAGGAATTGCCCTAGTTTTAGTTCAACTTGCCCCAGTCTGAAAGGGTCTCTGGAGAATTTCTCCTTAAAAGAGAGATTGGAGGTAGCTCGTCATGAGATGACCTCGAGATGGCCTGCCTCAGAATCTTGCGTGATGAAGAGGTTAGTCCTTGATTAACCAACTCTTGGAGTGATGGGCCTCGACGTACTCTTGAAGTAGCTTTCCCCCAAAATGAGCGTTGAAGCGATTCGACCTGCACTGATTGAGGATTGGAAGGACTTTTCTTTTAATCAAAGAACCTTCGAATGACCTGCCCCTAGTTGGTAGAGTCTTGTGATGATTCTCTTTTGATCAACCAATTTTTGCAAGACTCGTCCCCTAATCAAATGATGCTTCGGGGCTTGCTTTAGACTAGCCTATTTCACCATCATTGGATGCCAATGCCCCTGATCCACAGGACCACAAGGTGCTTTTGATTCCGGTCAATTTTGATGAACGGTCAAATCCTCTTTGATTACTCTTTGGTAGCCTTTCCTTGATGTTAAATATCGACTTGCAATTTAAATTATTTATTCACAAATGGTAATTTTAATGCAATTCTCATGCAAATTTGAAAGATCATTTTATTAGGAATGATGTGGAAGTGTGTGACGAATGGACCATTAATCTAAACGTAGTGTTGATTTATTGGTGTGTGAAAAATATAGCAAGAATATGACACCAATACTGAAGATTAGCAAATATGTGGGGAGTAAGCTTACGCAACCTTACTGTAGCATGCTTTTAGAATAAACCCTGCTTCAATTAGGTCTTTTTAAGGGTTGTAACACGTTCTGGTTCACGGTTATAGAAACAAAGGATATAAGGCTCAAAGTATTATTTGTCCCCACCATTTCTTCGTGATGATCTCCAGTCCTATGTTCAGCTAATTCCACACATGCTTATCTTGACAGTGTAAGCTTGACGGTTCAAGGTTCGTTCGACGTGGCAGTCACCTTATTTAGTTTTGATGGATGTTAGTGACCCTTTTTGATTTGAGTAGCCACTGAATCTTATTTTGTTTTTGTTGAGGGTTTGAGGACCTCTTTTGATTTTGTTTTTGATCCCTAACTTTTGCCATAGTTGCCTCTTTAGGTGTTCAACTTAGCGGGCTTTTCTTTTAACATATATATTTTTTTGAAAGGCCTGTGACTGCCAAGTCGTTGGTCGTTGAAGAACAAATTCCATAACAAGGATTTCATCTTGCGATTGAACGTGCAATCAGATTAATTGAACACTACCCATGCCCCAGGTTTATCATAAGGGTTTAAATCCGAAGGAAACTCCTACTTCTAGGCTCAAAGTGGTTGACTAGGGACTAACTCCTTATATCTCTGGTGTTTAGGGGATTTGAAATAATGCCTGTACATCATCAGCAGGATTTTATTCGAAAGCATACAATTGCAATTATGGGTATTTCGTTTTCGTCATCCTCCCTCTAGTTTTTGCTAAAACAAAGGTTTGATTAAATAAGTGGACGAGAGGTAGATGAAACTCCTTTTTTATATTTTTTTCTCTCGTTTTTTGTTGTTGTTGTAAGTGAAGAAAAGATGAGCGAATGCGACATGATTACTTCAAAAAGCATGATTACTTCATTAATATTACCATTCAAAACAAAACAATGTTTAAAAACAAGTAGCAAATGACGGGAAATAAATTACAAATGCTTATAAAAATTGTCGGTATTGGGTACTGGGCTTTTCCTTTCTTGACTCGCGCTTAGGCTAGCCTTCTTGCTCATTGGGACCACTATGATAACCTTTTCCATGCCCACTTTCAAAATTTTATTCCATGCCAGAAACTGATGAACCTGCCCGACCAGATGAAGGGTTGACGTTAATTTGAAGGCCTTGAGGCATAAATGAAATAAATATGGACTCAATCAACCCTTGTACTTGGTACTTCAAACTTTTACAATCCTCAATCGTGTGTCCAGGCGCTCAAGAGTGGAATACACACCTGGCATTTGCATCATAGCCTAGAGGAGGAGGTGTTGGAGGAGGACCAAGTTCTCTTAGCTGGACCAAAGAGTTACTGAGAAATAAAGGGAGGAGTCGACTGTACGACATAGAGATTGGGTCAAAGTGTTTCTCTGGCCTCCTTGGTCTGTTCGGGCCTCGTTGGGCAGAGCTTCGACACTGATTTAGATATGGATTCTTACTTTGTGGTTGATTCCTTGGACTTGACTGAGGATTAAGTAATGGTCATTGATAAGTACGCTTCATAGGTCCAAGTGGTAGGTCATGCTCATGAGGCATCCCTTGACTTGAGGGGGATTTAAGTACTTCCATAGGATCAAGCATTTTTGCGGCAACAACTGGTGCGGGGTTACTTTCCTTCCTCATCAGTGTTTGCAGGATCTCCATAATCAAGTTCACCTGAGTTTTCAGTTGCTTGACCTCCTCTTTTAACAATTCTTGACCTTGCTGAAGCTCTCCCATAGTAATCTGAGACATGTTGCCAGTTCTGAGCGGGTGTCGGAAAATCAGCCAGTTAGTTAGAAACAAAAGGCGATATGAGGTTTTCGGGAAATGATATGCAGAATGCAGATGCAATGCACATGAAATAGATTGAATGCACCGGGATGCAATGTACTTAATCTGATTTTAGCACACGGGATCAAAGGTACGGATCAAGGATAAAAGTTAATTGATTGTAACACAAGGTTCTCACCAGGTGTGATCTAAGGTTCAATTGGGATCCCAAAGTCATGGATCCACATGATTGTTCATCATACATGACATGAATATGTCGGAGGATGACTCCATCACATGAATCTCTTTTGGGTGAGGTCCTCGTATCGAACCACGCGAGAAGAGCTTCTCGGGGACCCATACTACGAGACACGTCGACACTGGGTTCTAGACAAGGATTTCAGAGTCATGGACTTCCTTGACTGTTTGTTACGTATGTCAATCATTGTCAGGCAACAAACCATCAAGAAAGTCTCTTCTGGACGAGGTCTTTGTATCGATCCATACGACAAGAGCTTCTTGAGGACCCATACTACGTGACCATCAATCTTAGTTGGCCAATGGTTTAGGGTTCTAAAAAGGTCCTTAGAGTAATGATTCCCAAGAACACATTGTTTCAACACGACAAGAGCTTGACGGTTGCCATCATCCTCAAAGGAATCTACTCTAAGCGAGGTTCTCGTATCGACTATCACGAGATGAGCATCTCAGAAGCTCATACTACTCAACCTATCTTATCTCAATTTTAACATTCTAGACTCGGGTATAGAGTCTTTCCCTCAAGTTTTGCCGCTAATGTATCCAATCCATACCACGACGAGTGAAACCAAACAAGGTGAGGTACAATTGAATAAATAAGGGAAAGTGATAAACAAACAAATAAAAGGAAAGGACCCAAACATGTGAAAAACAAACTAGGTTAGGTTTGACTCACTTAGGGAAGAGTCCCCAGCAGAGTCGCTATGCGAAAAATGACACAGAGTCGCCACCGGATTCTATTTATCCCAAGGAGGGAAAGGGAAATAGCGATAAAACCTTTGGTAAAAGAGCATGGTCATTGCAACCAAGTCTTAGGGTTCGGGAGTCGGTTATGCGAGGGGAAGGTATTAACACCCCCTCGCATCCATCGTACTCGATGGGAACCTCCTAGGTTGTTTGGCGTGAATGAGTATTTTATTCTAAAAGTTTGTTTGTTTAAAGAAAGAGGGGTTGGTGTTTTATTAGAGTGCTCGTCAAGGATTGGGGCCCTTGTGCTTACGTATATTCACTTGTATGAAGTGAAGGATCAGAGCACTCGTAGTTTATGGGACTACGGTGGAAAACAAGATGTTGGGTGGACGATGCTAACTGCGCATTCTAGCAGTTAGGTGTATTGCGGCTCGCTCTCGGAGTCTTATGCATTACCTGTTTGCGGTAGAACGGACGTAACATGTCCTTGGGTTAAAGGGTATGGATGATTAAATATGGGAAAGAAAGAAAATTGTGCTCGCTAGCATCATCACAATCCTATGCCTACGTATTCTCAACATGTGTGAGAAATCAGAGCAGCCGTAGTTCGGCCACTTAAGAAATAATTGTGTATTGGTTGATTTTATACCTTGAAAAAGGTTTTTGGATTGACGCCCTAAGGCAAAAGAAGTTTGATGAGTTGGTATTGATTTTAGGTTTTTTTTAGGGAGGAATTTATTCTTGACTAGGATTATACAAAAGACTTTGGATAGAGATGAATGTCTCGAATAACCAAGTCGAGCGCCTTGTATTCAAAACATTCGGAACGAGTGTAGGAGGATTCCATTCTCATTCCTTCTCCACCACTTTAAAGTTCATGGTGCATAATTCTAATCGTATATTTTATTGTGTTTTGGATTTTTTATGAGAAAAGAGAACCACTTGACGTTGGATCAAGGTTTATTGTTTGTAAAGATGTTTGAAGTGATGCGATCAAGGTCGACGGCGGTACATAAGACAATCGACTTACAAGGTTAAAAATGGCTCGATAAAATCGAGAGTTTGTTTTTGAAAATGGTTTTTGGAATTAAAAGTCAACAAGGACAATAACAATATTCACACTAAAATCATACAAACATATGGGGTTAGCCGGCTAAAACAAAATCGAGACATGCAAGAAAATAAACAAACTGATCAGTTCGCGCCGCGAACTGAGAAAAGTGAACATTCTATTTTTTGCATGTTCGCGCCGCGAACTGGGAAAGTTTTCATTCTGGTTTTTGCATGTTCGTGCCGCAACCTGAAGCGAAAAGTGCAATATTTTTGTTTTTGTCATCTTTTCTGGTTTTCTTTCCTTTCTATTGGTTCTTAAAAAAGGGTTTCTTGGTTCCCTTTGGACCTCACACAATACACCCAACACAAACACACTTAACAAATGATAATAAATGGCAAGTGCAGAAATATAAAGAGAGAAAGAGTTCGAAATGGATACCCAAGAGCTTCCTCCTTCTTTATTAAGCTTCCACTGGTTTGGTTGTGTGTTTTCTTCCTTCTTCCTTCTATGCTTTGAAGGTGCTTCTCCTCAAAGGTTCTCTATGGGTTTCTATGGAACTCTCTTTATTTTTTTGCTGGTTTTCTTTCTCACTCTTTTTTCTGGTTTTTGTTTAGGGTTTCTTCCTCTCTTTATTTTTCCTGGTTTTTGCAATGTGTAGTGGATGTTGAATGTGTAAAGAGTCTCCTCTTTTTGTTTACAGCCCCCTCCTTCTTATCTCTCCACTCTAGGGTTTTCTCTTCTCCCCACATATCAGATTTTTTCATGGGGTAATGTCTCTTACCACCTTTTCTCATGTCACTCTCTTTCTTTCCATTTCCATGCAAGAGACTATGCTGCATTTTTGCTGTTGCACTTTGCCTATGCTGTTTTTTTCTGCAGCACTTTGTGCCTTGCACCCATTTTGTTGGCTTGTGCTTGGACAACTTCTCTTGATCAATGCTACTACTTTTTGACAACATTTTGAAAATCTGATATTTAGATGTATTATCATATGCTATTCCCTTGGTTTTGTGACATGTAGATTTTGTGACATGAGGTAATTTGCCACCTCTTGCATGGGGCTGTTTTGCCCATGATTAAACATGCATATTCTTGGTCCTAAAACATTCCAGTGTTGATTTAATTCTTGCATATTTCTTGGATGTTTGTAAACACAATGTGGACTTGGTGTGACATTACCATAACATGAATTTGATTAGAGACTTGAATGAAGATTAGAAATAAATTAATTTCTAAACATTACTTAGAGTTGGAAATCTTGCAACAATGACATTCTTGTAATGTCATAAAATTTCTCTTTGTAATATTCTTGCCTCTAATTCATGAATTCATGATGGATTTCCCTAGAACCATTAAACTTGAAATGGATGAAGTCTTGAATTATGGACTTGTGATCTTGACTCATGCTTTGCAAATTTGGACTCCACTTGATCAAAAATTTGAAACAAAATTGGATGAAGCAATCTTGAATTTAGGCCTTGAATTTCATGTTCATTAGGAATATATCTTGAATATCCTAATATTTTTTCAAGTAAATTATTCTTGAAGTAATCTACATGAGTAGATTTTACAACTTAGATCAAACCTTAGATGATGAACCTTTTCTTCCATGTATTCCAAGATAGGAAATTTATCTCTTTTAAAAATGGAAAATAACAAACCGATCCAATCCGTACCTTGTGAACCCACATGCTTGATATGCAATGGAATAATGTGTGATATGATGAATGCAAAGTATGAAAGGCTAAAGGTGAAAATGAGGGTGTGACACACATTAACATAAAAAAGAGTCAAAGCTTGCAGACTAGAGCAATCAAGTTCAAATTATCAAAAAGTTTTGGAAAATAAATGGAAGAATCAAGATGGTTGAATATGCATTACAATTTAAGTATATATAATATAATTGCTCATAAAAACCATGCATATTAATCTTAAACCTTTCATGAATCTTTTAAAATGATTTTTAAATCAACTATTCAATTTTTGGTGAATTACGTTCTTTAGAACCGACGTAATAGCACTATAAAACCGCCACAAGTTTCACAATTTTCTCAAAAAGTGTTTTTTTATGTTGCAAGGGGTTAACCGATTAACCATTTGTTAGTGAAAATGTGTTAATTGATTAAAACTGAACCAATTGTACTTTTTCATGAAAATTTTGATGTGAACAAAATTTTGAAAGCATTTTTGAACCACGCCATCTTTTCATGTATTTGTACACTTTTAGAAAGGTGTTAAGGCATTATATAAACCATACTTTTCATAATTCAAACTCATCTCTCTTTCATAGCAATTTATAACTTATATTCTCTCATTTTCAAAATTAAGTGTTCTTGTCATAACTTTTTATTGAAACTTTTGCACATCAATTTCATTACATTTTCAAATAGTCTCAACTACATAAATCATTAAGCACTTGTACTACATATTAAAAATTGCCTACTTGATAGAGAAGATCAATTCTAGGAATTGGTATAAATTTTTATACAAATTTAAACACTTGTAAAAATTCAGATTGTTGTAATTTCCTTGCTATCCAAGATTGTTGGAAGTAAGAGAGTGAATAAGGAATGATTGTTCTCTTATTACACTTTGTAAAGATCATAAGAGGATTGTCCTTAATAATTATTTGCTTATGTTAGAAGATTGTAGGCAGGTCTTGGTGGAAGACTTGTACAAATATTTGACATAATGCAAATCTCTCACGGGGAGTCAGGGGACTGGAGTACTATCGGATTGTGAGGGGAACCAGGATATATCTTTGTGTCATTTACTTTCTGCATTTATTTTTCAGCATATTTACTTTCATATCATTTCTGAAAAATAACAAAACCAGTGCTAATACTTCAGATAGAGAAAAGTCCAATAAATCTAGTTCACCCCTTTTAGAGACCGCGCATAAACTAACAATTGGCATCAGAGCAGGTTATAGGTAACTTGTTCTTATAGATCCAGCATGGCTTCCACTAGCGCAAATCTGGTTTTCAAAGATGGCAGCAGTAGTAACAAACCTCCTCTATTTTCTAGAGAATATTTCAACTTTTAGAAAATCCGTATGAAAGCATATTTATAAGCTTAAGGAGAAAGAATATGGGAAACTGTTGAAAATGATCCTCATCAACCAGTTAGTGTGCTTAATGGTGCTGACACTGATAAGATTAAAAGTTCATATGATGAAGATGATAAAAAGAAAATACTTGATGAAAAGAAATCTATTAACATATTACAAAGTGCATTAAGTGTGGATGAATTCTTTCGCATTTCACAATGTAAATCTGCAAAAGAAATCTGGGACACCTTGGTGGAAACTCATGAAGGAACCACTGAAGTCAAAAGATCTAGACTGAATACATTAAGTCAGGAATATGAGATATTTCGAATGCAGCCCGGAGAATCCATAGTTGTTCTATAGAAAAAATTTGTACATTTGACTAATCACTTAATAGCACTTGGTAAGAAATTTTCTAACGATGAACTAAATCTCAAAGTTCTTAGATCTTTGACAACCAAAATTTACAGCGATATCAAAAAAGAAGAGTCTTTCTACCATGACGTCTGCTTCCTTGTTCGGAAAGCTTCAAGAACATAAAATAGAACTTAAAAGATTAGAGCAACAAAAAATACAAGTAAAATATTCAAAAGATGTTGTATTAAAGACAAAATTCAAATTTCATGATAGCAATCAAGAGGAGAAATCCACTGATGATGATGATAATCTTATTAAAAGGTTTGAAAAGTTCTTGAGAAAAGAAAGGAAAAAGAAGATAATTCACAAAGAAGCATCAAAATTGATATCAACTTTGACATCAAATTCTTATGAAAGAGATAAATGCCTAATTTTATGCTATTAATTTTCAATTATAAATATATTCTTCCTATGTTATCACTTTGCTTTGTATTTTGTTCTATTTTGTCTTCTTTTTGATGATGTCAAAAGGGGGAGAAATAGTTAGTATTGTATATGTTCTTGTTCATAATTCTTTCAGCTGAGAAAGCCTTGAAATGAAAAAGCAAAGGGGAGATTCTAGTTGCTACTCAATATTTTAACAAGTCACATATTGAAGCAACTCATTGATGAATAAGTTAAATTTCAAATAATGGTTTGTCATCATCAAAAAGGGGGAGAATATGAAGAAGAGTTCTCCTTGTCCTAGGTTATAGTTTTGATGAAGACAAATACATCAACAAAAAGAAGAGTCAAAGCTTGAAGACTAGAGCAATCAAGTTCGAATTATCAAAAAGCTTTGGAAAATAAATGGAAGAATCAATATGGTTGAATATGTATTACAATTCAAGTATATATATCATAATTACTCATAAAAACCATGCATATTTATTTTAAACCTTTCATGAATCTTTTAAAATGATTCTTAAATCAACTATTCAGTTTTTGGTAAATTATATGTTTTGAACCGCCGTAATAGCACTTCAAAACCGCCACAAGTTTAACAATTTTCTCAAAAAGTGGTTTTTTTATGTTGCAAGGGGTTAACTGATCAACCATTTTCTAGTGCAAATGTGTTAATCAATTAACGCTGAACCAGTGACACTTTTTCATGAAAATTTTGATATTGACGAATTTTTGAAAGCATTTTTGAAACATGACATCTTTTCATGTATTTATACATTTTTAGAAAGGTGTTAAGACATTATATAAACCATACTTTTCAGAATTCAAACTCATTTCTCTTTCATAACAATTCATAACTTATATTCTCTCATTTTCAAAATCAAGTGTTCTTGACATAAATTTTTGTTGTAACTTTTGCACATCAATTTCATTACAATTTCAAATAGTTTCAACTACATAAATCATTAAACACTTGTACTACATATTAAGAATTACCTATTTGATAGAGAAGATAAATTCTAGGAATTGATATACATTGTTATACAAATTTAAACACTTGTAAAAATTCAGATTGTTGTAATTTCTTTGTTATCCAGGATTGTTAGAAGCAAGAGAGTGAATAAGGGAAGATTATTCTCTTATTGCACTTTGTAAAGATCATAAGGGGATTGTGCTTATTGATTGTGTTACTTCTGTTAGAAGATTATAGGTAGGTTTTGATGAAAGACTTGTACAAATATTTGACATAGTGGAAATCTCTCGCGGGGAGTGAGAGGACTGGAGTACTCTCAGATTGTGAGGGGAACCAGGATATATCTTTGTGTCCTTTACTTTTTGCATTTATTTTTTAGCATATTTACTTTCATATCATTTCTGAAAAATAACAAAACCAGTGCTAATACTTCAAATAGAGAAAAGTTCAATAAATCTAGTTCACCCCTCTTAGAGACCGCGTATAAACTAGCAACTAGCATTAAAACAGGTTATAGGTAACTTGTTCTTATAGATCCAACATGGCTTCCACTAGCGCAAATCCGATTTTTAAAGATGGCGGTAGCAGTAACAAACCTCCTCTATTTTCTGGAGAATATTTCGACTTTTATAAAAATCCGTATGAAAGCACATTTAGAAGCTCAAGGAGAAGGAATCTAGGAAACTGTTAAAAATGGTCCTCATCAACCAATTAGCGTGCTTAATGGTGTTGGCACTGCTAAGATTAAAAGTTCATATGATCAAGATGATAAAAAGAAAATACATGATGAAAAGAAAGCTATTAACATATTATAAAATTCATTAAGTATGGATGATTTCTTTCGCATTTCACAATGTAAATCTACAAAAGAAGTCTGGGACACCTTAGTGGAAACTCATGAAGGAACCACTAAAGTCAAAAGATCTAGACTGAATACATTAAGTCAGGAATATGAGATATTTTGAATGCAGCTCGGAGAATCCATAGTTGCTATATAGAAAAAATTCGTACATTTGACTAATCACTTAATAGCACTTGGTAAGAAATTTTCTAACGATGAACTAAATCTCAAAGTTCTTAGATCCTTGACAAGAGAATGGCAACCAAAAGTTACAGTGATATCAAAAAAGAAGAGTCTTTCTACCATGACGTCCACTTCCTTGTTTGGAAAGCTTCAAGAACATAAAATAGAACTTGAAAGATTAGAGCAATGTGAAATACATGTAAAAGATTCAAAAGATGTTATGTTAAAGACAAATTTAAAATTTCATGATAGCAATCAAGAGGAGGAATCCACTGATGACGATGATAATCTTATTAAAAGGTTTGAAAAGTTCTTGAGAAAAGAAAGGAAAAAGAAGATCATTCACAATGAATCATCAAAATTGATACGACTTTGACATCAAATTCTTACGAAGGAGATAAGTGTCTAATTTTATGCTATTAATTTTCAATTATAAATATATTTTTCCTATGTTATCACTTTGCTTTGTATTTTGTTCTATTTTGTCTTCTTTTTGATGATGTAAAAAGGGGGAGAAATAGTTGGTATTGTATATGTTCTTGTTCATAATTCTTCTAGGGGAGAAAACATTGAATTGAAAAATCAAGGATAAGATATACAAGATAGGGGGAGATTCTAGTTGCTACTCAATATTTCAAAAAGTCACATATTGAAGCAACTCATTGATGAACAAGTTAAATTTCAAAGAAGGGTTTGTCATCATCAAGAAGGGGGAGAATGTGAAGAAAAGTTCTTCTTGTTCTAGGTTATAGTTTTAATAAAGACAAACACATCAACAAAAAGAAGAGTCAAAGCTTGAAGACTAGAGCAATCAAGTTCAAATTATTAAAAATCTTTGGAAAATAAATAGAAGAATCAAGATGGTTGAATATGTATTACAATTCAAGTATATATATCATAATTGCTCATAAAAACATGCATATTCATCTTAAACCTTTCATGAATCTTTTAAAATGATTTTTAAATCAACTATTTAGTTTTTGGTGAACTATGTTGTTTTGAACGACCGTAATAACACTTTAAAATCGCCGCAATGTTCATAATTTTCTCAAAAAGTGTTTTTTTTACATTGCAAGGGGTTAATCGATTAACCATTTGCTAATGCAAATATGTTAATTGATTAACACTGAACCAGTGACACTTTTTCATGAAAATTTTGATGTGAACAAATTTTTGAAAGCATTTTTGAACCATAACACCTTTTCATGTATTTGTACACTTTTAGAAAGGTGTTAAGGCATTATACAAACCATACTTTTCAGAATTCAAACTCATCTCTCTTTCATAGAAATTCATAACTTATATTCTCTTATTTTCAAAATCAAGTGTTCTTGACATACGTTTTTGTTGAAACTTTTGCACATCAATTTCATTACATTTTCAAATAGTTTCAACTACATAAATTATTAAGCACTTGTACCACATATTAAGAATTTCCTACTTGATAGAGAAGATCAATTCTAGGAATCGATATACTTTGTTATGCAAATTCAAACACTTGTAAAAATTTAGATTATTGTAATTTTCTTGCTATCCATGATTGTTGGAAGCAAGAGAGTGGATAAGGGAGGATTGTTGTAACACACTTCTAAACCCTGTAGAATAAACATAAATAAATTAGAGTAATTATCATGCATTTCACAAAAGGGTGTCACATAATTTTCAAAACATCACATAAACCTGTTGTGCTCATTAACACTTAAATTAAATTCATACTTTTTATAAACTTTCACCTTAAGCATGTAGCAGCAGATTTACTCCAATCATAGCAGACATAATGAAAGTATCATACTCATCTTATTCATAATCAATACTTAGGCATAAATCCTATACTCCACATAATTCAGATAAACATAAAAACATAAAGTAGAGTATATAATGTATCTCTCAAACATAACCCGAAATATCCCAGTGTTACATGATCAGAGCACGACTCGACCCAACTAAAATAAAGACACAAGTCAAGCTACTCCAATAGCTACCTCGCATTAGAAGCAACTCTACTCCTCGATACTTGAGCGATGTCGTATAAAACATCATTCCAACAGAAGGGTGAGAATTCATATAATTATTAAAATTATAAGATAATAATTAATCTAAGGCATACAAGCATAATTCAATTATTCTCACACTTCAAAGTTTCATCAACAAAGTATCACTCAAGTAACCATACCATTCACAAGTATATACACACAATCCACAATTTCACCAATTTCAACAATTCACATAGATACACATAATCTCATAGTACAAGCATATACACAATGAGACTCAATGCAAAACTCAATGCAAGACTCAATGCGACTCAAGCCATTTGGTTCATATAGAACCCATCAATTCTCATCAATTCCCATTCGGAATTATGGATACATCGCTTATACCCCACTAGGAACAACATCTCAGTCATTCTACCCCAACGATTACCCCACTAGAAACGACATCTTAGTCATTCTACCCCAGTGCTTACTCTACTAGGAACGACATCTTAGTCATTCTACCCCGGTGATTACTCCACTAGGAACGACATCTTAGTCATTCTACCCCATTGATTACTCCACTTGGAACGACATCTTAGTCATTCTATCCCAGTGATTACTCCACTAGGAACGACATCTTAGTCATTCTACCCCAGTGCATACGACTATATCACTTATACCTCACTAAAACGACATCTCAGCCATTCTACCCTATTGAGTACGAGTCTTGTACATGTCTTATGTAATACAAACCATGATAACCGACTCATGACAAACATATGCATACACGTGTAATTCAACATAATGAATTACTTACCATACAATTACACATACTTGCACATTTTTATGAATCATCCACACACAATTCACTTTCAAATAGTATACAACACAGTTTACAATACAATTACAATTGTATTATCATTACAACAAGAAATAATCATCATGTATTTCATGTTGTCACACATAAAATATACTTATACAAGCATACACATAAGTATTCGATAAATTATCCACAATAATTTCACAACCGACAACAAATAATACAACAGTTCATTAATAGAACATATACACAATTGACTTCCCAAACATATTAGATATAAAAATATTAGGCAGCCAGTTATATTATCTATACTTTGTTAAAGCTCTATTCATTAGCTTTTCAACACTTTGAATAGGGACAAAAACAGAATTACAGATCAAAAGTTATGGCCAAAATTGTAGAAGCGAAAATTTTACCAATACATAGCATTGCGTCGACCGCTGGCGACAGATCAGTCGACGCAAACAGTGCAGAATCAAATCCAGAAAACGCATTCAGTATGCATCGACCGCTGCAACGTATGCATCGATGCAAATAGTGTTGAATGCAGAATTTTCTGCGTTTTTCACCGTTGGAGGCCTTCCAGACCTCCGATTTCAATTATGTAAAAAGCCTCAGTTCCAAAATTCAAAATACTACCATTATATGATAATTATAATAGCCCACAACATATATTTAAGGATCCTACCATCATATATCATAAAATCATTAATTTCAAAACCATGGAAATTAGGGATTTTTTATCCTAAATATGATACTACCCATCATACACTATCATACAATCCCAATAATCATATAAAAATCCACCCTTACCTTGATTTTCTTGAATTTCTTGAGTTCTCTTGGTTCTTCTCTTCTTCTCCACTCCTCTTTCCCTCTTGCCTCTTTACTAACTTTTTAACCCTATTCTATCTTTTTTTTTCTTATTTTATAAATCTCACAATTATTCTTATAATTCTATTGGGCTTACTAACTCACCATCATAATTTCTATTCACACCCTCCATTAAGCCCAATGATTAATTCTAGCAATTCTACATTATTTTACCAATTAGAAATGAATCACATAAACTAATTAATTTAAATAACTTAATTAAATCAATTAATTCTTATAAATCAAACAATTCATATAATTTCAATAAATCAAATAATTCAAATAAATCACATAAATTAATTAATTCAAATAAATCATCACAAATTAATTAATTCAAATAAATCACACAAATCAAATAATTCAAATAAATTACATAATTCAATTAAATCAATTAAATCAAATAGGCACAAAATCACACAATTAAGCAATTAAATAAATAATTACTAAAAATTGGGGTGTTACAACCCTCCCCCACTTAAAAAAAATTCTCCCTCGAAAATTACCTCAAACGAATAACTCAGGATAAGAATCCCTCATCTGACTCTCAAGCTTCCAAGTCTCGTTTCCACCAGCTGGTCCTCCCCAAGCGACCTTCACCAAAACAATCTCTTTACCTCGAAGTTGCTTCAACTCCCAATCCTCTATCCACATAGGTGATGTCTCCACAGTTAGGTTATCTCTCACTTGCACATCATATACTTGGACTACATGAGACGGATCCGCAATGTATTTCCTGAACTGAGATACATGGAACATGTCATGGAGATTAGCAAGCGACATCGGCAAAGCAACACGATAGGCTACCTCTCCTATCCTCTGCAAAATGTGATAAGGACCAATAAAATGCGACATCAACTTACGTGACTTCAATGCTCTACCCATACTAGTTATTGGAATAACTCGAAGAAACACATGATCTCCCTCTTGAAACTCAAGTGCTTTCCTCCTCTTGTCATGATAACTCTTTTGACGACTCTGACAAATCTTCATCTTCTCTTGAATCATCTTAATCTTATCAGTAGTCTGCTAGACTACCTCGGGTCCAACCATGACACTCTCTCCCGACTCATACCAACACAATGTCGTCTTACACCACCTACCATATAATGCCTTAAATGATGCCATTCCAATACTCGAATGAAAATTGTTGTTGTAAGTAAACTCAATCAAAGGCAAGTAGCTATCTGAAGCTCCTCCCTTTTCTAATACACAAGCTAAATCCTCAAGTGACTGAATCATCCTCCCAGTCTGACCATCTGTTTGCAGATGATAAGCTGAACTGAAACGCAACTTCGTACCCAAAGCACTTTGCAAACTCTCCCAAAATGTCAAAGTAAACCTAGGATCTCTATCTGACACAATAATAGACAAAATACCATGCAAACTGACAATTCTTTCAATATACAGCTTCACTAACCTCTCCAACGGGTAATCCGTTCTCATTGGAATAAAGTGAGCAGATTTCTTCAGTCTATCCATAATAACCCAAATAGCTTCATAAATACTCTGTGTTCTAGGTAAACCGGACATAAAATTCATCGATATGCTATCCCATTTCCACTCAGGAATAGACAATAGTTGCATCAAACCCGACGGTCTCTGATGCTCAATCTTTGACTTCTAACAAGTCAAACAAGAATACATAAACTCTACAATATCTTTCTTCATATAAGGCCACCAAAATACTTTCCTCAAATCTTGATACATCTTAGTAGCACTGAGATGAATACTCAATCCACTACGATGCCCTTTCTCAATAATACTCTTCTTCAGCTCAACAACATCTAGAACATAAACTCTACCACGACATATCATGATGCCATTTTCATAAATCCGAAAATCACCACCTCGACCTTGAGTGATCAAAGTAAACCGATCTACCAAACCCAAATCAGATTTCTGACATTCTCAAATCTCATCAAGAATACCACTAGTAAGCTTCAACATACCAAGCTTAAATCCATAAGAAGTCTCTTCACAAACCAAACTCATATCTCGAAATTGCTCAATCATTTCCAACTCTTTTACCATCATAATCGACATATGCAAAGACTTCTTACTCAATGTATCGGCTATCACGTTTGCTTTACCTAGATGGTAATTCAAACCAAAATCATAATCCTTCAGAAGTTCTAACCATCTCCTTTGCCTTGCATTCAATTCTTTCTGATCAAAGAGATACTTCAAATTCTTATGATCACTAAATACCTCAAATCTCGAACCAAACAAATAATGCGTCCAAAGCTTCAACACAAATACAACAGCGGCTAACTCTAAGTCATGCGTCGGATAATTCATCTCGTGCACTTTAAGTTGCCTTAAATAATAAACTACAACTTGCTGGTGTTGCATTAACACACCTCCCAAGTCCATCAAAGAAGCATCACAATACACAACAAATGGTTCTTCCGGCTTCGGAAAAATCAAAACAGGAGCTGTCGTCAATCTTCTCTTAAGCTCTTGAAAACTTTCTTCACACTTTGCATCCCAAACAAAAGCTTGGCCCTTCCTAGTCAACTGTGTCAATGGTAAGGGTAACTTGGCAAATCCTTTATGAATTTCCGATAATAACCTGCCAAACCAAGAAAACTTCTAATCTCAAAAATTGATTTCGAAGCTTCCCATTACGATATCACTTCAACCTTCGACGGATCAACTGCAATATCTCTACTCGAAATTACATGGCCAAGGAAATTCACTTCCTTTAACCAAAACTCGCACTTAAAAAGTTTAGCATACAACTACTTCTCTTTCAACACAGATAATACAATCCTCAGATGCTCGACATAATCTTCTTCACTCTTCGAGTAGATCAAAATATCATCAATGAATACAACCACAAACTTGTATAAATAAGGATGGAAGATCCTGTTCATGTACTCCATAAATACACTTGGTGCATTAGTCACACCAAATGGAATCACTAAATACTCATAATATCCATACCTTGTTCTAAAAGCAGTCTTCTGAATATCTTCAGCCTTCACACGAATTTGATGATACCTAGATTTCAAATCTATCTTATTGAAAACACTTATAACAACTAACTGATCCATCAAATCATCAATCCTCGGAAGTGGATACTTATTCTTGATAGTCACCTTGTTCAATTGTATGTAATCCACACAAAGCCTCATAAAACCTTCTTTCTTCTTAACCAACAAAACTGGTGCACCCCACGGTGACATACTCGGGCGAATGAATCTCTTCTCAAGAAGATCTTTGAGTTGACTCTTCAACTCTTTCAATTCTAATATGGACATACGATATGGAGCCATCGATACTGGACTAGTTCCAGGAACTAAGTCGATCATAAAATCCACCTCACATTCTGGCGGTAAATCACTTACCTCATCAGGAAAAACTTCTGGAAAATAAAAACAATTGGCAAAACTCCAATTGCCCCACTTTTACTAACACACAAAGTTGCCATCAACATAAACATCTCAGCACCATCCTGAACTGACTCATCAAAACAATATGTAAGCACTTGGCTTAACTTCAAACAATTCACTGCACACACCATATAAGCTCGCAACACACGTTTATCCCATCCAACATGATCCCGTCTACTATCAACAAGAGATTAAGGGTGACCAGTTCCTCAATTTGTCAATAGATAGCCGACAATCATGATGGGGCATAAACCATCTTTACCGAACAATAATAGCGTTTAACAATACACTGAGCCACCACTCCACACTTAAAGCATATTGGAGAAGCACAAGCTTCTCTCCCACTTATTTCAATCCCACTCCTGCAGCCAAAGTGTCGCTACTACGAAAATTGAGGCCGCCAATGACAAGAGAGTCGCCACTGTGCGTTATTCATCCCAAGAAAGGGAAAGGAAACACTCAGAGAAAACCTAACGAAAAGAGGGATAAGATCGGTCATCGCAACCAAATCTCGGGTTCGGGAGTCGGTTACGCAAGGGGAAGGTATTAGCACCCCTCACGTCCATCGTACTCGACGGGATCCACACTTGTTGTCTATCTAAAAGGGTGATTGAAATTATCTAACTATAGGCTTGAGGACAAAAGAAAAAAGAAGTTACTCGACAAAGCAACGGCGCTTTGTGCCTACGTATCTCATCTGAAGTGAGAAGTCAGAGTCAACATAGTGCGGATAACTACAGGTGAAAGGGGGGAAGGTTGCTCGCCAAGATATCGCGTCTTGTGCCTACGTACTTTCATCTGGTATGAAAGATCAGAGCAAACATAGTTCGGGCTAAAAGGGAACACAGGTTTGTTCAACTGTTTTTTTAGGCCCGAGTAGGGTTAACAAGTAGTTCTAGCAGTTGGTGTATGCAGCTCGACCATTGGAGACTTAGGCGTTACCGTTTGCGGTAGAACTAAAAGTTAACGAAAATATTTTTATCTGAAAAGATTTTCCTGATTAAGATCCCGAAGGATAAAAAAAAGTTTGAAGTGTTTTTGTGTTTTTTAGAGAAGAAGTGTTTTGAATTGGAGTGTTTATAATGCATATTGTACTAAAGTCTAAAACCTAGGATCGAATGCGTCGCATATCATCCTAAGGACGTATACTAA
This sequence comes from Lathyrus sativus, assembly GCA_963859935.3. NCBI lineage: Eukaryota > Viridiplantae > Streptophyta > Magnoliopsida > Fabales > Fabaceae > Lathyrus > Lathyrus sativus. The sequence goes on along the minus strand of OZ012738.1, from coordinate 612,746,530 downwards.
ACACTATAGGAAATTGATAGGTGGCCCCTCAATCACCATTTACCAAGTATAAGGCCCATGGCACAACATCCATTATCTTTATTAAGTGTGTTAAAATGGTATGAAGATGAGAAGAGAAGGAACAAACTAAAGGGGGACTAACTCCAAACCTAAAGTTATCATGAAATGGTGATCCTAAGATTGAGATAAAGGAATGCTACCTAATGTTATCATACATGGTTAATATCCTAATTTCTAACATAACCTCCCTTGAACAAGAGAGATTAGAGGTCCTAAGGGAAAGGAGACAAAAGAAACAAGAAACAGCAAAATAAACATGCAAGAATGCAAACATAGAATGCAATTGAGGGAGGAAAATTGGTGTGGGGCAGTAGCCTCCACAAGCTCACCTCAACTTCAAGCAACAATATGAAAAATGCAAGAGATGAAAGGAACAAGAAATGCATTAATAGAAACACACAAGAGCATCAAAAATGGGATGAAATGGCCTAAACCAAACAACATCAACCACAATGCCACAAAGCAAAACAACATGAAAAGAGAAAGGAAAAGAACCCTAACTCAAAGAGGGGTTAGAACAAAAGAAGAAAACAACAAGGCATTCCCCAAATATCATTCAACCAAGGCATCATCATGATTTGTGCAAAAGATACAACAAAAGTGTCCTCATGGCTCACCATTCAATTCATGTTTCAAATACCTCCAAAGGAGGGAACTTAGACAAACCTAAATGGTGTTCCAAAGTACTTGGACAGCAAGGGGAATGAAATAAAAGTTCTCAAAATAAAAAGCAAGTAAACCACAAGGAAATGCAAGCAAATTCCCAAAGGAAAGCAAGCATGTTTCACAATGAAACTCTAATTGGAAACTCAAAAGGAAAGCAATCAAATGAACACGAAAAATACAATATAATGACCTAAAAATGAGCAAGCATCATCCTTAACATGTTAGCAACATGAATCAAAAGGTATTGAGGGCTCAAAGGATCCATAAATGTCATATCCAAGTCAAACTAGGTCAAGATGTATGTGTGAACCTCCCTTTGAGTAACTTGACTTGCAAGTTACCCTAAAATTAGGAAAATGATTCAAAAATTATTAAATAAAATGCAAGAAGCTCATAAACATGTTGGAAACCAGAGGCCAAAAGGTTACAATCAAAATCACTTCACAACATCACCATAGAAATTGATTCACAAGGGTGCTCCATTGTGAAGGAGGATTGTTTAGGGTCAAATGAAGTGCATCAAAAGTCAACCAACCAGGGGCAAAATGGTCCTAAAAAATTCATCAACTCATCATTGATATGAGGATTGAATTTTATTCATTGGATCAAAAGGAGATGAGAGAAACAAAATCAAGAACAAAACATGTTAAGATTTAAGTCAAATAAAACACTTCCAATGTTAAATTCCACTTTTAATTGAAAAATAATTAGAAAAAATAAAATAAAAATTTCATAAAATAAAAGACATCTCAAGGAGTCCAAACAATATTTTTTTTAGGAATTTTATAGCTCTTAGAAGTATTTTAAAATAATTTAAATCTAAACAGAAATAAAATAAAAACAAAAACAAAATAAAATAAAATAAACAAAGGGCTGGGGGTGCAGAAAGCAGCCCAGAAGCGTTGGAATCAAAATGGGCTTCACAAAGGGGGGTGCGAATAGCACGCCCAACCCATCTGAAAAAACAAAATAACAAAAACGCGTGGATCAGAAAGTAATCAGATCAAGGGGCTCACATTCACACCTAGGCTTCAAACCGTGTGATCAGAAAGTAATCAGATCAAGGGGCTCACATTCACACACATCATTTAATGAAAGTTCCAGCTGGATTTGGTGTGTGTGGTCAAAGCAAGTGCACCGTGGGTCTTAATCAGAACCATTAAAATGAAAAATAAACGCATCAAATGCCTGGGAACACATCCACGTGGATCTGGCTGGGTTTAAAGAGTGGAGGGAGAACCAGACGGCCGAAACCACTGTTCCGGTCGTCTTCTCCGGCGAATCATCATGAACCAGCCACGACCAAAACCCAGATTCCTCAAAACTTAACCAAAATGAACAAATAAATAGCCAAAACTGATCTCCAGGTTACGTGGATCACAAATCCAACCCCCATTTTCATTGATCATGCTTAAATAAAGCAAAACGAAAAGAAATAAAAATGAGCTCAAATGAAAAAACTTAACAAACAGCCATGAAATCAATCCAGAATCCAACTACACCTCAAGAGGTTTACAAATATGCAAGAATGGCGTGATTACAATGCATAAATAGAGAGATATTTTGAAAGAAAAGAAACCTAAAAACAAGCTTCCACAATGCTCAGTTTGTTAGTGAAGCTTACAACAAACCACCCAGAAATGTTCTATGAGTCTCAAGGAGTGTTTTGAAATGTTTTATTTGGATTGAAACTCAGTGAAAGTTGAAAATCGATTTTGACTTTTTCACCACTTTCTCTCAATGTGCTCTCATTCAATCTCTCACCAAAACCAGTTCTGAAGGCATGTGAACAATCCTGGGATTAAATATGATGGGTTCTGATTGAAAGAAGGCCCAATTCTATGCTCTTTGGGCCCAATTGGATTTCACTTTTTTCATTTCATGGCCATTTGAATAGTGCACGAAATTCACCATGCTCAGCTGTAAAAATGACTCATCTTGCTTGCATTTGAGGTAGGTTGATCAAAGGGCTGAGAATGGTTCCTTGATTTGATCTTATGGCAAGGTTTGGATATGTTACTTAATCTTGAAGAAAGCTTGAAAATGGCCACCAAGATGAACTCAAATCTCAAATACAAAGTTGGCATTGTGTTTCAAATGTGTTTGGCACTCAAAAAATGCACAAGGTTGGTACAAAATGATTCCAAATGATTTTAATATGATTTTCCCCTTTTAAGGCCTTTTTCAAGGAAATTTCATTAGGGATCCTTCAATCCAAGCCAAACCTTTGATGCCTTGATGTTTGGTTGAGCAAGTGACCCCATTTGGAGCAAGTATGAAGTTGGAAAGATTTCCATTTGAAGTGTGCAAAGTGGTGAAATGGACCTATAATGAAAATGACCTGTAATCCTGCTTTCCCAAAATACCCCTGCCTTGCAAGCCTCATAACTTGAGTTCCACAAATCAGATGAAGGACTTGTAGTACTCTTTGGAAAGCTAAGATTATGAGGAACAACTTTCATGTTCATCAAAAGTTTAGGAGAAACATCCTTCTAGGTCAAACGTGGCTTGGAAGTTGATTGACCTTTGTTGACCAAAATCACATTCATTTGAGGACCTGTAACTTGTCTGCATCATAACTTGAGTTCTAGAAATCAGATGAATGACTTCTAGTACTCAAAAGAAAGCTAGAAACATTCTCTACACGTTTCAGGTTAGGGTCAAGATGAGATGAGACTTGTATCTTGAGATAGGTGGTCTTGAAGTTAGGTACTGAGATAGGGGATTTTACACTGTCAGGCTTAGAAACCCTAGCTTAGTAACTTCTCACACTCTTGATTCTTGATGAATTTATCTTGAAATGATATCTCATGTATATTAACACAACATTCCATGACCATAAATACTTGGAACTGAGTCTTAATCTCCTTCAATTTCACAGCTGACTTAAGGTTGACTAGATGAAAACCCTAACTACACCATCTTCAACTGTAGCTCTTCACACTTGGTATAAACACTTGGATGAACTCCATAATGACCCTCAAGGCCTCCAATGAACTTAAATGATCATCTCCCCCATGACCATGGGCTTGTGATCCTCAGATGATCTTCAAATGACCTCCTAGACAGGAGGTGAACCACATACACTTATCTGCTTATCCAAAGGGCTTTGACTTGTCTCTGATGATGATAACCCCCCTGTTGACTTGAATACAAACTCTGGATTAAGCTTAGAACCTTTGGCAAATTCCTCTTATTACACACATCTTTTGATCCCTTGTAAAATAGCAAAATGCTATGCAATACAATATGCTAGAACATTGAAATGAAACATAAACCAAGTAAAGAAAAGGTTGGGCAAATTCTGGGGTACAACAGCTGCCCCTATTCAAACGGCTTAGACCTGAATGGATGAAAAGAAAGCGGCTAAATTATTCTACCAATTAGAAATGAATCACATAAACCAATTAATTTAAATAAATTAATTAAATCAATTAATTCATATAAATCAGACAATTCATATAATTTCAATAAATCAAATAATTCAAATAAATCACATAAATTTATTAATTCAAATAAATTAGTTCAAATAAATCACACAAATCAAATAATTCAAATAAATCGCATAATTCAATTAAATCAATTAAATTAAACAAGCACAAAATCACACAATTATTCAATTAAATAAATAATTACTAAAAATTGGGGTGTTACAATTGTTCTCTTATTGCACTTTGTAAAGATCATAAGGGGATTATCCTTATTGATTGTGTTGCTTATGTTAAAAGATCGTAGGATAGGTCTTGGTGGAAGACTTGTACAAAGATCTGACATAGTGGAAATCTCTCACGGGGAGTGAGGGGACTGGGGTACTCTCGGATTGTGAGGGGAACCAAGATATATCTTTGTGTCATTTATTTTCTGCATTTATTTTCAGCATATTTACTTTCATATCATTTCTGAAAAATAACAAAATTAGTGATAATACTTCAAATAGAGAAAAGTCCAATAAATCTAATTCACCCCTCTTAGAGACCACGCATAAACTAACAGGGGGTTGATGTGCTTAAACTCGTAGACAAGATCTTCCAATATTCTGTTCCTAATTTCTTGGCTCATTACTTGATTGAGTTTGAGGCTTTCTTCAGTCAACTCAACAAGGATCTCTCTCTTGATGACATATTTATTTCCAGGTCAAAATGAAGCAGAATGAGATGAGGATGAAGTGGGATCGCAACCAACTTTATGAGCAGAAGCTGGCCAATTTTGAGACCAAACGGCAGGAGCGTCTTGACAAGCATAAGGCCTTTGACCAACAGATCTTGACCTATCAAGCCCAAATAGACGAGCTCAATAAAAAGATTACCGAAGTCCAACAATAGAAAGTTGCGTTGGATTCGTTTGAAGCCCTTTCGCCTCAGGATATCATCGACCAAGAAGTCCTCAATGGGATAGCCCACTGCGAGACAACCCTACAAATCAAGGAACGAATTTATCATTTGACGGAAAAGAAGGCTCGTCTAGACAACTAGATTGCATACAAGACGACTCTCTTGGAGGACTTTAAGTCTAGATTCCCAGCTTAATTATTTGTCTTGTCGAAATAATGTAACTTTTGAATTTTTGCTTGCTACATTGTACGCCGCTTTTTGGCCACCCATTAATGAAATGTTTCATTTTATTTTGACTTGAATCTCTTGGAGCATAGGTTTATATTTTTTCAAGTATTTTCCATTTACTCTTAAGATTCATCGATCAACACCTAATTCTTGAACTTCATAGGCATTATTGGTGAATGTTTGAATCACCTGAAATGGTCCTTCCCAACTTGGTGACCATTTTCCTAAAGTTTGGTCTTTCCGATCCATAGGTAGAATCACTTTCCAAACATAATCATTTACTGCAAAAAAATTTCCTTTAACCTTTTTATCATATGCCTTAGCCACTCACGCCTTTTGTCGTATCAGCACATCTAAAGCAGCTAACCTTTCCTCTCTAAGTCGACTGTCTCGTTGAACATCACACTCCAATAGTGTTCTGAAGGAATTTCTCTTTGATGATGTACTCTTACTGATTGCAAATAGATTTCCATAGGCAGTATCACGTCATGGCCAAATGTTAGATGGAAAGGCGTTGAACTCGTCGCCTCCTTGGGGGATGTTTGACAAGCCTGTAGAACCTGATCCATTGTCTTATGCCAATTCTTAGGTTTCTTGGAAATGTCTTTTATGATCAGCTCAATGGTTACCTTGTTAGCAACCTCGACTTGTCCATTCGCCTGGGTGTAGTAAGGTGTGGAAGTGACTAACTTGAAACCCATTTCAGTTGTGAACTCTTGCATTTTTTGTCCTATAAAAACTGACCCTTGGTTCGTCGTGATAGTTTCGGGGTTTTTAAACCTGTACATAATATATTTTTGAATGAACTCCATCACGGCCTCTATCCATTTCGTGAAGTAATCAATCCCTACTAGGATAAAATTTTGTTAGTTAGATGACGCTTATCGGATCTCCCCTATGATGTCCAACGCCCACCCTCAAAAAGGCTAGGGTTTGATGATTGCGTGTAATTCGCTGCTGGGACATGTTGAATGCTCGCATGTCTTTGACACTCCTGACACCCTTTAGCTAATTCGATGCAATCCTTTAACTTTCTTGGCCAGCAGACACCTTATAGGAATAATAGCCACTTCATTTTCTGGCCAACTTGATGTGTTCCACAAGTGCAACTATGGACCTCTGGTATTGTTAGATATGGTTCTGTGTCACCCAGACATTTTAATAATATGCCTTTAGGAGTATTTTTCAACAGTTTGTTGCCCATACAGACATAACTCAGAGCTCTATACCTAACTTTCCTGTCGATGGTCTCGACAAGATTCTCTAAGTACTCTACAATTGGCTTTCGCCAATCTGACTTTGACATATTATTGATGGCAAATACTTCCATGTTGTCAAGGATTTCGCCTACCGCTTTCGTCTCGTCGTCCGTTGAGGTCCACACATTAGATGTCGGTGAAAGATCCGACACCACATTTCCCTTGACTTAGACGAAGTCTCTTAGTTTTTCATTCGACACCTTATAACCAGAGGCAATATGGGCTAATTCATTAGCCTCTTGGTTATCTATTCTAGGCACATGTTCAATGCTGATGAATTTGAAATGCTTCGATAACTAGTTCTCCATTGCAAAATATACCAACAAATGCTCTTTGATGCACTTGTATTCTCGTGTGATCTGTTTAATCACTAGCTCCAATTCATCCTTGATTTCAACCTTGTTTTGCCCCCAAATCTTTTAAGATTTTGAGACCCGTGATTAGGGCTTCCTACTCTGCTTCGTTGTTGGAGCATCTCCCATCTACCTGGCATTTAAACTTAGTTGGAATTCCTTTTAGGGATAATATTAGGACCCTGACGTCAGTTACGTTCTTATGACTCGACCCATCGAAGTATAATTTCCAAGGGTCTGTGTCGATCATGTTTACTATTGGCTCGAGTATTGCATGGTCTACAATAAAGTCTGCCACAATCTGACCTTTCATGGCCCTCAAAGGCACGTAAGTCAGATAGAACTCAGTCAAAGTGAGTGCCAATTTCCCAATTCGACTATGTAAAATGGGTTTAGACAACATATGTTTAATAACATCAAAATGAGACGAAACATAAACATCAACTGGTTTTATATATTGCTTTAATTTCATACATGAGAAGTACAAGCACAAACACAATTTTTCAATCATAGTGTACCTAGTTTTAGCGTCTACTAAGATTCGACTAAGGTAGTAAATGGATCTTTCGACTCCACTTTCATTCTCTTGAGCTAACATACTTCCTATTGTCAAATAGGATGCAACAATATATAATTTCATATTCTTATTTCTACTAGGAGGAAATAAAATAGGAGGCCATGTGAGATACTCCTTGATAGCGTCGAAAGCCATTTGTTGCTCTTGTCCCCAGTGAAAGTCACTCTCCTTCTTTTTTTTAGCAATGGTGAGAAGACCTTCGTCATGCCGCTTAGATTCGATATGAACCTTCTTAAGAAGTTTATTTTCCCCAACAAAGATTGTAGTTATTTCTTCATCGAAGGATTCTTGAGATCCAAGATTGCCTTTGTTTTATTTTGATTGATCTCGATGCCTTTTTTGTGTATCATGAAACCTATAAAGTCTCTTGCATTTACATATAAAGCATACTTAAGTGGATTCATTTTTAATCCATATTTTCTCATTCTCTCGAAGGATAGTTGAAGATGGTCCAAATAACTATTTTCAGATGAAGATTTTACCAAGATATCATCAATGTACATATGCATAAAAGTTTCTATAAAATCATGGAGCATAGCGTTCATAGTTCTTTGATAGGTTGCTCCGACGTTTTTTAAAGCGAATGGCATCACAACCCATTCATATGTTCCCAAGTCCCCCGGGCATTGAAACATTGTTTTGGGTATGTTATCTTCTGCTATGAAAATCTGGTTATAACCAGAATACCCGTCGAGCAGACTGAGATATTTGAAGCCTTTGGCTGAATCGACTAGCATTTTTGCCACTGGCATCGAATACTTATATTTTGGAGTCGCATTATTCAAGTCCCTAAAATCTATACAGACTCGAAGCATTCCGTTTTTCTTAACAATAGGTACAATATCAGCTAACCGTTCAACGTACCTTGCAGTTCTGATGAACCAGCTTTTGAGTAACCTTTCAATTTCTCGTTTGATCTTCACTGTGACTTCTAGGCAAATCTTAGAGGATGTTGCTTCACTGGCTTCTTTCCTGGCTAAATAGGTAAATGATGTTCTACCATGCTTCGACTCAGACCAGGCATCTCACCATAATCCCAAGCGAATCAATCTTTGTATTCTTTCAACAGTTAGACTAACTTCACCTTTGTTTTCGACTCGACTTTGGCGTTGATGTACATCGGTCTCTTGGTAATCCCATCTCTAAGATCTATTTACTTGATTGGGTCTTGTGCTTTCATCCTTTGTAATTCATTTACTGGGCCTTTTCAAACCCCAAAGGCTCATTGTCATAGATATAATCGAGCATCCGACTTTCCGAAGCTGTTTTATGGACTTGTTGGCCATCTTCAAATTTCTTGTCTTCAACCATGACAACCAAATTCTGCAGTTCTTCAGTCTCTAGTGTTGATATTCTTTTGATCTCAAACGGGTAGGCCGAAATTCAAGCCATACTTTCTGACTCAGTGCTCATTTCCACCGACCTCATGCTACCTTGTATGTAGATTCACCTCTTCAGGCTCCCTTGCCTCTTTAGTATCCCAGATAAATCCATAGTCTGGATCTAAACTCAGGAAATAGTTTGGATTTTTGACAGAGGTGTAAACTTCTGACTTGTCATCACATGGTGCGACATTTGCTAAATGGTGGTCGAACGATTTCTTTGCACCCTTTAATTCATCGACCTTGTAGTAGCTCTGATCAACTTCAATGTTTTCGACAATGCCATCTTTCCTCCAGATAATCAGCCTTTGGTGTAAGGTTAATGGCACAAACCCAATTTCATGGATCCATTCTCGACCCAGGAGCAAGTTAAAGATGGCTTTGGACTTTATCACCATAAACAACATCGACCACGTGGTTGTCCCCACATCTAGCTCGACTTGGATTACCCCTAATATATTGCTGGTTTTCCTTTCGTAGTTGGACAAAACCATATTATGTTGTCGAAGATCAACATCACCCTTTCCCATCTTTTTGAACCGAGTATGAAGCATCAGGTTGACAGTTGCCCCATCATCCATAAACACTTAGTTTACGGGCATCCCGTCTACCTTCACTCTTATGAATAATAGCTTCAAGTGGTACATCATTCATGGACTAGGTTTCTCGAATGTGGCCTTCTGTTCTTCCACCACACTGTTGTTTATCACATAGTAAATAATGGCTTATATTCACCATTTTCATCTAGTACAAAATCCTCGTTAGCCTTGGAAACCTTCGACACCCTGTCAAACTATGTAGGTAGTACTGACATTATCTCCTAGTTGATAATAATATCTTCGCTGTAGGTATCATCGACCATCTCATCCTCTGGTGAAGGGATGTATACAGGTTCCTCATTTGATTGGGGAGTGTATTCTAGTTCCTCATCTGACTGGGGAGTGTATTATGGTTCCTCATCCGATTGGGGAGTGTACTTTGGTTCTTCTTCCTCAATCAGCGGAGCATACTCGATTTTGTGTCGAGACTAATTTTTCTTCCTCTAGAGGGCTTGACATTCATGACGAGCGTCTGATTCACCACTTTCCTTTCTTTCTCGACCATCCTACCCTTTGGATAATCTCTTTTTTGTCTAGCGCTTTCGACAGGTCTCGGCTGCAACGTCGAAACCACCTTCCCTACTTTCGTGTTTCTCTGGTATCGCCTCCACTAAATCCTCATCATACGGTTTTTCCATTTGTAATTGCAAGAAACCACGTAGCCTCTAGGTTGAGTTTTTTGCTATGGATTCTTAGCCTCTTCCCCCAAGTCGAGCACTCTCCATTTGGGCCTCTTGCCCCCTTTTTGATTCACTGGTTCCACCCATTTTTCTTGTGGAGTATTCGACGGGGGAATAAAGGTCCTGGGGCGCGTTTGTGGGAAATGTCTCTTAAACTTTTCATTTTGCTGAGGTGCCCCCTTATTGTCGAACACAAACCTTGAGATGGAGATATTTTCCCCCTCCAGCGTCTTCTTTTTGTCAGTTTCATACTTCTCAGTGACTTTTTCGTCAAAGACAGCTTTACATCTTGGACACAACACAACTTTTGACCCTCTCACTCTGCATTTCTCTTGGAAGTCATCCAATCTTTCTCTGACTGTGGGGTAAATTGCCTTCAATGCATTTTCAGTTCTTGAGCTGAAACCCTCACTAGTTTCAACCATCAGGCAATCCGAAAGTTTAGTAGTAAAGGGTTTGTCGAAACCTTAAGTAGCCTCGACCATCATACAGTTAAAAGGTTCATCATACAGAGCCTTCTCCACCTTCATAGGATCTGTATCCACCTGCATCTTTGGATTTTTGCCAAATTGGAGCCTGCTCTCTTTCAAAGTCTTTTGCACCAAATCCCTGAAAAAAACATTGAGAAGTTTTATGACCAAGGAAATTATGAAACTTACAGAATCTCTTTTTTTCTTTTGCTCTAATGGGGGATTTTCAAGCCTTGAGGCACGATAATTTGCTCGTCTTTGACTAACAAATCAAATATTTTGTCACACTTAGTTATATTAAACATATATGTCTTTGCAACAAATTTATCCGTTTTATTAGTGTCGATATGATTTTTCCTGTTCGATGGTTTCAGTAATTTACAAGTGTATGAAGGTCCTGGCTTGAGCTCAGCCATGTTAACCTAGCTCTCTTCGACGAGTTCTTCGTCGTCGGAAGAGTATGTGTCAACAGTGACATATGACACTTTCTGTTTCTTATGGTATTTACTAGTTCTGGCCTTTTCAACCTTCAACCTTTCAATTTGTCAAACTCTATCAGCCAGTTGGGCCATCTCTCTAAGATACTGAGTGTCTAATTTTTTCATAATAGAATAATCTAAACCCTCTACAAATATTTCGACTAGCTCGTGTTTAGGGATTTGAGTAAAGCATATTTCTTTCAAATGTCTAAACCTGTTGAGATACTGGTCGACCAAATCGGAGGCCTTTTGTTTGATACTGGCCAACTCTTTCAAACTTATTTTCGACTACCCCATGTAGAACTGTTCATGGCAAAATCTCTCCAATTGCGCCCATGTATGGACGGACTGTGGGGGAAGCATCGTAAACTAAGTGAACGTGTTTTTTGTGAGTGAACTTGGGAATTATTTCATTTTTAAATCCTAGTTATTTGCTATGTCGCCAGCTTCATTTTGATATCTGGCAACGTGTTCAACGGTTGACTCCTCGGTGTCCCCAGTGAACTTGGTGAACTTTGGAACCTTCCATCCCCTAGGCAATTCCGTTTGTAAAACAAAATATGGCAATGGGGACGAATATGTTGGCCTTTGCAGGCGAGGGTTTACAACATTTCGTACCATAATTCACTCGACAATGGCTTCTAGATTTTGTTCTCCAGTTACTGTATCTTGTCGAACCTGCCTAACCACCTGGTCCAAGTCTTGGTTTCTATTAATAAGCACGATGGGAGGTCGTTAGGCCACCCTAGGCATCGACTCAATCACATGCGGCTCCTGCTCGACAGTCTCGTCAAACCTCTCTTTGTGTTGGACCGGCGTCTCCGATCAATGTGGGGTTCTTTGTCGAGCTTGTGCCCTAAGAGCACCCAAAAACTCACATATTCTAGTCACATGAGTTGCTAGTTGTTGGTAACTCTGAGTCGGGTCTTGAATTAATGGCCTTAATATGGTTCCTATCTGCTGAGTTAACACGTGGACCATTTCGTGGTTACTTTCGTCCATCTGTTGTCTCATGACTGCTATAGAACTGGACGTAAAGGTTAGGATGGCCGGAGGTGGAAACCTCAGTTCTATGGTTCGACCAAATTGGTTACCCAGTGGTCCCAATCCGTGGTAAGGCGAAAATGTCGAGGATGAGCTTTTGCCAAAAGTCGAACCACTCCAATGCATGCTTGCTATCACTTGAGTTGGCATTCCAAAGTTTTTTCCCCTACCGTACATGGGTAAGCTGAAACTGGGCATAAATGGCCCTGAAGTTTCAGCGACCGTCGGTCTTACCGCCTCAGGTCGATACGGTGACTGTGTCGGTCCTCTATGGGCGGTCGAAACCGCATCCATAGTGTTAGAACCCACGTTGGTGGTTTCTAACACGATTTTATGTCCTTCTGAGGATAACTCCTTGTTTGGACCGGTATTTTTTGGTTATACCATCTTACCAGTACGTAGCAATATAAATCTAACACAACGGTCCCACTAGGCATGCCAATTTGTTCGCACGGGATTTCTGGCGAACAACCTCTAGCCTCTTATTAAAGTTTACATGCAGGATCAGCTACAAGAATCCTAAACTATATGTTAAATAAAAGTTGGACATTTGAATACTTAGGTTTGGAAAAGGTAGATAATACGATATGACTGCAAGATTAAACTAAAAACTGAGATAAAAGCACAGAAAAATTGTAAAAGGGAAACAAAAAAGAAAAAAAGAAAAAACAGGGTTTGTAAAATAAATTGCTTAAGTGTAAAAGTGCACGCATGCATACATTTGCAGAATTTTGACTCGTTTCTCTCACGCTGATACTTTGAGTATATTCTCTTAATGCTACAAAATACGACCCCTAGAACTGAAACTGACACTTCCTTAAATAGGCCTAAAAATTGATGGTTACTCTACTGTCCCTTGTCCCTGGTCTGCCACGTGTCTACCCACATACGTTCACTATCTTTGTAACTTCCCACGTTCTCGTTCACTGCAAGCTTTCTTGTTTTCCTGAAGTTTTTATCCTTCCTTCGACTTCGACTGGGATGGCTTTCTTTCGAGCCTGCCCCAATGTTCTCCCGATGGGGTAGGCTGTCGAGGATGATTCAACATGGTTTCACAAGATGTTCCTTCGACCCTACGTTTGCTTCCTTGGTCAAAATTTACCAGCTAATAGGTACACCCGCCCAACCAGAGATGCGTAGGAAGTGTTGGAGGATCCAAGCCTGAAAAGTGTTAGAACACATGAATCATCAATAATGGCGTTGTAAAGATGAAATGAAAATAACACAAAAACATTAAAAGACTAATAAATATTATCATTAGTAGTATGATTGTTGCCTGTTACCTGATTTGTCTTTCACCTATATCCCTCTGATAACTTCGAGTACAAGTAAACCAAACAAGCGCCCCTATTTGTACTCATGGATCCTCTCGAAGTCCTCGAAGTATCGTAGGTAGACTTGTGTGTGACAATGATCCATTTAAAGAATTTCATAACTTGTGTGTGTCTGATGAGATATGTCGTGACAGATGAGACATAAAGTAATCTAGCGGTGTATGTCTACAATATCAAATCATAATCATTAAGTTAAGGGAACAACTCTCTAGGTCTCACAATAATATTAAAGCATGTCTAGATTAACTTTTGATTTCCCTGCAGTTGTAGTCCTTTATCTCTAAAGTGACTAGTCTAGTGAATATGTCTATCCTACTATTTTCAACCATACTTACTTGTGATTTCCATTAGTCAATAGATCTATCAATCATCAACCAAAGTTTACCTATTTCTAAGGTGATCAAGCAAAGAAACAAATGTATATCATTATTTCACATAGTAGAATGCATCACTTCAAATCACACAATTTTACATAAAATACTACTTTTCATTAAACTTCACATTGCTCAACATAAAGAGGTTTAGGTCATGGTGAGCAGGAGAAATATAACAACACAAGTTTTTACAACTAACATTTCTAAATATAAATGGAAAGAAAATGTAAACATAAGTATGACACTCTACTCCTTGCAATCTTTCAATCAACAGGAGGCAAGTTTCGTCACACCATGAAGCTAAACACTTCTTCAATGAAGGGAGAATGAAAGGAACTCTTGACTAGTGGTTCAGAATTCTTCTTCTTTAACAAGATATTTTTCTTAGTGATTTTTCAAGTCTCCCTCAACTTCTGAAACTCCTTCATTTCATCAAATCACGGGCCTTTTCTTCTTTTTCTTGTCATTTTCTTCATCATGAGCAAGTTTCTTCAGTTCCATCTATTTACTAAAAAGAGAGTTTGTGTCCATAATTGCTAGATCCATATATTCACAAACCATAGTTACTTTAGGTTTCCAACTATGATTTAAGCATTTACGAATTTTCATAACTAGCTCCTCATTTGAAAATATTTTTCCCAGAGTTCTCATATGACTCACGATATTAGTCAATCATGTTTGTATTTGATTATGTTCTCTTCAGGTTTCATTCTAAAAATTTCATACTCGTGAGTTAAAGTGCCAACCTTGACCTCTTTACCTTAGTAGTTATTTCATGGGAAATTTTGAGGATATTCCACATTTATTTTGCAGTCTCGTAGTGAGAAACTCGCAAAAACCATCAGGATCGAGAACAGTAGTGATGATAGCTTTTTCCTTCAAAATGTGTAGCACGTTTTCTTTATCATCATTGGTCCAATCCTTTTCAGGATTGTTTTCTACAACATAATTAACTTTGTGTGTAAGAATAAATAAACTTTCTTTCATAGCCTTCCAAATACCATAATCCATGATTTCCATGAAAAACTTCATTTTCTCTTTCCAAAAACTATACCCTTCTCCATTAAAGGATGGAGATTTGTTTAGTGAATAGCTTGAAGTCTTTTTTTTTCTTGGGAAAATTAGTCTTTAATAGGAATTAGGTTTTGATGCAACTTGTTAGACGAGTGACGAGGGGGAGTGAATTGTGGTATCAAAATTTGTGATTAAGTTTAAGTATTTATTACTTAAAAAATGAATTGTGTTAGTATTCTTTAGGATCATAGTAAAATGAATAGCGAAAAAGATAAATTAAATTGCACAAATTAAAAGATAAAGGTTTAAAGAGATGTCATTAGTGATTTATCCAAGTTCGATCGAACATTGGCCTACTTCTGTCCCCCAAGAGATCTTCTTGAAATTTTTTACTATAAACTTGAACTTTTACAAGTTATTTACACAAACCTTAATACATGCGGATCTTAGAGATTTTACAATGACTTATACCCAACCAAAGGAAACTTTTACCTAAGCTTAGCTAACAAACCTTAATAACCAAACACATGTAAAATTTTAGAAAACCATTTGACATATATAGTCGCTAAATGAAGCCTAGCTCGAGAATTTGTTTTGCTTCATTTTTGGCTTGAGGAATTAGCTGAGGATTGAGCCTTCCTATAGGTTATTTATTTGAGAAAATTATTTCCTTCCCTTTTTATTGTATTCCATTGCTTTTATTCATATAGCTTAAAGTACAAGTAAACAAGACAAGATACTCTTCATTTATACTTATGAATCCTCTCAAAGTTTATAAAGTAAGTAATATATGAATCTTTGCATAATCACCAACATGATAAGTAATATATGCATCAATGCACAATGTCTATGATAAGTAATATATGCATCATCACCAACATGAGTAATAGAAACAAAATTATGCATGTGCTTCTCGCATACTAAAAAAACTCCTTTTAGACCTCACCCAAATCATCTACTAAGTGTCTAACCATTAGATCAAGCGCACCATGTATCTGAATTAGAGTGTGATGAAACAATTTATTTATAATAGGAGGATATAAGATACATAATATAATATCCATAATGATGCTTATCTCACTAAAGGAAGCCTCTAAGTGTCTTCGCTCAACAAAGGCAGACATAAGTCCACGATCAATGTAACTAAATCCAATCCTACAAATGTTCTTCGATTTGGATGCTACTAATACTTTCTGAGACCATGGCTCATCGGATTGCTCATATTGCATTAACTTCCTACCATGATTAACACACTTTATTGTCTTATAGAACTACAAAAATTAGCGGCTCAATAATAGATGATTAATGTAAATATAAATATAATAAGTTAGATGATTAAAATCATAAGTAAATATTTGTTTTACCTCTCGGTTTCAAACATAAGAAACAACATATAGTTGAAGTAGTGACATGTTTGATAACCCTATAGGAATTTCCTCTGGTGCGACAAGAGCAGGTTCGAAGTGAGCAAGTGTTATGGAAGTCAGTCTAGGATCAAATGCATGGGCCCGAGGTTTACCCCAAAACTGAGATCTTTAACCTTGTGACGAAGGTCTCTCACTGATCTCAGATGATTGCCCTACTTCACACTCGATTTAGAAGATTTAACTTTCTATATATAAATAAATATGTAATGAGATAATCGACCATACATGTATCTTGATCATTCATCGTTCATTTTTCGATATTCACACAATACAAGAGACAACACCAATAAAAATATCGATATAACAATGCATATTTTTAAATTGCTATTGGTCCTACACATAGGTACATTTATCAAACTCAACATAAAAACACTGCTTAATCTCAAAAGATGGGGTGTAATGGATACATCTCATGTCTAGAGATTAACATTTTAATGGAGTCTCCAATAATAATACCCTGCTTAATCTCAAAAGATGGGGTGTAATGGATACATCTCATGTCTAGAGATTAACATTTTGATGGAGTCTCCAATAATAATACTATTCACACTATTGGAAACTAGAGTTCACATACACATAGAAACATAACCCTCAAATCTAACAAAATTAAAAATCAAATAATCAACCATAGATAGGACGAATGCAATAAATACTATATATTGTAAATTAATTCAAAACTAAAAAAGAAAATAAAAGTATCATGCTTACCCGGTGAAATGTGAGAATGTGAAGCGATTAAGTTTTAGTATAAAATTTATGTTTAAATTAAAAAACAATAAATCTTAACTTCAAAATTTTAGAGACAGAATAAATTCAACTTTAAAAGAACCATATATTTCAAAATCACCGTAAAATCAATAATACATTTTTAAAATTATTTTGACTATTCCCCCTTACTTAGAGCAAAGGAACTGAAAAAATAAAGGGTTTTAAGACTAAGAATGTCTTGTTAGAACAACTGCAAGATTGTTAAACCAAAATTTTGTATAGTTTACATTAGTAATAAAAAATTTGCATCATAGTAGAGCTGACATGACATCTAAGTGAACTAAAATTTAGTTCTCATCATCTATATAGTTAACGTTAACTATGTGAAATATATTATAATATTATTTATTTAATTAATAAAATATTCCAAAGCATTAAAGTAATGAGATGATATTTGTTGAAAATAGTGGAATCAAGTTTTGATTTCTTATAGACAATCATCATTAAAGTAAAAACTACTCAAATCAACTATAATTTTTTTAAATCCTACAAAACACTTTGAGCCCACAAAAAATATCTTAATTTACCCATTTAATTTACTCCCATTAAAGATACTATTAGTAATACTAACATTTTCCAAGTTTCTTTGTGTTAGCCCCTCTAATATACATTACCTTTAAACTTATTTATTAAAATAAATTATGTTTTAGATTTATTAAATATGCAATATACTGATTTATATATTCATATATTGTTCAAATATCTTAGTTATTTAAAAATTTTAACCATTTTTTTTATATAAATAGAACCAAAGATGATATTTTAGATTTATTTTACTATTTCCTTTAATGCATAACATTGTTTTTGAAATGTAGTTAATAATTTATAGGTGAACTAAGGAAATTGATTGAAAAAATATCCTTATACCAACTACTAGCCCCTAACTAAATTCTAACGCCCAACAAGTCCACAACTACTTATCCATTTGGCCAACACGCATTCACCAACTATAGTCAAATATATATATATATATATATATATATATATATATATATATATATATATATATATATATATATATATATATATATATATATATATATATATATATATATATATATATATATATATATATATATATATATATATATATATATATATATATATATATATATATATATATATATATATATATATATATATATATATATTTGAAATTATAAAAGTTAAATTATTTAATATTTATAATAAAAATTATATTATATAATAGATGAGTTGGATAATGGTGGAAAATAAGCGTGAAAATGGGTTGGGCCGAGTGTTTTGCTAAACCTAAGAACCTGTAAAAAAAATGAAATATAAGCCTGGCTTGCCGTCGGTCATAAGTTTATTTTTGAGAATTTCTTACCCCACTCATTGGGATTCTTAGGCACCATGTGTGCTTCCGAAAATATATCTCCGAACGCACATTTTTTTTACTTAACGTTGGTTTTTTTCGAGCTACATCTACAAAATATTTCCGTTTATATAGCTCCGGAACAAATCAGAATACATTCGCGCCAGAGTCCCTTCTCCTCCCTCATTCTTCATTTTTCAACTTCTCACTCTCAAACTCTCCAAACTCTCAATCTTCAAAAAAACTTTTTCCACCAAACTTAATTGTTTTCAATCAAGTTCGACAAAAAGCATTCATCTCAACGATCAAGACACTCCAACTCATTCAAAGCTCGATATAATCAGTAAGTTTTTAAATTTTCGAGGTATTTCCCGTAAACGAGTTAGAATATAGTTTTAGGGGTAAAAATCGTTAGATAGTTTTACAAACATAGTTTAGAGACAATGTAGGTATTGTTTGTTGGCTGAAACAGACAATCAGAGGTTGAAAAATCAATTTTTATGGGCGGGGAACGCCATTGACGTTGTTGTTAGTTGCAGGAAGTTTCAGAGCTACATCTACGAAACAAATTAACGTTAGGAAAATTTCGTAGATGTAGCTCTGGAACAAGTCTAACTTTATGAATTATGGGTTTTTCCACATGTATACATCCGAAAATAAAAAAAATGTTAATTTTTTAAAATTTATTTGTACCTAATTATTTTTTATTGGTAATACCTTGCAGACATTATGGTAGACAGAGAAGATAGATTGCGACTTGGACGGGTTTCACTGCATGCATCTGTGAGACGGGAGCGGAGCCAGACCACCGTTATCGAGGCCAATAAAGTTGAGGCACATATTTCTTCATCACATGTCCAGGACATTCCCTCAACCTCGTATCCCACCCCATCATCCACTTCTTCATCCTGGAGGCGTCGGGATTCAGCTGAGAGTTCATCACAACGCCCGTTTGACGAAATCTCCCTATTCTTATGATGGATGACATGTAGTTTGACCATCACTGTTTCATATTTTCTAGAGTGCGTCATGTGGAAATTCGGCTACACTCAAACCATTCCTAGACACCTAGATGTCTTCGCTCCTCTCGGCCTGACTCATATGCAGTTAAGGAGATCTATGCCGACTATCAGAGGCACATGGTACCTAACGAGGCTCGGGCGACTAGAACACTGATAAACTAGAGTTGTATTAATGGGGTTCTTCATAGTATCACACCCCTACATGGTACCCACTATCGAGGGATCACCACCCAGACCAGCTCATCAGGAGATCTTACAGGAACACCAGTCTCAGTTGGACCACACTCAAGATGTCATGCCTCACTGTCGTGAGATAGTGGAGATGGGACGGGCATGCATTGCCACAGGTTTCTTCCCTAAGGGGTCTGATCACAAACGTGTATTGGATGACATCATTACGGTGGAAGCAGGGGAACTTATGTACCGAATGCATCGTACCAGGACAGGTGAGATCGATGGCTGAGGACGTAGACTGGGCGGTCGAAGAGGCGGGAGAGGCAGACGAGGCGGCAGAAACGAGACAGTCAGGCACACACAGTAGTGACTGTGATGTTTTTTTATGACATTGATGTACCATATTACTTCTTATATATATATATATATATATATATATATATATATATATATATATATATATATATATATATATATATATATATATATATATATATATATATATATATATATATATATATATATATATATATATATATATATATATATATATATATATATATATATATATATATATATATATATATATATCATATTATTTTATTTACAAATGTATGTCATTTTATATTCATCTGCAACAATTAATTTTCATTTGCGACCAACAAAACTTGATTTTTTTTAGAAATCTGTTCTAATAAGATTTCGGAGTTGCATCTCTGGAACTTTTTCCGTAGATGCATCTCCGGAAGCATCCAGTGTAAAGAAAAAAACGGGTGCGTCTGGATATGTATCTTCGAAAGCAGGGGGCATAAAAAGAATTTTGCTAGGTGCCTAAGAGTATCAAGGGGTTAATTAAGAAACTCTCTTATTTTTAGGTCTGAGTCTAGCCTTTTCTAAGGTCTGGTTAGCCTGTTAGCATACATAAAAGCCTGTTATTTTAAATAGACTAAGAAACTAAAAACCAATGAGACTAAAAGTTGTTTACATTGACTTATTTTAACTTACCTATTAGCATAATTTTTGAGAGATTATTTGTTTAAGATAACTTATAAAAATAACTTATAACATTGTTCATAAGGTGTTTTCATCTTATTTTCCTAAGTTACTCCAAGATAACAAATTTTTATTTATTTATTTTAATTCAAAGTACAAAACATAACATAATGATAATAAAAAAAATAATTCATATTTATTTAAATAGGCCGGCCTGTTAGGCTTAAAAGGTTTTTTTCCCTGAGACCTAACCTTTTTAACTAAATAGACTAATAAAAAAGCCTAGGGTTTTTCTATTTAAACAAAAATTTGGCCGGACTTGAGTCTATATAGGTTAGACACGTAGGCCCCTATTATCGGTTGGACTATTTCCACCCCTAGCGGAAAACATGGTGGAAAGACATCTCACGGTGGCGGTGAACAAAAGTTCATTTTTAAAATTATTTTTCTCACATTTATCAATATTATTTTAATTAAATAAAACAAAATAATAATAAATATATATTTGATTTTAAATATACTTTTAATCACCCTATTTTAATTGAAATAAAATTTTAATATCTCTATTTAAAAAATTCAGTTTTTATTTATTTTATTTAACATGTCTTTAGATTTTCTTGGCCTATTTTTTCCATGGGCTAAGCATTGAACAATGATAAAAAGAATGTTTTAATTTGGAAAAGATGTAAATGGATATAAATTGATAGATGGATATGTGAATCATAATATTGATAATCCAATAATAGTAAAGGAAATTGAGTTAGGACACATGGTCAGGATATTGATGATTATGTGCAAGAAAGACAAAGTCATAAATATGGTTTTGTTTACAATGTTTATTATGTTATTCAAGTTGGACATGGTGATGGGGATGACTTTGTTTAGAATGTTGATGAAGAAGTTGATGTTGGACAAGACGATGAGGATAATTTTCTTAAAAATGTTAATTATGTTCAAGTAAGACAGGATGACGGGGAAAATTTTGTCTAGAATATTGTTGTTGATAAAGAAGTTGATGTTGAAAATGGTGATGGAAATAATTTTGTTCAAAATGTTGTTGATGATGATGTTCAAATAGAATAGAGTGATTGGGACGATTTTACTCATAATACTGTTAGTGGAGAAATTGATGTTGTACATGGTGATAATGATGATTTTTGTTTAGAACGTTGGTGGTGAAGAACTTGAAGTTGGACATGGTGATGGGGATGATTTTTTTTCTAAAGTTTGTTGATGACGATGTTCAAGTAATGTTGAGAATATAGTAAGTGTGAGTAGTGTGGGTAATAGTCTCACATTGGTTGGAAATATGGAGACTTAAGCCTTTATAAGTGAGTGAACCAAGCCCTCTATCACCTTAAGGTTTTAGATGAATATGTGGTATGTTTCTCACAAAGATGATACTCAAAAGAAGTCCCACAATGTTCAATGCTTCATAGTGGAAAACTCTATAACACATGGCATCATGAGCCTTTGGTTCGAGAAAGGAACCAACTTACTTGTATCAAAATTTAATGGCACCACGAGGGTGGTGAGTAAGAAACGTTTTGTTGAAGAGTGTCAATAGCACCACAAAAGCGGTGACTAAGAAAAACTATATGCGATATAAGAGTTTGTGGAAGTAAAAAGAGCTTCCACTTGAGATGGAGCATTATGGACTCACATTTGAAGGGGAGTGTTGAGAATATATCAAGTGTGACTAGTGTGAGTAATAATCACATATTTGTTAGAAATGTGGAGACTTAAGAATTTATAAGTGAAAGAACTCACCCACATATCACCTTAAGGTTTTAGATGAATATGTGTCGTGTCTCTCACAAAGATGTCGCTCAAAAGAAGTCCCATAATATTCAATGCTACCTAGTGAAAAACTCCCCCAACAAGTAAGACATGGTGATTGAGACGCTTTTATTCAAAATTTTGTTGGTGAAGAAGTTGATGTTGGATAGGGTGATGAGGATGATTTTGTTCATAAAGTTTTTTTTGTTAAAGAGGTTGATGTTGGACATGGTGATGACAATGATGGTGATGCAAATTATGTTACATGTGATGGTGAGTTAGGAAGTTTTAATGACATTAAGTTTGAATGTACTGAAGAATTAGAGGATATGAATTGGACTATTTTAGCATCCCATGCAACTTTAGGTGAGGTTGATAAGAAAAATGCTATTCATAAGAACAAAGTATTAAAAATACTCTAGATTTGCAACAAACTTTGAGAATAAAGTTGTCGAAGATTCTAATCACTTCCATTCACCACTAAGAGTGATGATGAATATCATATTGAGAAGTTTCCATCATGTATAGAATAGGTAAAGGAATGTAGGCCACTAATTTAATTAGGAATGATGTTCAACAACAAAGATGTGATTAGGGAGATAATAAAATACCATGCAATGGAAAATAAAAAGAATGTGTTCATAAATGAAACAGGAATCATTTGGTTAGTTGTGCGCATTAGTGTTAGCTTGGAAATGTTAGGATTATCGAGTTATTAAATGGAAAAATAATATGCCAAAAAGGTTTATTTTTTATTATGGTGCCTAACGAGACTTTGAATCTCGCTCATACGTACCTCCGGGTGCAATAGAGAACTCAAGGCTTACGTAGTTATACGTAGAAAATGTTTGTTGGTCAAGTTTAGCGAAAGTTATTTTTATCGCAATCGACGAAAAACATTATTTACCTCAATCAGGTGAAGAGTGGGTGTTTACATCATATTGAATGAATTTCTAGATATCAACATTCACAGAAAAATGTCACTTATCTCAACTCACACGATTATGAACGAAGCATTGTTTTACATCGTCTCGAGATGATATATCTTTCATTTGAAAAAAAAAGAGATCGCACGGCGGCGGCGAGAAAAAGAAGTTTGATTGGTAGGATATCTTTTTGGGTTGATGACAAGAGTTCAGACAGGAAAGAACTACATCTCATTTTCCAATTCTCGGGAGCTCGTGGACTACACCACGTTCATTTTTCATCTTATTTGTGAAAAGAGTTTTGATATTTTTAGATGTTTTGAAGTTTTGACTAAGAAAACGCACTTGATGCTAACCAAGGTTTATTATGCGTTGTGGAATTGGTTGGAGGATGATGAGTGTTTGAATTGGCGAGAACTACATCTCAGATCCTAACTCTCAGAAGCTCATGGACTACACCCCGTTCATTTTCATCCAATTAATTAAAAAGTGTTTGAATAATGGTTAAGTGTTTTTGAAAAAAGGCTTGATGTTGGATTAAACATTTGATTAGCATTTGGAGAATTGACAAAATGGTTTAAGGTTTGAAAATGGTTTGATTGTGAAATGTTTGAAATGTAGGATGGAAATGGATGGAAGTTGAACGGTGACAACTTGGTGTTGACCAAGTATTTTTGAAAGTGGAACTTGGTGTTGATCAAATGTTTTTTTATTATTTTAAAAGGTTTATTTTTTTATTAACTCATTTTTGAATTATTTATTATCTAGCTAATTACAAACAAATGATGGGGATACACTTGTCAAAGAGGGAATAAGATAAATAAACCGAAGGAAAATATTACTAAAATAAAATTAAGGCTTATTTAATATTCAAATTCTCTTACTTAATTTCAGATTTCGCTTTAGTCCCTTATTTAATAAAAGTTACATTTTAGTCCCTTAAAAACGATTTCGTTAGCCAACTTAATATTTTCCGTTAAATTGTGAGAAAAAAACGTTAACTGTTGGTGATGTGGCATGACAGCAAAGCAATTGTTAAAATAATGAGTCAACTTAATTTTAGATTTCACTTTAGTTCCTTATTTAATAAACGTTACACTTTAATCCCTTATTTTGTGATTAAAGTGATTAGACCCAAATTTTATAATATTTTACCAGACTATAATCTTTGATTTACCAGACCAAAATGTCATATCAACAGGATATTGAATTTAATGACATTAAACTAGAATCTTATTACATTTTTTGATTCAAACCAAAATGACATCAAACATGTTTCAAAATGACATAAGGTGTACATAGACACAATTACAAAAAGTGTATACAAACACTACTATAAAAGGTGTACATGAAAGATAAACCTAATTTAGATTGTCTCAAAACAAATTTTGACCCTTTTAAAAGTATTCTTTTCTTCTTTGGTATTGAGTCCCACCATTACTTCAACCTTCTATTTTCAATCATGAAGACTTACTTGTCTTGAATTTCCTAGTAATCCATTCATTACCACCATCACTGCATTTGCATGCTGGCATACAAACAAGAATTTGTGTTTATAAAAAAAGTTGATATTTTTGCAATAGACAAGTTGATATGTCTGCCATACAAGCTCCAAAATTTCATCTTCAAGTAAATATATATCCAAAACAAGTTTTGATGGATCTGATGACTCTAGCATATTTATTAAAACACAACTACAAAGTGACTCAACCACATTATTTTTCTCGTTTGTGTCCAACTGCAGTCCTGTTTCATTAATGGTACCACTTAATTGATAATCCATGTAAGATGTTGCTGCATTTTTTTTTATAGCAAATCTAGATATTTAAGCTCACTCATATTAATAGACGCACCATTAAAAAATATAACATTTTATGAAAAATGTAACAAATCTCCTAGATTAAAATGTATGGGTGACAGAGAAAAGCATTTTAACAATAAGTTGCAATCATTGTTAATATAGAATAAAAATTAATAGAGTGAAACATAAATTAAGCTAAAAGCATTGTGTCATGGAGAATCAAAATTAATAGAATGAAACACAAAATTAAGCTAAAAGTTGTCTCGTGGAGAATCAAAATTAAGAGAGTGAAAGAAACAAAAAAAAGGAGATAGATAGACGAATGCTTATGCTTAGGTTTCTGGAGCACTCTCTATAGTAAGTCATGGAGATTTTGATTTGGCTCATTTTCTGTCATATATTTGTTTCCGAAAAACCATAATAAACAGATGATACATAAAGCAACAATAATCCCCAAAATCCTATATATGTTACTACTTATAACTCACCTGATTAGTCATGTTGTTTGATCCCATTTTATTGAGCAATCTTCATGAAAGCGGTTGCTTCCTTCGGAAATGAACTTCATGGGCAGCGGAGGAAATTTGCTACTTTTTTGCTTCAACTTTTTTAAGCTTTTGTGTTTCGCTTTTTCTCGAGGAAGAAGAAGTGGGAAATCGCTCAAGTAGAAAATTGTCATGTAGCATTGAAAATGAAAACGAAATTAGGCATAGCTCTTAGATATAAAATAGCTATGAGATCTGAAAACGAAAATGTTAGATCTAAGTCTCACAAAACTAGTACACAAAGACATAAAGGAAGAAGTGAGAGAGGTAATAGCTATGGTTTGAGGAAGAGAGAAGAGATTGCTTCATACATTATGTTTCAACTTCTTTTATTTTAAAATTTTAAATTAATATAAAATAAAATAATTACATATCATCTAATGTAGAACCAGCTAGACTGTCACACATATACAACTTAACAGAATTTGACAAAATTTAACGGATATGACTAATGTGAATAACTGAATGACATTTAAGGAACTTAAAACGAATGTTTATTAAATAAAAGATTAAAGTGAAACTTTAAATTAAGTTAAAGGAGCAAATGATACATTAAACCTAAAATTAAACAATTAAAATAAATTAAATAATAAAAGAAAAAAGAACAAGAAAACTAAATATTAATCACAAACAAAAATATGAGAAGAATAAATTAAATTAAAGTAAAAAATTTTTGATTTTTAATTAATTAATTAATTTTTGATGAAAAGAAGAAAGTCTCTCAGCACTTATTCAAATACATATCTAAATATAAAGATAAAATATCAAAACCAATGTATATTTTTTCATCACTTTTTTTATAGAAAAAACCTTTTAATTAGATTACAAAAATAAATTGTTATATTTTATTTAATATTTTTTTGTACTAGAGTAAGTAAATAAAAGGACGAACTAAAAAATAAATAAAAAGGAATAAACAAGAAATCAATAGGCTTACAGGGGCGCGCGCCCAAATGGCGGTGCGACCCTAGCAAGAGAAACAGGCGTGATGTCCTTAGCCCAAAAAAAAAGGAAAAAATGTATAACACCATAAGAAAAATCGAGTTGGGTCTAATCCAGTTCAGAACCCTAACCATAAAAACACCCAACCGGTTTTTTTCCCTCATTTCCAACTCAAACCCTCTCTTCCCTCATTCTACTTGTTTTATTCTCTCTTTCAATATCCAAAGATGATAATCACCCTATCCCCAAAAAACCAACGAACGCCACGGTTGACGATAACAGTGCGCTCGAAGGCGACCATGAAGGCCAAGGCGGCAGGGTCAATCACCTCTAATACTCATGCCATTCATACCTCCTCATCAGGTTTGCATTTTACTTTTGCTCTTCACAATGTTAGCTCTAACACCCGTAGCTGGATTATTGACACAGGTGATACAAATCACATTTTTTTTCTCTTTTGAACTCTTTTATTCTTATCATTTAATAATCCCTATCACAATCAAATTACCAAATGAATCCCATATATTGTCTAGCATTTAAGGAACTATTCAACTAAACTCTAATTTAACTTTATATCATGTTCTATATGTTCTTGCTTTTCACTGCAATCTTATTTCTGAATCTCAATTATCTGCTAACAACAACTGTAAACTCATATTTGATAGTTGCTCTTGTGTGATTTAGGAACAACCTTCATTAAAGATGATTGGGCTTGCTAAGCTTCAAAATCATTTGTACACCACACATCAAGATTCTTGCATTAATTTTGTTTTTCACAATGATGCCTTTTTTTCTACATGTAACTATATTGTTGCTAGCAATTTTAGTCTTTGGCACCATATGTTAGGCCATCCTTCCAACAATGTAATCAAAACTATTCAACAAAGTTTTCCACATATCAATACTCATTCTAATTACATTTGTGATTGTTGACATTTTGCTAAACAAACTAGATTATCTTTTCCATTAAGTAACATCAAATCTACTTATGCTTTTGCATTAATCCACATGGATATATGGAGCCCTTTTACACCCTCATCTATCCATGGACATTCATATTTTTTAACCATTTTAGATGACTTCACAAGGCACACCTAGGCTTTTCTAATGAAACCTAAATCTAAGGTCATGCCTTTGCTCATGCAGTTCATTAGCTTGGCTCATATTCAATTTGGCAAACTTGTCCAACAAGTTAGGACAAATAATGGCAAAGAAATTTCGATGCATGATTACTTCAAACAAAGAGGCATTCTTCATCAAAGAACCTACATTGACACTCCTGAACAAAATGTTGTAGCAGAGAGAAAACACAGACATATACTGAATGTTGCTATTGTCATCATATTTTAATCAAATCTTCCAAAGGTTTTTTTGGAACTATGCTATCAGTCATGTTGTTTTCCTTATCAATAAATTTCCTTCTCCTATCACAAGTTTCAAGTCTTCTTATGAATTACTTTATGATGCTCCTCCTTCATATGACAATCTTGAGATTTTTGGATGCCTTGTGTTTGCTTCTACAATTACTCAAGGGCGACATAAATTTGATCCCCGTGCATCCAAATGCATCTTTCTTGGCTACAAACAAGGCATCAAAGGTTATGTTGTTATGAACCTGACCACTAGGGATATCTTCATTACTAGAAATGTTTCCTTCTATGAAGATCAATTTTCCTTTCACTACGTCCTCTACCCTGACATCCACCACACCAAAAATTCTTGACTACGACTTACCTTTCTTAGACACATCTTTTGACACTTCATCTATTTCTCCCACATCCCCTACTCCATAACCATCCACCTTGTTGCGGTTAGAATATGATATCAAATTATTAATTAATTTGAATCGCATCTTTAGTTCACAACCGCTCTTTGATTTATCCGAAGGAAAAGGTCAAAAGAGGGAAAACCTATTTTTGCATCGTAAACACAATGTGGGGAGAGACCTAGGTAAGGGGTTGGTTAAGCTTAGGGAAGGTACTAGCACCCTAAACTTCTGTAGTACTCTACAGGAACCTTTTGTTTATTGTATGCTTTTTTATTTTTATTTATTATCTGCTTTAATATATATTGAGCTAAGGGATAGAGTGACCTAAAGACCTAAGGGTTAGTCCTAAGTTTACTCGGCAAGACGTCGCATCTTGTGCCTACATATCCTGACGGGAATGGAATCAGAGTAATTGTAGTTCCCCTCGAAAGGGAGGTTAGAAACGTCTTGACTGTGGTCAAGGTTTCATTGAGGAGTAAGCGTTCATAGGGAAGCGCCTACGTGGAGTCTTGAAACTCCTATTTCTACATTGAAATTGTTAATTGAAATTAGGGTTAAATTAAATATTCCACGGCGGGAAACCCTAAAACAGAGTACGGCGACTCTTTGACCTAATGCTAGGGTAAAGGGTATTTTCGTCCACGGCGGGACACCTAGGCGATTAGGGTTTTGAAATGGTCAAACGTTAGGGTTATTGACTCGGCGGTCAAACGGCTAGACCTAATCCTTCGGAAGGAACATAACGCTAAATCATGCAAAACATGGCAAAATATTATATGGCAGAAATAAAGTGCGGAAAGTAAAGAAAGCGTCGCGACGATCACTCGCGTAAATTACAAATCCCCAAAAAATGAAAAATAAAATAAACCGCGACCATGGCCTCGCGTAAATTACATCCATGGAACAAATTACAAATATGATAACAAAATATTTAATTAATAATAATCGGAGACCGACTAAAACGTAGCGGAAAACAAATAGAGAACGTTAGTGAAAAAAAAGTTAGGCGGAAATCAATGACAAATAATAAAGCAATTAATAATGAAAGAAAGAAAATGCAATTGGGAAATTTATTATTTTATTAATTTTGAAAAGCTTTATTTTTAATTTCTGAAAAAAGAAATTTAATCTTAATTTTGAAACAATGGTTTTTAATAAAAATGTTTTTGTTTTAATTTTTTTTAAAAAGGATTCAATTTAAATTTTTTTAAAAAAATAATTTTTAATTTTAATTTTTTTTATTATAAGAACAGTGTTTTAAAACAAGGTTTAACTAGCAAATATTTTTTAATTAAACTAACCATTTATTATGACATAATTACAATTTAAAGAAAATTAGAATAATAATAATAATAATAATAATAATAAGAAAAATAAAAGGGGAAAAGTAGGGTTCACACTGAAGCATTTCAATCTTTAGGTTTTTAGAAATCTCATCTTTTTCTTCTTCACGGTGGCGGCGTCGTTGCAGCTCCTTTGAGTTTTGCTCCATTCTTGCATGGCCGGAAACGATTTCTCTCCTTCTTCTTCGGTTTGTTCCACCTGAAAACAACAGAAAAACTTTGTTATTGACAAAAAGAACTGCTCACCTCGTTCGGGGTTCGAAGCAGTTCGCGGTGGTTTTGCGCCGTTTGGTGGATTTGCTGACGCTTTCCTCTTCTGATAAGTCGTGAGAACGGCCGCCGTTTTTTCCTTTTGTGTGCTCTCCCCTTTTTCTCAAATGCAACTCATGTTTATATAGGTAACAAATTAGGGTTAACTCTAACCTAATGCCCACTTTAAAGCCCAACTTAAAGAATTAGTCAAAACTAAAACAAATTAAAACAAACTTAAAACCCTATTTATTTATTAAACATTAAAAATATTATAAAAAGAATAAAATCTTTTCTAATATTTTTAATTTTATAATTTTTGGATGTTTTTATGAATAATATGAAAAAAAGTGAAAAAAAAACTATTTTTGTTATTTTTTTTTATGAAAATAGAAAACTTAGAATAAAAATAAAAGAAAAACAAAAAGTGAAGAAGGTGGGATTCGAACTCTCGACCTCTCACACTCACAACTCCTTACACACGGTCTCTTGCCAATTGTGCCATTTTATTCATTCGAAATAAAGTGGCACTAGAAACTATGTAAAGGTAGGACAAATTTGGGGTGCGACACACCTCAACATCTAATCCTCCACCCTTACCGAACACTTCTTTGCCTCCAACAAATCACAACAACAATACCACTCAAACACCACTTCCACTTCAAGTTATTCCCTCCAACAACAATTCCACCCGTCCCTCTCCTATTGTCTCTAGAATTTCCAAGATAATTATTCAAATGCCAAAATGATATGATGACTTTGTTTACAATAAACTTTTATCCTATCAACAACCTATATATCCTATCCAAGCTTACCAATATAATCTACACATCTCTCCCATCTCTAATCACTATATTCTCACCATCACTTCTCAATCTGAACCTACTACCTTTAAACAAACTTTTCAACATGACTGTTGGAATGTAGCTATGATCACTGAAGTTCAAGCCCTATAACAAAACAAAACTTGGCTCATGACCCATTTACCACCTCACAAGAAAGCTATAGGTTGCAAATGTGTTTGCAAGATCAAGAGGCATGTTGTTGGATCCATAGAAAGATACAAAGTTCATTTGGTTACAAAGAATTGCACACAAATTGAAGGCATTGACTACATGGACACATTTTCACGTGTTGCTAAAATAACTACCATTAGACTCATTTTAGCCATTGCTGCATCACTCAATTGGCATTTGATTCAACTAGATGTTAATAATGCTTTTCTCCATGGTGATTTGGATGAAGAAGTTTATATGACATCACCTCCTGGACTTATTCCATCCAATCCTACCTATTTGCAAACGTAAAAAGTCTCTTTATAGACTTAAGAAGGCCATTAGACAGTGGTTTTCAAAACTATCCTCCTTACTCCTTTCCTTGCATTACACTAAATCCCCATCTGATCACTCTCTATTCACTAAACTTGAGGGCAACACATTCATAACACTTCTCATATATGTTGATGACTTGATTATTTTTGGTAATAGAATTGATACCATTAATCATCTCAAACACATCCTTGACACTACTTTCAAAATAAAGGACCTTGGTTATTGCATATTCCTTGGCCTTGAGATTACGCGTTCACCTCTTGGAATTTCCATTTGCCAACGAAAATACACCCTTGACCTTCTCTATGACACATGCCTCCTTGCTGCCAAACCTTGCCCTACACCTATGACAAAATGTCATACATATTCCATTGATGATACTTCACCACCCACGGATCCCACTACATATCGTAAGCTCATTGGACGACTCATCTATTTATGTTCCACAAGACCAAGCATAAGTTATTATGTGCAACAACTCAACCAGTTTACGTCCTCCCCTAAATCCACTCATCTTCAAGTTGCATATCGTGTCCTCAAATACCTCAAGCAATCTCCCTCTTAAGGCCTATTTTTCTCTTCCTCTTCCTCTTTTCAGCTAAAAGTCTTCAGTGACTTAGATTGGGCTTCGTGCATTGATACCAAAAGATTCGTCACAGATCTTCCTTGGAGATTCTCTCATCTATTGGAAATCTAAGAAACAATACATCGTCTCAAGATCATCTTCTGAAGCCAAATATCCCGTCGTTGCTTCGACAGTTTATGAGCTTCAATGGTTAACATACTTACTAGCTGATCTACGCGTTTTATTCACTACACCTACAATACTTTACTGCGACAATGATTCAACACGACACATTGCCTCCAATGCAACCTTCCATGAATGCACCAAACATATTGACATTGATTGTCATCTTGTTAGGGAAAAGCTTTAAGCTAAACTATTTCAATTATTACTTATTCCAAGTTCAGCAAAACTTGCAGACATATTAACCAAACCACTTGATCCTTTACCCTTCTCTCTTATCCTTTCCAAGCTTGGTCTCTCGTCTAGCTACGCTCCAGCTTGAGGGGGGTATTAGGAATAACTCAGTTACTATTCTTTTCCTGCGCTTTGCTCTAACTGTTTTTTTTTTTTTTCATGCATAGTTTGTTTTGTTGTTAGCTTGCTACACAAGCAACAAATTGTATGTGTGTGTGTGTGTATAGGGGGATCAAAGAATTGATTTTAAAATAGAGAGACAAAAACTTTATTTTAATCAAAATAGGGGGATTAGAAATGTATTTAACCTTATATTTATCAACTAATTCAACCATCAATTTTATAAAACACAACAAATTTAATGGATTGACTTATGATTGTTGGAACAAAATTGATTTGTACCATATCGCTTAGATTTTGATGATAACAAAGTATTTAAAGAACAATTGAGTATATTAGTTTTATTTCAAGTGTGCAGGACCATAGACTAAAATTTTAAGAATAAACTAAGTATTGGTTATGTTAGTGTACATCTAAAAAGATATGGTAGTTAGTTCATGACCTCTTTATTTGAGTAATGGAAGACTCATTCTCCCTTTATTTGCGGGGGAGACAGTTTCCTTGTTGACTATCCTCTTTAGTCAATTATTCTTTGGATATGTAAAATCCCGTGTTTGTTTAACACATGAGTATTGGAGTTATTCAGGAGGCCCAATGGGGCGACCAGCATTACGCTTTTCGAGCGACCTCTTTTCCCTTCTCGGGTGATCCTTTAGGTTCTTGGGATGCTCGCCCATTACTAATGTGTTTAGCTTGTCTTACTTTCTCATAGTAATGGATTACCCTTTCTTATGACCTCATAAAATTATAAAGATTCATACCTGTTTAAACACGACAAATGTCCCATTTGACTTTATTTTGTTTCCAACGCGCCGCTCTCAATTTCTGACTTCGATAATTCCATCATTACATTCTTCCTCTGATTCTACAACATCTTCTCCACACCAATCACAATCTTCACCCGACTCTGATGAGTCTGCTACTTTTTCCAATGACTTGGGTAAAGAAATTCTCAATGGTCTATGGGCACCTTCAACCACTTTAATTATGAAAACATCTTCATTCAACATCCATTTTTGCATTCAACATCATTGAATATTTTGTTCTGATTAGGATGCATTCTACATCCATTTTTGCATGTTCACCGGTGTTATCGTCAAAACACATAATTTTCCATCATATTTGTTATGAACTCAAAAACCTTCCGACACCAAACACGGAAAGGAACACCATAACAATGTAGCCACGTTACTATCTCGTCATCCATATCTGATGATCTCTACTTCCTAACCTCTTTGAACCATTACTTCAACCTGTTGATTTCTTTTGCCACCAACACTTTTAGTTCACATGCCTCCTTTCTCTCAAGTAAACACAAATTCGCTTCTAGTACTGGAGTTGGTTAGAGAGATGTTGAAATTTCTCTAAAACTTTTAGAGCCTTATGAATCGAAATATCCGTTGGAGTACAAACAATATATAAGTATCCTTAATTAAGCTACTGTAGCAATCTTAATATATCATCCACATATATAAATCTATTGCATTATTATGAATTTTTTTTCTTTCAATGGTCAATCGAGTGATAGGTGCCGACAAAACATTTTCCTACTTGAACTACCCACGAATGGTGTTACATAAATGCCCATCACTCTTTCTCATACCTGTTTTCAAAGCCCCAACTAAATAATTAAAGTTAACAATTTTTTATTCATAATAAAGTCAAATTAACTAAAACTATTATAAATAAAAGGATAGACATTGGCATAAGAAGAAACTAAGCCTCTCATTTGATTGATAGAGACGCACATGGCGACCACCGGAGGTGGCTTCTGGTTGCTGTATGAAGGAAGCATATCTTGTTACGACAACAGTGTTGAACATCGACCTTACCACCGTAAATGTGGTTGTCCACTTCATAATAAAAACTCACGTATCAACTACAATCACAAGCTTCCAAGGTGTAACAGCACTGTTTCATTTCCAATGAAGAGGAAGCGGATCAGTTTGGTCTTGATGACTTCTGTTGGAGAAGGAGGAGGAAGAACCGAATCACATGCTTTTTTTATTGATTCAAGGTTTGATAAGAATTAAGTGCTTCATAATATATAGTTCTCATTCTCTAGTTAATTACTGAAAAAAGTTGAATCCGGTGAAGTGATCGGGTTTTGATTCAAGTAGTAAATGTTTAGATTCAGTGTGAATTACTATGATATATTGTTCAGAAGTTATGCTTTAAAATCTCAGTAAAATTACTGTATCGCCATAATTTGGACAAAGATTATTGTAATATTACCAATAATCTAATACTATGAATTCCTATTATAATTTCACGTTAAGTTGATATATATTTTTATGTAAATGTTATTTAAAATATTAAAAAAGTTAAATTTATTTTTATAAATTATGGCTACAAGAGATATGTTGTTATCATATGGCTGTTGGGATGTGAAATTTTGATTGAATTATGGGTTTTAAAATGCCTTAATTGCTGATGACTTAGAGGGGGGGTTGAGGAAGTGAAGCCTCAACAAGAAAGAATTAATGAAGAGTAGGTGGGACAAGATTGGTCATGGAAAGGTTCAAATATTCTCATTTTTATTTTTAGCAAGAAAGAAAGAATTACACTGATCGCATACTATAAAAATTCTAAATTTTCATTTCTATTCTTTGGATTTTAAAACTCATACATGTTTATTATACATATAATTACTTTATTAACACTTTTATTTTTATCAAAAAATTTTGAATTTTAATCTTTAGATTAACCTTACACGTTGTGTTTTCCCTACACTCATGTAGCGATCACACACTATAAAAATTTCAAAATATCTTTCATATTAAAATTTGAATACGTTTATTTTGCACATAATCACTTCATAGTATCCTTATTTTGATAAAAAAAAAAGGTCTAAATTATAATATTCGGATTAACCTTATACACTATCTATTTATATTTTGTGTTTTCTTACAATGGAGATTGTGTTACTTGTGTAATTTGTTTCCAAAAAAGGTCAATGTTTGGGTTTTATGCAGTGCTTGTGTATTTTTAATGAACCTTACAATATATGTCATTTATAAATCAATCTCACAATAAATCATATATATTTTGTATTCAATAATAAGATCAAATATTCAAACAAAAATATTGGTAAATCATACATCAGTGTTCATAAAATACAATGACTCATAATTCAAACTATCAAAATGTTAATATCAAAGTACAAAGTAAAAGACAATTAATGTGTATATGTGACACCCATGTTCCTCCTTTGTCTCATGTACTACAACACATGTCTTGCCTCTGCTAAGATGACATGTAGATTGATCCTCTCAGGAGTGCCTTTCTAAAACTCACCCTAGATTATGGTCTTTCTCCCAACAGGCATAATACATGACATATCTGCAACACATCCACGACATAGTATGCTCTTTTATGCTCCTATTTAGGATCTCTTGATGAGCTGGCCACAGGGGATCACCTTCTGCATCTAGTGATAAGTTAGAATGTGATGCTCTATAAAATTATTGGAACGTACTACATGAACGAGGAGCTGGAACACGATGTACATCCTCTAGAACCAAATGCTCATAGTACTCCACAAATATACCATCAACATCTCAGCAGAAGACAGTGGCAGAAGCAACAATAATGAGGGTGCCTCAGGGTCATGGGGAAATATAAACGTATTTATTGAGTTTCTTCACCATCCTTAAACAAATTTTTATCGTCTATTTAGTGAGTA
This sequence comes from Lathyrus sativus, assembly GCA_963859935.3. Classification (NCBI taxonomy): domain Eukaryota; kingdom Viridiplantae; phylum Streptophyta; class Magnoliopsida; order Fabales; family Fabaceae; genus Lathyrus; species Lathyrus sativus. The sequence goes on along the minus strand of OZ012738.1, from coordinate 612,710,489 downwards.
TCAACGCTTAAGACACTACCATTAGTGATCCGAGTGAAACTTAGAACTTAGACGAACTTCATCTTCTACCTCAAAACATCATTTTCCATTTACGACACTCTATTTCTCCATTAAACCAAGCTCAAAAACATCATTGTTTCTATAAACAAAACTCGAAAAAATCATTTCTTTCATTAATAAATTTTAGAACTCCATCACATATTATCCAACTTGAATGAGGCAAGAAAAATATGGGTTCAAGTTAGCAATGTTAGTTGTTGTTGTTGTTCTTGTTGTTATTTTTTGTTGTTGTTATTGTTATTGTTGTTATTGTTGTTGTTGTTATTTTTTGTTGTTGTTGTTGTTGATGTTGATGTTGTTGTTGTTGTTGTTGTTGTTGTTGTTGTTGTTGTTGTTGTTGTTGTTGTTGTTGTTGTTGTTGTTGTTGTTGTTGTTGTTGTTGTTGTTGTTGTTTCTCTTGTTGTTGTTGTTTTTGTTGTTGTTGTTGTTGTTGTTGTTGTTGTTGTTGTTGTTGTTGTTGTTGTTGTTGTTGTTGTTGTTGTTGTTGTTGTTGTTGTTGTTGTTGTTGTTGTTGTTTTTGTTCTGATTCTTGTTCTTGTTCTTGTTTTTGTTCTTGTTGTAGTTCTTGTTCTTGTTTTTGTTCTTGTTGTCTTTGTTATTGTTGTTGTTGTTGTTATTGTTATTGTTGTTGTTGTTATTGTTGTTTTGCTACTGCATTTTTTTATTTTATTAAAAGACATACAACAAAGGTTGTTTAAAGTAACCGTTGTGATAGGTTGTACGCTACTTGACTTTTAATCACGGTCGCACGACCGTGGTGGAAATAATCATACATAAAATCACACCCTACCTCACAACGGTTGGTCAGACGTGGTTGTATCCATTTTCCAACCGTTGTGAGATGTATTTTCCGTAGTAGTGGTAGATGCGGGAACATAAGGCGAGACCCACAAGTCAACCATCCAAAGCAAAAGGCTATCACCTTTAAGGGTTGTGTCTTTCGGTTCTCATTGTACGAAGTGAAATAGATATCTTTTGAAACAATATAGTTAAAAGAAACCCTAAAAGGCTCGATCTTCAGATTCCCCCTGAATGAGATAATTGAGCAGGCACATGACAGTTCTTCATAGTAGTCTTCAACATATTCCCATTGGAAGACATGTGGAAAATAATGGTGGATCCATGCCTAAAAAATAGTTCATATTCAATATTTCAAATAAAATATTAGTAATCGTGTAACATAAGTATAATGTAATTAAGAGCAATAAGGGTGCAAAAAATTACCATAAATAAATAGTTGTTTGTTATCATGTGTCTCATCTTCCATAAAAAATATATATCTAACTTGAAATAGAGGTAACTAAACAAGTTTCCCCAATTGTACTTATGAATTATCTCTAATCCAATGAAGTATCCAATATAGACAACGTCGACATAGGTCACACCCTTTTCTATCAATATGTACTTGTCGACTGAAACCATGAAGTATGACTTCAACGTACAAGCTCTATGGTATGCAACCGGAGCAAAACCATCATACAAGTTCACCATGAATTAAAATATAGCATGACATCCTATAGTGTCATCTATCTTTTGTTAGGCTTTACCCAAGTCAGTTCCTAAATATCTAACCATCATGTCTAGTGCATCATGTCTACTGATTTTAGAGTAATCTAATAATCTTCATGTGATCGGAAAATGTAGAAGGCACGAGACATCATTAAGTGTGATGGTCATATCACTGATCAGAATATGATTTGAAGAGGTCTTTGCATACCATCTTTCCACAAATGCAGACAATAAACCATTGTTAGTATAACCATATCTATTCCTACATAAATCCTTTAGCTTAGATAGTTACACGATATTCTGAAACCATGATTCATTAGGTTGTCGACAGCTTTGCAACCTTCCTATTATGGTTAATACATTTCAATGTATCACATTAATAAAAAAATTAAATACATCATCATCAGACAGTTCAACTATTATGATAAATGTGGTTAAAAGAGTAATTAAATATTTATGATATCTCTCCATCCAGCACATTCCTAGAAGTTTGGTTTGCATACAAAGGTAGTAGTGAAGGGTCTAAAGGCCTCCTACAAAACTATCAAGTATGACATCATCATATACAACAGGGGCTTTGGGAGCAGAAGGGGCTTCATGATGAGCCAGAGACACATGAATTTGAGAAGACGATGCTAGAGAAAGATGATCACGAGAAGTTGATGCTTTAGCATCAAATGGAGTTTCTCCAACTATGGGTCACGAGGGTCTAGCTTTCTCCCTATGAACAAAAGCATATTGGGTCACTCTACCATGTCTCATTCTTTTTTGGTTGTTAAAAAATTTCCCTATAGTCAGACAAGAAAAAACATGCCATAACTAAAGAAAGTATTGTCAAACCAAACAAAAAAGATAAAAAAGTAATTTTGGATTTTATTATCCAGACTAAGGGTATGAATTTCAAAATCTAGAAAAAATAAAAACCAGAAGCGATGGCGCATAAACAAAGCATATAAACCATAAAAAAAACAAAGGTTCAAAATTTCAAAGCAAGGGAGTTAAGGGAAAAAAAACAAATATGACATATCTATTGTATTTAACCTAATGTATCATACCTATAATCTATTTAGGTAATCCATGCATCTCAAATTAAAAAAAAGTAAGGAAATGACAAACATACCAAACATGAGAGATGAATGATCTTGGATTGAATATAGTCGAGTAAAATTAAGAAATGTGTTAAGCTTGAATGCAATGGAATAGAAGTTCGGAGAAATCTTGAAAAATGCTTGAAAAAGTGAGAGATGTGCTAAGCTTGGATGCGGTTGTTAGCTTCTGAACTTCCTCGTAGATGGTTTTTTTGTTCTCCTTGGCAACCTTGTGTTAGACTAAGGCTACGATCTAGAATGGGGTTGAATAGATTGCCAAATAAAATTTTTCTTATTAAAAATTCTATTTTGAAAAATATTTTTCTATGGCAAACGAAAGCGAATCTGGATTGACTCTCGTTTATTCGAACCGTTATTGGTAGAATTAGATATGTATACAACCAACAAGTTCAATATAATTTATTTTAATATAAACCACACTAAGATAAATGATTTTCAATGAGATGTGAAATTCAACTTGACTAATGAATTTTATCGAACACTTAGTGTGTAGTCAATATATCAAACACTTTGTGTACAATATGTTGCACCCCAAATTTTGACCCCTTAGATCCTCATCATCATTTTAGGATCATATTCATTTGATTAACTAACCTTAACCCATTTCAAGTTTATCTTTGTCAAGATGTAGATAAATCAGGGTTCTGTACCGTCAGAATCGAGGCTTCGGTGGTTTGATCAATCAATGTGTTGGATTGATTCAACTATAAACAAGATCAAGAATACAACATTAGGTCAATTATGAATCCAATTTGAGGTGGTCACCCGGGATTCGAGAACAGTGCAATTTGAGACACCCGATTAGGATTTTTGACTGGAAAAAGTCAACTGTAGTTTGACTTTTGATTCAAAGAGTATTTCAATGATGGGATCAAGGTCCATTAAGCTCCTATGGCTTAGTAAAGTCCGTACAAAGAGTTTCAAGTCCTCAGGATGTCTGGATCACCAACGGGCGACTCGGTAGACACCGATCGATCGAAAAGTTGACCAAAAAGTCAACTCTCCAACAATAAGGAATTTGACTTCAAGGTGTGAATGAAAAATGTTCCTTATATCATATTACACCTCCCCATAAAATTTCATGACCATTGGATCAAGGTTTAGGAAGTAATTGCAAAAATCGGGAATTAGGGTTTCGAAAGGGGCAAAACCATAACTCCTCAACCACACATCCAATTGAGGTGGTTCTAAGCTTGTTTGAAAGGTCTTGACAAACCCTACAAAAGTACCACAGTGGTAGATTTGAAAATCTCTCTAAGTGTTTGAATACATTGAAGCATCTTTATGTCGTTTCTTTTGTAAAAGCATCCTTATGACTTCTTCTCACAGACCGTGTAATCTGGGGCAGAAAAGTTTGAAGACTATTTATCGCAAGAGCCGTTGCTCACTTGAAGATGATTATTATCATAATGGGGCATAAATGTTTTGGTCTCATGATACCCTTTGTCAGCTCTCCAGTTAAGTTGTGTTGATCTGGGAATCTCTCGATGTAATTTTCCTTCAACAAAGAATTCAAACTCATGATGGCAATCCAAGTGAAGTCCTGAGGTTTTGGCCTAAGAAGATTACTCTCTCCCAAAGAAGGTGGTAGCCTTAAAGTGAAATTGTTGTTCTTCATGATCATCCCTTTAATGTCCAATCTTGGTAAAGTTTGGTTGGGTCTCCGTGTCGAGATGTTTATTTCATCTCCTGTTTTGTTTTGTCTGTTTCGTCAGCATTAACATAAGCATGCCATAAAGCATAGCATCCTTGCATCGTTGCTATCCCTGGTTGCTACCTGTTCCTGTTTCACTTTGGTTCCCTCCTCAGTGATTGGGTGCGTTGTCTCTCTCTAATAGAGTTGTCAGCCCTTAAGCATAAAACGTCCATCCTTTATCAATTCCCCACAGAGTTTAATCCTCGTGGATGATGGTTGCTTTAGTTATCTTTTTCCATGATTGGATAAAGTGAGTCCCCATTCAAGTTCATTTCTCAATGGTTGGAGTCTTGTTTGACAGCTTCTTTCTAGCTTGATCCTAGATTGAACTTCGGTCCCTGTCGGTCGCCGAACCTACCTAGATGTGCATTTATTTTGCACTATCTATCAAGAAGAACATCTTACATGGTAATACAAATAAGTGGCAATCTTTGACAAGAAGCTTATCGTCTTCAGCGATAAATGGCAGTCTCTTCGGAGAAGTTTAATCGTATTCACAGGTGAGTGGCAGTCTCTTGGGAGAAGCTTAGCCTTCATCAACGATAAATGGCAGTCTCTTCGAAGAAGTTTAATCGTCTTCAACGATAAATGGCAGTCTCTTCGGAGAAGTTTAATCGTCCTCAGCGATAAATGGCAGTCTCTTCGGAGAAGTTTAATCGTCATCAACAGGTGAGTGGCAGTCTCTTTGGAGAAGCTTAACCTTCTTCAACGATAAATGGCAGTCTCTTCGGAGAAGTTTAATCATCTTCAACGATAAATGGCAGTCTCTTCGGAGAAGTTTAATCATCTTCAACGATAAATGGCAGTCTCTTCGGAGAAGTTTAATCGTCTTCAACGATAAATGGCAGTCTCTTCGGAGAAGTTTAATCGTCTTCAGTGGTGAGTGGCAATCTCTTAGGAGAAGCTTAACCATATTCAAAGATAAATGGCAGTCTCTTCGAAGAAGTTTAATTGTCTTCAGCGGTAAGTGGCAGTCTCTATAGAGAAGCTTAACCTGCACCAGTGATAAATGGAAGTCACATTTCAGAAGTTTATCTTAAAGATGTCGACGCACGGTTGTGACCAGCATTGTTTGAAAATCCAGTGGATACTGATATAAGTAATTTGGTGGTGACCAATCATATTTCAAGTAAGGCCTGTTGGCAACCGGCATTATGAAAATCAACAAACAACAAATACTGACAATTTGGTTGTGTATCAGTCGAAACTAAGTCACGGTCATTTCTATCCTAAGCTCAGGTTGTGTACCTTTGGAGATAGATGTATTGTTCGATTCCAAGCACAGGTTTTGTACCTTTGGAAGATGTTTGTTGCTATCCCGAGCACAGGTTATGTACCTTTGGAGATAGATGTATTGTTCGATTCCAAGCACAGGTTTTATACCTTTGGAAGATGTTTGTTGCTATCCTGAGCACAGGTTGTGTACCTTTGGAGATAGATGTATTATTGGATTCCAAGCACAGGTTTTGTACCTTTGGGAGATTGTTTGTTTCCATCCCGAGCACAGGTTGTGTACCTTTGGAGATGTATGCTTTGGATCCCGAGTTCAGAAGTTCCCAGAGACTAAAGTGGTTGCGTTTGCATGAAGTGTTCTATATCCTAATGTATTGAGGATGTTCAGCTTTCATATCCTAATGTATTGAGGATGTTTCAACTTTCGTTCCTATTGTTTTGAGGGTCTTCGCCCAATCCTAATGTATTGAGGGTTGTGTCTCTTCTATAACCTAATGTATTGAGGATGTTTGGCTTTTGTTCCTAAGGCATTGAGGGATATATTTGTGCTTCCTGGTCGTCACCAAACTCTTTGAAAATCCAATAGTTACTAGCATTACCGGAAAACTAATCGTTATTGGTACCGAAAGTTGATTGTTACCAACTTCCCCAGCTGAAGTCCTGTATTGTTTGGAATTCCCAATTGAAATGGGAACTTCGACTTGGTTGTCACCATATCCCCAGGAAGTCTAGTGGTACTTAGCACTTCTTTGGAAACCGAACTTTGGATTGGTCGTCACCAACCTTCCCCAGTAAGTCTAGTGGAAACTAGCACTGTTTGAAGCTATTTGTTGTTCTGGTCGTCACCAGTCTCCCCAGTTGAAGCTTTTGCTTTCCCAGTCGAGTCTTGGAGAATTAGTGGATACTGGTTTTCCCCGGCACGTCCGGTCTTTTTTCTAACCTTTTCCTGAAGATCCCGTTTGAACTCTTCGTTATAAGAAATTTTCTCATCTGGTTATCCCCAGTGAGGTTCGTGTCTTCGTTCCGTCTTTTCCCCGGTGAAGTTGTGCTTCCCCAGTGGATTGGTTCCCCAGCAAGTTTTCCCTAATGGGTTTCTTCCCCAGTGTGGTTTGCTTTTCTTTTCTTTCATTTCCCCAGTGAAGATTTGTTATCTTCCCCGGTGGGCTTCCTCATCTGGTTATTCCCAGTGAGGTTCGTATCTCCTCTCCCCAATGAAGGTATGTCTTCCCTGGTGGAATTTGTGTCCCCTGCGTAAAAGATTTCCTTGAACAAGCATCCTTAGTCATGTTTGAACTACCTTTCTTACTTGGTCTTGAATCTTTCCCCAGTGTGTTGGACCCCTTGTGAGTGGTCACTCGTTGTGTTGTCGTTCTTTTATATTTGCTCGTGCGTCTGCATCTGTCTTGCATTCAAGCATCATATAACATCATTTAGATTCATGGCATATTTGCATTTGTCCTTTTGCATACCATCGTATCTAAGGGACAAAATTTCTGGTTTGCTATATTTAAATACCTTTCACTGCGATTCTATGAGGATTGTCATCTCTCATTACCATCTAGTGAAAATATTTAAATAGGGGCATCTGTTGCACCCCAAATTTTGACCCCTTAGATCCTCATAATCATTTTAGGATCATATTCATTTGATTAACTAACCTTAACCCATTTCAAGTTTATCTTTGTCAAGATGTAGATAAATCAGGGTTTTGTACCGTCAGAATCGAGGCTTCGGTGGTTTGATCAATCAATGTGTTGGATTTATTCAACTATAAACAAGATCAAGAATACAACATTAGGTCAAGTATGAATCCAATTTGAGGTGGTCACCCGGGATTCGAGAACAGTGCAATTTGAGACACCCGATTAGGGTTTTTGACTAGAAAAAGTCAACTGTAGTTTGACTTTTGATTCAAAGAGTATTTCAATGATGGGATCAAGGTCCATTAAGCTCCTATGGCTTAGTAAAGTCCGTCCAAAGAGTTTCAAGTCCTCAGGATGTCCGGATCACCAACGGGCGACTCGGTAGACACCGATCGATCGAAAAGTTGACCAAAAAGTCAACTCTCCAACAATAATGAATTTGACTTCAAGGTGTGAATGAAAAATGTTCCTTATATCATATTACACCTCCCCATAAAATTTCATGACCATTGGATCAAGGTTTAGGAAGTAATTGCAAAAATCGGGAATTAGGGTTTCGAAAGGGGCAAAACCATAACTCCTCAACCACACATCCAATTGAGGTGGTTCTAAGCTTGTTTGAAAGGTCTTGACAAACCCTACAAAAGTCCCACAGTGGTCCATATTCAAAAAATGCATGGAATTGGAGTTATAGAAAAATCATTTTTCTAGTACAAAACACTTAGAGAAATTTCATTAAATTCTGGCCATACAAACCACTCTTTTCAGAACTTTGAAAGGTTTTCCAACCTAGTCCCATCAAGAATTTGGAAATTCCCAAAACATGAAAGTTGTAGAGCTACACAAGGGCTTTCTAAAAAGTGCAATAACTCCCCAAGGAGATTTATGAGCTAGGAGTTATGATGCCTTAAAGTTGGGTCTGTCACACTTGAGATCACCAATTCAACATTTTTCAAAATTCAGTATTAATCAATATGGGCTACACTCAGCTATTGGGCTTTGTTCCTTTCTGATATCATGAGGCTTGGATGATGTAAAAACCAGAAAAAATGAAGAATTGGAGAGTTTGTACAACTTGGGGCAAGTAAGCATTATAATAATCATTTTTACACCATGAAAGAGAAACTTTTTCCCATATCATGACAGCAGCAGTCCGCTACTAGAAAGGACTCTCTCCTATCACCTCAGCCATCCTTCCAACTGCCATTTACTTGCATAGAGCATTGGAGCTGATGTGAAAATGGCTATCACAAAGATATTGGCAAGATTTTGCAAGATACTTCACAATTTCCCTCCAAAAGTGGCAAGTTACCAATCTGCCCCAACCTCTTCTTCTCCTATAAATAGAGGCTTCTCACCCTCACTAATTCACACCAGAGCTATTCACAAGATCAAAGTGTCATAGCTTTCCTTCTCATTCTCTCTTTACTTGTAAGTGAAGAAAAGTTCAAAAACACCAAAATTGGTCATTTTGCAACTTTCACACCATTTTCATTTCTAACCTTTCCAACACTCCCACAACCATCCATACACATTCTAAATAACATATAGAAGGTGTATGGTCCACAAAACCATCAAGAAACCTCAAAAATCAAAAAGTCAAACTTCTACCTTTCATACTTTGACCAAAGCTACAAAAATCTCCAAACTTTGCTCTAAGCCTTTTCTTGAGGTTTTGATCATCCATACACCTCATAAATAACATCTCTCAATTGTTCAAGCACCTAGCAACCACTAGAAACTCATATCTCTTCATATAGCATCACAAGTGGATTGTTACTTAAAGTTGAAGAAAGTTCAAAGGCAAGAAGTGGAGTAAAGGATCTCTGGTTTTCTCAACTATTCTAGCATATTCAAAAAGGTCATCAAGAGGTATGTAGCTGTTTCTTATGGGCTTTAGCATCATCTTTCATGAATTGGCATTTTTGAGTGTTTTTGGTAGAACTTGAGCTATGTACACTTTGATAGTTTTCATGATGTATGTTGTTAGGAAGAATGGAGGTTCTCATGAGTATTAGCCTAGATAGTTTAACTTGTTTTTGTCATATTAAGTATGCTAATTCAACTTGTTATGCTGTCTCAAAACTTGTGAGCAATTTGTTTTTTTTATTGGTTTCCTGCTATGTGGTGATGCTGTTAGGACCATGGGTCTGTTAGAAAGTGAATGTACTCAAGTATGACATTGGATTTGTGTTATCATTCAAAAATGCATTGGCTTTTAGCAGAACCTATAGTTGGTGTGGTGGCTGTTAGAAGATGTTGATTTGAGTATCCCATCTTAGAACTGTTTAGTCTATAGCTTCACCAAGATATGATAGGGGGCTTTTCCTTAGAAAGCTGATAATTCCCCCTACCTGAAATGTATTCCCCATCCTGTTATCATGATTTAGAAACATTAGTTTTTGAATTTCAATTGAATTGATTCATTGGTGTCTTTGCTGCCATCAAGAGGGAAGGTTTTGTCACTGTCAAGTGCTGCTAACATTGTTGTAGTTACCAAACCTATGGATGACAAAATGCCTCGTGGAGAATGAGTGTGTGTTTTGCTTAGACATTCTGATAGAATTTTCATTTGTCTGTTTATGTGCATTCTGATTTGACAAGTTTGAGAAGCATTTCATAAAGGCCAGGGTTGTTTATGGAATATCACAAAAGAGGGTGACTTGTTGTTGGATGAGTTTGCTTCGATTATTTCAAACTGTTAGCATTTTTGTTGCTTGCTAAAACTGATATGTGCTGACAAGATTTATGTGGTTCTATTTTAAGCCTTTAGGGTGACAGTTTGAGGTTTTGAGTGTAATTCTGGAAGGACAAATTTGTGTGTGGCTGTTTAGCATAGTTCAGTATACCAATCACATTTGATGTTCATTTTGAGGACTGTGTTGAATCTAGAAAGAATTGGGAGTTGTTTGAGTAGCTTTAGTATGTTGAGTTGACACTGTCAAGAGTATTTCTATGAGTATGCCATTTCCTTGATCTGCTAGTTAATCCCTCAAGTCTCCCTTTTAAAATCAGTCTATGTTACAAACCTGTGCATACTTTATCATTGATATAAGCTCATTTGCATCTCATTAAAATCCATATTGCATTTTCAACCATTTGCATTTGTATACCAGATTCTGATTTAAGTTATCCTAGACTGAACTTGACATGTAAAATCCCTAGGATATGTATTTGGAATATGCTCATGCCTTGACTTTACCTCAATTACACTTTTGGTACAGCATTGGCATCAAAGTTTTTTAGCATGAACACACCATAACAGTTGAACCATCCCCTTTTACATGAAGCATTGCAGATCTGATTTTACTGTTTCCACATGTTTTAAAACATATTTGAAGTGTGCCTACATGGTTGTTGTGCTTGGTTTGTGTATAAAACTCCATTTCACATCTTGACATGAGCTTGAAAAAAGTATTCAAGCAACCCTCATGCTACTTTTGCATAGAACTTGTTTCTCACCAAAACTACTTCACATACACTTAACAATGGTCATTTCTAGGATGTATGCATAAACACTTTGCATCAAAAATTCACCCTTCAAAATGATCAATTCTTCACAAAATGACACTCAACACACCATTTTTGCATCAACCTGGTTTTTGATTGAAATATATGATCTTACACCTCACATTGGTCATTTATGACATGTTGGTATGCTTACTTGACACAAAAACTCACTGCATCAAAACTCACCTCTTCAAATGCATTTTTTCTTCACAAATTGGCATATCACATACCTTTTCCTACAGCAGTTGATTTTGATGTGAAACACTTGATCTAGCATTACATGTTTATCATTTGTAAGGTGTTTGAATAGCCATTGGAACTTGAAACTGACTGAAACACACATTTCATACCAAAATGCATGATCACACACCAAAATGCACTTTGAATCACCAAACTTCAAAACAGTCATCACAGTCCCTTGTTTTTCATTTGAACTCTTTTCCTAACTTATATTGGAGGTGTGTGTAAGGTTAGAATGATCAATGCTTGCCTAAAACTGATTGCTCAAATGTTCATGCATAATTTATGTTGTCTTTGCATTTTGTGTGTAAACTTCCATAGCAGACCACTTTCAGCCCCAAAGATGAGTTGCATTCATCCATTTACCATTTATCCATAATGTGTGTATGATCATTAGGCTTAGAATTTGAGTGTATGAGGTTGTTCATTTGAAGTTGCATTTTTTAGCCTAAAACAAGGGTACTATCGGGTTTTTCATAGGAATGAGATTTTGAGGAAACTGAAACCACCATTGGATTCCTTGTTCAATTCTACCCCAAATCCATATAAATTTTGTGCCGATCCGATTAACGGTTAGGAAGTTACGATACAAAACGTAAATCCATTTGTTGTGTATTTTTGCCCAGCCAGAAAATTGTCACTTTTTACACTAAACTTCCACCAGTGGAAGTTACTTGTAAAATTGCATGAAAAGAAATTTGACACTTTTTACACTAAACTTCCACCAGTGGAAGTTACTTGTAAAACTGCCCAGAAAGAAAATTGTCACTTTTTATACTAAACTTCCACCAGTGGAAGTTACTTGTAAAACTTGCCATTTTTCACTCCAACTTCAAAAATTCATATCTCACTCGTTTTTCATCATTTTTCGCCCGTTCTTTTTTTGTTGTGTTCGTATTAATGTCTACTTTCATGCTGTGTTTTTACTTTTGATGCTTGCTCATTTTATCACTTAGTTTGTCTATGTGAAAATGTACGCATTTCACGACCGTTTATGTGATTGCGGATAAATGTTCATGTGATTCCACTCAATATTTTCCTTGAAACTTATTTGAATCCATGCCCATACATGTTAATGAACATTCTAGTGTCGCTACTCGAAAAATGCATCGCGCAACGACCGGGAGGCGGAAAAGATAGACAGAAGAGTCGCCACCGAACTTTATTTATCCCATGAGGGGAAAGGAAAATATCAAGAAAACCTTGAGAAAATAATGGATAAGATGGTCTCGCAACCAAGAACGGGTTCGGAAGCCGGTTATGCGAGGGGAAGGTATTAGCACCCCTCGCATCCATCGTACTCGATGGGAACCTTTTGTTTGTCGATGTGCGAATTTATTTGCTAAAATATTATGCTATAAAAGAGTGTTCCAAAGGATAAAGAAAAGGGTATTAGAGACGGGGAAAGAGAGATAACAGAGGGGAGTGGAGAAAGAACGGACTCGGTAGGACTTCGCGGTCCTAGGCCTACGTATTCTCAATAGGTATGAGAAAGTCAGAGTCGACGTAGTTCGGAGCTACGGATATGGGGGGATGTGCTCGGCAAGGATTGTGGCCCTTGTGCCTACGTATCTTTACTTGAACGAAGTAAAGAATCAGAGCAACCGTAGTTCGGCCTACGGTGTGCGGGGAAGTCTTGGTAGACGCTGCTATCGTGCGTATTCTAGCAGTTAGGTGTATTGATGCTCGCTCGTTGGAGACTTAGGCGTTACCTGTTTGCGGTAGAACGGACGTAGCATGCCTTTCTGGGAAAGGGTGAAAAAGAAAAAGGGTGCTCGCTAGGATATTGCAATCCTATGCCTACGTATTCTCAACATGCAAGAGAAATCAGAGCAACGTAGTTCGTGCCTACGGTGCGGATAACCGGTGTGTTTGGGGATGATGTTATCGTGCGCGTTCTAGCAGTTTAGGTGTTTTGCTGCTCGCATGTGAGGAGACTTATGCGTACCTGTTTGCGGTAGAACGGACGTAACATATCCTGTTTGAAAGGTTGGTTTTCGCCATGTGAGGCATGGTATCATGTTTGATTGGTTGAGATTGTTTTTGGGGCGAGATAGGTCCTCGGATAGTAACCCCTACGGGTAGTACCCAATTCTTTATCTCAAAGTTTTTGTTATAAAAGGGTGTGGCGAACGAGGCGTCTTCGTATTGAAAGACGAGCGTCGAAACCACCCTCACTACAGTGGGCATCCCTACGCTCGGAGAAGAAGAGGTCTACACCCAATCCTCTCTCTTTAATTCAATGCAAAGAGAACTTCGTTCTCTTATTAAAGATGTTTTTGGTTTTGAATGGTAAGTGCTTTGCGACAGAGAACCCTACGGTAAACGTCAGCACTCGGGATAGGAGAAGGCCTACGCCTAACCACTCCACGACCATTCAAGTTTTTGTTATGAAAAGATTTGAAAATGCACTCGGTACAGGACCGAGGTTTTAGGTGTGAAAATTGTGGAAGGAAGTTGTGAAAGCGAGAGGTGGTGGACAAAGTCACATTTTCGTATTGAAAGACGAGTATCGAGACCACCCTCACTACAGTGGGCATCCCAACACTCGAAGAAGAAGAGGTCTACACCCAATCCTCTCTTTTTAGTTCAATACAAAGAGAAGTTGATTCTTTATTGAAAGGGATTTTGTAAATGCACTCGGCGCGGGGCCAAGGTTTTAAGAAAAATGGTTTGAAAAGAGAAAAATGTCTTCGTATTGAAAGACGAGTGTCTAAACCACCCACACTACAGTGAGCATCTCGACACTCGGAGAGGAAGAGGTCTACACCCAATCCTCTTTTTTTAATTCAATACAAAGATAGTTGGATTTTGAAGATGGTTTGACAATGTTTTTGAATCGAGTCGGGACAAGAAATGAAGAGGGAAAAGAGGTGGTCTCGGATCTATCGTTTCTCATCAATAATTTGACAGAAAAGCAATAGAGGTCTCGTCATCGACCAAAACGGTGAAAAATGGGATAAAATGCCCAATAACAAAAGAGAAATCGATTCAACTTCTAAAAATAGAGAAAATGAACTTCTAACATTATAAACTTAAAAGAAATTAAAGTTAGAAATGAAAAATAATAAATAGCCTATAACGTAATATATAAATCTAAATATACTAATTTTATAGAAACTAAAAATAAAAATGAAACTGTAAATAAATTATATATAATAATAATAATATATACATAAATAAATGATACCATATAGTTTTCATTACCACGTTACAGTAACAAAATAATTAACACAATGCAAATGCTATTATAATATTTGACAATTAGTTAACAATTTAATTAAAAAAATTAGTTAACAATTTAATTAAAAAAACTATCAAACAAACTAACATTATGATTAATAAGATTACCATATTTACAAAGAGCCTACCAGAAAAACTTATTCACAAAACAATTTACAATTTCAAATTGAATTAGCCTTTGAGTTCTTATATCAAGATATCTCACCATAAGTTTAACAAAAGTTACAATTCAAACCAAAGCAACACCATTATTCTAAGCCAGTATATTATTTATGAAGTTATTAACCAAAACAGCATGAAAAGCAGTATATTATTTACGAAGTTACTAACCAAAACAACATGAAAAGCAATTCACCGTAATGAACTCAAAATGACTATACAATGGAAGCAGAACTCCAAGTAGCAGCTGTGGTATTACTTACAAGGTTATATCAGTAACAATATGTATCAATATATCAGTCTTTATTAGTTCAACATATTAGATCAAATATTTTCAAAATCAAACGTCAAGACACCAAAACAAGCTACACATAAAAAATAACAACAAATAATTTAAAACATGAAACTCTAAACAGAATGCAACAGAAAAGCGAAACCATTGGATTGAAAATTTTACCAAACGCAGATTTCCATTGCCGCAAATTGTTGTTTGATTTCGCTGCGAATTACTTTCGGCGGAACAGGTTTGTTGTCGTGCTGAACCGTAACCAAATCTTACGACCAGACACGAACTGCTATTGTTCCAACTTGCTGCTACCTGTATCTCAATTTCCGTTGCGGTGTGAGAATCGAACTTAACTGTGTTTGGTGTTTGTGTTTAGACGTAAACCATGGATGGGACTCATGACCTGTACACAAACAGACAATACCAAACAACATAGCAGAATAATAAATTCCGCCGATTTGAAACCGATAAAAACAGATCCAAGTTGAGGACGCAAGTTCAGTTGTTGTTATTCAAAGCTTGTTATGTTGTCACCGTGCCGATCTGTAACCAAAACGAGGTCCTGGACTAAACCTTATTTATGCTTTTGACCATCTCACCATCACAGCCGTATTCTCCGAAATACAAACAACATTTGATGCAGATCTTTTCTGGGCTCAAGCTCTGCACCTGATCCTGCTGTTTTGCTTCGACACTTTCTCTCGGGAGCAGTTGACAGGATGCGTTGTTTGAACTTGTAACGTGTTTGTTATCAACGAAATTTCGCGACACCGCAGCCGGAATGAAACTTAGATGATGATTATCGACTGAGTCATGATGCTGTTGAACCTGCTGCCGTTGGTTGCACTTTGACTCTGATAAGTTGTGGAAATCACGAACCACCATGATATTATTGTGAAACCAGCATGGAACAAAACAGAGATGAAACTACTACTGCCAAGTTGTTGAATGAAGCACAAACCAAATGTTTCTACACTCACTGTGTCATCACATAAGCATATACGTGATATTGCGAACGAGATGTAGTTGCATAATAGCACCAAGTCGGTTATCGTGACATTGTGGTGTGGCTGCTGGGGATTGTTCGACGCTTCCTCAAAAATTTTCGGCTTAAACCAACGCCGACTTGAGTTGCCGAGGAATGTCAGGTCACGACAACAACACACCTGTTGTAATACTGAAACAGCGACAACACATAAATTAGTTGGTAACCAAACAAAAATCGATAACAGTCGCTTCTTACTTCCAATCTTCCTAAAACAACTTCATGACGCCTCAATGCCATTTTCAGTGTTGGATGCATCCACAACTTAGAGCGATTGAGCAACAGAGGAAAGAAAGCCTGCGCCAAATCTCTACTGTGTACATTAGTTTCCACTTAAAGATTATTGACATTTTCACGAGCACTTGGTAGGCTCCAAACCCCTTTGCGTCCAGTAAGCTGCATTAGAACTACATGAAAAGTTCCAATAGCCACGACAACTCAAAGCTTCCGCGGTGATGATTTCTTTTGTTGACGGCGAGTATTAATGTTAGCTACAAGCAGGGCTCTGAATTGGGAAGCAAAACTGAATTGAAATGCTAACACACCGAAAATGTTACGAAACCAAAAACGAAGAAGAGGTTGTGTTGGTCATAAGTTTGAAACAATTGCACGTAGTTTGTGAGTTGATTACCCCCCGTTGTGAGGTGGTGCCACGGAGTTGTTATATGGAAAAACCAAAGAAAGCAGCAGTGGTCTAGAGTGATATTGTATGTTGGGTAACGTTCGGCAGCTTGAGGCGTGGTTTGTAGCATAAGCGGTACACTGCCATGTTGGTCGGGCGTGTTATTTGAAAGGTGGGGAAGCAGTAGCAGGTTTTGCTGCAGATGGTAGGAAACAACTCATAGTTGTTATTGTTTTGTGTCAGTTTGTACAGGCTGGTGTGTAACTTTGCAGCGAGAGCTTCACTAAAATTGTCATGAAGACTTGGAGGTGGGCCATATTGCAGTACGGTTGGGGCTGTTGTGGAGTGTAGAAGCGGTATGTACGTACGCGTGGCCTTGTATCCAATTTGTTCAGCACATAAAGTTAGAGAGAGGTAGTGGAGAGGATTGTTGGGATTGTAAAGTGGCTAGGAATCATGCTTGTTGGTGGTCTTCGAGGTTGTACTTTATTTGTCCACACCCTCCTTTGGCCAAAGATTTTTGTCATTTGAATTTTAGTGAACAAGAATATGAAAAGAGTGAAAACAAACAACCTTTATTTTTGTCTTGTGCAAATTTTTGGGTAGAAAATGTAGTGGACTTTTGATGGGCCTCAACACTAGTTTTTCTTGAATGGACATTGATAAGAAAATTTTGGAATATGAATTTGATAAAAAAATTTAAAATTGTAATCGGAATTGAAGGAGAATGAATTGAATTTTTTTTTGGTTTCAATGACTTGCGATAAATTTGAAAGGTAGTTGAAATTTGGAAATAAATTGAATGGGAATTGGAAATTAAAAGAAATTGAACTTGAACAAATTTGAATTTTAGAATGAACTTGAAGCTTGAAGTTTATCCGTCGAACCAATTTTACTTATATCAGAAAGGCATCTGGACCTCATATGAAACTTGATTCGAATAATCTCAACCCTGTGGTATTTTTTTTGAATTTTTGAATTATGGTCAGTGGATAAATGCACAGATGGAGGATATATATACAGGGGTAAGGCAAATTTAGGGTGTGACAGATGCCCCTATCTAATTGGCTTAGACCGAGTAGGATGAACTGCTATGGAGTCCACTCCTCCGAGGTTGAAGATGATTAGATATAGAATACCCTGAATTTGTTCAAAAGGAAAGTAAATACTTGGGGATTGAAACATGATGGACATCTTGTAAAGGTCGCTAACACCAAAAGGATGTTAACAGAGAAAACTCGACACCCAACGGATGAAAAACCTATCACCAAAAGGATGACAGTAAACTCACACACACTGCTCTGACATCAAAAGAAAGTAAGGGACCCACTACCAAAAGGATAATGGAGAATACGCTAGTCATGACACAAAAAAGGATGTCAGACCCATCACCAAAAGGATGATGGAGCGAAATGAGATCATCCCTAACACCAAAAGGATGTAGGGAGTCCATTACCAAAAGGATAATGGAAAACACGCTAGTCATAACACCAAAAGGATGCCAGACCCATCACCAAAAGGATGATGGAGCGGAGACGCTAGTCATGACACCAAAAGAATGTCAGACCCATCACCAAAAGGATGATGGAGCGAAATAAAACCAACCCTAACACCAAAAGGATGATAGGGGGATCGGATAAGCTTCTCTGAAGAGATTTCCACTTATCACGGATGATGGATAAGCTTCTCTGAAGAGATTGCACTTATCGCTGAAGACGGATAAGCTTCTCCCAAGAGATTGCCACTTATCGTTGAAGATGGATAAGCTTCTCTGAAGAGATTGCCACTTATCGCTGGAGATGGATAAGCTTCTCTGAAGAGATTGCCACTTATCATGGATGAAGGATAAGCTTCTCCCAAGAGATTGCCACTTATCGTTGAAGGGTCAAGTCTGCTGGAGACAAAGCACTGGGGATCGCCCATGACTTTATTGGAGATGCCCCTGTCTGGGCTGAATGTTGATTTGAAGATCTGATTAACCACGGGGTTGAAATACGTCATGCAATACACCCATGGTCTTGAAAAGGTGCCCCTGACTGGGCTGAATTTTGCTTTGATATGCTTGAATTTCATGGGAGGACCCACGGTCTTTGCAGATAAAGCCCCTGACCGGACTGATGGTTGCTTTGAAGCTCTTGGATTTTCCCAATAAATATTGAACAAATTTGTGGGGAACGCCCACGGTCTTGTGGAAGATGCCCCTGACTGGGATGATTATGATCTTGGAAATCTTCAAGATTGATCTTGGATCTTGAACTCGCATATGCAGATGCTTGATGATAATGATGTTCCATAACTAATGGAAATGCAAATGCTTATGTGCGAAGATGCAAGAGCTGGGGAGATATGACATGATTATAGGTATGCATATGATGCAAAGTGCTTATGAAGCGAGATGCTCATGATGCATATGATACGTATGATTGCAAATGGTAATGGAAATGCAGGCTGTTGGAAATACAGGTTGGACTTTGGGTTGGAAGTACCAGACAAGGACTGGTATTCGAAGGGTAAACCAGATGGGACTGGTTGGCGAAAGGTTAAGCTGTCAAAGGAGAGCTGATTTTGTGGTTTTCCAGATGGGAGCTGGACTTTGGAATGAGGTTTACCAGACGAGAACTGGTGAAATGGTAGGCTGGTTAAATGGTAGGCCAAAAGGAAGGGTGACCAGATGGGAGTTGGTTTAAAAACTGATATATACCAAGCGGGAATTGGTATTCAGCGAAGGGTTGATCAGATGGGACTGGTTTGAAAGCTGACATATACCGAGCGGGAATTGGTATTCAGCGAGGGGTTGACCAGATGGGACTGGTATTCAGGCTTGCCAGACGAGAACTGGACTTTGGAGGTTTTGATTCGTTTTGATAGGTTTAGGCTGTGGGATGAAGGATCCAATGACAGCAAGGCCTTTTTGGAAGGTTAAGGTTAATTGGGTGAGGTGACGGTATGATTCCCCAACACTCGTTTTGAACTTAACAATTGTTGATGAGGATGAACTTGCTTGAATAAATTGCCATGAGACGACCTCGAGATGGCTTGCCCCAGAGTTTGTACCACGAAAGGACTTATCATTGTTTAAATGAATCTTGGTGGTTGGCTTCAATATACTCTTTGGAGTAGCTTGCTCTTGAAAGAGCGTTGAAGCGACTTAACTTATCCTGATTGAACATTGGAGGGATCTATCCTTAAGTCAAAGAAACTCTGGGTGGCCTGCCCCTGATTGGTGTGATTCACTTATGATCAACCGCTTCTTGAATGATTTGCCCCATAATCAACTGATGTTTGGGGATTTGCCTCAGACTGACTGCTTCCAAATTCTCGGGATGACAACGCCTCAGATCCACAGGGCTACTAAGTATGCTCGATTCTGATCCAGACTGTTGAAATGGTCAAGTCCTGTTTGATTGCTTCGTGTTGGAATTTCCTTGATGCCAACTACTGACTTGCAATTGAAATTGTTTGTTCACGAATGGTAGTTTTAATGCGACGTTCATGCAAGTTTTTGAAAAGAAATGTCGTTTATTAAGTGTCGTGATAGTGAAACGAATGGACCATTTAGTCCAAACGTTGTGCTAATTTGATTGGTGCGAAAGATATGGCAAAGATGTTGACACCAATACTGATGATTAGCAAATATGTGGGAGTCAGGTTACGCAACCTCGCAATAATAAGCTTTCAGAATAAACCTCGCCTCAATTAGGTCTTTCGAGGGTTGTAATATGGTCTGGTTCACGGTTTATAGAACAAAGGATATTAGGCTCAAAGAATTATTTGTACCCACCCCATCTTCTTGATGATCTCCATACCTATGTTCAGTTAATTCTGCGCATATATGTCTTGACGGTGTAAGCTTAATGGTTCAAGGTTTGCTCGAAATGGCAGCCACCTTATTTTGATGGATGTCAATGACCCTTTCATTTGGGTGGTCACTGAATCTTATTTTGTTTTTGTTGAGGGTTTGAGGACCTCTTTTGATTTTGTTTTTGATCCCTAACTTTTGCATGGACTGATTTGGCTTGTCAGATCCATCGGGATAGCCTTGATTTTTGCCTAAGTCTCCTTTGAGGTGTTTGACTTAGCAGGCTTATGATTTTTTTTTGATTTTGTTGGAGGATTGTGACTGCCAAGTCATGGGTCATTGATGAACAACCGTCTTCTAGATTTTGTTTTGTTGATTCGAGTGCATAATCGGGTTAACTGAACACTACCCTGCCCCAGGTTGAGTGTAAGGGTTTGAATATCCGAAGGAAACTCCTACTTCTAGGCTCGAAGTTGGTTGACTAGGGATTAACTCCTTATATCTCCGGTGTTTAGGGGAATTGAAACAATGCCTGTACATCATTGACGAGATTCTTTCTGAAAGCATATGGTTATGGGTATTTCGTTTTCGTCATCCTCCCTCCAATATTTGCTAAAACAACAGTGATAGAGTGGAGTGAATAAAGGTGTACGTGTTTGTGATAAGTGGAAATAATGAGTGAATACGACGTGACTGATTTGGAAAATGCATAATCACCTCATTAATATTACCATTCAAAACAACAATGTTTAAACACAAGTAGCAATTAACAGGAAATAAACTACAAGATGCAAATGATAAAAAGCGCTCAAGGACTGCCAATGTTGAGGACGTCTGCCTGTCTGGACCACTGACTTTCGTGTATGACCCTCAGAGTCTTCAAGCTTAGACAACTGAGAGGTTGACATGGACAACCAAACTCCCTTCGGGGAAAGATATGTACCCTTTGTCAATCAATTGCTGCACTTTGGCTTGGAAGGCTTTGCATTCTTCCGTCGAGTGCCCCATGGATCCACCATGATATCCACACTGAACATTGGGATTGTACCCGGGAGGGTAAGGTTCTGGCACAGGCTTAAGAGTCTTAGGCTCCACCAATGAGTTTTGAATCAGATGTGGGAGAAGCTGACTGTGCGACATAGGGACCGGATGAAGAGGAGCAGTCCTTCTTTCCAAGTTGTTGTTGGGCCTATGCTGATTTCGGCGCTGATTTTGATAACTTCGGCCATGGGCTCGTTGATTTTCATGAGGAGCGACACATGGATTACGGGACGAAGCTTTAGGCATGGCTAATTTCCCATAAGGATAACATGATATTGGTAACGGTGCCTGTTGAGCAGATGAGAGACCACAGAGTTTTGCCGGTACACCAAGAGAATACTCGATGTTTGCTATGAATGCACTGGATTCATCCTTCTCTTCCTCATGGAAATCGTCAGAAGATTCAATCTCACTAGCCTGACTGCTTGAGGCGTCTTGGATTTGTCCGGTTTTAAGATAGCTTTCAATGCGCTCTCCTACAATCACAAGGTCAGAGAAGGTTGATGTCGTACAACCAGCCATTCTTTCAAGATAAGAGCCATGCAAACTATTGATGAACATGTCAATCATCTCCCTTTCCGAGAGTGGTGGTTGCACTCTTGCTGCGAATTTTCTCCACCGCTGTGCATATCCCTTAAAAGATTCATTTTCATTCTGAGATAGACTTTGCAACTGCATGCGGGTGAGAAGAGTGTCTAGGTTGAACTGGTAAAACTTTAGAAAAGCGCTGGCTAGGTCCCTCCATGATTGGATATAGCTTCGTTCTAAATATGTGTACCAACTTAATGTCGACCCACTCAGACTTTCTTGAAAACAGTGAATCATCAGCTTATCGTCATGAGTGTAGGGGGTCATTTTTCGACAGTACATCACCAAATGACGCCTCGGGCAACTATATCCTGTGTACTTCTCGAAGTTGGGTATCTTGAATCTCGGAGGAATCACCAAGCCTAGCACTAGACACATATCAACAACATCGAGGTCGATCATATCAGACACTTTCATAGCTTGAATTGTCTCCTCAAGAGCACGAAGTTTTTCTTCCATGGAATCAGTCGTTGGCATCCTCTGGGGTCGAGTAGGAATGTTTACTTGTGGAGGATGGTCATCATGTGGAAGATCATACAGTGGATTATTCGTCACAGTAAATCCTTGTGAGGGATCAACATTCTGGCGGTCATTCTCTGACATGGCTATCTCAGCTTGCTTTGTTTTGACTTGGCTTCTCGAAGCTTCTACGTTCCTCTTGCTTCAAACTCTTTGTAGCTTTCACGAGTTCAACAGAAGTGTCGGGAAATCAACTGCAGGTTACGGATAGACGACGGGTAAGGTCTTGGTATCTGGGAAGAAAATGCAAAAATGATGCAAAGTTGCTTATACAAATGCAATGCAATGAGTGCACACGAGAACAAATCCACTTCAAGGATTAGGATAACAAATCCTGCAAGACAACAACAAAAGGTATCTTTCCCCTCGGGTGGGCTATCTATTGGTTTATAAGAGGGTATCCCAAAGGCTTTTAAGCAATGTCCCATGCACTAACCCTCAAAAGTTTTCCATCATAACGACTACTCGTAAGACGGTAATCCCTTCAAAGGATGAACACAGAGTCATGTTCTAGCAACCTTCAGAATAAGGTTCTAAAAGGTCCTCAGAGTCACGGACTCCCAAGTTGGAAATAAAAACGCCATTACGACTACACGTAAGACATAATCATCCCAAAGGGGTCTATCTGAGCGGTGGGATTCGATCCAACTCAACGAGTCCTAAGTCTCGCAAATCAGAAAGAAACCACCTCCTAATCTTAGTCTATACTCGAAAGCTCGGGTAGAAAGCTTTATCTCACAAACCATCCAATAAACCCAACAGGTTAGAGAATCAAAGCATAAACAAATAAAGCAAATAAAATCATAAACACGACAAACAAAATAGGCTTGGCTCGCTAGGGGTCCCCAGCAGAGTCGCCAGCTGTCGCTACTCGAAAAATGCATCGCGCAACGACCGGGAGGCGGAAAAGATAGACAGAAGAGTCGCCACCGAACTTTATTTATCCCATGAGGGGAAAGGAAAATATCAAGAAAACCTTGAGAAAATAATGGATAAGATGGTCTCGCAACCAAGAACGGGTTCGGAAGTCGGTTATGCGAGGGGAAGGTATTAGCACCCCTCGCATCCATCGTACTCGATGGGAACCTTTTGTTTGTCGATGTGCGAATTTATTTGCTAAAATATTATGCTATAAAAGAGTGTTCCAAAGGATAAAGAAAAGGGTATTAGAGACGGGGAAAGAGAGATAACAGAGGGGAGTGGAGAAAGAACGGACTCGGTAGGACTTCGCGGTCCTAGGCCTACGTATTCTCAATAGGTATGAGAAAGTCAGAGTCGACGTAGTTCGGAGCTACGGATATGGGGGGATGTGCTCGGCAAGGATTGTGGCCCTTGTGCCTACGTATCTTTACTTGAACGAAGTAAAGAATCAGAGCAACCGTAGTTCGGCCTACGGTGTGCGGGGAAGTCTTGGTAGACGCTGCTATCGTGCGTATTCTAGCAGTTAGGTGTATTGATGCTCGCTCGTTGGAGACTTAGGCGTTACCTGTTTGCGGTAGAACGGACGTAGCATGCCTTTCTGGGAAAGGGTGAAAAAGAAAAAGGGTGCTCGCTAGGATATTGCAATCCTATGCCTACGTATTCTCAACATGCAAGAGAAATCAGAGCAACGTAGTTCGTGCCTACGGTGCGGATAACCGGTGTGTTTGGGGATGATGTTATCGTGCGCGTTCTAGCAGTTTAGGTGTTTTGCTGCTCGCATGTGAGGAGACTTATGCGTACCTGTTTGCGGTAGAACGGACGTAACATATCCTGTTTGAAAGGTTGGTTTTCGCCATGTGAGGCATGGTATCATGTTTGATTGGTTGAGATTGTTTTTGGGGCGAGATAGGTCCTCGGATAGTAACCCCTACGGGTAGTACCCAATTCTTTATCTCAAAGTTTTTGTTATAAAAGGGTGTGGCGAACGAGGCGTCTTCGTATTGAAAGACGAGCGTCGAAACCACCCTCACTACAGTGGGCATCCCTACGCTCGGAGAAGAAGAGGTCTACACCCAATCCTCTCTCTTTAATTCAATGCAAAGAGAACTTCGTTCTCTTATTAAAGATGTTTTTGGTTTTGAATGGTAAGTGCTTTGCGACAGAGAACCCTACGATAAACGTCAGCACTCGGGATAGGAGAAGGCCTACGCCTAACCACTCCACGACCATTCAAGTTTTTGTTATGAAAAGATTTGAAAATGCACTCGGTACAGGACCGAGGTTTTAGGTGTGAAAATTGTGGAAGGAAGTTGTGAAAGCGAGAGGTGGTGGACAAAGTCACATTTTCGTATTGAAAGACGAGTATCGAGACCACCCTCACTACAGTGGGCATCCCAACACTCGAAGAAGAAGAGGTCTACACCCAATCCTCTCTTTTTAGTTCAATACAAAGAGAAGTTGATTCTTTATTGAAAGGGATTTTGTAAATGCACTCGGCGCGGGGCCAAGGTTTTAAGAAAAATGGTTTGAAAAGAGAAAAATGTCTTCGTATTGAAAGACGAGTGTCTAAACCACCCACACTACAGTGAGCATCTCGACACTCGGAGAGGAAGAGGTCTACACCCAATCCTCTTTTTTTAATTCAATACAAAGATAGTTGGATTTTGAAGATGGTTTGACAATGTTTTTGAATCGAGTCGGGACAAGAAATGAAGAGGGAAAAGAGGTGGTCTCGGATCTATCGTTTCTCATCAATAATTTGACAGAAAAGCAATAGAGGTCTCGTCATCGACCAAAACGGTGAAAAATGGGATAAAATGCCCAATAACAAAAGAGAAATCGATTCAACTTCTAAAAATAGAGAAAATGAACTTCTAACATTATAAACTTAAAAGAAATTAAAGTTAGAAATGAAAAATAATAAATAGCCTATAACGTAATATATAAATCTAAATATACTAATTTTATAGAAACTAAAAATAAAAATGAAACTGTAAATAAATTATATATAATAATAATAATATATACATAAATAAATGATACCATATAGTTTTCATTACCACGTTACAGTAACAAAATAATTAACACAATGCAAATGCTATTATAATATTTGACAATTAGTTAACAATTTAATTAAAAAAATTAGTTAACAATTTAATTAAAAAAATTATCAAACAAACTAACATTATGATTAATAAGATTACCATATTTACAAAGAGCCTACCAGAAAAACTTATTCACAAAACAATTTACAATTTCAAATTGAATTAGCCTTTGAGTTCTTATATCAAGATATCTCACCATAAGTTTAACAAAAGTTACAATTCAAACCAAAGCAACACCATTATTCTAAGCCAGTATATTATTTATGAAGTTATTAACCAAAACAGCATGAAAAGCAGTATATTATTTACGAAGTTACTAACCAAAACAACATGAAAAGCAATTCACCGTAATGAACTCAAAATGACTATACAATGGAAGCAGAACTCCAAGTAGCAGCTGTGGTATTACTTACAAGGTTATATCAGTAACAATATGTATCAATATATCAGTCTTTATTAGTTCAACATATTAGATCAAATATTTTCAAAATCAAACGTCAAGACACCAAAACAAGCTACACATAAAAAATAACAACAAATAATTTAAAACATGAAACTCTAAACAGAATGCAACAGAAAAGCGAAACCATTGGATTGAAAATTTTACCAAACGCAGATTTCCATTGCCGCAAATTGTTGTTGTTTGATTTCGCTGCGAATTACTTTCGGCGGAACAGGTTTGTTGTCGTGCTGAACCGTAACCAAATCTTACGACCAGACACGAACTGCTATTGTTCCAACTTGCTGCTACCTGTATCTCAATTTCCGTTGCGGTGTGAGAATCGAACTTAACTGTGTTTGGTGTTTGTGTTTAGACGTAAACCATGGATGGGACTCATGACCTGTACACAAACAGACAATACCAAACAACATAGCAGAATAATAAATTCCGCCGATTTGAAACCGATAAAAACAGATCCAAGTTGAGGACGCAAGTTCAGTTGTTGTTATTCAAAGCTTGTTATGTTGTCACCGTGCCGATCTGTAACCAAAACGAGGTCCTGGACTAAACCTTATTTATGCTTTTGACCATCTCACCATCACAGCCGTATTCTCCGAAATACAAACAACATTTGATGCAGATCTTTTCTGGGCTCAAGCTCTGCACCTGATCCTGCTGTTTTGCTTCGACACTTTCTCTCGGGAGCAGTTGACAGGATGCGTTGTTTGAACTTGTAACGTGTTTGTTATCAACGAAATTTCGCGACACCGCAGCCGGAATGAAACTTAGATGATGATTATCGACTGAGTCATGATGCTGTTGAACCTGCTGCCGTTGGTTGCACTTTGACTCTGATAAGTTGTGGAAATCACGAACCGCCATGATATTATTGTGAAACCAGCATGGAACAAAACAGAGATGAAACTACTACTGCCAAGTTGTTGAATGAAGCACAAACCAAATGTTTCTACACTCACTGTGTCATCACATAAGCATATACGTGATATTGCGAACGAGATGTAGTTGCATAATAGCACCAAGTCGGTTATCGTGACATTGTGGTGTGGCTGCTGGGGATTGTTCGACGCTTCCTCAAAAATTTTCGGCTTAAACCAACGCCGACTTGAGTTGCCGAGGAATGTCAGGTCACGACAACAACACACCTGTTGTAATACTGAAACAGCGACAACACATAAATTAGTTGGTAACCAAACAAAAATCGATAACAGTCGCTTCTTACTTCCAATCTTCCTAAAACAACTTCATGACGCCTCAATGCCATTTTCAGTGTTGGATGCATCCACAACTTAGAGCGATTGAGCAACAGAGGAAAGAAAGCCTGCGCCAAATCTCTACTGTGTACATTAGTTTCCACTTAAAGATTATTGACATTTTCACGAGCACTTGGTAGGCTCCAAACCCCTTTGCGTCCAGTAAGCTGCATTAGAACTACATGAAAAGTTCCAATAGCCACGACAACTCAAAGCTTCCGCGGTGATGATTTCTTTTGTTGACGGCGAGTATTAATGTTAGCTACAAGCAGGGCTCTGAATTGGGAAGCAAAACTGAATTGAAATGCTAACACACCGAAAATGTTACGAAACCAAAAACGAAGAAGAGGTTGTGTTGGTCATAAGTTTGAAACAATTGCACGTAGTTTGTGAGTTGATTACCCCCCGTTGTGAGGTGGTGCCACGGAGTTGTTATATGGAAAAACCAAAGAAAGCAGCAGTGGTCTAGAGTGATATTGTATGTTGGGTAACGTTCGGCAGCTTGAGGCGTGGTTTGTAGCATAAGCGGTACACTGCCATGTTGGTCGGGCGTGTTATTTGAAAGGTGGGGAAGCAGTAGCAGGTTTTGCTGCAGATGGTAGGAAACAACTCATAGTTGTTATTGTTTTGTGTCAGTTTGTACAGGCTGGTGTGTAACTTTGCAGCGAGAGCTTCACTAAAATTGTCATGAAGACTTGGAGGTGGGCCATATTGCAGTACGGTTGGGGCTGTTGTGGAGTGTAGAAGCGGTATGTACGTACGCGTGGCCTTGTATCCAATTTGTTCAGCACATAAAGTTAGAGAGAGGTAGTGGAGAGGATTGTTGGGATTGTAAAGTGGCTAGGAATCATGCTTGTTGGTGGTCTTCGAGGTTGTACTTTATTTGTCCATACCCTCCTTTGGCCAAAGATTTTTGTCATTTGAATTTTAGTGAACAAGAATATGAAAAGAGTGAAAACAAACAACCTTTATTTTTGTCTTGTGCAAATTTTTGGGTAGAAAATGTAGTGGACTTTTGATGGGCCTCAACACTAGTTTTTCTTGAATGGACATTGATAAGAAAATTTTGGAATATGAATTTGATAAAAAAATTTAAAATTGTAATCGGAATTGAAGGAGAATGAATTGAATTTTTTTTTGGTTTCAATGACTTGCGATAAATTTGAAAGGTAGTTGAAATTTGGAAATAAATTGAATGGGAATTGGAAATTAAAAGAAATTGAACTTGAACAAATTTGAATTTTAGAATGAACTTGAAGCTTGAAGTTTATCCGTCGAACCAATTTTACTTATATCAGAAAGGCATCTGGACCTCATATGAAACTTGATTCGAATAATCTCAACCCTGTGGTATTTTTTTTGAATTTTTGAATTATGGTCAGTGGATAAATGCACAGATGGAGGATATATATACAGGGGTAAGGCAAATTTAGGGTGTGACATCTAGGACCCTAATCTTTGGTAGTTACCATAAAGATCTCATGTTATCATCGTTATCTTAGTGTGCGATTCATCGTTATGATTCTTGTTTTGCTATCTTCATTTTGATTGTTATCCATACTTCTCCCATCTTTCAAGTTGTTTCCATCTTGATTGTTACCACGTGTTCTTCTCTATCTTTACTTTGTTAAGTAGATTACCTCCTAAATTACGAGGCTAAACTAATTTAATTGTGTGAGATTGTTATCTATGCATATTGTTGTTACGCTTTGAGGTTATGACATGATTATTTTCAAATTGTTATTTGTTTACACGGTTGTTACCTTCATCATGCTTTCAATCTTTGTCAAGATATGCCTACACCTTTGTCAAGACATGCTTATTGTAATATGCTTACTATAATTGGTCGTAACCATTCGTCCTACTCAAAATACTTGCTCATTGTAATGTGTTGGTTAATCCTTGATCATAATCATTGTCTTCTATATTCTTCATGCTTGAATATGTTTATACTTTGTTAAGTATTTTCTTCCCCAATTGATGGAACTTTTTAGTTCTCATCCAAGTTTCCCCTCTCTCTCCTTCCAAAGGAAAGTCTCTCTATTGACCCTTGGGTCATAGATAGCTCAACGCACTCATAGGTCTGGATAGAACCTTCCCCCCTTTTTGGTCTGGATAGAACCAATAGGACTTAAACTCATAGGTCTGGATAGAACCTTCCCCCTCTTTTGGTCTGGAAAGAACCAATAGATCCTTATTCTGTAGTTTGTGCCCGAACTACGACCGCTCTGATTTCTCATTGGACAATGAGAATACGTAGGCACAAGATGCGATATCTTGACGAGCAACCTTCCCCCTTTCTCCCACATTTTGGTCTGGATAGAACCAATTGGTCTCACAACGTAGAACTTTAGGATAGAGTTTGGTTAACTCTATGTAAGAATCATGGATATGATTACTTACTCCCCTTTCTTGAGAGTTCAATATAGATTTAGAGAGTTGTCTTAAACTCTATACAAACATTGTTATGTTTGTTCCCCTTTGAACCTTGATCATAATCAAGTGTTCTTCAACCCTTGTGAGGTGAACTACGATTGCTCTGATTCTATCCTAGTTAGGATACGTAGGCAGAGGACGCGATGTCTTTGCGAGCAAACTTAGAAACAAGTCATTAGGTCTTTACCTATCAATCTACACTCTTTACCCAATTCCAACCTTAGCAAATGACCAAAAACTTAGCATGCAATTAAACAAAAGGTTCCTGTAGAGTACTACAGATGTTTAGGATGTGAGATACCTACCCTATGCATAACCAACCCCCGATCCCCGAATCTCTTAACATTGTTGTTACATCGCGAAAAGGGTTTTTCTTTCTTTAGACCTTTCCTTTGGATAAATTAAAGTCCGGTTGTGAATTTCAGAATTAAAGATTCAAGTTAATTCAATAGCTTGGTATCACGATTCTCACTGCAACACAATACACCAAGCTTAATTCTCTTTGAGTTGAAGATGCAAAAAATAAATTGCAATGGTTTAGATTGCAATAGTTTCACAAAACAATTTAACACACTTCAACTCAACCAGAATTTTTCAGCAATTAAAAAAACACACTAAGTGTTATTAAAATGTAGAGAGAGAGAGAGAGAGAGAGAGAGAGAGAGAGAGAGAGAGAGAGATAGATAGATAGATAGATAGATAGATAGATAGATAGATAGATAGATAGATAGATAGATAAATAGATAGATAGATAGATAGATAGATAGATAGATAGAGAGAGAGAGAGAGAGAGAGAGAGAGAGAGAGAGAGAGAGAGAGAGAGAGAGAGAGAGAGAGAGAGAGAGAGAGAGAGAGAGAGAGAGAGAGAGAGAGAGAGAGAGAGAGAGAGAGAGAGAGAGAGAACACCAAGATTTTTTTAGGTAGTTCCCCCATTGTCCTCATTATTGGTACGTTTACCCTCAATTCGAAACCGGATTGAGATATTGTAATTAACCTTTGCAATATCATATTACAAGAGTAGTAGTAGCAATTCAAACCTCCAAATTCTATGTTTGATGTTGATCACATCTTCTTCTCTTGCCTTGAACTTAGCAAGATCAAGTCACACAAGACCTCTAATTTGATCTTTTGGTTACCTTTATTCCTTTGGCCGAACCTCCGTTCTTCAAAGCTTTCACTCGGCTGAATCCAAATTGTGAAATCTTGCCCCAAGTATTTCAATTGATCCTCTGGTTACCACTAATCCTTTGCACGAACCCCCGTTCTTCAAAGCTTTCACTCGGCTGAATCCAAGTTGCAAATACTTGTGCAAGAAACTCCACATCAACCCTTGATCTGGGAAAAAACCCTAAAGGTTTTATCTATGAAACCCCCAAATAAAAACTCAACCCAAGTTTATTACACCAACCTTAATTGGACCTTATCAATCTTATCTTGATGACAAAAAGAAAATGGTTATGTATAGTTGTAGAATGCATGCAAAGAAAGGTTCAAGATGATGAGAAATATTTGTATCTTTCAAGTTTCTATGTTTTGAAATGATGCATGAATGCTTATTTATATGTATATGTGTGTGTAGAAAAGAAATGAGCAAAATAGATTTTTAGCCAAAATGCAAATTTTGAAAGTTGTAACAGAATGTCACAATTACAAATAATACATTTCATGACGAAAATTTCACTTCACGTAATAAAAAACTAAGGTGGAATATCTGGACGCTGTTATACCCCAAATTTGTCCTATCTTTTTCAAAATTTTCATTTGCTCGACTTTGTTTTTAATTTACCTCGCTTATACAGTGTAGTGTATTTTTCAGCAAAAATGAGCATTTTCATTTTTTAGCCCAATAAGAGAGTGCCACGTGGCCTTTGTTTTTGTATATTTATCTTTATTTTAGTTTCATATTTTCATTTTTTTATGGTATGTTAATATAATATAATTTTAATATTAATTAATTAATTATGTTAGATTAGAGTAGAAAATAGAACTTAAATAGTTTAAATAGGTTTTTTAATATTGTTTTTTTTAAAAAATGAATAGAAATAGTTTTTATTTATTTAGAGAATAGAATTTTATTTTAATTTTGCATTTTAATAGTTTTTAATATATTTTTATTAGAAGTTAAGTAGAATTTAGTTTTTATTTGTTTTAATATTAAATATTTAGAATTAACTAAGTTTAATGTAGAATATTATTATTAAATTAAGATTTAGATTTTATTATTATTTTTAGCATAATTCTAGAACTTTAAATTGGAAATAGTTTAATCGTTTTAATCTTGTAGAAAATAGATTGTTAATTTAGATATAGCTTAGAATAGTTTGTTTTATTATTAATTGGTCTTGTTAGAATTTTATTAGTTAGAATTTTATTAGGTAGAATTTTGATATAGTTAGAATTTATTTGGTTTAGAATTTAAATTTGATTAAGATAGGATTATATTATTTAGATTATTTTAATTAGTTTAAAATAGATTAGAGGTTAAAAGTTATCTAGATTTAAATAAAGTGTTAGATTTTAATTAGTTTAGTTTAAGTTTTTTAGTATTGTTAGGACTAGATTAGTCTATTTATTTTATTTTAATTAGTTGAGATTAATTAGATGTAGATTAGTTAGTTAGATTAAGATTTAGAATATTGTTAGAACTTAGTTGTTAATTAAGATTAGTTAGATTAGATTATTAGCTAATTATTAATACAGTTATTAGTACAGTTTGTCTTTAATTAACCAAAATCAGAATTTAATCAGGTCAGCCACGTGTCAGCTATAGGGCTATATATGCCCTGTTCATCACCTCTTTCCTCCAGATTTTTCACGCAAACCTAGGTCTGCAACCACCCCCCATTACTTCATCATCATCATCTTCATCCACCACCCAGAACACCATTAACAAACCTTACACCACCCTTTCTTCTTCTTCATGAAGACAAGCAAACAATAACCATACCAAAGCTTCAAACCCTCCTCTTGAGATTTACCATCAAACGTCAAAAGAAAAACCCAGAAGTTCTACCCCTTCAACATTTTTGTTCACCCAAAACCTTCATCACCATGGTCATCTTCACTCCATTAACGAACCTTCAACAATAACACGTTCAACACACTCTCCAAATCCACAACCTCCATTACTTCGAAACTCACCATGTTTGACCTCCATCTTCGTCACCCTCAAAAACCTTCCATCATCACTTGTAACAGAACCACTATTCAACTTCTACAAACCCCACCATGAACGACCCACTTTCTGTTCACCACTCGACCTTTTACTCTTCAAAACCCATTTTCTAAACCTCTGAAAAAACTCCAAACGAAGCATAAAATGAACCTTTATTTTCCGTTGACATCCTCATCATCTTCAACAACTCAGAAGATCCTCCATAACCACAACTTCAATCAAATACCCAGAATCTCACAATCACCATCCTCCGAAACCCAGCAAAATCACTACCACCATATTCCTCACAAACTCCCGTCAACCACCACCTTAACCCTTTCGAAACCCTCATCTAAGCTACCCATTTTTCAAAACCTTAACCTCCATTAATTCAACACCAATAACGAACCCATTCCCATATCTTCAAACGAACTCCATGAAACACCCGTTTCGAAACCCAGCCATCAAAATCAAACAAACTCATTTCAAAATCTACCCATTTTCATAAATACCAGTCTTTAGAGATAGAGGCTTAGAAAACAACAATAGAGGTGCATCTTAAAGATCCGAAGTTGGATTTACATCAATCGGTGAGACACTGCAAGGGATGCTTGTTCATCTTCATTCTTCTCCTTGTAATCTCTTTCTTGATAGGGATTGTATGTAAGTTTACTATAAAAGTATGTATTTTCATTGATCATGGTGTTGTATACGATCTATTTCATGAATCTATATCGATGTCATCTTTGTTTACTTGTTTTACATTCTGATTTGAACCTCTATTGAGAAATACTCTTCAGATCTAGATCTAAGATGGACATTTGTTAGATTCTAAACTCTCTCTCTCTCTCTCTCTCTCTCTCTCTCTCTCTCTATATATATATATATATATATATATATATATATATATATATATATATATATATATATATATATATATATATATATATATATATATATATATATATATATATATATATATATATATATATATATATATATATATATGTGTGTGTGTGTGTGTGTGTGTGTGTGTGTGTGTGTGTGTGTGTGTGTGTATACACACACACACACACACACACACACACACACACACACACACACACACACACACACACACACACACACACACACACATATATATATATATATATATATATATATATATATATATATATATATATATATATATATATATATATATATATATATATATATATATATATATATATATATATATATATATATATATATAGATCTAATATTCACCGTGGGTATCAATTCTTAATGCTCAGTATTGTTTAATTGCGTGAGAGATCATCAATTAAACAATAGGGTAGAACTCTCTTCAGCACTTCAGACATGAACGCTGATGTGAGCAATACGTGATGATATTGATGATGTTTTAGGTTGTGTACAAATGATTGGTAGATTTGTGTATTCAACCGGTGAATGAAATCCAATCCTAACAATTTCTCTCATCTCTTGGATACTTTATTTTATTTATTCGTGCATTTTACATTCCGCATCCTTATACAATCAAGCTTAAGAACATAGAGAATATTGAACTACATTTGATGTCTCACCAATCCCTACGGGGACGATAAAAAAACTTACTTTTACTTGCTACTTTACTACAACAAGAAAATTATGTCGTTGGCGAGGATTGATGCTTAGATATTGATAACATCGCAGTAGTTTCTATCTTTTTAAGCTTTGTACATATTGTCTATATTGTATATATTTTTGTTTTCCTTCACTTTTGCTAAAGTGTTGGTTAGGGGTAGCCATCGGTGAACAACTACCCAAGCAAAGGAGCAACAAGAAAAAGAGTTCTTTTTCAAAAAGGCATCGAGCTACCAACGTAAACCAAGCGCTTTTTGGGAGGCAAACCAACATTTTAATCATTTTATAGCTTTTCATTTAGTATATAGTTATTAAATAGTAAGAGTGGATGGAAAACTTGAAAAAAGTTGACATTTTTGAAAAACCATGTTGCATCTCTGCTCGCTAAGCACTACCAGAGGGCGCTTAGCATGTTCTGCTGCACATGTAAAATTATTTCAACCCACTTATCCATTTTCATCCATATCTTTTGACCCATTTTGAACTTATTTTGTTTTATGTTTAGTAGTTTAATTTTATTTAAAGTTGTTAAGTTGTTAGAAAATTATTTTGTGTTTGTCTAAGAAGCTTGTCTTTAATTGACTTGAGGAAACATGGAGTGATTATTTCCAGTTTGAGTGTATCAACAAGAAAATGTTTTGGTAATGATAAAAGTTTGAAGGAAAGTGCATTGTTAAGGTACATGTTTAGTGCTTTCTATAACATAATATGAATATGAAACTTATGTTTTGTACAAATATCATGTCATTCATTCTTTTGCAATACTTGTTCATGATTAAATCACTTTAAATCATAGCCAAATGTGAGAAAATGTTCCATTGTTCACTATATGTACAAGAGATCAACAATTCATATTTTAACTCGTTTGACTTATGTTTAATCTTGCATTTGTGTTGAATTGTATGAAAGCATAAAATTGATCAAGGCATTTTTTTTAATATTTTGAGCAAAACCACTTGAACAAAAGCAACCTACCTTGGGATGAGGGAATTTTTGTTATCCCCTTTGAGCCTTAGCGTCTGAATCTATATCAATTATGAACTATGGAATGTTTTCTTTGGACGCAAAGAGTAGTTCATCATTAATTTTAGATTGGATTCTGAATTTTTTCTTGAACCTTCAACCATGAATTACGGTTTGAATTTCTACCTTTTCCTTATAAAGTTTTGGAGAATTCACATTACAATGATTGGTTGTATTCAAGTTGGTGAGAAAAAAGGTGGGTTGCTAAGAGGTTGAGAAAGAAAAAGAAAATTTTGGAAAAAGAAAGAAAAAAATTGTGAAAAAGAAAAATCCTTGAAAAAGGAAAAAATAATAACAAAAGCTTTAGGCTAATAAGTTGTGTTCAAGGGTGTAACAATTGAGCAAAGATGAAAAAGGTGAATGAAATTGTGAATGCTTGAGAATTTCAGAAGTGATCACTCTCATTTGTTTAGGCAATTTTTGTTTCAATTACCTTGAGTCAAGTCCCTCATATATGTTCTTCATCCATTGATGAAGTTGTGTGTTAGGTGTGATTCATAATTGAAAATGTGTTGCTTTAGAATTTTTTACATGTGTCTTATGCTTGGAATTTGTTTCATGACCATGGTGTCGTTGTAGTATAGTTGTAAGCATTACTTTGATTGTCGTTTTAAAATCTGAACCATGCATTTTCTTGGTAGTTGTTCTTGTTTCTTTAGGTTTGTTATATTCTTGTTTGAGGACAAACAAAGTTTTCAGTTGGGGAGAGTTTGATAAGTGCCAAATTGTGTTAAATATGTGTGTAGTTTTGTGGCGCTTATTGACTTGTTTCATTTGAATCTCTTGTCAAAACCTCAACTTTTGTGTATATATTGTCTAGTTTGAATTTTCATGTAAATATCTTTTAGCTTGAGAAATTTCATATCTTTTTGTAGGATTCCTTGCATGATTGAAGCATTGGACACCTAAAGGCAAAAGCAAAAGCTTCATGATGCATTTTGGGAAGGAAATCAAGGGTATGTTATGGATTAGCGATGTCCTAGCATGCTTGGAGAGGCCCATGTGTTAGAACACAGATTGGTTCTTAATAATATCTCTATGTTTTGATGATAACTATTATGAAATTTTGTATTTAAGAATTATATACTC
The DNA here is from genome assembly GCA_963859935.3 of Lathyrus sativus. Lineage (NCBI taxonomy): Eukaryota > Viridiplantae > Streptophyta > Magnoliopsida > Fabales > Fabaceae > Lathyrus > Lathyrus sativus. The sequence goes on along the minus strand of OZ012738.1, from coordinate 612,674,120 downwards.
TAAAATTTGCTTGAGAATTTTTACTGCAGATAGTAAAGAAATTAACACTCCAGAAGCAAATCAGAATTGAACACAAGAAATTAGGTAGACTCTGAAGCGCCAGATGCACTCATTAGAAGATTCTGATTGCTGCCTCCAGAAGATTCTGAGCGTAGCCTCCAGAAGATTCTGAAGCAGAAGCTCCAGAAGAATCTGAAGCAAGTCAGAAGCATCTGAAGCAAAGAAGAATTTTGTATGAAGAGTTTTTTTTCAAAGCATAGTTTCTACAAAAGATTCTGAAAGTACTAAAGCTACCAGTACTGAAGTTCTGTCTCAAATATGCTCTGATATTTAACACGCTGAAAGCACACCTGCTGCAGAAGACTCTGATTCAGCAAGACTCTGATCCTCATTAGAAGACTCTGACCCAATTAGACTCTGATGAATTTGCTGAAAACTGAAGAAGAAATATTCAAAGATTATATCCATTGGAGTAAATCAAACGTCTCTTTCCTTATTTATGCTAGACACAAGAACACAGAAAAAAAGGATTTTTCTGTGCTTTCTTCTTCTAGGAAAGGTCACTTGATGTGAAGACAAAAATGCTCAGACCTTTTGGACACTCTTCTCAACGTGAAGCTCACCTTGGATCAGCTGCCTATAAAAGCAAGACTCCACCAAATTCTTCAGTTGACGTTGGCATTGAAAAGAAATTAATATTCAAGCTCTCATACTTTCATATTCATTCTAAGAATTTATTTCATTGTTCTTAAACTTAAGAGAAATATCACAGTTGTGATAATAGCTTTTTAGAAGCATTCTTACTCTTGTAATAGTTTTACATTGATTGTAAAAGATTTCCTTAAGAGGATCCAGTTGGGATCAGTAGCTCTTAAGAAGACTAAGAACAGTTTTTCTTAGGTGTTACTATTGTAATCTGTTTGATTAAATAGTGGATTAAGTCCTTGATTGAGAAAGGCAAATCACTCTAGGAAGGGTGGACTGGAGTAGTTGAGTTCAACGAACCAGGATAAAAATACTTGAGTTTTAATTCTAAGTTTTAATCTTTCATACTTATTCAACCCCCCTTCTAAGTATTATCTCACCTTCAGTTGGCATCAGAGCTCCGGTTCTGTGTGTGCTACCACTTAACAGTGACAGTAAAGATCCAGAGAGAAATACTTTGATATATATTTGGTTGTTACTATGGCTGATAATACAATATCTAACATTAACAACAAATATGAAGAAAGGGACAGAATCAACACCAAACCCCCTATGTTTGATGGGGAGAAATTTGATTATTGGAAAGACAGAATTGAAAGTTTTTTCCTTGGATATGATGCTGATTTATGGGATCTGGTCATAGATGGATATGTTCATCCCACAGATGGGAATGGCAAGAAGATAGACAGAAAATCTATGACAGATGCTCAGAAGAAAGAATTTAGAAATCATCACAAGGCCAGAACAATATTGTTGAATGCAATATCTCAGACTGAGTATGAAAAAATTACTAACAGGGAAACTGCATTTGACATGTTTGAATCCTTAAAGATGACTCATGAGGGAAACTCTCAAGTCAAGGAAATAAAGGCTCTGGCTCTGATCCAGAAGTATGAAGCCTTCAAGATGGAAGACTCTGAATCTGTTGAAGCTATGTTCTCCAGATTTCAAATACTTACAGCTGGACTAAAGGTTCTAGACAAAGGATACTCTACTGTTGATCATATGAAAAAGATCATCAGAAGCTTACCCACCAGATGGAGATCTATTGTAACAGCGCTGAAGATGGCTAAAGATCTGAACAAGATCTCCTTGGAGGAATTGATCAGTTCACTAAGAAGCCATGAAATAGAACTTGAGGAAGATGAACCTCAAAAGAAAGGTAAATCTATAGCTTTAAAATCTAATAAATCTGCTAAAGCTTTGCAGGTAATAGAGGAAAGCTCTGAAGAATCCTCATCTGAAGATGAAGATGAATTATCCATGCTGTCCAGAAGAATAAACAAACTCTAGAAGCATAAAGGAAAGAAGTTCAGAAACTTCAGAAAGCCTGACCAAAGAAAAGAATCTTCTGGACACAGAAGATCTGGCAAAAGGAGGTTGTCTGTTATGAGTGTAAAGAACCTGGACATTACAAAAATGAATGTCCAAAGGTGTTGAAAGAAAAGCCTAAAAGAAAATTTGATAAGAAGAAAAAGGTTCTGATGGCCACCTAGGATGATTCAGATACATCTGAATCTGAATCTGAATCAGAAGAAGAATGTGCTAATGTTGCACTGATGACCAGCACAGAAGATCAGGAGGAAGGAACCTCAGGATATGAATCTGATTCTGAATCTGACTCTGACGCTGAAGAGGTAATGGCTAAACTTACTAAAGAAGAACTTATCAAAGTGTTATCAGAAGTTCTGAAAAGTTATAACAATATTAAGCTCCAATACAAGAAGCTGAAAAGCAGTCTTGAATCTGAGATTAATCTTCTGAAGACAGAACTTGTTGAGCAAAAAGAAATTAATCTGAAAATCAAAAATAATTTTGAAATAGCCCAACAAGAATCTGAATCTGAGACTAAGTCATGAAAACATTTTAGAAAAATATGACTCTAGCTTTCAGAGATTCCTTACTAAGAGCATAAACATAAGCAAGATGGCTTCTATGATCTATGGTGTTAGTGGGAACAACAGAAGAGGTATTGGATATGAATCTTCCTCTGGAAGTAATCCAAAGTCTGTTGACAAACTCTTCATCAAGAAGACACCTCTGTACTCTCAATTTAAGTTTGGTCACTTAAATGACATTAAACACACAAGCTTTGAGAAGAATACTTATGTGTTTAAACCCAAGACAAGTCAGAATAAACCTTATGTTGAAAAACAGAAGTTTAGACAAACCTTCAGAACCAATAACCCTAAAGGACCCAAGAAGATCTGGGTACCTAAAAGTAAAATAATTCCTGTTGCAGATGTTCTTAGCAGCAAGGTCAGGACGACAATCATGGTACCTGGACTCTGGATGCTCACGACACATGACAGGAGAAAAGTCTATGTTCCAAAGCCTAGAACTTAGATCTGGAGGTGACGTGAAGTTTGGAGGGAACCAGAAAGGCAAGATCATTGGATCTGGCACTATTGGAAATGGTAAACTTCCCTCTATTACTAATGTTTTACTTGTTGAAGGGTTAAAGCATAACTTATTGTCCATAAGTCAATTAAGTGACAATGGTTATGATATTACCTTTAATCAAAAATGTTGTAAAGCTATTAGTCAAAAGGATGGCTCTATCCTATTTAGTGGTAAGAGGAAAAACAACATTTATAAAATAAATCTTTCAGAACTTAAAGTTCAGAATGTTAAATGCCTCTTGTCTGTTAATGAAGAGCAATGGGTCTGGCACAGAAGATTGGGCCATATTAATATGAGACGTATATCTCAGATTAATAAACTTAATCTTGTCAGAGGACTTCCTAATCTGAAGTTCACCTCAGATGCTCTTTGTGAAGCATGCCAAAAAGGGAAGTTTTCAAAATCATCTTTTAAATCAAAAAATGTTGTTTCTACCTCCAGACCACTAGAATTACTTCATATTGATCTGTTTGGACCAGTGAAAACTGCATCCATCAGAGGCAAGAAGTATGGATTAGTCATTGTTGATGACTATAGTAGATGGACATGGGTAAAGTTCTTAAAACACAAGGATGAGTCACATTCTGTGTTCTTTGACTTCTGCAAGCAAGTCCAGAATGAAAAAGATTTCAAAATTATAAAAGTCAGAAGTGATCATGGTGGTGAATTTGAAAATAAATATTTTGAAAAATATTTTAATGAAAATGGCATTGCTCATGATTTTTCCTGTCCTAGAACTCCACAACAAAATGGGGTTGTAGAGAGGAAAAACAGAACTCTGCAAGAAATGGCCAGAACCATGATCAATGAGACAAATCTGGCAAAACACTTTTGGGCAGAAGCAATCAACACAACTTGTTACATTCAGAACAGAGTGTCTGTAAGACCTCTTCTGGAGAAGACTCCATATGAACTGTGGAAGAACAGAAAGCCCAACATTTCATATTTTCATCCTTTTGGATGTATTTGCTATATGTTAAATACTAAAGAAAATCTGAACAAGTTTGATTCCAAAGCACAGAAGTGTTTCATGCTTGGATATTCTGAACGCTCTAAAGGCTACAGAGTATACAACACTGAGACACAGATTGTAGAAGAATCTATTCATGTCAGATTTGATGATAAGCTTGGCAATAAAAAGCCAAAGCAGTCTGAAAACTCTGCAGATAGAGAAGTAGTCTTCACTGACTCTGAAGTTCCAGAAGCAGACAAAGCTCAAGTGAAGGAACCAGATGCAACGCCAGATGCTATTCCTTTAACTTCTCAGATGAACAATCTAAACATTTCTGAAGAATCAACTGTTAGAGGATCATCATCCAGAATTAAAGCTTCTCATCCAGAGAATGTCATTATTGGAAAGAAGGATGATCCCATCAGAACAAGATCCTTTCTAAGATCATCTGAAGCATCACTATTTGGACTGGTGTCAGAAATTGAACCATCTTTTGTAGATGAAGCTCTGCAAGACAATGATTGGATTATTGCCATGCGAGAAGAGCTGAATCAATTCACTAAAAATGATGTATGGGATCTAGTTCAAAGACCACAAGGATTCAATATAATTGGAACAAAATGGGTCTTTAGAAATAAGCTGAATGAGAAAGGAGAAGTTGAAATAAATAAGGCAAGGCTTGTTGCTCAAGGGTACAGTCAACAAAAAGGTATTGATTACACTAAAACTTATGCTCCAGTGGCAAGGTTAGAATCTATACGCCTTCTTATTTCATTTGCTGCACAAAATAACATCACTCTGTATCAGATGGATGTTAAAAGTGCCTTTCTAAATGGTATTATAGAAGAAGAAGTTTATGTCCACCAACCTCCTGGTTTTGAAAATGAAAAATTTCCATATCATGTTTTCAAATTAAAGAAATCTCTGTATGGTTTAAAACAAGCTCCCAGAGCTTGGTATGAGAGATTGAGCAATTTTATTCTGGAGAAAAATTTCATCAGAGGCAAAGTGGACACAACACTCTTTTGTAAATCAATTAAGAAAGATCTTCTAATTTGTCAAATTTATGTGGATGATATAATATTTGGATCTACCAATACTATGCTGGAAAAGGAGTTTGCTACATGTATTGAGGCAGAATTTGAAATAAGCATGATGGGAGAACTCAGATTCTTTCTAGGAATCCAAGTCAATCAAACTCCAGAGTGCACTTACATACATCAGACCAAATATGTTAAAGAACTTCTGAAGAATTTTAACATGACTGATAGTAAGCTGACAAAGAATCCCATGCATCCAACTAGCTCACTTGGCAAGGAAGAGGTAAGTAAGAAAGTAGACCAGAAGCTCTACAGAGGTATGATTGGATCTCTTCTTTATTTAACTGCTTCTATACCTGACATATTGTTCAGTGTATGCTTGTGTGCTAGATTCCAATCAGATCCTAGAGAATCACACTTGACAGCTGTCAAGAGGATTCTAAGGTATCTGAAAGGTACTTCTAATGTGGGTTTGTGTTACAGAAAATCTGATGATTTCAAATTAGTTGGATTCTGTGATGCTGACTACGCTGGAGACAGAGTGGAAAGGAAAAGTACTTCTGGAAGTTGTCAATTTCTAGGAAGAAATCTAATCTCTTGGTACAGCAAGAAGCAACCCACAATTGCACTTTCAACCACAGAGGCAGAATATATTGCTGCTGCTGGATGTAGCACGCAGATGCTCTGGATGAAAAGTCAGCTAGAAGATTATCAAATATTTGAAAGTAACATTTCTATCTTTTGTGATAATACTTCTGCTATATGTTTGTCTAAGAACCCCATTTTACACTAAGGCAAAACATATAGAAATTAAGCATCATTTCATCAGAGACTATGTTCAGAAGGGAATCATAAATTTGGCCTTTGTTGATACAAATCATCAATGGGCAGATATTTTTACAAAACCCCTTGTTGAAGATAGATTCAAATTTATTTTGAAAAATATTGGTATGGATTTTTGTCCAGAATGATATTTGTCAGAATCAAATTTTTACAGATGCATAAATGCCTAATGCTCTGAAGTATTTCTTCTGATTGCTTATTTATTTTATTAAATTTGTTTTGTGAAACTCTGAACTAACAATCCTTAGAGGATCTGAACATTGGTTAACGTTTCATTTCTCAAGAGAATTCAAAACACATGCAAGCAAACACGTGTTACTCCAAATCTGCAAAGGTGGCGTGTACACTACTGAAGAGACGTTTGAGATGAAGTTTGAATAGTGAAAATCTTGATTTTCTCCCCAATTTGTCAGAAGCAATAAATGCTTGAAATGATTTTTATTCTTTGCATTTAATGCTTTGTTCAAACGTGCAAAATCTGACTGTTTGTATTCCTACTTGTTTTAGTATAAATACATCTCTTCTCTTCACATTCACACTTTTCACATCTCAGAAATTTTATGCATTTTCATCTTCTCTTCTCTCTGCATAAAAACCTAAGCGTGTGACAAAACCATCTTCAATGGCAACTTCATCATCAACAGCTGCACAATTTCAATCTACAATGGTTGCAGTTACATATGCTAACATGGGCGTAACTCCTTATTCTCCACCAAAAAGAACTTTACTCACCCCTGTTGAAAAGCTGGAAGTTCTGTGTGAATCAATGGTGGAATTTGATTCACTTGCTGAGAATGGTTTTGAGTTTCGTTCCATCATAGGTGCTCAAGGATGGGTCAAGTATTTTGATAGACTTTTTGGACCAGTTTACCCCCTTCTTGTGAAAGAGTTCTGGATCCATGCTTCAGCTTACCCTAAGTTTATCCTATCTTCTGTACTGGGCAAAGAAATAATAATAACAGAAGATCTTATCAGAAAACTTATTAGCTATGAGGAAACAAATGGAGTTTCACACTTGCCAGCTGGGCGTGTGGATATGGATGAAGTGTATGAAGAAGTGATGACTACTGGACAAGCTTCTAACAAGTTCAAGGATCTGAAGCCTGACTACAAGATCTGGGCTAAGATCTTCATGGGATGCATTCATCATAGGAAGTCAACAAACTCTCCAGACTATGTCAATAATGAACAGCTTTATTTTATGTACTGCCTCAGTCAGAGCACCAAGGTAGATCTTCCATATATTCTCTTTATGCATCTTTGGAATCATATAAATGCCTCTAGAGAATATGTGAAAGAAAAAGGACAGAAGATCAGAACCTGGATTCCTTTTGGAAGGTTAATCTCAGATTTTCTAACTGAGAATGGACTGGTTACTGCTCTGTATGTTGCTGGAGTTACAGAGGAATTGGAATTCATCTTGGGAAAGCCTCTGAATGCCAAAAGTCTTCAGAGACTTAAAATAGTGGATGAACTCACAACAACTCCCAAGAAGCTAAATATTTCTGAACTGAGTAAGAAGAGAACTCCTATAGATGATTACCCTCTGTTCTATGCTGAAGAACCAAGGCACATTGTTGTAATGTATATTGATGATTGCAAGAAAGAAGGAAGGCCTATTCCTGCAGACATTATAAAGCAAGCAAGACAACCACTGGCTGTTGTAGAAGAAGAAGAAGAACCACCAAGAAAGAGGACTCAACCAGAAGCAGAAGCTACACCTATTCAGAAGAAGATCAAGATTGCTGAGAATCCTCAGAAGCTGTTAAGGAGGAAAGAATCTGGAGCCACTCCTTCTATACCAGCTAAAAGAATCAAGATCAAAGGTACTAAATCTTCTGTATCTTCTGCATATCTTGTTGTTTTAAATGATTCTAATATTATGTCTATTCCAAAACCACCCTCTACACAAAATACATCTGTTATTGCTCCATCTCATGTTTCTACACCATCACCACAAAAATCTTCTAATCCAATTTCCATTTCACCACAAAAACAATCAACTGTTCCAACACCAATAACAACAAAAACAATTCAAACTCCAAAAGTCTCTATACCACAATCAACTCAACCAAAATTCAAATCAAACAATCTGTACCACAAAAACAACCTTCAGAAAAACAACCCACAGAACAACAACAAACAACAAAACCATCTGCTCAACAAAAACCCTCTGAACCATTTAAACAAAAGCCATCAGAACAACAAAAGCACCCACAAGAAAAACAACCAGAAAAATCATCTGAACCTCTACCAGAAAAAGTCTCTGAACATCAACCACCATCAGATAATCCACCATCCAAATCATCTGAACCCACTGATGGGCTAAAGACGTGTCTACTTATGCGTCTAGCGGTATCTTACTGCAAGTGCACAGCCTATCGAAGTAATATTTAAGATTATCGATCCACAGGGATTCTATTGTTACTTAGTGCTAGATGAACTTCTAGTTTAGCTAAGGCGAACGGTTGTCACGATTGTTGTTGGTTTTTAAGAATATTAAAGGCGGGATTAAATTTAAGTTTTTAATAAAGTAATACTAAGGTGGTCGGTATGTAATTATACTAACTTAGGTAGGTCAATCTAACCTAGGCTTATAGAGATGTTCACTTAATCTATTCGGTAGAGATTACCAGTTTAAATACCCTCAACTCACACTCTCGTGGTCTTATATCAGATCTTATCCCTAAAGCCCTATGCCTGCTCTCGCTAGCCCATAAGTGTTTAGAGGTAATTTTTGGAAACTAAATAATTCTAATTTATCTTAAAGCGCTCTCGCTGTATTTAATTTAAATGCCTAACTTTAGCTATCTGGTTAAAATCTAACACTCTCGTGGTCTTGACCCAACCTAATACCCTTTTCTTACTCTCGTAACGAAAAGGTCTATTTCAATTAAAAAGTATCAGCCAGAATGTTAAGTGATTAATTATTTTAGCCTATGGTTATATTTTACCGGTTAAGTTTGTTATAACTACATACCGCCCTAAGGTATTTAGCTACTCATCGAGGTTGAATCAGACACAGAATTAAATAATAACTTACTCATGGCAGAAGAATAAATAGGCATTATAATTAAATTAAAGTGCAATAAATTGAAAAACCTGATTAACAAATATCTGAGTAGACTCCTTCTTCCACAGACCGGAAGGCTTGGAGTAGGCGGAAATTAAAATTAAAACGAATGCTGAAGGTTGGAAACAAATAAAAGTATAACAATTCCCTAATGTTGGAAATTGTTACACGGTTGGTTTGGATACAAATAAAACAAGACAGAAAATAAAATAATGCTGGAATGAAAATTCTGGTTCGTAAGGTAATTCGGCAGAGCTTCCGCAGGAATTTTGGATAATGAAGTCTGTCCCTGAGTTCACAGAGCTTGTACTATTTATAGAGTCTTTAATGGGCTGGATTCTTGGTCCTTTGTTGCACGGGCCTTGCTGAAGTTGTTGAGGAAATGCTGGAACGTGGCAGCAAAAATGGGAGAAGTCGTCTTCACGTGCTGCCTTGAGGAGAAATAAGAGGAGAAGTGGTCTTCAGTGGTGGCTTGACGTAGTCTGAGTCAAAACCAAGTTTTATCCTTGTCACGGGCGTGACAAGGTCTTCACGTTCGTTATTTGAGGATTTTAAGTGTCACGGTCGTGACTACTTCCTCACGGTCGTGATGGCCCAAATTGGGGTGTCACGGTCGTGACACCCTTGTAACGACCGTGGCTGTAACAAATTATGCAGTCTTTTTGCAGGCTTCTGCCTTTCTTCATCTCCTTGTGGTCTCTTTCGTTCCTTTCCTCTTAATTCATGATTCGGCCTCACATAACGATGTACCTGCAAAATAGTAAGAAAAACTCGAGAAATCGAGCGTTAAAACGGTGAATGCGCGATAAAACGTCAATGAAATCTAGCGATATAATCGATGCGTTTTCTCGTCATCAAACTTCCCCAAACTTAAACCTTTGCTTGTCCTCAAGCAAATAGTCGGTTGAGAATCGGCGGACAAGATTTTATTCGCGCATACTCATAACAAACCGTACGGTGGATCGTTTTGTCGGATAGCCCGGTACTTTGATAGAACACTACCGATACACTAATGACACAAGCAACAAGCTATGTCGTCGACTTCCCGTCAAGCGAAACAATCGGAAATCACATTACGATTTCACCTAGAGTTTTTCGATCTTATTTCGCCCAGTTTCGTTCTAGCGCAGTCACATTAAGCCCTTTGCCTTAGCACGCACGTAGTGGAGTAGCCGGTTAGCGATTTTGATCCCTTTTTAGCACGGGGTCTGGTACACGAGTGTGGTAACCCTTCATGTTTTATCCGATTCGGAGGTTGTGGGGGATCGAGCCGTAGCACGCCCTACCGAGTTCAGAACCAGTACCTCTGAACCAACTCGAAACGGATTCCTTCTCATATTTCTCGTTTCTTATCTGCGACCGTGTACTTTGGTGCAATTTCTTTTCATTTTGCATCGAGATACGAAGGATCATTATTGATTAGGCATCAAACGCTTATATTCATCGGCTCCCCACGTGGTTTGTGTTCAGACGGTGCTGACTGCTAGTATAAACTACTGGGGGTTACTTTTGAACTGAAACTAAAGGTGCACTCGCAATGGTGATCGGGATGGAATTTCTTAAACAGGGGGTCGAAGATGTCAAGATTGTATTGGTCTTGTTTAATCGTTCCCGGCTTCGTAGTTACGAACCATTCGGTGGTAAGTCGGGTAATGCGAGTAATTAAAGATTTTTCTGGTATGGCTTAATAATCGGGGAAAGCTCGAAATTAAAGAAAATAGCGCACAGATTTGCTCATTTCATTAATTTGTTAAAAGGAATACAACGGAATTGAAAGTACAACGAAATGAAAAAGTGCTGAAATGAAAGGTACCTCTCCCACACTATATCAGACATTGTCCTCAATGTTGTGATATAAATGTGGCACAAATACAGTACAAGGCTAAAATGAAAAACAACATAAAAGTAAACTACTGCTGCTGAGGACCGCGGGCTCGGCCTCTGGTGCGAGAGCGGCGTCTGGAGGGAGTCGCGTCGGGATCAGAACCGGTGCCGGAGGTAGCAGTAATGCTGATGCGGAGCGCTTCGAGCTCGCCGAAAAGTTCTCCAAACCGCTCATTAGTGGCCTCCTGGTTGGCAGCAATAGTGCCGAGTAAAGCATCATACTGCGCCTTCTGTCGTCGCTCCAGTGCGGCGTTCATCTGGTTCTGCTGATGAATCGCAAGGAGGACTTCCTCAAGTGTAACTGCGGGAGCAGGGGGCTGTCGGGCAGATGTCTCTGGGATATCCTGGACAGGCTCAGCTGCATCCATAGCGTCCTGCATCTCGTCCGCTGGAGCGTCTGCCTGATCATCATGAACCGGGACGTGATCGGCAGCAGCTGGTAAAGCAAAGAGCCAGTTGGCTCGGTTGGATGGGTCGATGTGGGTGCGGGACGGCAGAGTGATGTGGTGGAAGATGGTGCCATTGACAACAGGGCTATACCTGCCATCCTCTCGCTGCGCGATCAGGTGGGCGGACCGGCAGTAGCTCATGGTCAGGAATTCGGCGGCGAGGTGAGGCTGATTAACGAGCGCGTCACCAAGCCCCAACTGGATGGCGAGGGCGGTGACAATGCCGCCTATGAAGAACGGGGAGGAGCCTCGCTGTGCAATGGCCTGGATGTGATGAAGCATGAAAGGGGCAGCGTTGATCGGCTCGTCATGAAGAGCGCAGTATAAGAACAGAAGCTCCTTGGAGTTGAGCTTGTGGTTGCTTTCTCTAGCAAAGATTGTGTTGCAGATGACCCGGTGAAAATAGCGGATAGCCGGGTTGTGGATGTGTGTGGCGTTGAGGCTCTGGAAGGTGGATGCACGGGTGTTGGTAAGGTCATGCCATAGAGTGAATGCTTGTTCACTAAAATTATCGGGCACGCGACGGTGGGCTTCGGTTCCGTGATCGAAGCCTAACAGCTCGGCGATCCTGGTTTGCGTGAGGTTGAACTCCTGGCCGTGCAATCTGAATGTTACGATGCCGGTAAGCTGACTCTGAGAACCGGGAGGGGTGATGTAACTGTAAGAGCTGAGGAACTCCAGCGTCAGAAGTTCGAAAGTAGGCTGAGGCTGACGACAGAGGTCCCACAGACCGACCTTTTGCAGTAGGCTTTGAACGCTGGACAACATTCCGAGTTCTCGTAGACAGTCAGTGGCAATGTAGCGGGTAGGTTGCAGACCGCGGTTTTGGAAGCGGATGAAACGGTCTCTCTGGTTTACTCCAGCTTCGCCTTCTCTAAAAATGATGGAATCCATAACATGCAAGAGTGAAGAGTGAGGGTGGAAGGATTTTGTGAGGTTTTGTGAGAAAAATGGTAGAAGGAGGGAGATAGAGGTTCGGGTTAAATACGGGAGAGTGTTAATGAAATGGTTGATGATAATGGGGGGTTAATGGGGGTAATGGAGAGGTTACGGCGGTTGTGGAGTGAATGGGTAGTGTTTTGGGTAGGTTATGGACGGAGAAGAAGAGGGACACGATGAGAAACAGTTCTGTTTCTCACGATTCCTGTAATAGAGGTCGTCACGGTCGTGACAGGGGCGTGACGGTCGTGACACGCTAAATGAGCACGTCACGATCGTAAGTTAGGTGTGACGACCGTGAGGGCATGTTTTGCTGAATAATTCCCAGAAAAGAACATTGTCTCACGTTATTTATAAATTGATAATAATTTATTTTATTTAGTAACACTTATATTAAATACACACCATATTGTATATCATTTGCAACACAGTAGTATACGAACTTAAGATTGTATACATGAAATAATGCAGTCATACAGTATATAGAAAAAGCATATAAGTTGCTAAAAATGAAGAAATAATTGAAATAAAAGGTGCATGGCATAAAGTAAAAAATGAAATTACAGAAACGGAAATTATGTTATGAAATTGTTGCGAAAGATAAATTTAACTGGAAACGAAAATAATGAGAAAAAGTAATGAGAAAAAAATAATAAACTAAATCGCTTATAGCCGTTTCAAAGGCGTTTCTTCAGGTCTTCGATGGCGGAGTCCAAATGATAGAATTGTTCGCAGGCCATGTCAGTCAATCCTATGATGTCCAATCGCATGCTCTTAATGTCTTCTTTGAATAGATTAATGTCAGTTTGGTAGGCATTGAGAGTGTGCATGATGTTTTGTAAGTTGTTAGCGTACTCTCCTTGATTCGCTCCAGGGGTTTCATGTACTTTGTCAGTTGGATCAATGTCATGGTAACCAGGAGGTGTCTCGGGGTCAGTTTCAACAGCGGTCATTATATCATCTGTTATCCTGTGAGACTGAGGTGTTTCAGGAGTGGCTGGATAATCAGGTGGGTTTAACTCATAAAGCCAGTTATCCTTATTATGAACACTTACTCTAGCATGATTGGGCAATGTGAACAGGGTGACTACTTCGTTCTGGATTAGGTACTCAAAAGGTGGGCGTCCTAAATTCCTTATGATATGTCTATTGAAGCAGAATTTAAGATTCATTGGGCGGATGGTTCCCAGACGGGTGCACCTGTCCAGTTGGTACCTAAGTCCTAAGGCATCAGCAATCATGGTTACAAGACCTCCTACCACTATAGGTAATTCAGGTTCTTCTTGGATGCGGGTGAAGGTTTGCATCATGAAAGGTACACCATTAACAGACTGTCCATTAGTGAAACATGACATAATAAATAATTCATCTTTAGAGACTCCGGTAATGTTTTCTTCTTTTCCAAAGAAGGTATGGGCGAGGAATTTGTGGAAGTAACGGAGAGCAGGATTATGGATCTCATCATTGTTCATGTCATTTGGTTCAGGGTGGTAGTTTCCGGTTAGAGTTCCCCAAAAGAAATCTAGCTCCACATCCATCAATTCTACCTGTGTGGTAGTAAAAGCAAAAGGTCCACTAGGGAATCCTAACAGGTCAGCTAGTTCTTTATGGTTAAAGTCGTATTCTATTCCAAATAGGCGGAAACTAATAAATCCTTTCCTAAATCCAAAACCGCGCTCAGGTAGGTAAAGTAAGGAGCTAAGGAACTCAAGGGTAAGCTCGCGGTAAGTCGCAAACTTATGTTGGATCAGTGCATTCTCCCATCCGAGTCGGTTGAACAAGTACATGACACTATCATGTATACCTAAGGTTTCCATGGTCCTATCATCTGGGTACAGGGTCAAATCCATTTGCCTTTGTGATAACTCTTCGAACTTCATTCTTTGGTTCCTACCTCTAAATTTGGTTTCCATATAGTTAATTGGTTGGTTAGCCATGGTCAGTGAAAATACGGGGGAAACAAATCAGTGGAAAAGACTTTAGAAAATCTGTAAAAAGTGATTTAAGATAAAAATAAGAAAATGAAATGCATAGTGTAATGGCGATAATAGTAATGTAAAGTAAAACTGACAAAACAATTTAAACAAACAGTAAAAACGATAAATAACAATGTGCTAAAAGAAAAGAATAGTTAAAATACGTAAATGGGTTGCCTCCCACTAAGCGCTGTTTTTATTGTCAAAAGCCTGACGTAATGCTTTGGTTTAGATTAATCAGGGGAATTGGTGGACAATTCTAAAAGCTTTAGATTATTCGCATAACCTCTATTTTCAACTTTATGATAGTGTTTTAGACGTTGTCCGTTTACTATGAATGGTTCACTATCCTTACCCTTAATTTCTATTGCTCCACTTGGGAATACTTTAGTTATATCAAAGGGTCCTGACCATCTAGACTTTAATTTTCCAGGAAAGATCCTAAGTCTTGAATTAAAGAGGAGTACAACGTCTCCCACACTAAATTCTTTCCTAGATAGGCGTTTATCATGCCATCGCTTGGTCCTTTCTTTATATATCTTGGCATTTTCATATGCATCTAACCTTAATTCTTCTAATTCGTTAATGTCTAGGATTCTCTTTTCTCCTGCAGCATTATAGTTTATATTGAGAGTTCTGATCGCCCAATAAGCTTTGTGTTCTAGTTCTACTGGGAGGTGACAAGATTTTCCATAAACTAGTTTGAAAGGTGTAGTACCTATGGGTGTCTTGTAAGCGGTCCTATAAGCCCATAGAGCTTCATTAAGTTTAGATGACCAATCTTTCCGAGATATGGCGACAGTCTTTTCTAAGATTTGTTTAATCTCTCTGTTTGAGACTTCGACCTGTCCACTTGTTTGTGGGTGATATGGTGTAGCCACACGGTGTCTTACTCCATACTTAGATAGTAATTTGTCAAAGATTTTTGAAATGAAGTGCGAGCCACCGTCACTTATGACGAGTCGAGGCACACCAAATCTGGGAAAGATTATATTTTTGAAAAGCTTTATTACTACTCGTGTATCGTTTGTAGGAGAAGCTATGGCTTCGATCCATTTCGAGACATAATCAACAGCTACGAGTATGTAATTATTACCGAAAGATGATGGGAATGGTCCCATGAAATCTATTCCCCAGACGTCGAAGATTTCTACTTCCAAAATTCCCTTTTGGGGCATTTCATCTCTTCTTGAAATATTGCCAGTGCGTTGACACCGATCGCAATTTATAACAGCGATGTGGACATCCTTCCATAGATTAGGCCAGTATAAGCCGGCTTGCAAGATTTTTGCACAAGTCTTGGAAGTGCTTGCATGTCCATCATAAGGAGATGAATGACATTGAGCAATGACATCTTCTATTTCTTCTTCGGGAATACATCGGCGAAAGATTCCATCTGGTCCTCTTTTGAACAATAATGGTTCATCCCAATAGTAATGTTTCAGATTATGAAAGAATTTCTTTTTCTGCTGATAGGTTAGATCTGGTGGAAGAGCTCCTGCGGCTAGGTAGTTGACAATGTCAGCGTACTATGGCAGTCCTACAGTTGCCTGTAATGTTTCCATGGGTTCTGGTTCATTTATATCTAACTGAGCTAGGTCGCTTCCTATTTGTGCTATCAGCTGTTCATACGGAAAATCATCGTTAATCGGCGTTTGGTCGGGTTTAATACCTTCTATTCTAGATAAATGGTCCGCTACGACGTTTTCAGTACCTTTTTTATCTTTTATTTCTAGATCAAACTCTTGTAAGAGTAAAATCCATCTTAAGAGTCTTGGTTTAGCATCTTTCTTAGTTAATAGATATCGGATAGCAGCATGGTCTGTGTAAATGATTATTTTCGCTCCAACTAGGTAAGAGCGGAATTTGTCAAGCGCAAAGACAACTGCTAGCAATTCTTTTTCTGTAGTAGCGTAGTTCATCTGGGCAGAATCCAAGGTTCTACTGGCATAGTAAATCGCATGGAGTTTCTTTTCCTTTCTCTGGCCCAGGACTGCGCCTACAGCATAGTCACTCGCATCGCACATGATCTCGAAAGGTAATCTCCAGTCAGGGGGTTGCATGATTGGTGCGGTGATGAGGGCTGTTTTTAGAGTTTCGAATGCTTTAAGACAATCTTCATTGAATATGAACTCAGCATCTTTCATTAATAAACCAGTAAGAGGTTTAGTGATTTTCGAGAAATCTTTGATGAATCGTCGGTAAAAACCGGCGTGTCCTAAAAAGCTTCGTATTTCTCGAACGGTTTTAGGGGGTTGTAGATCTTTTATTACTTCAATCTTAGCTTTATCAACTTCAATTCCCTTGTCGGATATTACATGACCTAATACTATTCCTTCGTTGACCATAAAATGACATTTCTCCCAGTTAAGCACGAGATTTACTTTTACACATCTTTCTAACACCATTTCTAAGTTCGATAAGCATCCTTCAAAGCTTTGCCCGCATACAGAGAAGTCGTCCATGAACACTTCCATGATGTTATCTATAAAATCTGCGAAGATTGACATCATACATCTTTGAAAGGTTGCAGGAGCGTTGCATAATCCAAAGGGCATTCGCCTGTAAGCGAATGTTCTATAAGGACATGTGAATGTAGTCTTCTCTTGGTCATCGGGATGGATAGGGATTTGGAAAAATCCTGAGTACCCGTCAAGATAACAGAAGTAAGAATGCTTGGCTAATCGTTCCAACATTTGATCTATGAAAGGTAATGGGAAATGATCTTTTCGAGTGGCTTTGTTTAGCTTACGATAATCTATGCACACTCTATATCCCGTCACTACTCTTTGCGATATCGATTCGCCTTGTGCGTTTTTCACCACAGTGATACCTCCTTTCTTTGGCACTACATGTATTGGACTAACCCATTCACTATCAGAGATTGGGTATATTATCCCGGCATCTAATAATTTCTTGACTTCTTCCTTTACTACAGTGCTAAGGGTTGGGTTAATTCTTCTTTGAGATTCTCTGGAGGTTCTGCAATCTTCTTCTAGCAGAATGTGATGCATGCAAACTGAAGGACATATTCCTTTGAGATCAGATATGTTATATCCTAATGCAGTTGGATATTTCTTCAAGACATCTAAAAGTTTCTTTGTTTCTATAGTTCCTAAACTGGAATTTACTATAACTGGTCTTTTACATTCAACGTCTAAGAATTCGTACCTTAGGTTATTAGGTAAAGTTTTTAATCCTAATGTAGGTTTATCTTTACTTGGCATGGGATCCGGTGTAAGTGCTAAACTTTCGCTTAGACTACCATCCTGATACGGTTTTCGCCAATTATCATCTTCGAAAATTGGAGGGATTTGAATTTTCATTATTTCAGAATAAGTGGTCTCCTTCAGCTCCATTTCTCTTACACATTCGTCAATTACGTCCATTAGATAGCATGTATCCTCTATAGCTGGTGATTGTAAGAATTGTGTTAAAACAAATTCAACTTTCTCTTCACCTACTTCAAAGGTTAGCTTTCCTCTTTTTACGTCTATTATGGCTCCGGCGGTAGCTAAGAATGGTCTTCCTAGTATGATAGGTGTAGTGGAGTCTTCAGAGATGTCCATGATTATAAAATCAGTAGGAATGTAGAATTGTCCTATACATACTGGGACATTTTCTAGTATGCCTACAGGATATTTAATAGAGCGATCGGCTAGTTGAACAGACATTTTAGTTGGTCTTAGGTCTCCCATGTCTAGCCTTTTGCAAATTGTTAAGGGCATAACACTGATACTGGCTCCTAAATCGCATAGAGCTTTGTCAATGACGAATTTTCCTATTACACAGGGTATAGAGAAACTTCCTGGATCTTTTAGCTTAGGAGGCATGTTATTCTGAATTATGGCGCTACACTCGGCAGTAAGTGTAACTGTTCCGTTATCCTCTATCTTTTTCTTATTGGATAAGATTTCTTTTAAAAACTTGGCATACGAGGGTATTTGGGTAATTGCTTCTGTAAACGGAATAGTGATATTCAACTGTTTCAGAAGTTCGACAAATTTCTTAAATTGACCCGTCGTCTTGGAACTTATTAATCTTTGAGGGTACGGAATTGGTGGTTTATAGGGTGGTGGAGGCACATAAGGTTGTTCTTTCTCCACTACCTCTCGACTTTCATCTTCCTTTTCTTCTGGATCATTCACCACTTCAGTCGGTTTATCCGGTTTTTGGTACATGGCTGGATTGTCAAGTCTTGGATCGGTAGGTCCGTCAAGTTCCTTGCCACTTCTTAATATTACAGCGTTAGCATGTCCTTTCGGGTTAGGTTGAGGTTGTCCAGGGAATACTCCAGCTGGTGCAGCAGTAGGTGCTTGTTGTTGAGCTACTTGTGAAATCTGAGTTTCAAGCATTTTGTTATGTGTAGCTAATGCATCTACCTTGCTCACTAATTGTTTAATCTGCTCACTAGTGTGAATGTTTTGGTTTAAGAAGTCCTTGTTTGTCTGAGATTGGCTAGCTATAAAGCTCTCCATCATCAATTCAAGGTTCGATTTTCTAGGGATATTAGGAGCAGTCTTTTGATATCCTGGTGATGTAGCTGGTGCTTGACCTGGTGCGTAATAAGCATTGTTATTCTTATAGGAGAAGTTCAGATGATTCTTCCAACCTGGGTTGTATGTGTTTGAGTAAGGGTTTCCTTGAGCATAATTAACTTGATCAGTGGGAGTTCCTGTCAATAGTTGACAATCAGAAACTTCGTGTCCTGGGACTCCACATAACCCACAGTTAGGTGTTACTGCAGCCACGGTGGTTGCAGGTGTTATGGCCAAGTTATCGATCTTTTGGCTTAGTTGGTCAAATTTCGCATTGACTTGGTCCATACTACTTACTTCGTACATACGTCCTTTTGTTGGTTTCTCAGTTGCGACTCTCTCGCTTCCCCAAAGGTAATGATTTTGAGCCATACTTTCAATAAGTGCATAGGCATCACGATATTCTTTGTCCATCAATGCACCACCCGCGGCAGCGTCAATTGTCATTCTTGTATTGTACAAGAGCCCATTATAGAAGGTATGGATGACCATCCAGTCTATTAATCCATGATGTGGACAAAGTCTAAGTAGATCCTTATAGCGTTCCCAAGCTTCGAATAATGATTCACTTTCTCTTTGCTTAAATCCGTTGATCTGAGCTCTCAGCATGGCTGTCTTGCTAGGTGGAAAATACCTATTCAAGAAAACTTTCTTAAGTTCTGCCCACGTAGTTACTGAGTTCGAAGGCAGAGATTGAAGCCAAGCTCTTGCTCTGTCTCGAAGCGAAAAAGGAAATAAACGTAGTCTAATGGCTTCTTGGGTAACTCCATTGGCTTTTACGGTATCTGCATATTGCACAAAGATCGAAAGATGAAGATTCGGATCCTCGGTAGGATTTTCGGCGAATTGATTTTGTTGCACGGCTGATATCAATGATGGTTTTAGTTCGAAATCATTTCGGTTGATAGCCGGCGCTGCAATGCTTGAATGCGGTTCACCTTGCGAAGGATTAGCGTAATACTTGAGTGGATGGGTTTGTTCTTCAGCCATCCCTGCGTCTGGTTTTACGACTGGTTTAGGCGGATCTAATTGAAGATCTGGAATATTGGAATTATTTTCGAAATCGAATATACGTCTTCTTACGTGTAAGAAGCACTCCGATTCAGGGATTAGAGGTTGCAAGTCTTCGCTTTTAGAGCGAGTACTTGGCATACACTCGGAGATTAGATTAAATTAAATAGTTGATACCTTAGTCTAGACAATGCTACCTAAATGCACTAGTAACTAAATTAAGGAATCCCCGGCAACGGCGCCAAAAACTTGATGGGCTAAAGACGTGTCTACTTATGCGTCTAGCGGTATCTTACTGCAAGTGCACAGCCTATCGAAGTAATATTTAAGATTATCGATCCACAGGGATTCTATTGTTACTTAGTGCTAGATGAACTTCTAGTTTAGCTAAGGCGAACGGTTGTCACGATTGTTGTTGGTTTTTAAGAATATTAAAGGCGGGATTAAATTTAAGTTTTTAATAAAGTAATACTAAGGCGGTCGGTATGTAATTATACTAACTTAGGTAGGTCAATCTAACCTAGGCTTATAGAGATGTTCACTTAATCTATTCGGTAGAGATTACCAGTTTAAATACCCTCAACTCACACTCTCGTGGTCTTATATCAGATCTTATCCCTAAAGCCTTATGCCTGCTCTCGCTAGCCCATAAGTGTTTAGAGGTAATTTTTGGAAACTAAATAATTCTAATTTATCTTAAAGCGCTCTCACTGTACTTAATTTAAATGCCTAACTTTAGCTATCTGGTTAAAATCTCACACTCTCGTGGTCTTGACCCAACCTAATACCCTTTTCTTACTCTCGTAACGAAAAGGTCTATTTCAATTAAAAAGTATCAGCCAGAATGTTAAGTGATTAATTATTTTAGCCTATGGTTATATTTTACCAGTTAAGTTTGTTATAACTACATACCGCCCTAAGGTATTTAGCTACTCATCGAGGTTGAATCAGACACAGAATTAAATAATAACTTACTCATGGCAGAATAATAAATAGGCATTATAATTAAATTAAAGTGCAATAAATTGAAAAACCTGATTAACAAATATCTGAGTAGACTCCTTCTTCCACAGACCGAAAGGCTTGGAGTAGGCGGAAATTAAAATTAAAACGAATGCTGAAGGTTGGAAACAAATAAAAGTATAACAATTCCCTAATGTTGGAAATTGTTACACGGTTGGTTTGGATAAAAATAAAACAAGACAGAAAATAAAATAATGCTGGAATGAAAATTCTGGTTCGTAAGGTAATTCGGCAGAGCTTCCGCAGGAATTTTGGATAATGAAGTATGTCCCTGAGTTCACAGAGCTTGTACTATTTATAGAGTCTTTAATGGGCTGGATTCTTGGTCCTTTGTTGCACGGGCCTTGCTGAAGTTGTTGAGGAAATGCTGAAACGTGGCAGCAAAAATGGGAGAAGTCGTCTTCACGTGCTGCCTTGAGGAGAAATAAGAGGAGAAGTGGTCTTCAGTGGTGGCTTGACGTAGTCTGAGTCAAAACCAAGTTTTATCCTTGTCACGGGCGTGACAAGGTCTTCACGTTCGTTATTTGAGGATTTTAAGTGTCACGGTCGTGACTACTTCCTCACGGTCGTGATGGCCCAAATTGGGGTGTCACGGTCGTGACACCCTTGTAACGACCGTGGCTGTAACAAATTATGCAGTCTTTTTGCAGGCTTCTGCCTTTCTTCATCTCCTTGTGGTCTCTTTCGTTCCTTTCCTCTTAATTCATGATTCGGCCTCACATAACGATGTACCTGCAAAATAGTAAGAAAAACTCGAGAAATCGAGCGTTAAAACGGTGAATGCGCGATAAAACGTCAATGAAATCTAGCGATATAATCGATGCGTTTTCTCGTCATCACCCACTGCATCTGTACCTGTTATTTTTGAACCTACAAAAATACCATCTGTTCCAGTTTCATCTGAACCAATAACAATTCCATATGATTCACCTACCTCAGAACACCCATCAAAACCCTCTGAAATTCCTTCAGAACCAACAAATACTTCTGAACCCAACATTCCTGAGACAGAAGTTCTTGATGTCACACCACTAAAAACTGTGTTTCAAGTATCTTCTACCTCCTGCACACCAACCACCTCATCAAACTCCTCAGAATCTGACATTCACCCAGACTTTTTAATCTCTCCATCTCACAGAGACTCTGAGGTAAACCAACCAGATCCCACTATATCTTCTAAAGCTCCTATTCCAGATCCTACTCCCACACCCAATCCAGCATCTGAAATCCTGATCCCAAATCCTAACCAAACATCTATCCTAAGATCATTTATCTCTTGTGCACAACTCTCATCCCTTTTTCACAATCTTGCATATGGTTTCAAACTCAAAGACTTTTATGACAGAGTTGAACCATCTGACCCTATCACTCCCCTGAAACCCAAACTCACAATGACCCTTCCATCTGTGATTCTCACATATATTCAATACATGTCAGATGTAGGTTCATTAGCAACTATTTCATATTCTGCTAAATCTGACAAAGTTGTTGCTTCAGCTATACCAATTTCATCTGATAAAACTGTTGTTTCTGATGAACCTCCAAAATCTGCATTTCAACCTTACTCAAATAAACCCTTTGATGTGGTTCCCTATCACACCAGAGCAAAACCAAATCTGTTAAATGCTTTAAACAGATCCAAACCAGAAAAAGCCCCTGAAATTCCTTTCATTCCATACTACCCTCCTCCTCTGATCTCCATTCAGAAATCTATTTTTCCACCTACTCCCCAACCAAAACCAATAACATTGGAGACTCTGTTAAAACCCAAGCCTAGACTTAATGTTAATCATTTATTTCAATCCTTTTTCCAAGAAATACAGTTGTATTTAGGTACTGTACAGAAGAAGTGTTCAGCAACAATGGATGCCCAAGAATCTGATGTCATCTGGAATGGATTCATCAGCAGATTCAACACTGTAGCATCAAATCTGAAGAACATATGTTCTGATGATGCGAAGCTCAGATTTGCTGAAGCTGCAAGAAATTTGTTATGGACCGTCAAGAGATCTGGACCACTGCTCCTTACAGATGCTCCTCCATCAACAGAAGAAACTACTAAACTTGCATCTGAGGACAATCCTTTGGCCATGACTCTGGTAGACCTTCCTTCTGGCTCTAATGCTCCAGACTCTACAGATCCCATGGAAATTGACTCTGTTCAAGCTCCAAAACATGATCATCCCTCTTCATCTGAGATAAAGAAAGAACATCCAGATTTTGAGGATAAAATTGCTGCTCTGGAAGCTGGTCAATCAGAGATCAAGTCTTGGATGGCAAAACAGGATAAGAAATCTGAAGACATGACAGAGTGGATGTCAAAGCAGGATCAGAAGAATGAAACAATGGCTAAGTGGATGTCCAAGCAAGAGCAGTCCTCCTCTGAGATCACGGATCTGTTGAAGATGCTTTTGTCAAAACACTCTTAGATTTTCTTTTTTTCATTCTGATGTTTTTGCATCTGATGTTTGCTTATGTACTTTTTGATATATCTTCTGATGCATGTACTATTGATCTGAACTCATTGAATGAATCAAAGTTTTCTCCACTAAATTATCTCATTTTCTGTTTCCTTTTATTTGTCTTTTTAAAGTTTTTACTTTTTGCTTATGACAAAAAAGGGGAAGAAAATATAGATCTGAACTGTTTAATTTAACTTCACCAGAATGAAACTTCAGACATATCTACTCTATCTAACATTTAATTTGAGTATTTCAGAATATTTGATAAGTACACTCTATAAAAGAAACTCTGAGTCTCTCAGATCCTTTGACTATTATCAAACTCTGAATCTTAAATCTGCAAGACATTATGACTTTCAAATGTTAAAAGAACAATCAAGATCTAACTCTGAAGATTGCTCAAGACAAAAGGGAAGTTTCTATTCCTTATCTGTATTTAACTCAGGGGGAGATTCATCATCTCAGGGGGAGTTATAATGTTATCATTTTCAATTAAACAAAATTTCTGATGTTTTTGTCATCATCAAAAAGGGGGAGATTGTTAGAACACAGATTGGTTCTTAATAATATCTCTATGTTTTGATGATAACTATTATGAAATTTTGTATTTAAGAATTATATACTCTAAAATTTGCTTGAGAATTTTTACTGCAGATAGTAAAGAAATTAACACTCCAGAAGCAAATCAGAATTGAACACAAGAAATTAGCTAGACTCTGAAGCACCAGATGCACTCATTAGAAGATTCTGATTGCTGCCAACAGAAGATTCTGAGCGTAGCCTCCAGAAGATTCTGAAGCAGAAGCTCCAGAAGAATTTGAAGCAAGTTAGAAGCATCTGAAGTAAAGAAGAATTTTGTATGAAGAGTTTTTTTTTTCAAAGCATAGTTTCTACAGAAGATTCTGAAAGTACTAAAGCTGCCAATACTTAAGTTCTGTCTCAAATATGCTCTGATATTTAACACGCTGAAAGCACACCTGCTGCAGAAGACTCTGATCATCATTAGAAGACTCTGACCCAATTAGACTCTGATGAATTTGCTGAAAACTGAAGAAAAAATATTCAAAGATTATATCCGTTGGAGTAAATCAAACGTCTCTTTCCTTATTTATGCTAGACACAAGAACAAAGACAAAAAGGATTTTTCTGTGCTTTCATCTTCTAGGAAAGGTCACTTGATATGAAGACAAAAAGGCTCAGACCTTTTGGACACTCTTCTCAACGTGAAACTCACCTTGGATCAGCTGCCTATAAAAGCAAGACTCCACCAAATTCTTCAGTTGACGTTGGCATTGAAAAGAAATTAATATTCAAGCTCTCATACTTTCATATTCATTATAAGAATTTATTTCATTGTTCTTAAACTTAAGAGAAATATCACAGTTGTGATAATAGCTTTTTAGAAGCATTCTTACTCTTGTAATAGTTTTACATTGATTGTAAAAGATTTCCTTAAGAGGATACAATTGGGATCAATAGCTCTTGAGAAGACTAAGAACAGTTGTTCTTAGGTGTTACTATTGTAATTTGTTTGATTAAATAGTGGATTAAGTCCTTGATTGAGAAAGGCAAATCACTCTAGGAAGGGTGGACTGGAGTAGTTGAGTTCAACGAACCAGGATAAAAATACTTGAGTTTTAATTCTAAGTTTTAATCTTTCATACTTATTCAACCCCCCTTCTAAGTATTATCTCACATTCACCATGTAGAGGTGTTTGGCATTCGTGACCGTGCTTAGCATGAGTTATGGTTGTTTTCAATTTTGATCATGAGCGCACTAAGCGAGCTCTGCTCGTACTTAGCATGATTCAACATTTTGAGTTACTATAAATACATTTCTTCATAGATTTTTTAGTTATGGACTTAAGACCTTTTTTTTACCCATTTTCATTAATATCATTCTTTAGAGATAAAGGCTTAGAAAAAATAATAGAGGTGCATATTGGAGATCCAGAGTTGGATTTACATCAATCGAAAGGACACTGCGAGGGATGCTTGTTCATCTTCATTCTTCTCCTTGTTATCTCTTTCTTATTAGGGATTATATGTAAGTTTGCTATAAAAGTATGTATTTTTATTAATCATGGTGTTGTATACGATCTACTTCATGAATCTATATCGATGTAATCTTTGTTTACTTGTTTTACATTCTGATTTGAACCGCTATTGATAAATACTCTTCAGATCTAGATATAAGATGAACATTTGTTAGATTTTAAACTTTAGATATAGATTTAGATCTAACATTCACCGTGGGTATTGATTCTTAATGCTCTGTGTTGTTCAAACCCCCCAAACCCTATGTTTGATGTTGATCCTAGCTTCTTCTCTTACCATGATCTTAGCAAGATCAAGTCACACAAGACGTCTAATTTGATCCTCCGGTTACCGCTACTACTCTGACCGAACCTCCATTCTTCAAAGCTTTCACTTGACTAAATCAAAATTGCAAAATCTTTCTTCAAGGCTTTCAATTGATCCTCCGATTAATGCTACTTCTTTGCAAGAACCCCAGTTCTTAAAAGCTTTCACATTAAAATTGCAAAGAATTATGCAAAAACCCCAAAATCAACCCTTGATCTTGGAGTAAAAACCTTAAAGTCAATATTATCTTGATGAGAAACAACAACAATGATTATGTGTAGTTGCTGAATGCATGCAAAGAAAGGTTAAGATGATGAGAAATATTTGTATCTTTCAGGTTTCAATGGTTTAAATGATTCATGAATGCTTATTTATATGTATGTCTGTGTGTAGAAAAGAAATGAGCAAAATAAATTTTTAGCCAAAATGCAAAATTTGAAAGTTGTAACAGAATATATTAACTCCAAACTAGAATGAGTCAATACATAAGCTAAAGGAGTCGATACAAGCTATGAAGGAGTCGACACACTAAGGTCAGGGAGTAATTGTTTGAAAAATGCTTCAAAAGGAGTCGACTCAAACACGGGGGAGTTGAGTCATTAGCTTAATGTATCGACCCATCCCTTTAATGTATTGATACATTGAAGGCAATGATGTTTGCTTGAAAAAACCTTTCAGATGGAGTCGACTTCAACTATGAATGATTCTACCCATTCGCAAGATGTATCAACTCATCTTGCCTATGTATCGATACATTAGAGGCAGATTCAAGTCCTTTGAAAGTCAACTCAGTACGTATCAATACATACTAAAGATGTATTGACCCATTCATAAATTTTTCATAAAAAACCATATTTTTAGCATGTGATGGCCTATGTAATCTAATTTTACATGTATTATAATGATGATGCACATTTAGACAAAGACAGTAAGGTCCAATATACACAAAGTATTAAGCTACTTGATTTTGACATCATTCAAAATATATCTGAGAGTATATTACACTCACACTGTGATTTCATTAAGACAACGACTTAACTAAGGGATCTATGGTGAGACAATGCCATACCACTATAGTATTTTTACCCGGAATATCAGAGGGTACCCAGGAGAACAGATCGATGTTCTTCCTTAGTAGGGCGGTCAAACATTTTTCTTCATTTCCGGACAAGAAGGTGCCCAACTTAGTGACTTGTTGGTGCATAGGCTCAATTTGTACCATTTTGAAACCCTCAATTGGGGCGAGCCTTTCACTTTCTTCCTTTAACCTTAGGTTTCATCTCATTGTATCAACATC
This sequence comes from Lathyrus sativus, assembly GCA_963859935.3. Taxonomy (NCBI): domain Eukaryota; kingdom Viridiplantae; phylum Streptophyta; class Magnoliopsida; order Fabales; family Fabaceae; genus Lathyrus; species Lathyrus sativus. The sequence continues at coordinate 612,647,161 of OZ012738.1, read as the reverse complement.
ATCTATTTCAGAAAGATGAATGACACATATGGTGAGGGATTCCCTCCTTATTTGTAGGAAACTTAGGTAACAATCTTAGGCGATCTCTTGATCCCCTTTGATCGTACTCATGTGGCTATTAGGTAACATATATTTTAGGCTTAACTGGATGGTAGACATGACCACCTCCAAAATATTTATAGCGGGCCTTCCTAAGATGATGTTATAAAAAGGATGTGGTGTGTAACGCCCGTTCATTTTTTAAAGTATTATTTATGAATTGTTGGTGTGCCTTTATGTGGGAGTGTGTCTGAGAGCGTTGCTGGGTGTCCTTAAAGTATAGGAAATCATTTAATAAATATGGAGTTTAATAATAATATAATATAATTAATAATGATGATAATTTAATAATTAGTAGTAATATTATTATTATTATTATTATTATTATTAGTTGTTGTAATATTATTAGAGAAGTTGTGGGGAAAAAGAGGAAAAACACGATAAACTGTTCAGAAATAAAGGTGGACAGTGACTTCTGGTGATTATTAGAGAAAGTCAGAAGTGGAATGCAATATTGGTATAATTACACCTTTAGATATTTCTAAGTTGAAGATGTGTCGAATGACCTCCTTAGTGTGAAATTGTTGTTGTACGTCGAATTCCGAGATCGCATCTTTTTACGGAATCGAAATTGGACACCCGGAAGTCAGGTAACGGTCGAAAATAGAATTTCGGACTGTCAGGTTCGCTAGGACCTTCGCCTAGCAAACAACCGCTCGCGGTTGTGTTCGCCTAGCGAGCAGGTCCTGGGCAGAAGAATGTTGTTTTGGTATTTTTGTCGTAACGGGAGAACTATAACTGGGAATGACACGCGGTTCGAAGCGTTGGAAAGCTAGTCCAATGCTCTATGTGATGATGAAGTTGTGGCACGGAATTAAGTTATTTATTGATGGACCATGTTTGGATTTTTTAGTAAGTGCGGAAAGTGCGGTTTGTATTTCCGCCATAACTCGCGAATTGAGTGTCCGTTTGGTATGAGATTTTTCCATACTTAATTGAGCGACTCAGTGGTTGTGTTAACCGATGATATTTTGGTATATTCGAATATTATATAGGATCATGTTGAGCATCGGGAACTTGAGTTATTAGTGTTGGAGAAGAACTAGAGATATGCCACTGTGAAGAAAAGTTCTAAGAGTTTTTGGGAGAGCTGTCAACAGCTCGTGTGTTGATTTTTGCCGAATCCGATAGAACTATTCGTTGTGTTTGTGCCGAAGTTGGAGGCTTCGATTGGTTAGTTTGAGATTTGAAATGTTTGGTGATCTCAAGAGCTTATGGTATTTTCTTGAGTTGGAAGAGTTGAATATGAGGCAGAGAATAATTGGGACTCTTGAAGGATTATGGTTTTGTGTTGAATTACCATTCAGGTGAAGCAAACGTGGTAGCTTATGCAGTGATTTGGATATCTTTGCATATACCGATGATGATGGTGAAAAGAGTTAGAATTGATTGAGCAATTTTGTGATATGAGTTGGTGTGTGAAGAGACTTCTTATGGAGTTAAGCTTAGTATGTTGGACCTTACTAGTGGTATTCTTGACGAGGTCCAAGAAGGTCATAAATTGGAATTGAGTTGGCAGATTGGTTGAATTTGATGAATTGAAATCGAAGGGCTGATTTTCGAAGTAATGAAAATGGTATCATGAGATGTCGTGATAGAGCTTGTGTTCTAGATATTATTAAGTGGAATAAGAGTATTGAGGTAGATGGAGTATCCATCCCGGTGCTATGAAGATGTAACCGGATTTGAGGAAATTATTTTGAGGGCCATAGTTGAAGAGATAAGTGGTTGAGTTTGTATATGCCGGTTAGACTTGTTGGAAGTCGAAGAATAAACGTCAGAGACCGTTGGATCCGATGCAACCGTTGAATATTCCAGAGTGGAGATCGGATAGTATTCCTATGGATTTTGTGTGGGGTTTTCCGGAGAATTTGAGGGATATGATTTTACTTGGGTGATTTTGGATAGAATGACTAAATTGGCTCTTTTCCTAACAAGGAAGATTAATCATTCTATGTTGAAGCTAGCTGAGATTGTGCAAGAGACGAATGAAAAGATCCAAAGGATCCAAGAAAGACGTGTTTTGAGAGTTACAATAGTAACTGGTGTTGGTCGAGCTTGAGGTCTCGGAAGCACACTGTGTTTTATTGATCTGTACCAGAGTGGCGCAGCGGAAGCGTGGGAAAAATAGCAGGTTAGACTGTTTTACCGCTTTCACTCGTGAGAATTTACACGATGTGACATGTGCCTAAGTTAAAGAAGTACATTGATTCGGATGGATGGTCTACAAGTGAAAGGTAATTTGACTGTAGAGGCATTGCTAGTTCAGGTGGATGAACGAGAAGCAACTTCGAGGTGAAGAGATTGCTTTGGTGAAAGTGGTCTGGTTGGGAGCTACTGGAGAAAGCTTGACGTGGGAACGGGAAAGCAAGATGCGAGAGTCTTACCCCGAGCTGTTTGATCGAGGTAAATTCGAGGACGAAATTCTTTTAAGTTTGGGGGAGTTGTAACGCCCGTTCATTTTTTAAAGTATTATTTATGAATTGTTAGTGTGCCTTTATGTGGGAGTGTGTCTGAGAGCGTTGATGGGTGTTCTTAAAGTATAGGAAATCATTTAACAAATATGAAGTTTAATAATAATATAATATAATTAATGATGATGATAATTTAATAATTAGTAGTAATATTATTATTATATTTATTATTATTATTATTATTATTATTATTATTATTATTATTATTATTATTATTACTATTATTATTAGTTGTAATATTAGTGGATGGAACAAGTGAAATAAGGGAGTTATTAGAGAAGTTGTGTGGAAAAGAGGAAGAACACGATAAACTGTTCAGAAACAAAATTTAGGAAAAAAAGTTGAGGAGAAGGGAAAGAGGAAAAAGGAACGTAGCTGTGGAGAAAGTAAGAACAGAGGAATTAACCGTCGGAGAGAATTCAAGGTAGTTGCAGAAGAGTCACCGGAGAGTAAACCGGAACTGGGAGTTTAGAGTTGTCCTCAATCCAAAGGTAAGGGTGGGGTTCAATTCTATAACTATGGGTATGATCAATTTCATGAATGGAATTGAATCATGGGGTTAGTTCCCGTAGGTTGAGAAATATTAAGGGTTAATGTTGCTGTAGGTTGAGTAATGTTCCCGTAGGTTGAGTAATGTTCCCGTAAGTTGAGAAATATTAAGGGTTACTGTTTGTCTGTGCCTGAATTAGTGTCTTATGTCATTAGTTCTATGTAATAATATTGGGAAACGGCGCGGACACACGCTAATTTCCCATTTGTTGAGAAGAGTTGTTATGATGTCCTTATTTGGTTATATTATGTTGGAAGTTGTGGTTGCATGATTCGTATGAAATTGTGATGCTCCGGTTAGTGACAATTTGGTTGTAGGCTTAATGCCTTGTTGAGTGGTTGTTGTTGTTGGGTTGTAGTCCATAATAGATGCATCTCATAGCAGATCATCCTGGTTGGCCTGTATTGGCGTTGGTTGTGCCTGTATTGGCGGCCTGTAATGGCAATTAAATTGGTTGTGGAGTGCTGCTCCAAATTGGTACCACATGCATATGCATAGTTGAGTCGCATAGAGTAGCGTCATTATGTGTTTGCAAGTAATGATGAGTTGCTGAATTTTCTTGCTAATTGTTGCATATATATGAATGATGAATTTCCTGGTAGTTCGTGGTGATAATATTTGGAGAACTGCGAGAATCTTAATTGTTGTGATATAATCCTGACATGACTTTTATCATGCCTTATGTTATAATTTTGATATCTCACCCTTTACGTTGTATGTTACCTCCGTTGGTGGTAATTTGCAAGTAACCCGGAATAGAGTGTCGCTTTTCGTTTAAGATCGTTGGTCGCTCTGATACGTAGCACTCTTGGAGGGATGAAAGATTAATTTTATTGCTTTAGTTGATTTTCCTTGTTGATGAATTTTATTAAGTACTTTCTTTAAAATTGGGTGCTTCTGATAGTGCCAAATGTTGGTTGTACGCGCTAGACCGATGAATCGGTAGTGCTGATTTTTATGGTTGAAACTAGTTGTTTTTGTGAATTGATGCAAGATAATTACTTGCTGAATTTTAATGGAATTTAGTTGCAAACTTTTCTGGTCTTGCTTTGAGTATTATAAATGTTGGAAGTGTATTAAACTCCGCTGCAAAAGAACAGGTTGTCTTGTAATTGAGATGCTAAGCAAGTTGTCGTTATTTGTTCATCCGGATATGTGTTATGTATGTTACTAAATGTTTTGTTGCAGGTGTATGTTATCTGTTAAGGTGAAAATGTGACACCTCTGATGCGTCCCAGAATTTGTGAGTGTGACGGTCGTCACCACTCCATGACGCTCGTCATGACCGTCACTGTCGTGACATCCATGACAGTCGTCATGACCCCCACGGTCGTGACAGTTCCTTACGACTGTCATGATATTTGTTTTTGTGCACTCTGATTGTTGTTTTTCTTATTTATCCGGTGGGTTAGAATGTGGTGTTACAATAGTGGTATCAGAGCAGGTCGGTCCATCCGGCCAAGTTGTCTAATGTTGTTTGTTCCGTTGTATACGACATGTGTGTGAAAACACTGTCGGTACGTGTTTGTTGCCTAACCTTGTCTGCAGAAGTGGGAATGATTCAAGTGGGGGAGAAACTTGTGATTCTCCAGGATGCTGCAAGTGAGGAGTTGTAGCTCAGTGTGTGGTTGGACGCTCTTACAGTTTGGTAGAGATGGTTTATACCCCATCATGATTTTCGGCTGTCTATTGACAAATTGAGGAACTGATCAGCCTTAATCGGTTGTTGATAGTAGGCAGAGTCATGTTGGATGGGATAAACGTGTCTTGCAAGCTTGGATGGCGTGAGCAGCAAATTGTCTTGAGTTAAGCTAAGTGCTTAAGAATTGTTTTGATGAGTCGGCGCAGGACGGTGTTGAGATGTTTAATTTGGATGGGAAGTTTGGAGTGTTAATAAAGTGGGGAAGTTGGTGGTTTTCTGATTAATTGTGGTTGTTTGGAAGTTATCCTGACAAGATAGTGGTACACAACCAGGACGTGATGTGGAGTTGGGATTGACTTAGTTACGGAAACTAATCCGATATTGAGAGCTCCATATTATATGTCCATTTGGATGGTCAAAGAACTAAATTGATTGAGTAGCTTTGAGACTTGTGTCTGGTGGGTGTGTTAAGGCAGCAGATTGTGAGGTTAAGTAGATTAAAGGTGGACAGTGACTTCTGGTGATTATTAGAGAAAGTCAGAAGTGGAATGCAATATTGGTATAATTACACCTTTAGATATTTCTAAGTTGAAGATGTGTCGAATGACTTCCTTAGTGTGAAATTGTTGTTGTACGTCGAATTCCGAGATCGCAGCTTTTTACGGAATCAAAATCGGACACCCGGAAGTCAGGTAACGGTCGAAAATAGAATTTCGTACTGTCAAGTTCGCTAGAACCTTCGTCTAGCGAACAACCGCTCGCGGCTGTGTTCGCCTAGCGAGCAGGTCCTGGGCAGAAGAATGTTGTTTTGGTATTTTTGTCGTAACGGGAGAACCGTAACTGGGAATGACGCGCGGTTCGAAGCGTTGGAAAGCTAGTCCAATGCTCTATGTGATGGTGAAGTAGTGGCATGGAATTAAGTTATTTATTGATGGACTAAGTTTGGATTTTATAGTAAGTGCGGAAAGTGCGGTTCGTATTTCCGCCATAACTCGCGAATTGAGTGTCTTTTTGGTGTGGGATTTTTCCATACTTAATTGAGCGAGTCAGTGGTTGTGTTAACCGATGATATTTTGGTATATTCAAAGAGTATAGAGGATCATGTTGAGCATCGGGAACTTGAGTTATCAGTGTTGGAGAAGAAGTAGAGATATGCCACTGTGAAGAAAAGTTCTAAGAGTTTTTGGGAGAGTTGTCAACAGCTCATGTGTTGATTTTTGCTGAATCCGACAGAACTATTCATTGTGTTTGTGCCGAAGTTGGAGGCTTTGATTGGTTAGTTTGAGATTTGAAATGTTTGGTGATCTCAAGAGCTTAAGGTATTTGCTTGAGTTGGAAGAGGAATATGAGGCAGAGAATAATTGGGACTCCTGAAGGATTATGGTTTTGTGTTGAATTACCATTCGGGTGAAGCAAACATGGTAGCTTATGCATTGATTTGGAAATCTTTGCATATACCGATGATGATGGTGAAAAGAGTTAGAACTGATTGAGCAATTTTGTGATATGAGTTGGTGTGTGAAGAGACTTCTTATGGAGTGAAGCTTAGTATGTTGGACCTTACTAATGGTATTCTTGACGAGGTCCAAGAAGGTCATAAATTGGAATTGAGTTGGCAGATTGGTTGAATTTGATGAATTAAAGTCGAAGGGCTGATTTTTGAAGTAATGAAAATGGTATCATGAGATGTCGTGATAGAGTTTATGTTCTAGATATTATTAAGTTAAATAAGAGTATTGAGGTAGATGGAGTATCCATCCCGGTGCTATGAAGATGTAACCGGATTTAAGGAAATTATTTTGAGGGCCATAGTTGAAGAGATAAGTGGTTGATTTTGTATATGCCGGTTAGACTTGTTGGAAGTCGAAGAATAAACGTCAGAGACCGTTGGGTCCGATGCAACCGTTGAATATTCCAGAGTGGAGATCGGATAGTATTCCTATGGATTTTGTGTGGGGTTTTCCGGAGAATTTGAGGGATATGATTTTACTTGGGTGATTTTGGATAGAATGACTAAACTGGCTCTTTTCCTAACAAGGAAGATTAATCATTCTATGTTGAAGCTAGCTGAGATTGTGCAAGAGACGACTGAAAAGATCCAAAGGATCCAAGAAAGACGTGTTTTGAGAGTTACGATAGTAACTGGTGTTGGTCGAGCTTGAGGTCTCGGAAGCACACTGTGTTTTGTTGATCTGTACTAGAGTGGCGCAGCGGAAGCGTGGGAAAAATAGCAGGTTAGACTATTTTACCGCTGTCACTCGTGGGAATTTACACAATGTGGCATGTGCCTAAGTTGAAGAAGTACATTGATTCAGATGGATGGTGTACAAGTGAAAGGTAATTTGACTGTAGAGGTGTTGGTAGTTCAGGTGGATGAACGAGAAGCAACTTCGAGGTGAAGAGATTGCTTTGGTGAAAGTGGTCTGGTTGGGAGCTGCTGGCGAAAGCTTGACATGGGAACGGGAAAGCAAGATGCGAGAGTCTTACCCCGAGCTGTTTGATCGAGGTAATTTCAAGGACAAAATTCTTTTAAGTTTGGGGGAGTTGTAACGCCCGTTCATTATTTAAAGTATTATTTATGAATTGTTGGTGTGCCTTTATATGGGAGTGTGTCTGAGAGCGTTGGTGGGTGTCCTTAAAGTGTAAGAAATCATTTAATAAATATGGAGTTTAATAATAATATAATATAATTAATGATGATGATAATTTAATAATTAGTAGTAATATTATTATTATTATTATTATTATTATTATTATTATTATTATTATTATTATTATTATTATTATTATTAGTTGTAATATTAGTGGATGTAACAAGTGAAATAAGGGAGTTATTAGAGAAGTTGTGGGAAAAAAGAGGAAAAACACGATAAACTGTTCATAAACAAAACTTAGGGAAAAAAGTCGAGGAGAAGGGAAAGAGGAAAAAGGAACGTAGTTGTGGAGAAAGTAAGAACAGAAGAATTAACCGCCGGAGAGAATTCAAGGTAGTTGCAGAAGAGTCACCGGGAGCAAACCGGAACCGGGAGTTTAGAGTTGTCCTCAATCCAAAGGTAAGGGTGGAGTTCAATTCTATAACTATGGGTGATTAATTTCATGAAGGGAATTGAATCATGGGGTTAGTTCCCGTAGGTTGAGAAATGTTAAGGGTTAATGTTGCTGTAGGTTGAGTAATGTGCCCGTAGGTTGAGTAATGTTCCCGTAGGTTGAGAAATATTAAGGGTTACTGTTTGTCTGTGCCTGAATTAGTGTCTTATGCCATTAGTTCTATGTAATAATATTGGGAAACGGCGCCGACACGCGCTAATTTCCAATTTGTTGAGAAGATTTGTTATGATGACCCCATTTGGTTATATTATGTTGAACGTTGTGGTTGCATGATTCGTATGAAATTGTGATGCTCCGGTTATGGACAATTTGGTTGTAGGCTTAATGCCTTGTTGAGTGGTTGTTGTTGTTGGGTTGTAGTCCATAATAGATGCATCTCATAGCAGATCATCCTGGCTGGCCTGTATTGGCGGCCTGTAATGGCAATTAAATTGGTTGTGGAGTGCTGCTCCAAATTGGTACCACATGCATATGCATAGTTGAGTCGCATAGTGTAGCATCATTATGTGTTTGCAAGTAATGATGAGTTGCTAAATTTTCCTGCTAATTGTTGCATATATATGAATGATGAATTTCCTGGTAGTTCGTGGTGATAATATTTGGAGAACTGCGAGAATCTTAATTGCTGTGATATAATCCTGACATGTCTTTTATCATGCCTTATGTTATAATTTTGATATCTCACCCTTTACGTTGTATGTTACCTCCGTTGGTGGTAATTTGCAGGTAACCCGGAATAGAGTGTCGCTTTTCGTTTAAGGTAGTTGGTCGCTCTGATACGTAACACTCTTGGGGTGATGAACGATTAATTTTATTGCTTTAGTTGATTTTCCTTGTTGCTGAATTTTATTAAGTACTTTCTTTAAAATTGGGTGCTTCTGATAGTGCCAAATGTTAGTTGTACACGCTAGACCGATGAATCGGTAGTGCTGACTTTTATGGTTGAAACTAGTTGTTTTTGTGAATTGATGCAAGATAATTACTTGCTGAATTTTAATGGAATTTAGTTGCAAACTTTTCTGGTCTTGCTTTGAGTATTATAAATGTTGGAAGTGTATTAAACTCCGCTGCAAAAGAACAGGTTGTCTTGTAATTGAGATGCTAAGCAAGTAGTCGTTATTTGTTCATCCGGATCTGTGCTATGTATGTTACTAAATGTTTTGCTGCAGGTGTATGTTATCTGTTAAGGTGAAAATGTGACACCTCTGATGCATCCCAGAATTTGTGAGTGTGACGGTCGTCACCACTCCACGACGCTCGTCATGACCGTCACGGTCGTGACATCCATGACGGTCGTCATGACCCCCACAGTCGTGACAGTTCCTTACGACCGTCATGATATTTGTTTTTGTGCACTCTGATTGTTGTTTTTCTTATTTATCCGGTGGGTTAGAATGAGGTGTTACATGGTGTCTACTATAATATACTTCACCCGATGGTTCTAGCGCTCGCCCCAAATTCGAATGTATCTTCGATGGAGGTGTGGTCCTTGACATGCACATTTTTTCCCAACATGCCAGCCTGGGACCCTTGGAAAGCTCCCATGCTATTTGATTACAACTAGAGCCCTTGGAAGGTGCTCCAAAACATGATGTTTTATGAGCTTTTAGAGTTAATTAACACTCGATTCACATCTCAATTGGCATATAAATAGTGATTACCATAAGATCATTATTATGGAGGAGAAGGCTGATCACGTCTTATCTGTAAAAGATAATTATGAGCTCACAGTCCCTTTCAAATACATTGATATATTTTCATAGTGCGAGAGTCGCTATTAACACCTAACGGATGTACCTTATCAAGAAGGAGCTTGTTTCTCCCCCCTCCAAAAAAAACCCTCCTATGATGTTGGTGGTGGTCTTTTTGGAACTTTGCTTGAACATCCTCGTGAGAGGATGGTGAAAGCAATCGTAAATAAATGAGGCATGTGACCTATCTAGTTTTATCAGGTCCCCACGATGAACGTCATTGTACTAGCTTAAAGTACAAATGAGTGACAACCTCTCTTGATTAAGGGTAGTCATAGGCTTTAGGGTTGTTATGGTATTGAAAGATCACTCACGTGAGGTGAGAAACTCCTGTATTTGTGTATTTTATCTATTGTAGTTAGGCTAATTTGTCATAATATTAAGGTATTCATAATCTCTTGGGCCTAGATCCCATTTTCCCAAGGATACCGTAACTACTTTGGAAATGGGTGGTTGATTTCCTGAATCCATGGAGTGTAGTTGAATCCCATGATCCCCAATAACACATTTTTGACCTGATACACGTTCCACGGATGATTGTGTATTTTGGACGAAGACTCTAAGGTCATGGACTACATATCCAAAAAAGAAGCACCTTGTCCAAAATGGGGGTGCTCGAATCAATGAAAGGGCAACTTAATAAGGACAATGCCTTCACCTCACCCCAAGGTGTCTTTCGATTATACCACTACACTACTTAGCCTTGAATCCCTAAAGATGACCATGCCATTAAAAATCATGAAACTAATTTTTCTAGCCAAACCAACTCCCAAATATGAATGTCAGAAGAAAGATATTCATCTTGAACTTAGTTCTCTTGAGAAAACAGGAACACATAAACTTGTAGATTTACCACTTGTTGTTAAATAAATTGGTTATAGGTGGATTTATAAAATCAAAACACTTAGAAGATGGATCTATTGAAAGGTCCAAAGCTAGACTATTTTCTAAATGATATAACAAACTTGAAGGTCTTTATTACTTTGGTACCTACTCACCAGTAGCAAAACTTACTACTATCCCAACTGTAATAGCGTTGGCATCACCAACCATTGGCAATTATATTAACTATATGTAATCAATGCCTTCTTACATGGGTGAAGTCCGAAAAGATGTATATAAGATGATGCCTTCTTAACTATATGTAAGCAATGCCTTCAAAGGATCCAAACTTGTCTCAACTGCCTCTAACTCTGCAGTTAAAGTGCATCAAGATTCTAATGATCCTTACCAAGATATACTTACTTATAGAAGACGAAGGTAGATTACTATATTTGAATGCAACAAGACCTAACATAACATTCTGCACACAACAGTTGAGCCAGTTCCTATCGACCCCTTCAATCACTCACTTTAATGTAGCATGCAGAGTCCTTAAATACCTCAAAACATGTCAAGGTTGAGGCATAATTTTTCCTAGAGATTCACTAATCCAACTGAATTGATATTCAAATGTAGTCTGGACTGGATGTATTGATACTCGAAGGTCCATCTCATACCAATGCTTCTTCCTTGACAAGTTATCAATCTCATGGAGAGTTAAGAAGCAATTGACAATTTCAAGATCACCATCAGAGGTAGAATATCATTCCCTAGCCGCGACATGTGAATTGTAATTGTTACTTTATCTCGTGAATGATCTTCAAGTTAAGTGCATGAGACCACATGTTATTTATTGTGATAATTAAAGTAGTGATTTACACATTGCAAGAAACTCAGTTTTTCATGAAATAACCCAACATATTGAAATTGATTGTCAAGTTGTAAGGGAGAAGCAAACATAAGGAGTTATGGAGCTTCTTTCTGTCATGTCCAAGTTGAATATGATAGCAAATTTTTTTACTAAGGCTTTGTATCCTCAATATCAACTGCACAAGTTGAATATAATAGACATTTACCAACCTTCAACTTGTAGAGAAGAGATATTAAAACATGCGAAAGAACAAAGTAGCAAAACATTGAAGCGCGTGGAAAAACAAAGTAGCAAAGCCAATGTAGTTGTTTTGACATGTACAAATAGTTAACTAACTGTATAATTATAGTAGGATTCAATTAGTGAATTAATGAATTGGTTGATTTAGTTACTTATCATTTAAGAAACTATAAAGTACATCATACTCACGAAAGTTTGTAGTGGAAGCAAACATGTTTGTATATATTTGATCATTGTCATTGATCCAAATTAATGAAAATTCTTCCATTAACAAGTTTACTTTTGATTTCTTAATATGCACCATAAATATTACATTTAAATTAAAACATGGGAGAGCAGTCGGATAACTTGTGATAGAATTGATTCACATTGTTTATGAGATTTTTATCTAATTTTTGAATCTATTAAATGTGCTTTTATAACTGCTAGATTTATTATTACTATTTTATTTTATTGTTTCAGTTTTTTAGTCAATTAGTGGTTGCTATACTTTAGGAGCAAGCTAGTAGTAGTTGCTATACTTTAGGAGCAAATTAGTTTAATTATTCAATTCCCTAAAATCCTGGATACGTAGGATAGTTTTCAGTTTTTCTTTCTATTATTTATTGTAACGCTTCTATTGATCAAAACATATTCCTTTCTTTTAACCAACAGTTTTCTCTACTTCTCTGCCTCTCTATTTGTTATTTTCTGCCATTAAACTAACAAATTGGTATCTATAGCCTTCTTCTTAGAGGGACCTGTGAGTGAACCCATTAAAAAACCCACCATAATAAACCTTCCTTCAATTCATCAAATAGATGGATTTTGAAACTCCTTGCACAAAACTAGCACCGCCTGTGTTTGACGGTGATAATTATCACATCTAGGCAGCAAGAATGGAGGCTTACCTAAAAGCAAATGACCTTTGGGAAGCCATTGAGGAAGACTATGAAGTTCTTCCTTTACCGAACAATCCAATTATGGCTCAGATGAAAAATCACAAGGAGAAGAAAGGAAGAAAATCTAAGGCAAGAGCTACTTTGTTTGATGCTGTCTCACAAGACATTTTCACCAGAATCATGACGATTAATTCGGCATTTGAGATCTGGAATTTCCTCAAGGAAGAATATGAAGGAGATGAAAGAATCAAGGGAATGCAAGCAATGAATCTGGTTAGAGAATTTGAAATGCAGAAGATGAAGAAGTCTGAAACAATTAAGGAGTATGCAAACAGACTTCTTAACATTGCTAACAAGGTGAGGTTGTTAGGTTCTGATTTTTCTGATTCAAGAATAGTTCAGAAAATACTAGTAACTGCTCCTGAAAAATTTGAAGCTTCTATTACTTCATTAGAAAACACTAAGGATCTTTCAAAGATCACTTTGGCAGAACTTGTAAGTGTTATGCAGTCCCAAGAGCAGCGAAGGTTGATGAGACAAGATGGTGCAGTCGAAGGTGCTTTACGAGCCAAGCACCATTATAGGGAAACCAGTAGAAAGAAGCATGTCAAGAAGGACCAGCCATCAAGCAGCGATAATAGTGCAAACAACCAAAACAATGGTAGGGTTAAAAAGATAAACTACCCACCTTGTCAGCACTGCGGGAAATTAGGTCACCCACCATACAAATGTTGGAAACGACCAGACGCGAAGTGTAGTAAATGCAATCAGCTTGGACATGAAGCTGTAATTTGTAAGAGCAAATTTAAGCAGCAACATGAAGCCAATGCCCAAGTTGTTGAGCAAGATAAAGAAGACTATATTTTTGCTGCAACATGCTATTCGACAAGGAGCAATTCTGAATGTTGGTTAATTGATAGTGGTTGTACGAACCACATGACATATGACAAGACTCTATTCAAGGATTTGAAGCCCACAAATGTCTCAAAGGTCATAATAGGGAATGGTGGCTATATTACTCCAAAAGGAAAAGGAAACATTGCAATTTCAACGTGTTCAGGTACCAAAATTATATCTGATGTTCTCTACGTACCTGACATTGACCAAAACTTACTAAGTGTAGGTTAGTTGATTAAAAGGGATTTAAAGTATCCTTTGAAAATCAACAATGTCTCATCTACGACATTGCTGGCTGGGAAGTTTTACGGGTTAAAGTGAGAGGTAAAAGCTTCTCGTTTGATCCAACAGAGGAGGAACAGGCATCTAAGAAGGTGGAAAGTTCTGATGAATCAGATGATGAATCTGATGAAGATTCATCTGAAGATGAGAAACCTGCTCCTGCCTCAAAATCTGTTCCTGCTAAACATGGGAGTGCCCCCAGCAAAGAAAGCTGCTAGTTCTTTTGATGAAGAGTCTGATGATGATTCTTCCTCTGATGAAGAAGCACCCAAAGCTAAGGTTGTCCCTGCTGCTGTGAAGCCTGCTGCAGCAAAGAAGCCAGCTAAAAGCTCTGACTCTGATAGCTCAGAGGAGGAGTCTGATTCTGATGATGACAAGGATGCCAAGCCTTTTGTTGCTGCTGTTGCTAAAAAGACGGAAGATGATGATGAAGATAGCAGCGATGAAGAGGACTGCAGCTCTGATGAAGACAATAAAACTTCCAATGCTTCTAATGGAAACAAGAAGGCAGTGACTGTTGCTAAAAAAGAGGAATGTAAATCTGTTAGCACACCAATGAATCAAAAGGAGAAGTTGAGCAAGGATGATGGTGCTGAAAAAATTGATGAAGGATATTATAGAGGCTTGATTGGATGTCTGATGTATCTCACTGCAACAAGGTCGGACATTCTATTTGCGGTAAGTCTCTTGTCTCGTTTTATGCACTGTCCAAGTGAAATTCATTTGCAAGCAGCAAAAAGAATATTGAGATATATCAAAGGCACTATTGATTATGGAGTCAAGTTCGATACGTGTAAGGAATTCAAGTTGTATGGATTCTCTGGTAGTGATTGGGCTGGATCCATTGATGATATGAAGAGCACTTCAGGATACTATTTCATCCTAGGCTCGGGAGTATTCTCATGGTGCACAAAGAAGCAAGAGACTGTAGCACAATCCACCGCTGAGGCTGAATTTATAGCAGCAACAGCTGCTGTAAATCAAGCTTTATGGTTGAAGAAGATTTTATGTGATTTATCTTTGCAGCAGAAGAACAAAACAGAAATTTTTGTTGACAACCAGGCTGCAATTGCTATTGCAAACAATCCAGTATGTCACGGAAAGACTAAACATTTCAACATCAAGCTTTAGAGTTAATTGCTACAATTTACTGCAAGTCTGAAGATCAATTGGCTGACATGTTTACAAAGCCATTATCTATCAGCAAATTTGAATATCTAAGACAACTGACTGGAGTTTGCAGTTCCTAAAGCAAAGAGGAGTATTAAATGTGCTTTTGTAACTGCTAGATTTATTATTACTATTTTATTTTATTGTTTCAGTTTTTTAGTCAATTAGTGGTTGCTATACTTTAGGAGCAAGCTAGTAGTAGTTGCTATACTTTAGGAGCAAATTAGTTTAATTATTCAATTCCCTAAAATAAAATCCTGGTTACCTGGGATAGTTTTCAGTTTTCCTTTCTATTATTTATTGTAACGCTTCTATTGATTAAAACATATTCCTTTCTTTTAACAAACAGTTTTCTCTACTTCTCTGCCTCTCTATTTGTTATTTTCTGCCATTAAACTAACATAATCAATTCAACTTCCACTTTACGTCAACTCAATTAATTAAGTTTTTTTTGCCAAAAAAACAAAAATAGAATGTTTTTGTGTGAACGATTTGACCGTAAATTGTAGCAATTAACTCTAAAGACAAATTTTGCTGCTTAGAAGATGACACCCCCACGCCTCTTATTACACTAAGTTTATTAATAATCATATTTGGAGAATTCTATATACTTTTGAATGAAATAACAAGGGTGACATAACCAAACCACTAACTTTTTCCTACTTAAAAAAATAGTACTAAACCTTTACTATAGATTCATTCACCTAGACACTTCCTAGTGATGTATGTCATGTGAACAGTCCATTTTAGCCATAAGCCTCAAGACTAAACTTGTCTCGAAACTAACGTAAAAAATAATAAGTACAATTTTACTTTCCTCCTCTTGATTTCTTCATCCTACTACATTATATATACTTGATAAAAAAATTGACAGCATCACCAATTAACGAACACAAGTGAAAGTAAAGAAGAATATGGCCACCGGAGCATCTCACATGATGTTTAGGTGTGTCTTTGAAGGAAGCATATCAGCACATGATAATGAAGTTGAGAGAAGGCCATACCATAAAAACTGTGGTTGTATATTGCATAACTTGGAAGATATTTGTAAACAACCATGTCTTCGACAAAGATATGTTTGGTTTAAGAAGAAAACATCATGGACTCCTTGTTCTGTTTATGCTATACCTTCCAAGTTTTCTTCCCCTCTTTGTAGTTCCAAAAGATATGAATAAAAGTGAGGTTGCATGTGTGGATCCGTGGGTAAACCGTGAAATTAGAATGCTTCTTAATTATATACTTATGTGCTTGGTAGGAAATAGTTAGAAATTTACTAAGGAACTATTTTGTTTTTAATACATTTATGTTTTTCACTTTCAATTGATGCAGGGTCACTTGTATTTTAATTATTATCAATTTCGATTGGATAATGTTAGTCTCTTATTTGGTTTATGTGCTATCATTGATAATTTATCAATGTTAGGGTTTCATAGTTGTTTTAAAGTTACCAATACTCTTGAAGTTTTTAAAATTATAAAATTGTTTTGAATTTTAGAATTCATAACATGTTTTTTAAATATTAAGGTTATATAATGCGGACACTTTATATAATCAATAAATCATTTCCGTTGAAAAAGAATTACAAGTGTGGATAATGTAGATAATAGTCCCACATTAAATAAAAATGTAGTGACTTGAACATTTATAAGTGAGAGAATTCACTCACCTATCACTTTAAGATTTTAGGTGAATATGTGGTGTGTCTCTCGCAAAGGTGTGTTGTTCTAAGAAATGTGTCCCACCATTTAGAATGCTCCTCGCTTGACACCTCCCGATTGTTGCGCCAACAAATGGTATCATGAGCCTTTGGTTCAAGAAAGGGATCGACTTACTTGTATCGAAAATATCCCACATGGTCATGGGTAGGTGTCTCGCATGTGGGTGAGTGTCCCGTTGAAAGATTTTCAACGGCGGTACAAGTGTATGTGGAAGAAAGAGCTTCCACTTGAGGGGGAGTATTGTGGTAAACTCACACTTAGGGGGAGTGTTGAAAAATAATTACAAGTGTGAGTAGTGTGAATAATAGTCCCAATTGGATATGAATGTGGTGACTTGAGCATTTATAAGTGAGAGAAGCCATCCACCTATCACCTTAAAGTTTTGGGTGAATATGTGGTGTGTCTCTCACAAGGGTATGTTGCTCTAAGAAGGATGTCCCACCATTTAGAATGCTCCTCACTTAACCCCCCGATTGTTGCGCCAACAAATATGTTAAGAAATGTGGTTGGGTCTAACTCAGCCCTACAAAACCGGTTGGTAAGGTGAGGATTCCCCCCACTTATAAAGACATGTTCATACCATATATTATCCGATGTGGGACTCTTAACACACCCCCTCACGCTCAGGACTAGACAACTGGAGCGTGAAAATAAATGGTGGGTGGTCCAATAGCAAAAATCATAGAAGGCGGTCCACCGGATCTTATATCATACTCTTAATACCATGTTAAGAAATGTGGTTGGACCTAACTTAACCCTACAAAACTAGTTGGTAAGGTGAGGATTTTTCCCACTTATAAAGACATGTTCATACGATATATTATCTGATGTGGTTCTACTAGAGTCTTTAGTGAGATCAAACTGAAGTTTCTTAGGTGCAATTCAAAGTTACAATATTTGCACATAACAAAAAAAACTTGATATTGTTATAACAATAATACCTCATAAGTTTTATTTATGTAGAAAATTAAACATAACATAATGTTTGTACCAAAATAAAACCAAAGCATAAAACATAGAAAATTAAGGAAAAAACTCTCGCTAATCTAAGACAATCTCAAAACCAAGACCCATATGAGCAACATGCCCAAGAAAAGCCTTAGGTGCTAAACCTTTGGTTAGTGGATCAGTTAGCATGAAGTCTGTCCATATATGTTCTATCAAAATTTGTTTCTCCCGAACTCTTTCTTTCATGACAAGATACTTGATATTGATAAATTTCGATTTTTTAGAACTCATATTGTTGTTGGAGTATAGCACATTTGCACTATTGTCACAATAAACCTTTAAGGTCCTTTCAATGCTCCCAACAATGTGTGGGCTTGTGACAAAGTTCTGCAGCCAAATTGCATGATTTAAGGCCTTAAAGCAAGCCACAAACCCTGCTGCCATGGTGGAAGAAGCCACTAAAGTCTGTTTGGAAGACTTCCAGGAGATGACTCCTCCAACTAAGAGAAAAATGTAACCAGATGTGGAACGTCTGCTATTTGGGTATCTAACAAAATTTGAGTCAGAATACCCAATAATCTCCAAGTTATCTGTCTTTCGATAAGTGAGTACAAAACCTCTTGTTCTCTTAAGGTAGCGTATTACACGCTTTACTGCTATCAGTGTTGCATTCTAAGGTTGCTTAGATATCTACCAAGAACTCCTACAATGAATGCTAAGTCGGGCCGGGTGCAAACTTGAGCATACATAAGACTTCCCACTGCTGAAGCATATGGAACCTTATGCATCTCTTACTTTTCAAGATCCATAGTGGGGCACTGTTTGAGATGAAATTTGTCTTCTTTAGTAACAGGTATGCCTCCTGGTTTACTATCTTTCATTGAGAATCTATCCAGAACTGTATCAATATAGCTCCTTTGTGACAATCCTAAAATACCTCGAGAACGGTCTCTAAGTATTTGAATTACTAAGACAAAGGAGGTGTCCCCAAGATATTTCATCTCAAATTTATTTGTGAGAAATCTCTTGGTTTCGTGTAATAAGCCTATATTGTTGTTTGCCAAAAGGACATCATCTACGTATAGTACCAAGAAAATGAATTTACTCCCACTGAACTTTTGGTATACACAGTTATCAACCAGATTAGCCTCAAAACCAAATGAGGATATTACTTGATGAAATTTGTAATACCATTGACGGGAAGCCTGTTTAAGGCCATATATGGATTTCTTGAGTTTGCAAACCATAGACTTTGGGTCTCCTGATACAAAGTTTTCTAGCTGCACCATATATATTGTCTCTTCTATGTTTCCATTTAGAAACGCAGTCTTTACATCCATCTGATGCAATTCTAAATCAAAATGAGCTACCAATGCCATCATGATCCTAAGAGATTCCTTAGAAGAAACTAGAGAGAAAGTTTCTTTATAATCAATTCCTTCCTTTTGAGTAAAGCCTTTAGCGACAAGACGTTCTTTATATCTCTCAATGTTACCATTTGAATCCTTTTTGGTTTTAAATATCCATTTACAATCAATGAGTTTCATTCCTTCTGATAATTTAACGAGATCCCAAACATCATTGCCAGCCATCATCTTCATCTCATCCTTCATGGAATCAACCCACTTAAGAGAGTTTGGACTTTGCATAGCTTGACTAAAGTTGATAGGATCTTCTGCAGTCAAGCCAATGCCATCCTTAGGTTCCTGAAGAAATACAACATAATCATCTGAAATTACACTCATCCTCTCTCTAATGGATCTTCTTAATGGTGGCTCTTGAGGTTGTTGAGTTTGAACTATAGGTGGTGCTTGAGGAAGAAACTCAGTATTGTCTTGTTCCTGAGGGATGTTAGAAATGACATCATTGTTTATTTCAGGATCTCTTTCTGGAACAAAGATAGGTACAAAGACTTGATCATTGTGAGAAATATTTCCCTCATCAAAGACAACACTCCTTATGCTTCCTTCCCTTCCAAAATCTACATACTCAAGGAATCTTGCATTTCCTGTTTAAAAAATAGTTCTAGTGATAGGATTGTAAAACATGTACCCGTAAGAGCGTTCAGCGTATCCAATAAAATAACAGCTAACTGTCTTTGCATCCAACTTACCTTCATGAGGCTTATAAGGCCTTGCTTCAGCTAGACATCCCCAAATATGCAAGTGTCTAATCCTGGAATTTTTCCCAGTCCAGAGCTCATAAGGGGTCTTAGCTACTACTTTACTAGGCACTCTATTAAGAATATAAACTGCGGTCTTTAATGCTTCTCCCCAAAATGACTATGGAAGAGAAGAGTGACCAATCATACTTCTTACCATGTCCTTAAGAGTCTGGTTTCTTTGTTCTGCAACTCCATTCATGCTAGGTTTTCCCGACATTGTGTATTTCAGAACAATTCCACACTCATCGAGGAAAAGCACAAAGGGCCTTGGATGGTGTTCCCCTGATCCATCATACCAACCATAGTATTCACCACCACAGTCGGATTTGACAACTTTTATTTTCTTTCCAAGTTGAAGTTCGACTTCAGCTTTGAATGACTTGAACGGATCCAAAGATTGGGATTTCTCATGAATCAAATACAGGTAGCCATACCTCGAGTAATCATATATGAACCTAATAAAATATCATTGTCCATTCCAAGAACATGTAGGGAAAAGAACACATATATCAGTATGAATTAGTTCTAAGACATCCTTAACTCTTTCAGCATGGAAATTCCTCTGGTTTGTCTGCTTACCCTTGATACATTAAATGCAGACTTGAAAGTCCAACAAATCAAGGGATCTAAGAATACCGTCCGACATAAGCCTCTGAATTCTTTGTTTAGATATATGTCCTAATTGCTTATGTCATAAAATGGCAATATTCTCATTTAATTTTCAATTCGTACCGTGTGACTCTATTTGCATTATTTTGTTATAAGGATATTCAATATCAAGCTTATAAATATTATCATTCAAAGAACCGTAACCAACAAAATTTGAATCATATGAGAGGCTAAATTTATTATTTCTGAACGAACTAGTATAATCTGATTTGTCCAAAATAGAAATAGAAACTAAATTTTGTCTAATAGACGGTGCAACAATCAAATCCAAATGAAAAATGGTCTTTAATAATAATCTAAAAGTGCCTATAGCCTCTACTGCAACTTTATTGCCATCACCCACATAGATAAATCTTTCGGCATCCCTTGGTAGACGGCTCCACAGGCAACCTTGCATGGACATACTAATGTGAGTAGTAGCACTAGAATCTACCCACCAAGTATCCTTAGGTACATAAACTAAA
Organism: Lathyrus sativus; assembly: GCA_963859935.3. Classification (NCBI taxonomy): domain Eukaryota; kingdom Viridiplantae; phylum Streptophyta; class Magnoliopsida; order Fabales; family Fabaceae; genus Lathyrus; species Lathyrus sativus. Next base: position 612,626,411 of record OZ012738.1, on the reverse strand, counting down.
TCAATTTCAGAACTAACAAAAGTGAGAAAATTACCTTTCTTTTCACGCCATGCGGCATACTTGGAACACTCTTTCTTCATGTGTCCAGCCTTTTTGTAAAAGAAGCAAGTGGTCTCCTTAGGTTATTTCTTTGCCTTCTTATTTTGAGAAAATTTTCCCGCAAGTTTCTTTTGGGTTCTCAGAAATTGTTGCGGGACGCTCTTCCCTTAGGGATAAGTCTAAGTCCTATATCCAAGAATGATATCAACATATTCTTTTTAAGACTTGAAGTTCATCTCACTCACCATAGGGATAAAGTTCAAGTGAGCAGCAAAATTTAAAGTGGTAGCAGCGACAACTATATCGATTGAAAAGAATAGCAACCATACAACCTTAGCAGCCATGTCAAATAGACATGTACAATATTGTTTATATGCAAATTAAATAAGACCTGAACAAGATACCAAAAATACCATCAATTCCCAATCTTTGATTGCAAGAATAAACTGTAAGTGATACTCTCATGCGATGATCAAATATTAGTAATAAGTCCTGTCAGTTAATAGACGTCTTTGACATCAATCATCAACCACACGGATAAACTTAACAATCACACATATTTATCATCACATGTATGCAATTATTAGGCTAAACCATGTCTTCCTTTTGGCGACCATAACAGTTCGCATGAATAATTACACACTCCATCTTTTGTGATTTTGATTTAATCAAATTTACACAACAGAGGTTACTTTTGCAACTTATTATTTCAACTCACTAAACCAAAATTACTAGACATTTTTAATTTGATAAATTAAATGGAAAAGTCTTTAAAATTTACATAAACATTACCCGCAAATGTAATGTCAAAATTGTATGTTTACTGGTTGCTTAATAATCAAATGATTATTTAATTATTCAAATTATGCACGAAAATACTCGCATAATTTAAACTAGAAAATTAAATACATAATTGTGTTTATATCATGTACATACCGGTATAATAAATCAGTTGTATTCGAAGGGTGTTAAAAAATTCTAAATTCAATTAACACTCATAAAAAAAATTCTTAATAAAATAAAATTAGTATTTAAGTTTTCCTCACAATTAAAAAAAATTAAGTTGAATCCATAAAATAAAAATTGAATTAGTTAAACATTATCGATTCAACAGACACTAACCAAATGAGGTTTTCCCAAATCCCATTTGGTTAAAGATAGTAATAACTATCTGTATCCAAAAATAACAGCCTTTTACACCAAATTCACAATGATACATGTATATATAACTCATATTATAACAACCTCAACACTTTTGAGATATTACCGTAAATTAAGGCCAAATGGGTTAAGAGAAACCCCATTTGGCTTAAATACAAACGCACATAAAACACATAATACAAAATACAAAACATAGTAAACCACGTTCATTAAAAAAATAAGATTAACATTCGAAAACCCTTTGGTGCTGATGAGAGAGAACGGGAACACTCATCATCCTGCTGCCTAAAAAACTACCTTACGGTAAACAATAAAAACTTGAACAATATATTCAATAAAAATCACATAATAATATATCATTTGAATTAATAATTTAATCATATCCTAAGCACTGATACCAATTATTGAAATTAAATCAATTTAATATACATGCTTACCATACTATGACATATACTTTATGCAGAATAAAAAATGGTCATACAAACATGTATAAAATTATAGGATCGAGAAATTGATTTTAGGAATACCTGGATCCATTGAGAAAAATGCATTTGACGGTAATCATAAACTCAAAAGTTGTTATACGGTATATTGGGGACCATAGCCTATATACTGTGTGATGACCAATTAGGGTTTCCATTATTTTCAAATGGATCATCCTGACATCCACACATATACGAGCCCATACCAAATTATTTAATTAGTTAATTAAATAATTCATAAATAAAATATAATTAGCTTTTTTAACATTATTTGATCACTTAATTATTTAAAGGCACTTAACTGATAAAATAGCTAATATAATAAGTAAATATATTTGGCCACATAATTATTGGAATATTAATATATTACTATATTATTAAAGTATTCCAACATGTAGTTGTTGTTATTGTTGTCGTTGTTGTTGTTGTTGTTGTTGTTGTTGTTGTTGTTGCCATTATTGTTATTATTGTCATGACTTTTGAGACTTGGGGTAAAATATAGTGTTGTTTTTCAAGTATTTGTAAATTTTTTTTGTTTATTGTTATTGTTGTTTTATTTTAGAATGTTCATTTTTAGTTTAGTTTCATAAGTTGTATGTGATAATGTATCACAGATGGGTGAGAGCCAGTAGACTAAGTAAAGAGTATGAGAATGGATTGATTCAATTTCTTGAATTCATGGGAAAAAATATTCCTTACGATAATGAGTTTTTTGGTGTCCTTATAAAATTTGTCAAAATACGTAAAATATCCAAGGGATGTTATATTCAATCATTTAGGTTATGACAAAACTATTCAAAATTAAACAAAATGGGTATGATATGGTGAAGTGACAAAAAAATACTTATGTCACATAGAGTTGAAGATGATGAATTTATGAATGATAATCTAGAAGATATGATTCGTGATATTTGAGTAGATGTTTTTATGAAAGCTCGTGTGGAAGATGAAATTTTGTTCCTCAGGGGACAAATGTCGAACACGATGCTCCCACAATGAGTGCGATAAAATACACCATAAATAATACACTAACTAGTAATAGATAATGGAGAAGAAAAATAATAAAGAACACAACCAAATTATTTACATAGTTCGATGAAACTACAACTATGTCTTAGGGACTGAGTTCACAATCCAAGAAAGGAAATTCACTATTAGTAGCTTAGTATAATTAGACTTACAAGCAACAACAAACCCTGTTGTTCAATGCCTCTTCCAAACTATCAAATAAATTTCTATTTAGAGTCTCCCCCTAAATATGAGAATCTACTCACTTTCTTCTCTACCAAAATCATAGTGACAGGGGCAAACAACCACTAAACCCTAATTGTTGAAAGCTGTAAAATTCTGTTTTGGAAATTTAACAGCTTTGGCCACTTTAGTTGGTTTTGTTTGTTTTTGATTACTCTCTCATGTGTATATATACATTGTTGTAATCCCAATTCATAGTTAATGCCAATTTAGTGATTCATCCAATATTACTCTCTTCCCTATTCTCTCTTTCTCTCTCAATCTCATCTTCTTCCCCAAGTTTCTTTCCACCATTGTTACTACCTTCAAATTTCTGGTTTTATGTTGTTCTAACATTTGGCATCAAGAGCTCCGGTTATTGATCCTAATCCGCTGCAACAATGGATACCGTTTCTAATGATCGAATTCCCACCAATCTCCCAATTCTTGATTCGAAGAACTACGACAAATGGGCGAAACAAATAAAGGTTATGTTTGGTTATCAAGAGGTTCTTGAGATCGTCATCAGTGGAGTTACACTGTTAGGGGCAGATGCTACCGAAGCTATTAGGGCTACACACAGGGAAGAAAAGAAGAAGAATTAAAAAGCCCTATTCTTGATTCACTCTTGTGTTGATAACGACAATTTCGAGAAGGTTGGCGATTGTGAATCCGCGAAGCAAGCATGGGAAATCTTGGAAAAAGCATATGCCGATGTCGTCAAAGCGAAGGTGGTAAGTGTTAGAACACATATTGGTTCTTAATAATATCTCTATGTTTTGATGATAACTATTATGAAATTTTGTAATTAAGAATTATATACTCTAAAATTTGCTTAAGAATTTTTACTACAGATAGTAAAGGAATTAACACTCCAGAAGCAAATCAGAATTGAACATAAGAAATTTGCTAGACTCTGAAGCGCCAGATGCATCCATTAGAAGATTCTGATTGCTGCCAACAGAAGATCCTGAGCGTAGCCTCCAGAAGATTCTGAAGCAGAAGCTCCAGAAGGATCTGAAGCAGAAACTCCAGAAGAATCTGAAGCAAGTCAGAAGCATCTGAACCAAAGAAGAATTCTGTATGAAGAGTTTTTCAAAGCATAGTTACTACAGAAGATTCTGAAAGTACTAAAGCTGCCAGTACTGAAGATCTGTCTCAAATATGCTCTGATCTCAATCACGCTAAAAGCACACCTGCTGCAGAAGACTCTGATTCAGCAAAACTCTGATCATCATCAGAAGGCTCTGATCTAATTAGACTCTGATGAATTTGCTGAAAACTGAAGAAGAATTATTCAAAGTTTATATCCGTTGGAATGATCCAAACGACTCTTTCCTTATTTATGCTAGACACAAGAACACAGACAAAAAGGATTTATCTGTGCTTTCTTCTTCTAGGAAAGGTCACTTGATGTGAAGACAAAAAAGGCTCAGACCTTTTGGACACTCTTCTCAACGTGAAGCTCACCTTGGATCAGCTGCCTATAAAAGCAAGACTTCACCCAATTTCTTCAGTTGACGTTTTATCCAAAAGAAATCAACATTCAAGCTCTCATACTATTCATATTCTTTCTAAGAATTAATTTCTTTGTTCTTAATAGTTAAGTGAAAAATCACAGTTGTGATAAAGCTTTATAGAAGCAATCTTAAACACTTGTATTTATATTACATTTGATTGTAAACCTTAAGAAGATCCAGTTAGGATCAGTAGTTCTTGAGAAGACTTTGAACAGTTGTTCTAAGTGCTTACTATTGTAATCAGTTGATTAAATAGTGGATTAAGTCCTTGTTTGAGAAAGGCAAATCACTCTAGGAAGGGTGGACTGAAGTAGTTGAGTTCAACGAACCAGGATAAAAATACTTGAGTTTTTATTTCTAAGTTTTAATCTTCATACTTATTCAACCCCCCCTTCTAAGTATTTTCTCACCTTCAGTTGGCATCAGAGCTCCGATTATGTGTGTGCTATCACTTAACAGTGATAGTAAAGATCCAGTGAGAAATACTTTGATATATATTTGGTTGTTACTATGGCTGATAATACAATGTCTAACATTAACAACAAATATGAAGAAAGGGACAGAATCAGCACCAAACCCCCTATATGTTTGATAGGGAGAAATTTGATTATTGGAAAGACAGGATTGAAAGTTTTTTTCCTTGGATATGATGCTAATTTATGGGATCTGGTCATAGATGGATATGTTCATCCCACTGATGGGAATGGCAAGAAAATAGACAGAAAATCTATGACAGATGCTCAGAAGAAAGAATTTAGAAATCACCACAAGGCCAAAACAATATTGTTGAATGCAATATCTCACACTGAGTATGAAAAAATTACAAACAGGGAAACTGCATTTGACATGTTTGAATCCTTAAAGATGACTCATGAGGGAAACTCTCAAGTCAAGGAAACAAAGGCTCTGGCTCTGATCCAGAAGTATGAAGCCTTCAAGATGGAAGACTCTGAATCTGTTGAAGCTATGTTCTCCAGATTTCAAATACTTACAGCTGGACTAAAGGTTCTGGATAAAGGATACTCTACTGCTGATCATGTGAAAAAGATCATCAGAAGCTTACCTACCAGATGGAGACCTATGGTGACAACGCTGAAGATGGCTAAAGATCTGAACAAGATCTCCTTGGAGGAACTGATCAGTTCACTAAGAAGTCATGAAATTGAACTTGAGGAAGATGAACATCAAAAGAAAGGTAAATCGGTTGCTTTAAAATCTAATAAATCTGCTAAAGCATTGCAGGTAATAGAGGAAAGCTCTGAAGAATCCTCATCTGAAGATGAAGATGAACTATCCATGCTGTCCAGAAGAATAAACAAACTCTGGAAACATAAAGGAAAGAAGTTCAGAAACTTCAGGAAGCCTGACCAAAGAAAAGAATCTTCTGGACACAGAAGATCTGGCAAAAAGGAGGTTGTATGTTATGAATGTATAGAACCTGGACATTACAAAAATGAATGTCCAAAGGTGCTGAAAGAAAAGCCAAAAAGAAAATTTAATAAGAAGAAAAAGGTTTTGATGGCCACCTGGGATGATTCAGATACATCTGAATCTGAGTCAGAAGAAGAATGTGCCAATGTAGCTTTGATGGCAGACATAGAAGATCAGGAGGAAGGAACTTCAGGATCTGAATCTGACTCTGAATCTGACTCTGACGCTGAAGAGGTAATGGCTAAACTCACTAAAGAAGAACTTATCAAAGTATTATCAGAAGTTCTGAAAAGCTATAACAATATTAAGCTCAAATACAAGAAGCGTCAAAGCAATCTTGTATCTGAGAATAATTTTCTCAAATCAGAAGTAGCTGAGCTAAATGAAAAGAACTTAAAATTGAAAAATGATTCTGAATTAGCTCAACAAAACTCTGATTCTGAAACTGAATCTGAATGCAAAAATATTTTGGAAAAATATGATTATAGCTTTCAGAAGTTTCTTGCTAAAAGCATAGACAGAAGCAAAATGGCTTCTATGATCTATGGAGTTAGCAGAAATAACAGAAAAGGAATTGGATATGAATCCTCCTCTGGAAAGGATTTAAATCCAAAACCTGTTGATAAAATTATCATCAAGAAAACTCCTTTATATTCACACTTTAAATTTGGTCACTTGAATGATATTGAACAAACACGCTCTGAAAAGAATATTCATGTGTTTAAATCTAAGGCTAGTCAGAATAAACCTTATGTTGAAAAACAGAAGTTTAGACAAACCTTCAGAACAACTAACCCTAAAGGACCCAAGAAGATCTGGGTACCTAAAAGTAAAATAATTCCTGTTGCAGATGTTCTTAGCAGCAAGGTCAGGACGCCAATCATGGTACCTGGACTCTGGATGCTCACGACACATGACAGGAGAAAGGTCTATGTTCCAAAGCCTGGAGCTTAGATCTGGAGGTGATGTGAAATTTGGAGGGAACCAGAAAGGCAAGATCATTGGATCTGGCACCATTGGAAATGGTAAACTTCCCTCTATTACTAATGTTTTACTTGTTGAAGGGTTAAAGCATAACTTATTGTCCATAAGTCAATTAAGTGACAATGGTTATGATATTACCTTTAATCAAAAATGTTGTAAAGCTATTAGTCAAAAGGATGGCTCTATCCTATTTAGTGGTAAGAGGAAAAACAACATTTATAAAATAAATCTTTCAGAACTTAAAGTTCAGAATGTTAAATGCCTCTTGTCTGTTAATGAAGAGCAATGGGTCTGGCACAGAAGATTGGGGCATATTAATATGAGACGTATATCTCAGATTAATAAACTTAATCTTGTCAGAGGACTTCCTAATCTGAAGTTCACCTCAGATGCTCTTTGTGAAGCATGCCAAAAAGGGAAGTTCTCAAAATCATCTTTTAAATCAAAAAATATTGTTTCTACTTCCAGACCACTAGAATCACTTCATATTGATTTGTTTGGACCAGTGAAAACTGCATCTATCAGAGGCAAGAAGTATGGATTAGTCATTGTTGATGACTATAGTAGATGGACATGGGTAAAGTTCTTAAAACACAAGGATGAGTCACATTCTGTGTTCTTTGACTTCTGCAAGCAAGTCCAGAATGAAAAAGATTTCAAAATTATAAAAGTCAGAAGTGATCATGGTGGTGAATTTGAAAATAAATATTTTGAAAAATATTTTAATGAAAATGGCATTGCTCATGATTTTTCCTGTCCTAGAACTCCACAACAAAATGGGGTTGTAGAGAGGAAAAACAGAACTCTGCAAGAAATGGCTAGAACCATGATCAATGAGACCAATCTGGCAAAACACTTTTGGGCAGAAGCAATCAACACAGCCTATTACATTCAGAACAGAGTGTCTGTAAGACCTCTTCTAGAGAAGACTCCATATGAACTGTGGAAGAACAGAAAGCCCAACATTTCATATTTTCATCCTTTTGGATGTATTTGTTATATGTTAAATACTAAAGAAAATCTGAACAAGTTTGATTCCAAAGCACAGAAGCGTTTCATGCTTGGATATTCTGAATGCTCTAAAGGCTACAGAGTATATAACACTGAGACACAGATTGTGGAAGAATCTATTCATGTTAGATTTGATGATAAGCTTGGCAATAAAAAGCCAAAGCAGTCTGAAAACTCTGCAGATAGAGAAGTAGTCTTCACAGACTCTGAAGTCCCAGAGGCAGACAAAGCTCAAGTGAAGGAACCAGAAGCAACGCCATATGCTATTCCCTTAACTTCTCAGATGAACAATCTAAACATTTCTGAAGAATCAACTGTTAGAGTATCATCATCTAGAATTAAAGCTTCTCATCCAGAGAATGTCATTATTAGAAAGAAGGATGATCCCATCAGAACAAGATCCTTTCTAAGATCATCTGAAGCATCATTATTTGGACTGGTGTCAGAAATTGAACCATCTTTTGTAGATGAAGCTCTGCAAGACAATGATTGGATTATTTCCATGCAAGAAGAGTTAAATCAATTCACCAGAAATGATGTGTGGGATTTAGTTCAAAGACCACAAGAATTCAATATAATTGGAACTAAATGGGTCTTCAGAAATAACCTAAATGAGAAAGGAGAAGTTGAAAGAAATAAGGCAAGACTTGTTGCTCAAGGGTACAGTCAACAAGAAGGTATTGATTACACTGAAACTTATGCTCTAGTAGCAAGGTTAGAATCTATACACCTTCTTATTTCATTTGTTGCACAAAATAACATCACTCTGTATCAGATGGATGTTAAAAGTGCCTTTCTAAATGGTATTATAGAAGAAGAAGTTTATGTCCACCAACCTCCTAGTTTTGAGAGTGAAAAATTTCCAGATCATGTTTTCAAACTAAAGAAATCTCTATGTAGTTTAAAACAAGCTCCCAGAGCTTGGTATGAGAGATTGAGCAATTTTCTTCTGGAGAAAAATTTCATCAGAGGCAAAGTGGACACAACACTCTTTTGTAAATCAATTAAGAAAGATCTTCTAATTTGTCAAATTTATGTGGATGATATAATATTTGGATCTACCAATACTATTCTGGGAAAGGAGTTTGCTAAATGTATGCAGGCAGAATTTGAAATGAGCATGATGGGAGAACTGAGATTCTTTCTAGGAATCCAAGTCAATCAAACTCCAGAGTGCACTTACATACATCAGACCAAATATGTTAAAGAACTTCTGAAGAAATTTAACATGACTGATAGTAAGCTGGCAAAGACTCCCATGCATCCAACTAGCTCACTTGGCAAGGAAAAGGTAAGTAAGAAAGTAGATCAGAAGCTCTACAGAGGTATGGTAGGATCTTTTCTTTACTTAACTGCTTCTAGACCTGACATATTGTTCAGTGTATGCCTGTGTGCTAGATTCCAATCAGATCCTAGAGAATCACACTTGACAGCTGTCAAGAGGATTCTAAGGTATCTGAAAGGTACTTCTAATGTGGGTTTGTGTTACAGAAAATCTGATGATTTCAAATTAGTTGGATTCTATGATGCTGACTACGCTGGAGACGGAGTGGAAAGAAAAATTACTTCTGGAAGTTGTCAATTTCTAGGAAGAAATCTAATCTCTTGGTACAGCAAGAAGCAACCCACAATTGCACTTTCAACCACAGAGGCAGAATATATTGCTGCTGCTGGATGTAGCACGCAAATGCTTTGGATGAAAAGTCAACTAGAAGATTATCAGATATTTGAAAGTAACATTTCTATCTTCTATGATAATACTTCTGCTATATGTTTGTCTAAGAACCCCATTTTACACTCTAAGGCAAAACATATAGAAATTAAGCATCATTTCATCAGAGACTATGTTCAGAAGGGAATCATAAATTTAGCCTTTGTTGATACAGATCTTCAATGGGCAGATATTTTCACAAAACCCCTTGTTGAAGATAGATTCAAATTTATTCTGAAAAATATTGGTATGGATTTTTGTCCAGAATGATATTTATCAGAAGCAAATTTTACAGATGCAAAAATGCCTAATGCTCTGAAGTATTTCTTCTGATTGCTTATTTATTTTCTTTAATTATTTTTTGTGAAACTCTGAACTAACAATCCTTAGAGGATCTGAACGTTGGTTAACGTTTCATTTCTCAAGAGAATTCAGAACACATGCAAGCAAACACGTGTCACTCCAAATCTGCAAAGGTGGCGTGTTCACTACTGAAGAGACGTTTGAGGTGAAGTTTGAATAGTGAAAATCTTGATTTTCCCCCCAAATTGTCAGAACCAATAAATGCTTGAAATGATTTTATTCCTTTTCATTAAATGCTTTGTTTAAACGTGCCTTCTTCTGACTGTTTGTATGCCTATGTGTTTAGTATAAATACATCTCTTCTCATCACATTCACACTTTTCACATCTCAAACCTTTTATGCATTTCTGTCTTCTCTTCTCTCTTCATAAAAACCCTAAGCGTTTGACAAATTCATCTTCAATGGCAACTTCATCATCAACTGCTGCACAATTTCAATCTACCATGGCTGCAGTGACTTCCACTAATATGGGCGTAACTCCTTATACACCACCAAAATGAACGTTGCTAACACCTGTTGAAAAGCTGGAGGTTCTATGTGAATCAATGGTGGAATTTGATTCACTGGTTGAGAATGGGTTTGAATTTCGCTCCATTATAGGTGCTTAAGGATGGGTGAAATATTTTGATAGACTTTTTGGACCAGTTTACCCCCTTCTTGTGAAAGAATTCTGGATCCATGCTTCTGTATATCCTAAGTTCATTTTATCTTCTGTTCTGGGAAAAGAGATAATCATAACAGAAGATCTGATTAGAAAACTCATTGGATATGAGGAAACAGATGGAGTATCACACTTGCCAGCTGGGCGTGTAGATATGGATGAAGTATATGAAGAAGTGATGACTGCTGGATAAGCTTCTAATAAGTTCAAAGATCTGAAGCTTGACTACAAGATCTGGGCTAAGATTTTCATGGGATGCATTCATCACAGAAAGTCAACAAACTCTCCAGACTATGTCAATAATGAACAGCTCTACTTTATGTATTGCTTAAGTCAGAGCACCAAGGTAGATCTTCCATGTATTCTTTTTATGCACTTATGGAATCATATAAATGCCTCTAGAGAATATGTGAAAGAAAAAGGTCAGAAGATCAGAACCTGGATTCCTTTTGGAAGGTTAATTTCAGATCTTCTAACAGAAAATGGACTTGTAACTGCTCTGTACGCTGCTGGAGTCACAGAGGAACTGGAATTTATTTTGGGAAAGCCTCTGAATGTCAAAAGTCTTCAGAGACTAAAAATAGTGGAAGAACTCACAACAGCTCCCAAGAAGCTGAACATTTCTGAACTGAGTCAGAAGAGATTCAGATATAAATGATGAATGCAAGGGAAATTGTTGTAAGATATATTGATGAATGCAAGGCAGAAGGAAAGCCTATTCCTGCAGATATTATAAAGAGTGCAAGACAACCATTGCCTGTTGTAGAAGAAGAAGAAACACCAAGAAAGAGGACTCAACCAGAAGCAGAAGCTGCACCTGTTCAGAAGAAGCCCAAGATTGCTGAGAAGCCACAAAAGCTGCTAAAGAGGAAAGAATCTGGAGACACTCCTTCTGTTCCTGCTAAACGTATCAAAATCAAAGGTACTAAAACTTCTGTATCTTCTGCAAATCCTATTGTTATAAATGATTCAACTGTTAAGTCTATTCCAAAACCACCTTCTTCACAAAATCAATCTGTTACTGCTCCACCTCATGTTTCTATTCCATCTCCACAAAAATCTTCTAATCCAATTTCAATCTCACATGTAAAACAATCCTCTGTATCAAAACCAACAACAACAAAACCAACAATTCAAACTCCACAACCAGAAATTCCAACCAAACAATTTGTACCACAACAACAACCTTCAGAAAAACAACCCACAGAACAACAACCAACAAAACCATCTGCACCACAAAAACCACCCACAGAACAACAACCAACAAAACCATCTGAACCTCTACCAGAAAAAGACTCTGAACATCAACCACAAAAATCATCTGAACCTCAAACTCATCAACAAGAGAAACAATCACAATCAGATAATCCACCATCCAAAACATCTGAACCCACTGAATATGTACCAGTCACTTCTGAACCAATCACATCAGAACCACCCACTTTTGAACCTCCATCAAATCCCTCTGAAAATCCTTCAGAATCCACCAACCCCTCTGGAACCAACATCCCTGAGACAGAAGTTCTAGATGTTACACCTCTGAAAACTGTATTTCAAGTGTCTTCTACTTCTTGCACACCAACCACTTCATCAAATTCCTCAGAATCTGACATTCACCCAGTTTTCTGATATCCCCTTCTCACAGAGATTCTGAGGTAAACCAACCAGAACCCCATGTATCTTCTAAAGTTCCTATTCCAGATCTTACTCCCACACCTAAACCATCTTCTGAAATCCTCATTCTAAATTCTATCCCAACATCTACCCCAAGAACATCTATCTTATGTGCACAATTCTCATCCCTGTTTCACAACCTTTCCTATGGTTTCAAACTCAAAGATTTCTATGACAGAGTTGAACCATCTGACCCTATCACTCCCTTGAAACCTAAACTTACAATCACCCTACCATATGTGCTTCTAACCTATATTCAATCAATGTCAGAAGTAGGTTCATTAGCAACAATATCATATTCTGCTAAATCTGCAAAAGTTGTTACTTCAGCTATACCTATTTCATCTGATAAACCTGCTGCTTCTGATGAACCTGCAAAATCTGCCTTCCAACCTTACTCCAATAAACCCTTTGATGTGGTTTCCTATCACACCAAAGCAAAACCAAATCTGTTAAATGCTTTAAACAGATCCAAACCTGACAAATCCCCTGAAATTCCTTTCATACCATACTACCCTCCTCCTCTGATTTCCATTCAGAAATCCTTATTTCCACCTACTCCTCAACCAAAACCAATAACATTAGAGACTCTGTTACACCCCAAACCTATACTAAACATTGATCATTTATTTACATGCTTTTTGCAAGAAATACAGATGTATTTAGGTACTGTATAGAAAAAGTGTTTAGCAACAATGGATGCAACAGAATCTGATGTCATCTGGAATGGATTCATAAACAGATTCAACACTATAGCATCAAATCTGAAGAACATATGTTCTGATGATGCGAAGCTCAGATTTGCTGAAGCTGCACGAAGTTTGTTCTAGACTGTCAAGAGATCTGGACCATTACTTCTTACAGATGCTCCTCCATCATCAGAAGAAACTACTGAATCTGCATCTGAAGACAACTCTTTGGCCATGACTCTAGTAGAACTTCCTTCTGGCTCTAATGCCCCAAGCTTTACAGACCCTATGGAAATTGACTTTGTTCAAGCTCCAGAAAATGTTCAATCTTCTTCATCTGAGATTAAGAAAGAACATCCAGATTTTGAGGATAAAATTGCTGCTCTGGAAGCTGGTCAATCAGAAATCAAGTCTTGGATGGCCAAACAGGATAAAAAGTCTGAAGACATGACTGAGTGGATGTCAAAACAGGATCAGAAGAATGAAACAATGGCTAAGTGGATGTCAAAGCAAGAAAAGTCCTCCTCTGAGATCACGGACCTGTTGAAGATGCTTTTGTCAAAACACTCTTAGTTTTTCATTTTTTTTTTCATTCTGATGTTTTTGCATCTGATGTTTGCTTATGTATTTTTGAATATCTTCTGATGCATGTACTCTTGCTCTGAACTGAATTGAATGAATGTTTCAAAGTTTTCTCCACATGATTTATCTCCTTTACTGTTTCCTTTTATTTGTCTTTTTAAAGTTTTTACTTTTTGCTTATGACAAAAAGGGGAGAAAATATAGATCTGAACTGTTTAATTAAACTTCACCAGAATGAAACTTCAGACATATCTATTTTTTCTAACATTAAATCTGAGTATTTCAAAACATTTGATAAGTACACTCTGTAAAAGAAACTCTGAGACTCTCAGATCATTTGACAATTATCAAACTCTGACTTTGAAATTTGCAAGACACTCTGACTCTCAAATGTTAAAAGAACAATCAAGATCTAACTCTGAAAATTACTCAAGACAAAAGGGAAGTTTCTATTCCTTATTTGTATTTAATTCAGGGGGAGAATCATCATCTCAGGGGAAGTTATAATTATTATATTTTCAATTAAACAAAATTTCTGATGTTTTTGTCATCATCAAAAAGGGGGAGATTGTTAGAACACAGATTGGTTCTTAATAATATCTCTATGTTTTGATGATAACTATTATGAAATTTTGTAATTAATAATTATACACTCTAAAATTTGCTTAAGAGTTTTTACTGCAGATAGTAAAGGAATTAACACTCCAGAAGCAAATCAGAATTGAACATAAGAAATTTGCTAGACTCTGAAGCGCCAGATGCATCCATTAGAAGATTCTGATTGCTGCCAACAGAAGATCCTAAGCGTAGCCTCCAGAAGATTCTGAAGCAGAAGCTCCAGAAGGATCTGAAGCAGAATCTTCAGAAGAATCTGAAGCAAGTCAGAAGCATCTGAACCAAAGAAGAATTTTGTATGAAGAGTTTTTCAAAGCATAGTTACTACAGAAGATTCTGAAAGTACTAAAGCTGCCAGTACTGAAGATCTGTCTCAAATATGCTCTGATCTCAATCACGCTAAAAGCACACCTGCTGCAGAAGACTCTAATTCAGCAAAACTCTAATCATCATCAGAAGGCTCTGATCTAATTAGACTCTGATGAATTTGCTGAAAACTGAAAAAGAATTATTCAAAGTTTATATCCGTTGGAATGATCCAAACGACTCTTTCCTTATTTATGCTAGACACAAGAACACAGACAAAAAGGATTTATCTGTGCTTTCTTCTTCTAGGAAAGGTCACTTGATGTGAAGACAAAAAAGGCTCAGACCTTTTGGACACTCTTCTCAACGTGAAGCTCACCTTGGATCAGCTGCCTATAAAAGCAAGACTTCACCCAATTTCTTCAGTTGACGTTTTATCCAAAAGAAATCAACATTCAAGCTCTCATACTATTCATATTCTTTCTAAGAATTAATTTCTTTGTTCTTAATAGTTAAGTGAAAAATCACAGTTGTGATAAAGCTTTATAGAAGCAATCTTAAACACTTGTATTTATATTACATTTGATTGTAAACCTTAAGAAGATCCAGTTAGGATCAGTAGTTCTTGAGAAGACTTTGAATAGTTGTTCTAAGTGCTTATTATTGTAATCACTTGATTAAATAGTGGATTAAGTCCTTGTTTGAGAAAGGAAAATCACTCTAGGAAAGGTGGACTGGAGTAGTTGAGTTCAACGAACCAGGATAAAAATACTTGAGTTTTTATTTCTAAGTTTTAATCTTCATACTTATTCACCCCCCCCCCCCTTTCTAAGTATTTTCTCACCTTCAGTAAGGTTACAAACTTACAAACGTCAAATCGAGCTAACGCAAATGGAGGACAAAGAAACGATCAACGATTACATTACGCACATTACTCGGTTAGTTAATCAAATCAAGTCATGTGGCGAAACGATTCTTGAGCAGAATGTTGTATCGAAAGTGTTGCGTTCGTTAACATCACGGTTCGATAACATTGTTGTGGCCATTGAAGAGTCAAAGGATCTAACAACTTTGAGCATAGATGAGTTACAAAGTTCGTTAGAATCGCATGAACAAAGGATGGATGAGAGAGGTGCCGACAAAGCCAAAGCGGAGATCGTTTTGCAAGCGCGTTTACATGAGAAGAACAAGAGAACAAAAGGGAAGTGGTCTTCAATGAGTAAGAAGAATTTTGGTGGAAAAGATCCACAAAATTCAAAGGGTGAAGGAAGCTTCAAAGAGGGTAATCAAAGCGCCTACAAACCGTTTGACAAAAGTTCTGTGAAGTGTTATAATTGTCAAAAAAGTTTGGGCATTTTGCGAAAGAATGTCGCTCAAAACGCAAAGAAAAAGATGCGAATGAGGCTAAGGTTGCTAGGGAAGAGGTAGATGATGAAGATACCCTTCTTGTGATGATTACGGAGGAGAATTATGGCATTGTTGATGCTTCGGGCAGCAGCTACTGTGGTGATAGTTTGCGGGACAGCAGCTGTACTGTTTTGGAAAGTGGTGGAAAATGCGCTCGGATCGAAATGCATTACTTACCATGCGTGATGGAGTTCAAAGTAAAGATGAGTGGTACTTGGATTCCGGTTGTTCAACACATATGACGGGTCGGAAGGATTGGTTTGTGGAAATCAATCAAGCGGCAAAGAGTAAAGTCAAGTTTACCGATGACACCACTTTAAGCGCCGAAGGGGTAGGAGATGTTTTGATCGGAAGGAAGAATGGTGGACATTCAAGGATCAAAGATGTATTATACATACCGGGAATTAAGTGCAATCTTTTGAGCATTGGCCAATTACTTGAAAGAGGGTACTTAATTCGGTTGGAGAACAAGATGTTACGCGTTTTAGATTCAAGTGGTGTGTTGATTCTAAAAGCGCTGATGGCTGCCAATAGAACTTTTAAGGTTGAGTTAAAGGTTATGGAGCATCGTTGTTTATCTACCGCGGCAAGTAGAGATGAGTGGTTATGGCATTACTGTCTTGGTCACCTAAATTTTAGGGATCTCAAAATGTTGCAACAAAGTGAAGTGGTAACGGGGCTGCCGCATATTAGTGTTCTGACAGAATTGTGTGAAGAATGTGTGAAGAGTAAGCAACACAAGAATGTGTTTAGCAAGGATGCGGGTCGAAGAACCAAAGGCTTACTTGAGGTGGTGTATTCCGATGTTTATGGACCGATGCAAGTAGAGACTTATGGCAGCAATCGATATTTTGTTACGTTTATTGACGATTTTAGTAGGAAGCTTTGGACATATCTTATCAAGAGGAAGGATGAGGTATTTGGAGTGTTCAAGAGTTTCAAATCCATGGTGGAGCGTCAAAGCGGTCGGAAGCTCAAAATTCTCAAAACGGATGGTAGAGGTGAATATACCTCTAGTGAGTTTAGGAAGTTTTGTGATCTTGAGGGTATTGTGTGTGAGGTGGTGCCTCCATATACGCCTCAACAAAACGGGGTTGCCGAGAGGAAAAATCGTACAATAATAAACATGGTGCGTAGTATGCTTTGTGGGAAGAAGTTGCCTAAGGAATTGTGGGGTGAGGCCGTGTCTACAGCCACCTACTTGTTGAATAGGTGTCCTACTAAGAAGCTGGAGAAGATCACACCAGAAGAGATTTGGAGTGGTTTCAAACCGAGTGTGAATCATTTGCGCGTTTTTGGATCGATTGCATATCGTCATGTACCAAATCAACTTAGAAAGAAGTTGGATGATAAAGGTGAGAAGTCGATATTTGTTGGATATCACTCTACTGGAGGTTACAAGATATTTGATGTGAATAATCGGAAAATCGTGATAACCCGTGATGTATTTTTTAAAGAAATAAAAGCTGCTGAAACAGCAGGACGACAACAGCAGTTCTTCGAGTTGTTTGATCCGGAGGGTTCCGATGCCGTTGTACCTACACCTACAGTAGCGAAAAATGTTGTAGTGAATAATGGTAGACCAGTGAGGCAAAGAGTCTTACCTCATAGACTCTGAGACTACGAGAGGTTCCAAGATAACGAAGTGAATAATGATGGTGATTTTGTTCATTTCGTGCTTATGGCCGAATCTGAACCGGTAAATGAGGAGGAAGCCTTAAGCGATCGTAAATGGATATGTGAAATGAAAGAGGAGCTGGAATCTATTGAGAAAAATGGTACTTTGGAATTGGTCGATTTACCACTCGGAAAGAAACCGATAGGTGTGCGATGGGTCTATAAAGTTAAACCAAATCCTAAAGGTGAAGTAATCAAGCACAAAGCTCGATTAGTGGCGAAAGGGTTCTTGCAACATGAAGGTATAGATTACGAGGAGGTATTCGCACCGGTGGCTAGATTGGAGACTATTTGTTTGGTTGTTGGGATTGCGCATAGCAACAATTGGGTGGTTTACCAAATGGATGTAAAATCTGCGGTTTTTGAATGGTTCTCTTGATGAGGAAGTTTATGTGGGGCAGCCACCCGGTTTCGTGATTAAAAATCAAGAGAAGATGTATTACAAGCTACACAAGGCGTTGTATGGTTTGAAACAAGCTCCAAGAGCTTGGAACAAACGTATAGACGGCTTTCTTGTTGACATCGGTTTCAAACGATATGTATCCGAACATGGTGTTTATGTGAGATCGGATAATATTGATGGTGTTATTATACTATGCTTGTATGTTGATGATCTCTTGATTACGGGCAACAATGATAAGAGTATTTCAAGGTTCAAAGGGGAGCTCATGAGCGAGTTTGAGATGACGGACCTTGGTGTCATGAGATACTTTCTTGGCATAGAGTTTCACAACTCAAAAGTGGGGCTGCTTATGCATCAAAGAAGGTATGCTCTAGATATCTTGAAAAAGTGTGAAATGGAGCATTGTAATGCTTCTAATACACCTTGTGAGGCTAGAGTTCAGTTGTCCAAAAGTGATGATGAGGATGATGTGGATCCAATACTTTACCGGAGTTTGATTGGATCGTTACGGTATTTGTGTAATACTCGACCGAACTTGGTTTTTAGTGTTGGTATTGCGAGTAGATTCATGGAGAGACCTAAGGTGTCTCATTTGGCGGCGGTCAAGAGAATCCTTAGATATGTGAAAGGTACTCTTGGTTGTGGTATTTTGTTTCTCATATCGGATATGGGTCGCAAATGTACTTTACTTGGCTACACCGATTCTAATTGGTACGGAGATAAAGATGATCGGAAATCTACGGCGGGTTACATCTTTATGTTCGGTAGTACACCAATCTCATGGTGTTCGAAGAAGGAATCGGTTGTAGCACTCTCTTCTTGTGAGGCCGAGTACATTGCGGCATCATTGAGTGCTTGCCAAGCTATGTGGTTAGTGAATCTCATGAAGGAATTGGGATGTGGTGATGATGATGCCACCACACTGTTTGTGGATAATGTTTCCGCGATAAATCTTGCGAAGAATCCTATTGCACATGGAAGGAGCAAGCATATTGAGATGCGTTACTCATTACTTGAGAGAATTGGTCAGTGATGGAAAGCTTAGATTGAGCTATTGCCGAAGCGAGGATCAAGTTGCGGATTTATTAACAAAGGGTGTGACAAATAAGGTGTTCAAGAGACTGTTGAAGAGCTTGAGCATGATGAATTTGGAGCAACTAAAGTGAGGTGGTGTGTTGAAAGCTGTAAAATTCTGTTTTGGAAATTTAACAGCTTTGGCCACTTTAGTTGGTTTTGTTTGTTTTTGATTACTCTCTCATGTGTATATATACATTGTTGTAATCCCAATTCATAGTTAATGTCAATTTAGTGATTCATCTAATATTACTCTCTTCCTTATTCTCTCTTTCTCTCTCAATCTCATCTTCTTCCCCAAGTTTCTTTTCACCATTGTTACTACCTTCAAAATTCTGATTTTATGTTGTTCTAACACTAATGATCAACTTCAATCTTCATAAGATAAAGAATGTTAAAAGTTACAACTCAACCAGATCAACCTTCTACGCTAAGTTACTAAAACATATAGGTGTACATAAACAATGTTGATGATAACTCAATTAGACAAAAATTCTATGTCAAGTTACTAAAATATAAAGTTATACATAAAAATTCAACACTAATCCTCTAAAGGCATTAGTGTGAACACATAACACAAAACATAGACACTCTAAGATCTTTAATATGAGTGTTTGTCTTCCAATCCATGTTTTGATCTTCTTATATATCAAATAACTATGGGCTTTCTCCATGTGGATCTTTAAATATTTTTGTCTAGAATATTTGCATAATATATTGGATATTTGATTTTTTCCTTGAATATCTCTGAAAATATATGATTTAATTTTTACTCAAATTCAAATTTAAATCTTCATTTAAATCCAAATTAAACTTTATCCAACTGTCAAACAAATATTATAATCATATTTTTAAATTAATAAAAAATAAAATATTTGACCAATCTTCTACAGAAGACACTTCAAACTGCAACATTATGGTGGTTGTTGCACAAGGCTCAAATGTCGTACCAACATGCTAGAGCATCGCATCAAGCATGTGACCTTTCTGCAGCTTCATACAACTTGAGCAAGCTAGACCAATCTTGAACACTTGGACACTTCTCCAAGGTGTTGTTTTGCTAAAATGCAGTCAATCCAAAGGTCCAATCTAATAGGAGCAACATAAGATACTTTGCAAAGAGACCTTGAATAGTCGTTATATCCAGGATGTAAAAAATTTACAAGATTGCAATTATGTCAAGACTATTTAATCTTAAAGAAAGAGGTGAGTGGACGAATAAAAGTTTTACTAAATTATTTGAATTGTTGCAAGAAATGATTCCAGAAGATAATATTTCTTGCAACAATTCAAGCAATTCAGTGCAAGAAATTATGTCAAGTCTATTATTAATAGTAGTTTAGTAAGGAAGGTATTTTTTTTCTTTCTTTTATTGTTGTAGCTAAGTTGCTAAGTTGTTCTTCATCATGGCATTTGAATGTATGCTAATTACTTATGGTGGAATAAATTGAACTTATATTTTGCCTGAATGTAAGTCATATAATATATATCTAAAGATTTCATAAGTTTGTGTAAGTCTTAAAGAGTTGTGTCTGCTTTAGTATTATCTAGAGTTGTGTCATAGATGATATTTATCTTATTAATGTTATATTTTTTTGTAATTTCTTTTCAATTAAGTTGGTAGTTTCTAAGTTTTATTGACATTCATGTGGTGAGATGATATAGTTAAGGTCTGTTCCTAATAAAAGGAATGATTGATCAAAGAATCATCACAAATACATATTAGTGATTCATGTAAATATCAAGTATAAATCATGGAAAAGGAGTTGAATGGAGGAAAAATAGAAATCATAACTCACAAATACATATACTTTCCCCTTTTAATACTCCCATGATTTCAAAAACATAGAAACAATAACAATATTACAACAAAGACATAGGTTGGCCATAACTTCCTTTTATATTTCACCAAAACACGTCAACACACTACGACACATCATGACACTATCAGAAAATTACCAAAAAGTTGAACAAATTATTGTTATAAACGAGAACAATTTTACTATTGATTCAAATATTTTTATAAATATTGTTAAAACAAAAATAATATTTATATATGAGAAAAAATTACATTGTTGATTAAAACATTTTTATATACGTGAAAATAATGTTATTGTTAAAAATAAAAACAACGTTACTATTGATCTAAATATTGATTAATCAAAATTTATCTTTAAATATGTGAAAAAGATTAAGGAAATTTATTCAAAAAGATTGAGTGTATATTTTAAAATTGCTTTCTCTCTTATAATATCATTGTCTTATAACTTTACTAATTTAATTATTGTTATAAACGGAAACAATTTTATTATTGATTCAAATATTTTTATAAATATTGTCAAAACAAAAATTATATTTTGATTCAAATATTTTTATAAATATTGTCAAAACAAAAATTATATTTTGATTCAAATATTTTTATAAATATTGTCAAAACAAAAATTATATTTTGATTCAAATATTTTTATATACAGGAACAACTTTACTATCGATTCAAATATTTTTATATACGGGAACAACTTTACTATCGATTCAAATATTTTTATAAATAGTGTAAAAAAAATTAATATTTATATGCAGGAAAAAATATATTATTAATTATAATATTTTTATATAGGAGAAAAATATCATTGTTATAAACGAGAACAACTTTACTATTGATTGAAATATCAAAAAATATTTTGATTCAAATATTTTATATACGGAAACAACTTTACTATTGATTCAAATATTTTTATAAATAGTGTTAAAACACAAATAATATTAATATATGAGAAAAAATACATTGTTGATTAAAATATTTTTATATACAAAAAAAAATACTATTGTTGAAAACGATTTAGTGTATATTTTAAAATTGTTTTTCCTCTTATAAAATTATTTTCATATTATTAAAAAAATCTAAAAACGATTGATTTATCTAATACAAATTTCAATAATTTTTATTTTTAATCATATTATTTTTCATAATATTATTGTTTACCTTTTCTATTTTACATTTATTTTAACTTAAATTTAGTATTATTCTTAATTTTTTTATTTGAATTTTAATTTTTATAATATTTTCCAAACAAATACACGTCACAAATTATATCTCATCTAAAATGATTAGTATATTTGGATGATGATGGCACTAGCGACGCATGAAGCAGAAGACGCAATGCACGGTGGCCCCACGCCTACCTGATTCAGTCCTCCCTTCGGCCCGCCTTCCGAAACGCTGTACACACGCGCAGGTACAGCTTTTGTGGTCCATAAATTCTGCGCAAGACATGTGTTGTAAGTGGGAGCTGAAGTCGCTGTCAAGTTGGGTAGTGGGCAGCCTATTTTCAGAAACGCCAACTTCAAGTGTCACTCAGTTGTGGTCCTTACGGTTACTGCCACTAATACTACTACCCGACACACCTTTCTCATACGTCGTTTTGGTTTTCTGCCTTTTTGGTTCTCTCACCCACTGTTTTTTTTTGTTTTTTTTTATGAAACTGTTTACTCAATAAACATAAATTTCTATGGAAAGTGTTTCAAATTTGCTCCAGGTTACCCAAATCATACCAACTTATGCTGACTAGAAAATGAACATACTTTAAAGGTACACTGGATTTTAGTTGACTGGTTCCATAAAGATAACTTAAAGAATGTTTTGACATTTGTTCAAAGAGACAACGGTTGTGAAGAAGGTTAAACACATTTAAATTCTAAATACTTTCTATAAAACATAAAATTTATGATTAAGGCTCAAGTTCATGTAATTCTAAATTTTAAATCTCACATTCAAATTATTCTAAACATTATAATGATCTAGAAAAGAAACTGATCGAAAAATGAATGAAAAAATTGATAAGTTTTTTGTTGTTTGAAATGAGTGAAAGTGAAAGAAAAATGAAAAAAAAATTTTGAACTATGAATGATATATATATATATATATATATATATATATATATATATATATATATATATATATATATATATATATATATATATATATATATATATATATATATATATATATATATATATATATATATATATATATATATATATATATATATATATATATATATATATATATATATATATATATATATATATATATATATAATTTCATTGGACCCTAAAGAGGGAGGAAGATTTGGAATTTAAGATACAGACTTTATTGTCTAAACTCTAGCGTGCATCCAGCATGCAAAGGAAGATAGCCCAATGTGCCGCGAGACTGTTTAGATTTGGGTGACTGACCGCTCATTTGAGCTTGGGTCATTCATGTAAACTCTTACTGCCTATTTATTCAGTAGAGGTGGGGGATGATGTGTCCCCATATCTGCTGACTGAAGAAAATTGTCCCTTCACGATCATGTTGGACATGTGAATCCAAACAGAAGAGGAGGGATGAATTGTGTGGGTTTGAAAAATGTTGATTGAAAACAAAATTTTAGAGAAAATAATAGTTTAAAACCATTTGTAAAACAAACAAAGAAATAGGCAACATAGTAAAGAAGTAAATGGAAAAACAAAAGAAAGAAAATAATTGAAAAGTAAAAGAGATAAGCGAAAGAGAAAGACGTCGACAAATTATAGAGGTTTAGTCTAAATAAAGGTGACATAATTCTCACCCCAAAAATTCTTAAGTGATTCTACTATCTTGAGTATTTTTAATAGGATGTTCCCACAGACCTCTTTTTACATGGATTTGAAGTTTTCAATGGCTAACTTCCAACCAAACAGTGATTAAATTTTGGTTGGCTATCTTCTGAACCAAACAAAGATTTTGCATGGGCTAATCTCGAACCCAGCTAGAGTTTTATATTGGTTATCATCTGAACTGTGATGGAGTTTTATACTAGCTATCCTCCTAACCGAGATGGAATTTTATATTGGTTATCCTCCGAACCGAATGAGGTTTTACACAAGCTGACCTCCAAATCGAGCTGAGAATTTACACAGGCTGATCTCAAACCAAGTTAAGATTTTACATTGGTTGATCTCAAACCGACTGACCTTTTACACCGGGATGAACTCAAGAACCTTTGTGAAGATTTTGTTGGCTGATCTTCATGAGCCAAAAGAGAGCTTTTGTAGCGAGTATAACTCACAAACCAGACAGAGACTTCCTAAGATAATCCTCAAACTAAACAAGAGTATTGACTAGTTTAGCTCGCATCCAAACAACTTCTTACATAAGATACTTTACTCAAGAGATAATACAATCTTGGGTAAATCACACACACACACACACACACACACACACACACACACACACATATATATATATGCCTTTCACTCAAAATACAAGATCCTCACTTAAGCACAAGAGGAATCTCAAAGCCCTAAGAAAAATTCAAGTGAGAAAATGAGAGATTTCTATGAAAATATGATAGAGTGAAAAAGTAGGATCAAAGATCAATTTCTTAGTAGTTTAAAATGATAAAGAAGCTTTCTATACGTAGGCCAAAGTGTGGTATAAATTTGGAAACAATCCACAGCTATTAAATCTTCTTGGTGAGAAGATGACGTTGATGTGTGTTGTTCTATAGAAATTTTCTTTCCTTTTAGAGGCTTTTGAAAGATCTCCCCATTGATAATCTTGAAGAATAATTGTTGTAATGTGGGCTCTCCTATTATTTCCACATCTTGTACCACTTCCTTTCCTTTAAGGTTGAATATAACATGTTCCAGAATTTTTGTTATCAAAACACTGTATGGCATATACAAACCTTTATTTTTACTCCCAACATGTGCTGGATCATTGCAATTGACCAATTTGTCTTAAGTTTATTAACAAGTAACCATACAACGACACCATCAGATTTGGTTAAATGACTAAAGTTACTCTTCCTTGAAAAAAGAATATGGTTTATCACATAGTGAATGAGACAAATATCTGGGCGCATATGGCCTATGGTGTGCATAGAAGAAATATATAAATTTGGATATATCTAAAGGATGAAGTGAAATTAAGTTTCTCAGGGGATAAATGTCGATCAAGATGTCCTAGACAACTAGTTCGACAAGTTAAACCAGAATTACCGCGATAACTAGAGATTCAATTGTATAAGATGATAGGGCATAAAAGTAATAATCAACACAATAATGGGTATCCAGTTCGATGGATCCACATCTACGTCTAGAGGGTTGGCTTCCAACCCAAAAAAGGAAATTCACTATAGTAGCTTAGTAAAATTATTCCTACAAGCAACAACAAGCCATATGTTGTTCAATGCATCTTCCTAACACTACCCAATGACTTTCTATTTAGGTCTCCCCCTAAATATGAAAACCCCTATCACTTTCTTCTCAATCACAAAACACGTGATTGGAGATTACAACTCAATAATCGATGTTGAATATTACAACTCAACTAAGACAAACCAACTATGCCAAGTTACTAAAACATAATGGTGTACACACATCAATAAAAAGGACTCTAAAATAAACCCTGGCACTATAAAATCTTCAATGTAATTCTTGTTTTCCGATGTAGGTTTTGAACTCCTTATATAGCAAAAGTACTATGGACTTTTCTCTTTGGATTTTAGCTTTAATTTTGTCTAGAATCTTTGCACAATCAGTTGTATATTATTTGTTCCATAAATATATCCAAGAGAAATATACGATTTGGTTCGATTCAAATTCAAATTTAAATCACCTATAAGTATGATTTGGCTTTCACAGTTATCCAATAAATCATATAACCATATTTCTAAATAAAATTTGATCGAATCTTAATAAAAGATATTCCAAAAATGCAATAATATTGTTCATCTGGCTTGAAGAGATTTTGGGAGCAATATAGATCTAGATCTTCAGTAAATTCTTCTAATGGTAGAGATACTTGTGATATCTGACTTCGGAAGAAATGATCCAATCTATGTAGTAGAAATTTGAGTAGAACATTTTTACCAAGGATGGATATACCTTTCTTGGAGGATTGCAGATAAAATCTTGAAGTTTGATTCTTCAAGATTCTTGAAGAACTCACACTCTTGAAACGCACTTCCATATAAGGAATGAACAAGCATGATCACCCCATTTGAAAACTCATGAAAGAATATTCTTTCTTATTCTTGAGATTAGAAATCATTGGATAGGTAGGCAACAATGGAAACTCTCATTCTCTTAGGTGCCATGATGATGATTTTTGTGCACTGAATTAGTACTCTCACAAGCAGGGAAAAAAGAGAAAGCAATAGAATAAGTGATGAAAGGATGCAAGAACTAAAGGAATAGGAGTACCTATTTATAACGATGGTTCTGAACGTTTGAGCGTGCAAAACCTTCATAAAATCCATGATAATTCAGTCCAAAAAATATTGGAAGCAAAAAATTCCAAAACAAGTGTGATAATCCCTTACTCTTGAGGAATAATCGATTATTTGCCATCATATATGAATATTTTACGTGTTCTTCATTAATGCTCTAATTTGATCATATTTAAGGAGAAGATACAACATAATCTTGATTGAAATTTGAAATGTATACACCATCTAATCGATTAGGCTAACAAATTATTTCCTTTGTTTCAGTCTCCCTGGTCTTTTGGGCCTTGTGTTAAAATTTGGCTCTATGAGATTGCTTTTAGCACCCCCCCTTCTTTTTCATTCGGATTGTGCCTCTTTCTCAAAAATGCTTAAAACCTCAACCAAAGGGTTAGAGAAAATAATTTTAATTGAATAAGTAATTAATAAATCACTTTCTAGAGAGTAAATCAGAGGTTTCAAAATTTTTAACTTATATAAAGTGTACTACCTTAAACCTCAAATAAACTTGAGAAACTCCCCTTTTTGAAGGAACGACAAACCACCGTCGTAAACCCTTCTCTGTGAATCGTTTGGCATGAAAGTTAGTTCAAACTACAAGACTGACAAGTCCATTACAAACTTACCATCTCAACCTTCTAAGATGTTACATGATCATTAGGACCACGACAATCATTGAGAAACACCCTCAATGAGAACACCTTGATCACATCCATTAAAACACACCATTAAAGAGCATACTTTGATAAAAAGGCATTAGAATAATCAATCTCCATCTGGAAAGACATTCTCTTATATACTAAAGTTAAAGCCTTTGTTTTGCAGAATTTCATTTAATTTGCATTAAGGCTTCATTAAATTTGCAAAGCATTCCCACAAAATAAATCAGGTTTTCTCCTTTCTTACCCATTTTTTTTTGGGTTTTGGTTCATTAGTAGATCTAAAAGGTCTAGAGTTATTCCATTTAGACCTTCATAGTTTATCATTAAAAAATGACTCTAAGTGGTCAAGCTTAATATAGAAAAACGGCTAGAGCGGGAAAGCTTAGTATTGAAGTCTTTATTAAGTGATCTATTTGATTTAAATTCTACTTTATTTACGAAAGGTGATGACTAACTAGAGAGTGTACTAATTGTATCAAATCATCAAAAATAGTATCAAGCCAATTACATAGTTCAACATATCAAATCAATTCCGTCTAAAAAAACCTAATCAAAAGTAAATTAGCTACTCATAGTAATACAAGTCAATACCATGAGTTTAGAAAAAGAGTACATGATATTAAATGAAGAATGTGGTCTCCAATGGCTGAAAACTCAAATTCCTTAGAAATAAACTACCTTGTTTGCACTTTTTAGATCTAAAATACGCAACCCTCGAAAAATATGTCTTTCTATCTTTTAAAACGCGTTAGAATATGTCACCATCGTGGATACAACGCCTTTTCTTGTGCACACAATTTATTTTTTAGTGCATCATTGTGCACACTATGCTTTTTTCCACACATGCAATCCATCAAAAACTCCTTATCATGGACATGATGCAAGCTGACGTGCACCCAAATTTTTTAGTAGCTTTTGGGCCTTTTTGCTTGTTGGTTCTTCATACTTTCATCTTTATTTCTCTTTTCTTCACTTCTTTAATTCTTTCTTATTTATTGGTCTATTTTGATCAAAACAACTTAAAATTCATCAAAAACAACTGCAAATGTTTATAAAATTACATGATGACAATGTATTTTCATAAGGCCTATGATTTGAAAGAATCAAATATTAGTTTTCTTTCCCCTTAGTAAATTTATTTAGGATTTCATGTAAATCTTTCACTTCCTTCTTCATTGAAATACATGTTTCACAATTATTTAATACCTTAATGTTTCATTACTATTTTCTAGAAATTCAATATAATCTTTAAGCTCTGCATTGTTCTTTTCTATCTTATCATGTTCCTTGATTAACTTAACATTTAATTTAAATAATTTCATGTACGATAAAGTTGTTATCTCACAATCATCTTCTTCATCAGAGAATCTCAAGCAAGGATGTTCATATTCTTCATTGGATAATAGATATGAAGGATCTCTAAGGATACTTCCAGAAGTTGTTTCTTCAAGATTCAGTCTGGATGTTAAGTCTCTAAAGATATTGCTAGATGAAACTTCTTCCTCATCTCTTCTTTCAAAGATTCCAATGGATGAAACATATTCATATTATTCATTGATTGAAACAAATATTATTTTTGATGAAGTTTCTTCGTTAACAAACAATAGATATTCTAAAGATCATTTATTTTTTGAGATTGTTCTTTCAAATAAAATTAATGGAGTTGGCTTTTCTTATTTTTCTTAAAATTATTTTTTGATGAATTTTATAATTATTTTTCTAGATTTATTGAGCTCATTCCTTCATATTTCAATAGTTAAATCAAATTGTTAAGCCTCTCGATGATTTCTTACTTCCTAGATTTTTCCTGCAAATCATAAACAATTTTGTCTTTCGATTTAAGGATTGGATCAGGTTTCTGATTTCAATTCTTAACTCTTAGATATTTGTTAGTTACGAAAGTCATAACATGTTCTCTATTGTTTGATAATTAGAGAGACTCCATATATCATCTCAAGAGTGTCCGATACTTCCTTGGTAGAATAAAAATTAAGAATGTAAAGTAATTGATTCTCACTTAAAGACATAATCAAAATTTTTTTGACTTTGAAATCAAGCTTGAACTTTCTTTTATTTTTCGGTTAAAAGGAAATCATATTTATCTAATAATTTACCATTGACATAGTGAGTAGGGATACACAAACCATTGATTATAGTTCCAATAATTCAAGATTAAAAATTTCAATGAATACTTTAACTCTAGCTTTCAATAAATCAAACTATCACCATTAAATGGTGGAGGTGTATTTAGGAAGGTCCTTGAGTTACAAGAAATGTTTGAAGTCATCCTCCTCCTAAGACGATTAGTCTTTAAATAGGAGTTAGACTCTAATGCCACTTTGATGCCACTTTTTTTTTTCCATTTAAAAACTATGATTATGATTGCACGTATTTTATCATTTTTATTTAGTTTAATTTCTATGTTTTCATAGTTTTTTATCTGCATTTTACTACAAAAGGTTGGACATTTTCATTGTATTACACGCTTTAAGCAGTTGGAGTCGGTTGTGGATGAAAGAAGAAGAAAATGTGCAAAAAAAAGCAAGTTTCGGCAACCATGATGAGTGATGCGTCACCTAACATGACACATGTCATGACCACCTGATGGGTAGGCTGTCACAAAAACAGAATATGCTTTATAAAGAATGGGAAGTCATGGCAGGCTGAATGTCATAAGGGATAACGCATGTCATGACGTCTAGAAAAGGCCACCTCTAAGCAGTTTCTTGTAGTTTTCTACATGATCTTCGGGTTGTTTATCATAATTTCATATGTTCTCAACTGCTAATTTAGGACTTGTAGAATATAAATTTAAAACAGTAACACATTGTTAGGGGTTACTTCATTTTTTACAGTATCTTGCACTTAAATTTAACTTTTATTTTTCAAGTTCAAGTTTAGTTTTCATTGTCATCTGTTGTATTTTTATGCTGTAATTTACATTCCATTATTGCTATAATTTGGATCAAACACACCCTTCAGAGCACCTTTAATTTCAAAATAAATTATTTTATTCCATGTTCAATTCTTTATTGTTTTCATCATGAATTCATCATAAGCATGTGTTATTTTTCTGTTTACCATTTCTCCTACCCATAACACTGTTGAGAAAGATGTTGATTCTTTTCCACTTGAGGAAGGTATAAGGCATACTTGTTGATTCTATATCCAAGTTGAAGACCTCATCTCATTGTGATGCAAAGATTCATCTTCCACATGTTTGTGGTGGATTAGTTGAGTATTCTCCTTAAGATGACAAGGAACGACCCAAATTTGCACCTTTTGATCTTTGTCAAATATTGTGACATCTTGAAATGCAATGGAGTAGATCCATATGTTATTCAACTTAGAATTTTTACATTTTTCCTTGGGGTTAGAGCCATAGCATGGCTACAATCCATTCCATCCAATTCCACAACGACATGGAATGAACTTAAAAAGGTGTTCCTAGCTAGATACTCCCCGCAGAGTAAAATGGCACAACTTAGAAACCAAATCACCTGCTTTAGGCAGATGGATAAAGAATCAATTTTCGAAGAATGGGAGCGATTCAAGGAGTTTATGCAAAAATTCCCAAATCACAAACTCGAAAAGTGGCTTGTAGTCAATACTTTCTATAACAGTCTTCTCTATAATACAAGAATGAATCTAGATACTGATATGAGAGTAGCCCTTATGAATAATCCCTTCGATGAGGCTTATGATCTTATAGAAAACATATTCCAAAATCATTATAAGTGGGGAAGCAGACGAGCAATCGCAAAAGAAATGCCACTAAAAAGGCGAACTTTATGAAGTTAGTGCCCTGGACCAGATGAACACAAAGATGGATGATTTGTGCCAAAAGGTTGATATCTTAAGCATCAAACCTTCCTCTATTTCAGCCGTTGTAACTCCAAATTGAAAATTTTATGGAGTAACTAGCCACATTGGCGTTGCATGAAAAACTAATGGTCATAACCAAACCCATCTCTGATTAGATGAGCTATGCTCAGCAAGGAATCTCGTACTCTAACACCTACAACCCTGGTTAGAATAATCATCCCAATTTCTTAGACAAGAACAATAACCCCTAGTTTGCATCCACCCATGAACCACCTGCTACCCCCACACAGTTTCCAAGCACATATATGTGATAACATTCATGTGAAGTCTAAATTGGAAGTAATGATGGAAAATTTCCTCGTATGTTAGACCAAGTAGAATACCAATTTCAAAAAGCATAATCTGTATATGAGTGAATTTTTGAATAAGCTGGCATCCAAAGTTGATTTAGTAGTCACACATAATAAAATACTAGAGACTCAGATCTCTCAAGTGGCACAACAACATGTCTCATTTTTTTGCTTCTTCCTAAATTGTCGCGGCGCGAAAAGTACCCGAGTGCATCGTACGCTCGATGATACAACAGAGTCACCACCAAAATTTAATTATTCCAAAAGGAAAGGGAAATATCTATAAAACTCAAGGTAAAGAGAAACAGGTAAGGGAGTCAGTTATGCGAGGGGAAGGTATTAGCATCCCTCACATTCATCGTACTCGAAAAGAACTATTTTGCTTGTCCTTTGCGTTGATGGGTGTTATTATCTAAAGGTTACTTGCAAAAGGGCAAAAAGAGTTTTAAATTAGGGTGCTCGCTGAGGATTGAGGCCCTCGTGCCTACGTATCCTCATAGTGCAATGAGGAAATCAAAGCTCTGTAATTAGAAGAACTAGGGGGAAAATAAAAAAGGTAGAAAAAAGGTTGAAAGAAGGTTGCTCTCCAGGATCTCGCAATCTTGTGCCTACGTATCCTCATAGTGCAATGAGGAAGTCAGAGTTCTGCAGTTCATTGAACTAAGGATAAGAAAAATATTTGGTGTTTAAACCACATAGGAAATAAAGGTGATGGAAGTGGTATTTGAACCAAAGAAGGGATAACAATGTTTACGTCAAAAAAATATTAGGAGTTATAGCAGCGGTGTTTG
This sequence comes from Lathyrus sativus, assembly GCA_963859935.3. Lineage (NCBI taxonomy): Eukaryota > Viridiplantae > Streptophyta > Magnoliopsida > Fabales > Fabaceae > Lathyrus > Lathyrus sativus. The sequence goes on along the minus strand of OZ012738.1, from coordinate 612,594,509 downwards.
AATCAAACAAGAGGTAAAAGTGGTGTTTAAACCAAAGATAAACAAGAGTAGGGATGTTTAAACCGACGAGGAAGGGAAGTGGTGTTTTAAACTATAGAAGCAATAAAGGTAGTGATGTTTAAACCAAACAAGAATAAAAGTGGTGTTTAAACCAAAGGACAATGTAGTGTTTAAATCAAGAAGTGTAGTATAAATGATATGAGTGACATTTAAACCAAGAAAGGAGGAGAGTGGTGTTTAAACTAGAAAATTGGTGTTTAAACCAAACAATAAGTGGTGTTTAAACCATATAGGGTTGTGCAGAGGTTGTGTTGTCTGTTGAATGTGGGGAGGAAGACCTTGTTAATTGTCGATTCGAATTGCACTAAAGTTTATAAGTGGAGATGAATACTCTGGGAAACTAGGTCATTCTCCCCATACCCAAAGATATTCAAAATGAGGGTATGAATTCTCCATTCCCATTCCTTTTCTACTACTTAAGACTCGTCGTGCATAATTTGAATTGTAACTAACAAATGTTGAAGAAGAACCTTTGTTGTGCTTGGTCAGTAGTCCAATCTCCAGTTTGTCTAAGACGCATGTCTGACTTATATTGATGTGAAGTCTTGCATGAAATCTTGAGATCCAAAGCATCTCCAGCACAAGGATTGGTCTTGTCAAGTGATCAAGAGACTTCTGATCGCTTGCCTGAGACATAGGGAATAAGCACAATCAAAGGATTTAGTTGATCAAACCAACTTTGATCAATCAAACAGGGTGAAAATTAGTTGGACCAGACACAAAGAATTCAAGGACCTAAAACTAAAGAGAATCAAAGTTCAATTCTAAAATCAAACCTGAACCTAAGGGAACATCCATATATCATTGGTTAGAAATTCGAATCAAACCTAAAGAAAAATCAAAGTTAATCCTAAAGATTATCATAGAATAATCAAAGTTAATCCTAAAGATTATCATAGAATTAAGGGATGTGTGTGTGCGTGTGTGCGTGCGTGCGTGTGTTTAGAAAAATGTTGCCATGGTTAATAAATGGATTTCTATGCTGACTTTGGATGAATGGTTTATGGAAAACTAATAATTGCAAGTGCATGATGTGTTGAACTGGGAGCTAGTGTGGACTCAATGTTAATCAAGTTAAAATTGGGTAGTAAAAGTGCTCATGTTTTCATGACAATTATGAACTGCTATGTGATCAATTTGTCAACTATGTCATATTTTTTAGTTGCAAATGTGGAATTGGCTATTGAACTCTTGGTTAGTGCCTCAAACTGATAGATGAAAATGTGGATGCTAGGCTAGTTTGAATGAGTTTGTAGATGTTGATGTGCCTGAACAAAGTCTGGTTGCATATGATATGCAGGGCTGTTGAAGTGATCTATTGAATAGTTAGGGTAATTAGTTTGTGTCTTAAATGTGTTATGAAGTCGTGTATTTGATTAGCTAGTGTTGAGAGAAATTTCGTTGCAACTAAATTAGTGAATTGGCTTGTGAGAAATATTGATTCTGTTAGCAGTTATGAGCTATGCTTGTGTTTGATATTGTTTGTGATTATTTAGTTAAGTATTGTCATTAGCTTGCCAAAAAACTATTGTGACTTAGCTTGATTACAATTAGTGATGTGTTAACAATTATGAGTAAATGCAGTTAGTGGTATGCTGAAAATTGGTTTGTTTATGTTGTGACTCTGTTATGATGTGAGTGCCACTGTGTTGTGAAGTGGTTATTGAAGATGCAGTCAGAGCTCCTTGTATCATTTAATCAATGGTTAAAAGCAACTGAAAATTTCTTCATGGATAGGATGTAATTATATGACTTTGCATGAAATTGGTTAATCTTCAAAATATATGATAATAGTTAGTCCATATGGTTTGCAAATGGTATTGAAGTTCTGTGAGTTTGTTAAATTGTGAATGAGTAGAGTGTTGGCTTGGATTGTTAGCTAACATAAATGTAATGAAGTTAGAGATGCTCAAATAAACAGGTTATTTAAATAATCCATATCCATATTTAAATCTGATTATTAAAAACCGGTTAATTATTAGTATGGTTTTAACGAAATCCACGTTTTGGATATATTTTTAATATGGTTTTAACTAAATCCGGGACATCCATATCCAAAATAAAAATCAAATTAGATAATTTTTTAATTAAAAAAAAATTTGAAAATTTTTTTCAAAAAAAAAAAAAATTATTTTGAAAAAAAATATTGTTTTAATTTTTTTTCAGTAAATAAAAATTTTTCCGTCATAATTATTTTACTATTTATTTTTGAAACATCGTAGACGGAAACCAATTTATTTTTCATTTCAATTTTAGCTTTAAAACATAATTATTTTACTATTTGATAAATAATATCAATCTATACGATTTCTATTTTATTATATTTTATGTCACGTCATTTTAAATTTACCATTCAATTTTATTTGAAGTATAAGAATGAGTGATCTAAAGTGAGTGGTTTTAATAGTGAATAACCAATTTAATGTTAAACCAATCATCTTTTATTATTATTATATATTAACATAGACTTACATATTATACAATTTATTAATTGTTAATATAATTGTTGCACAATAATAGTTTCACATTTGCGCTACCTGTTAAAATATCTAAATACTTATTCTAGTATGGTTGTATTATACTAAAAATCTATATTGCTCTCTTCAAGATAATTAAGAAAGAGTTTGTTTAAAATTTTCACAACCGATTTGCAAAACGTTTTATTCAAGATATCTAAACTATATAATATCTTCTTCATGTCACTTATTATATATAGCACTCTAATTATTTTATTCATGATTCAAAAAAACCAAAATAAAAAATTAAATTAGTCAATTTTTTTAAATAAAAAAAAATTATTTTGAATAAAAAGTTAATCTTTTTTGAAAAAAATATTGTTTTAATTTTTTTCAGTAAATAAAATTTTTTTCCAAAAAATTTTAAAAAATAATTTTTAATAAAGTTAATTTTTTAAAATCAACATGAACCTATATATTTTGTTAAAACCCATATATTTAAAATCAAATAAACCTATATATTTAAAATCAACATAGTAATTTTTAGTTACTATGTATTTGAAATATTAATAAAGTTAATTTTTAAAGGGAATTAAATTTCCACTTCGTAACAATATTTTTAGTTACTCTTGTTGATCACTAATATGTTGATTTCTATATATTTTGATGAAAATACACACCTATATATTTTGTTACTAGTATATTGTGAAATTTTTAAAGGAAATTAAGTTTACACATAGTAATATTATAATTTTGAAAACATCAATTTAAAAATAAAATCAAATCAAAACTAATTATAAAATTGGTTATGGATATAACCGGTTAATAACCGGTTTATAACCATTTTAAAAGATAAAAACCGGTTATGAGAATTGGTTTTAATAACCGGTTGTAATATATGAATTATTTATGGTTATGGATTGGTTTTTAACATTAACCATCCATGACCATCCCTAAATGAAGTTATGCCAAAATTCTGTTGTAGTTGGGATGCACTATTAAATTCCTATTATGAATGAGATGCAAGTCAGTTATGTGATGTTATGAAAAATTGAATTGTGATTATTACTGTGATTTGTAATGCCATGGAGTTAGAATGATGCATTGGTTTGTTGCTCTTTTTTCTTGAAATAGGACTAAACAACTAGTTGTAGTGTGTTTGAAATGTGTCCACAAGTTAGTAATGAAATTAGTTAATGGTTGAATCATGTATGTGTATGTAACTAATGACAAATACACTAATTCTATCTTGTAAAACGTAGAAAAAGTCTAGAAAAGGTAATAAAAATCAACAGTCAACAACAATGAAAAAAGAGTCGACTTAAACAGTAAAAGTCAACACAATGAAAATGAATGGATAAATACCTCCAAAGTGGATCTTGATCACCTTTGTACCTCCTAATCAAATCTACACCCTAACTGCAACACCCAAGATCCCCTAGTGCTAAAAATCAGTAAATCACGATTTCAATGGATCTCAACTCTCTGTCAATTATAAGTAATAAGAACCTTTGAATCTAAGATGTTTAATGCAGATGGTAAATGAATTATGATGCCAACGCATATGCAGATGAAAGATAAATCAATTGGCAAGTAAAAAGTCAAAGGAGAGGGCAAATTTTAAGGTATGACAGAAACATTTATGTGTCAACCTATGCAAAACACGAAAGGACATGTGAATGTCATCACTTTGAGAAACAAAAATGAATTAGAAGTTGCAAGTGAGAAGAATAAGAAGAGTGAGAAAACACAACTTGCAAGTGAGGTTGTGGAATAAGAACAAGGGAAACCCTATGTATCTTCCTCACTATATAAGCCTCATATCCCATTTCTGTAGAGAATTGTAAAAGCCAAGATAGAAGAAAACTTATCAAAGAAGAAAAAGTTTGGAATCAAGAATGCATAAGTTTATGGATATTTTGGAAGCAAAGGAAAATGATCTTGATGCTAAGATACTCAATTGCAATTCATTATGTATAAATTTTATATGCTTAAAAAATAATACTCATCTTCATATCTAAAGTTCTCCAATTATTATGCATAAAAATCTTTGAAGCAAATGCATAAAAAGCTGAATTTTAAAAATGTTGTTTGCACGTTTTAAGTCAGTGTGCTGCATTTTTTAAGTCAGACCTGATTATTTGTTTGAAATTTGAAAATTTGTTTTAAATTTAAAATGCATCCAACACTTGTTAAGTCAGGTATCCATTTAACCGACTTAAGAAGTCCTGTACGAAATTCAAAATTGTGTCTTTTTCATGAATCATTGTCATTCTAAACTATTGTAAATCTTCATGAAAATGTCTCAAACTTTTTCATCAAATCATAGAGGTTCCTTGGGATGTATTTAAGAAAAAATAAATTAGTTTTAACATTACGTCTTTCATTATTAATTTTTCACATCAGTTCAAATAATTTTCTAAGTGTTCATTTTTTTTCAAAAATGTTAAAACTTTGCGCGTAACTTTAAAATCACTCAAAAAGTTTCATAATATATTCTGAGCACTTAAGGTGTATATATATTGTTGAATTTTATATTGAAAGGAAAAAAAGATTATTTATTCTCGAAAATTGTCCAAAATTTATATTTTATTCAAAAGTATCATTTTGTTGTAACTTGATCACCAAGTGTTTGGTGACAATTATTTGAAAATAGAAAGTGATGTGTTTTATAAGTGTATGTGATATTCTTCATAGTGTTGGTGATTATTGGAGAAAGGTCATTTGAATCAAGGTGATTCAAAGTCCACCATAATGGTTAGTGTTGTTGGAAAACAAGGAAGTGGTTTGTTTCTTTGTTGTTGTTAGAAGATTGTTTGAGAAGTCTTGGTGTGACACTTGTACAAATATCTAACAATAATGAAAATGGATAATTAGATTTTTGGAAGCTTCTCGTTTTGACATAAAAGTTTTTTTTTATAATTTCCTGTTTCGGATGTGATGTATACAATTTTGTTTTTGATGAAAACTTCTCGTTTCAGCGAGAAAGTTTTTATTTATTTATGAAATTTCCTGTTTCGGCAGGAAATTTATGCATGCATGTGATGCATGCAATGCACGTGAGAATGCAAATGAATTATTGGATATGTTTGGAATTGGTCTCCCTTTTCAAGGATGAGATTTTTTCTTGGGTACCAATGTCAATTGGATTTGGTTTTATGACGATACCAGCAGGGTGGCCTTTTGTTTTGGGAGACCAATATGGATTGGTGAGCTGAGAGGGTTTGACTTCTTGCCAACTGAAATTTGATGACACTACAATTATTAAGAAGACGTGAATGCCTCTGATGACTTCATTGGGGATCTGTTGTTGTTGAGCTGTGTATGAGCAAGTTCCTGAGGGAATTATGTTGTACGTGCTGAAAAGGTTGTGCCAACCTGTAAATGGTTTGATGCTTTTATGGGACGAGGGCATCATTGGGGATTGTCAATCTCCCTTTAGACATTTCAAAATTCAAAAACAATTTTATCGTTCTTTTAAAATGATTTTGTTATTGACCAAAGTTTTAATGCACTGTTTACCACACATAAAAATGACATTTTCCAAACAAGCATATAAAGTAAAACGATATGGCGCATTTTGATGAGAAAATTCTATTTTATTGATTTAAGTCGTAAATGGGCAATGGTATATAAATATGTAATTCCTTAAAGAGGTAATATATGTGCAAGAAAAGTGTAATGGCAATGGGAATTGTTGAGTTTCCATTGAGATTCAACATTGCTATAGTGTTTATATCTTTGAAGATCACAACACCTTACTTTTGAGGAGAGCGGCTGGATTGATCCTTCTCTTTGAGAGCCTTCCATAATAATGTGGATTCACTGACTGCAGTTTTTTCCTTGGAATTATCCATAATTTTTTCTTGTACTGCCCTTTCGGGTTTTCGGTCGATCGAGATACCCATTTTTTCCTAAGTCGTCCTTTTGGGTTTTCGACATAGCGAGTCAGATATTTTCTATTTTTATCCCTAATTTTTTCTTGGACATCCCTTTCGGGTTTTTAGTCCACTGAGATAGCCATTTTTTTTCCTAAGTTGCCCTTTCAGGTTTTTGACTTAGCGACTTTTTGTATTCCACTCTTTTAGGAAAAGTATCTTTTGACTGAGCCTGAACTCATAGGGTGTGGAAACTCATCGCCATCCATAGTTTTGAGGATCAGAGCGCCACTAGAAAAGGCTCTTACCACAACGTAAATACCTTCATGATTTGGTGTCCATTTGCCCCTGGATTCTTTGTGAATCGACAAGATCTTCTTTAGCACCAAGTCACCTTTTTGGAATGCCCAAGGACTCACCTTCTATGAAGACAAGCTTCTCCAACTAATAGTTTTGATGAAGAAAAAAATACAAGAATGTGATCATGTCAAAAAGAATGGATCAAGACTCATGTCAAGAGTTAGTGCAACAAAGTCTAGTTTTCAAGTTTTAAAGATCAACTTTGGATACTTTTAAGAAATGATCATGATATTTCAAGGTATAAGTTTTCACTTTCTTTATGTTAAATATAAATGCTAAAAAATTTATGCAAAAACATAGCATATTGCATTATAACTTTTATCATGCATCAAGTTGGCCAAACCTCATTTTTTCTAAGGTATCTTTCTGCCTCGAAGCAGTGGTAACTGGCTACCACAATTCTTGTAACTGGTTACATGTATCTAACATTAACATTTTTTTCCTTTTTCAGTTGGTGTAACCGGTTACATGCATGCATTTTTTTTTAAAAAAATCATACCACTTCAGGTGTAACCGGCTACGCTCTTTTAGTAACTGGTTACCACTAAAGCAATGGTCGTGGATCACTCATTTTTTGATGCAAACAAAATTTTCAAAGTCCTTTTGAACCATGGAATCATTTCATACATTTGTACACTTTTAGAAACGTGTTAAGGCACTATATAAACCATACTTTTCAGATTTTGAAATTCACCTCTTCCATTTGCAACTCAAAAACTTATATTCTCTCATTTTCAACATCAAGTGGTCTTGACATAACTTTTCGTTGAAACTTCTGCACATCAATTTCATTGCATTTTCAATTAGTTTCAACTACATAAAATCATTGAGAACTTGTGCTACATATTGAGAAATGTTTACTTAAAGGAGAAGATGAATCCAAGTGATTGATACATTGTTATACAACTTCAAAATACTTATAAAAATACATATTACTGTTAATTTCCTTGTTTTCCAAGATTGTTGGAAGCAAGAGAGTAATTAAGGGAGGATTGTTATCTTATTTCACTTTTTAAGATCATAAGGGGATTTTCCTTACTAATTAGTTTAGGATCTTGTGTATAGTGGCTAGGATAGCTCGTACAAAGTCCAAACAATATAGTAAAATCTCTTATTGCGTAAGGAGACTAGAGTACTCTTGAATTGTAAGGGGAACCAGGATATCGTTGTGTCCTTTATTTTTCCACACTTTTCCGCTTTCATCACTTAACATCCAACCGGAAAAATAATCACATCTAAGTCTAAAACCAGAAAAAAATTAAGTACCTAATTCTCCCCCCCCCCCCCCTCTTAGGTGGATTCCACACTTACATCTTCTTGTCAAATGCTTTGTTGAGACATCTTTAATAAAGTTGACCATGACATAATGTTGTCAGTCGCTTCTCCTCTATAAGGTTGAGATGATCAAATCTTGTTTGAACCCATTCTGCCTCGTCTAGCTTAGCCTCCATCGAGACTCTCATCGAGGGGATTTCAACTTCTATCAGAAGGATTGCTTCCATGCCATAGACTAAGGAATACAGGGTTTCCCCTGTTGAAGTATGTACTGAAGTACGATGGTTGTGCAACACAAAAGGTAGAATTTTGTGCCAATCCTTGTATGTGACCGCCATTTTCTGAATGATTTTTTTGATATTTTTGTTTATTGCTTCAACAACACCGTTTATCTTGGGTTGGTATGGTGATGAGTTATGGTGTTCGATTTTGAAATTTTCACATAACTCTTTCATTGTTTTGTTGTTGAGGTTGGACACATTATCAGTGACGATTTTATTGGGAACCTCATATCGACATATAATGTTGTTTTTCAAGAAGCTGGCAACCACCTGCTTAGTGACATTGGCTTAAGACGCAACTTCGACCCATTTGGTGAAGTAGTTTATGGAGACCATTACAAATGATATCCATTTGAAGCTTTCAGTTCAATCATCCCAATTATGTCTAATCCCCACATGGAGAAAGGCCATGGTGATGTTAGGACATTCAGAGGCGTAGGTGGCACGTGCACTTTATCAACATATATTTGACATTTGTGGCACTTCCTGGCATAATGATAATAGTCAGTTTCTATTGTTAGCCAATAGTAACCTGACCTCGAGATTTTATTTGTCATCACATGTTTGTTTGCATGGGTGCCAAAGGATCCTTCATGTATCTCCTTTCTGAGTTGGTATGCTTCGTGTCTATCCACACATCTGAGCAAGACCATGTTATAGTTCCGCTTGTATAGCATGTCCTCATTCAGGAATAACTTCGATACTAATCTCCTCAGGGTTATTTTGTCTATACTTAACGCATCTTCTGGATATTCATGTTTCTCAAGATAGTGTTTAATATCATAAAACCAGGGTTTGTCATTTGATTCTTCTGCAATTGTCAAACAATGAGCAGGTTCATCAAAAAGCATGATGTCAATGGAAGGCCGATGGTTAGGCCATATTAATTTGTACATAGGTGCAAGAGTTGTCAGAGCATCCATCATCTGATTTTCTTCCCAAGGAATATGGGAGAAAGTGATTTTGTAAAATCTTGGGAGTAGCTTTTGCATGTAATCCCAATATAGAATTAAGTTTGGATGTCTTGTTTCACAATCTACTCTGATCTGATGTATTACTAGAGTGGAGTATCCATACACTTCAAGGATTTTGATCATTAATTCAATAGCCTCCTCTAATCCCAACATGCATGCTTCATATTCAGTAATGTTATTTATACAACTAAAGTAGAGTTTTATTGTGAATGGTATATGAAAGTTCTAGGGAGACATTAGCACTGCCTCAATTCTATGGCCTGTAGCATTTGAAGCATTGTCAAACATAAGAGTTCATCGTTTCCCTAGTTTGGGTCCTTTGTCGGGTCCAGGAATCTTATAGTTGTTTATGGCCATAATATCCTCATTCGAGAAATCAAACTTCAAGGGCTGGTAATCTTCCATCGGTTGATGAATAAGATAATCTTCCATCGCACTACCCTTTATGGCTTTTCGAGTGACATATTGGATGTCATACTCTGGTAATATCATTTGCCATCGAGTAATTTTACCAGTGAGAGTTGGTTTCTCAAATATGAATTTAATTGGATCCATCTTGGAGATTAACCATGTTGTGTGGGTTAACATGTATTGTACGAGGCATCATGCAGCCCATGCAAGTGCACAACAAGTCTTTTCAACAGTGAGTATCTGGTTTCACAGTCATTGAACTTTTTGATTATATAGTAGATGGATGCTCTTTCTTTCCGATTTTGTATTGCTTCCCCATCACGTAATCCATATATTCATCAAGTACTATCAAGTACATGATAAGAGGTCTTCCCTAAACACGGGTGTCGCAACCGCGAAAAACACCCGGCGGAAAACAAAAGAGTCGCCATCTTTCGTTATTTATCCCAAAGAAAGGGAAAGGAAACAATCGGAAAAACCTAACGGAAAAAGGGAAAAGACGAGGTCATCGCAACCAAGTCCTGGATTCAGGAGTCGGTTACGCGAGGGGAAGGTATGAGCACCCCTCACGTTCGTCGTACTCGACGAGATCCACGCCTGTTGTCTATCTAAGGGTGTGTTTACTATCTAGCTAAAGGCTTACAGGACAAAAAGAAAAGAAAAGAGTCTCGGCAGAGCATCGCCGCTCTGTGCCTACGTATTCCCTCGTGCAATGGGAAAGTCAGAGTCAACGTAGTTCGACTAACTACGGGCGAAAAAGGGGGGAAGGTTGCTCGCCGAGACATCGTCGTCTCGTGCCTACATACTCTCAACAGGTGTGAGAGATCAGATCAAACGTAGTTCGGGCTGACACGAAACCACATGTTGATTAAGTATTTTATCTGAGTAGGGTTAAACATCCGTTTCAGCAGTTAGGGACAAAGCCTGTTTGCGGTAGAACTGAAGCTTAACAACACTCTTTTCTGAAAAAGGTTTCCGATTAATCCCGAAGGAAAAAGGTTTGAAATTTTGTTTTGTGTTTTTTAGTGAAGTGAATTAATTCGGTTTGTGATTCACGTTGCACTATAGACTATGACATGGAGGCGAATGCGTCGTGTATCGCCCCCAAATGGGACGTACACTAAACACTCTAGATAAGCGAGAGGAGACCCGTCACTCATAATTCCCCATGTAGCTTAAGGCTCGTAGCGTGCAATGTTCATCGCATTTATTAGATGAATTAGAATTGTTTTGATATGAGAAGAGAGACGCACGGAAGGTCTAAGGGAAACTCAGCCCTAACGTTGTCATGCAAAGTGGTCCTACAGTTTGGATTAAAAGAGGGGAAACATCTACCCTAATGTTAGCATGCTTGGATTGAACACCTAATGTCTCTCCTACTCCCATTCTAAACGGAGGGACTAAGAAGCCTATGGGGATCATGGCAAAAAGTGCAAGAAAGCACCAAGTAAATTCAATCACGAGCAAGAGATGCAAACATGGAAAATGCACACTTAGAATGGAGGGAGGGAAAATGTGTGGGGCAGCAGCCGCCACAAGCTCATCTCGACCTCAACAGCGATGCAAAAATGATGCAAGAAAAGCAAAAGAAATGCAAGAAAAGGATTATCACCATGAACAACAACACATAAGTGTGCATTCAAGTGGAAACCAATGCGCGTGTCGAGGAAGTCTCGATTAAATAATCAAGAACAGCGACAAATATCTAGAAACATTTTATCCCTAATACATCACACTAATCTATGATGGTTCGAGACGAAACGGAACCAAGCAAGCAGGCAAAACAACAAAAATAGTGATGCTGGAACAGTGTTAATCGGTTAACACATACGGTTAACCGGTTAACCTGTTAAAAATGTGTGAAAATCTGGAAATTTACACATGTTAATCGGTTAACACCAAGCGTTAACCGATTAACACCTGTTAACGTTTGAAAAATTTGAAAGTTTAAACTGGTTAATCGATTAACCATATAGGTTAACCGATTAACACTGCTCCAACAGCAATAAACAGCAGCAGGAAAGCACTTAACAACAACTTATCATTTCTCTAAACATACCAATGATCACATAATCAATTATGCACAAAATTAAATCAGAATGCAGTGATTCCAACAGCATGTCAACATGTTAAAACAGCAAGATCACAATTCTCAATGGATCAAAATCAATTAAAATCAATCAAAGACAAAAATCAACATGATTATGCAAATAAGCTCGAAAATTAAATCAGATCAGAAATCCAACCTACAAAGTGGAGGATTGCTTTGGTTAATGTTGATTCAACCTTAATTGAACAGATCCAAGCAAGAAAGTCCGGAAAATTTCAAGATCCAATCCAATTCTTGAAATAGAAGTTAAGATTCACCACAATTAAGCTAGATCCAAGCAAATAAGCTGCTCCAAATCACCTTCCAAGTTCAGATCTAGATTTGCACGAAAATGGAATGAAGAAATTGATCCAATGTGAATGATGGATGAAGGTTTAAGCTCAAGAATTAATTGATTCCAATGATGAATCAATTAATTCAATGGATGAAGAGCTTTGGTGAAGGTTTTGGAAATGATGAAATTGAGAGAGAATTGAGAGAGAATGAGATCAATTCTGAATCTTAAATGGGAATTATGAGAGTTAGATGAGTGTGGTTTGGAGTAAATCACTTAAATATCACTTTTGGCTTGGATCCAAAGCATGGTTTGGAAAATTTGGAATGGAATTAGGAGTGGGAGTTTAGAGGGAATTGAATTAATTTGAAAACTAATCCAAATTTCAAAATAGTTCTAGATCCTTCCCAAGTGTAAAAATGAATTTCCAAGTGACCAAAATTGAACCCCAAATGGCTCTGCATTGAAAAATCACGTACAGAGGCAAAAATTGCATTGGTTAATCGATTAACCCTTTAAATTTTTAAATCTGGGCTGATTTTTCATTGGTTAATCGGTTAACCATATGCGTTAACCGATTAATACATTCAAAAATTTGAATTTGGCGCCTTTTAGAGGGAAACCTGCCTGTTTGCCCGTTTCTTGCTATTTTGAACCCTATTAAGCTTCTAGAATGTGTTCTTGAATGTTGTAACCATGAGACTGCTTGCGATAGCCTGAATGCTACTTTCTTGGCTGAAAATAACCTGCAAAACAAAATAAAATCGGCCACTCAATCATTGGGCAAAATAAATGTCGTCTGATGCTCATTGTTTTGATTGCTTGCACTGAGAGAAAAACTGAGCTACGGGAAAACCTTGATCCCTTGTCTCAAGAACGAATGATATGATATGCAGAAACGCAAAAAATGCAAAATGCAAAGAAACAAAGGTTAAGGTTGAGAAATTTTTGGGGTGCAACAACTTCCCCTATTCAAGTGGCTTGGATCTGACTGGGTGAAAAGCGAACGACTTTCGACCAATCAAGGTAAAAGACGGTTGAATACCAACGAACCCGGAAATTTGCCAACCGCAGAAATAAACTGCAAGCTTTGATTAAGGACGAGATCTCCGAAAATGACTGAGTTGATGGTTGCAACATCGACACGCCGACGAAAGAAACACCTGACATCGCCGTCTAACAACGAAACTAAGTCAGGAAAATATCTGTTATCACACTGTTGATAATAAGCGTTTGACTTCGCTGTTAGGCCTTTGCATTAATTTAGGATAACATTTAACCTCGCCGTCAAGTAAAAACATCACTTCTGAAAGAAGATACCACTTGACCTCGCCGTCATGTGTCAACCTTAAGTAGGTAAACCTCTGGCATCACCGCCAATTATCCATATCCAGACAATAAAGCCTCTGACATCGCAGCCAGGCATCTGCGGGAGATAAAATTTTCTGACCTTACTGCCAGACCAACACAAATTCGATAAACATCTAACATCATCGTCAGATAACCACCAGATTGCTTTGTCACTTGGCATCACCGCCAAGCTTCTGTAGGGGATAAAAAATTCTGACATCGCCGCCAGAAAACCAAAACATCCGATAAACATGATAAACGCCTGACACCGCCGCCAGACCACCAAGTCTAATAAACATCTGGCATCGTCGCCGGATAACCACAAAGTAGATAACATCACTTGGCATCGCCGCCAAGCCTCGACAAAGTAGATAAAATACCGGGCATCGCCGCAAGGTAACCACACAGTCGATAAACATCTGGCATCGCCGCCAGATAACCACCGAGTAGATAAACGTCTGACATCGCCGTCAGACCACCACCAAGTAGAAAAGCACCTAACATCGCCGCCAGGAAAACATCATGTTGATAAACCATTTGACATCGTTGCCAGAACAACACCATGCTGAAGAATATCTGGCCTCGCCGCCAGAAAAACGTTTGACATCGCCGTCAAACAAACCCAATATTGAGAAAATACCTGACATTGCCGCCAAGAAAACATCGTGTTGATAAACATCTGACATCATTGCCAGAACAACACCATGTTGAAGAATATCTGACCTCGCCGCCAGAAAAACGTTTGACATCGCTGCCAAACAAACCCAATATTGAGAAAATACCTGACATCGCCGCCAGGCAAACATCATGTTGATAAACATCTGACATCACCGCCAGAACAACACCATGTTGAAGAATATTTGACATCGCCGCTAGGCAAACATCATGTTGGTAAACATCTGACATCACCGCCAGAACAACACCATGTTGAAGAATATCTGACCTCGCCGCAGAAAAACGTTTGACATCGCCGCCAAACAAACCCAATATTGAGAAAATACCTGACATCCCCGCCAGGCAAACATCATGTTGATAAACATCTGACATCGCCGCCAGAACAACACCATGTTGAAGAATATCTGACCTCGCCGCCAGAAAAACGTTTGACATTGCCACCAAACAAACCCAATATTGAGAAAATACCTAACATCGCCGCTAGGCAAACATCATGTTGATAAACATCTGACATTGCCGCCAGAACAACACCATGTTGAAGAATATATGACCTCGCCGCCAGAAAAACGTTTGACATCGCCGCCAAACAAACCCAATATTGAGAAAATACCTGACATCGCTGCCAGGCAAACATCATGTTGATAAACATCTGACATCGCTTCCAGAACAATCATAAATCTGATAACCATCTGATCTCGCTGTCAGACAAACACCACGTTGGTAAGAGATCTGGCATCGCCGCCAGGAATCTGCAAGGAATACAATAATTTGGCATCGCCGCCAGAACTCTGCAGGAGGTAAACTATCTGACATCGCCGCCAGATATTCTCTAAATAAAAGCGATCATCAAATCCAAAGGTGAAAGCTTTTGATATCGTTATCGCTAAATAAAAGCAAGAATCAACTCGGAAGATGAAAACTTCCAACATCACCGTCAGACACCTGTGGGAGATAAAACAACCTGACCTCGCCGTCAGCACTCTGCACGGTTAAGAAACATCTAACATCGTCGTCAGACATCTATTGCAACCCATAAACAACAAACTCAAAGTTGGATCAACAAGAAGCTAACAAACATCTGGCATCGTCGCCAAACAAGCATCAAGCTGATAAAGTCACCTGGCATCGCCGCCAGACAAACACAAAGTTGAGAAAGATTGGCTGATAAAAAAACCTCTACAAACAAGTAGACAATTGCTGAATAGAATAAATCCTCAAACCCGAAGACCAAGATCAACCCGAAGCTGATAAACCTCTGACATCGCCGCCAGATCAACACAAAGTTGGGAAACCCCTGACCTCGCCGTCAGGCATCTGTTAAATAAAAACAGACATCTAACCTCGTCGTCAGATTGACACCCAGTTGATAAACCTCTGACATCGCTGTCAGGCGCCCACTAAATAAAAGCGAGCATCTGACCTTGCCGTCAGATCAACACAAAGTCGACAAACTTCTGGTGAGAACTCCCAAAGGAACTCTGCTGGGGAAAAGATAGCACTTGAACACGTAACCCTGATGGGGAACAAAGAACTCAACCCAGTGACTCTGGCGATACTTCACTGAGAAGCGCAAGATAACATGAACACCGTTGTCCCGGATCTTTTGTCGAACACGTCAACTTTCCGGAGATCACCTGAAACAAAAAATAACTACCTGGCTTATGTTTCACATCCACATGTTTGAATATGGTGTAATGCGCCATACGAAATGGAAATGCTACGCGTTTCTGAGGATGTTATGCACGCATGCAGATGCAACGGACCCGAATCAGCAAAATAAATGTTGGAGATACGGAGACCACCCTGCTGGGCAAAGAGAACGACCCTACTGGGGATAGTTATCACATGCTAGTAAACTGGACTTAAGCTGGGGAAGCAAGCCTCGAATAGCTTCCTGAAAGAAATTTCCTGAATAACAAACGAACCTGTTGTGAAGATAGAACAAATCTGCCAGACAGTAACTCTACTCTGCTGGGGATTATATCAAATCCTGTTGGAGAATAGGCGACCCTACTGGGGAAAAGAACCACACACGGGTACTCATCCGCCCGCTTGGGAATCGACGACTCTGTGGGGAATAACAATCCACCTTCCAAGATTAACCACATTCTGCTAGGGACATCAACCCTGAATAGCCTGCCAGAATATAACATTCTGGGGAACAAGCACCTCTGCTGGAGAAACGACGCAAACTGCAAAGACCCAACCCCAATACTGGGAGTACTCAGCTAGGGAAGAGACGTTTCCCTGGGGATAACGCAATGAGGGAATCGACCTCAACCTCTGCTTAGGGAGATGAGGAATGGACTCATCAATGGCAACTTGACTTCTGAGGGGATACAAAATCATCTGCTCAGACTCTGTGGGGATTACTTACTCTGCTGAATAAGCCAATCTTGCACCTCCAAGGAATGAATGCACACAGGCAATCTGCTAGAGCTACATGTGTACTGACCAATTGCTGAGGAAGATTCCACACCTACATGTTCCCAACTCTACTGGGGATAGAGACATAACCTCCAATTGCTGATGACGAACTCTGGTTTGGGAGAATAACCTTGCTTGAGTAACTTCCCCAGTGTAGTTCAATTTGCCCCAGTCGAATCTCTAGGACGAAAAGGAAAGCTTGCCATGAAACGACCTCGAGATGGCTTATCCCTGAATTTGTAACATGAAACGATTCGTACCCAATTTTTTCCCAGCCCGTGGGATCTCTACAACATCTTCCTCGAAAGGAAACCTAAACTTTCTGTACCCTGCTGGTTTGGTATGAATTGTCTCAGCATTTGAACCTCAAAGAGGTGCTCATATTTATAACCCCTTGGCCAAGAATAGCTTAGGTGCCCTTAGGGTAATTTGCCCTAACCTTGCAACGACTTTGCCCCTGATTGGCGACTTCACTAGGGATGATATCTATGGCTGCGAGAGATTTACCAAATCTCGACCTGATTGCCCCAAGTTAACTGTCTTTTGGATGGATGACTCCCATGATATGATCGTCTGATATAGATGGCCCCGGTGGAGTATTCAGGCATTCTGCATTCTATCCTGATCAGATTTTCCACTGTGGAAACTTTCCTGCCGTCAAGCGCTTTCTCGAAAGTAAAACAGGTTGTTCTGCACAAAAGATATATTATGCAATGCATATGACAGTTTTTGAAATCCAAGTTCGTTCACTGGAAAAACATTTGTGACATAAAGCAAACGAATCACTTATCAGAATGTCAACCTTAAAACCTGCAAGCTGAGCAGAATCCTTTTAGGAGTCAGTTTCGACGCGATCTTTACCGAAGTATGCTTTCGAAACAACTCTACTTCAATTAGGACTTTTGAAGGTTGTAACGTGGCCAGGTTCACGACTTGAAGGAAAAGATAAAAGCTCAAAGTTTATTCTAACCCACCCATTCTCCGTGATGTTCTCTCATCCTACGTTCAGCTAATTTGACATTAGCGCTCGCCTTTCCAAGGTTGAATGACAGGAGTGATGGTTCAGGAAATCACAAGTTTTTGGAGTGACAGTCACTCACTTTTTGTCTTTTGTGCCTGGAGCCACACGACTTATTTTTCGAGGGTTCTCTTTTGTAATCCTTTTCGCTTTTCTGCTTTTATTCCCTAATTTTTGCCAAGACTTACTCTTTTGAGCTTCTTTTGATTTCGAAGTCCAGCGGAATGCCCTAATTTTTGCCTAAGTCGCTTGTTTTCAAGTTATCGACTTAGCGGGCTTTTTATTTTGATTCTTTTTTGTTTGAACAAATCGTGTGACATCGGCTTGTCTGACTTGTTTGAAAGAATTGTGACTGTTTCACTCCTTGGTCGGCAAGGGATAACCACTGTGTTTTTTTTAGGCACGACCTCTAGAGGTGTGATTGACCCTTGAACGAGAACACTTCTTTTCCAATTTAGGTGCTCGGTCAAATTAACTGACACCTACCCTGCCCCGGGTTACGATTGAGGGTTTTTTGTTTTCAGAAAAGAACTCCTACTACTAGGCTCAAAGGGGTTGACAAGGGATCATCGTCCTTATATCTCTGGTGTTTAGGGATTTGAAGCAATGCCTCACATCATCAGTAGGTTTCATTCAAAAGTATACAATCGGAAGTTCGTCTTTCAATTTCGTCATCCTCCCCGAATTCCGCTTAAACAAGCGTTAGACATCAATTAAAAACATAAGTGAACACAAATGGATTTAATAAAAAACATGCACATTTATTTCATTATCAATATCAATAGAAAACAAATAAGTTTTACAAATGAGTTTTGCATTTAAATAGGAAAGAAACTACAAATGCAAAGAAAATGACATGATAAAAGAGATTGTCAGCTCCAAGGAACCGGGCTTTCAAATATTGGCTTGCTGCTGAGTCAACCGTCTTCAGAATTGCCTGTCTAAGTCAATCTGATACTCTTCTGAGCCTCCGCCTTTGGTAAATTCTTCCACGACATGAACTGATACACCCACCTGGTTGGATGAAGGGAGATTGTTAATCTGAATACCCTGAGGCGTGATCGAGAAGATGTTGGAGTCCAGCAGAGTCTGAACCTGGCTCTTAAGCACCTTACATTCCTCAGTTGAATGCCCCTGTGCCCCAGCGTGGTACTCACTGTTGCACCCCAAAATTTGCCTAACCTTTTCTTACTTGGTTTATGTTTCATTGGATTAGCATTGCATTGTTCTAACATTTGCATAACATAACATTGTTCATTTATGCATGGGATCAAGTGTGGTTTATATCAATAGGAGCCTATCTAGAGGTCTTACTCAAGCTTGAGAAGTCACCAAAGTCATCAGGAAGAGGGTTGTGTTCTTGAGAGGTTCAGTTGGTTGTATGTGGTTAATCTCCTAATCTGAGGACCAATTAAAGATCATCAGTGGGTTGAAGATCCTTGATCATGGATAGAGTGTGGATAGAGCTCATGGAGTGCCTTGAGGGTCATGGTGGAGCTCAATCAATTCATTATGCCAAGTGTGAAGAGCCACAGTTGAGGGTGTTGCAATTAGGGTTTTCATCTGAGTAACCCTAAGTCAATGGTGCAATTGAAGAGGATCAAAGCTCATTTCTAAGTCTTTGCAATCATGTATAGTTTTGTTGAGGTGTATGAAATGATATTTCAAGATCAATGCAAGAAAAGTTCACAGTGTGAGGAGTTGCTAAATTAGGGTTCTTAGGGTAAAATCCCCTATTTAGTGCCTAACTTCAAGACCACTTATCTAAAGATGAAAGTTTCATCTCCACTTTTGGCCAACATGAAACTTTTAGAGCATGCTCTTAGCTTTACTTTGAGTACTGAAGTCCTCCATTGGATTTATAGAACTCAAGTTATGATCCAGACAAGTTACAGGTCACTTGAGGAATGTAAAATTTGTCTGTGAAAGTTCACCAACTTCCAAGGAACTTTTGACCTAGAAGGGTGTTTCTCCTAAACTTTTGGCCAACATGAAAGTTATAGGTCTTGATCTTAGCTTTCCAAATTGTATTAGAAGTCTTCCATCTGATTTGTAGAACTCATGTTATGAGGTTTACAAGTTAGGGGTATTTTGGGAAAGTAAGATTATAGGTCATTTGGCATTATAGGTCATTTTCTCCATCTTGCAAGCTTCAAATGAAGTTTTGTTCAACACAAAACTTGCTCAAAATTATGTTTTCAGGTCAACCATGTCCTCATTATGAATTGATTTGGCTTAGGGTGAGATTTGGTTTGAGAAATTGGACAAAAGAAGAATTTAAAGGCATTTAATTGAAAAATTCATCATTAATTCATTTTGTGCTCAAAATAGGCAAGTGGGTACTCATTTTACTCAGAAAACCCATTTTGAGTACTTTGGCATTATTGGATTTTTCATTTGAGGTCTTTTTAATGGTGTTTTGACTTGTAACTTCACAAATAAGTAACATATCACAACTTGGTCATATGATAAGTTCAAGCTCTCTAATCACTCTATACACTCTCACCATACCACAAGGGATTGAATTGAAGCTTCCAAGGGAAGATTTAAGTGCAAATTCGTGGATGCCATGGTTGAGTTTTGAAAGAAAATTGAAAATTGAATTTCTGAATTTGGGTTTCTATTGGACCTTCAAAGCCCACAAAACACTTCTATATAAGTTCCATGTGTGATTCAGAGCAATTTTGGTGATTGATTCGTGCTAGAGCCAGAGTTTGAAGTTGGAGTTTCAAGAGGAGAAGTGAAAATCGTGATTTCAATTCCAGACCAATTCAAAGCAAATTGAAGTTACAAACACCTTCAGCATCAAGCATTGAGTAGATATGCACAATTTGAAGCTGAGAATCGTGTTCTAGATACCTCAATTTCAAGCTCTAACACAGGTATGTAGTTTTTAAAATTGATGAAGATTCATTGTGTTTTAGCATATGTTAGCATGCGGTTAAGCTTTAGGAAGTTGCTTAGATGGATTTTGGATCATTAGTTGGAGAATTAGAGACAAAATAGGTTGATGTATGATTTTTGTTTGGAGTTGGTTTGATCTGATCTTGAGGATTGAACATGATCTATTTAGTTTAGGTTGATCAGTGTAACAAGAGGAAGAGATCTATGGTTTTAGATTGAAGATTGGTGAGGTTACAGAACTATGCATATTTTATGATCTTCATCGTGTTTTAATTTCTATTGAGAGTTGAGATAAATGAAGGTCATATTTGAGATCAGCGTGGAATTTGGAGTGGAATGATGTAAATTTTATTAAGTTTGGATGCCCTGCAACTAGATGTTCGCCGGAGAAGACGGTGGCGCATCACCGGACCACCGTCTGGTCCACCTCTGCAAATCTCCCTCCCTTTCTTATTTCAAATGAAGAAGATGAATTGATCACCCTTGGATCTGGTCTGAAGTTGGACTTTGTATGCAAATCGTGTGGCCATGACTTATTCTGAGAATTTGAGTTTTTGGATTGAAACGCAGTATTTCATTAAATGTGCTGGCAGCGTGTCATCCCTTGGATCAACTTACTTGGTCTCTTGATCCAACGCTCCTCTTTTATTTCTGCATTTTATTTTTCTTATTTGTTTTTTAATTCATTTCCTTTTATTTTAATTGCTTTAATTTTCTAAAATTCATTTTAATTTCAATATTCATCAGAAAAATAAAATAAAAATATGTCCATGCTCCTCATTTTATTTGTGATTTTTCTGTGCTTTTATATTTCATGTTTGCCTGATTTTCAATTTAATTTGATTTTCTCCATTTTATTAATTTCTTTAATTTTGCATATTTGATCCTTGATTTTGCTGATTTTTGTTCTTGCAATTGGTATTGATTCTTGGGCTGATTTTTTGCTAGCTGGTATATTAGAGATGCATGATCCCCTAGGATTTAATTTAGATTTTTTAGACAACATCAAGTTCTGTTTTGGATTAGGATCATTAGACTTTCCATTTTAGGGTTCTTATGTGGTACCTTGTGATCTAGGATTTCTTTAGGTGACTTCCCTTTAGATTAAGGTTCTGATCCTTTGCCCATAGGTCCTTAACATGTTTAGGTTCCCTTAGAAAATTTCTTAGGATTTTAGAAAGTGTTTTAGGATTTTTCATAGACTTAATACTTAGGCTAGTTTTAAGTTACTTTCAATATAGCACTTGCTTTAGAATGACCCCAATGGTTGCCTTTAGTGCATAATAGGTTTACTAATCTTCTTTGATGATGTTTTAGACATATTTAAGCTTCTTTTTGCTTAACGGTGATGCTTGGTTTGGTGTTTAGACCTTCTTTTAGAAGCTTTCTTTAAGCTTGTTCAATTAGGGTTTAGGAAGAGCTTAGTTATTTTCTCTTTCTTCACATAAAACATAGGTTACTTTGATTGCTTTTTATTCTCATCCTATGATTCAAGGTCCCTATGTGAAAGCCTCATCCTTCCTTTGGAAGTATGTGTGGAATTTTATAAAAGGTAGAACCTTTAAGGATGCCTACCTCAGATGACTGGTTGAGTGTCAGGTTGGATTCCCTTGGTTTCCTTCTTGCTTCCCATCATCAATCCAATATTATTGATGTTTATTCTCTTCCCTTGTGTTGGAGATTGTTGAAGCATGAAGATGAAGACTTCTCTTGAAGTTGGTTCGGTTTGAAGTTTGTTTGTTTGCAGACTGTTTGTTTGTTTGTTGTTTGTCTGCTTTGCTGTTGAGCTGTTTGTCTGCTATTTTTTTTTGTCTGCTGCTTTTCTGACTGCTCTGCTTTGCTTGTGTGACTGATTGAACTGTGTGTTGCATTAGACTAAGTTTCTCATATAGTGATCTAGGCTTAAGAGTATCCTAAAGGTTGAGAATAACTCCCTTTGCTTGTCTGCATTTAGAGGTTGAGTCTGTCTCCCTCTGCTTGACTGTTATTATCTGGCTTTGCTTGCTGGTTTAAGGTTGAGTCTATCTCCCTTGCCTGTGTTTTGTGTGTTGCCTTTGGGCTTGCTTTCTCTAGAAGTTGAGTTTGGCTCCTTCTGCTTGTTTGTTGCATTGCATGCATTTTATTTACAGTTGTTTCTTTACAATTATTTTCTTTTTGCTGTTTGTTTTCCTTTGCCATGTTCCCCTAGGAACTCTGACTTCTCTTGTTCAAGAGAAGTTATAACAAACATTAGGGTTCTAACCATGCATGATAACATTAGGTAGTTCCCTCCTAACCTCAACCATAGGTTCAATTTTTGCATGACAACTTTAGGATTGGATTAGTTCCCCTTTAGTGTGTCCTTTATCTTCTCATATGCAAACAAAATCAAAATACAGTAATAAAGGTTAATTGACGTCGTACGCTACGAGCCTAGCTACTTGAGCAAGGATTGTTGGAGAGTTTCTTTCCAACAGTCTGGATGTTTAGTATGGCACCCTTTGGGTGACATGCGACGCATTCACTCTCAGGTCACAGTCTCTAGTGCGATATCAGTTGCAAACATCCATAAAAGATACTTCTCTAAAAAAGAGAAAACAAAGATCAAACTCTTTTTGTCCTCTTGGACATTTAATCCCTTGGAAACCCTTTTCAGAAGGAGAGTTCTGTTAGCTCCCGGTTCTACCGCAAATGGTAAACGCCTAAGTCTCTGTCGAGCGAGCTGCATACACCAAACTGCTGGAACCGTCTGTTAACCTTACTCGGATAAAAAAGACAAACCTGTGTCTCTCGTGTCCCGAACTAAGTTTTCTCTGATCTTTCGCACTATGTGAAAGTACGTAGGCACGAGATGCGATATCTCGGCAAGCAATCTTCCCCCGTAGTTAGGTGAACTACGTTGACTCTGATTTCTCGTTCTAGACGGGAATACGTAGGCATAAAGTGCAACGCTTTGCCGAGTCATTTTCTTTTCTTTTCAGACCAGACTTTAGTGTAGATAGATTTAACAAACCCGTCAGATAAACACAACAAGTATGAATCCCATCGAGTACGATGGACGTGAGGGGTGCTAATACTTTCCCCTTGCGTAACCGACTCCCGAATCCAGACAATGATTGCGATGACCTTGTCTTATACCTTTGCGTCAGGTTTTTCCGATCGTTTCCTTTCCCGTTCTGAGGGATAAATAACGAAAGGTGGCGACTCTTCTGTCTTGTCGGCCTCGTTTTTCGCAGTAGCGACACTCACAGTAGGCGTTGACATCAAAACCTGGCGGATACGGCAGAATCACGAGATTAACCTCCTTCGGCATTATCAACCCACCCTTGATCAAATTCGGCAACAACTGGCTGTATGATATCGGCAGCTGAGTAAAATGTCTCTCTGGCCTTCTTGGTCTTTGCCTGGCGTACTGACGTGGCTGATAATGGCCTGAACGCTGACTCTGGCGAGAAACTGATATATGCTGCGAAGATCCAAAAGATCGTTGTCCAGGAATAGCTGAAACATCTGGAGACTGAGTCTGAATTATCAGGGACTCCCTTTGTTCAGGTACTTTCATCCTCAGGCTTGGCCCAGGAACCGGAAATAGCTGTGGGCACGGGGATTCATAAGTCATAAATTGCAAGAGGAACAACCACCTCCTTTGCAGTGAATGGCCCAAGACCACCTGGTACACTTACGCCGCCCGGCGCGAATTCAACTGCTTTTGCATCAATTAAATCCTGAACTACGTGCTTAAAAGCTTTTCAATTCTCAATGTTATGCCCCGGTGCCCCAACATGAAAATCACAATGGGCACTTACATCGTAGCCTGGTGGTGGCTCACCAGTTAGCGGAGACAACTTTCGTAGTTCGACCAACCGAAGCTGAAGCAAGACTTGCAGCAACTGAGTATAAGTCATTGGGACCAGGTCAAAGATTTGGTCGGGCTGCTTCAGCCTTGGAGCATACCTCCTGGTCTTAAGATTGTCTTAGGGAGCGAGAGGTAGTTGCTGACATGGCAAATATGGGACCTCAGGTTGTGCAGCAGGTCTTCGAGGCACATCCTGCCTTGGAAGAGGTTCCATGGACAAAAGTGGAACGAGCATCTCCACTGCAGCTTTAGGAATCTGATTCCAGTTTCAATAAACAAGAACAACAGAGATGGATAAGAACACCATAATAAATCTTCTCATATATTCATTAAAGCTAAGATGATACAATCGAATGAGAAATATCCGCATACAAAGAGGTATTTATCTCATCCAACATCCCTTGTGATGATCAAGATATAAAAGCAAATGAAACTACAAAAGATAAAACTCCCTAGTAGCCATGATCTCTATTCCAGTCCTGAGACTCCTTAAGCATCTCTTTTGTACCTAGATGATCTGGTATGGCAACCAACTCTCTGATGAGGACATCCCTCTTACGTATCACATCCCGTAAATAATGACAATGGTCCTCCCAAGCATCTTCGTCGAAGGCATCTTCAAGCCTGGGTTTCTTCACCTCTGCTCGAATCTTGAACTCTTCAAGTGCTGATAAAGTCTCCTGGTATTTCTGCCCGATCGTGCTCCTACGGAACGATTCTAACAATACCTTTCTCTCCTTATCCTTGAGTTGCGTCTTCAGCTTATCAACTTGAATTCGAAGCTGATCCTCTCTACTTTTGTTGGCAGTCAAGTAGCATTCCATTGCTCGTTGAATTTGGATATCTTCAGATAGACTTTGTCTAAATCCTCCTTCTTACTCTTCAGAACGTCACAAGTGCTTTTAAGGTCAAGACCGACTTGCTTCCGTGCTTGTACCTGATCAGCAAGTTCTTTCTCCAACTTGATAAAGGATTCTGACTTTGTCTTGGCCAAATAAACAGCTTCACCCTTATCATGCTTCAACTAACTGATTTCCTGCTTCAACTCTTCATTCTCTTTGCGCAGCTCTTCCTTCTTTGCCCAAAGCTTGGTATATCTTAGGATATCGACGATTGTAGGCGGCTCAATGACTATGGGATACAGTGGTTCTTCAATAGGAAACGACAATAGTACCTTTTCAACCCTTTTCTGAATCCAATCCGAGTAAGGATCATAGGCTCTACAATCTCCTTTGCCTAAAGAAAGCTTTCCCTTCTTGTGAATTTTCCCCCAAGCGTTCATGAATTTGGCCGAGATACCAGGATCAGCTACACCTGTGAAGTACAGAGATTCCTGCACTTCTTCTTCTTTCGGAGGTCCTTTCAAAGCATAACCAAACTGTCTGACAGCTAGAGAAGGATTATAGTTGATGTCGCCTTTCCTCCCTATCAAGGGCATATTAGGAAAGCTACCACAACTAAAGATAAGCTCACGACCCAGCAAGTCTCGATTGAACCAGACGATATTCTTCTCTGTTAAACCCATAAGCCTCTTCGACCATTCAGATGAGTTCGCGGACTATACAAAAGCTCCAGAGCGAGGAAGGTGATCAACAAACCATTATGCAATAGCGGTGCACAACAAGAAACTATCTTTCCTCTTCTTTTCTCGTTCTTGTAATGCACTGAATGATACAAGTCTCCCAGAAGAGTAGGTACGGGGTTTCTAGAAGCGAAGATATGAAAAGCATCAAAATCCACAAAGTCCGGTACATTGGGGAACAACACAATGCCATAGACACAAAGAGCCAAGATAGCACTGAAAACCACCCAACAACCCTTGTCAGCATACTCTCATGCTTTGTCGACCAAGAAGGGTAAAGTAAATCTAGAAACTCCGTTTCTGCTGATAACATGATCTGCCAAGTCAGAGGCGCTCAAATAAAGAGCGGCGAACAACTTCTCGAGATTAGGCTCTTCTTCGGAGCTGAAGAAAGGCACTTTGTTCAGAATCAGAACCCCTAAGATGTAAGCGAATTCCTCCAAAGTCGGGACCAACACATAATTTGGGAATGTGAAACAGCACAACGGAGGATCATAAAACTGCAACAGGGTATGAATAGCTCCATGCTCATGCCTCGTGAGCTTACGGACAAACTTCAGAATTCCACCATACTGTTCCCTGAAAGTTGCAAGAACACCAGGATCAGCCATGGAAACCAGACCAAATAAAGGTCCCAACTCAGGTGCCGGAAATTTGTACACAACAATCCTCTTTCTGCTTGCTTCCATCGCTACAGAAGACCAGTACCAGAATCAAGGGAAAGACAAGAACCTGTAACACACACAAACATGCTATGTTAAGTGCAAGATGATTATACAGATGCAAACATGGGATCAAGGTATCCAATGCTCAAATATTTTTGTTGTGCCGTTGACTGAATTCAACCAGAGCTCCGCTCTAATCAGAACATTGAGATAACAGAAAACTGGAGTACTCAGGACCAAAAGTCTACACTGACAAGAAAACCAAGGTTGGTTGAAGGCCAAGTTTCCTGCAAAACCCCTCCCTCTCACATGTGGGTTCTAGTCTTGAAAGGTACAACATCCTATGCGGGTGGTCAGCGTCACAGACTTTCGAAAAATGATGATACGATGACCATTTCTGGTTTAGCATCATAGTCTAACGAAGCGGCCCCACTTAGCTGAATTCCCAAATGAATGGTCTCCAGAGTCGACAGTCTCTCTAAGTCAATATTCCCTCAACTGCACCAGACACGCAGGATAGAATATTTCCAAAGAAAAACCTCGTCTGAACGTGAATTTTGCACGAGCTATTGCCTGGCCAAACGCCACACAAGCTCCCACCACTCTCCACACTAATCATGTGTGTATACTCAAGCCCAGGTCCAGATTATCTCTCAATGGAACAACCCAACCCATAGCACAGCAGCAGCATAATATGATAATAAAATGCAAATGCAATAGTATACAATAGGTATGTACATAAAGCAAAAATAACTGCACAAAAGTAAACACCCAAGGACGCAACAAACAAGCGCTAGGATTCACTTGTTTCATACTATCATCGCCATCCAAACTCGGTCGAAGCTTCATTGAATACTTTTATACCGATAGCAACCACCAGGCATTAACCGATTAACACCTATTAACGTTTGAAAAATTTGAAAGTTTGAACTGGTTAATTGATTAACCATATAGGTTAACCGATTAACACTACTCCAACATCAGTAAACAGCAACAGAAAAGCACTTAACAACAACTTATCATTTCTCCAAACATACCAATGATCACATAATCAATTATGCACGGAATTAAATCAAAATGCAGTGATTCCAACAATATGTCAACATGTTAAAACAGCAAGATCACAATTCTCAATGGATCAAAATCAATTAAAATCAATCAAAGACAAAAATCAACATGATTATGCAAATAAGCTCGAAAATTAAATCGGATCAGAAATCCAACCTATAAAGCGGAGGATTGCTTTGGTTAATGTTGATTCAACCTTAATTGAACAGATCCAAGCAAGAAAGTTCGGAAAACTTCAAGATCCAATCCAATTCTTGAAATAGAAGTTAAGATTCACCACAATTAAGCTAGATCCAAGCAAATAAGCTGCTCCAAATCACCTTCCAAGTTCAGATCCAGATTTTCACGAAAAAGGAATGAAGAAATTGATCCAATATGAATGATGGATGAAGGTTTAAGCTCAAGAATTAATTGATTCCAATGAAGAATCAATTAATTCAATAGATGAAGAGCTTTGGTGAAGGTTTTGGAAATGATGAAATTGAGAAAGAATGAGATCAATTCTGAATTTGAAATGGGAATTATGAGAGTTAGATGAGCGTGGTTTAGAGTAAACCACTTAAATATCACTTTTGGCTTGGATCCAAAGCATGGTTTGGAAATTTGGAATGGAATTAGGAATGGAAGTTTGGAGGGAATTGAATTAATTTGAAAACTAATCCAAATTTCAAAATGGTTCTAGATCCTTCCCAAGTGTAAAAATGAATTTCCATGTGACCAAAATTGAACCCCAAATGGCTTTGCATTGAAAAATCACGTATAGAGGCAAAAATTGCATTGGTTAATCGGTTAACCATATAGGTTAATCGATTAACCCCTTTGAATTTTTGAATCTGGGCTGATTTTTCATTGGTTAATCGGTTAACCATATGCGTTAACCGATTAACACATTCAAAATTTTGAATTTGGCACCTTTTGGAGGGAAACCTGCCTGTTTGCCTGTTTCTTGCTATTTTGAACCCTATTAAGCTTCTGAAATGTGTTCTTGAATGATGTAACCATGAGACTGCTTGCGATAGCCTGAATGCTACTTTCTTGGCTGAAAATAACCTGCAAAACAAAATAAAATCGGTCACTCGATCATTGGGCAAAATAAATGTCGTATGATGCTCACTGTTTTGATTGCTTGCACTGAGAGGAAAACTGAGCTACGAGAAAACCTTGATCCCTTGTCTCAAGAATGAATGCTATGATATGTAGAAACGCAAAAAATTCAAAATACAAAGAAACAAAAGTCGGTTAAGGTTGAGCAAATTTTGGGGTGCAACAACGGGGTATCAAGATTGATGGTTCTTACAAATATTTTTTGACTTTGTTGAAAGCTGCTTAGCTGTCATTGTTCCACTCGAACACTTAACCTTTCCTCAAAAGTTTGATTGTTGGTTTACACATGGTGGTGATATGTGAAATGAATCTAGCAATGTAATTCAATATCCCTAAGAAACCACAAACCTCTTTTTTTGTCCTTGGTGCATGCATGTTCTGAATGGCTCTGACTTTGTTAGGGTCCACCTCGATCCCTCTTTGGCTCAAAATGAAACCCAACAATTTTCTGGATTGAACCCCAAGTGTGCATTTGTTAGGGTTAAGCCTTAGCCTAAACTTCCTCAATCGAGAAAATAACTTTTGCAAATTTGGGAATGTGATCATCTTTGGTTTGGGATTTTGCAATCATATCGTCAACCTATACTTCAATCTCTTTATGAGTCATATTATGAAAGAGAGTCACCATTGCACGTTAATATGTTGCCCCGACATTTTTCAATCCAAAAGACATCACTTTGTAGCAGAAGGTCCCCCAAGAGGTAATAAATATGGTTTTTCCATGTCTTCCAAGGCCATTTTAATCTGGTTATACCCGGAGAAACCATCCATGAAAGAAAATATAGAGAATTGAGTCGTATTATCAACCAATAAATCAATGTGAGGTAATGGGAAATTTTCTTTTGGACTAGCTTTATTTAAGTCTCAGTAATCCTCACACATTCAGCCTTTTCCATCCTTCTTTAGCACCGTCACATGTTGGCAACCCATTGTGGGTACTTGGCTACTACTATGAATCCAACATCAAACTGCTTTTGTACTTTCTCTCTAATCTTGAATGCAATATCTGGGCAAGTTCCTATTAGCTTCTGTTTGACAACCAGGCATTCTTTCTTAAGTGGCAGCTTGTGCATGAAGATATATGTATCCAACCAAAGAATAACTTGATTTGATCAAGAGAATACGTCTACTTACTCATGAAGGACCCCTATTAGTCTTATCTTTACTACATATTGAAGGGAGGAACTTATCTACACTTCCTTCTTGCCCTCCTTGGTTCCAAACTTGATAATTTTAATGTCCTCCTAGTGTGATTGATTGAACTTTTTTCCTGTATGAGTAGTCTAGCTAGCTCTTCAGGGAGTTCGCAATCTTCCTCGCCTTTGGCTTGGTTAATTGGACGATCAAATTCATACGGGACCATAACATCATTATTATCAATAATCTCAAGGGTGTTTCTGTATGTTATGATTTATGCAATTTATTTTAGAAAGTGTGTGCGTAAAACATAGCCATTTATTGTATAAAGAAAAATGCGAAAGAAAAGGAATATAATTGAATTCAAACTGCCTTTTATATATGATTATCAGAGTTTTAAAATAGTGGGGCCCTACCACATGCTACTATGCCTTGGGCTGAGCAAACAATTTTGATAAAAATAGTAAAATTACGTTTGACAATGAAAGACTTAGGGGATCTCCACAACCTTCCAATTCTTTAACTCCTCTTCAGGCTCTGCTTTGCGTACCCAGTTGGATGTCGCCTCATTGTATGTGTCACATCTTGAAAAATGCGATCTTTCATGAAGGGTTTGCACGCTCACAGAAAAAATGGTTCAAACAGAGTTACCGTCGAACTTTATTGATTCCAAAGAAAGAAAGGTAAAATATCTATAAGACCCTTAAATGAAAAATAAATTGGTCATCACCATCAAATTCGGGTTTGGGAGTCGATTACGCAAGGGAAATGTATTAGCACCCCTTGCGTTCATTGTACCCAACGGGAACCTCTTAGTTAGATTTATGATTGAAAGTTAGCTTATGTTAATTATGATTTCCTATTTATTTGAGCGAGAAAAAGAGAGAAAAGATGAACGTTTTTTTAATAAAGGGGTGCCAAACAAGATTTCAAAATCCTACTCCTATGTATCTCTAGGTGCCATGGAGAACTCAAAGCTATGTATTTCTACCTACAAAGAACTATTGGGTTAACTAATTTTAAGGAATGGTCCTTTAGACATATCAAGTGACTAAACCTTTACTTATTGTTCGGTCTTGGAGGCGAAATTCTTTGTTTGTTTCATGCCAATATGGATAAAGCATACCCGTTTCTGAAAATTGTTTTTGAAGTCACGCAAGGGTGGAAAACAAGTTTGATGAGTTTGAATATTTTTTAGTAATTGACGAATATTCAAACGGTAGGCTAAGTGTGGCCATCACATGAATATTCGGGAAAGGAGAAGAAAATTACTTCCGCCCTAAGCTATTTCAATCGAATTATTTATGAAGATTATGTGACGAATTAAGTCGCGTTTCTTTAACGAGAGACAAGTATTTGAACGGTAGGCTAAGTGTGGTCATCACATGAATACTCAGGGTAGGCTAAGTGCGGTCATCACATGAATACTCGAGGAAAATAAGAGAAAATTACATCCACCCTAATCCTTTTTCTTCCATGAAAGAAATTAACTTTATTTGGTTAAAAGTATTTTGATGCAATTGACGAAGGCTCAAATGGTAGTCTAAGTGTGGCCATCACATGAATATTCGGTACATGAGAAGAAAATTACTTCTACCCAATCTTTTTCAATCGATCACTTATTGCGAAAAGAGTTTAAAGATGGACAACTTGACATTGAATCAAGGGTTTGATTATGAAATCATTTGAATGATCAGAGAAAAAAATGTTTGATGTTGAATTACTTTTGCCCGAATCTTTTTCAATCAATTACTTATTGCGAAGAGAGTTTAAATATGGACAACTTGACATTGAATCAAATGTTTGATTATGAAAGCATTTGAATGATCATAGAAAAAAATGTTTGACATTGAATTTGATTTGGAAAAAAGACTCGACATTAGATCGAGTGTTTGTTTTTGTTCCTTTCTAAAAGTGGTTGATTTTAATATTCGAATTATCGAGAATGGAGGTACAATTTGTCGAATGGGGATACAGTACAACAATTAACAATACAAGCTCAATATACAACTGTAAATAGACAATGATCTCATTGTAAGAAGACCCAAGAGAAAGCTAAGGGACTAGAAATAAATTGGATTTTTAAACTACTAAATTTAGCACTATGTTAAGAAATCGTAGAGTGGATTCATGTAGGAATCACTATATAAGAGGCCGGTAAATAAACTCTATGTGGCAGTTTCTGAAGTTAAATTGAATTTTTTACTACGAAATTGCGACGCACTTTGAAAATCCAAAAACTATATGATTTAAAAGAAATCTTTTAAAGGTAAAATAAAGAGATAATTAAATTACTGAATTTAGCATTATGTTAAGCAATCGTAGAATGGATACATGTAGAAATCACTCTATAAGAGACCGGTCAATAAAATCTATGCGTTTAAACAGTTTCTGAAGTTAAATTGAATTTTTAGCTCCACAATTGCAACACACTTGAAATAAACGCAAAAAAAAACAACCCTATACGCATAAAAACATAATATACTTAAAAACTCACCAATACTATGACAAATAATGCCTATAAACCAAATATTTACACACACACACACACACACACACACAGAGATTCCATAATTAATATTTCGAAGATATAAATAAACAAAACTATTTGTGAAGATCTAACACAAAATTATAAACAAAACTACTATAATCACTATATGTAGAAATCACAGAGGTTTTTGGCTCTACCTTAGCATAAAGTGAAGAAGATGTTGTTTAGTGAAGAAAGAGGAGGAAGAATGAGTGTATGTTAGTGTAAGATGAGAGGGAAGTAGAAAAAAGTTTTCTTGGTACTAAAACTTTCTTGCCTCCTTTCTCTTTTACTTTTCTTCTCTCTTGTTTTTCAATGGTTTTTTTATATTTTAAAATGGGAAAGTAAATGACCAGAAAATTGGAACTCGTGGCTATGCAATGACCAAGTTGACTTATATACCTCTCATATAAGATTCCTTTAATTAAGTAAATGACAACCCTACCCTTAGATATTCTGTAGGACTTAAAAAGGAAAAACAAAACTTTAAATTTCAAATATTATGAAGTAAATAAAAAATAAAAAAAATGAAAACGTGGTTAACTCTATTTATTTTAGTAAATACTTTGATTAGAAAGAAGTGATAAACTGATATACCCGCCCAAGTATATCCTTAAAACAATATACCCGTCCGGGTATATCCTTAAAACGGTATACCTATTTTATATCAATTGATTTCTTGCCCGAGTTCTCAACAATATTTTTCTTGCGTAATGCAAATGAAAAAATTCAGGACAAAAGTTAGGGTATGACAACTGTCCCTATTTAAACATCTTTAACTAGTGGATATGAAGAACTCTTGTCTTCAAATCATTATGGTGAAAGATGGTTTAAATACCAAACAGATCCAAATTTCTCTCTCTTATGCAATAGAATGATATGCTTATGGTTATGAATGATGTGTAATGAGATTAAGAGATACTCTTGATTTCTTAATCATTAGATGCTATACAACTTTACTTGGAATGGATTTGTTACAAAGTATCATATTCGACTGTTCTTTAGACGTTCTTCGTTGAAGGTAAATTCTCCTAGAGAAGAAATTATCATATTCACCTACTCATGGCTAAAGATATCATACTCAGTTGCTCTTGGATGAAACTACCGCGTCCAAATACTCTTTGTTGAAAGCAATTATGTGCAAATATAGTATCCAGCTACTCTTGACTGAACACAAATATATGCGAACAATGTATCCAGCTGCTCTTGACTAAAACTAATATGTTGAAGAAATATACCTTCTTTTGAGGTTTACTGGGATATCAATTACGGAGATTAACCATAGAATATGCTTCTGAGATTCTTCTGAGCAAAATACCTATTGTCCAGGTATACTAAAAAATCTACTACCAAGATTAACTAGGGAACCTACTGTTGAGATTCACTTTGATAAATATCTACTGCTAATGTCTATTGGAAAATATTCTACCGAGATTAACCATGGAATCTATTGTTGAGACTCAATAATGAACATAGACCTTCTACCGAGGTCTACAAGAAAATATTTTGTCAAGATCAACCATGGAATCTACTATCGATATTCAATAATGAACATATACCATCTGCTGAGGTCTACTGGGAAATCTTCTGTCGAGATCAACCAAGGAATCTATTGTTAAGATTCTGCTGAAAAGCATAGAGTAGCTAACTATAGTGATAATGATTGTCTTCATAAGAGAATGACACATGGTTCATGTTATGCTCATGACTGAATATGATTTTCTATGCATTTTATTTGATGCATTAAATGCTATGGTTAACTTTGTTGGTGTTCCACACTTGTGGGTATACTACACATACAATGATGCATAAAATATAATGGTTGATTAATGCATGTATGCGTGCCAATGAGAACTTGACTTTGAGAGGTGTCAAGCAAGTTTGGACTCTTTTTTTTCTTTTTCTAAGGCTTCACACTATGGGAATATGCCATATGAATATGATGCTATGCATGGCTTGATGCTAGAGCGGAGCGACGTGACTAATGCATGAGGATGATTTATACAATGAACTAAAGACTTTCAACAATGCATCTGTGGTGGGTTATGGATGCAAGGGTTCCTTTGTAACAAGGTTTCTTTATCGAGGAAATAGGGATTGAATGGGAGGTAATTCTAGCATGATTTCCCGGCCCTTGTGTCGCTACTGCGAAAATCGGCGCCGGCTGAACAGAAGAGTCGCCACCGTGCGTTATTTATCCCACGGGAGGGAAAGGAAACGCTCAGAGTAAACCTCGCACAACACGGGAAAGGTATGGTCGTCACGACCAAAACCTGGATTCGGGAGTCGGTTACGCAAGGGGAAGGTATTAGCACCCCTCACGTCCGTCGTACTCGACGGGATCCACGCTTGCTTGGGTTGTCTAAAGGTTACAAAACAATCTATCTACGGCTGCTAAATCTAAACGGAAGGGAATTGACTCGATAGAGCGTCGCACTCTACGCCTACGTATTCTCAAGAGAGAAAGTCAGAGTCAACGTAGTTCGGGACTACGGGGAAATTGGCTCACCAAGACTCGCGTCTTGTGCCTACGTACTTCCACACTGCATGGAAGATCAGAGCTGACGTAGTTCAGGCTAACTACGGCTAAACAGGGTATTCTCACACAGCAATGAGAAAATCAACTGGTTTCAAAGGTCGGGAACCTATGGGCAATACTACGGCTTGGTCTCAAATGCACTTGGGCAGGAGAGAGAAAAGGGGTACAATTAGTAGTCAGCGGGAAAGTCTCGATCGCACAGTGTTATACCCCAAATTTGGCCAACCACTCTGGCATATGTTTTATTTCATCTGCATCAACATAAGGCATAAAAACATTACATAGCATATTTTAATTTGCACTTTTACAGGGATATATAAAAAAAAAAAAGAAGAAGAAAAAAGATGTGTATTCAAAATATATGGAGAATAGGGAGGTCATTTTCCTAAGTAAAAAAAATATAATTGAGACAAGTGCACAAGGTGGGGTTTGAACCCACCACCTCTTGCTCCACACCCCTCACCTTTACCACTTGGCTACAGGCGCACATTTGAGAATAATATGAAAGGAAAACTATACATATTAAGAAAGGAACAAAAGGGCGCATGAATAAAAAAAATTGGGGTGGATCCTGCTCCCACCAGGTTTCGAACTCGTGACCATAGAATAAACAGGCGCATGACTTAACCACTGGGGTGGCGATACATCCGTTGATTATCCCACCCCAGTTTAATTAAATACTTTGCCTTGTTCATGGCTGGCCAGAAAATGAAGAACAAAATACCTGTGCGTGAAGATTCAGAAAATGGGCAAAACATCACCATTTTGGATGAAACAAAACTCAAATCCTGATCACTTTTTTCGCAAGGATTAATTTGGCATTTTTGGTTTTGAGTATAGAAGTGTATTGAGCGAGTTATGTGTGAAATTGCAAGATAAGAGGGAAATGGTGAAACAATTTTTGGAGCGTACTACCCCTTTCCTTTTCAAGGCCAACCACAAGAGTACCTAGCCCTGTGTTTCTCTGCCTCTTTCACCAGTTTGGGCAAGCACAGCAGCCACTACAAACCCTAGCCTGTACCTCACAACAAAAGCCACGCGAGAGAAAAAAAAAGATCAAAAAGGAGGCATTTGGATTCAAGATTTGAGAGTATAAAAGGATAAGATGAGGAGCCAAAGGAACCCTAGCGGCCACACTTTTGGACAAGGTATCAGAAGAGAACTTGGAGCTCCCTTTAAGGTCTTTTTCTCAACCAGAAAACGGTGGGCAGCTGCAAGCAAAGAAGATCTCTCAAGTTTCTTGATTTGTTGAGTCTCCTTACAAGGTATGAAGATTTGAACTCTTTTTGTTGTTATGCGCATACACCATGTTAGGGCGTTGTTCTTATTAAGTTTGTTTGACTCCTCAAATGCTTGAGAAGAATGAATATGTCACAGCTATTTATGCTTGGATTTTAATTTATTTTGAGCACGTGTGTTTTGAATGTTGGATAACTGTTCTGAGTTTTGTTAAGTCTTGTATGATTAGAGCACTACTAGGTTTGAGTTCATAACTTGCTTTATCAATCCTGTTTTGAGCCAACTTGCTGTAACCTTCGTTTGCTCATGCTACTATATGAGGTATTGCCTAGCTGTTGGTTATTGATTGTTGGAACTTAAATCCTTTTTTTGGATCGATTAAGTGTTTTGTTTTTTAGCATTTGGTATTTACTTTGTTTTCTGTTGTACTGTTGGAGTACGTGTTGATTAGTAGAACATTTAGGGTTTTGGAGAGCATCACTTTGATGATGGTCCCTCTTTTCTTTCTTTTTTAGCTCTAAAGGGGTTTCTGTCATTTTTGCTTGAGTTTTTAATTATGTTTAGATCCAACACTAATTTGACACCATGAGCCTGTTGTTAACTCTTCTTTTTGTGAATCAGTCCTTCATTGCTTTGGGACAGCATCCATTCATGTCCAGATTTGTCTGTTGGCTTGTTCATTTACTTGTGATACCCTTGAACCTGGTTGTTATTGAACCTGTCCACCATTTGGCTTTTGTTAAGTTGCTTTGGTTTTGAAGTGTTTGTAAAAAAATGCTAGCCATTAGTTCTTTTGTTTTTGCTGCTGATTAGGTGAGTTTGGTTATGTCAAGCCTTGTGCTCAGTTTAGATTCTTTCTGTGCTAAAGGCTTATTTTATTTAATTTCCAACCATGAGAATGTGATGTGCATGACTGTTTGTACTTTGTGTATTATTGTGATTACGATAGATGGCTTGGTTTACTCCGTCTCATCAACTTTGTTTGTTTGCGTTTGATTACTTTCTTGATGTCGTCACATGGTTGACCTAGTTTTTCTTGTAGTAGTGTATACTTGGTATTCTGATTGTTCACTTTGGTTTGATGTTTTGAAGTCTGCAGCATTGGCAGGGTGTTAGTTTGAAATATTGTTTTCTTTGTTGTTGAGACAGTATTAAGGTCGATTGGACTTGTTTATCTTGGTTTTCATGACATAATGTTTGGATGTAGCACATTTTGAATCTCTGCCTGGTTTTGGTTTGTTTCAACCTGCTGTTTATTGCAATGTAATCAAGCCAAGTGAGTTGCTTTTGCTTGCTGTCATCATCTTGTACTCAAGAATAATACGTTTGCTTGCTATTGCTGATATCTTACTTGTTTTTAATACTGTTGCTGTCATCAAACTGTTCTTAAGGATGGATTGGTAATTAACACTTTGATCCTGGTTTAATAACAAGAGTGCTGGCTGTTATGTTGGTTTGACTCATCAGAGCAGGTTCATATGTTTGCCACAAATGATTAAATAAACCAGGCCATATTACTTCTCCCACACACTCACTGTTAAATTAAAACCACACCTTATACACTGTAATAGTTGGGCATAGCATTTTGATTTGGCATTTGGATCGACTGCTGGAGGATTGTTAACATGTTGCTATTTTGAGGTTTGAATGTGATGTTACTACTACTGTTGACGGCTTGCATTATTGTTTGAGTTTCGCTAGTTCAAGAAGAG
Organism: Lathyrus sativus; assembly: GCA_963859935.3. NCBI lineage: Eukaryota > Viridiplantae > Streptophyta > Magnoliopsida > Fabales > Fabaceae > Lathyrus > Lathyrus sativus. Next base: position 612,556,645 of record OZ012738.1, on the reverse strand, counting down.
AACCCTTAAGTGTCTCATTTTCATGATTGGCTTTGATTTTGGATGCATACTGTTGCCGTTTGTTGGGCATAGTAGCATCGGTTTTTGAAGCTTGCATTCGTAGCAGAAAATTGTTGTTTGAAGTTATGCCTTGAGCCAGAGCCAGGGCCAGGCTTTGCTTTTTTGATTGGCATGTAGGTTAGCAAGTTTCTTTTAGAACAAGTTGACAGCAGAGCTGCTGTACTGTTGTTGTTTTGTTAACTACACATAAGATTATCATTTGGGTTTTTTTTTTGAAGTTGTTGTTTCCGCTGTACATGCACTTTACTTTGTGTATGGTTTGAAGTTTTTAATCCTGTTTGAATTACTGTGGGGATTCTGTCAAAATTTAATGGTTGCTTGCTTGTTAGTATGTTTTGAAATCATGATTTAGTCGCAATTTAGGCGATATACAATGCTGTCTTGGGCTTGGATATTAGCTTTTGTTTGGGATTTGAGGTTTGTTATGGATTACCCCTTTTATGTGCAATTTGGTGATCATTGTTTGTCTCATTGAAAAAGCTGTTTGTGTTCATCTAAACTTGATCCATAAGCGTTGATTCGCAAGCGTAATTGGATTCGTTTTTTGTTCATACTTCTATCCGTCATAGCCTTTGGTTTCCCTCCATGCCCTTCAATAACTCTTCTTGCGTTTCCATTCGTCAAACACGATTTTGAAGATTTGAGCAACACCTTTGTGTTCATCAGTAAATAATATGCGGGATAGGCTCGAACTTTGTTCAATTTTCGTTTTGCTTTGAAGTTGTTTATTTATTTATTTTTTACCCAGCAATTATCTTTGTTTTGCTATGTATATTTTTCTTTCCAATTTAGTTATTGGAAGTATCACCGCCCCAGCGGTAGACCATGCGCCTTGTAATACTGTACACCTTGGTTCGAGTCCTGCCATGGACCAAAACCATTTTTTTCTTTTTTTATTTTTTTCCTTTATATTTCCTTTCTCCCCTTTTATATTTTTCCTCCCTATTCCATATCAAACGCGCGCCTGGTGTCTTAGTGGTTGGGATTGCTGACTTTGAACCAAAGGGAGGTGGGTTCGATTCCCACCTCTTGCTTTTTTCTTAATTTCATTTAATTTATTTATTTGATTTAACTATATAATTTCCAAAATCAATATATTTTTGAATACTTACTTATTCTTGATCCATTCTTTTTGCAAATTAACTATAATTTTAATTATTTTCATTTAATAAAACAACATTTCAAATCATTGATGATTTTCAAGAGCTTGGACTTACTTGAAAGTTGACCCTCTATTAGGGTTTGCTCGCGTTGTATCTTGTAACGTTTCTCAAAAATAACTGTTCTTGGTATTGAATTAAAATAAGAGGATTGGGTGTAGTCCCCTTCTTCTTCGAGTGTTGGGACGCCCACTGTAGTGAGGGTGGTTCTGACACTCGTCTTTCAATACGAAGACGCTTCCCGTCCGTTTTCAAATCTCATCTCCTTAAAATCATTTCTTTGTGTTGAATTAAAAAGAGGATTGGGTGTAAACCCCTTCTTCTTCGAGCATAGGGATGCCCACTGTAGTGAGGGTGGTCTCAATGCTCGTCTGCCAATACAAAGACGCTTCCAATGTTTCCTCATAAAACCTCGGCCTCGTACTGGGTTACTTTCAATAATAAATTAAATTCTCTTTGTATCGAATTAAAAGAGGGGATTAAGTGTAGACTTTCTTCCTTTCCGAGTGATGGGATGCCCACTGTAGTGAGGGTGGTCTCGATACTCGTCTTTCGATACGAAGACGCGACTCCTTCCACCATTTCTCCTTTCACAACTTCTTTCCGCAACCTTTCTCACCTAAAACCTCGGTCTCGCACCGAGTGCATTTTCAAATCTTTTCATAACAAAACTTGAATGGTCGTGGAGTGGTTAGGCGTAGGCCTTCTCCTATCCCGAGTGCTGACGTTTACCGTAGGGTTCTCTGTCACAAAGCACTTACCATTCAAAACCAAAAATATCTTTAATAAGAGAACGAAGCTCCCTTTATGTTGAATTAAAGAGAGAGGATTGGGTATAGACCTCTTCCTCTTCGAGTGTTGGGATGCCCACTGTAGTGAGGGTGGTTTCGACGCTCGTCTTTCAATACGAAGACGCCTCGTTCGCCACACCTTTTTTATAACCAAAAACTTTGAGATAACGAATTGGGTACTACCCGTAGGGGTTACTATCCGAGGACCTGTCTCGCCCCCCCTAAAAAACAATTCAATCAATCAAACGTGACTTCTTGCCTCGCGTGGCGAAAACTAATCAATCTTTCAAAAAGGATGTGTTACGTCCGTTCTACCGCAAACAGGTAACGCCTAAGTCTCCAACGAGCGAGCAGCGAAACACCTAACTGCTAGAATGCGCACGATAGCATCATCCATAAAAAACATCAACACACCGTAGGCCGAACTACGGCTGCTCTGATTTCTCATACCAGATGAGAATACGTAGGCACAAGACGGCGATGTCTTGGCGAGAACAATCCCCCCTATCACCCGTAGTTTCCCGAACTACGTCGACTCTGACTTTCTCATATCTGTTGAGAATACGTAGGCCTAGGACCGCGAAGTCCTATCGAGTCATTTCTTTCCCTCGTCACCCCTTGTTTCCCGTTTCTAAACCCTTCCCTTAACCCTTTTGAAACACACTTCTTATAGCATAATATTTAAGCAGATAAATTCACACATCGACAAACAAAAGGTTCCCATCGAGTACGATGGATGCGAGGGGTGCTAATACCTTCCCCTCGCATAACCGGCTTCCGAACCCGTTCATGGTTGCGAGACCATCTTATCCATTTCTTTCTTAAGGTTTTCTCGATATTTTCCTTTCCCCTCATGGGATAAATAAAGTTCGGTGGCGACTCTTCTGTCTTTTCTTTTCGCCTCCCCGTCGTTGCGCGATGCATTTTTCGAGTAGCGACAGCTGGCGACTCTGCTGGGGAATTGATCTAGCAAGCCACGCCTATTTTGTTTGTCGCATTTGTGCTTTATTTTGTTCTGCTATCTGTTTTATGTTTTTGTTTCTTTCTAACTTGTGGGGTTCATTTGGTTTGGGTTGTGAGGATAAAGCTTTCTACCCGAGCTTTCAAGTAAGCACTAAGTTAGGAGGTGGTTTCTTTCTGATTTGCGAGACTTAGGACTCGTTGAGTTGGATCGAATTCCACCGCTCAGATGAGACCCCGTTGGAATAATTATGTCTAACGTGTAGTCGTAATGACGTTCTTACCTTCAACTTGGGAGTCCGCGATTCTGAGGACCTTTGTAGAACCTTATTCCAAAGGTTACTAAAACATGACGCTGTGTTCATCCTTTTTGAAAGGAGTACCGTCTTACGAGTAGTCGTTATGATGGGAAACTTTTGAGGGTTAGTGCATAGGACTTTGTTTGAAAAGCCTTTTGGAACGCCCTCTCGAACCAGTAGATTGCTCACCCGATGGAAAGATACCTTGTGTTCTTGTCTTGCAGGATTTGTGACGTCGATCTTGTTATTGTTCCATTGTCATATGCATTCATAAAACATTGCATTACATATCATTTTGCATATCAAGAGACTTAAGAAGCTATCATTATCTCAGGTATTGGTGAACTCAATGGCTGATATAAGAAAGAGAAGCACAAATTCCATAAAGTTTAGGGAACCAAAATTGGAATCAATTCAAGACCTTCTGATTGACGTGCCGAAAGTTATCAAGATCAACTTTCAAGGGGAATATGGAAAATTGCTTGATCTTCTCCACTCCAGAGTTGATACCTGGGCCCTGTATGCTATGGCTCAATTTTATGATGCGCCTCTCCGGTGCTTCACTTTTCAAGACTACCAGCTGGCTCCCACCTTGGAAGAATATTCTCACATTTTGAACATTAAAATTAAGGATCAACCTGTCTATACTGGTTTGGAAGAAGAACCAAAACCTGCTGTCATTGCTCTTGCTCTTCATATGACCAAAGAAGAAGTCAAGAAGGGTCTAACCAGTAAAGGGGGTGTTCAGGGTTTTCCATTGAAGTTTTTGTTAGAAAAGGCCGCTCAGTACAAGGTTGATGAAGATTGGGAAAAGTTCGGTATAAGTGTTGCTCTGATGATCTATGGGATTGTCCTCTTTCCAAATGTGGACAATTTCATAGACATCACTGCCATTGTTCTCTTTATGCAGAAGAATCCCATCCCTACACTCCTCGCCGATGTTTATCACTCTATTCATTGGAGGAGTGAAAAGAAAGCGGGAACGATCCAATGCTGCTCTCACCTACTATACAAATGGTATGCTTCTCATTTGCCCAAGAAAGGACCGTTCGTGGAAAACAAGAAGGAATTGAAATGGTCTCAGCGCATCATGTCTCTGGAAGCTAGTGATATTGCTTGGTACTCCCATGAGTACTATGATGTGGAAATCATCTTCAGTTGTGGAGAATTCAGTAATGTACCCTTGATTGGTAGGGCCGGTTGTATTAACTATAACCCAGTCATGGCATTACGTCAGTTGGGCTATGCCATGGAGAGCGAGCCCGAAGCAGAGAAGGTTCAGAGTTTCTTTTTGCTAGCCACATCAGAGGACCCTGCGTTTGTCAGGAAGATTGCTAAGGCTTGGGGCAAGATTCATACAAAGGGAAGGAAGGAGTTAAAAGCGAAGAATTGTGTGGCAAAGGAGCCCTACAACCGGTGGTTACTAGCCAGGGTAGCTGAAAGGTCGTTGCCATTTCCCTTAGAGCCCTCTATGCGAGAAGCACCTCCTGCTCCCACTCATGTACCCATAGAAGAATACGAAAAATTGAAGCTAATAGTGGAGAGATTGACTAAGGAGAATCAGGACCTTCAGAATGAAGTCCACCAAGCAAATGTGGAGAACGGTCAGTACAAAAGAAAGGTGGAGTTTGAACAAGATCAAGCGGCTGAGAGTAGCAAGAAGCTAAAACTAGAAACAGATTTGAGAGTCAGGTACCAACAGGGTTACGAAGGGGCTGATGCATCATTAACAACTCTCCGGCAGCGCCTAAAGGACACCAAAGCTTCTTGTGATAGGGCATGGCACTTCTTCGAGATCGCCTCTGCCGAGAAAAAGGAAGTACGAGAGAATCTTGAAGCTGATATTGGGAATCTTGAGGAACAACTAAGAAGTGCCTTGACCCTAGCGGAAAGTGAACGAAGACTCAAAGAGGAGGCCTTGAGGGGTTCACATGTCACATCTGACATGTGGAATAACAAGTGTCAAGAATTGGAGACCGCCCAAGAGACAGCCCTTCTGTGGAGGAATCGTTTTGAGGCTTTGCAAAGAGATGGTGCGCAGTGGCTCGAGAAAGAGGCTCAGCTCAATGAGTTGCTGGACACCCATGTGGATTCTATTTGTTATTACCAGTCGACTCTGGATGCGTGCCGTACTAGGTACAACAATTTGGTGGAGCATTGCAACCTTATGATCCGTGATATCCCATGGAGGTTAGAGAGCGCCATTCAAGATTTGGAAGAAAATGATATTCCCCCTTCTGTTCACCACTTTATCCAGCTCTGCGACCAAATGGTTAGGAGGTTCATGTTTGAGACGAAGAAGCTTGAAGAGCGTCTCCAAAAGGAGAAATTCTAGTTTTTAGTACTTTTGATTTTTAGTCATTTAGTGTTTTCCTTGTAATGAGAATTGTTATTCGGCACAGTCAGCAAGTGTTTGTATTGAATCTCCCCGAATTAATGAGAATTTGCTTTTGGTTTAATTGTGTTTTCTTTATTATTTGCTCATTCGCAATTCTATAATACCGGTTATAATCATAAGTTTTGAAAGTCTCTTGAACATTTGCATGGACTTGTGCATCATTCTGCATCCCCTGAAACTCGACCTCACACCGCTTGCCATTTCAGAAAGAGATAAAGAGGAAGAGCAAGCTGACTTCTCAACACTCCTACAACACGCGGGGAAATCAGCAGAGAATTATGGATCAGGTTCAAGCCGAGCTTTTGGAGTTTCGTGAGAAGATGGCACAATTCATGGAGATGATGCAGGGGGTGGCCAATGGACAGGATCAGTTAAGGACATTGGTTCAACCCTTGATAGCTCAAGTGGATGGAAGTGGCGTTTTGCACGGTGGGGCTGCTGCTGTTCCCCCTCCTGCTAATGGTGGAACCTCGCAAGTCAACGGTGGCCCAACTATAGTCAACCTTCCGGGCGGAAGAGAACAAGCTGGAATCCCCATCCCAGTTGTGGCGGGCGCCATACCTACTAGCGTGAATCCTCAATGGGACCAAGATGAACAGGATGATATCTTCTCCATGAGGGACCTTGGGGGAGGGCTACGATCCGACACCAATAGAAGGTTTGATGAAATAGAAGAAAAGATGAAAAGCATTCTGGAGAATCAAAATACTATGGGGCTTGACATGTCCAATCTGGGATTGATTCCGGGACTTAAGATTCCTCCAAAGTTCAAAGTACCGGACTTCGATAAGTACAAAGGAACAACATGTCCAAAGGTGCATATCCGCTCCTATTTTCGAAGAATGTCGGCATACTCTGATGATGAGAAATTGCTTATGCACTTTTTCCAAGACAGTCTGTCCGGGCCTTCCTTGGAATGGTACATGGGTTTGGAACCTGTCAATATCCGAAGCTGGAAAAATTTGGCAGAAGCTTTTGTCCAACACTATCAATACAACAGTGACTTGGCACCTAATCGAGTGCAGCTGCAGAATTTATCCCAAAGGAGTAATGAGTGTTTTAAAGAATACGCTCAAAGGTGGCGGGAGCTTGCCGCTAGGGTTCAACCTCCCATGGTGGAAAGAGAACTAATTGATCTATTCGTGGGAACATTGCCTGGAATCTACTACGAGAAGTTGGTGAGTAACATGTCGGGAAGCTTCTCAGATTTGATCATCACCGGCGAAAGAGTCGAGAACGGCATAAAGTTGGGGAAAATTCAAGCAGGAGAAGGAACTTCTTTGGGAGGTGGAAGAAAGAACTTTGGAGCTAAGAAAAGAGAAAGTGAGGCAAACGCGGTATCGAGTTTCAAGAATCGGAATTGGAATCGGAATCAGAATCAATATCAGCAACAACCCTACTATCATCAACCATCACAGATAGCTAGTATTGCCATCCCGGCAACATTACCACCACAACAACAACCACTTCAGCAACAATTACCTCAGCAGCAACCGCCACGCTTGCAGCAGCAACAGCAGCAACCTCAACAGCGAAATTTTGCTCCAAGACAATACCCAGACCGAAGAAGGGTGGTGGATAGGCACTTTGACACCCCAACAATGCCATACTCTCAGTTACTACAACACCTACTGCAATTAGAGTTGGTCCAGAAAAGGACGTTGGCACCTCTGATTGGCCAGCCCCCTCCCGGGTATGACGCCAACGCTAGGTGCGACTTCCACTATGGCGCTCCTGGTCACCATATTGACAATTGTAAAGCTTTTAAGCACAAGGTGCAAGACCTCATTGACAACAAGATTATCAACTTTAACCACGATGCGCCCAACGTTGTTCAAAATCCTATGCCAAAACATGGGGCAGGTGGAGTGAATGCTGTGGTTGAAGGAGAAAATTTAAACTTGGTATATGATGTCGAAGAGCTAAAGACTCCTTTGAGTTTTGTGAAAAGCAAGCTGTTAGGGAGTGGGGTGTTTCCTGGATGTGAAAAGGACTGTGAAGAATGTGCTGCCCATCCTGAAGGGTGTGAGAATTTGAAGAATTACATACAACGCATGATGAATGAAGGTGTTCTACAATTTGATAAGATCTGTGAGAAGGATGAAAAATTAAACGATGAAGAAGAGGATGAGGTGGCCACCATCTCTATCCCTTTCAAGTCAATTACTATTTCTGCGCCTCCGGTGCGACCTACCATTATATTCACCAAGGCGGGACCTGTGCCTTATGAGGACTCCAAAGCCATTCCTTGGAACTATGGAGCAGAATGCTATTACAACGGACAGAAACAGGAGTTGGAGAATTCGCCTGTTGATTCGGTCGACAATTTGGTAGGGGCTGGAGGAATGACTCGGAGTGGGAGAATATTTGCGCCTCCCGAAGTAAACGCAGAAAGGGCTGATAAAGGTAAAAGGAAATTTGTAGTAGAAGAAAGCTCTCAGGCTAGAGAAAAGGAGGCTGCGCTGAAAGACACCGAGGAGTTCATGCGCATGATAAGGAAGAGTGACTATAAGATTGTGGATCATCTCCAACAGACACCTTCAAAGATTTCCATCTTATCGTTGCTGTTATGTTCTGAGGCTCACAGAAGTGCTTTACTCAAGGTTCTTGATAACGCTTATGTACCACAAGAAATATCTGTGAACCAGTTGGAGGGAGTGATGGCCCATGTTAATGCAGGAAATGGGTTGGGATTTACGGATTTTGATTTAACACCAAAGGGGAGGAATCACAATTCGGCACTGCACATTTCCGTCGAATGTAAAGGAGTTGTTTTGTCTCATGTATTGGTAGACACTGGGTCATCATTAAATGTGTTACCCAAGAAAGCCCTCATGAAACTGGATATTCAAGGAGTAGTGTGCACCCCAAGCAGCTTAGTGGTTAGAGCCTTTGATGGGACAAGGAGGTCAGTACTTGGGGAACTGACTCTGCCAATTCAAGTTGGTCCGGAGGTTTTTGATGCAGTGTTTTATGTAATGGATATCAGCCCGACTTATAGTTGTCTTTTGGGGCGACCATGGATACACTCAGCAGGAGCTGTGACATCAACCTTGCACCAGAAATTGAAGTACATGGTGGACGGTAGCATCGTGACTGTCTGCGGTGAGGAGGATATCATGGTAAGTCATCTATCTTCATTCAAATACGTGGAGGTTGATGGTGAAATTCACGAAACCTTGTGCCAAGCTTTCGAAACAATTCAAATCAAGGAGAAGGCACCTGTGGAAGAAAAGGCGCCAGAAGTTTCTATGACGTCTTACAAGGATGCTCAAGCCATAGTGAAGTCTGGATCAGCACCAGGATGGGGGCAGGTGGTAAACGTCCCAAACAAGCAGGATAAGTTTGGACTAGGGTACAGCCCGTATGCTTCATCTTCACAGAGCGCTCCTCGCTACAAAGGTCCTGTTCAGTTTACTAGCAGTGGGGTCATCTTCGATCGTATCAATGCCATATCAGATGGGGAAGGAGATAGCGACTGTGATATGGATACATGGATCCAGCCATGCGTCCCCGGCCAAGGATTGAAGAATTGGAGCATGGAGAAAGTTGTCACAGTAACCTATGAAGAGTAATTGTTTTGTTTTGATTAATGTATTTCCATATGCTCTGCCCAAGGCATAATGGACTTTATTTGTAGGGCCCTATCTTTTATGCATGTGAACAATCTTTTATTATCAATTGAAAGTCGTCTTTTTCATTCAAAATTTTGTGATCCTTGTTTTTCTTGTTTTCATTTTTAACAATAAAATGGCAGTGTGGTTTGTGTTCGTTTTGTTTGCATATCATTTAAAAGCATAAAATCATCATCATCGCAGGTTATATATTTCAGATGCCACCGACTCAGACTCGTCTATGACTCGGTATGACTTTGACAATCCGATCTTTCAAGCTGAAGAAGAGATCGAGGAGGATGAAAACCTGCCGGAGGAGCTTGCCAGATTACTCAGACAAGAGGAGAAGGTCATCTTGCCTCATCAGGAGGAAATTGAAGTTATCAACTTGGGAACCAAAGAAGATAAGAAGGAGGTCAGAATAGGGGCCGCATTGCAAGGTGAGGTCAAGCAACGATTAATTGAGTTACTCCAAGAGTACAAAGATGTGTTTGCCTGGTCGTATGAGGATATGCCCGGACTTGACACAGATATCGTGGTTCATCGTCTGCCTCTTCGTGAAGAATGTCCTCCTGTCAAACAGAAATTGAGAAGAACGAGGCCAGACATGGCGGTAAAGATCAAGGAAGAAGTTCAAAAACAGTTAGATGCTGGATTTCTTGCCGTAGCCAACTACCCTCCTTGGGTCGCTAACATCGTGCCCGTGCCTAAAAAGGACGGTAAAGTTAGGATGTGTGTTGACTATAGAGACTTGAATAGAGCGAGCCCAAAGGATGATTTCCCGCTTCCCCATATTGACGTGCTTGTCGATAACACTGCGCAATACTCAGTGTTTTTTTTCATGGATGGCTTCTCCGGATATAATCAAATCAAGATGGCGCCCGAGGATATGGAGAAAACAACTTTCATTACACCTTGGGGGACTTTTTGCTATAAGGTGATGCCTTTCGGGTTGAAAAACGCAGGGGCAACTTATCAAAGAGCAATGGTCACGCTTTTTCACGACATGATGCATCACGAGATCGAAGTTTATGTCGACGATATGATTGCGAAGTCTCAAACGGAAGAGGGGCACTTGGTGAACCTTCTAAAGCTGTTTGAGAGGTTGAGGAAGTTCAAATTAAGGCTGAATCCGAGTAAATGCACCTTCGGCGTGCGGTCAGGAAAGCTTTTGGGTTTCATTGTTAGTGAAAAAGGTATTGAGGTTGATCCCGCGAAGATCAGGGCAATTCAAGAAATGCCAGCACCAAAGACTGAGAAACAGGTTCGGGGTTTCTTAGGTAGATTGAACTATATTGCAAGGTTCATATCTCACCTCACCGCCACTTGCGAGCCGTTGTTTAAACTTTTGAGAAAAGATCAGGCTGTCGTTTGGAATGAGAATTGCCAAAAGGCGTTTGATAAAATAAAGGAATACCTACAAGAACCCCCAATACTGATGCCCCCGGTGGCTGGGAGACCGTTGATAATGTACTTAACAGTTCTTGAAAATTCTATGGGTTGTGTTCTCGGTCAGCACGACGAGACTGGAAGAAAGGAGCACGCAATTTACTACTTGAGTAAAAAGTTCACGGACTGTGAATCCAGATATTCAATGTTAGAAAAGACTTGTTGCGCACTTGCTTGGGCCGCCAAGCGCCTAAGGCAGTATATGCTAAACCACACAACCATGTTGATTTCAAAGATGGACCCAATTAAGTACGTGTTCGAAAAGCAGGCGCTATCAGGAAGGATCGCTAGGTGGCAGATGATTCTAACAGAATATGATATTCAATATGTATCTCAAAAAGCTATTAAAGGTAGTGTTCTGTCAGAATACCTTGCAGAGCAGCCAGTCGATGATTATCGGCCAATGAAGTTTGATTTTCCTGATGAAGACATTATGTACTTGAAAATGAAAGATTGCGACGAGCCGTTGCCGGGCGAGGGACCGGAATTGGGTTCCCAGTGGAAATTAATCTTTGACGGCGCTGTTAACTCATACGGTAGTGGGATTGGGGCAATCATTACAACTCCCCACGGGTCCCATATACCATTCACCGCAAGGTTAACGTTCCCATGCACCAATAACGAGGCCGAGTACGAAGCGTGTATCATGGGTATTGAAGAAGCAATCGACTTAAGAATCAAGAACCTTGATATCTATGGAGATTCAGCCTTAGTGGTCAGCCAAATCAAGGGGGAGTGGGAGACGCGCCAGCCTAATCTGATCCCGTATATGAACTACGCAAGAAGGTTGCTACCTTTCTTCGATCGAGTAGAGCTTCACCATGTGCCAAGAGCCGAGAATCAGATGGCCGATGCCTTGGCTACTTTGTCCTCAATGTACAAAGTAAACTTCTGGAATGATGCTCCGATAATCGTCATTTCACGGCTCGATAGACCGGCATTTGTGTTCGCAGTAGAGGAAGCTCCTGATGGTAAACCATGGTTTTATGACATTCAGAACTTTCTTAAAAAACAAGAGTACCCGCCTGGGGCATCTACCCAAGACAAGAAGACTTTGAGGAGATTGTCCGGCAATTTTTATCTGAATCCAGACGGTGCGCTCTATCGGAGAAACCATGACTTAGTGCTACTAAGATGCGTGGACGAAAAAGAGGCAAATTTGCTTATGGAAGAGGTCCACGAAGGTGCTTTCGGAACACATGCAGGTGGGCATGCCATGTCTCGGAAATTGTTGAGGGCAGGATATTATTGGTTAACTATGGAGTCAGATTGCTTCAAGTACGCCAAGAAATGTCACAAATGTCAAATTTATGCCGACAAGATTCATGTACCGCCGTGTCCTTTGAATGTCATGTCGTCGCCGTGGCCTTTTTCCATGTGGGGCATTGATATGATTGGAAAGATCGAGCCGACCGCGTCCAATGGACACCGTTTTATCCTAGTGGCTATTGATTATTTCACCAAATGGGTCGAAGCGGCCTCTTATGCCAATGTCACAAAGCAGGTAGTGGCCCGATTCATCAAAAGAGATATCATCTGTCGATATGGGATACCCGAAAAGATCATCACTGACAATGGTTCTAATTTGAATAACAAGATGATGAAGGAACTGTGCCAGAACTTCAAAATTGAGCATCATAATTCTTCTCCCTATCGTCCGAAGATGAATGGCGCGGTGGAAGCGGCTAACAAAAACATTAAGAAGATAGTGCAGAAAATGGTGGTGACCTATAAAGATTGGCACGAGAAGTTGCCTTTCGCTTTACATGGATATCGTACTTCGGTACGCACTTCAACTGGGGCAACTCCTTTTTCGTTAGTATATGGCATGGAAGCTGTTCTGCCATTGGAGGTTGAGATCCCTTCTCTGAGAATACTGGTTGATGTCAAACTAGATGAAGCAGAATGGGTAAAGAACAGGTTGAATCCGCTCAGTTTGATGGATGAGAAAAGATTGGCGTCTCTCGCGTATGGTCGTTTGTATCAGAAGAGGATGAAGAGCGCCTATGATAAAAAGATACGTCCTCGGAGCTTTCAGACAGGCGACTTGGTGTTAAAGCGAATTCTCCTACCGCAGAATGATCACAGAGGCAAATGGACTCCTAACTATGAGGGTCCTTATGTGGTACGAAAGGTTTTCTCAGGAGGAGCCTTGCTACTTTCAACTATGGATGGTGAAGATTTTACATCCTCGGTGAACGCAGACGCAGTCAAAAAATATTTTGCTTAAGAAAACTCGCTGGAAAGAAAAAGAGTATCCAGGCAAGAATGAGGCATCCCGGCGAACCATAAAAAGATAGGTTCGGGCAAAATTAGGGATATAAGAAAAATGTGAGCCCGCAAAGTTGAAAACCTGAAAGGGCAACTTTGGCAAAAATGGGTATCCTGGTGAATCGAAAACCCGCAAGGGCGATTCAGGCAAAAATTAGGGATTTTAAAGCAAACGACTGCGGCCTGCACATTGATTACCACAAGCATAGCGGATTCTAGGGAGAACTCGAAGATCGACCATTCAAATCAATCTCTTCGGAGGTTAAAGTATCGAAGAGCGTCGAAGTCACGACAGTCATGGATGAGTCGTTACATGGTGTTTGTCTGTACCACATTGCCGACATTTTGTATTCCTTTTCCTGCAAATTAAGCTTTTTGCGCAGCTTTCTCTTTTCAGGAGTTGCATCCGATGTAAATTTGCCTATTTTTAGGCCTTCCATCAATAAAACATACTATTCAGAAAAAAGCTTTCTATTCCGTTCTTTACTTTTTACCATTTTTGATTACGAAAGACGTCTAACACTTTGATGGGAAAAGAAATTGCATACATAAAACGTGTGGGCTTTTCTAATTGTCAATCAAGACATTTGATTTTTAACTAAGATCACAGTTGATAATTTAACGTTGGCTGTACAACACTTTTGTCTATTTATTGTTGTCCCCGAGCAGAGATCGTTAATCTCCATCCCCCCAACAGAGAGAGTGTGGGATAGCCTCCCAGTAAATCTTGTTCAAAATCCCTAGCAGATAGCGGATTCAATCTCCAGCAGAAGAGAGTAATTCACAGCGCTCAGCTGTTGTTTCCCCAGTAGAGCTATTCTGTTTAATCATTCACATTTGATTTCCCCAGCGGGGTGGATGTTGCACCCCAAAATTTGACCAACAATTATCTATCCATCAAGTGTTGGAAGGTTGATACCTTCATCAGGAAGTTCAAGAGATCCTCAGAGGAAGTGGATTGAAACCAGGGTTGTGTGCTTCATAGCTTGAGAGTTGTGGGTGCCCCTCAGATGATTCTGAGACTTTGAGAATGAACTTGATGTTTTGAGAAAGTGTATGAGATGTCTTGAAAGCCATCATGAAGCCCAGAGAAGTCATTATGCAAGAATTCAGAAGATTCAACCATGAATGGTAGAATTAGGGTTTTGACTGGGTCAACCCTAGGATAACTGAAGATTTGGAGAGGGTTGAGACCTAATCCAAGGGCCATGAGATCATGCAATGATGTATAGAGATGTTATAAAGATGATTCCTAGACCAACTCATCATGATTGAGGAGTTTGAGAAGTTTCAAATTAGGGTTTCCAAGGATTGTCAGTAGGAAAACCCTAATTTGATCCCTATCTTCCAGGCAGTTTTAGCTCAAGATGTGATTGATATCTCATCTTCCCCATAACATGAATGTTGTAGAGCTTGTTCTAAGCTTTAATTTGAGTGGTGGAAGTCCTTGATAGGAGTTACAGAGCTCAAGTTATGGTTTTGACAAATTACAGGTCAGCAGAGGTGTGTGAATCTGGGTCCTTGAAAGTCACCCAACTTGCAGACAACTTTTGCCCTAGTAGGAGGATTCCTATGACTTCTTGGTCAACATGAATGTTGGAGAGGACCTTCTTAGCTTTAATTTGAGTGGTAGAAGTCCTTGATTGGATTTGTGGAACTCAACTTATGGTTTGAACAAGACAGGGGTATTTTGGTCATTTGTCAGTTATAGGTCATTTTAGCCAATGCCTAAAACTCTTATTTCCAAGCCTCAAATGGAAAAACTAAAAACATGAAATTTGCTCAAAATGTGATTTTAAGTCTAGATAGAAGGTCACAAATTGTTGGAAAAGCTCATAGCATGAGATTACATGATTGGTCAAAAATGAACTAAAAAAGGCTTATAACTTTGAAAAGTTGAAATTGAAAAGTGATTTGGGAGATCCACAAATCCAAAATAGGTCATCCAATATATCATTTTGATTGGAAAAACCATTTTGAGAACATTGGTTTAGCTAGAATTTTCATTTGAGGTCTAAAAATGGGTGATGCTTTGAAAAGTCATTACTTGAAAAAGAAGGCAATGTTGAAAAACCCTACATAAGCCAAAAATGAACTTGTTTTTCACTCATCCCTTCTCAATAACTCATGTAAGGAGAATTTAAGACAAAATTGCAAGGCATAACATATGAGATATGAGATATCCAACTTGGCATGTCATGAGAATTTCAAGAAGTTTCCACCACATTCTAGATGAATCTAGACACATCCAAAGATCATTATAAAGAGAATGCCATGAAGAGAATTCAAGGTTGGTGATAGAGAGCATTTTCAGAGGGGAGAGAGAGGGAGAGATAGCCATTGAAGCAATTTCTTCAAGTTCAAGCAACTCAAGAATTCTTCCACCACAAGCCTTCTCTTTCACAACAAGTGCAAACAGAAACTTGTACATCCTCAGAGGATCTCATTGAAGCCATTTCAAGCCTTGGAACCATCTCCACGAGCATCTACCACCTCTCTTTGACAGGTTGGTTTTTCTCTATGATTCCCCTAATTTATGCACTTTTCAGTAGTTTCCTAGGTATATAATTGATGCATTAGGTTAGTTGATGTAACCCTAAGAGTTAGAGCAAGATTTGTGAGGTTTCACACCAGAGCCATGGTTCTTTAATCTTCAATAACTGGCTGTTTAATGAGTTTTAGGTAACACGAATTAGGTTAGAATGACCAGGATAACATCAAGAACAAGATTGCAGCTTTAGTTTTGAGTTTAATTAGGGTTGATCTCAGAGAAATATTTTGAACCATGATCTTGTTGCTTTCTGTTAGAATTATCTAGGGCGAGTTATGGAAAAGGTGAGCGCATGGCTGTGTTCTAGGCATTTAGTAGAGCGTTTTTTGTTTTGGAATCTTGTTGAACCGTGGCCTGAGCAGGGAGATAGAGGAGCTCGAAGATTTGAGTGCATGAGAGAGGGTTCTGAAAACCCTAGAGTGTTTTGGGGACGATGAAGATGATCCGTTGGATCAAGCTCAGAGTTGGACCAATTCATCAAATCCAATGGCTGTGGTTAAGTCTGAGAAGTGGAGGGAAGAATTCAAATATATTGAAACGCAGCCGTTTCATTAAACCGGTTCTGGGCTTATGCGCTATCCCCACCCCCCTTTTTGCTGGCCCATATGTTTTTAGTTAGCGAGATTTGCTGTTCATACCCCCCCTCCCTTATTTGTTTTAATTTCTTTAATTTTCTTTTAATATTTTTTCTGTTTTGTTTAATTCATTAAAAATTGATAAAAAATGATTTTTCACTTCTTCTTTTTTCTATGATTAGATGAAAATGTGTAGAAAATATTAAAAATAAAAATGGGATTTTATTTTTTAGTCTAGTATTTTTAATAGATTTTCCTTTTAAATAGCTTTTATATTGTTTAATTTTGTATCATGATTTTGTAGGAATTATTTTAAGACCTTCCCTTAGGTTTTTTAATCCATTCTTTTTTGTGCAATTAGATGATGAATCATAGTTCCCCATAGGATTTTTTCTAGAATTTTAGAATTAAGTTTTGATTAGTTTAATTAGGGTAGACTTAGGGTATCCTAATTAGGGTTTAGATTGTGTTTAGGTGATGAATTCCTTTCTTTGATTAAGTTTTGTCTTGATTTTTAGGTAGAGGCCTATGTAGATGTTAAGAGTAGGTGTTGAGGACCCTTGTGAATAATTCTTAGGTTTTTCCCCATTAGTTTAGTATTTTTAGGTATTTTCTGAAGTTGCCTATTGATTTTGTCTCCCCTGTGGTTATCTGTCCATCTTTGGGGTTCATTGTGGGGAATTTGTTGTGGGGCTTGTGTTGCCTTGAAGACCTTGATGGAGAGCATCATGAGGAGAAGCTTGTAGATCAAGATTCAGAGACCCAGAGCTTGGTTTTTTCTCTGTCTGTGAGGTTTGAGATCCTGAAGTTTGAAGGAAGTTCATGGTACTTTCCTGAGGAAGGCACTATGAATGACTTTCATTCTTTCTTCTCACCTCTTTCTTAAGTATCCAATGATGTTGGAGCCAACTTGTGAGTTTAATTTCTCCTGAGGAGGAATATAAACTGATCACCTGTTGTTGAGCCACATGGGATACAACTCCTAAGTGGAAGCCTCCTAGTACTTTCCCGAGGAAGGTCCTATGGGTCTATTCACTTAGTTCCATTAGTTTATCTAGGATTTCTCAAGTATCCAATGATGTTGGAGCCAACTTGTGAGTTTAATTTCTCCTGAGGAGGAATGTAAACTGATCACATGTTGTTGAGCCACATGGGATACAACTCCTAAGTGGAAGCCTCCTAGTACTTTCCTGAGGAAGGTCCTATGAGTCTATTCATTTAGTTCCACTAGTTCAGATAGGATTTCCTAAATATCCAGTGATGTTGGAGCCTGCTTGTGAGTTTAATTTCTCCTGAGGAGGAATATAAACTGATCACAGTGGTTGAGCCACATAGGGTATGACTCCTGAGTATACACCTCCTAGTGCTTTCCTGAGGAAGACACAATGAGTCTGCTTGCTTAGCTCCCTGTCTTTGGTAAGCTTGTTCTGAAGCTTGAAGACTGGGATTGATTTCTCTTGTTTAGGGCTTTGCTTAGATTTGATTCAGGATTTTGTGATTAGGGTTAGGGTTAGAGAATAGATGATTCTTCCTCAAGTTTGTGTTTTGTTTGCCTGATGGCACTCCATTTCCTTTATCTGTCTATTGCTTGATAGCATGTTGTTTATCTTCAGTATGATTACCGTTATTTCATGACTGGCTTGAGGTTGAGACGAGCTTGTGGTGGCTGAAGCCCCACACACATTTCCTCCCTCACTTGCATTGCATGCATTTTACTGTTAAAGCTGATGCTTTTGTCTGTTTCTGTGTATCATTGACATGATCCCTTAGGACTCTCATTTCCTCTGATGAGGATCTGATGATAGACTTTTAGGTTGAAACCTATGCATGACAACATCTAGGAGTTCCCTGTTCAAACCTCAACCATAGGATGAATCCATGGCATGATAACAGTAGGACTTGATAGCCTCCCTCATAGTTGAGCCTTTTAACCTGTAGTTTCCCGAACTACGTTTGCTCTGATCTTTCATACCAGATGAAAGTACGTAGGCATAGGATGCGACGTCCTAGCGAGCAACCTTCCCCACCTTCACCCGTAGTTAGGCGAACTACGTTGACTCTGATTTCTCATTCTCTGATGAGAATACGTAGGCATAAAGTGCGATGCTTTGCCGAGTCATTTTTCTTTTCTTTTTCAGCCAGCCTTGATAGGTAGATAGATTATAACCAACCCGTCCAAGTAAACAAACAAGCGAGGATCCCGTCGAGTACGACGGACGTGAGGGGTGCTAATACCTTCCCCTTGCGTAACCGACTCCCGAACCCAGACAATGGTTGCGATGACCTTGTCTTACCCTTTTTCGTCAGGTTTTTCCGATCGTTTCCTTTCCCGCTCTGAGGGATAAATAACGAAAGGTGGCGACTCTTCTGTTTTGCCGGCACCTTATTTTCGCGCAAGCGACAGCTGGCGACTCTGCTGGGGAAGTGATCTTCGGTTCCCTATGAGAGTCAATCCTATCGTTTGTGTGTTTGCTTGTTGGGTTGCGTTTATTTATCGCATTTTTACTTCCCGCACTTTACTTCCCGCATTTTATTTCCCGCATTTTATTTCCAGTTTGATATGATTATCTGTGCTGCTGTGGGAGAGGGATGTTACTGTGAGTGAAAAGCCGGACCTGGGCTTGAGTACACACCTAGATATAGTTGCGGAGAAGTAGTAGACGAACCTGTCTGCTGAGCAGGCACAGTTCCCTACGAAAATCTGCGCTCAGACGAGATTCTTGCAGAGGTGCTCCTTTCCGGTCCTGAGGATCTGAGGGGAGTCCAGACGTGAGGATTGTCGACTCTGGGGACCGATCATTTGGAAGTCAGCTAAGAGAGGCCTCTTCATGACTTGACGATGCCACTCCTTCTGGGAATCGTATTGTCACTCATGAAAGTCTGTGACGCTGACAACCGCATAGGATGCCGTACCTTTGTCCGTGGATTAGGTCCATCATACCTGTGAGTGGGGTTGGGATATTGCAGGAAACTTTGACCTCCAGACTACCTGGTTTTCTTGACAGTGAATCAGTTATGTTGGGTTCTCAGTTGCAGAGATGTTCTTGATAGAGCAAGGGTTTGATCAGAGGATTTTATCATCGGGTGTTTGTCTGTTCCTGATAGAGCAGGTTCCGATCAGAGTATTGTTATCAGAGGTTTGTTCTGGATGGAGCAGATTTTTGAGTGGGGTCTGAGGATCTCATCAGCAGTTGTTATTTGTTCTTGATAGGGCAGATTTTGAGTGGGGTTTGAAGATCTCATCAGCAGCTGTGTGTTTGTTCTTGAGAGGGCAGATTTGTGATTTGGGGTCCGAAGACTTCATCAACAGATATTCCTTGATCTTGCATCTGGGGTCCTTATTATCAGGCGCTTATGCTTGTCAGAGCAGAATTTTGATCTCGATCCTACCAGATGGTTATTCTCAGCAGATCAGATCAGTGGTTTTACACCGGGGTTTCCTTCTCATCAGCGACTGTTGACATCGAATCTCCACAGCAGCCACCGGGATATATTATTGCATGACTGCATTTTGCATTAGCTTGCATACTCATGTTTGCATTCCATTAGCATGTGTCTGTGCTGCAGGCGCGTTTCGTACCCTGATCCTGGTGTCCCGAGCAATATGAGATATTTTCTTCCATGAATGGATCCAGTCTTATCATTGCATTGACACTATGTTGGCACGTTGACACCAGAATCAGGGGTGATCTCCTGGACGTACAGACACCCATAATTCATCTTGCATGGCAGAAGCCGGGACTTGTCTTCTAACCCTTGTGTTTGCAGGTTTGACTCAGAATCAAGCAGCTCAGATTGATGGAGCAGGTACAAGCGGAACTGGGGAAAATCCAAAGCCAGCTGGGGCAGGTCATGAATGACATACAGGCAGTGCGTCTGGACCAGCAAGTACTCAGAGAGGAGAATCAGCAGCTGCAGAATCAGTTGAGCTTTCTCATGGGAGTGGTAAGAAGTATGCTAAAGAAGGAGAGTGGTCAAGCACCCAAAGAGGAGACCAAAGTGCTTCCCCCATTGCCGTCAGTTCCACCTGTGCTGAAGCCAAGTGAACCTCATAGACAGCATGAAGCTCGAGGCCTGTCTCGTCATCAGCCGCGCCAGGCATCTCAGAATAACCCTGAAGGTTATGGTCAAAAGAAGAAGCTACTTGATAGAGCTGTGGACCCACTACCTGTGAGTTATGCCCAGCTGCTGCCGCTGTTGGTTCAGAACCGTGTTCTCAAGCTTCGGACCTCAAATCCACCAGATGACGTGTCACCAGACGTTGATCTAAGCATGCGTTGTGATTTCCACTCAGGAGCACCAGGGCACCATGTTGAAACATGCAAGGCTCTCAGGAATAAGATTCAGGACCTTATTGACTCAAGGGCGATTAGGCTTGTGTCGGGCGGCATAAGAGCATCGGGAAAGTTCATCCCTTACCCTGCGGAAGAGGTGGATGATTCCACTCCTTTGCCTGAGGCTGAGAAAGATCTGGAATATGTCCCGCGACCTTTGGTGACTGAATCGCCTCGCTCGCAGTTTCTACCTGGATCAAGTTCGAGGATGCAAGCGCCTAAACGAGAGACCGTTGCCGCTCAGAAACGACGACCTCTTACTCTTGGGCGGAAGGGATACCAGCACCAGGATCACAAGAGACCTCGCAACCACTTAGAACAAAGGAATGCTTCTCTCCATCCAGTGCCTGTGCCGTATAGCCAGATTCTTCCACTGTTGATTCAGAATTCCTTGGTGGAACCGAAAGCTCTCAAGCCCGCGCCAGAGCCTTACCCTCCAGGGTACGATCCCCATGCTCAGTGTGGCTACCATGGTGGATCTCCAGGGCATTCAACTGAAGATTGCAAGGCTTTCCAGGCGAAAGTGCAACAATTGATCGACAAAGGGTGTATTTCCTTTCCAGACGGAGTTTTGGTTGTACGTGACAACCTCTCAGCTGTTTGAGCTCGCAGATTCAGAGGGTTATTTCCAGAAGCCGGTGGTCCAGACAGGCAGACGTCCTCAGCATTGGCAGTCCTCAGACTTTTTACCATTTGCATTTGTAGTTTCTTTTTTGTTAGTTACTACTTGCTGTTAAACATTGTATGTTTAGAATGGTAATATTAATAAAGTGACGATGCATTTTTCTGAATTAGTTATGTCGTTGTCACTCATTTATTGCATTACACTGACATTTGCGTTTTATTTACTCCGATTTCTTACTATGATTAGCAATGAGCGGAGGGAGGATGATGAAACTGAATACTCATAGCCAATGATCGTATTGCTTTCAGATAAAACTTTGCCGATGACGTACAAGGCATTATTTCAAATCCCTAAACACCGGAGAGATAAGGAAGAGAATCCCTTGTTAACCACTTCGAGCCGAGAAGTAGGAGTTTCTTTCGAACTTTTGAACCCTCACATCGTAACCCGGGGCAGGGTAGTTGTCAGTTAGCTTGATCGAGCGTTCAAGTCTTATAGAGGAGTGTTGTCCTTCGAGGACCAATCACATCATATTCCTCTCCAGAGGTCGTACCTCATCAACCACAATGGTTAAACCTCACCAATCAGGAGTGAGACAGTTATAATCCTTTCGGAGCAATCAAGACAACCAGTGTCGCACGACTTGTTCCAAAGAAAAAAAAGGAATAAGAAAGCCCGCTAAGTAAAAAAGGAAAGCTAGAAAGCAAATGCTTAGGCAAAAATCAGGGCATCCCGCTGGATTTCAAAAAGAAAAATTGAAAAGAACTCAAAAGGAGTCAGTCCAGGCAAAAATTAGGGAATCAAATCAAAAGAATGAAAAAGAAAGGATATAAAAAAGAAAAATCCTCGAACAAGGACGAAGTCGTGTAGACACAGACACCGAAAACGAAAAAGGAGTAACTGTCACTCCGAAACACCTTGAGAATTCTTTAACCAGTTGTTCCCAATGTTCAACATACCTCTCGAAGAGGAGAGCGCTCGAGCTAAGTTAACTGAACTTTAGGATCGGAGAACATCACGTAGAAGGGGTGGGTACAAATCATAATTTGAGCCAAATATCCTTTGTTTCACGAACCGTGAACCCGACCACGATACAACCCTTAAAAGACCTAATTGAGGCAGGGTTTATTCTGAGAGCGCATTACGATAAGGTTGAGTAACCTGACTCCTTCATGATTTGCTAATCATATCCTTATTGCGTTTTTTTTACATCAGCACTACGTTTGAACTCTTGAGTTCATTCGTCACTCACTAGCATGACACGTAAATGAGTGACAGTACAACATTTTTTCGAAATTTGCATGAACACTGCATTAAAATTACTATTCGTGAATAAACAATTTTAATTGCAGGTCGGTAGCTGATGCGGAGGAACTTCAACAGGGAATAGTCAATCAGGACTGAATCGTCAGAGGTCTGGGTCAGAATGGTATGCTGTGAAACCCTGTGAATCTGGGACATCGACTTCCAGTGAGTTTGGAACCGGTTTGTCTGAGGACAAGTCCCGAAGCATCAGTTGATTATGGGGCAGTTCAGGCAAGAAGCAGTTGGCCGGAAGTGAATCTTCTCGAGACCCAATCAGGGGCAGTTATCCAGAATTCTTGCGGTTTGAGCGCAGATCCCTCCAGCATTCGATCAGAGCATGTTGAGTCGCTCATCGCTCGTTCAGGGGCAAACTACTTCAGAGATTTTGAAGCCGACCATGCTGAAAGTTGATTAGTTGAGGATGAATCCTCCCGTTGTGCAGATGCTGGGGCAAGTCCTCTGAAGATTGTCTTGTTGCCAGTTGCTTTCGGCTCAGAATGAATTATTCCCAAAGGTCGGATTGGGGCAAGTTGAAATGCACTGGGGCAAATTGTTCAAATGAGTTTGTTCACCCTAGCAAGAATTGAGTATCGGGGAATCGTGTCATTACCCCGCCGAAACCTGAACCTTCTGAGGAAGCCTGGTAGTCATTGGATTGCTATCCTACAGCATAACCTGTTACTTGACTCCATGCTTGGTAGCCTGTGTTGACGTTGTTGAATCAAGATCGTTTCTCAGCAGAGGCGCACAGTTTGAGGTTGTTCCCCCTGTACAGTTTGAGACTGCAGCAGATTGAGATGGCGTTTACCCCTCATCAGATTAGGGTCAAGATTACCCTCAGTAGACCAGGATTGATATCCCCGAAGCAGGGCGAGCCCTCCTTCTCCAGCAGAGTTCAGTATCTTCTCCTCCGTAGAATCTAAACGCAAGATGGTGAGCATTGATATGTTTTCCCCGGGTAGAGGTGATTCTCTTCCCCAAGCAGACGCGTCCTGAAGGAATGTCACCTCATCAGCTGAGTCAAGCACCGAAGAATGATGTCGTCTCTCCCCAGCACCGGGTCACAAGTGCAGAGTTCATAGAAGTGTTCGGGCGTCGAAGCTCGTGTTTTCCCCAGTAAAGTCACCGAAGCAGGTGTTTTCCCCCGCACCGGGTCACAAGTGCAGGTTTCGCAGGAGGCTGTTGGTACGCCGAAGTATGCAGTAACTGATGATGCCAGACTGAAGTCTCCAGCGGAATTGAAATTCCTCACCAGAGTCAGGCTCTCTCCTGAAGTTCGATGATTCCTTCTTCCCCAGTAGAGTGTTGGAACAGCTGATGTTGTATTCCCCTGCAGAGTTGTACTCTCCCCCGAAGGCAGATGATTCTTTCTTCCCCAGTGGAATCGAATTCCCCATCAGAGTCGTACTCTCCAGTGAAATAGAATGATTTCTCTTCCCGGCTGAGTCCGCAGAAAAACAGAATCCTTGGAAGTCGGTCAGATTATGATCGATGTTCCCCAGCAGAGCATTGAACAGCTGATGCTGTATTTCCCCCTGAGTCGCACTCTCTCCAGCAAAGCAGAATGATTTCTCCTTCCTCAGCCGAGTTTGCAGATGTCCAAGGGATCCGAATCCTTGGAAGTTGATCAGATCATGATTGGTTTTTCCCCAATGGAGTGATGAGCAGCTGAAGTTGGTTCCCCACAGAGTGGTCATCCCCAGAAGAGTAGCCCTGACGGCCGCGCAATTCATTCTCGCGATTGATATCAGCAGATCCAAGTTCTCGTAGAGCTTCGTCCCCTGCAGCAGTCAGTTGAAGTTGTTCCCCTGCAGCAGCTCGCGGAAGGTCAATTCCCCGGACAGAGCCTAATTGATATTGGCGTGTTCACATTCTCCTCAGCAGGATGATTCCTCTACCTGAGTGGTTCTTTCTCCTTGACAGAAGGATTTCCCCCTTCGGCATTTATTTTGCTGACGGGATCGCATCATTGTGCATGATTGCATAGCATTGTGCATGACTGCATAGCATTTAAACGTTGCAATAGCATTGTGCATGATTGCATGGCATTTAGCATAACCGCATATCATTCCCATGTGGGGCATAGCGCAGAAGCATACGCATCATAAGCGTGATCTAGGTCATCATCATCCTTGTTGAACAGGTATCCCACCAAGAGACCAGTTGCTCAGGACGATTCCTGATATTCTCTCCAACAAGGTCGCTTTCTTAAGATGATTCTTAAAAAACCCCGGTGTAATCCCCACAGTCGCTCGCTCGCTCAAGATGATTTTTGAGATCCCCAGCAAAGTCTTCAGTTCCAGATGATTCTCGAACTCCTCGGCAGGGCCATTTTCTTAAAGATGATTCTTAAGACCTCAGTACAGCTTCCCGAGTTGTTCGCCAAGTATGATACTTGAGATCCCCAATAGCGCCTCCAGCAAGAGTTGCCCAGGAAGATTTCTGGAATACCCAACAGAATGTTTGTTCCAGAAAGGTTATTAGTTCAGGACGATTCTTGAAGATACCCGATGGATCTGTTTGGTCAAGATGATTCTTGAAGCCCTGAGCAGCATGATATGTCTGCTCCAACAATGATGTCTAATCTGAAGATGGATTTCGTAAGCGCCCGATGGCGATATCAGAAGGTTCCTGTGAGTTCAGACTTCCGTGTTGAAGAATCAACGGGGGGCTAAAGACAAGGTTCCAGAGTTTGTAGATACAACAGAGTGATTCGTGTGAGTCTGAGGACCAAGTCAGTTATCCTGAGGTGATGATTGATTGCGATCAAGTGAAGGATATGTCTTCTGGCTGAAGTCGAAGATGTTTCTCCAGCTGAAGCGGAGTTTTGCCTGAAGGCAAAGGGTTTGAATCCCCGTAGAGTCATGAATGGCTCAGGATACCACTTCTCTGACTGAAGTCACAGATTTCCTAAGCTGAAGCGAAGGTGCCTAAGGGCAAGGTTATTCCCCAAGGTCATGAATGACCTAGGATTCATTTTTCGGACTGAAGGCCGAAGTATATCCCTGACCGAAGTCTCGGATGTTCTATAGCAGAGGAGGAGTTGCCTGAAGGCAGGTCCCTGTATCCTTGAAGGCCAAGGACCACTTTCTTCAGACTGAAGTCGAAGATACCTCCTGCAGAGTTGCCATCCTTGAAGGCCAAGGATGCTTATCTTCAGAAGTACTTGAAGATCTTTTCTAGCTGAAGCTGGAAGTGGCCAGGGGCCAGGGTTTCATATATCTTTAATAGTGAAGTTCTACGGTGGGCAGTGTGCAGTAGTATTCGGATGTTCGTTATGGTTCTGAGGGTGAACCCCATATCAGAGTGTGCTCGATTAAGTCTCTCATCCCCAGCGGAGTAGCTCCAAATACGCAAGTCTACCTTTTGCTCCATTTACCAGGGGTAAACCCCAGGTCGGAGTTGTTCAGGGTTGCATTTTTGTCCGACGGCGAGGTCAGAGTATGTTTGTTCGACGGCGAGGTTGGATATTTGTCCGACGGCGATGTTGAATGTGTTTGACGGCGAGGTTGAATGTTTGTTTGACGGCGAGGTCAGACTCTTTAAATCCCCAGTAGAGATGATGTTTGTACGACGGCAATGTCGAGTGTCTCTCAGAGCGACGTTTGTTTCCGGCGGCGGTGTCAGATTTAGTTCTCCAGCGGTGATGTTGGGTATTTTGATTGTCTGACGGTGATGTCAGGTCGATATTTCTCCAAGCTAGTTGTTGAGCAGCTAGTGTTGCAGTATTCAAAGAGTTGTTCCCCGCAGAGTACCGTGTGCTCGTGCAGTTGGCAAATTTTCGGGTTTACCGGTATTCAACCGTCTCGTACCTTGATTGGTTGAAAGCCGTTCGCTTCTCACCCAGTCAGGTCCAAGCCGTTTGAATAGGGGCAGCTGTTGCACCCCAAAATTTGACCAACAATTATCTATCCATCAAGTGTTGGAAGGTTGATACCTTCATCAGGAAGTTCAAGAGATCCTCAGAGGAAGTGGATTGAAACCAGGGTTGTGTGCTTCATAGCTTGAGAGTTGTGGGTGCCCCTCAGATGATTATGAGACTTTGAGAATGAACTTGATGTTTTGAGAAAGTGTATGAGATGTCTTGAAAGCCATCATGAAGCCCAGAGAAGTCATTATGCAAGAATTCAGAAGATTCAACCATGAATGGTAGAATTAGGGTTTTGACTGGGTCAACCCTAGGATAACTGAAGATTTGGAGAGGGTTGAGACCTAATCCAAGGGCCATGAGATCATGCAATGATGTATAGAGATGTTATAAAGATGATTCCTAGACCAACTCATCATGATTGAGGAGTTTGAGAAGTTTCAAGTTAGGGTTTCCAAGGATTGTCAGTAGGAAAACCCTAATTTGATCCCTATCTTCCAGGCAGTTTTAGCTCAAGATGTGATTGATATCTCATCTTCCCCATAACATGAATGTTGTAGAGCTTGTTCTAAGCTTTAATTTGAGTGGTGGAAGTCCTTGATAGGAGTTACAGAGCTCAAGTTATGGTTTTGACAAATTACAGGTCAGCAGAGGTGTGTGAATCTGGGTCCTTGAAAGTCACCCAACTTGCAGACAACTTTTGCCCTAGTAGGAGGATTCCTATGACTTCTTGGTCAACATGAATGTTGGAGAGGACCTTCTTAGCTTTAATTTGAGTGGTAGAAGTCCTTGATTGGATTTGTGGAACTCAACTTATGGTTTGAACAAGACAGGGGTATTTTGGTCATTTGTCAGTTATAGGTCATTTTAGCCAATGCCTAAAACTCTTATTTCCAAGCCTCAAATGGAAAAACTCAAAACATGAAAGTTGCTCAAAATGTGATTTTAAGTCTAGATAGAAGGTCACAAATTGTTGGAAAAGCTCATAGCATGAGATTACATGATTGGTCAAAAATGAACTAAAAAAGGCTTATAACTTTGAAAAGTTGAAATTGAAAAGTGATTTGGGAGATCCACAAATCCAAAATAGGTCATCCAATATATCATTTTGATTGGAAAAACCATTTTGAGAACATTGGTTTAGCTAGAATTTTCATTTGAGGTCTAAAAATGGGTGATGCTTTGAAAAGTCATTACTTGAAAAAGAAGGCAATGTTGAAAAACCCTACATAAGCCAAAAATGAACTTGTTTTTCACTCATCCCTTCTCAATAACTCATGTAAGGAGAATTTAAGACAAAATTGCAAGGCATAACATATGAGATATGAGATATCCAACTTGGCATGTCATGAGAATTTCAAGAAGTTTCCACCACATTCTAGATGAATCTAGACACATCCAAAGATCATTATAAAGAGAATGCCATGAAGAGAATTCAAGGTTGGTGATAGAGAGCATTTTCAGAGGGGAGAGAGAGGGAGAGATAGCCATTGAAGCAATTTCTTCAAGTTCAAGCAACTCAAGAATTCTTCCACCACAAGCCTTCTCTTTCACAACAAGTGCAAACAGAAACTTGTACATCCTCAGAGGATCTCATTGAAGCCATTTCAAGCCTTGGAACCATCTCCACGAGCATCTACCACCTCTCTTTGACAGGTTGGTTTTTCTCTATGATTCCCCTAATTTATGCACTTTTCAGTAGTTTCCTAGGTATATAATTGATGCATTAGGTTAGTTGATGTAACCCTAAGAGTTAGAGCAAGATTTGTGAGGTTTCACACCAGAGCCATGGTTCTTTAATCTTCAATAACTGGCTGTTTAATGAGTTTTAGGTAACACGAATTAGGTTAGAATGACCAGGATAACATCAAGAACAAGATTGCAGCTTTAGTTTTGAGTTTAATTAGGGTTGATCTCAGAGAAATATTTTGAACCATGATCTTGTTGCTTTCTGTTAGAATTATCTAGGGCGAGTTATGGAAAAGGTGAGCGCATGGCTGTGTTCTAGGCATTTAGTAGAGCGTTTTTTGTTTTGGAATCTTGTTGAACCGTGGCCTGAGCAGGGAGATAGAGGAGCTCGAAGATTTGAGTGCATGAGAGAGGGTTCTGAAAACCCTAGAGTGTTTTGGGGACGATGAAGATGATCCGTTGGATCAAGCTCAGAGTTGGACCAATTCATCAAATCCAATGGCTGTGGTTAAGTCTGAGAAGTGGAGGGAAGAATTCAAATATATTGAAACGCAGCCGTTTCATTAAACCGGTTCTGGGCTTATGCGCTATCCCCACCCCCCTTTTTGCTGGCCCATATGTTTTTAGTTAGCGAGATTTGCTGTTCATACCCCCCCTCCCTTATTTGTTTTAATTTCTTTAATTTTCTTTTAATATTTTTTCTGTTTTGTTTAATTCATTAAAAATTGATAAAAAATGATTTTTCACTTCTTCTTTTTTCTATGATTAGATGAAAATGTGTAGAAAATATTAAAAATAAAAATGGGATTTTATTTTTTAGTCTAGTATTTTTAATAGATTTTCCTTTTAAATAGCTTTTATATTGTTTAATTTTGTATCATGATTTTGTAGGAATTATTTTAAGACCTTCCCTTAGGTTTTTTAATCCATTCTTTTTTGTGCAATTAGATGATGAATCATAGTTCCCCATAGGATTTTTTCTAGAATTTTAGAATTAAGTTTTGATTAGTTTAATTAGGGTAGACTTAGGGTATCCTAATTAGGGTTTAGATTGTGTTTAGGTGATGAATTCCTTTCTTTGATTAAGTTTTGTCTTGATTTTTAGGTAGAGGCCTATGTAGATGTTAAGAGTAGGTGTTGAGGACCCTTGTGAATAATTCTTAGGTTTTTCCCCATTAGTTTAGTATTTTTAGGTATTTTCTGAAGTTGCCTATTGATTTTGTCTCCCCTGTGGTTATCTGTCCATCTTTGGGGTTCATTGTGGGGAATTTGTTGTGGGGCTTGTGTTGCCTTGAAGACCTTGATGGAGAGCATCATGAGGAGAAGCTTGTAGATCAAGATTCAGAGACCCAGAGCTTGGTTTTTTCTCTGTCTGTGAGGTTTGAGATCCTGAAGTTTGAAGGAAGTTCATGGTACTTTCCTGAGGAAGGCACTATGAATGACTTTCATTCTTTCTTCTCACCTCTTTCTTAAGTATCCAATGATGTTGGAGCCAACTTGTGAGTTTAATTTCTCCTGAGGAGGAATATAAACTGATCACCTGTTGTTGAGCCACATGGGATACAACTCCTAAGTGGAAGCCTCCTAGTACTTTCCCGAGGAAGGTCCTATGGGTCTATTCACTTAGTTCCATTAGTTTATCTAGGATTTCTCAAGTATCCAATGATGTTGGAGCCAACTTGTGAGTTTAATTTCTCCTGAGGAGGAATGTAAACTGATCACATGTTGTTGAGCCACATGGGATACAACTCCTAAGTGGAAGCCTCCTAGTACTTTCCTGAGGAAGGTCCTATGAGTCTATTCATTTAGTTCCACTAGTTCAGATAGGATTTCCTAAATATCCAGTGATGTTGGAGCCTGCTTGTGAGTTTAATTTCTCCTGAGGAGGAATATAAACTGATCACAGTGGTTGAGCCACATAGGGTATGACTCCTGAGTATACACCTCCTAGTGCTTTCCTGAGGAAGACACAATGAGTCTGCTTGCTTAGCTCCCTGTCTTTGGTAAGCTTGTTCTGAAGCTTGAAGACTGGGATTGATTTCTCTTGTTTAGGGCTTTGCTTAGATTTGATTCAGGATTTTGTGATTAGGGTTAGGGTTAGAGAATAGATGATTCTTCCTCAAGTTTGTGTTTTGTTTGCCTGATGGCACTCCATTTCCTTTATCTGTCTATTGCTTGATAGCATGTTGTTTATCTTCAGTATGATTACCGTTATTTCATGACTGGCTTGAGGTTGAGACGAGCTTGTGGTGGCTGAAGCCCCACACACATTTCCTCCCTCACTTGCATTGCATGCATTTTACTGTTAAAGCTGATGCTTTTGTCTGTTTCTGTGTATCATTGACATGATCCCTTAGGACTCTCATTTCCTCTGATGAGGATCTGATGATAGACTTTTAGGTTGAAACCTATGCATGACAACATCTAGGAGTTCCCTGTTCAAACCTCAACCATAGGATGAATCCATGGCATGATAACAGTAGGACTTGATAGCCTCCCTCATAGTTGAGCCTTTTAACCTGTAGTTTCCCGAACTACGTTTGCTCTGATCTTTCATACCAGATGAAAGTACGTAGGCATAGGATGCGACGTCCTAGCGAGCAACCTTCCCCACCTTCACCCGTAGTTAGGCGAACTACGTTGACTCTGATTTCTCATTCTCTGATGAGAATACGTAGGCATAAAGTGCGATGCTTTGCCGAGTCATTTTTCTTTTCTTTTTCAGCCAGCCTTGATAGGTAGATAGATTATAACCAACCCGTCCAAGTAAACAAACAAGCGAGGATCCCGTCGAGTACGACGGACGTGAGGGGTGCTAATACCTTCCCCTTGCGTAACCGACTCCCGAACCCAGACAATGGTTGCGATGACCTTGTCTTACCCTTTTTCGTCAGGTTTTTCCGATCGTTTCCTTTCCCGCTCTGAGGGATAAATAACGAAAGGTGGCGACTCTTCTGTTTTGCCGGCACCTTATTTTCGCGCAAGCGACAGTGGACTATGTGCTTATCAGAGCAGTTTTACCCAATTGTTCCTCGGAGGCTATCCAAAGCTTGTTTTCCCAGCATGAGTTTACTTGCGCTAAGCGTATCTAGCCTTGACCCAACGGAGTGGGCTCTTTCTCTTTAGCATTTATTTTGCTAAGATGATTCATTTACATCTACATACATGCATAACATCTACCCAAATGCGAAGCATTTCCATTTCGTATGGAGCATTTCGCCATATTCAAACATACGCATGTGAAACATATGCCAGGTTGTTATCCTTTTTTATTCCCAAGCGCATCTCCGGCAGTTATCAGTATATTTATCAAGCCTGTATGGAGTACAGATCTCCAGCAAAGATCATTGGCAGTTGTGTTCATCTTATCACTCTCCCTAACAGAGTTTACTGTTTCCCGACTTTTGGTCGATGTTAATCTTTCTCAGCGATCCTAACTCTTGGTTAGTAGCTTGTTTTCCGACTTTTGGTCGATGATTTCATTCTCAGCGATTCTAACTCTTGGTTAGTAGCTTGTTTCCCGACTTTTGGTCGATGATTTCATTCTCAGCGATTCTAACTCTTGGTTAGTAGCTTGTTTTCCGACTTTTGGTCGATGATTTCATTCTCAGCGATTCTAACTCTTGGTTAGTAGCTTGTTTCCCGACTTTTGGTCGATGTTAATCTTTCTCAGCGATCCTAACTCTTGGTTAGTAGCTTGTTTTCCGACTTTTGGTCGATGATTTCATTCTCAGCGATTCTAACTCTTGGTTAGTAGCTTGTTTCCCGACTTTTGGTCGATGTTAATCTTTCTCAGCGATCCTAACTCTTGGTTAGTAGCTTGTTTCCCGACTTTTGGTCGATGTTAATCTTTCTCAGCGATCCTAACTCTTGGTTAGTAGCTTGTTTCCCGACTTTTGGTCGATGTTAATCTTTCTCAGCGATCCTAACTCTTGGTTAGTAGCTTGTTTTCCGACTTTTGGTCGATGATTTCATTCTAAGTGATTCTAACTCTTGGTTAGTAGCTTGTTTTCCCGACTTTTGGTCGATGATCTTTCTAAGCGATCCTAACTCTTGGTTAGTAGCTTGTTATTCCGACTTTTGGTCGATGTTTTGAATGTTATCCTTTGATGGGTGCTCGTTCCCCACAGAGTTATCTGGTTAAGCTTTCCCCAATAAATCAGCCGTTGCGATCAGTGCATGTTATCTTCGGACCCTTGTTCGCATTTCCTCTTTCTCCTACGGTTGGCAAATTTCTGGTTCTTTGGTATTCAAACCGTCTTTTACCCTGAATGTTCGAAAGCCGTTCGCATTCATCCCTTCAGGCCCAAGCCGTTTGAATAGGGGCAGCTGTTATACCCCAAATTTGGCCAACCACTCTGGCATATGTTTTATTTCATCTGCATCAACATAAGGCATAAAAACATTACATAGCATATTTTAATTTGCACTTTTACAGGGATATATAAAAAAAAAAAAGAGAAGAAGAAAAAAGATGTGTATTCAAAATATATGGAGAATAGGGAGGTCATTTTCCTAAGTAAAAAAAATATAATTGAGACAAGTGCACAAGGTGGGGTTTGAACCCACCACCTCTTGCTCCACACCCCTCACCTTTACCACTTGGCTACAGGCGCACATTTGAGAATAATATGAAAGGAAAACTATACATATTAAGAAAGGAACAAAAGGGCGCATGAATAAAAAAAATTGGGGTGGATCCTGCTCCCACCAGGTTTCGAACTCGTGACCATAGAATAAACAGGCGCATGACTTAACCACTGGGGTGGCGATACATCCGTTGATTATCCCACCCCAGTTTAATTAAATACTTTGCCTTGTTCATGGCTGGCCAGAAAATGAAGAACAAAATACCTGTGCGTGAAGATTCAGAAAATGGGCAAAACATCACCATTTTGGATGAAACAAAACTCAAATCCTGATCACTTTTTTCGCAAGGATTAATTTGGCATTTTTGGTTTTGAGTATAGAAGTGTATTGAGCGAGTTATGTGTGAAATTGCAAGATAAGAGGGAAATGGTGAAACAATTTTTGGAGCGTACTACCCCTTTCCTTTTCAAGGCCAACCACAAGAGTACCTAGCCCTGTGTTTCTCTGCCTCTTTCACCAGTTTGGGCAAGCACAGCAGCCACTACAAACCCTAGCCTGTACCTCACAACAAAAGCCACGCGAGAGAAAAAAAAAGATCAAAAAGGAGGCATTTGGATTCAAGATTTGAGAGTATAAAAGGATAAGATGAGGAGCCAAAGGAACCCTAGCGGCCACACTTTTGGACAAGGTATCAGAAGAGAACTTGGAGCTCCCTTTAAGGTCTTTTTCTCAACCAGAAAACGGTGGGCAGCTGCAAGCAAAGAAGATCTCTCAAGTTTCTTGATTTGTTGAGTCTCCTTACAAGGTATGAAGATTTGAACTCTTTTTGTTGTTATGCGCATACACCATGTTAGGGCGTTGTTCTTATTAAGTTTGTTTGACTCCTCAAATGCTTGAGAAGAATGAATATGTCACAGCTATTTATGCTTGGATTTTAATTTATTTTGAGCACGTGTGTTTTGAATGTTGGATAACTGTTCTGAGTTTTGTTAAGTCTTGTATGATTAGAGCACTACTAGGTTTGAGTTCATAACTTGCTTTATCAATCCTGTTTTGAGCCAACTTGCTGTAACCTTCGTTTGCTCATGCTACTATATGAGGTATTGCCTAGCTGTTGGTTATTGATTGTTGGAACTTAAATCCTTTTTTTGGATCGATTAAGTGTTTTGTTTTTTAGCATTTGGTATTTACTTTGTTTTCTGTTGTACTGTTGGAGTACGTGTTGATTAGTAGAACATTTAGGGTTTTGGAGAGCATCACTTTGATGATGGTCCCTCTTTTCTTTCTTTTTTAGCTCTAAAGGGGTTTCTGTCATTTTTGCTTGAGTTTTTAATTATGTTTAGATCCAACACTAATTTGACACCATGAGCCTGTTGTTAACTCTTCTTTTTGTGAATCAGTCCTTCATTGCTTTGGGACAGCATCCATTCATGTCCAGATTTGTCTGTTGGCTTGTTCATTTACTTGTGATACCCTTGAACCTGGTTGTTATTGAACCTGTCCACCATTTGGCTTTTGTTAAGTTGCTTTGGTTTTGAAGTGTTTGTAAAAAAATGCTAGCCATTAGTTCTTTTGTTTTTGCTGCTGATTAGGTGAGTTTGGTTATGTCAAGCCTTGTGCTCAGTTTAGATTCTTTCTGTGCTAAAGGCTTATTTTATTTAATTTCCAACCATGAGAATGTGATGTGCATGACTGTTTGTACTTTGTGTATTATTGTGATTACGATAGATGGCTTGGTTTACTCCGTCTCATCAACTTTGTTTGTTTGCGTTTGATTACTTTCTTGATGTCGTCACATGGTTGACCTAGTTTTTCTTGTAGTAGTGTATACTTGGTATTCTGATTGTTCACTTTGGTTTGATGTTTTGAAGTCTGCAGCATTGGCAGGGTGTTAGTTTGAAATATTGTTTTCTTTGTTGTTGAGACAGTATTAAGGTCGATTGGACTTGTTTATCTTGGTTTTCATGACATAATGTTTGGATGTAGCACATTTTGAATCTCTGCCTGGTTTTGGTTTGTTTCAACCTGCTGTTTATTGCAATGTAATCAAGCCAAGTGAGTTGCTTTTGCTTGCTGTCATCATCTTGTACTCAAGAATAATACGTTTGCTTGCTATTGCTGATATCTTACTTGTTTTTAATACTGTTGCTGTCATCAAACTGTTCTTAAGGATGGATTGGTAATTAACACTTTGATCCTGGTTTAATAACAAGAGTGCTGGCTGTTATGTTGGTTTGACTCATCAGAGCAGGTTCATATGTTTGCCACAAATGATTAAATAAACCAGGCCATATTACTTCTCCCACACACTCACTGTTAAATTAAAACCACACCTTATACACTGTAATAGTTGGGCATAGCATTTTGATTTGGCATTTGGATCGACTGCTGGAGGATTGTTAACATGTTGCTATTTTGAGGTTTGAATGTGATGTTACTACTACTGTTGACGGCTTGCATTATTGTTTGAGTTTCGCTAGTTCAAGAAGAGAACCCTTAAGTGTCTCATTTTCATGATTGGCTTTGATTTTGGATGCATACTGTTGCCGTTTGTTGGGCATAGTAGCATCGGTTTTTGAAGCTTGCATTCGTAGCAGAAAATTGTTGTTTGAAGTTATGCCTTGAGCCAGAGCCAGGGCCAGGCTTTGCTTTTTTGATTGGCATGTAGGTTAGCAAGTTTCTTTTAGAACAAGTTGACAGCAGAGCTGCTGTACTGTTGTTGTTTTGTTAACTACACATAAGATTATCATTTGGGTTTTTTTTTTGAAGTTGTTGTTTCCGCTGTACATGCACTTTACTTTGTGTATGGTTTGAAGTTTTTAATCCTGTTTGAATTACTGTGGGGATTCTGTCAAAATTTAATGGTTGCTTGCTTGTTAGTATGTTTTGAAATCATGATTTAGTCGCAATTTAGGCGATATACAATGCTGTCTTGGGCTTGGATATTAGCTTTTGTTTGGGATTTGAGGTTTGTTATGGATTACCCCTTTTATGTGCAATTTGGTGATCATTGTTTGTCTCATTGAAAAAGCTGTTTGTGTTCATCTAAACTTGATCCATAAGCGTTGATTCGCAAGCGTAATTGGATTCGTTTTTTGTTCATACTTCTATCCGTCATAGCCTTTGGTTTCCCTCCATGCCCTTCAATAACTCTTCTTGCGTTTCCATTCGTCAAACACGATTTTGAAGATTTGAGCAACACCTTTGTGTTCATCAGTAAATAATATGCGGGATAGGCTCGAACTTTGTTCAATTTTCGTTTTGCTTTGAAGTTGTTTATTTATTTATTTTTTACCCAGCAATTATCTTTGTTTTGCTATGTATATTTTTCTTTCCAATTTAGTTATTGGAAGTATCACCGCCCCAGCGGTAGACCATGCGCCTTGTAATACTGTACACCTTGGTTCGAGTCCTGCCATGGACCAAAACCATTTTTTTCTTTTTTTATTTTTTTCCTTTATATTTCCTTTCTCCCCTTTTATATTTTTCCTCCCTATTCCATATCAAACGCGCGCCTGGTGTCTTAGTGGTTGGGATTGCTGACTTTGAACCAAAGGGAGGTGGGTTCGATTCCCACCTCTTGCTTTTTTCTTAATTTCATTTAATTTATTTATTTGATTTAACTATATAATTTCCAAAATCAATATATTTTTGAATACTTACTTATTCTTGATCCATTCTTTTTGCAAATTAACTATAATTTTAATTATTTTCATTTAATAAAACAACATTTCAAATCATTGATGATTTTCAAGAGCTTGGACTTACTTGAAAGTTGACCCTCTATTAGGGTTTGCTCGCGTTGTATCTTGTAACGTTTCTCAAAAATAACTGTTCTTGGTATTGAATTAAAATAAGAGGATTGGGTGTAGTCCCCTTCTTCTTCGAGTGTTGGGACGCCCACTGTAGTGAGGGTGGTTCTGACACTCGTCTTTCAATACGAAGACGCTTCCCGTCCGTTTTCAAATCTCATCTCCTTAAAATCATTTCTTTGTGTTGAATTAAAAAGAGGATTGGGTGTAAACCCCTTCTTCTTCGAGCATAGGGATGCCCACTGTAGTGAGGGTGGTCTCAATGCTCGTCTGCCAATACAAAGACGCTTCCAATGTTTCCTCATAAAACCTCGGCCTCGTACTGGGTTACTTTCAATAATAAATTAAATTCTCTTTGTATCGAATTAAAAGAGGGGATTAAGTGTAGACTTTCTTCCTTTCCGAGTGATGGGATGCCCACTGTAGTGAGGGTGGTCTCGATACTCGTCTTTCGATACGAAGACGCGACTCCTTCCACCATTTCTCCTTTCACAACTTCTTTCCGCAACCTTTCTCACCTAAAACCTCGGTCTCGCACCGAGTGCATTTTCAAATCTTTTCATAACAAAACTTGAATGGTCGTGGAGTGGTTAGGCGTAGGCCTTCTCCTATCCCGAGTGCTGACGTTTACCGTAGGGTTCTCTGTCACAAAGCACTTACCATTCAAAACCAAAAATATCTTTAATAAGAGAACGAAGCTCCCTTTATGTTGAATTAAAGAGAGAGGATTGGGTATAGACCTCTTCCTCTTCGAGTGTTGGGATGCCCACTGTAGTGAGGGTGGTTTCGACGCTCGTCTTTCAATACGAAGACGCCTCGTTCGCCACACC
Source organism: Lathyrus sativus (assembly GCA_963859935.3). Taxonomy (NCBI): domain Eukaryota; kingdom Viridiplantae; phylum Streptophyta; class Magnoliopsida; order Fabales; family Fabaceae; genus Lathyrus; species Lathyrus sativus. The sequence continues at coordinate 612,519,464 of OZ012738.1, read as the reverse complement.
TTTTTTATAACCAAAAACTTTGAGATAACGAATTGGGTACTACCCGTAGGGGTTACTATCCGAGGACCTGTCTCGCCCCCCCTAAAAAACAATTCAATCAATCAAACGTGACTTCTTGCCTCGCGTGGCGAAAACTAATCAATCTTTCAAAAAGGATGTGTTACGTCCGTTCTACCGCAAACAGGTAACGCCTAAGTCTCCAACGAGCGAGCAGCGAAACACCTAACTGCTAGAATGCGCACGATAGCATCATCCATAAAAAACATCAACACACCGTAGGCCGAACTACGGCTGCTCTGATTTCTCATACCAGATGAGAATACGTAGGCACAAGACGGCGATGTCTTGGCGAGCACAATCCCCCCTATCACCCGTAGTTTCCCGAACTACGTCGACTCTGACTTTCTCATATCTGTTGAGAATACGTAGGCCTAGGACCGCGAAGTCCTATCGAGTCATTTCTTTCCCTCGTCACCCCTTGTTTCCCGTTTCTAAACCCTTCCCTTAACCCTTTTGAAACACACTTCTTATAGCATAATATTTAAGCAGATAAATTCACACATCGACAAACAAAAGGTTCCCATCGAGTACGATGGATGCGAGGGGTGCTAATACCTTCCCCTCGCATAACCGGCTTCCGAACCCGTTCATGGTTGCGAGACCATCTTATCCATTTCTTTCTTAAGGTTTTCTCGATATTTTCCTTTCCCCTCATGGGATAAATAAAGTTCGGTGGCGACTCTTCTGTCTTTTCTTTTCGCCTCCCCGTCGTTGCGCGATGCATTTTTCGAGTAGCGACACACAGCAGCGAGAGAACAGAAAGTCCGTTGTTAGTGTGCTCGCTAGGATATCGCATCCTATGCCTACATATCCTCGTCTGGTGCGAGGAATCAGAGCAGCTGTAGTTCGGCTACTTCGGGACCACAACTCAAATCTCGTTTTATTAACATTCTGAAAAATGATTACAATGGGGGAATACTGAAAATAAATCTCCTAGGAAATACTATCTTATCCTATCCTGAAAAATCGAATGGAAAAGTCCCCTAACAAGTGGACATTCTAAACTACCTCTAAAAAGGTGTAAAAGAATTTCTATGAAAAATGTACTCTAAAAATATTAAGTCTACTTTAATATTTTTTCCTCTTTTCCTTTCTTTTTTCCCAAAATATATTCTTTTTTTTTTCTCAAAATATTTTTTTCACATTTTTCTATGTATTTTTCATATTTTCTTTCAATATTTTTTTTCAATATTTTCTCTCTTTTCTTTTTTTCATAATATTCTTTCATATATTTTTCCCATATTTTTATTTATATTTTTTTTTTCCATATTTTTCAATATTTTCTTTTTCATACTATTCTAATATTTCTTTTCTTTTATTGTTTTTCCACTTTTCTTTTTCTATTATTTTTCATAATATTTCTTTTCTTTTCTTTTTCTAAACAAAGAAAATAAGAAAACAAAAATACAAAAGGGGGAGGGTTAACAGTTACAAAGGGGAGTGACAGAAAATAAAATAAAAAAAACTGTAAACTGGGCCCAGCCCAGTTGTTTGCTGCAAAAAAACCAGTGGGGTACGAGGATCAAAACGCAGGGTGTGCACATGGTAAGACGTTGGGCCCAACCCACTGACCCAGGATCCACACGGAGGGGGGAGGTCAGGAAACGTGGGGGTGTATGCTGAGGAATCCAATGGGCTTGAGCCCAATCCCACACAATCCAGCACACGAAACCCTAATTCTTCCCATCTTCCCCTTTGCACTGTTCACAGACGCACCGCTCCACCTCCTCTCAGCTCTCTCGTCTCCCTCAATCCCTCTCATTCTGAACCCTAATCTTCTCCTTTCTCACAGCGCCGTAAACCCTCTGTTCTCCTAATCGTTGCAATCTCCTTAATCCAACAACAACAACCGTACAGTTCTCGCAAAAAAATGAAGGCGAATGCGAATCGCTCCGTTACTTGGTGAGATCAGGTGAACCTCGAAGCTATGAAGGCCTGAGATCTTGATGGAAGATTTCTGACGTTTTTTGAAGATCTTGGAGTCGCTCGGATGTTCTTGAAGGTGACTTGAAGATTTGATGCACAAAGATGAAAACGATCTTGGATGATGCTTAACGTCTTCTGGAAATTTCTGGAAGGATGATGAACGGTTGATGACGGTTGAACGAGTCTATATGTGTGAAGGTGGACGGTTGAAGGAGAAGATTTCTGGAGATCGAAGAAGGATCGAAGGGAGTTCTTGAAGAAGAATGATGGAGAAGTTGAAGAACGAAGTTCTTGAGGGTTTTCTGGGGATTATGGTGAAGTTCTTGCAGTTGTTGAAGCCTGTTATGGTGATCTGGAGAATGCATGAAGATCTGGGAAACGATGAACATTCATCATTCCTGATGAATTTCTGGTGGTCGTTCTGGAAAGAAGGTGAATACAATGGTGATTGAAGTTGATGATTGCTTCTTGTTGGTGGATGATGATTGTGGTTGACTGGTGATAAACGATGGTTACTGGAAATTTTGAGGCTTCAGATGATGAGGATTAGAGGAGGAAGATGAAGGTTGTGGGAGAATCTGGGATTTTTTGCATCTCCTGTGAAGTGTGCGGTGGCCGGAAGGAGTTACAGTCGCCGGCGGGGATCTGTTGCGGTGGTTGCATGGCCGCCGGCCATGCAACCGGTGAGGTTCCGGTGAAGCTTGGTGGAGGGACGCGTGTCAGTGTGGTGGAGGGAGCTTCTGCATGAGTCCCACGTGGCATGGGCGTGGCAGAGAGAGGGACTCTGTGAGTGATGCGTGGCGTGTGATGGAGGTGTAACATGGGGTCCCTCCCTTCTTACACGTGGACGAGCTGGACTTTATAGGACTTTGATTTTCTGGACAATTCTAGATCCTTCTGGACTGAATCTGAAGTGAATGGGCCTTGACTGAACGAATTGGGCCTAACGAAAATCCTGAGACGCGAGACGAGAGCTGTGACCCTGATAAAATCAAAACAAGTGAGAAATGTGTTGTATGCAATATGCAGATGCGAATGCGGTCACGCGTCGAAACATCGAGCCAGATACGGGACCCGGTTGGTTAAATTTTAGGGTACAACAGCTGCCCCTATTCAAGCAGCTTGGACCTGAATGGTCGAAGAGCGCCCAGCCTTTGATCATTCAAAGGTAGAAGATGGTTGAATACAAATGGAACCCTGAAATTTGCCAACCGCAGAAATAAACTGCACCACTGCTTGGGGAATGACCTTCACCAACTGAATCTGGCTGTTACGACGACCCACTGATCCATTAACGACGGTGCTAGGGATTATTTTCATCAGCCCGAAAAAGATATTTATCATTGCAGGGATAGAACATTGTCCACGTCAGGACGCCTGCTTCATCAATTCGGAAAACTTCAACAACTTTGCTGAGGATGGCTCGTCTGCCTTCTCGTCAGAAATAAATCGTCCACGTTAGGAGTAAACTCTTCCACGTTAGGAATAACACCGTTCACGTTAGGAATAACATCATCCACGTTAGGACTCACCCTTCCACGTAAGGAATAACCGTTCCACGTTAGGAATAACACCGTCCACGTTAGGACTCACCCTTCCACGTAAGGAATAACCGTTCCACGTTAGGAATAACACCGTCCACGTTAGGACTCACCTTTCCACGTAAGGAATACTATCTTTCCACGTAAGGAATCACATTTCGATTTGAATCTGTCCACGTAAGGACCCCAATCTTTCCACGTAAGGAATATAATCTCAATCTGTCCACGTAAGGACTCCAATCTTCTTTCCACGTGAGGAATACTATATCAATCTTTCTTTCCACGTTAGGAATGCCATCTTTCCACGTAAGGAACACCTCTTTTTCCACGTTAGGAATACAACTTTCCACGTAAGGAATCAATCTTTCCACGTAAGGAATCTCCATCTTTCCACGTTAGGAGCACAATCTTCCACGTAAGGAATCACCATCTTTTCCACGTTAGGAATCAAATCTTTCTTGATCTGTCCACGTAAGGACTACATCTTTTTTCCACGTAAGGAATGCGAACTTCTTTTCTTTCCACGTAAGGAAACACAACCTCGATCTGTCCACGTAAGGACTCCAACTTGATATGTCCACGTAAGGACTCAATCTTTCCACGTACGGAATAACATCTTTCCACGTAAGGAAACCACAATCTTTCCACGTAAGGAAACCACTCTTTCTGATTTGTCCACGTAAGGACTCCCATCTTTCCATGTAAGGAACAAACTCGCTCTTCCACGTAAGGAACTGAACCTTCTCTTTCCACGTAAGGAAACACATTTTCTTTTGATTTGTCCACGTCAGGACACTGATCTCGTCTTGCTGAGGAAATAAACTTCGTCCACGTCAGGACTCATGCACCTTCGACCCGCTGGGGAAATAAGACTTGTCCACGTCAGGACTCATACTTCATCTGATGAAATAATAGAACCTGCCCACGTTAGGACTTGCACGTCTTCGACTTGCTGGGGAAATAAGACTTGTCCACGTCAGGACTCATACTTTGCCCACCACACGAAGAAAGATAATTTGTCCACGTCAGGACTCTCGCATCTTGTCATCACAAAGAACTACAAACTTGTCCACGTCAGGACACCCCTTTCACCATTGCGAATAAAGCTATTTGCTGAAAATAAATGGTCCACGTCAGGACACCAGCACGAAGAGTAACCAACTTTGTCCATGTCAGGATTCCACACTCAATCAATACCGAGAACTCGAATCTGTCCCCGTTAGGACTAACACATATCGTCACCTGGAAGAAATGTCCACGTTAGGACTCCACATTCCAACAATTCTGAGAAATCGAACCTGCCCACGTTAGGACTAGCACCTCCCATCAATCCGGGGAAATAAATCTGTCCCCGTTAGGACACTCACTTCTCTAGCACAAAGAAATCCCGTTAATAAAATTGTCCACGTCAGGACTCATTTCTCCATTGATCCCAAACCACAGACTTCTGACGTTACAGCAGCTTTGAGGCTGACTCTACTAGGGATTTTTGGAAACCAAACCACTGGATGCCTGTTCTGATAACTGGCGGTAGCCTCTGAAATTCTGGTTCATGAAACCTGTTAATGCTAACGTAACAACAATATCGAGGGAAACAGTCCGCTGGTCGGACTAGAGAAACTTCAGCAAGATTCCTGGCGGGGAAATAAGTAACTCTGCTTAGGGACAAAGAGAAACTTATCCTGCTGACTCTGTGGGAAGTAGTGCCAAAGCTGACACTTCGTCGACTGTCTCACGTCGAGACTTTGAACGTTTATTGATTCACCTGAGCGAGGGCTCTCTCTACCTGCAAGAGAAACAAAACTTGAAACAAACGGTTAGTCAACCTGGTTTATGTTTCAAAATGCCTGCGTCTGTTACTGATGCAATGCTCCATTCGACATGAAAGTGCTACGCTTTTATTTGGTGGATGCGAATATGACACTATATGCCAATGCAAATGCGGACTCGAACTGCTGGGCTACAGAAACCGCTTCAGCAAAATAAACGCTGAAGATAATGCCAACTCCGCTGGGAATAGCCAGATGCTACAGAATTATTCCAGCAAAATAAATGCTGGAAGAGTGGAGTCGACTCAGCTGGGAAATTAGGAACTTAAGCCAAACACCTCGTTGAAGTAACACCCTGCTGGGGAATATAACTCTGCTGGAGAATAACAGATACGCCTGGTATGATCGAACTTCTGTTGGAGAGTGAACGGATATCACACGGTATTCTGACAAAATAAATGCCAGAACTCACCAACTCTGCCGGGGAGAGCCTTAATCTTCGAGTTCCGCTGGGAGGAATGAAGACACTGGTTGGAAAGAGCACTCCGCTGGGGATGGGATGATTCTCTTGGGGAAATCAACTGACTCCGCTGGGGAAGAGTAAATGACCCTGTAGGGAAAGGTGAACTGCCTGAATTCAGCTTACCAATATTAATCTTCTGTGGCTGAACCACTCTGCTTGAAATAAGGAATCCGCCAAACTCTGCTGAGGATAAACGACTTTGCTGGAGAATGTCCTTCGGCTAAGCTGCAACTAGCTGGGGAATTAGATCCTTCTTCAGTAAGGAATACTGCTATCTCAGAAGCGCTTCCTGCGTGGGGGTTCACTTCACGTAACGATCAAGTCTTTCACCAAAGCACCTCTGGTCAGGGCGACATGAACTCTATTCCTTCTCGGAAATTTGCCCCACAAATACCAACATGCCCCAGTCTGAGCGTTTCGTCTGGAAAAGAAAGGCTAGCCATAGTGCTACTCACAATACCTTGCCCCTGAATCGGCACCAACCTTCTGATGAGGACTATTCAATCTCTGAACCCTGACGGTTAGATCTGAACTGTTTCTACACGTCAAACCCCAAAAGAATGTCCCAACAACATCTTTTGTTTTTAGGATGTTCTGCCCCGGTCTTGCGATAATCTTTTGCCCCTAATCGACTGATTCATGGAGAAATGCCCATAGCCGCGAGAGATTTGCCAAATCTTGACCTAATTGCCCCAGATGAACTGCTTCTCGAATGTACGACTTTACTGGGGATAACCAAATGTGCCACGTGGGCTGGACTTCTATACATCCGTGGTGGGTCATACACGCCTGATGCTGGACAATATCCAGTCCAAATTCACAACTTCTAAGTAGAAGGGTTACAATTTCCCGATATTCGTCTCAAACTTGAAGATTGGCTGGATCTGCTCAAGTAGCTCTGAACAACTCTGATGACACTGAGAAGAACAACTCTTTCGCCTTTGCTATGCCCCGGCCTGCAGGAATCTCTGTGGGATAGTCTGAAAATCTGTATCCTGACGGTTTAATATGAACTGCCCCAACATTCTGAACTTCCTCGAGATACTTCGAATTGAACGCCTCTCGACTAAAGAATAATCTCTGCACTCTTGGGATGGCATGCCCCTGTCTGTAATGACTTTGCCTCAATCTGGTTCTCGGAAAGAACTCACTCTGAACCGAAAGCAACTTGCTACAATACGACCTTGCGGTGGCTTACCCCGGTGTTTCCCTTAACTCAACAACTATCCACATCGTGACTTGCCCCTGAACGAGCGTTGAGCGACTTAACCTGTTCTGATATAGCATTCTGGATAACTGCCCCTGATGGGCCCTCGAGAAGATTCGCTTCTGATCGACTTCTGCCCCATAATTAACTGATGCTTCGGGACTTTTCCTCTGACTGATTGATTCCGAACTCTCTGAAAGTCCATGCCCCAGATTTACAGGGTTTCGCAACATACACCATTATGATCCAGACTGTTGAATTATTCAATCCTGTTCGATTATTCCCTGTTGGAATTTCTTTCCTGTCAACTACCAACCTGCAAGTAAAAATCGTCTGTTCACGAATGGTAATCTTAATGCAATGTTTATGCAGATTTTGAAAATTTTGTGCTGTCACTCATTTATGTGTCATGATTGTGAGTGACGAATGAACCAAAGTTCAAACGTAGTGCTTATGTGATCAGTGAAAAATACAACAAGGATATGACTAGCAAGTCAAGAGGGAGTCAGGTTACTCAACCTTACCGTAATGCGCCTTCAGAATAAACCTTGCCTCAATTAGGTCTTTTAAGGGTTGTATCGTGGTCGGGTTCACGATTCGTGAAACAAAGGATATTTGGCTCAAATCATGTTCTGTACCCACCCCTTCTACGTGATGATCTCCAATCCTAAGGTTCAGTTAACCTGGCACAAGCGCTCGCCTCTCCGAGAGGTATGTTGAATGGTAAGGACCATGGCTAAGGAAAACTCACAAGGTTTTCGGAGTGACAGTTACCCCTTTTTCGTTTTCGGTGTCTGTATCCACACGACCTTGTCCTTGTTCGAGGATTCTTCTTTTGATATCCTTTCTTTTTCGTTCTTTTTTTATTCCCTAATTTTTGCCTGGACTGACTCCCTTTGAGTCCTCTTTGATTTTTTTCTTTTGAAGTCCAGCGGGATGCCCTAATTTTTGCCTAAGTATTAGCCTTCCAGCTTTTCTTTTTCTTTTTACTTAGCGGGCTTTCTTTTTTCTTTCTTTTGGAACAAAGTCGTGTGACACTGGTTGTCTTGATTGCTCCGAAGGGATTGTAACTGCCTTACTCCTGATTGGTGAGGTTTAACCACTGTGGTTAACGAATTACGACCTCTTGAGAGGCGTACACTGATTGGTCCTCAAAAGACAACACGCCTCTGTAAGACTTGAATGCTCGGTCAAGCTAACTGACAACTAACCTGCCCCGGGTTAAGATGTGAGGGTTTAAAAATCCGAAAGAAACTCCTACTTCTCGGCTCGAAGTGGTTAACAAGGGATTCTCTTCCTTATCTCTCCGGTGTTTAGGGGATTTGAAACAATGCCTTGTACGTCATCGGTACGGTCTTATCTGAAAGCATACGATCATCGGTTATGAGTTTATTTTCGTCATCCTCCCTCCAATCTTTGCTAGTCACAGTGACAAAATGGAGTGAATAAAATGCAAGTATCAGTGCAATGCAGTAAATGAGCGACAGCGACATGATTAATTCAGAAAAATGCATAGTCACTTTATCACCATTCGAAACATACAATGTTTAAAAGCGAGTAGTAACTAACAAAAAAGAAACTACAAATGCAAATGATATAAAGTCTGAGGACTGCCAATGTTGAGGGCACTTTCCGGTCTGGATCACTGGCTTCTTGAAAAGGACCCTCTGAATCTACGAGCTTAGACAGCTGAGAGGTTGGCATGAACAAACAAAACTTCTTCTGGAAAGGAAATGCACCCTTGGTCGATCAACAACTGTACCTTCGCCTGAAACGCTTTACAACCTTCAGTTGCATGCCCTGGAGAGCCACCATGGTAACCACATTGAACTTGGGGATTGTACCCAGGAGGGTAAGGTTCTGGCACGGGCTTGAGAGCTTTCGGTTCCACCAAAGAACTCTGGATCAAAGATGGTAGCAGCTAGCCATACAGCATAGGCACTGGGCGAGAAGGAGCTTTCCTTCGCTCCAAATTGTTGCAAGGTCCAATCTGATTCTGACGCTGAGTCTGATAATCTCGGCCACGAGTTCGCTGATTTGCAAGGGAAGCGACATAAGATTCTCGATAGGGTGCCCCAGGCACGGCTGTCTGTTCAGTATAACAAGCCACAGGAGATACTGATCTCTGGTAAGATGAAGAACCAACAAAATTCACTGATTCGCTTCGAGGATATTCAACCTTTGGCCTGACTGCATTAATCACAACTCCTTCTTCACTCTGATAGTCACAAGGATACTCAGTTTCACCAGCTTGATCATCTGAAGTAATCTGAATTTTCCCAAATCTTATGGCATACTCAAGGCGTTCTCCTAATGCTACCACGTCAGAGAAACTTAACGGAAGTCTGAGCAATCTTTCGAAGTACGGAGCTTGTAGGGAATCTACAAACATGCTTGTCAGCTCTTGGTCTAACAGCGGTGGATGCACTCTAGCAGCAAATTCTCTCCATCTCTGAGCATACTTCCTGATAGGTTCATCGTTCTCTTGAGACAACTCTTGCAGTCGCATGCGATGGGGAGCTATGTCTAGGTTATAATCGTACTGCTTCAGGAAAGCTCTGGCTAAATCCACCCATGACTGAATCTGATTTCTCTCTAACCTCATATGCCACCTCAAAGATGCCCCAGTCAGACTATACTGAAAGCAATGGATCATCAACTTGTCGCTATTCACGAATGAAGTCATTCCCCGACAGAACATCATCAAATGCAGCTTCGGACAGCTATCTCCCGTGTACTTCTCAAATTTCGGCACATTGAACTTATAAGGCAACACTAGGTCAGGAACCAAACACATGTCTGCAGCAATCAGGTTAACAGCATCTTTCATCTTCAAGGCTTCAATTTTCTCTTCCAATGCTCGGAGTCTTCTATCCGTCTCAAGAGCTCTTGGATCTACCATCCTGGCTATTGGGATATACCTTCGGTAATTCATCCCAGGGAAAGCAACGCCTTGATTGTTAACAGGAGGAGGACGCTCATTCCGGGCAACAAACTGCTCATGTCGATCTCGGTCCTCAACAGAAGGTTGTACAACTTGGTCGGCAGTAACGTTGTTCACTTGCGGGAAGTCTTCCATAGAATCATACAGAGGGTTGGACGTCATAGTGAACCCTGTCAGGGTGTTAGGAGACTGGAAATGGCCTTCAGACATAGCTACCAATGGTCTTCAGCTGACTTCAATGCTCGATTCTGCTCAAATCCACTCAACCCCTAAGTCGTCTTCTGACAATCAACAGCTACTCAATCCAAACTCCGGGTAATCACCATCAGGAAACAAAGGCTGGATCCGAACTCTGGCTAGCTGGAGGATGATATGCAATGTGATGCAACACTGATATGCACATGATATGCAAAATGCAGCAAACAACGGGACCACAGCCCCCCAGACAATCTGAATACTACTGCACTGCTGACGGAGTACGCTTGCTCTGAAGAGAAGACCAAAATAACGGGTAGGTTGGAAGTCAAGTTTCCTGCAAGAAAAACCCCCCACTCACAGGTATGGACCTATATCTGACAAGGTACGACATCCTATGTGGTCGTCAGCGTCACAGACTTTCAAAACTGACGATACGATTCCCAGAAGGAGTGACATCATCAAGTCTTGAAGAGGCCTCACTTAGCTAACTTCTAAATGATCGGTTCCCAGAGTCGACAATCCAACTAACCAGCAACCCAAGCCACCCAAAGGGTGGGTCAAGAGGCCAACCAGAAGAACCTCGTCTGAGTGTAGATTTCGCGGGACACCAAGGCAAGCAAAGCATGCGGGCGCCCACTAATTTCTACTTTAAGTCTAAGGTACACTCAAGCCCAGGTCCGGCTTCTCTCAATCATAGAACACCCGTAACACCCCAACAGCAACAGATAATATCAATAAATAAGCCCCAATAGCCAAGCAAACAAGCGCTAGGATTGACTCTCTCTTAGGGGACGTTGGATCCCAAATTCATAAGAACTATCGCAGTCCTTAGCAGCCAGGGGACATCTTGTCCCCAGCAGACCCGTATAGGGAACTATCGCAGTCCCCAGCAGAGTCGCCAGCTGTCGCTACTGCGAAAATCGGCGCCGGCTGAACAGAAGAGTCGCCACCGTGCGTTATTTATCCTACGGGAGGGAAAGGAAACGCTCAGAGTAAACCTCGCACAACACGGGAAAGGTATGGTCGTCGCGACCAAAACCTGGATTCGGGAGTCGGTTACGCAAGGGGAAGGTATTAGCACCCCTCACGTCCGTCGTACTCGACGGGATCCACGCTTGCTTGGGTTGTCTAAAGGTTGCAAAACAATCTATCTACGGCTGCTAAATCTAAACGGAAGGGAATTGACTCGATAGAGCGTCGCACTCTACGCCTACGTATTCTCAAGAGAGAAAGTCAGAGTCAACGTAGTTCGGGACTACGGGGAAATTGGCTCGCCAAGACTCGCGTCTTGTGCCTACGTACTTCCACACTGCATGGAAGATCAGAGCTGACGTAGTTCAGGCTAACTACGGCTAAACAGGGTATTCTCACACAGCAATGAGAAAATCAACTGGTTTTAAAGGTCGGGAACCTATGGGCAATACTACGGCTTGGTCTCAAATGCACTTGGGCAGGAGAGAGAAAAGGGGTACAATTAGTCGTCAGCGGGAAAGTCTCGATCGCACAGCAGCGAGAGAACAGAAAGTCCGTTGTTAGTGTGCTCGCTAGGATATCGCATCCTATGCCTACATATCCTCGTCTGGTGCGAGGAATCAGAGCAGCTGTAGTTCGGCTACTTCGGGACCACAGCTCAAATCTCGTTTTATTAACATTCTGAAAAATGATTACAATGGGGGAATACTGAAAATAAATCTCCTAGGAAATACTATCTTATCCTATCCTGAAAAATCGAATGGAAAAGTCCCCTAACAAGTGGACATTCTAAACTACCTCTAAAAAGGTGTAAAAGAATTTCTATGAAAAATGTACTCTAAAAATATTAAGTCTACTTTAATATTTTTTCCTCTTTTCCTTTCTTTTTTCCCAAAATATATTCTTTTTTTTTCTCAAAATATTTTTTTCACATTTTTCTATGTATTTTTCATATTTTCTTTCAATATTTTTTTTCAATATTTTCTCTCTTTTCTTTTTTTCATAATATTCTTTCATATATTTTTCCCATATTTTTATTTATATTTTTTTCCATATTTTTCAATATTTTCTTTTTCATACTATTCTAATATTTCTTTTCTTTTATTGTTTTTCCACTTTTCTTTTTCTATTATTTTTCATAATATTTCTTTTCTTTTCTTTTTCTAAACAAAGAAAATAAGAAAACAAAAATACAAAAGGGGGAGGGTTAACAGTTACAAAGGGGAGTGACAGAAAATAAAATAAAAAAAACTGTAAACTGGGCCCAGCCCAGTTGTTTGCTGCAAAAAAAAACCAGTGGGGTACGAGGATCAAAACGCAGGGTGTGCACATGGTAAGACGTTGGGCCCAACCCACTGACCCAGGATCCACACGGAGGGGGGAGGTCAGGAAACGTGGGGGTGTATGCTGAGGAATCCAATGGGCTTGAGCCCAATCCCACACAATCCAGCACACGAAACCCTAATTCTTCCCATCTTCCCCTTTGCACTGTTCACAGACGCACCGCTCCACCTCCTCTCAGCTCTCTCGTCTCCCTCAATCCCTCTCATTCTGAACCCTAATCTTCTCCTTTCTCACAGCGCCGTAAACCCTCCGTTCTCCTAATCGTTGCAATCTCCTTAATCCAACAACAACAACAACCGTACAGTTCTCACAAAAAAATGAAGGCGAATGCGAATCGCTCCGTTACTTGGTGAGATTAGGTGAACCTCGAAGCTATGAAGGCCTGAGATCTTGATGGAAGATTTCTGACGTTTTTTGAAGATCTTGGAGTCGCTCGGATGTTCTTGAAGGTGACTTGAAGATTTGATGCACAAAGATGAAAACGATCTTGGATGATGCTTAACGTCTTCTGGAAATTTCTGGGAGGATGATGAACGGTTGATGACGGTTGAACGAGTTTATATGTGTGAAGGTGGACGGTTGAAGGAGAAGATTTCTGGAGATCGAAGAAGGCTCGAAGGGAGTTCTTGAAGAAGAATGATGGAGAAGTTGAAGAACGAAGTTCTTGAGGGTTTTCTGGGGATTATGGTGAAGTTCTTGCAGTTGTTGAAGCCTGTTATGGTGATCTGGAGAATGCATGAAGATCTGGGAAACGATGAACATTCATCATTCCTGATGAATTTCTGGTGGTCGTTCTGGAAAGAAGGTGAATACAATGGTGATTGAAGTTGATGATTGCTTCTTGTTGGTGGATAATGATTGTGGTTGACTGGTGATAAACGATGGTTACTGGAAATTTTGAGGCTTCAGATGATGAGGATTAGAGGAGGAAGATGAAGGTTGTGGGAGAATCTGGGATTTTTTGCATCTCCTGTGAAGTGTGCGGTGGCCGGAAGGAGTTACAGTCGCCGGCGGGGATCTGTTGCGGTGGTTGCATGGCCGCCGGCCATGCAACCGGTGAGGTTCCGGTGAAGCTTGGTGGAGGGACGCGTGTCAGTGTGGTGGAGGGAGCTTCTGCATGAGTCCCACGTGGCATGGGCGTGGCAGAGAGAGGGACTCTGTGAGTGATGTGTGGCGTGTGATGGAGGTGTAACGTGGGGTCCCTCCCTTCTTACACGTGGACGAGCTGGACTTTATAGGACTTTGATTTTCTGGACAATTCTAGATCCTTCTGGACTGAATCTGAAGTGAATGGGCCTTGACTGAACGAATTGGGCCTAACGAAAATCCTGAGACGCGAGATGAGAGCTGTGACCCTGATAAAATCAAAACAAGTGAGAAATGTGTTGTATGCAATATGCAGATGCGAATGCGGTCACGCGTCGAAACATCGAGCCAGATACGGGACCCGGTTGGTCAAATTTTAGGGTACAACACCTTGTTTTGAAATCAATGGTTGTTGATGCATTATTAGACTCTTGCTTGAGCAGCTTCCAAGTATGGAGATGACTTGCCCTTTTGCCCTAGTCTGTCGGGCCTTTGAAGAACTTAGCGTTGAAGGGAGTTTGGGAGCAGCTTGTTATAACCCAACCTTTAGATGGATTGCCCCAGTATTTCAACTTTTGATTTGTTCAACCCAAGTCTGAGTCTCGAAAAGTTTTTCTCTTTACTAAATGGCTCTTTGATGATTGGCTCGAATTGGCATCTGCTCAAAATGATTTTCCCTTGAACGAATTTTTTTCATGTGATCAAGCTCATCAACTAACTACTTTAGATGGAATTTCCTTGATACTAAGTGCTTATCTTGAAAATAAAATTGTTCATTCAAAAAAATGGTAATTATAATGCAATGCAAACACAAATTTTGAAATCAATCATTATTGAAATGATGGTGATATATAGTGAACGATGACGTGATCAAAATAAATGATTATCAAAGATCTTCTAGAGTCAAGTTAACGCAACTTTGCTCTAGTATACTTTCCAAATAAACCATACTTCAATTAGGTCTTTTGCATGTTGTAATGTGGTCTGGTTCATAATTTTTAAACAAAAGGGTATGAGGCTCAAAATTTTAATTTTAACTCACCCCTTCTTTTTGATGACCTTCAGTCCTATATTTAGTTAATTCGACACACGCATTCAACTTCCAAGAGGGTTTGAAGATGTAGATGTTATGGTGTTGGAACCAATGATGAATTTTTTCTTGAAGTGACAGTCACTTACTTTTTGTTCGGTAGTCATACAAGTTTGGTCTTGTTCTTTCTTTTGGTTAAGGATTTACGGAGATTCTTCTTCTCGATTATCTTCTTATCCCTAATTTTGCATAGACTATTTCTTTTGAACTGTCAGTCCAACAAAATTCCCTAATTTTTTCTAAGTCATCTTTAATTTTTTTGACTTAGTGGGCTTTCTTCTTTTTATTCTCTTTTTTTATTGTATTTCTAGGAATAACTCGTATGACTCTTTTTCACTTGATTTTTGTTGAAAGGGTTGTGACTGCCATGTTTTAGTGGTTCAGAGGAAATAACCGATGTAAGCTTTTGAATGTTCACTACTTCTTAGACATTATGTGATGTGTGCAAACAGAGGACGCGGTTGAACCTCATATGTGATGCTTTTTCCTTGGAATTTGAATGCATGGCCAAATTAACTGAACAACTACTCTGCCGCTAGTTCAGATTAAAGATTTTTTTTCATTAAGAAAGAAACACCAACTTCTAGGCCCAAAGGGGTTGACAATGGATTAACTTCCTTATGTCTCAAGTGTTTAGGAAGTGAAATAATGCCTTATATCATCAAAAACATTTATTTGAAAACATACTTGTAAACAATTTTGAGTATTTTATTTTTATCATTCTACCTTCAATTTTTGCTAAAACAACAGTTTGATAAAGAAAATGAATAAGATAATTTTTTTTAAACATAAATGGAAAATGAGTGAATACGACATGATTGATTCAAAAAATGCACAATAACTTCATTATTATTACCATTAAAAGAAAAAACAATGCTTAAAAGCAAACAAACATTCAACATGCAAAGAAACCATAAATGAATTACTGCAATAGCCAAATGATTGCAAGCGTTTAGGGCGATCTTCCTTGCTTGATTTTTTGGCTCTGAGAAGTGCATCCTAAATCCTCTGTACTCATCAGGGTAAGGGACCGTTCACCATATTGGGGCCATCAAAAGTCAACTTCCCTTTGTTGATCTGATCTTTGCATTTCTTCTTTGATTAGATCTGATCTTGCATTTCTTAGAAGTGTTTCAGAGTTTCTTTGGATTTTAAAGTTTGAAAATGAAGGAAAAAGTTTCTTCTATTTATAGGAAATGAAGTGACCACTTTTAGGGCTTGAAAAGGCATTTCCACAACTTTTTCACTAACTTCGATATATCTGAATGAAGATAGGTGGCTGACAATGATATCCATCCTCTCTAGATATTCAGACGAGCTTATCCCCAATAACAAACTTTAGTTTCTGGTGGAGTATCGAGGTGACAACCCAAGTCGCATGGATCCAAGGTCTATTTAATAGACAACTGTAGGCACGCCTGATATCCATAACTTATAAGGTGATCTGGAAAGTCTACGGGCCAATCAGGATTAGAAGATCAACCTCCCTAATAATTGTTTGCTTAAAAGTGTCAAAAGCTTTCACGACATGCACATTAGCCCTCATTTGCACTCCTTCAACATTCAGTAGAGCCAGGGTATTCTTAGGCAGCATGTTCAGAGATGAGACAATATCTATCATTACTCAAGATAGAGTAAAATCAGCATATTGATAGAAATACGCAAAGCCATGTTATGCTTACGCCTTTTGGGTTGAAATCATCATCAGTGAACATTAAGCAACTACAAAGCGATTATTTCCAAGTTATTGCTCCCTCTTTCTTTGCTTCTTTTTTGCTGCTTTAATTTTTTCCTCTTCTTCTTTGATTCTTCTTATGTGATGGTCTTATACTGTGTGTGTTACTGAAGGTGTGTGCTTAAGGCTTAGCTCCACTATATCAGAGCTCTGAGTTGAAGCCTTGAGAAGTGATGTAATTGAGAGTTGGTGAGAGTGAGTAAGGAATTTAGTAGAGTAACATTGCAGTTGACAAAAACTGTCTCTAAAGGCAGAAGATGATAAGGTTTAAATAGGAGGGCTTTGGAAGGAAAGGTTGTTGAAGCAGTTTGAACCCTTGGATGAGGATCTGTGTGATATGTTTTAGGACTGGTTGAGATTGAATCTTAATTCAGTTAGCATTTGTGTTAATTTAGAGTGAAAAATCAGTTTGATTTTTTGTAAGTTGAAAGAGGCATTTTAATTGAATTTGTTGTGAATTTCACTTGGCTTTGTGTCAGTTTAGCTGTTATGGCAGCTTGTGTGTAACTAATTATTAACTGCTTAGATTAATTATTGGTGGAGTTAGTCTTGGGTTTAACTAGTTTTATTGACAATTAGAGGCTGGTTTAATTGAAATTAGGTTTAGAAGGTTAATTTCCTTTGGATGTATGTTATGATGTATTTATGGGATGATGAATGTCTCACTGTTGTAATGGAATTTCAATTCCATCAATGATGTCATCACTTTTGAAATATTCGACCTTGGGTTTTTCTTTATGTTGTCTAATAGAACCAATTGTATCAACAAGAGATTTTGAACAATCTTCGTGTTTATTTCAAGGTTAGAAAAAATATTCCCAGAAATATGACTATGGAATGCAATATTCCTATGTTTAATTCAAGTTTTAAAAAATTATTCCAAGCTACTTTTTATTCCCATAAATCATATTTAAACATGGTTCTTCTATTTTTATTCCAAGTCTTTAAGCGTGGGAGTATAATATTCCCATGGGAATAAGTTTAACCAATTATAACTTCCCACTACCAATCACAAATGCAAATCCAATATTTGAAATACAAATTCAAATATCAAAAATGCAAGTTCAATTAAATTTTGATATAAAATGGCAAGGAAAACAAGTTTAAGATGCAAACAATGCAAATGATCTTTGAAACAATGCAAATGAACTAGCAACAAAGGTCAGCATAGTCAAACTTTGATTTTTTTTACTTTTATTCCAAAATATGTCGATGAATGACATTGATACAGATGAACTATGAACAGGAAATTAAATGCAAACAATAAACTCTTGTGCCATTTACATGTAATAATCAAACATAAAGATGTTGATGATTTTCAAAGACACAGATGAAATTAAGTACTCTTGACTCTTCATCCATCTGGGATTTTGAATATTGCAATGAAATGAATGATGTTCCAAGCTTAAGAAAATACCCTTGATTCCTCAATCCACAAAGAATGGATACATACCATAAGATCAAATAAAATGTCAGAATGGATGACTTTTTACCTAAACCCTAATGAATGTTTATGACTGATGGAATACATGATCAAACAGAATGATCATGCCATGTTTATGCACATGAAAAAAAATAGGGTAATATTTAAGGTATGACAGGTATGACACCTTATCCATAAGATGAGCCTTATACCTCTCCATATTATCGTTAGAATTGTGCTTTGTCTTAAAAAAATCCATTTGCAACCAATGGGTTTCACACCTTCTAGTAACGGGACAAGTTCCAAACCATTATTGTCTTACATGGACTTATACTCCTCTTTTGTTGATTCAATCCACTTTTCCAAATTGGAATCTCGCATAGCTTGGAAGAAGTTGATTGGATCAACTTCCATTATACCATTATTTTCTTCATGATCTTGGAGAAAGACTATGTAATCATCCAAAATAGCATTTCTCCTTTCTCTTAGGGATCTCTTCAAAGGTATTGGTTCTTGTAATTTTTGTTCTTGAGGATCTTGAGTTTGTTCTTCATGAATTACCAAATCATCTTGAATAGGAGGAAATTCAACAATGTCTTGTAGAGGTCTCATACTTGCTTAATAAAAAACAACTGTATGAACCAGTTTTAAAATTGTTATCGATTCTTCCTCTAAAACAAAATCATTAACCTTATTCTTTCCTAAAATCAACATTATCAAAGAATGTGGTTGTTCCCGTCTCAAAAGTTGAGTTTAATTTGGGATCATAAAATTTGTAGTCCCTAGAATAACTAATAAAGTAGCTGCTCACTATTCGGGAGTCCAATCTCTTTTCATTTGGCCTATAAGGAATTGCCTCGACTGGACATCCCCATATGTGAAAATGGTCTAAGCTAGGTTGTTTCCCAGTCCAAAGCTCATAAGGTGTTTTGGCAGATTCCTTGGTTGGCAATCTATTTAGAATGTAGGCTGCAATATTTAGTGTCTCTCCTCAGTAATTATGGCAAGGTAAAATGATAAATCATACTCCTTACCATATCTTTAAGAGTCTGGTTTTGTATTGAGCTACATCATTCATGCTAGGTGATCTTAGCATGGTGTACTGTGGGACGATTCTACATTCCTCTAGGTATTTGGAAAAAATGGCACATATGTTATTTACCTTAACCATCATATATGTCGTAATATTCACCGCCACAGTCAGATTTGAACACATCCAATGATTGAGACTTTTCATTTATAAGAAATATGTATGCATATCTAGAATAATCTTATTGAATGATATAAAATATTGTTGAGCTTTTAAAGAAGGTGTAGGAAATGGTCCACAGATGTCTGTATGTATCAATTCTAAGACATCTGTAACTAGATATGCACCAAATTTCTATGTTCTGTCTATTTACCTTTAATGAATTCAAAATAAACATCAAAGTTTGTGAAGTTAACAAAATCAAAAATTCCATCTGACATTAGTCGTTCAACTCATTTCTTAGAGATGTGACCTAAGCATTTGTGCCATAATGCTCATGATTGTTATTATCAATTTTACACTTAGTACCACGTGATTCCACATTTAAGGATTCACCATAGATAGCTAACATGTCCAACAAACATATATTATCATGACCAATAAGTGAACTAGTTCCAACAATAACTAAATTGAAATACAACTTAAACTCATTGTTTCCAAATGAATATAAATAACCTGTTTTTTTCAAATAAGAAATCAAAATTCAATTTCGTCCAATGAAGGTACACAAAATTGTCTTTTAGAACCAAATAAAATCCAATATACAGTAATAATCTAAAATTCAATATAACTACCACCTCCACCAACTTGCCATCTCTAACATAGATGTATCTTTCAATATCATTTGGCTTCCAATAATTCAAGCAACCCCTCATTGAAATACTGATGTTAGTAGTTGCACCAGAGTCTCACCACCAAGTGTTTCTAGGTACTTAAACTAAATTGACCTCAGAACAGACCAAAGCATTTACAACTTCATTCTTAGGCTCATAAGTTTTCTTTCTTTTGCCCTTGTACTTAGAGGTGCTAACAAACTGAGCATTTTATGTCTTATCTTGCTTCAATCTTTCCTCTTCTCGTACACAAAATGAAATGAGCTCATTAAGAGACCATTTATCCTTTTGGCAGCTATAAGATATCTTAAATTGATTGAATTTTGAAGGAATAGAAAGTAATACTAAATGAATATGAAAGTCTTCTGAAAGCTCAAGCTTTAGTGCGTTATGTTTTGAAACAATGTTAGACATGCTCATAATGTACTCCCTTATATTTCCTTTGCCTTGATACTTCATGGAAATCAAGTTCTGAAGAAGACTTATTCTTTCTGCCTTTTCCCTTTTTGCAAAGTGCTTTTTAATCTCAACAAGGAAATATTTATCTCTTTCGAGACAGTACTCTTAAAGACCTTGAAAATGTCGCACTTAATAATCTTAAGACTCATGCAATTGGATCTATCCCACTTCTCGTATTATGTCCTCTATTCAGAGGTACTAGAATTCATAAAAAAAGGTGGTTGATTATTCTTTAGTGTAAGGTCGAGATCCATGCAACCAAGAACAATTTGCATGTTCTCTTTCCATCCTTAAAATTAGTCCCATTAAGAATCGAAACAAAACTCAAATTAGCTGATATTGATGCAATTAAAGCTGAAAACATAACAAAAATAAATACCATAAATATACTCACAACAACAAAAATAAACTAAATTTTTAGTATGTTTAAATTATAGCATAATCTATCTCAAGATACCTAGTGCACCATGAATATCAAGTCTTTGGAAAATAATATTGACTGCTAGTGGTACTTTTGTTGCAATGATCAAACATTGATAATAAAAACAAGTCAAATAATAAACTCGTCTATGGATTGATTTATCATTCACATGTGAAACCTTATAATTATCACATGTTTACCATCACATGTATGTATGAAATTCAACCAAACATCAATTGTTCTTTGGATCAATTGACACTCGCATGGATAGACACACAAAATAAATAAATAAATTATTTAACATTTCTCATGAGTAATCTTCATAAAAGATGTCCCTTTGATAAATTTTCATTTTAATCAACTCATTTGAATTGTTAAATTATTGTACAAAATATAATCCATAGCCAAATTTGAACAAAAAAAAACAAAAAAACCCAAAAAAATCGGATAGGGTGGCAGTCTGGTTGTGACGGTCGTCACACGTTACTAAACATTGGGGACCGTATGTCATCCAACGATGATGGTCGTCATCTGGAAGGGGTGTCTTGCCGTTATAGCCATGACGGGCGTCACCAAAATTAAGGGTTACCCGACAACCAACATTAACGATCATCAGCAAGGCCAACCCCAACATTAGAGTTACGGTGCGTGATGGTCAGCCTGTCACTAAGGGTGACACCCTTCATAGAGACCGAACGTGACAGTTAGCTTGACACCGTGGATGACGGCTGTCACGATGCATAAACTCCATTTATTCGCAAAGCAACAACATATTCACATGTTTTCCCAAAATTTGCCAAATTTTATCAGCATTCAACTCAAAACGATGAAACAAAAACAAAAACATTATTTAAAGCATAAAACATAAACTTTAGACAAATTGAAAGATCTTTAGGGATCCCAATTTTACACCCCTAAAATAAAAAATAATCCCAGAATTAAATTGAATCAAATATGGGTGGCTCTGATAGTACTTGTTGGATCCGTTCATAACCTTATGATATCTACTCATATAAATATCAATAACAAAACTCTAAAATGATTCATATGAGGATAACCCATTAACTCATATCCCTTAAATCCATACCGAAATTCAATCAGACAATGAAAGCGAAAACTTACTTGTATTTATCTTTGGGATTCCCTCAGGTTCGTGGGTATGTAATCTTCTGATTTCTAGAGATGCTTAGGATTCCTTGAATCTCTTCTGATGTGGATAGAGAGAGAATTTCGATGAACTGAATTTTGCTGCATACTCTACAAGTAGGGAGCATGATCCATATAAATAACCTTCAGGGAGGATTATTTCTTAATTTTTAATATTTTAATTTGGTCTCTCATCAAATTAGAATTGATTTATGGTATATACACAATAACCTTAGATTTATTTTTTAGTCACATATTTACTTAATATTACTTAGACCCCTTTAAATCTCAACTAATTAAACAATAATCTTAACACCTTAATTGTTATATTTGTGATATAAAATACATATTTCATTAAACATTTTCATTTTATAATTGAGAAATTCTTGATGTTTTCTATTAATGCATATTACATCAAATGTTAAATAATATTATAATATTATTATATATTTATATTATATTGTTTGTTCTATAAATTTTTATTAATCTAATGAAAGCCAAACATTTTTCTCATTCCTTTCTTCTTTCTCTTTTGTTAACAAATATAACTATATTCAAAGATGAACCTAAGTCAATCTTGATAACCGAAAACTACATAATTACAATGCTTCTAAATTGGCCAATGCATGCTAACCAAGTAAATAAAAGAATTCTTTAACTTTAAATATTTTATAAGTTGTGCCGCATGACAAAAATTATTGTTTGACAATGCACAACTAACGGCTAACCATATTCTAACATCCGTACACTATTTATTAGAAACAAAACAATAAAAAAGTAAATGTTTCATGCATATTATATCCCTTCATACACAAATCAAATATAGACATACTAAATTTCTAAAAGTAAGAATTAGACAGTATCATACTTTTATTATTATTATATTAAAAAGTAAGAATTATTTTTATTTTAAAACAACTTTTTTTGAACAATAATTATTTTGAAACAAAATATAGTAATATCTACTGTATCATACTTTATCCTATGCATTATACGAAAATTTAAAAACCTATAAAAAATAACGTGAAAAAGAAATGAAAAAAGAAGACGAAGAATTAGACAAAATAAATATGTGTCAGCATCGAACACTATAAAAGGCTACCTATTGGACCTCTAAGTTATTGCCTGTCTACATTACTTACCATTCTAGGCCGATCCCTACGAAGCACCAATATTCAATCAATCACCCGTTTTTATACCTAAAAGATTGCATATCTATAATTACCCATTTTTGTCTTTATGCCCAAAGATTAAAAAAATACCCTCGTGATCCTTTCCCTTTTTCCTCCAAATAAAATACATCACGTCAACTCAATAATACTCTTTATTTTAAATCATTCTTAAAACACTCTTTTGCCTTTATAGTTGAATGGAGTGCTAAAAAATAAATAAGGAAATAAAACTCTTAATATCATGATAAAAATAATTAATCTCATATTTTTATTAAAGTATCTACTATGATAAAAATAATAATAATAAAAAAGTATGATTGAAAAAAATAAAATAATTTATATTATAAAAAATTCTTGTCACGTAGCTCACTTCAACATCATTGATTCATCCTTGTCTCTGTCTTTACTATTACTCCTATCACAGAAAAAAAATTCCAATAACCATTCATCATCACAAATTTTCCACGTTATCACCAATCCCACCGTTAGATTCTCTTCTTTTCTCGATCTAACCGTCAACTCTTCCAAAACTCATTTCCTCAAAAGTCCTTTTCCAAACCTCGTCTTCCTTCACTCTCCATTCTCACCGCATCAACTTTCAACAAAATAAGCTGTGTTCGGATATCACTTTCAAAAACCATTCAAATGCAGTGAGAGAGAAACAAATCGATTATTCATGGCTTTTCACGACCATCTCCAACAGGAAATAGCGTTCCAGCGATTCACAGATGAAGAAGACGAAGATAGAGTTCCATGGATGAACAACAGCGTAAACGCGCGTCAACAGAATTTCATGCACTTGGAACCGGAGAGGAGAGAGAAAAGCATGGATCGGAACCGGAGCGAGAGCAATTGCGAAACGGAGGAGTTAAGAGAATACAAAGCGGAGATATTAGGTCATCCGCTTTACGATCAGTTGTTATCGGCTCATGTTTCGTGTCTCCGGATTGCGACTCCGGTGGACCAGCTTCCGAGAATCGATGCTCAGCTTCAACAATCGCAGCGCGTTCTTCAGAAATACTCTTCCATTGGAATTGGAAACATGGATCCCAAGGAGCTTGATCACTTTATGGTAATTCTTTTCTTCCTTTAAACCCTCTCTCTCTACCTCTTTTTCTAAAACGAAAATTAGTGAGATTAATAACTAATTTTGTTTATTAATTTGATATGTCAAATATTAACCTCTAAATTTATGGCTCCATTTCATAATTTTTCAAGTGTTTATTAAATTACTAATTGTGTATTTTCTTAAATCTACTTCTTATAGTTAAAATATTCTTAGTTGAGTTCCAAGTGTTTGTTTCTTTGACTCACTGAGCTCCCAACCTTTCTTTTCTGGTTGTTTGGACATTATTTTATTAAATTAATTTATACTATATTTCATTCATTGGTGTATTTTTATTTGTCTATGTATCTATCAACTTACATATTTTTATGATATTTTAAAATAAAAAAAATGAAGATATTTTAATAAATAAAGAGTTAATATAAAAGAAAAGTTGTGATTAATTGGATATGCATATAGATATAGAAGTTTTATGCTATCTGTCTATACTCTATACATAGAAATAATTTTTCATTTTTGTATTTCACTGTTTTGTCAATTTCTCTAATATATACATTAGATGCTTAACTGATGCTTTTACATAAAAACCAGCAATACAATCTAATAATTTATATTTTTCAAGACACTTTTTTTATTAATTAATTTTACTATAATAATGAAAATTGTATCAAAAGATCTCTCATTGATTTTACTATAATAATAATCGATGCAATCTCTAATTGATTTCAAACCTATTTGTTTATTTTTTCTTTCTGCTTTGGATTGGATCTATTATTTTAATTTTTGTGGAGTTTGAGGTTTAAAGAACAGCATCTATCTAGTACAGCTAGAAGATTGTGAAATTTATATTATTAAAATATAAACAACTCATTTACAAAAAGAATAATAACGAAGATAATAGTAGGAAAAATAGTGATTTTTCAAATTTTATTATTTTTTATGGACAGCAGTACGAGGCATTTGGGTGAAAGAGATTTGTCTTGGAGTGTGGCTAGTTTCAATTTAAGGGTTATTATCGTGATACTAGACTCACTTCAATAATGCTACAAAGCATTTAGGAGAATCTTTCTTTCTGTTAATCTTGTCCCACTTGTTTGGGTGTGTTCACTACTTTTCCCTTTTTCTTCTGAAACTTTCATCATGATTAGTTTTTGAATTCTTTAGAATATTTTCTGAAACCAAACTTGAATACACTGTTTTTTCTCAACCTTTACACTCCATAATGTACGTTTCTGAAGCTTCACCAAGTACAATCATGAGACACCACAACCGTGATGTTGGTGTGGTATCAACCGTATATTGGTCTAAAAAATTGATTATTTTCAACACTGTATTACATATTTTAATATATTAAATAACAGTACTCATATTCAAATTCAAACAATGATAAGAGAGAGACAAATATAGTATTAATTTGTGCATGATTTACCCTTTCATTAATGAGCTCATCATTTTATCATGTTGACCTATTTTGCAATTGTGTTTTAAAAATAACTACTCTTATCTTATCACATATATACTGTATTTTATTAGTATGGATTCGTGGGTTTTATCTTCTCTTTTTGTTGCTGTATCTTAAGTAAACATGTTATGAATTGTTTATATTAAGCTCATGTTTTACTTTTGATCCTTTGTTAATTTGTTGTAGACGCATTATGTTCTTTTGCTGTGCGCCTTCAAAGAACAGCTGCAACAACATGTCCGTGTTCATGCCATGGAGGCAGTGATGGCTTGTTGGGATCTTGAGCAATCTCTGCAAAGCTTGACAGGTACTCTTATATCATTCATTATTCACAAAATATATATAATGTTTTTTTTAAGAAAAATGAAGAATTATTTTATTTTAACTGTAATTGAATAAGACAATTGTAAGATCAACCATATTGTGCAAGACAAAAATGTTGGACAGTGAACAATTAACGTCAAAATAAAGTAAATGTAATAAAAATAAGGATATTGTATTAAATGTGTGGTATGATTACACAAGATATCTTTAAAAATGACAATATTAGAGTGTGTTAGAATAATAAAGTATAGTAGAGAAGATGATTGAAGTTAGATTTAAATAGTTTGAACATATTGAGAGAAATTATATAGTAAAAGGAGTATTTTGGTGGATTTTTCATCTAATGATTAAATATTATTTTGTCATTAAAAAAAATATAATGAAGAAAGATCTAAAAATCATCGAGTTGAATAAAAACATGATTCTTATAAAATTTAATGATATAGTTTGATCCATAGAAACGACTACCCTCAATGGAAAAGAAGTTTGGTTGTTAGTTGTTATTGAATAAAGTACCAAGTTTTATAAGTCCGTTATGTGAAAAAATTGTTGTTAAAAGGTAATTTATTCACAAATATCTACCCTTAATTATATATTAATTAAATTTGAACTTTTAATTCTTAAACTTATACTTCGTAGTATATATCAATCAACTTACTAGTATTACCTTTTTCTCAAGAAACATTATGTGTAATGGACATTTATAAATATTAATAAAATTATAAATTTTGATTATAAATAATAAATATTGATTTTTTTAGTATTACTAATTAGTTTTGAGAATATTTAAATTAATTTCTCTTTAAATATAATTTCATAAGAGACTTGCTTATTATATTTTATACTAGAAATATATGAATCTTGTAGTCTGCTGTAAAATGTTTCAAAACTGTACCACATATGTTCAAAAAAGATGGTTGTGCTTAAGATTAATGAAATTTTGATGCATTAATTGAGCAGGTGTATCGTCGGGTGAAGGAACGGGAGCAACCATGTCAGACGATGAAGATGAGCAGACAGAAAGTAATGCCAAGTTGTACAACGAAGGAAGCAGCCTTGATGGCATTGATACTCTTGGCTTTGGTCCTCTTGTCCCCACTGAGACTGAAAGGTCTTTGATGGAGCGTGTTAGGCTTGAACTCAAGCATGAGCTAAAACAGGTAGTTATATACATACATGAGTCAAAATATAAAAAGACTCTTTGACGTTCTCCAAAACACTCACTCCCTCAAAGATACTAACAATATACATAGAGGCTAAAGCCAAAACAACCTCTCTACCCAACCACCTAAAGACTCTATACTATATAGCAGCAGCTACGAACCCGCACTTGGCGAACAAATGATCAACACTTTTCACCTTGTTCACACAAAAGACACATGATGTTACATTAGAGTCAACAATAATCTATAACTAAAACAATCAATCGAGACCGGACCATGTCTTGAAGAGGTTGTAAAGGGTCCAACTCCTCTGCAACTGGTCAACACTTGGATCAACCTATCCAATCTAGAGTCCTAGTTAGAAGAAGACACAACAAGAGTCTCATAAGCGTACCCATATGAGAACACGCTTAAAATATCCAAACATACAATATAACTATGATGAGTATAAGCAGTTTAATTTTGTTGGATCAGTAATACACAATTTCTAACTAAAATCTCTATCTGCAGGGTTACAAGGAGAAAATTGTTGATGTAAGAGAAGAAATTTTACGAAAGAGAAGAGCTGGGAAGCTCCCGGGAGACACCACATCACTTCTGAAAGCTTGGTGGCAATCACATTCTAAATGGCCCTATCCTACTGTATGCTCTCATCAATATTAATATCCATACATTATACATATATCTCTATGTTGCCTCTTCTCATGCTTTGTGTTGTTTTGTATAAATAGGAGGAAGACAAAGCTAGACTGGTGCAGGAAACAGGCTTGCAATTAAAGCAGATAAACAATTGGTTCATCAATCAAAGGAAAAGGAATTGGCATGCTAACTCTCCATCCTCTAGTAACTCCAAAACCAAGCGCAAGAGGTATTACCAATTTATGAGCATATATTGCATAAATGATACATTGATTTAAAAGCAAAGTTGTAAATGAAATATAGTTAAATGGTATTAAAAAAAATCCTAAAGTTTTATTATTTTTTTATGATAACAGTGCAGGCGATACCAGTAATCAGAGCTTCATGTGAATAATATATTCACATACTTTATATTTTGAGCAAAGAAACTATTGGTTTTCTTCTTCATTTCATGTTATCCGTACGTAAAAGTGGACGTGAAATTGAAGTAACAGAATATGGAGTAGAAAGAAAATTTGTGTTGAAATCGTTGTAAAGAAATAGTGTTTGTTTAAGAAAAATGCTACTGAATGCTATTCAATATATATATATATTGGTTAAAATAACAAATATAGAAAAATGTGTTGAAAAATGACGTGTTCAATTTCTAAAAATTTAAAAATTATTTTCAATATAAATTTTTTATTTTTCTTAACTTGTGTCATTGAAGTTTGAGGATTTGTTTAATTACATAAAACCCTTGCATTGTTGTATAAGGCACTACTATCTATTAGATTAATTTGTAGTACGATGTTGCATATATGTATTTCTTTATTTGAAAAAAAATAGATAGACAATGAATGTAAAAAACATTATATTTTGTAAATATAGAGGGGTAAGGTTAGAGTTTGTAAATATAGAGAAGGTAATAACAGAGGGGGTTTTCTATGAAATGACATCGGAATGAGGTTTGAACCAAGCTTGTTTATAGTTTATAAATTAAATTGAATCGAATCATATTTATAATTTTATTTAATTTATAATAATTATTTTAATAAAATTCAATTAATTATTAAAATCGTTTTAATTTAACTTAAAATTAATTTAGAACTAATTTATAGTTATAAATTAATTTATAATTAGTTTACAATTTTAAACCAATTATATATTTTAAACTTTTTTAAAATTAAATTTTTTACTTCACAAAAATTTAAACTTTTTTATATTAAAAAAACATATTCTATAAAATATTTATTTTTAAAAAAATTATAAGATACATATTCCTTTGAAATATTTATTTTAAAAAAAAAAGCATATTCCTTTAATTTCAAATTAATAAGATACATGTGCATTCGCACGGATAAAACTATCTAATATGATAAAAAAAATATATTTAGATACATATTTTAAATTTAAAATGAGATACTTAATTATAAACGAATAATAATTATATAAACTCAATTATATTAAATAATTATATAAAAAAGTGACAGATCAGAGGAAAAAAAATATTTTTTTTTAATATTTAAAAATAAAGATTTTGTCTCTTAAATAAAAGTAATTGTTTATTAAATTAAGATAAATATTGTGTTGACATTGATCTTGTGTTGACATTGATCAATAATAAAGAAAATTAGTTGTTTGCGCGTCTATCAAGTATTATTCAATTTGATATAATACATTGTTAATTTTATTAAAATTAAAAATTAAACTATTTAGGTTTTTTAACAATAATAAATAAATAAAATTTATTAAATATATCATTAAAAAAATCGAATGTCTCCATTATATGTTTAAGAACACACTGATCATTGCTTCCATCATACCATACTTATACAAAATAGGGTTAAGAGATGATAATATTGTATGTTTGTCTAAGAACGCGCTTTAGTGTGAGAGAGAAAATGAAAGCAGAATTTAAAAAACTCTACATTTACAACTCTAAAATTCTCAAACGAAATTGACCAAATAACAGTTTGCTTTCTATTTTTTGCTTTCTGCAGAAAATCTCATCTTAAACCTTTAATTATACTTAGTTCTATAGAAAATGTCACAAAATAATTACCCCCTTAAAATTATCATATACTTTTGATTTCATTATTTTATATTACATAGAGTACATATACAAGCAATACGTTTACTAACCAATCTAAAAAAATATTGTAGATTCAGAACATGGCATATAGAGACTGAATCAGAGAAATTTTGAAGAGATTGGATCGAAACAAAAGAAAAACAATGCATTATATAAAAGAAAATAAATAATTATATATGACTAGGGGTGAAAAACAGATATGTCCACTCTGAAAAAGCCCGCAAAAACAGAGTAGGGCAGACATAATTTAAAATGATAGCTTAAAACTTAGGTCTGTCCCGTAAAAAAATGAGTGTGGGGCGGGAAAAGTCCCCAGACACTGCATCTTTTAAATTTAAAAATATAAATAATTTATATTAATGCGTGTGTCCGCAAAAGCTCGCAAAGAAAATGAGGCGCGACAGACACATTAGAAGGCGAGGGCCTGAATTCTTCGCCCGCCCCGCGCTAAAGTGCGGGCCAAACTCTTTTTGCCGCCCCTATATATGACATTATTTTTATGGTAAATTATAACTTGCATTCTGAAATCATTATTTGTGAAACCTTTTGAATTGCATTCTGAAATCATTATTTGTGAATGCTTCTTAAGCGGGACGAAAATGTTGGGTTTGGGCTCCCTTCCTATATGGAGAAAGACCCAAATATGATTAGCAAATTTTTCTCACTTATTTAAGTGGATGGGATCAAGTTAGAGTTGAGAAAGATAGAGAGATAACAAGGATTCAAATGAGAGAAAATAGGAGAGAAAGTCGTTCTTACCATCAGACCAGTCTCACTAAATCGGTGATCCCCGATTCATTTACCATCAGATCAAGCTCAAATTTAGAGGGAAGTTCTTAACACATGTATCTAACTTTTGACCGTTCATATTTTTAAAACAACGTCTGAGATGAGAGTTATCTACTTCGCACTGAAGTTGCAGATTTGAGAAATTTTCAGCTTTTTGATTTGTATTTGTAAATTAGTTTGCTTTGTGATTTGTGGTTATTAGCACTAGCTTATGAATCACATTAAGACTTTCTCATACCCTTAATTGATTATAGTGGAGTTATTTTTTTAGTCTGGACGACTCGTGGTTTTTACTCTCATATTGAGGGATTTTCCACGTTAAAATTTTAGTGTTCTTTTGTGTCTTTAATTGTTTGATTTTCCGTCTTATATTTGTTGTTGATCCTCAATGTTCCTATAAGTCATGAAAATTTTATATCCGCTGAGTATTGGTCTGTTATTGTGTCTTAATTTTCCATCAGAGTGATATCAGAGCTCTTGGTTAAGAGCTATTTTACTTGTTTGAATGATGAAGTCAAATATAAAGATGATGATGGTATTGTTGAACGGTTCTAATTACCATTTATGGAAGGGAAAAATGAAAGACTTACTACTTGTGAAGAAATTGCATTTACTGGTTTTTAGTTCTGCAAAGCCTGATTTTGTGTCTGATGAAGAATGGAGTTTGAACATCAACAGGTATATGGTTTTATTCAAAAATATGTAGAAGATAATGTTTATAATCATAATGCTAATGAGATACATGCAAAAAATTCGTGGGAGAAGATATAGTCCTTGTATGCCTCTAAATCAGGGAATAATAAATTGTTCTTTTTGAATAGCTTCATAAGTTTGAAGTATAAGGAGGGGACTTCTATTTCAAATCACTTAAGTGAATTCTAAGGGCACCTTCATCAGATGTCAAAATGAGTATCAAATTTGATGATGAACTTTTGGGACTATTTATATTGCTATCTTTACTAGATTCTTGGGAGACATTTCGGGTTTCTATCACAACTTCTGCTCCTAGAGGTGTTATTTCTTTAGAAACGGCTAATGGTGGTATTCTTAATGAGGAGATGGGAAGGAAGACACATGGTTCTTCATCTCAACCCAAGGTACTTATCACTGAAATTAGGGGGAGAAGTCATAAAAAGGAACTGAATGGTGGTAGAGAGAATAGCATAAGCAAGTCCAAGCTGCGATACAAGAATCAGGAGTGTCACTATTGTTACAAAATAAGACACATACAGAAGTATTGCTATTAGTGGAAAAGAGATAACAAAGGCAAGAAGGGTAATTCTAAACAAAGGGACCATGAAGATCATGATGATGATCGTATTACTATTGCTACTAGTGATGATCTTGTCATTCTTCATGATCATGAGTCTGTTAATCTTGTATCAGATGAGAGCATAAGGATAATTGAAAGTGGTGTTACATTGTATGTTACACCAAGGAATAATCTATTCGCATCTTATACTTCTAGTTATTTTGGAGTGTTGAATATGGGTAATGATGATGTATCTAAGGTAATTGGTGTTGGTGATGTTTGCTTGCAAACCAACATGACAATGCAATTATTGCTTTGAGGTGTCAAACATGTTCCAGATGTTGGATTTAATTTCATCTATGTGCATATGCTAGATGATTATGGGTATGATAATCATTTTGGTTCTGGAAAGTGGAAACTCAACAAAGATAACTTGGTTATGACTATAGGCGAAAAGCTTTCTAAATTATATTAGACAAAAGCTTTGGTTGTTAGGGACAACGTGAATGCTATCGACATGGAAGCATCTTTGTGGCACCAAATACTTAGTCATATTAGTGAAAAGGGGCTGAATGTTTTGGCCAAAAAGGATGCTCTTTTTGGATTAAAGAATGTAGATTTGGAGAAGTGTTCTCATTACATGGCTGGTAAATAGACTAGAGTATCTTTCAAGAGACATCCTCCCTCAAGGAATTCAATTGGTAAATTCTGATGTTTGTGATCTATTAAAGGTAAAATACTTTAATGGTGCACTTTATTTTGTTACCTTTATTAATGATTGCTCCAGGAAACTATGAGTTAATACCTTGAAGACAAAAGACCAAGTGTCGAAAATTTCAAAGAATTCTATGCTTTGGTTGAGAGACAGACATGCAAGAAGTTAAAATGTGTTCGTTTAGACAATGGCGGAAAGTATTGTGGATCATTTGATTCCTATTTTAAGCAGCATGGTATTGCACATGAAAATACTCCTCCTAAAATTCCTCAATTGAATGATTTAGTAGAGAGGATGAATCGAACACTAATTGAAAGAGTAAGATGTATGCTCTCTAAAGCTAAGTTGCCTAATCATTATTGGGGCGAGGCACTTTACACGGAAGTGCATGTTCTTAATCTCACTCCTACTGTTGCTTTGAACACTGAAGTTCCATAAAAAATTTGGTTTGGAAAGAATGTCAAGTATGATCATTTAGGAGTCTTTGATTATAAGGCTTTTGTGCATATTCCAAAGAATGAAAGATCCAAGTTGGATGCAAAGTCAAAAAAATGTTTCTTCATCGGCTATGGGCAAGATGAGTTTGGCCACGTTGTATGATCCTATAGTGAAGAAGATTATTTGAAGCCGCAACGTGGTGTTTATGAAAGACCAAACAATTGAAGACATTGATAAGGTAGATAAGGATACACCCAAGAAAGATATTAGTTTGTCTAATGTTGATCCATTTCGGTTACCTAGTCATTATCTGGATGCTATTGGTGGTGGTGATCACAATGGTAAGCCATATGATTATGTTGATGATCAAAAACTTGGAGATGAGTTAAATATTCTAACTAATGATGGTGAAGGGGAGAACGATATATCACAAGATGAGAATCTTGGTGAAGCTCCAAAATCATCTCAAGTTCAACTTAGGAGGTCTACATGAAACAACATGATGGTTTTCAAGATAAAGGTAAATAAGATCATGTGTGTAGATTGAGAAAGAGTTTATATGGGTTGAAGCAATCTCCAAGGTAGTGGTACAAGAAGTTTGAGTCTGTTATGTGTGATCATGGATACTAGAAGACTACTTCATATCATTGCGTCTTTGTTAGAAAATTTTCTAATGATGACTTCATTATCTTGTTGTCATATGTTGATGATATGCTTATTATAGGGAAAATTATTTCTAACATTAACAAGTTAAAGAAGCAATTGGGAGATTCATTTGTCATGAAAGACATGGGAGCAGCTAAACGGATTTTTGGCATTAGAATTATGCGTGACAGAAAAGAGAAGAAACTTTGGATGTCATAAGAACATTATATCAAAAAAGTTCAACAAAGATTCAAAATGGAAAGTTCTAAGGCAGTAAGCATTTCTATTGCTACTCATTTCAAGTTGAATTCTAATCTAAGTCCTTCAAGTGAAGATGAAACATTTGGTATGAAACGTTTTCCTTATGCGTCTGATGTGGGTAGTTTGACATATGCAATGGTGTGTAAAAGACCAGATATAGCACATGATGTTGGTACAGACAATAAATTTTTGTCATATTCAGGTAGAGAGCATTGGAATGATGTAAAATGGATTTTAAGATATCTTTGTGGTACTACTTTTGTGAAGCTTTATTTTGGAGGAGATATGCCTACTCTAGTGGGGTACTCTAACTCTGATATGGATGGAGACATTGATTCCATAAATTCAACTTCGGGCCACATGATTAAATTTGTAGGGGGAGTTGTGGCTTGGCAGTCCAGATTGCAAAAGTGTGTAGCACTGCCTATTACAAAGGTTGAGTTCATTGCAATTAACGAAGCATGCAAAGAGTTACTATGGTTGAAGAAATTGTTGTAGAAGCTTGATTTTGTTCAAGACAAATATGTGATATTTGTTGATAGTCAAAGTGTTATTCATCTTGGTAAGAATTCGACTTTTCATAATAGGTCCAAACACATTAATTTGAGATATAATTGAATGCGTGATATTTTGGATGCTAAGTTGTTGGAGTTAGTTAAATTTCATACAGGTGATAACGGTTCTGATATGATGACTAAAGCATTACAAATAGGGAAATTTGAAGCTTGTTGTGATATCGTCAATTTGGCGATTTTCTCCACATAGTTGTGAGGGAGAGATTTGTTAGATTTGCGCTCCCTTCTTATGGGAGAAAGACCAAAATATTATTATCCCATTTGTCTCACTTATTTAAGTGGAGAGGATGAATTTAGGGTTGAGAGAGAGAGAGAGAAAGAGAGAGAGATTTAGAGAAAATAAGGATTCAAAAGAAAGAAAAGATGAAAGAAACTCATTCTCGTTTTTCTACAACCACTCTCACTAAATCGACGATCCCCAATTTTTTAACCGTCAAATCGAGCTCAAATTTGGAGGCAAGGTTTGTAGCACATGTATCTAACTTATGACCACTCAAAATTTCAAAACAACGTACAAGGTAAGAGTTATCTGCTTCGCACTAAAGCTGCAAATTTGAGATTTTTTTCAGCTTTTTTATTACAAGTTTTAATTATTGTTTTTATTCTTAGTATATCTTTCCCCTAGTTAGTGTGATTGGTTATGAGACTTAGATATATTATATTTTTTCTTTAACTATTTGGATTAGTTATGAGGCTTAGACATGTGTGTATGTGCGCGTGTGCGTTTGTGTGTGTGTGTGTTAGTTTGTGCGCGTGCGCATAATATAACAAGAAATTTATATTCAAGTAATTCAATCTCAACCAAAAACTTTTCCACGGTAGATATAAATAAGAGATTTTTCTCAAAAATTTTACAATGTGTCCAAGCTATATTTTTGTTCCCCCTAACATACTTTTGAACTAAACTTTAAACTAAAAAGGCTTCTTGTGATGGTAGAGTTTGAGAAGATGCCATTTAACTAATTTAGAAAGTAGAAACACAAACTAAACAAAAGTAAGTAATAAGAACTTTGAACTAAAATGATTAAAAGATATAAAGATATAACATTTACTCCAATTTGAGTATGAAAGTACTATAACTTACATTTACTTGGATGAATTCTGATCTGACCTGATCAGAAGGGGATCACTAGCTGGCCACACTTTGGGTTGCTGCCTGTTCACCGGTGATGAAGACATTCTGATGCCAAAGTAAGGAATTGGGCAGAGTGACAACAAATACATAAAAGAGGTAAGAAGTGAATTACCTAACCCTCTTGTGAAAGAGGGTATTTATAGAGAGACTCCAGCGTTGGGCCAACGGTCACTTGTGAAAGAGGGTATTTATGGAGCCGGAGCAAGAACAATTTCAAAACGGAAGAGTTAAGAGATTACAAAGCGAAGATATTAAATCATCCACTTTACGATCAGTTGTTATCGGCACATGTTTCATGTCCCCGAATTGCAACTCCGGTAGTCTAGCTTCCAGAATCGATGCTCAGCTTCAACAATCGCAAATCGTTGTTCAGAAATACTCTTCAATTGGAGTCGGAGATACGGATCACAAGGAGCTTGATCACTTTATGGTAACAGGGATGCAATTAAAACATATAAACAATTGGTTCATCAATCAAAGGAAAAGGATTTTGCATGCTAACTCTCCATCCTCTTGTGACTCTGAAACTGACTGCGATACCAATTTATATGAATAATATATTTTAAGCAAAGAAACTATTGGTTTTCTTCTTCATTTCATGTTATCCGGACGAAATCGTGGATGTGAACTTGAATAAACAGAAGTCGGAGTAGAAGGAAAATCTGTTTTGAAATTGTTGTAAAGAAATAGTGTTGAAAAAAATAGATACATAATGAATCTTAAAACTATTTTTTTTTGTAAATATTGAATCAACATAACTTAACTCCTACGTCATTCTTATGTTTTTGGAGCACTAGTGCAGCGGTTTGAATTCAGACACTGAAAGAGTATTTCATAAGTGGTTTAGAATTTGAACCATGATTCAATCTCTACTAATACTGTAAATATAATACTAATTATTAATAATTTGTCATTAAAAAAAATTGACTGACATTTACGTATATAAGCAACTGTGGTACTTTATTTTGAAGTTTTTTAAAATTTAGTCTTTCCATTTAAAAAATTAGATTTTTTTGTCTCTAAACTTTATTTTTTTTTAAAGATTTTTATGGTTTCCTTTTATTTGTCAATCTCGTTAATAACATGACACATGTGCATGACACATGTGCAGTATCTTCATGTCATATTTAATGAATATTTTATTTCACAATATTAAATTTTAGTATTAAAAAACAATTTTAATTTAAATAATAATTTTAATTAAATTTTTATTATGGCCTTTATTAACGGAAACTTAGAAACACAAATTTGAGTGGCTAGTGAACCCTAGCCGTATTCGTCTTTCAACTTGAAATCAAGCACGAATTCTGTTTTTCATTTTCAATCCTCCATTTTTTTCCCTTGCCAAGTCGTCTTTTTCCTTTAAAATGGATGAGAAATCAATTTCAAAAATTAGTTACAAAAATCGTTCATTGAGGTACGAATGTCACTGTAGTATGGATGCTTCATTGATGACATCATGGACTGATGCAAACCTAAGACGTTGTTTCTATGGTTGTAGGATGTATAAGGTACGATTTCGTTTATGCTATTTTTGATGTTCTTCTCTTTTATATTATATCACCACTGGTGTATCTTTCTTCTACTCCATTAATTTCTCTAGATGCAAGGTTACCAGAAGTGTAGCCACTTTGTTTGGTTGGATGAAGAAATCAACTCAAGAGTAAAGGAAGTTATATCCTCATTACAGCAAAATTTGAATGATGGAAAGGAAAAGGTTAAAGATGTCATCATGAAAGATGAAGGAATGAAGATGAAGATGAATTTAAGCTCAAATGGATGATTACCATCTTTGTGTTAATTACATTAGTTGTTTCAGCAATAATGAAATATAACATTTGTTGAATTGGAGTTGTATGCTTAAGTTCTATTTTGTAACATTGCTGATTTAATTTGAAAGACTCGACTTGTTTAGGTTATGTGTTGTGTAACACCCCGATTCTGAATTTCCCATTTTGTTGAGTCTTTTGATTTATTTGATTGATTATTATTTCATTTGTGAAATTTGAATATTAATATGATATGTGTGCATATTATGACATTTTATTATTCGGAGAGTTTTGGGAATTAATTAGAGGGTGTTTTAGATAATCCTTAATTAGTTGTTATTTGAGAGAAATAGAATAGAAAGAGTATAAGTGGAAATAGAGAGAAAAGAAAAGAGATAGAAAGAAATAGAAAGGAAAGAAGAGAAAGAGGAGGAAGAGGAGAAAAACCTAGAACCATCAAGAATCAACTTCTAAGCTTCGATTTAATCGGGTAAGGGTGTGAAACTTTATTATTCTTTCGATGTGTATGATTATGTATGTTTCTGTTGGTTTGATTTTGGATTGGGAAGAGTTTTGCTCATTTTCCATTTTTAGGTCGAATTTGATTTAATCGGTAGAAACTGAGTTTTAACGGTTAAAAATGAGAATAAGTGGTTAGATTTAGTCAAGGATTGTTAGACTAAGGCGGTTGGAAACTGGTTTGGTGAGAATCGGTTGATTTTGGAAGGATTGGGCGATTTTGACAGTTAGGGATTTCTGAGTTCGCAGATTCGCTAGCATTCGCTAGGCGAATAGGAGCGAAGGTTCGCCAGGCGAATCCCAGCGAGGGGGTAGCGAACCAAGTCAGTAGCCCAACTCTGTCTTCGCCAGTGAGTTCGCCAGGCGAAGGAGGCGGCGAAAGGCTTCGCCAGGCGAGTGTGGTAGCGAGTAGTAGCGAACACTTCCAGTAGCTACTGTCAGTCTTCGCCAGCGAGTTCGCCAGGCGAGTGTGGTGGCGAGCATTCGCCAAATGCTTCACCAAGCGAAGGTCGGCGAATGTGACAGCATTTTCTTTTATTTTTCTGTGCTTTCCATCCAATTGTCGATTGTTTAGTTTAATTATGTTTAATCCTTATCTGAATGGATAGTTTTTATGCTGTTGTGATGTGATGTGATGTGTTGTGGCTAGCCGTAAGGCGTGAATCCTAGATTGTGAATCGTGGAGTGTGAAATGTGGTCGTTTGACAATTTTGTGCATTTGTTTGAATTGAGTGAAAATGCATGATGAAATTGATGTGAATGTGCACAATTGTATGTACTTGTTGTAAGTTCAGAGTATGCCTAAGAGGGGGTGAATTAGGCTCTAGAAACTTTTTCCGGTATTTCAAACCTCTTGAATTTTTCTTCTTTAAGTTCTTGGTGATGAAAAGCAGTAAAGGCAGAAATAAAAATGAACACGGAGATTTATAGTGGTTCCCTTCACAATCCGAAGGTACTCCACTCCCCTTTCCACATGAAAGAGAGTTTTCACTATAGTTTTAGAAAGTACAACCTATCACACCATCAACCGGTGAGGCCTACAATTTAACAACTAATTAACAATTAGTGTGCAAGAACAATCCTCTTGCAAACACTACCCCTTGTGTCCAACAATCCTGGATCACAAGTCACAATAGTAATAACTTTGTATTTTTTGTAATTTTGAAAGTGATACAATGATAATATCAATCTAATGATTGATCTTCTCCTTTTGATCAAAATCCACTCTTCAATATCAATACAAGTGTTCAAAATCTGGATATGAAATTGTATGAACAATATGAACACTTTTTGAAAATATTTGAAAATATTTGAAAAGTAGTGAATTTGATTCAATGAATATTTTGAAAATTATTGGAGGTGTTTTTCAATTTGAAATTCTCATAATTTATATGAGCAAAAGACCATTTAAAAAAGGTATAAATGAGTATGATTCAAAACATGAAAAGGTATAATATTCAAACAACATTTGAATTTTAACAACAACAATTTTTCAAAATTCGTTCAGTGTTAATCGGTTAAGCATATAGGTTAATCGGTTAACACTTGAACGTTAGCTCTGAGAATTTAAAATTTAAGGCCGTTAACAGATTAACCCATAAGGTTAATCGGTTAACACTATTAAAACTCAGAAAAATGCTTGAGTTAAAAAGTGTTATACCAATCCAAATGATTTTAAAAAACATGCAAATGCAATATGTTATCATGTTAAAATATTTGAACACTTGTATATCAATTAAAGGAGTGAAAATTGATATACCGAGGCTTGAGTCCAAATCTTGAAAGATGGATGAACATTTGCACATGATTCTTGAATTGCTTGACAACATTCCATAGTCTTGATATGCTTCTGGTTTTATCTTCAGTGTATATACCCCCACGGGTATATAGTGCAAGCAGCTTCTTAGTACATATACCCCCACGGGTATATAGTGTAAAAATCTTGATCATTCTGAAAGCTTTGACTTTTTGCTTGCAATCATGGAATGAACTTGAGTCTTTGTTGACATCACCAAAACCTTGAGATTGAAATGTGCTTCTACACTTGTATGAGGTGAAAATGCATAATTATATATATTTGTGAATATGTATGCATTTCAAGAGTATGTTGGGTCATTTTGCATGTGAAGCATCATGATTGCATTCTTGTGTGTCTGATCCCGCGTAGGATCTGCAGAAACCTCATGTGCCCTTATGGGGTGTGAGCGATGGTTTATTTTTGATCCCTAGGAGGATCTGCAGAAACGATTGTGTGCCCTTGTGGGGTGTGAGCGATGGTTTATATT
Source organism: Lathyrus sativus (assembly GCA_963859935.3). NCBI lineage: Eukaryota > Viridiplantae > Streptophyta > Magnoliopsida > Fabales > Fabaceae > Lathyrus > Lathyrus sativus. The sequence goes on along the minus strand of OZ012738.1, from coordinate 612,479,474 downwards.
TGATTCCGTGGAGAATCTGCAGAACGATTGTGTGTCCTTGTGGGGTATGAGCAATCGGATTGTGTGCCCATGTGGGGTGTGAGCAATCCTGAAACATCGTGTGCCCATGTGGAGTGTGAGTGATGGGTGAACATCGTAGGCCCGACGGGTCGGTAACGAGCGATGGTTCCATTTGGTTCTTCAATTGAACCTTCTGAATAGGTCGGTACCGCATTTGCATCTGCATAGAGTCGTGAGTCGGTCTCTATGAGTTGCATTACCATCTTTATATGATGTATTGGTGTAATGGACATAATCGTGTATGTTTAAATGAATTGTTGGAGTAAACATAAGTGTAAATGTTTATGTGGAAATGTTGTGAGTTGTGAGGCATGATTGGTGAATATGCTTAGTTGTGTAGATATACATTGTGAAGTATGTGATGAATTGTGATGATTTGTGGTGAGAAATATGTTATGTGTATTCTATGTTGGTGTATATAGATATATAATTATATGCATTGTTTGTTATGATAATGTTTCTCACCCTTCTGCTGTTTTATGATGCTCTATGAGGCATTGCAGAGTATGTTTGCTGGAAGTCTTTTGTGAAGCGTGACTTCATTCTTTTTGGTCGGTTGGCTCTGATATGTAGCACCGGGTAGTTAGGAATTGTTTTGATTCTTTTGTGATACATTTGTGTATGTATCTGCTGGTGTATGTTTTGTAAACATGACTTATGACTTGAATTAAACTGTTGTTGTATATAATGTTTACATGAATGAGGTGATTCAATGTTTAGATGTTTCCGCTTTTATTCTAAATATTGATATGTGGGTTAAAAGGATTAAGTTCCTTTGTTGTGATTTACCCTTTGTTGCATATCCTTATGAGCAGGTGTTGTATGTGTTTTGAATTTCCTGGATAATGTGACGTGCCTCTTTTACACCATGTGTTAATTTATACTCTGATGAAATTTTTTATTAAGTGCCTAAATGATTTAATTGTTTATTTGGGGGTATAGAAAGGGGGTGTTACATGTTGTAACAGTTGTATGTTGAAAGATACAATATTGTGTAACTTGACTTGATAATGAAATGAAATTACAATATTGTGTATCAGCTTGTAACATTTGATACCATAACTTGTTGATTTCCATAAAACAGATCATAACTTGACTTGATTTTGAAATGAAATTACCATAACATCATTATACATTCCATAACAGTTGATACCACAACTTATTGCTTTACATAACAATTGAAACCATAACTTGTTGATACCATAAAACCAGTTGATTTGCATAAAACCAGCTGATATTACATCAAAAGATCATAACATACCATATTACAACTGGTTCATACCATTTGATGAACATATTACAACTTGTTCATAACAAACCATATTGGTTCATAACATACCATATTACATAAAAAAGATCATGGTTCATAGCATACCATATTACATTAAAAGATCATAGTTCATAACAGACCATATTACATCAAACTGCATGGTTCATAATAGAATAATAGACATTAAAAATTAACCTCACATAAAACAGACCATAACATAAAATAGACCACTATGCATTACAAAACAGCACTACGTGTAATCTTGAGTAGCTTGAGGTGCTTGAGATCCCTATCCAACTTCAACCTAGTTTCCACTTGTTTTTTTATTTCCTTTACCATCCTTATTGGTCTTTGCCTTTTTTTTCTCGTTTTCTCTCTTTGGTATTGCTCTTTCAACTACTCTTTTACCCTTACAACTTCTCTTGTTATGACTCATTTCTCCAAAAAAAATTATTACAAGTGTATGTTGTAAGTCTCCTTGAAAGAACATGAGGGTTCTTTGGCTCATCATTTTCCTAATTTCTCATCTTTTTTGGATGACCAATTGCTTGTGTCATAACAGGAGGATAAATTGGTACATGATCAACTATAGGCTACAATTGTGGTCCATTTGTTAGAACTACAATATATGAGTAGGTCTTCTTAAAAGTGGCTTCCTGAAATAATCATAAACATAATCAATGATACAGACCATACAAATCAATAAATAATCAAAGAATTCAAAATCTGAATCATACCTGTAATACTCAGCCACATAATTTTCAGGTTGTTTTTTGATGTTCCAAATGCATGTGATGACATGTCAGCAATGTATCCCAGACAAATCCCATTTTTTACATGAACATGTTTCATTTTTAAGATTGACACATTAGTTCTCAATTTCATTGGTCACACCAAATATTAAAAGATAATCATATCCATGCCATGTTAGAGTCCACCCTTGTGCATGTTTTTTATTCTTCTCATTGACCGATTGGATTCTAGGACAGATAACTCCATCAAACCCTTGCAACAATTCCTTTTGTTTTGTTATCCTCTTTGTTGTATAATGTTTAATCCCCTTCAATAAAGTGATTATTGGCTTGTCTCTATGTTCTAATATTGTTTTGTTAAAAGCCTCACGCACGTTGTTTACTTGCATATCATACTTTGTATATGTCTTGAAATATGATATGGTCCAAAGTTATGCAGGGGTCTTCATCGTGTCCTTCCATGCACTTCCAAACCTTTCATTTTATGTGTTACTCTTTCCTATATGGTATTGTAGTTTCCCTAGTTTTTGCCCACATCACCTCCTTTAACTCCAAACCAAGGTATTTTTTGTTCCAATTACCACATAAATGCTTTACACATAGTATCTGCTTCACATGGGCACTAATGCATTGATTGCAGGAACCAACCCCTGTCACTTATAAGACAACATAATAAATTATACATGACATAAAAAAACTAAACATGACATAAGACAATACACCTTTTATTGGTTAGAAATAAAGCCATATGTTCTTTGATTGGATGCACTTAAATCTTCCAATAGAAGGTGTAAGAACCATTACCATGAATCTTTGGTCTCAACTTCAACAACTACATATGAAATTGGAAAATTTTGTTTGTTATCATCCCTGCCTACTGCTGACATTAATTGCCCACCATATGTCTACAATACCACAAACCCATTATGTCTACAAAACCCTCACTTTTAATCAATTTCTCCACATCCATGTATGGTATGAGATTCACACCCCACTTTCAATTCATCTCAGTTACCTCTCCACCAACATACCACTTAACAGGTTCATAAATTAATCTCCCCATATGGTGTAACCTAACCTTATTACTTTGTCTTGGCTTGAAACATTGATTGATTACATATGGAATAAGTTAACATTCAACGGGACCACAATAAAACCTTAAACAAACATAGTGGACCACAATATTAAAATAATACACATAAACAAGAAAACAACTATGGGACCACAACAAGTTCACATGAATGAAAAGGACAGTGGACCACAACTAAACATACAACACAAAAAATAAAACAACTGGGACATGGTGACACTCCAAAGGGGATAAGAAAACATAGCTTAAACAAAACTTCACTTGTCCATTAGTCATATTGGTGAATCCCATGTATGAATTATTGTAATTGTGAGCTTCTTGTTTGATGTTTGAATCAGTTTTCAAAAAGGAATTAGGGTTCTTCGTGTTCTTCTTCAGAGAGAGAAAGAAAAAGGGAATTAGGGTTCAAAGGGAATTGTATCTTCTGATTTATGACATGTTGATTTTATATTGTTTAAAATTAAATTAAAAATATTTACATAAATTAAAAGTATTTTGTAAAATAAAATATAATTAAATGTCATTAAAATATTCACACAAAAAAGTGACATGGATAAACAGTGGCGTTGCCACATCATTAATGAGCATGTCAAGTGTTCAATAGTGGAGGGGGACCATGGAAATCTCAAGGGAAGTAAAGTTTATGAACCAAAAAGGTGGTTTTTAAAATGGGGGGACTAAATTTAAAAAAACTTCAAAATAGATGGACCAAAAGTGCATTTAAGCCAAATTTCATTCATAAAATAATGGTAGTCGCTCCATATCAAGCATTAAACTTAAAGAAAACTTTCCATCCTTGTATGTTCTTAAAAGTCTTTTTTTTCTTCTCAATTTATTAACATTCATTTTTAAAATTTGGATGGTTTTGGTTTTTCAAACTCATATGCTCATAGGAATTTTTATTGAAATACATATTTACAATCTAAATGCGTTGGGAATAGAAAAACATCATAAAAAATCCTTAATTCAAGTATAACAACAACATATTTAATATTAGATAATATAAAATTGAACAATTAAAATTAAAGACAAAATTTAAATATTTGAAAGATCGTCAATGAGGTAAGCTAGTAATATTCTCATAAGTAGCATGTTTTTTTATCAAGATCAACCATGCACGTCATAGTTTCTTTGATTTTTTTGGAATGAACGAATGAATCTCAATAGTATGAACATATATTTGATCAATGTGGCTGTTGCACCCTAAAAATTTGCCCAACCTTATTCACTTGGTTTATGTTTCAATTGCATTAGCATTTGCATATAGGGCCATGTACATAGGTTACTCATCTGCATAGCATAAGCATAGCAAGTCAGCTAACAGGGGACCAATCATTATTCTCATCTCTAGAGGCCTATAAAGAGGTTATTATCCTGATTCAACCTCATTCAAGTCATCAGAAAAGAATTTGGAAGCTATCAAGTCAATGGATCAAGCAGTTCATCTATCTCCTAATTGAGGGTGTCTGAGGATCAACAAAGAAATGGTGAGCTGTGGGCTGAGCATGGGGAGTATCTAGACATCTTGGAGGACTTAGAAAGTCATTTGGAGAAGGAGACAAGTCATTGGTGAAGTCACAAGAATTACAGTTGAAGACAGTCAACTAGGGTTTCATCTAGGTCAACCCTGGGTCAACTCTAGGTCAATTGACTGATTGAAAGGCATTAAGGGCTATTGGAGAGATGTGGGGTTCATCATTTGACATGGAGAATAAATATATGTTGTTATGCTAAGAAGAAATCAAGAAAAATCAAGAAGAATAGAGGGTGAAAAGTCAAGGTTCCTAGGGTAAAATCCCTTGTTTTTCACTGATTTGTCAAAGAAGATAAGTTGAAATACAAGCCTCATCTAACCTAATGATGGTCATGAGACTTGTAGAGGATGTTATTAGCTTTAATTTGAGTGGTGGAAGTCCTTGAGAATATTTCTAGAACTCAAGTTATGGCTCTTGCAAGTTAGGGGTCACCAGATGACACTGAAATTGGTCTGTGAAAGTTGACTGTCTTCTGACAAACTTTTGACCCTCAAGAATAATTCAAATGGACTTTGGACAAACATGAGAGTTGTTCCTCATTGTATCCCCTTTCCAAAAAGGTATGGTATGCCTTCATATGATTTAAGGAACTCTACTTATGGTTTGTGCAAGACAGGGGTATTTTGGTCATTTGGAATTACAGGTCATTTTTAGCCAATGCCTAAAACTCATACAAGGAAGCTTCAAATGGAAAACTTCCCAACATCAAAGTTGCTCAAAATGGCATTTTAAGGCTAGATAAGATGTTGTGAGAGTTTGAAAATGCATGGAGCATGGATATTTTAAAATGGTCAAAATGACTTGAAAAAGGCTTATAAGTTAAAAAAGTTGAAATTGGATTTTGGTTTGAGAGATCTACAAATCCAAAATGGGGCATATGATAGATGATTTTGATTGGAATCAATATTTTGGAAACAATGGTTTATCCACATTTTTGAGTTTAGGCTTAAAAATTGGACTTCCTTTGTAATTTTGTTTCTTGCACTTTAAGGTACCATGAGAAATTGTTTGCCAAAGCCTTAATTTTGCATAAAATGCCTTGTTCTCACATGTATATCTCATATAAGGGTATTTTGAAGACTTATCATGAGTTTTATGAGATTTACTAAAAATAGTATTTTTGAATTTCTCATTACGTGAGAAGTTCTAGAACTTCCTTGGAAGCTTCTCATATGTTCTAGATCTTTCCTTTCACTTCCATAAATACCCAAAGGTGAGATCATGCCATGGTTGGTGATTCTATTTGCTTGCAAACCATACTTTCATCTCATAACTCCAAAATTGCATTTTGATTCCCATCTCTCCCAAACTCCATTGTTTGTGCTAGCTATCATCATCATCATCATCCTCCATTGTTGTAGAGTAAAAAGCACGAAGAAGGCACATCAAATCGTGGCTGGATTGTGAGTTCTCCTCCATCACTCCAAGAGGCGTGAAGCTTCAAATTGGCATTTTCAAGAGGTGTAAACACGAATTCTCTTCACCAGCATCATCACCATCATATAAAGATCATTTGACACCATTGGCAAGGGCTGAAACAGGGCATAGCAACCATCACCATATCCAATTGGTAAGGATACGTTTTGATTCGAATCACCATAATTATGCATGGTTAGGGTTAGTTGTTGTGATATTCATGATAGAGACCACTTAAGGATCATTTATGGTGAGTTTAAGGTCAATCCATGGAGGTTCAAGATGTGGTGTCAATTCTTTCAAGATCAAGAATGGTTGGAATATGAGGTTTTAATGCATGTGCTATAGTTTAGTATACTCAGTGTAACATGTAGAACACGTGGCTACAATTATTTTCAAGGTTTGTTACAGTTGCATGTCAAGCTTTCATGGTGGACCCAAGACTTATGGTGTTCGGTTTGAAGGATATAGGAAGATTCAAGATAAATCAGGGCCATGGTTGGATAGAGGGGAAGAAGGAGATCATTTTTGGTCTTTATTTCGAGTCATTTCATGGAGAGATGAGAGAGCTAGGGTGGCTGGAAGTTTCATTCGTGGTTATGGAGTTTCATGAAAGCTAGGGTTTTGGTTGGAGAAGAAACATGATGGCCATTGGATTGGAAGTACAACTTTGACTTGACCAAAGATCCTGTGGCCACAGTTTAATCTGAATTTTAATGAAGACTTGGGCCAGATTCGCTAACGTCACCCCCCTCATTTCCAGGCCCAATGATTTCAACTATCATTTCTTTCTATTTGCACCCCTTCCACTTATTTCTTTCTATTTCGTATTCATTTTCCTTTTTGTTTCATTCATCTTCAAAAATTCATAACTAAATGGAAAATGCATATTTTTAACTCATTCTTTTTTTAACATTTTCCTTAACATGTCTAGAAAATTAAAAAAATATAAAAATTGCATTTTATATTTTTTTCGCATTTTCCACATATTTTACAAATAAATGCATATTTTGAAGGTTTTATTTCATACATGATCTTGTAGATTTTTGTTCTTACACTTAGAAATAGATTTTTTGCCCATTCTTTTTTGTGGTGATTAATATTGAATTGTAGTATTCCCAGAATTTATTACTAGTTTTTTTTAGAATAAAATTTGATTAGTTTAGATAATTGAACTTAGGATAGTTTAATTAGGGTTTTTAAGTAGTATACTTGAACTTCAACATTTTATTTTTGGGATTTTTAGGACAAGTTAGCCTATGGGGAATATATGGGACTTAAGGGTAGTTAAATAGGATCCCCTAGAATTTATATTAGGAATTTATATTACCATATGCTATTTTTGGTTGATTTTTGAATTGATTGATCATTTGTGTGGCTCTTAGGGCATAGTTTGTATTGTTTTGCTTTCTTTTCTTCTCCTTTGGGTGTGGAGCTTTGAAGATTGATTTGAGGACCTTGTGAAGACCTTGTGGATGAAGCACATTGAAGACTCAAGATGGAAGAACAAGTTCAACTTCATTGAAGATGCTGTGTTCGCTAGAAGACTGTGGAAGCCTATAGGATTTAGGGTTAGGAAGAGCTTAGTCTAGCAACTTGATTCACAAACATAGATGGCTTTGTTTGCCTCTATCCTTTCTCTATGATTCAAAGTCTCTTTCAAATATCCACCTCCTTCCTTTGGAAGGATCAGTGAATGTATTTGAAAGATAGAACTTTTGAGAGAAAACTTTCTGTTTAATGTTAACAGTTGATGAACCACCCTTGGTAGGTAATTAACTGTCTAACGTTCATTCACTTCATCTTGTTGACTGATGTTTCTCCTGGAGCCTAAGACTTGAAGAAAAGTCATTGTAGACTGAGGACTGGTGCTCAGGATCTTTGCTCGAAGACTGTGAAGATAGAGACTGCTGCTGACTGAAGCTTGTAGTTAATCGGAGATGACTTGAAGAGGGATATTGATGCAAGAGCTGTTGTAGCTGTTTATTTTTCTTGCTTGATGTATTGATTGGTTTTCTGGACTGTATTGTTTGCTGTCTACCCTGCTGGGTTGAAAGTGAAGCCTGTTCACTTTTGCCTATTTGTTTTCCAGGTTCGAGGTTGAGTGGGACTCCCTTGCCTCGCTGGTGTTGCTGCATTCATGCATTTTACTGTTTTACTGTATATATATGCTATTGTTTCTGTTTCCGTCTATCCCTTAGGATCTCTGTTTCTCTCTGTGCAAGAGAGAAATATGATAGACACTAGGTCTTAACCCATGCATGATAACATTAGGTTAGTTTTGATTCCCTTTTCAACCCTAGGTTTTTAGAATGGCATCTCTTCTTACCTCAAAACAGCAGAAAAATACGTAATAAGGGTTCTAACATCAATAAAAGACACTTCTGGCGTAAAAGAAGTTGAAAAAATCAAAAGAGTCATTTTGTCCGCCGTGGACTTTTAATCAGGAAAACCTTTTCAGAAGGATAAAAAACATTCAGACAGCTTGTGTCGTACGTAGCCCGAACTACGTTTGCTCTGATCTTTCATGCTGTATGAAAGTACGTAGGCATAGGATGCGATATCCTAGCGAGCAACCTTCCCCTCCTTTCCCGTAGGTAGGAGAACTACGTTGACTCTGATTTCTCGTTCCAGACGGGAATACGTAGGCATAAAGTGCGATACTTTGTCGAGTCACTTCATTTTCTTTTCTTTTAACCCCTGACCTGTAGAGTAGATAGAATAACAATCCATATCCGAAGACAAGCGTGGATCCCGTCGAGTACGACGGACGTGAGGGGTGCCAATACCTTCCCCTTGCTTAACCGACTCCCGAATCCAGGTTTTGGTTGCGACGACCATACCTTTCCCGTGTTATGCGAGGTTTACTCTGAGCGTTTCCTTTCCCTCCCGTGGGATAAATAACGCACGGTGGCGACTCTTCTGTTCAGCCGGCGCCGATTTTCGCAGTAGCGACAGCTGGCGACTCTGCTGGGGATCCAACGTCCCCTGGCTGCTAAGGACTGCGATGGTTCTTATGCATTTGGGATCCAACGTCCCTTAAGAGAGTCAATCCTAACGCTTGTTTTCCCGTCGAGGATTTTGTATGGATTTATATTTCTGACCTTTATTTTCAGCATTATGTATATTGTTTATTATTGCTGTATTGGGGGGTGACGGGTGTTCTGATATATAGTGAGAAGCCGGACCTGGGCTTGAGTGCACCTAGAATTAGAGTAGAAAGTAGTGGGCGCGTGCCGGCTTTGCTTGCATTAGTGTCTCATGAAATCTACACTCGGACGAGGTTCTTCTGGTTGGCTTCTTTTTCTACCCTTTGGGTCGAAGGGGTTGTTGGTCAGCTGAATTGTCGACTCCGGGAACCGATCATTTGGAAGTTGGCTAAGTGAGGCCTCTTCAGGATTTGATGATGCCACTCCTTCTGGGAATCGTATCATCAACCCTGAAAGTCTGTGACGCCGACGACCGCATAGGATGCCATACCTTTGTCAGTTACTAGGACATCCACCTGTGAGAGGGTTTGGGGTTATGCAGGTAACTAGACCTTCAGACTACCGGTTATTTCTTGATCAGAGATCCTGGGTATTTATGGAGAGTTAGGGGGTCTGTCAGAGACCATTTGGAGATGTGTTCTGAGGTCTGTCAGAGACCAGTTGGAGAGTTCTGAGGTCTGTCAGAGACCAGTTGGAGGTATGATCTGAGGTCCGCCAGAGACCAGTTGGAGTTATGGTATGAGGTCTATCAGAGACCATTGTTGGAGCTTTATTTTAGGTCTATCTGAGACCAGGGTTTGAAGACTTCTATAGAGTCTATCCGAGACTTCTTGATATGGTTCAGGCTATTCAGCTACGGCATTTGGTCCCTGTTGCATGTTACTTGCATTGCATTGTTTACATACCCATTATCATTGCATCCCATTAACGTGTGTCTGTGCTGCAGGTGCATTTGCATATCCTCCGATTCTAGTGCCCAAACTTCTGAGTATTGAGTATGGCTGGTTTAAGGAAAACAGTGGCGTATAAGCTGCCTTCACCTGATATTACTTCTTTTCTTGGTCTGATATGTCTTGCCGATGAGGAGGTTAGGAGAAGCTTCAGAATGAGTCACGGGAGATTACTGAGATTAGTCTGCAAGCCCACTGCTGATGAGATGAACGGGCTATACACCTTGATGCAGTTCTATGATCCCGCATTGAGATGTTTTACGTTTGCTGACTTCACTCTAGGACCTACCATTGAGGAGTATGTGGAGTTTACTGAGTTACCGGTGCAGAACAAGGTTCCCTTTATTCACTCCGCTGCTGAGCCCAAGTTGGAGGACTTAGCCAAAGCCTTACATATGGACGCTGCAGAACTGTTATTGACTTCTTGGCTTGGGGTATCAGGTTTCTCTCTTGATTTCTTGGTTGGCAAAGCGCAGGAGTATGCCAAGAGCGGATGTTGGGTGGTTTTCAATGCTATTTTGGCTCTCTGTATTTATGGGATTGTGCTGTTCCCTAACTTACCCAACTTCGTAGACCTGGATGCTTTCCATCTATTCGCTGCCGGCAATCCAGTGCCAACGTTGATCGGAGACTTCTACCACTCATTGCACTACAAGAACGAAAACCGAAGGGGAAAAGTTGTTTACTGTTGTGCTCCTCTATTGAATATGTGGTTCAAAAGTCATCTTCCAGTGAAGGGGTCCTTTGTGGAAAGCGCAACCACTGCTAGCTGGTCTGAACGCCTGATGAGGCTATCTTCCGAAGACATTAGATGGTTTGACAGAGACCTACTGGGGTCTGAACTTATCTTCAGTTGTCCGGGGTACTCTAATGTCCCATTGATTGGAAGGAAAGGGTGTATCAACTACAACCCATCTCTGTTCGTCCGTCAGTTCAGATACGCCCTGAAGAACCCGCCAAAGGAGGAGGAAGTACAGGAATCTCTGTACTTCACCGGAGACGTGAAGGGGGAGTTACTAGCCAAGCTACAGCATGCCTGAACGCGTATTATCCGAAGGGGGAAGCCGTTGCTAGGGAAGAATGACTGTCAGGCCTATGACCCTTACAGGGTTTGGATTCGGGAGAGAGCTAGTCAGTTGAGGATGCCATTTCCAGATGCACCAGTTCTTGATCCTATTCCGGTAGCAGAGCCAACTACTGTTTCTAGGGAGGCCTACGAGCAAGTTGTGAGAGAAAAAGAAGCCTTATTGAAGATCAACGAAGGGTTAGAGCAGGAGCTAGCCCAGATACGCAGTGAGAAAAACAAGGCCGTGCATGCTTTCCAACAGCAGATCGAGGTAGTGAACAGACTAGGGGCTGAGTTGACTGAGGAAAAGAAGAAGCGCGAACGTCTGGGGCAAGAGTTCAGAAGCTCCCATGACATGCTTCAGTCCAAGAAGAAAGCGCTTGACATCGCTCACCGAGAGATCTCTTCTTGCAATAAGACCTGGAATGCTACGCTCACCAACAATAAGAAGAGGGAAGATAAGTTGAAGCAGCAAATTTCCGACCTCGAAGAGCAGTTGAAGTCCAGCATCGATAAGTGCGAAGAAGAAGTGATGACCCGGTACAGTCTCCAGAACGCACTGAACAAGGCCATCAAAGGCAGAGATGAAGCCGTGTCTCAGAAGCGTAAACTAGAGGATCGCTTCGGAGACGGGGCATGGGAAGAAACTGCTGAAGACATGCGCCGTGTTCTTAAGAAGAGAAACCAACTTGTTGAAGGGCTGCTTGATCGACCAAGTCATCCGGAGACCAAGAAATTGCTAGAAGAGTACCAGACTTCTGGGAGGATTTGATCACTTCATGTAGTAGCTTGTGTGCTTTATTTGCATATTGCTGACCATCACCAGGATTGTTGGTTGAGGTCATGCTTTCGTATTGTACTCTCAGTGATGTTGTATTCTTGGCCTATTAGTTTTCTCAGCAATATATGAGGCTTTCTATGATTCAGCTCCGATCTTCGTATTGCTAGCACTGTCACTGCACTGGCACCTTCACACTAGAACCGGGGAATGCCATTCCCTAATGCACAGACACACACATTGCATTGCATTCATATTCATATTGCATTACAGGTAATTATTAAACTGTCTCTCATCTCTAGTATCTTCCAGGTCCTCCAAGATTAGCGACCGAAGAATTCCCTGGCATTCAACCAGAAGCAGCAGTAAGGAAGCCATGAGTCAGGATCAGACTGAGATGCAAGAGGTGCACGACAACATAATGAGGCTCATACAGGTAATGGAAGCCATGGCCGAGAGTCAGAAACAGTTGCAGAACATGGTGCAGCCTCTGATTGCACGGGCTAATGATAGGGCTGCCGATTTTGCTCAGCTAGAGAATCATGGTCCTCTCCCAGGCCGCATACGCCAACTTGTGGGGGTAGCCTTCAAGCAGGTTCAAGCAGAATTAACGGATGTTCGAGGCCAGCTGGGGCAGTTCACGGAAGGTATGCAAGTGTTGCGCTCGAATCAAGAGACGCTAGAAGAAGAGAATTGCCGATTGAAGGCACAGATGGGGTTGATGGCTGAAGTATTAAGGAACGTACTCAGAAGAGAAGGAGGGCAAATGTCTGAAGACGCGGCTGGCTTATCTGCTCCTCAGGGGTCTGAAGAACCATTACCCACGCATGATAGGCGGCAGAGACCCTCCCCACGGTTCGAAGCTCAGGAGTCTCCTCGTCAGCGGTCGCAATTGATTTTGCAGGATAACTCAAGAAGGTGTGGTAAGAGAATGAGGTCTTCTAACAGAGTATTTGACGAGATCCCTGTGGATTATGATCAGCTGGTGCAACTCTTGTTCCAACTTCAACTGGCTGAGCCCCGCGTTTTGGTTCCATTAACAGGGCAGCCGCCACTAGACTATGACTTGAATGCCCATTGTGCCTTCCACTCCGGCGCACCGGGGCATAACACTGCAAACTGCAAAGCTTTCAAGCATATGATTCAAGATTTGCTGGATGAGAAAATAATGGAGTTTGTACCAGGGGGCATAAAAGTTTCAGGGACTGACATTCCCATTTCTCCGCCAGAGGTTGCAGACGAACCGAGGTATATCCCAGAGCCACTGGAAGCTAAGTCCCCATGTCCACAACAGTTGCCAATGCCAAGGTTGAACTTAAGGATGATAACGCGTGAGCCTAAGGAAACGTCTGAGCAAAGCCAGCAGCATGCAAGACGCCAGTATACGACTCAGCAAAGAATTCGGGGAAAGAAGCCAAGGAGGGTGTTTGAGAAGCCTCCCTCAACGTACACAGATTTGTTACAGACACTACTAAGATTGAACTTGGTGGAGAAAAGAACTCTGACGCCAATAACCGGCACTCTGCCGGATGGCTATGATGCGAGCAGGCACTGTGAATTCCACTCCGGGGCTCCCGGACATGATATTGAAGGTTGCCACGCGTTCAAGCATAACGTCCAAGATTTAATCGACAGCAGGGTCATTAACTTCTCTGACAGGGTCCCCAAGGCGGTGCAAGGCCATAGACAAGCAAAAGCCGGGGTGATGAAAAGGTTTCCCAGATTTGATCGGGCCGGTGAAAGAAGATCGAGACAGCAGTAGACTACCCCTGATGATAGCTTCTGAGAATGGTTGACTCGCCAATAAGTCAAAGTGTAGGAAGTCCAGTTCTGAGACACCGACATTTTTCATGTTATCTTGTTCATGTCCGCGCATTCGTAGTTTCTTTTCTGTGTAATTGCAAATTTCGCTCTTAAAACTTGTTGTTTTTCAATTGATATTAATAAACGAAATGAATATGCATGTTTTGAATTAATCCAGTCGTGTTCACTCTTTGTTTTGCTTTAATGCTTAATGCTTGTTTTAGCAGGAATCTGGGGAGGATGACGAAAACAGATGACGAATAATATTCCGATCGTATGCTTTTGGATAAAAAACTTGTTGATGAAATACATGCATTGTTTCAATCCATAAACACTGGAGATATAAGGAAGGTAATCCCTTGATAACCCCTTTCGAGCCAGTAGTAGGAGGTTCTTTTCGAAAATGAAAAAACCCCAAATCTTAACCCGGGGCAGGGTAGGTGTCAGTTAGTTTGACCAAGCGTTCGAATCGTGGAAAGAGTGTCCGGTTGAGGATAAATCGCACTTGTATAAGTCGTGCCTAAAGAACCGCAATGGTTAAACCTTGCCGACAAAGAGTGAAACAGTCACATTACTCCACAAGAAGTCAGACAAACCAGTGTCACACGACTTGTTCAAAAAAAAAGAGAACGAAAAGTGAAAAGAATCAAGAGCCCGCTAAGTCAAAACTTGAAAACAAATGACTTAGGCAAAAACAGGGGCATCCCGCTGGACTGGAAAATCAAAAGAATCTCAAAAGATACTCAGTCCAGGCAAAAGTTAGGGAACGAAAAAAAAATGAAAGACGAAAAGGATTGTCAAAGAAAAGAACAAATCCTCGAAAAGGACAAAAGTCGTGTGATTCTAGGCACCCAAAGACGAAAAGCAAATGACCGTCACTCAAAAAAGAAAAACGCGTGGTATCCTGAACCATCACTCCTATCATTCCACCTCTAATAGGTGAACGCTGAAGTCAGATTAGCTGAACATAGGATTGGAGAACATCACGAAGAATGGGTGGGTCGAAATAAATTTTGAGCCTATATCTTTCCTTGTTAACCGTGAACCTGACCACGTTACAACCCGCAAAAGTCCTAATTGAAACAGGTTTTGTCCGAGGGCATACGTCAGTAAATATCTCGTCGATTCTGACTCCTAAAAGGGTTCCTCTTACCAGCTTTCATATAGACATTTTGATAATTGATTCATTACATGTCACAAATTTTTTTTAGTGAACAGACTTGGGTTTTGAAACTGTCATATGCATTGCGTTTAATATATCTTTTATGCAGAACAACTTGTGTTACCTGCGAGTAAGCGCATGCCGACAGGAAAGATTCCTACAGTGGAAGGTATGATCAGGATAAAATGCAGAATGCCCAAATATTTCGTGAACTGGGGCAAGCTATACTGATTAATTCAGGTAGAGTCGGTCATCCTAGAATCAGTAAATCCGGGGCAGTCAGGTCAAGATTTGGCAAATCTCTCATAGCTATGGGCAGTGCTCCACGACACAGTCGATCAGAGACAAAAGATTGTTGCGAGACCGGGGCATGTCACCCTAGAAGCACGAAAGTTATGTTCTTGAAACACCCCTTCGAGGTCCGAAATGTAGAAGCAGTCCATGTCTGGTTGTCAGGATACAAAGACTGTAGGGTCCATTCCAAAACTGTTGCAGATTCAGGGGCAAGCTGGGCATGTTAGTATCCCCGAAGCGGAGTTCTCTCCTTTCAGCAAGTATTCCTCCCAGTGGAACTCGAAGATTAAGGCTCTCCCCGGCAGAGTTGGTGTGGGTCATGGCGTTTATTTCGTCAGAATACCGTGTGATATCCGTTCACTTTCCAGCAGAAGTCCAATCATACCAAGCGCATCTGCCACTCTCCAGCAGAGGTATATTCCCCAGCAGGATGTTACTTCAACAAGGTGTTTGGTTTAAGTTCCTAATTTCCCAGCTGAGTCGACTTCACTCTTACAGCATTTATTTTGCTGGAATAATTCTGTAGCACCTGGCTATCCCCAGCGAAGTTGGCATTATCTTCAGCATTTATTTTGCTGAATCGGTTCCTGTATCCCAGCAGGTGGGGAGAGCACTTTCTCAAATGAACTACCAAACACTCAAGATCTCGGCATGAGATATTCAATGATAATGTCAGTTTCGGCAGTATTCCCCACAGAGTTACCAGGATAAGTCTCTCTTTATTCCTGTTGCACCCCAAAATTTGCCCTTACAATACAATACTTTGTGTTCCAAGAAGGTTCACAAGGTTCACAAAATTCATAATTGGTCAGAAGAGTTGACAATTCCCTCAGACAATGCACCTCCTAAGCAGTGCATCCAAAACTAGGGTTTTGACTTTAATCAGGCTAAATGGACTTCCAAGACTTCAAGTGAGCTTCATAACATCTTATATGTGTATAAGAACCCCCATGTCAAGTTTCGAGACTTTTCTCAAAAGTTTGCTCAGACAGATGATCAGATAAGTCAAAAGCAGTCAATGCAGTTAAAAAGTCAAACTGAGGTCAACTGTGGTCAAACCAAAGTCAAACTTCATGATTTTTTGCCAACATCAAGTATATGAAGTAAAATTCATCATTTTATCAAGGGTTGATCATGATTCATCAAGGAGATTCCAGATCATCAATAATCAGGAGTTTCTAAATTAGGGTTTCCTCAGTAAAAGTCAACTGAACTTTGACCAGGCATAACTTTCACATACTTCATCACCAAGTCTCCATCCAAAGCTCATTTTGAAGGAAATTGAATTCTCTACAACTTTGATGTTGAAGGTTAAGCCCAAAAATGCTTTATTTGAAAGATATGATCTAAGACATTATAGGTCATTTCAAAAGTCAACAAAAAGTCAACAACTTCAAAAGGGCATAACTTGAGATTGGTAAATGATATGGACCTAAAACCAATGGGGTTGTTTAAAGGACTCTTCAAGCTTTCCAAAAAGTCCAAGAACACCATCATACCTTTAAAATTGAGAGAAATGTGCCCTTGCAAAGTTGGGCAATTTTGTGATGGTTTATGTTGAAAATGGAGGCTTAGAAGTATTTCTTTCCAAATGGGCTGCCTAATTTATGACCCAATCCATCTCATAACATGGTGCACGACCCAATTGACCAAAATTCATCATTTTTATTATTTTTTATTTATTTATTATTGATTTAATTCATAAAAATCATTTTAAATAAATAAAAAATATAAAAATCTATTTTTGGGTGAAGATTTTGTTTCTAGAAATTCATAATCATTGATTGAATTAGAATGAGAAGGAAATCATGTGATCTCTCCCAAATTATTATTTTTTATTTATTATTGATTTAATTCATAAAAATCATTTTAAATAAATAAAAAATATAAAAATCTATTTTTGGGTGAAGATTTTGTTTCTAGAAATTCATAATCATTGATTGAATTAGAATGAGAAGGAAATCATGTGATCTCTCCCAAATTATTATTTTTTATTTATTTATTATTGATTTAATTCATAAAAATCATTTTAAATAAATAAAAAATATAAAAATCTATTTTTGGGTGAAGATTTTGTTTCTAGAAATTCATAATCATTGATTGAATTAGAATGAGAAGGAAATCATGTGATCTCTCCCAAATTATTATTTTTTATTTATTTATTATTGATTTAATTCATAAAAATCATTTTAAATAAATAAAAAATATAAAAATCTATTTTTGGGTGAAGATTTTGTTTCTAGAAATTCATAATCATTGATTGAATTAGAATGAGAAGGAAATCATGTGATCTCTCCCAAAATAGCAAGCACTCATGATCAAATATTTGAAATTTATACAATGATCTTTTTGAATATTTTCTGGATCAAATATCCACACAACACATCAATGTTTCTGACCTAAATCCATCACACATATATACTAAGCACAAACATAACCCTAGGGACGAATTTGCAGCAGCCTAAAGGTAAGATCAAAAGCACAAAAATCTTTCAAAAAGTCATATTCGGGTTCTCAAATTCAGAGCATTGCAAGGTATTTGAAAGACATAGCAAGCTTCCTTGGACTCTTCTGATCATAAATCATCATCCATATGCATCGTATACACACCCAATTGCTCAACCCGAGTTCATCTTGACCTTGAATATTTTGTTTTCGAATCCATTGATTTATCATGTTTAAACTGTTTTTGATTGATGTAGGATGTTTAGAATGAACTCTAGAACGATTCTGGGTGGTTCAATTGGATTTTCATTGCAGGAACAAGAATTCACCATGATTAGGGTTTTCGGCCCTCTTTAGGGTTTCACGATTTTCAAATGATAAATGGATTTGAAAAACATAGGACGATTGAAAAACTCAGTAGCAATACAATGGTGCAATCAATTTTGTGAAATTTTGCCGTTTGGATGAAGTTTGTGTTTCGCAGGGTGGAAGAACTCGTAACAATATTCGTAGGAGAAAACGTTGCAAAATCCGCAGGTAATGGGAGGAAGAAGAAGGCCAGTTCGCGCCTGTTTTCAAATTCAAATTTTATTTAAAAAAATAATATGAATTGTTCCTAGATATATTTCACAATTGTATGCTTAGCCTGATGGTTGTTGTGCTTCCTGGAAATCAAGCTGGCCTGGGTTCAAACCCCAGCCAGGTAAGTTTCCGCTTTTTTTTTCTTTCCTTTTATTTGATTTAAATATTATAATATTAAAAATTAAATATATTATGTATATTTCTCAATAATAAATAAATAATAATAAAATATGTCTGTTTTCTTTAATTTTAAAAAATATGTTTTTTTTCACAAATTTTGTTTCTATATTTTATGTCTAAATTGTAATATGTATAAATTAGAAAATTTTTGTATATAACTAAATCCTATTTTTTTTATATAAACCCTAAAAATTTATTTCTCATATAAACCCTAATTTCATAAAACTCTAAAAATATTTTTTAATACAAATCTAATCCTATTTTTTTTTTTAATGTTATTTTCTAATATAATTATTATGTATGTATGTTTACTATAATTCTTACAAATTTTTGTAAATATACTTATAAATATTTTTTTACATAACTTTAGTTTATAAATAATTGTGCTTATAATAATTAGATTTTTTGTAGTAACTTCATGATTAAAATATAATTTAATAATTTGTAAATTAAAACAATTGTTTATTCATATTTGTTTTTTTTAGTTGATTAGATTAAAAAATTGTTAATTTCTTATTATTATAATATTTGGATTAATTCTGTTTATTCTTATTTACTAACCCATTTATATTCTAATCATGCTTATTATTTTGTTAAATATTGCTTACTAACCCCCTTTATTATTTATTATTGCTTATTTATATTTTATTTATCTTTGCTATTTAATTATTTTGCTTATTATTTTGTAATTGTTTCTTGGATGTAAAGTTGTTTAATTATTTAATTATTATTATGGTTAGTAATTAGGGAGTGTAACAACATGTATGTAATATTAAAATAAATTTAGATCACTTTTAAATAAAGATAATTAAAATAAACACGTCACACACGTAAGTCGATTTTAATCGCCGTCTCACTTCCTAAGGATATCCCTCAAGTTGCCTACGAATACTGGTTAAGTGGGGTGTATAAAGCAAGTCCCTCAAATAGAAAAATCATCAAAGTCCCTTATGGTTGCCTTTACGAATCGAGTCCCTTTCGAAAAATGATGATGGTCCCTTATATGTGCTTATTACATCCCACAATGGCCTTCAAAGTCAAATTGTCCCTCACATGTCCCTTAACATCCAAAGTAAGGACTACCTACTCCATTATAGTAGGGATAGTCTTACTAAGGAAAGGATAAAGAATAAGAAAGACCTTAAAACATTAGGGTAGGCTACTCCTAGATACTTGCTCACTTCAAAACTTTTTCACACTTAAACAAATTTCCAACAAAATTTTCAAACAAGTTTTTTTACATCCATACACGGATTATTATTAAACTATTCTGAAATTTTTTGTTATTCACACACTACACTTTCAAAACAATTCAAAAGTGAGCTTAAGTACCTAAGAGCCCATGGATAACCATGGATGAAAAGGGTGCTAACACCTTCCCTTTTCATAACCTACCCCCCGGACCCAAAATATTCTCTAAGGTCTTTCCTGTTCTTTTATAACCTTTCCTTATGGATAAAATAAAAGTCGGTGGCGACTCTTGCTATCCGCAACATTGTTTAAAGTCAGTTCTCCCACCGTGTTACAGAACTGGCGACTCTGCTGGGGATTTATTTAAGAGGGGTACCCTTAGGAATTAAGATCACTTTAAATTGTTTGCCTTGTTTGCTTTATTATTATATTGTTGGGGTGCTCTTATGTGTGAAAGGTCCTAACCCGGATCTAGTGTACCTTAGGTAAATGGCAATAGACCAAGGAAACTGTACGACGTATATCGATACGGTTGATCTGGTGGCCATAGTTAGTGCGACTTCTTGGTTGGTGCTTATATTCCTTAAGTCAAGTTGAGGATAATATTGAGGCTGCCATATGTTGTCAATGCACTAACTGACTTTTAGAACCCTAGTTAACTCATCTTGGCCTTTAGAAAGTAGTGAGGTAACCGGCTTTGGTGCAGACTGAAGTTGGTTGACACTCGATACTACGCTCATTGAGATCTTAAATTTGGAGGGTTTTGGTTGGCAAGTAAGTTGCCTTCTGAACAACCACCCTTGTGAAGGATCAATGATATTGAGATCCCTTAGAACCTGGTTACTTTTGTAGGACAGGATGAACCATCTAACTTCAGGGGAGGGTACTTGCCTTTGAACCTCATGCAAGCCTTTAAACCTAGAGCTATGGTGTGACTTGTTTGTGTGTGCCACATGTTTGTGATTGAGCATGACATCATGACATCATCATGCATCATAAGCATATCATTTTCCCTAACCATTTCAAGGACCAAAGGATTTATCTTTGTTCTTTGTTGCAGGTCATGGCTTCTGCTCGTAGAAACACCATCAGGATCAACTTTGTAGGGATACCTGCTAAGCTCAAGGAGTTGGTTTCCCTAGTGCCTGATCATGCCCGGTTCAACAAGAGACATGGTCACTTATTGGATCTAGTTACTTCAGGGTTCAGTGAAGACATGATGAGTGTGCTGTTTCAGTTCTTTGACCCTAAGCACCATTGCTTTACATTTCCTGATTATCAGCTGGTTCCAACCATGGAGGAGTTCTCTAAACTTCTGGGTATACCTGTTCTTGATCAGAAGCCATTCACAGGCTTAGAGAAGGAGCTTAAACCAGAAGTTATTGCTGCAGCTCTACATCTGAAGAAGTCTGACATTGTTCTAGAGACGAGAAGTGGAGTTAAAGGTATTCTTGCCAAGGTATTAGTGGATAAAGCTCAAATGTTCTTGAAGGCTATGAGCTACGATGCTTTTGAGGAGATCTTAGCCTTATTGATTTATGGCTTAGTGTTGTTCCCCAATCCTGATCAGTTCATAGACGTTCATGCCATCAACATATTCCTGAGTCACAATCCAGTGCCTACCTTACTTGGGGACATCCTACATTCTCTTCACACCCGTACTACAAGGGCAAGAGGAACTTTGATGTGCTGCATACCTTTACTTTCTAGGTGGTTTATTTCTCACCTTCCTCGCTCAGTAATGAAGAATGAGCAAGGGTTCAGATGGTCCAAGAGGATCATGTCACTTTCTCACTCAGACATCCATTGGTGCTCCAGATCTATGGAGAATGTCACCATCATTGACCGTTGTGGGGAGTTTCCTAATGTGCCACTTCTAGGCATAAGAGGAGGCATCACCTATAACCCATCTCTAGCTTTACGACAGTTTGGTTACACCCGGAGCGATGGTCCACATGACATGTTGATTCAGGGCATTGTGTTTGATTACGACAACGATCTTCAGGGTTACCGTCAGAGATTCATCCGAGCTTGGGGAAAGGTAAACAGGATTGACAGCAAGACACTGGAGCCTAAGTACACTATTCCTATGGAGGCTTATCTCAGATGGGTACGATCTCGTGCTCAGACACTCATGATGCCATATCCTGCCGTCCTACCAGTTACCATGGAACCTGTTGCTGAAGGAGACACAGCTTATACCATCCTTCACCCAGACATGCCTACTGATATGGAAGACTTGCAGAGATCATGGATCCAACTGAAAGAGCAAAGGGATACTTTCGAGGCTCATTACAAAGCAAGCCAAGCAAGGATCCTAGAGCTAACAAAGCTACTTCAGGAGGAACGAAACCTCAACTCATACCTCAACACAAAGAGGAAGCGTCCATGGGAGACTTAAAACCCCATCTTTTGTACTTATTTCGTTTTCATTTTTTGTAAGCCTAAAAGGCAAAACAAGTTATTACTA
Organism: Lathyrus sativus; assembly: GCA_963859935.3. Lineage (NCBI taxonomy): Eukaryota > Viridiplantae > Streptophyta > Magnoliopsida > Fabales > Fabaceae > Lathyrus > Lathyrus sativus. The sequence goes on along the minus strand of OZ012738.1, from coordinate 612,457,440 downwards.
ATAAAAAGTTACTTTCTTGTTTGTTTAAGCAAATTTAAATCCTGCGGTCCTTGAAAACATTGCATATGCATTCCCATATCATTGCATCACAGGTTTATAATTGTGCACAGGTTTCTCATCTCCTCGCTGTTTATTTCAGCAATGGCTCTTGAACAATCAGTTAAGGATCTCCAGGCACAGAATGCACAGTTCCAAGAGCTGATCCTGAACCTATCCAAGGGGCAGGATGAATTGAAGACACTGCTGGCCAAGAAGACTAAGAAGGCTAGAAGGTCTGCTGGGTTGCTCAACATGGGAAGAAGGTTCAAAGGTCCTGCCAAGACCAAGGAACAGGTTGAAGACTATGAATCTGAAGAATCTGAGCAGGAGAGAGGCAGTCTCCACAACACTATGGGGGACTCTGATTCTGAGGCTAACTACTACCATGAGCCTAACGAAGACAAATTCAAGATGCTGGTGGATAGAATGGATGCTATGGAATTACAGAAATCATCTGGGTTGGATTTTGAGGATTTGAGCTTGATATCTGGGGTGGTCATACCCATTGGGTTCAAAGTTCCTACATTTGTTGTCTATGATGGGGTCTCTTGTCCCAAATTGCATCTGAGGTCTTATGTCAGAAGAATTCAACCCCACACTGCTGATAAAAAGTTGTGGATCCATTTCTTTCAAGAGAGTTTATCTGGAGCTCAGCTAGAGTGGTATTATCAGTTGGAGAGTGTCAACATCAGAGATTGGAATGACCTTGCTGAAGCTTTCTACAAGCAGTATCAATACAATGCTGACTTAGCCCCCACTCGCATGCAGCTTCAAAGCATGTCTATGGGTGCCAAAGAAAGCTTTAAGGAGTATGCTCAGAAGTGGAGAGACTTAGCTGGAAGAGTTCAACCCCCTTTGACTGATAGGGAGTTGGTTGATATGTTCATGTGTACGCTGAATGGTCCGTTTTACAGTCATCTCATTGGAAGCTCATCATCTGGCTTCACTGAGTTGATCATGACAGGAGAGCGAGTAGAGAATGGTATCAAGAGTGGTAAGATCCAAGTGGGCACTTCTTCATCAGGTGCTGCAAAGAAGCCTCCCACTGGGAAGAAAGAATCTAATGCTGTGTATGGTCAGCCTGATCGTAACAGAAGGCATCAGTCTGTTAGTGCAGTTCATATTTCAAATCCAACTCCTGCAACAGCAGAGCAGCCTCAAGGCAACCAACAGAGGGCTAGGAGACAGTTCACGAAGATCAACATGTCAATGGCTCAGGCATTGCAACACTTGTTGAAGGCTGAACTTATTACCCTGAGGGAGGCTCCTCAGAATCCCAATGTTACCTCCCCCAAGTACAATCCCAATGCACGATGTGCATATCATTCAAACTGTCCAGGACATGATACTAATAACTGCTGGGTCTTGAAGAACAAAATTCAGGATATGATTGATGCTGGAGAAATTGAGTTTGATCCTCCAGGTACTCCAAATGTGATTACAGCTCCAATGCCAAATCACGAGAAGACTGTCAACGCCATTGATGAAGATATTGATGAAGATCTGCATGTCTATTCAGTTATGGAGTTGAGCACACCATTGTCTGTTATCAAAAAGAGGTTAGTACAAGCTGGGATCCTTCCAGGTTGTCATGAAGATTGTCTATATTGTACCTATAAGCCGGATAGTTGCTTCATTTTGAGAGATGGGATTCAACGTCTCATGGATAAATATACTATAGTGTTTGAAAGAAGACCAGCATCTGTAGAAAGTATGGTGGATCATCTGACTCAGGGTAAGAAGATTGAAGAGGTTGACATGGTTGACAAAGTACCACTAAGAATCACTTCAAAGGGTCCCATTAAAATCACTCATCAGGGCCCAATCAAGATTACTGCTGAAGGTCCTGTGAAAGTTGTTGCTGAAGCCAGAGTAGCTCCTCTGATCATTACCACTCCTGGTCCTATTCCTTATACATCTGACAAAGCTGTGCCTTGGCACTATGGGTCTGATGTTTACATCCATGGTGTCAAGCAGGAGCCTTTACCTGATATGCCTGTTGACATTGATAATATTGCTGGATCTAGCAAGATCACTCGTAGTGGAAGAGTCTTCTCTCCTCCAGTTGCTTCTAAGAGTGCAGTTACTCCTGCTGTTACTTCCACCACTGATGCTCGGGGCAAGGGTCCTGTTATTGAGCCTGTATCTACTGATGTGCCAGCTGCTGATGACCTCTCTAAGCAGATGGAAGAAGTATTGAAAATCATTCGCAAGAGTGATTATGATATTGTTGATCAGCTGGGGCATACTCCCTCAAAGATTTCTATGCTCTCCCTGTTATTATGTTCTGAGGCTCATGCCAAGTCATTGATCAAGTTTCTAAAGATGGCTCATGTACCCAGTGCAATTTCTGTGGACCAGTTTGAGAATTGTGTTGCTCACCTGACCTATGACAACGGGTTAGGATTTTCTGATGCTGACTTGACCCCTGCCAAGAGGGATCATAACAGGGCCTTGCATATTTCAATTGAATGCAGGGGCACTACCCTGTCTCATGTGCTGATAGACAATGGTTCCTCTCTGAATGTGTTGCCTAAGGAAGTCCTGAACAAGCTGAGTCCTGAAGATACGGTATTGAAGCCCAGTAATATTGTGGTAAAGGCTTTTGATGGTTCTAGAAGAGTAGTGCATGGGGAAATTGATCTTCCAATCAAGGTTGGCTCTCAGGTGTTTACCGCTACATTCTATGTGATGGATATTCGTCCTTCGTACTCATGTCTGCTTGGTCGTCCCTGGATCTATGGGGCAGGTGCTGTGACCTCCACATTACATCAAAAGTTGAGATATCCGGCGAATGGAAAAGTCGTTACTGTCTTTGGAGAGGAAGAATACTTTGTCAGCCATGTAAACACTTTCAAGTATCTGGAAGTAGAAGGTGAATACATTGAAACTCCATGTCAGTCATTTGAAGTGGTTCCCTGGGCTGTTAAGGATTGTGTGACTCCTCCTGCTGTGAAGAAGGTTCCTGTGGTCATCAGAAACCCTCCAACAATGGCAATGGCCTCCCTCAATGATGCAAAAGCTGTGGGGGAAGAAGAGTCCCAGAAGGCTGTCTGTCGTGCCCGTGCTGTTCGTATCACCAATCAAGGGGTTATCAATGCTGTGGGAGATCAAGATGAAGACCACAACTTGGAGGCATGGATTTTTCCTACTGAGGGTGCTGGACTCAATAATTGGACAGCTGAAGATGTTATCCCTATCTCCTTTAGTCAGGAGTAAATACTATTACTGTGTTATGTTTTTAAATTTATAATTTCTGGAACAATTAAAACTTTCAAGCCATGTGCCTTACCCGGGGCACAATGGTGTGCTTGTTACGGGTTGTCATTTCATTTGCATACTTCATTCAATAAAATCAGTGGACGTTTCGTTTTCGTAAATATTGTGTTCCTTGTCTTTCTTTTTCTTTTATTTTTGCTTTATCAGCTATGTGTTCTTACACACACCCACGTCACTAAAATGCAGATCCTCATCCACTCTGGATCCAGTTGATAACAGTTCTACTATTGCCAATTACAATTTCGAGAATCCGATCTATCAAACTGAAGACGGAAACGAGGACGATTGTGAAATACCTGTAGAGCTTGCTAGGTTGTTACAACAAGAAGAGAAAGCTATACAGCCACATGAAGAGCTAGTCGAAGTTGTGAATCTGGGAACTGAAGAAAACAGAAAAGAGGTCAAAATAGGGGCCGATTTAGAGGACAGTGTCAAGAGCAGGTTGATTCAGATGCTACGTGACTATGTGGAGATCTTTGCTTGGTCTTATGAAGATATGCCAGGGTTGGATACAGACATTGTGGTTCACCGTTTGCCAGTGAAAGAAGATTGTCGTCCAAAGAAGCAGAAGGTCCGTCGTATGCGTCCTGAAATGTCAGAAAAGATCAAAGCAGAGGTAATGAAACAGTTCAATGCAGGGTTCTTGGCCGTAACTTCTTATCCTCAGTGGGTTGCAAATGTGGTACCAGTTCCTAAGAAAGATGGTAAGGTACGTATGTGTGTAGACTACAGAGATCTGAACAAGGCTAGCCCTAAAGATGACTTTCCACTTCCTCATATTGATATTCTGGTAGACAACACTGCTCAGCATAAGGTATTCTCTTTATGGATGGTTTCTCTGGTTACAATCAAATCAAGATGGCACCTGAAGATATGGAGAAGACTACATTTGTGACACAGTGGGGCACCTTTTGCTATAAGGTAATGCCATTTGGTTTGAAGAATGCAGGGGCAACATATCAGCATGCTATGGTGGCTTTGTTTCATGATATGATTCATCATGAGATAGAGGTATATGTGGATGATATGATAGCCAGGTCTCAGAATGAAGAACAACATCTTGATCATCTGCACAAGTTGTTTGAGAGGTTGAAGAAATACAGGTTGAGATTAAATCCGAACAAGTGTACTTTTGGAGTTAGATCTGGAAAGCTCCTGGGTTTCATTGTCAGTGGAAAAGGTATTGAAGTGGATCCTGCAAAAGTGAAAGCTATACGAGAGATGCCAGCTCCCCGTATTGAGAAGGAGGTTAGAGGTTTCTTGGGACGATTGAACTACATTGCAAGATTTATTTCCCAATTAACTACCATCTGTGAGCCAATCTTCAAGTTGTTGAAGAAAGATCAGGTGATGGAATGGAATGATGAGTGCCAGACTGCCTTTGATGAAATCAAGAGATATTTGCTAGAACCTCCAATTTTAATGCCACCAGTTGATGGAAGACCCTTGATTATGTATTTAACAGTATTAGACAACTCAATGGGGGTGTGTATTGGGGCAACATGACGAGTCTGGTCGAAAAGAGCAGGCAATATACTACCTTAGCAAAAAGTTTACCGACTGTGAAACAAGATACTCACTGCTCGAGAAAACTTGTTGCGCTTTGGCATGGGCTGCTCGCCGACTAAGACAGTATATGTTGACCCATACTACCTTGTTGATTTCGAAGATGGATCCAATCAAGTACATATTTGAGAAACCTGCTCTCTCCGGAAGAATTGCAAGATGGCAAATGATCTTGACGGAATATGATATACAGTATACTACTCAGAAGGCCATTAAGGGGAGTGTTGTTGCTGATCATTTGGCTCATCAAGCAGTAGATGATTACCAGTCAATGAATTTTGAGTTCCCTGATGAAGACATTATGTCTGTTACCAAAGAATCTGGACAATATGACGGACCTGAACAAGGATCCCGATGGACTATGGTTTTTGATGGTGCCTCCAATGCACATGGTAATGGTGTTGGTGTTGTGATTAGTTCCCCTGAAGGTTGTCATACCCCGATTACTGCCAGACTTTGTTTCTATTGTACCAATAACATGGCTGAGTATGAGGCATGTATCATGGGTATGCAAGTTGCTATTGATATGAAGATTCAGTTCCTTGAGGTGTATGGAGATTCAGCTCTGGTAGTAAGTCAGATTAAAGGAGATTGGGATACAAAGCATGATAATCTCATTCCTTACAGAGAACATGTGTTGTCTTTGATCCCACATTTCAAAGAGATTACTTTTGGACATATTCCACGAAGAGAGAATCAGTTGGCAGACGCATTGGCCACCATGGCATCTATGTTTGAGATCAGCTGGGATGATGAAGCTCCCAAGATTACCATTGATAGATTTGAGAAGCCTGCATACTGCAATGAGATTGACACTGAAGGGGCAGAGGAGAAGCCTTGGTTCCATGAAGTGAAAAACTATCTTGAAGCTCAGGAGTTCCCTGAAGGGGCATCTGTCAAAGATAGGAAGTTCCTGAGAAGGTTTTCTGCTAAGTTCTTTCTGAGTAATGGCATTCTGTATAAGCGTAATCATGATTCAACTATGCTTCGTTGTGTGGATAAGAAGGAAGCTATAGAAATTATGGAAGAGATGCATGATGGGACCTTTGGCACTCATCCTAGTGGTCATACCATGGCAAAGAAGATTTTGAGAGCAGGTTACTATTGGTCTACCATGGAAGTTGATTGCTATCAACACTCCAGAACATGTCACAAATGTCAAATCTATGCTGATAAAGTACATGTACCTCCATCTCCATTGAATGTGTTGACTGCTCCTTGGCCCTTTGCCATGTGGGGCATTGATATGATTGGTGAGATCAAGCCTACTGCTTCTAATGGGCATCGTTTCATCCTGGTTGCTATTGATTACTTCACGAAGTGGGTAGAGGCAGCTTCATTTGCATCTGTGACTAAGAATGTTGTGGCTCGGTTCATTAAGAATAATCTCATATGTAGGTATGGTATCCCTGAAAGGATTATCACTGACAATGGCTCTAATCTGAACAACACTATGATTACTGATCTCTGTACGCAGTTCAAGATTAAGCATCACAACTCTTCTCCGTATCGTCCAAAGATGAATGTGGCAGTTGAAGCTGCTAATAAGAACATTAAGAAGATTGTACAGAAGATGACTGTTACTTACAAGGATTGGCACGAGATGTTACCATTTGCTCTGCATGGTTATCGTACTACAATACGTACTTCAACAGGGGCAACCCCATTCTCCTTAGTCTATGGTATGGAAGCAGTTCTGCCTATTGAAGTTCAGATCCCCTCCTTGAGAATTATGAAGGATGCAGGCTTGGATGAAGATGAGTGGATTCAGACTCGACTTGACCAGATAAATTTGATTGATGAGAAAAGGTTAGCAGCAGTTTGTCATGGCCAGATGTACCAGAAACGGATGATCAAAGCTTTTAACAAGAAGGTTAAGCCAAAGGTATATCAGGCTGGTGACTTGGTAATCAAGCGTATCATATTACCACAGGGTGATCCTAGGGGCAAGTGGACTCCAACATATGAGGGACCATTTGTAGTCAAGACAGTGTTCTCAGGAGGTGCTATGATACTGACTACAATGGATGGTGAAGACTTCCCACAACCTGTAAACGCAGACATAGTTAAAAAATACTACGCATAAAAAGAGACCCGCTAGGTTGACAGGCCTAGGCAAAAATAAGGGCATCCCGGCAAACCAAAAGGGTTTGGGCAAAAATTAGGGATATATATATAAAAAGATGTACACCCGGCAAGTCGAAAACCTGAAAAGGCGGTTTGGGCAAAAAAGGGTATCCCGGTGGATTGAAAACCTGAAAGGGCAATCCAGGCAAAAGTTAGGGATTAAAGCGTATGACTATGTCTCGTTTGGATCACTCATGAAACTGCAACCAGTTGTACTACTTACTCAAGCTCAAACAGATAAAGCTCAATCCAATCGTTTCCGTCTCAACAGCAAGAAGATGAGATAATTGAGTGGCAATAGTAGAATTGAAACTCAATAGGATTATTTCCCACATAGCTGATTCATTTTGTAAAACTTCATGACAAAATTCTCTTACTAGGGTTTATGTCTCCTTGTACAAACTTACCCGTGTATGGGTCACTTTTGATATAAATAAATTCCATCTTTTGAATCCAGATTCACTTTTACCCTATTTACATAAGCGAAACGTCCATTGGTTGTGTTTGAATGTATGTATGCCTTTGAATATGATTGATGTTTACCAGAAACGCATGTATGCTTTTAATATGATTGATGTTTACCAGAAATGCATGAAAATGCAGTAATAGTATTTACTAAGGACGAACGAGGGAAGGATTTCAATGAAGCTTCGCCGGTTCATCTTTACAAGACAGTTACAAACCATCAGTAGGACTAATCCATTTTCACAAAGTCTAATCTCCCCTGGAATTTATATCCATCTCTTTTATCCTCATACGGATATATGGGAAATTACTTTCCAATAAGGGCACGATGAACGAAGACGGGATGTTATACTTATCCTACTATCAAACGAAAACGAAGGTTATCTATACCCTACTATCCCCAACAACGGGAGGTTATCTATACCTTGTTATCCCCAACAACGGGAGGTTATCTATACCTTGTTATCCCCAGCAGACGGAGGGTTATATATTCTTCAACAACGAATCGGGATTTATTTTCCTTGGACAGCAGTTTTTATACAAGGATATCCAGACACTTCCAGCAGTGTCATAGCATACATACATCATTTACATCATACCATAACATATATGCCTATAGTACATTACCTAAGTGCATCATGTCATACATGCATACATAAAGCATAAACTAATGTTGTTATACAGAATGCTACCTTGTTTTCAGGTTAATTATCCAACAAACAATCTTATGATCTTTGGGACTGCTTTATTGTAACCTCAGGGTTACTTTATCCTCCTGATGAGCTTCTTATTACTTTGGGACTGCTTTATTGTAACCTCAGGGTTATTTTATCCTCCTGATAGCCTCTCATGACTTCAAGACTGCTTTAGAGCTACTGATTGCTCTATCCTCCTGAAATCATCCTATTACTTCAAGACTGCTTTAGAGCTATTCATTGCTCTATCCTCATGAGGTCATATTACTACTTCAAGACTGCTTTAGAGCTATTCATTGCTCTATCCTCCTGAAGCCATCTAATTGTTTCAAGACTGCTTTAGAGTTCTCCATTGCTCTATCCTTCTGAAATTACATTATTATTTCAAGACTGCTTTAGAGCTATCCATTGCTCTATCCTCCTGAAATCATTACTTCAAGACTGCTTTAGAGCTATTGATTGCTCTATCCTCCTGAAGACATATCACATTATTGTTTCAAGACTGCTTTAGAGCTGTTGATTGCTCTATCCTACTGAAGCCATTCTATTACTTCAAGACTGCTTTAGAGCTATTGATTGCTCTATCCTCCTGAAGCCATTATTACTTCAAGACTGCTTTAGAGCTATTGATTGCTCTATCCTCCTGAGGTCAGATTTATCACTTCAAGACTGCTTTAGGGTTATCATTATTGATTGCTCTATCCTCATGAAGACATGCTGTTACATCAGTATTACTCCAGACTCCTGACAGCTCTCATTATACTACTGAAGAACTTTCCCCTAGTGGCATCTTTAAGCCCACTCAATCATGTTCAACCAACCATCAATATCACTCCATGCACTGGTGAGTGCAAATTTTTGGGCTTTTGTGTTCAATCCCCTTCAACCTTCCAGGTTACGACTGGCAAATATACCAATCTAACCCCTCAGGTTTCAGAAAATTGAACAGGGGCAGCTGTTGCACCCCAAAATTTGCCCTCACAATACAAGACTTTGTGTTCCAAGAAGGTTCACAAGGTTCACAAAATTCATAATTGGTCAGAAGAGTTGACAATTCCCTCAGACAATGCACCTCCTAAGCAGTGCATCCAAAACTAGGGTTTTGACTTTAATCAGGCTAAATGGACTTCCAAGACTTCAAGTGAGCTTCATAACATCTTATATGTGTATAAGAACCCCCATGTCAAGTTTCGAGACTTTTCTCAAAAGTTTGCTCAGACAGATGATCAGATAAGTCAAAAGCAGTCAATGCAGTTAAAAAGTCAAACTGAGGTCAACTGTGGTCAAACCAAAGTCAAACTTCATGATTTTTTGCCAACATCAAGTATATGAAGTAAAATTCATCATTTTATCAAGGGTTGATCATGATTCATCAAGGAGATTCCAGATCATCAATAATCAGGAGTTTCTAAATTAGGGTTTCCTCAGTAAAAGTCAACTGAACTTTGACCAGGCATAACTTTCACATACTTCATCACCAAGTCTCCATCCAAAGCTCATTTTTAAGGAAATTTAATTCTCTACAACTTTGATGTTGAAGGTTAAGCCCAAAAATGCTTTATTTGAAAGATATGATCTAAGACATTATAGGTCATTTCAAAAGTCAACAAAAAGTCAACAACTTCAAAAGGGCATAACTTGAGATTGGTAAATGATATGGACCTAAAACCAATGGGGTTGTTTAAAGGACTCTTCAAGCTTTCCAAAAAGTCCAAGAACACCATCATACCTTTAAAATTGAGAGAAATGTGCCCTTGCAAAGTTGGGCAATTTTGTGATGGTTTATGTTGAAAATGGAGGCTTAGAAGTATTTCTTTCCAAATGGGCTGCCTAATTTATGACCCAATCCATCTCATAACATGGTGCACGACCCAATTGACCAAAATTCATCATTTTTATTATTTTTTATTTATTTATTATTGATTTAATTCATAAAAATCATTTTAAATAAATAAAAAATATAAAAATCTATTTTTGGGTGAAGATTTTGTTTCTAGAAATTCATAATCATTGATTGAATTAGAATGAGAAGGAAATCATGTGATCTCTCCCAAATTATTATTTTTTATTTATTATTGATTTAATTCATAAAAATCATTTTAAATAAATAAAAAATATAAAAATCTATTTTTGGGTGAAGATTTTGTTTCTAGAAATTCATAATCATTGATTGAATTAGAATGAGAAGGAAATCATGTGATCTCTCCCAAATTATTATTTTTTATTTATTTATTATTGATTTAATTCATAAAAATCATTTTAAATAAATAAAAAATATAAAAATCTATTTTTGGGTGAAGATTTTGTTTCTAGAAATTCATAATCATTGATTGAATTAGAATGAGAAGGAAATCATGTGATCTCTCCCAAATTATTATTTTTTATTTATTTATTATTGATTTAATTCATAAAAATCATTTTAAATAAATAAAAAATATAAAAATCTATTTTTGGGTGAAGATTTTGTTTCTAGAAATTCATAATCATTGATTGAATTAGAATGAGAAGGAAATCATGTGATCTCTCCCAAATTATTATTTTTTATTTATTATTGATTTAATTCATAAAAATCATTTTAAATAAATAAAAAATATAAAAATCTATTTTTGGGTGAAGATTTTGTTTCTAGAAATTCATAATCATTGATTGAATTAGAATGAGAAGGAAATCATGTGATCTCTCCCAAATTATTATTTTTTATTTATTTATTATTGATTTAATTCATAAAAATCATTTTAAATAAATAAAAAATATAAAAATCTATTTTTGGGTGAAGATTTTGTTTCTAGAAATTCATAATCATTGATTGAATTAGAATGAGAAGGAAATCATGTGATCTCTCCCAAATTATTATTTTTTATTTATTTATTATTGATTTAATTCATAAAAATCATTTTAAATAAATAAAAAATATAAAAATCTATTTTTGGGTGAAGATTTTGTTTCTAGAAATTCATAATCATTGATTGAATTAGAATGAGAAGGAAATCATGTGATCTCTCCCAAAATAGCAAGCACTCATGATCAAATATTTGAAATTTATACAATGATCTTTTTGAATATTTTCTGGATCAAATATCCACACAACACATCAATGTTTCTGACCTAAATCCATCACACATATATACTAAGCACAAACATAACCCTAGGGACGAATTTGCAGCAGCCTAAAGGTAAGATCAAAAGCACAAAAATCTTTCAAAAAGTCATATTCGGGTTCTCAAATTCAGAGCATTGCAAGGTATTTGAAAGACATAGCAAGCTTCCTTGGACTCTTCTGATCATAAATCATCATCCATATGCATCGTATACACACCCAATTGCTCAACCCGAGTTCATCTTGACCTTGAATATTTTGTTTTCGAATCCATTGATTTATCATGTTTAAACTGTTTTTGATTGATGTAGGATGTTTAGAATGAACTCTAGAACGATTCTGGGTGGTTCAATTGGATTTTCATTGCAGGAACAAGAATTCACCATGATTAGGGTTTTCGGCCCTCTTTAGGGTTTCACGATTTTCAAATGATAAATGGATTTGAAAAACATAGGACGATTGAAAAACTCAGTAGCAATACAATGGTGCAATCAATTTTGTGAAATTTTGCCGTTTGGATGAAGTTTGTGTTTCGCAGGGTGGAAGAACTCGTAACAATATTCGTAGGAGAAAACGTTGCAAAATCCGCAGGTAATGGGAGGAAGAAGAAGGCCAGTTCGCGCCTGTTTTCAAATTCAAATTTTATTAAAAAAAATAATATGAATTGTTCCTGGATATATTTCACAATTGTATGCTTAGCCTGATGGTTGTTGTGCTTCCTGGAAATCAAGCTGGCCTGGGTTCAAACCCCAGCCAGGTAAGTTTCCGCTTTTTTTTTCTTTCCTTTTATTTGATTTAAATATTATAATATTAAAAATTAAATATATTATGTATATTTCTCAATAATAAATAAATAATAATAAAATATGTCTGTTTTCTTTAATTTTAAAAAATATGTTTTTTTTCACAAATTTTGTTTCTATATTTTATGTCTAAATTGTAATATGTATAAATTAGAAAATTTTTGTATATAACTAAATCCTATTTTTTTTTATATAAACCCTAAAAATTTATTTCTCATATAAACCCTAATTTCATAAAACTCTAAAAATATTTTTTAATACAAATCTAATCCTATTTTTTTTTTAATGTTATTTTCTAATATAATTATTATGTATGTATGTTTACTATAATTCTTACAAATTTTTGTAAATATACTTATAAATATTTTTTTACATAACTTTAGTTTATAAATAATTGTGCTTATAATAATTAGATTTTTTGTAGTAACTTCATGATTAAAATATAATTTAATAATTTGTAAATTAAAACAATTGTTTATTCATATTTGTTTTTTTTAGTTGATTAGATTAAAAAATTGTTAATTTCTTATTATTATAATATTTGGATTAATTCTGTTTATTCTTATTTACTAACCCATTTATATTCTAATCATGCTTATTATTTTGTTAAATATTGCTTACTAACCCCCTTTATTATTTATTATTGCTTATTTATATTTTATTTATCTTTGCTATTTAATTATTTTGCTTATTATTTTGTAATTGTTTCTTGGATGTAAAGTTGTTTAATTATTTAATTATTATTATGGTTAGTAATTAGGGAGTGTAACAACATGTATGTAATATTAAAATAAATTTAGATCACTTTTAAATAAAGATAATTAAAATAAACACGTCACACACGTAAGTCGATTTTAATCGCCGTCTCACTTCCTAAGGATATCCCTCAAGTTGCCTACGAATACTGGTTAAGTGGGGTGTATAAAGCAAGTCCCTCAAATAGAAAAATCATCAAAGTCCCTTATGGTTGCCTTTACGAATCGAGTCCCTTTCGAAAAATGATGATGGTCCCTTATATGTGCTTATTACATCCCACAATGGCCTTCAAAGTCAAATTGTCCCTCACATGTCCCTTAACATCCAAAGTAAGGACTACCTACTCCATTATAGTAGGGATAGTCTTACTAAGGAAAGGATAAAGAATAAGAAAGACCTTAAAACATTAGGGTAGGCTACTCCTAGATACTTGCTCACTTCAAAACTTTTTCACACTTAAACAAATTTCCAACAAAATTTTCAAACAAGTTTTTTTACATCCATACACGGATTATTATTAAACTATTCTGAAATTTTTTGTTATTCACACACTACACTTTCAAAACAATTCAAAAGTGAGCTTAAGTACCTAAGAGCCCATGGATAACCATGGATGAAAAGGGTGCTAACACCTTCCCTTTTCATAACCTACCCCCCGGACCCAAAATATTCTCTAAGGTCTTTCCTGTTCTTTTATAACCTTTCCTTATGGATAAAATAAAAGTCGGTGGCGACTCTTGCTATCCGCAACATTGTTTAAAGTCAGTTCTCCCACCGTGTTACAATTCCCAAGCAGAGTTATTTGTCATCAAAAGGTTTCATGAACCAGAATTTCAGAAGTGGCCTCTGGGCATCAGAACAGGCGTCCGGTAGTTTGGTTTTCAAATATCCCCAGTAGAGTCCGCCTCAAAGTCGCTGTCACGTCAGTGCTAAGAAGTTTGTGGGTTGGGATCAATGGAGAACTAAGTCCTGACGTGGACAAGATTTATTTTCTCAGCAGAAAAGATGTAGTCCTTACGTGGATAAATCAAGACGAGATCAGGGTCCTGACGTGGACAAATCAAATGAAGATGTGAGTCCTGACGTGGACGAGTTATTTCCCCAGCAGGTCGAAAGTGCATGAATCTTGACGTGGACAAAGTTTATTTCCTCGGCAAGTCGACATGTGAGTCCTTACGTGGACAAATCAAAAGAAAATGTGTTTCCTTACGTGGAAAGAAGTTAATTCCTTATGTGGAAAGAAAATGGGCTTCCTTACGTGGAAAAGAAGTTGAGTCCTAACGTGGACGGTGTTATTCCTTACGTGGAAAGATTGGAGTCCTTACATGGACAGATTAAGATTGTGTTCCTAACGTGGAAAGATGGAGATTCCTTACGTGGAAAGATTTGAGTCCTCACGCGGACATATCAAGATTGATTCCTTACGTGGAAAGATTAGAGTCCTTACGCGGACATATCAAGAGGAGATTCCTAACGTGGAAAAGAAGGTAGATTCCTTACGTGGAAAGTTTAGTCCTGACGTGGACAGATTCAGATCAAGATCATTCCTTACGTGGAAAGATTGGAGTCCTTACGTGGACAGATTAAGATGGTGTTCCTGACGTGGAAAGGTGGGTCCTAACGTGGACGATGTTCTCCTTACGTGGAAAGACAATGTTTCCTTACGTGGAAAGAAGATGGTTTCCTTACGTGGAAAGACGAATTTATTCCTTACGTGGAAAGAAGTTGGTATTCCTTACGTGGAAAGATTGAGTCCTTACGCGGACATATCGAGATGGATTCCTTACGGGGAGACAAGTGCATTCCTAACGTGGAAGAGTTTAGTCCTGACGCGGACAGATCCAGACGAAGTCTTATTCCTTACGTGGAAAAATGGTGATTCCTTACGTGGAAAAGAGATTGACTCCTTACGTGGAAAGTTTAGTCCTGACGCGGACAGATGGAAAAGAAGTTGATTCCTGACGTGGAAAGAGAAGGTGTTTCCTTACGTGGAAAAGTTTAGTCCTGACATGGACAGATCATAGTTTGATTCCTAACGTGGAAAGATTAGAGTCCTTACGTGGACATATCAAGTGCATTCCTTACGTGGAAGAAAAATGGTTTCCTTACGTGGAAAGACGAGTTTATTCCTTACGTGGAAAGATTGAGTCCTCACGCGGACATATCAAGATTGATTCCTGACGTGGAAAGAAAGAGATTATCCCTGACGTGGAAGAGTTTAGTCCTGACGCGGACAGATCAAAGAAGTTATTCCTAACGTGGAAGAAGAAGATAGATTCCTTACGTGGAAAGTTTAGTCCTGACGTGGACGGAAAGAAGAAACGGTATTCCTTACATGGAAAGAAGAAACATTCCTAACGTGGAAAGAAAGATTGATATAGTATTCCTCACGTGGAAAGATTGGGGTTCCTTACGTGGAAAATTTGTGATTCCTAACGTGGAAAAAGAAAGAGTCCTTACGTGGACAAAGCAAAAGAAGACGTATTTCTTACGTGGAAGAGTTTGACAAAGCAGAGAAAAGTCACCCCTGACGGGGAAAAGCGATGTATTCCTTACGTGGAAAGGTGAGTCCTAACGTGGACAGTATTATTCCTAACGTGGAACGGTTATTCCTTACGTGGAAAGGTGAGTCCTAACGTGGACGGTGGTATTCCTAACGTGGAAGAGTTTATTCCTAACGTGGACGATTTATCTCTGACGAGAAGGCAGACGAGCCGTCCCCACGTAAGGAATTGTTTTAAATCTCTTCATCCTTTTCTCATTTCTTCTAAAAATCAATATCAGCAAGCACTTAATCGATTAATAAGCAATTTCAATCAATAGGAAAAGCTAGACTTTGACTAATAGAATAGGGAGTTCATCTAATCGGTTAAAGAGCGAGTTCAACTTCTATTTGATTAGGAAGTTATTTAATCGATTAAGAAGAAAAGTAGATTAAATTTTAATTTTTTGGTTTAGTCTAATCTATTTATTTGTTGTTGCTTTGGTCACTTTTAAAGCACGAAATTTCTAAACTATATACTCTTCTATCTCACTCATTCTCCTTCGGTTATCATTTTTATTCATTAGAAATTTCCTTAGTGTTTAGAGAGTGAAAATCTTACTTTGAGAGTTGTGTTTTCTATTATTATACTAAATTTGTTTATTTAAGATCGTACTCCTCTTGTGCTTTTGTAATAGACTTGAAGATTGCAAGTTAAACCTGTAAAAGTCTTGGTCTAAGATTATTCACTTGAACCTGTGTAAAAGCTCAAGTTGTTGATAGTGAAAATCTCAAGAGGAAACTCTTAGGGGTTGAAGTAGGCCACGTGGTTTAAGTTAGAACCAAGATTATTTGCTGGTGTGATCTTTATAAACGTCGTCTCTTTATTTTCTATCTTTTATTTTTGGCTTAATTCATATTTTGATTGCTTAACTTAATTTAATATTTCACTTTAGTTCCTTAATTAAAAAATGTTGCAAATTAGTCCCTTAAAACCCATTATTTTACTTGAAATGGTCCATGCCGTTAGTTTTTTTCCTGAAAAAACATTAACTTTTGCCTTGTTGAACATGTAAAATCTGACCTGACATTTTTTTCTCTTTGTTTATTAATTGTCTATCTAAATTCTGAATTTTTAACAAAACGAGAAGAAAAGAAAGTCATTCCTTTTTTCACTTTTCATATTTGGTCCTTTATGTCTTTGTTTGTCTTAACTCCGTATCTTCACCACAAACTTGTTCAACCTCAACTTTGAATTTCAACTACACGTTATCTCTAAGATTCAATACTTCAAGTTTTTCATTTTTTGTTACAATTTTGAAGACACATTTCGATATTTCACCCATTAATTTTTAAGAGTTTTCAATTGTAACACAATTGTTATATTCTAGTACGCGTGTCTGTTTTTCTGTAACTTTTCAATCGTAGTACATCTATTGGTCGTTTAATTTTACTGGATCATTTTTATTATTGAGTTATGTTATGTATAGAATTCAAAGTTTTCTCCTTTTGACTTTTTTTCACTTGTTGCAGATTTGGGTTTATCTTTGCATTTGGAAGTGGGAGTTTAAGTGATCTGAATTTGAATTAAGAAATAATTTGGAGGGGTTTTATTCTAAGGTTGCAAATATGCATCTTGATTTGAGGAAAAAGGTAAAGTTACTCAACTGGTTTATTTGTACTGTAGTTTTGGATAAATAAGTGTTAGTAGATTTTGTTAGTTTATAGGGTTTGAATTGAACATTGGACCACCTGGTTAGCACTCGTTCGATTTTGAGGGTTGCAATCATTTTGACCTATTTGTAGCTTTTAGTTTGCTTAATATCTTTGTTAAATAGTTTAGTTTTTCTATGTTCATGAAATCATCGGTGGAGGTAAATTTATTTATTGAATATGGTGAAGGGAGCAGATACAAAATAAAAGGAGTGATTGGTAAAGAAAGCTACGGTGTTGTTTGCTCTGCGTTTGATACTCACAATAGAGAAAATGTTAATATAAATAAAATCAATGACATTTTAAATGGAGGGAAGATGATTACTCAATCCTTGAAAGCGTTTATAACACACTTGTTGAGTAAACATTTTACCATTTGCCTAGCTGTCATGCCACCTAGTCAATACTTAACGTTTTTTCAGAAAAACTAACGGCGAATACCATTTCAGGTAACAAAATGGTTTTTAAGGGACTACTTTTTAACATTTTTCAGTTAAAGGAATAAAGAGAAACATTAAATTAAGTTAAGGGACTTGGTGACTAATTATGCCTTTATTTTTTTCATTGCTTAAACTCTGCTTCTACCCTTTTCTTAAAATAAATCAACTTAAAATTAATTGTTTTTTAGAAAAAAATTTAAAACGTAATATCAAAATTCACCTCCTCCCTTCTCTTATTTTTGGAGTCCCTGTTTAACAAGTGGCATCATAATATAACTCTTATTATAAGACTAATTGTCTCAATAGGTAGGAATGTCTTTAAGAGATTCACTAAACATACTTCATTCCTTCAATGGAGAGTGGTAGACTTATTGGAAAGAGAAGATGAAAATCATTATAGAATGGATGAATTATGATATTTGAAATTCTATAAAAAAACGGTCCCTTTGTTTCTACAAATCTAGTTGATTGTTGTTTGGAAAATAAATCTAGAGAAATAAGAACCAAAGAGGACAAGTAAAATATGCAGCACAACTTGAAAGCAAAAACCATCGCCACAATCGTTCTTGGTATTGATGAGTTTTTACGTGTTTCTCACTTTGAATCTGCTAAGAAATGTGGGATAGCCTTCAAGTTACCCATGAAGGTACAGCGAAGGTAAAAAAAAGGGTTAAGACGAACACATTAACCCATGAGTACGAGCTTTTTAGAAAGAAACCTGAGGAAAACATTCAATATATGTAAAAATGTTTTATTCACACTGTGAAACATATGATAACTTTGGGTTAAACTTTTCTAAATGAGAATTTGATTAACAAAATTCTTATATGCTTAACTCATAGTTTCCAACCTAAGGTCATTGCGACTTCTGAATCTAAGGACTTATCTTCTATGGATTTGATTACCTTACTTATAAAATTACAGGAACACAAAATTAAACTAAAAAAACTTGTTAAGGATGAAAAAGGTGGGAAAAAAGTTTATCTCTTATGATCGAAAAAGGCAAAGAAACAAGACTTTCAACACAAAAATAAAGAAAGATCTTTGTTCGTCCAAACCTGTTATCAATGTGGGAAAAAAAGGTCAAATGAAGTCAAATTATCCTGAAAATCATAAAAGAGTTGAAAAATTCAAAAAACCTTAGAAAGAAACATAGAGGCAACTTCATACTTATAATAAAATATAAAATATTTTGCATATGTACAGCTTTAGATAAGGAGTTAAATAAATTATAAAAAAAGACACTTTATTTTTGTCTCTAAAACTACTACCTCTTTTCTTGAAATAGAAAATAAAAATTTACTGAAATAAATTATAAACTTAGAGAAAAACAAAGTGTTTTTATTCAAAATCTTCTTCCTTTGTTTTCCTCATTCTTATGAATATCTTGTTAAACATATAAGTGTGAACAACATTGCAGTATTTAGAAAATAAAATTGACGATTCACATAACACATTTTATAATTTTACCAAAGAAGGAGATAATTTGAACCTTATTTCAGATAGTCAAAGAGTTGTTTGCCTAGTGATTTCAAACACGAGAATGGAAAGAGGGTGAATTGTGACATTTGAAATCTCTAAAAAATCGATTTATAAAAACTGTTGAAATTAAACTTCATCTTTTAATAATATAAAAATAAAAAGAATTGATAATATAAAACAAGAATTAATAATATAAAAAAGAATTAATAACATAAAAATAATAATTAATAAAAAATTTAATATTATAAAAAAAGAATTAATAATATAAAAAAGAATTAATATTATATAAAAGAGTTAATAATATAAACTTCAATAATTCATCATTTATAAATAATGAATTTATTTATTTAAATAATTTCTAATCTATAGTAGACCTCTCAGCGTATACTATTATGCTATATTGGGGACTCCCAGTCAATACAACACCTATGTGTAAACTTAATATATTGAAATGGCTTCCATTATGTGTATCAAACCAATAGGGTTCATACAAACTAAATCTTTGAATTGATAATTTGGCTAAAGAAAGAATTTAAAATTCATTAGTTTTTTTTATTAGTTTCTTTTTATCGCTATCAAGATCTTTACTTTTAGTCAAAACATGAGAAGAATTATTTTTTTTTCTCATTTATTGTGTTTCTATGCACAATGTTTCTATTCCTAATGTCATATACCAATTTTGCCTCACTCTTTTTCCATTTTTTTTGGCTCATGCTTAAATCATCTGCATGCATAGTTATCAAGTTATCCAATTAGGTCATTCATTTTAGCGTTTCATTCATTGCATTTAGCATAATTCACCAATGGGTCAAAGGTTCGCTAATAATGAATTTAATAAGTTTAAATGGATTTTCGAGACGGATATTATCTAGTGATTATTCAGGTTTATTTCTCATATTACTTATGGTGTGGATCATATCTTTATTTGAGATTCATGGCCAGCAAGGAGATTTAAATGATTGTCACTTAATTCGGAAATTTGCTTGAATTCAAAGAAAAGGGTAAAGTTGAAATAAAAAGAAGCTTTCATTTATTTATTAGAAATTCATGGTATAATGCATTTTTCTTGAGATACAATCAAAAGAATGGATTACAAGGAAAGAAGCTAAAAAAACTATATTTTTTGGATACAATTAACTTTTTGGTCAAACAATTGACTTTTTGGTCAACTGTTTACTTTTGGTCACTCTTGATCATTGACTCAATTTTTGACTTCTGAATTTTCTTAGACCTATTCTACAAGTATTTGATCAAAGAAATCATCATTATTCATAAAAAAATGACTCATATTATGATTATTTCAAATGCTTATTTTAAATAAATTTTATCTTCCACCAAGCTTCACTTCCATGGCTTGCTCATCACATTCCAATGTTGTTTCAAGTTCATTCTTTTACCACAATGCTAACTTTGCTACAAGGAAGAATGTACACCAAGTTAGACATTTATATCATGAAGTTGAATCATCAAAAAGTCATGGAAAAGTCATGAAAAACTCAAGAAAAATTATGTATTATGTAGTGATTTCAAGACTTGTTTTACAACACTTTCCAACATTAATTCATGCCCAAAAATTAAGAATTTTATCCATGAGTTTACACCATTTAAAAGTGCTTACTTTAAACAAATCACTTCTCAAAAGTACTTAAATTTATGGCATAATTTACCAAAAATTCAAGGAAAAAGTGGTAAAAAAAAATCAAAGGCAAAAACATTACAAAATTTCAAGTTTCATGCATAATTACTTACGACATTTTGCCTTACATTTCAAGTTGGTATTTTAGCAAAAACCAAACATCATTTGTCTCTAACTATCTATGCATTCACAATAATTCAATTATTCAATTAACCCTTAACTATACCATAACTACCAAACTAACACAAACAACTTTCAAACAAACACAAATTCAAACTTTTATTTTTCAATCAAATTTTCATTCAATCCTAACCATTTTTAACAATCAATCCAAGAGTTGAAAATAGTGATCCGCAACTAAAGCATAAATTAATTTTCCACTATTGATCAACCTCTTACTTGGATCACAATCCAATGGTGATCATTCATTTACAAAGTCTATATAAACATGACATTTCTCACAATTTTGGACTTAACTAACATAACTTATACTAACTCCTTTAATCATATTTTTTTTCCACTATTTTTTCTCAAGTTCTCTCTCTTTTCTTCACTCTCACCATCACCGAAGTTCATACCCATCACCATTTATAACTTCACATTGAAGTTCTAGATTTAGTGGAACTTAACCACATTCTAACATCAACAAATCATCAATCAAGTTTCAACAATTCACATCAACAATCATCATCCAAAGTTCATCAATTCAAGCTTATTTATTAATATTTTACATTCAAGATCCATCTTTTATATTCATTCATCATCAAAATAATCATCAAGTTTGAAAATAATTGAAAGCATAGCGAAAAAGGCTTATCTTTGAATTTTTTTGGGTTTCTCTTCGGCACTCTGATTCTCAACACTAACTAGACAAACCCCCGCTCCGTTGATAATCTGTCATCTTTTTTCTTCTATAACATTGCCATAAATTGTTGAATGCTTCTTGTTGATTAATTTAAGTCATTGTTAGAAAATAGCTTATTAGAATAATCACTTATTTGAGCCAACAACCCAAAATCTCAAGTAGAAAACCAAAAAACAAGTTAAGAAATTGCTTGAGATATTTTATCTAGTACCTTGCATGCAATAGCGAATTTCACATTTTGCTTCACTTTAGTTGGTAATGCTTTATCATACTCAATCCATTGATGTTGTATGCTTGCTCTAATCGTAATTTAAGTCAAAATTTGTACCAAAACTGAGTTATAATCGAACCACAACACAAACCGTAATTATGTCAAAACTAAAAAAATAGCAAAATCATATCTTAACCGTTTTGCGCAAAATCATATACTATTTGAATCGATTTTTCACGCTAATCATAAATATATATATATATATATATATATATATATATATATATATATATATATATATATATATATATATATATATATATATATATATATATATATATATATATATATATATATATATATATATATATATATATATATATATATAAAATTAATTTTTTGTTCCGATGCATATTTTAGCTTAACCGATTTATTCTTTAATCAAAATTTTCTTCTACTTTTGCTGCTTTTTTGGTATAATTCGTAGTTTGTTTCGCGACTTGCAGTATGTATTTGATTTCTTTCTAAAATTATGATTCCAACGATATATTAACTAGTCGAATTCGGTTCCATTGACCATTACCAGAAACTTGTTTAAAGTTGTTTTTTTTCCCTACTGCTATGATATGTTATTTTCTTAGGTTTATTTTATTGTTTATTACTCACATATTAATAGTTGACTGACTATTAATTTATGCATTGATTTTTCATCTTTGTTTTATATTTAATTTACACACTGTCTGTTATGAACTATGCATAGAATAAGAGGAAGATTGACAGTTTATTGCTAGAATAATTCGAGTACAGGGATAACAAAAGAATGCAAATACGAAAAACTGCAAATTGGATAAAAGAAGAGTAAATCCTAGCGGATCCGAGAGAGAGAGAGAGAGAGAGAGAGAGAGAGAGAGAGAGAGAGAGAGAGAGAGAGAGAGAGAGAGAGAGAGAGAGAGAGAGAGAGAGAGAGAGAGAGAGAGAGAGAGAGAGAGAGAGAGAATTCACACATTCCCCACTTGGCTCCTAGTGAATTGTTGCTATATATTGTATTTCTTATTGGGTTTTCTCTCTCTGATGCTCCTTCTCAATCCCACATTTTGTGGATCCTCAGCCACGTGTTTCCTATTCTGTTTGCACAGTCCATCAGTATCACTCATCATTACCTCATCATTGCTTATCATTAGTGTGTTGTTCCCCACATTCCTTACACGACTTCCTTCATTGACATCAACCTTGTCCTCAAGGTTGAAATTAGGAAAAGTATCAGACATGTCGTTGTGATCTTCCCATGTTGCCAAGGATGCATCCAAGTTTTGCCATTTGACTAGTACTTGAGTCACAGTGATAGGACCCTTAAAGATAGTGCGCTTCTTCAAAACCTTTTTTGGCACCATTATAGAACCCAATTCTGAAGTTGTACTTTGCAATGGAGAATAAGAGACAGTATCATCAGCCAGAAATTTCTTGAGCTGTGAAATGTGAAAAACGGGATGGATGCATGCAGTGGAAGGTAAGGCTAGCTTGTAAGCCACCGAACCAACCTTGGCAATTACCTTAAAGGGACCAAAATACTTAAGGCTCAGTTTCTAATTTTGTCTGGCGCTGACAGTGACTTGTCGATACGATTGCAGCTTAACCAAAGCGAGGTTGCCAATCTCCAATGTAACATGTTTTCTATTCTTGTCAGCCTGATTCTTCATTAATTGTTAAGCCTTATGCAGATTTTGTTGCAATTGAATCAGAATATTTTCTCTTGTTAGAAGATGAGCATTGACATCATCATCCACACCTTCAGTATTGACAATGGATCTAGTAAGGGATGGAGGGTTTCGGCCATATAAAGCCTTAAAAGGTGTCATGGCAGCACTAGTTTGGAACGCATTGTTGTACCAATACTCAGCTAAGTGGAGGACCTTCGACCAAATTTTGGGGTTGTGGAATGTCATACATCGAAGGTACATCTCAAGGCATTTGTTTAAAGCTTTGGTTTGGCCATCACTAGGAGGGTGATAAGTTGAACTCATGGCAAGTGTGGTTCCCTAAAATTTAAATAAGTGTTGCCAAAATTTGCTTGTAAAAACCTTATCCCTGTCTGAGACTATGGACTTTAGCATGCCGTGGAGTTTTACGATATTCTTGATAAAAATTTCAGCCACCCCCTTACTATCATAGTCAGTTTTTAAGGGAAAGAAATGGCCAAATTTGGTAAGCCTATTTACAACCACAAAAATGACAGTAAGACCACCAGAGTTTGGCAATCCTGTTATAAAATCCATGGCAATATCCTCCCAAACTTGAGTTGGAATAGGTAATGGATTAAGCAACCCGGATGGCAAGGAAGTAGAGTGTTTGGCCTGTTGACATATGGCACATAGCTTCACATATTTTGTGATGTCATGTTTCATTTGTGGCCAATAAAACTGACTGCAAATGCGAGCGATAGTTCTTGTAATTCCCTCATGGCCTCCCACAAAGGAATTATGGTATTCCTGCAAAACCTGTGGAATTAAAGAACTCTTAGGGGGAATAGAAATCCTATCATTCCAATACAATAAACAATCCTTCACAACATAACTCGGGTGAGGCGCTTGATCACTCAAACATGCTTGAAAAATTGTCCCAAAGTGAGGGCAATTCCGTATGGCGGTTTTGAGCTCGCGTAAGAATAGTTGTTGTGGTTCAGACCAGGCCAATACAAACATACGAGAAAGTGAGTCAGCAACAATTTTCTCTTTTCCTGGCTTATATTCAATGGTGAAATCAAACCCCAAGAACTTGTGCAACCAAGCTTGTCGCTCCAGTGTTTGTAAGGACTGGTCCAACAAGGCCTTTAAACTCTTCTGATCGGTGTGAATGATGAATTTATGGCCTAACAAATAATGTCTAAACTTAGCCATAGCTTTAATGATTGCACGAAATTCTCGGAGATAAGCTGATTGTTTTTGCACATTTGGCCCTAGCTTCTTAGAGAAATACGAAATAGGGTGCCCGTGTTAACTCAACATTGCTCTGATGCCTGAACCCGATGCATCACTCTCCAAGATAAATGGCTGAGAGAAATCTGGAAGAACTAACACAGGAGCAGAAGTGATAGCTTGCTTTAATGTGAGAAATGCAGCATGAGCCGACGGAGACCAGGAAAAATTGTCTTTCCTTAACAAATCAGTCAGAGGAGAAGCAATAGTAGCATAAGACTTAATGAACCTGCGATAATAGCCAGTGAGACCTAGGAACCCTCTCAACTGCTTAACATTGGCAGGTGTTGGCCACTCTAAAACAGCCTGTACCTTGTTTTTATCCATAGTGACTCTGTGTCCCGATACCGTGTGACCCAAGTACTCTACTTCATTCAGACCAAAAGAGCACTTAGACAATTTTACAAACAATTTGTGGTCATTGAGAAGCCAAAGCACCACCTGTAGATGTTCAAGATGTGTGAGCCAAGACAGACTATAAATGAGGATATCGTCAAAGAATACTAACACAAACTTTTGAAGAACAGGCTGAAACACTTGGTTCATCAAACATTAAAAGGAAGCAGGGGCGTTTGAAAGTCCAAACGGCATTAGAAGCCATTCATAATGTCCATGATGCGTACGGAATGTTGTTTTGTGTCGATTCGTCAGGTTCATCAAGATTTGATGATAACCTGATCTCAAATCTAATTTGGAAAAAAATTTCGCGCCGAATATCTCATCAAGCAATTCATCCACCGTCGGAATAGGAAAACTATCCTTCATGGTGAGTGCACTCAAAGCCCGATAATCAGTGCAAAACTGCCACGTGCCATCCTTCTTCTTGAAAAGAATGATAGGAGAGGAAAAAGGACTATTACTTGGCTGAATAACACCTTGAGTCAACATGTACTGCACCATGAGCTCAATCTGAGCCTTCTGACTATGAGGGTACCTGTAAGGGCGTACTTTGACCACCTTGGATTCATCCATAAGAGGAATAGAGTGATCTTGTAACCTTTGAGGAGGTGGGGTAATAGGAGGTTGAAATAGATGGCTATATGATGACAACAAAGCTACTAAGTCAATAGGCATATCAGGTGGCAGTGATAATGGATTTTCTACTTCAGTGGCCATGTGGAAGCAATATAAGGTGAAAAGTTCAGAAATAGCTTGAGTATTGTGTAGTCTCGCAAGGTGGTGTAATTGTGCAGGTCTCGGTGATGTGGTTTGTTGGCCTTGCAGTGTAACAAACGTACCATTGTAGAAGAATTTAAGGCGTAAAGCACCATAATCAGCCACATGAGGGCCCAATGTGGCTAACCAAGAGGAGCCGAGAATCAAATCTGCACCAGCAAAAGGTAATAAGAACAAGGAACCAAAATTTCGTGACCTTGAATAGACACTTGTATGTCCGAAATTTTTCCTTCAGCAACTATCTTATTGTCATTGCCTACTAAGACATTGAAATTTGGAACTGGCTAAACATGAAGTTTCAAAAACTTAGTGACACGGGGTTGCAAAAAATTATCAGTACTGCCTCCAACAATCAAAACTTGCACAGGGTGACCATTTAATGATCCCTGGAACCGAATCGTGCCTACGAATGAAAATCCATTCATGGCATTAAAAGATAAGTGGTGGGCAATAGTTTCCACCTCTGTTTCGAATGATATAATCACTGCAGGTTCTGGTTCAGGTATAGTATTGTTTGCATCGTCATCTAATTGTAAGAGCAGGAGGTGTTTGTTGGGACAACGGTGTTGCGGGATAAACTTATCGTCACAAAAATAACAAAGACATTTCTCCCGACGCAGTTGAATTTCAGCAGGGATAATATTTTTGATGGTGAGTTGGTGTTGGGTCAGAGGTTTGATGGTTGGAGTGGGTAAGAGTGGTGGTTTCTTTGGTGGAGTCGGTTGTGTTGAAGGGTTAGGGATGTGGTATTTGGTATGAGGGTGAGTGAATTGGGTCGGTTTTGGTATGGGGTTAAATTTATCCTCATATAGTCGTGCTATGGCTACTGCTTGAACTAAGGTATTAGGGTTTTGTGAGATTACCTCCCGTTTCAGCTCGTGATGCAATCCACTGATGAAACAATTGAGCACAGCTTTCGCATTTAAGCCGGTGGAGCGGTTGGCGAGAGCGGTGAATTCCAGATAATAAGCATCCAAAGATCCTGTTTGAGTCAGCTTGAACAATGAAGCACGAGGGCGATCGAACGCCGAGGGACCAAATTCAAGCTCGATAGAACGTGATAATTCCTGCCATGACAAAAATGGATGAGCACGTTGCAGCATTTGAAACCAGGGAATTACCATTTGATCAAAGTGCACTGCAGCGATGGTGAGTCATTCAGGATCTACAGTGTTATAATAATCAAAGAATTTATTTGCACGGAACAACCAGTCCAAAGCATGAGAACCATCAAAACGAGGGAATTCCAACTTGACGTTACGTGTATGGAGTGGTGGAGCACTGCGATGTGGCGGACCATGGGTGACGGTGTTGTCTGCTAATGTTTATAATAAGGATTCCATGCGTTGTAACCGATCAGCGGTATCAGTAATGGAGTTGCTATGTTTTGTCACCGTCTCTGTGAGAGTGGAGATCTGGGGTTGTAGCTGGTTATGGATGGTATCCAAAAGTTGTTGAAGTTGGTTTTCAATCGTGCGAAAACAGGTGTCGTCGGCCATGGTGGTAATGAAAGCACCAGTTGTTATGAACTATGCACGGAATAAGAGGAAGATTGACAGTTTATTGATGGAATAATTCAAGTACAGGGATAACAAAAGAATGTAAATACGACAAACTGCAAGTTGGATAAAAGAAGAGTAAATCCCAGCAGATCCAAGAGAGAGAGAGAGAGAGAGAGAGAGAGAGAGAGAGAGAGAGAGAGAGAGAATTCACACATTCCCCACTTGGCTCCTAGTGAATTGCTGCTATATATTGTATTTCTTATTGGGTTTTCTCTCTCTGATGCTCCTTCTCAATCCCACATTTTGTGGATCCTCAGCCACGTGTTTCCCATTCTGTTTGCACAGTTCATCATTATCACTCATCATTACCTCATCATTGCACATCATTGGTGTGTTATTCCCCACATTTCTTACACTGTCCATGTAATTTTTTTTTGGGAGATTTGCAACTGTGATAGAAATTGAAGAATTAAAACGACTACTATTTTTTGGACAAGTCTTTTTTATTTTTAGAAGCTACCTGTAATTTTTCGACATGTTTTATTTGATACAAGTTCTGCATGCATGATCCAATACTAAATATACTATATGCATTACTAAATATACTGCTATGTTGTTTTTGTTTTTCTATATTACTGCCATGTTATATTTTTTTTTCTTTCTATACCTCTCTTTTCTTAGTTATAATTATTATTAAAATATGATTCTATGCATTCTCTTTGTTTTTTTTAATTTCTAATTACTATTATTAGTTTACTCTTATTTATTTGGATGAGTTTAAAGCTTGTTATATGTTCAATTTTTTAATATAATAATACCACATGTCAATTTTGGATTGGTAATTAAATTAAATTTAGAAAATGATTCTATACATTTCTTATAAAAATCATCATAGTCATATACAATTATATTTATGATCTATTTTTTGTTTAATTTGAATTAGAGTTAATCTAATTTTTTTAACAAAATAGAATATGAGTTCTCTTAATTAATTAAGATTAGGTTGAATTTAATTAGAGTTAATCTTGATTTCTTTATTAACATCTTGACCTAATATTTTTGCATGATTCCATTTGTTTTGATCTACTTAATTGATTAACTTTTTTTTCAATTAATTAGATTAATGATTTTAGAACTATTTAGTTACTCTTTCAAAACAAATTGTATGATCCCCTTTGAATTTTTATTCATTCAAGTGATCATAAGTCTCTTGATCACTTGATTTAATTAGAATTTTACACTTGCATCCCCACTTGCATCCATCAAGACAATCTCAAGTTCATTCACATTTAAGATTCTGGAGATAGGAGAACATCAAGAGTTGATAACGTTGAGCTTCATTCCATTCTTTCAAACACACCTCACCTCATCCCCACTTAAACTTCAGACACATGTTAATTATGATGTGAATTGTGCACCACGAGTCTTAAGTAATGGAGAAGAATGAGAGGGATCATTCCTACCCTTTTTTTGAATATCTTTGAATACGGGACATAGGCCCCAGTTATTCAACATATTCGCCCCCGTTCATAGACTTTAGTGCAATTCAAATTAAATAACTTAAGGGAGCATACAATAGAGCATCAATTTTCACCGGCGAAAATTATGCCTAATAAAAAGCTTGTATGCGTATTCATGGCAACTCCGTTGACAAGGGTATATGGGACGCCATCAAAAATGGTCTGAATGAAATAACTGTGACCAATGATGAGGGTGTATATTACCAAAACCGAAAGTACAATGGGACGCTAATGATTGGAAATTGTGGTCACATGATTAGAAAGTGAAAAATATTCTCATATCCGCTTTAGGTGTTGATGAGTGTTGTCGCGTTTCTCATTGTGAAACCACCAAGGCTATGTGTAATGCATTAGAAGTTGTCCATGATGGTACTAATGATGTCCAACAAGCTAGGATCAACACATTAAATCAAGTTGTTGCTACCTCACAATCTTCCTACCATGGTTGATGCATTTTAAATCATCATAGTCATACAAAAAATACATTATCTTCAAAAAGTTCGAATATTGTAAGACATATATTTCAAAGAATAAATACAGTCAATTTTACCTCTCTGTCTCGCACGTGCGTAGCAGCATGATTTACATACAGAGGCAGTAGTGAAGTGTTAAATGAACCTCCTCCAAATTCTTCAAGAATGGCACCATCAGCAGCAAATGCATCAACCTGGATTGGCGGGGCTTCCATGGCAGCAACAAGTGACACTTGCCTCCGAGAAGAAGAAGCTAGAGACACTTTAATCCTAGAAGTTGACATTTTCGTATCAAATGAATTTGTATCAACCACTTAGATTGAATGGATTAGAAAAGTACTTGGGTTGATAAAAGCATTTGGGGTATTAGAGAATCTTGAAATACTTTAGCATTTTATATGTTTTGCTGGAAATGAGGAAAGGGGAAAGTCTTACGTGTATTAGACTAAAAACCTGTCTGGAGATATATTTCTATTTTTTGTTATGGAGATGCATCTCTGTATTAAATTTTGACAAATTAAGAGTGTGACTCATTTACAAATGGATAATGGGAAATAGGGTGCGTACAGAAATGAGCTTCCAACTTATAAAGACATGTTTAATTTTTCAAAAAGATGTGTGAGCACCGCAAAGAGTGCGATAAGTAAACAAATATTACGTGGTTAATATTATAATCACTCAT
The DNA here is from genome assembly GCA_963859935.3 of Lathyrus sativus. Taxonomy (NCBI): domain Eukaryota; kingdom Viridiplantae; phylum Streptophyta; class Magnoliopsida; order Fabales; family Fabaceae; genus Lathyrus; species Lathyrus sativus. Next base: position 612,427,459 of record OZ012738.1, on the reverse strand, counting down.
AATTTATTATTTATATATTTATAATATTCAATAATATTTAATTTATTAAAAATTGATATTACTAAGTAGATAAATCCTATAGACTGATTATATATCACAGACTCATTAGTATAGCTAGAGTTGTTATAACAGACTATCTAACCCTAAACGGCCCTAGGATTTTTAGAGTCGGGACAAAAAAGTCTTATTGTAATATGACCTCAAAAATTACTACTTGGAGCCAGCCCTATACAGGTTTCGGGCTACCCGACCCTAAACAAACTTTTTTAAATAAAAATTAATATAAAAAACTCCAGAATATTTATTATAAATACAATAAAAAACTATTATTTTAAAAATTATTATTTTAAAGATAATGTATTTTTAAGTACTATATTATATTTTATAAATACTGTAATTTGTTTTTAAATAGAATACATGACTAAATTGTATATAATAATAACTAAATGTTTAAAATAAGATAAGAAAAATTAATAGAATATAAGAAAATTGTAAAGTAAAACACAAACAATTGAATACTAAATTGATTATATTAATGTATAATATTTAAAAGAGAAACATTTAATAGAATATAGATAAAATTTAGTGAAAATAAGTATTAATATATTTTTAAATATATAGTTATGCGAGTTTAACGGGTTACCCGCGATCCATACGGTCTAGTCCTAATGGATAACAGGATGTTAAGGACCGGGTTTAAAAAGCCTTGAAAAATATAGAGAATTTCTTATTGCACCCTAGATGTTTCTAATGCATTGTGTGAATTTCCACATATGCCCCCTGATTCTGGTGATATATCTACGAACGCACCCTAGCACACACTCAACAAAGATCACTCTAAGTTACGCCCTTTCTTTTGGTTTGATTAATTCCGGAGATGCATCTCCAGAATATTTTAGGAAAAACATTTTACTTGTTCAGTTTAGTAGATATTCTGGAGATGCATCTCCGGAACATTTTAGGAAAAACATTTTAATTGTTCAATTCAGTAGATGTTCTAGAGATGCATCACCAGAATTATGAGCGGCATTTTGAAATTTTCTGTCACCTTTGCATGTCAGGTATTTCCAGAGATTCATCTTCAGAAGTATCTAATATAGTATCAAGCTGCATGATCACTCATCCATTGTTAACATAGTTGGTTTTCCACCAAACCCTTCACCCTAAAAACCCTTCATTCTCAATCTATTTTTTCAATCCAAATCTCCATCCTTTTGGTTCAACATATCACAATGAGCAAAAGAAGATAGAATTTCATGTAAAGATTGTTCTTTTCCCTCTGCATTGCTCACATTAATCATCCATTTTTTCTTAAAAATTCTTTTCCCTCTGCATTGCTCACATTAATCATCCATTTTTTCTTAAAAATTTAAGTTGTATGTGGAAATTTATCTCCGAAACATGTATGAACTTGTCCAGAGATGCATTTCCGGAAGTTATCTGTGTTCATTTTTGCAGTCAATCTGCAACAGTAGTTGAACTAATATTGTGTTATTATTTTAATTGTTTTCAATAGATATGGTGCATCCCGATATTTTTCCAAAACAAGTAGTTTCTTGGAATGTCCAAGGTGTGGTTGTTTCTCCAAATGTTTAAGGGGTTGTTGTGAACGTGGTAGATGTTGGCAACGACTTTAAAAACAAGCAAGAGTTTGAATCTCGTGATAAAATGCTTGAATAGATATGTATAGAGGCCTCTAAACTTGGATTTGATGTGGTTATCGGAAGGTCCAATAATGGTTCAGATAGAAGATGAGCCTTTGTAACAATGATGTGCGAAAGAAGCGGAAAATATCGAACTCCTCTCCGGAATTTTAAAACAGAAAACCCAGGTAGTAGAAAATGTGAGTGTCCGTTTAAGGTTCGTGGTTACATGTTGGCAAACAAAAATTGGAGATTTAATGTGATACGTGGTTTGCATAACCATGATTTATGTTTAAAATTAGCCGATCATCCTAGTGTTTGTCGGCTCAAGCCGAAAGAGAATGAATGTATTAGTGACATGACCTTGAATCTTGTTCAACCGAAAAATATACTTGCAACATTGTAATAGAAACGACCCAAAAATATATCAAATATCAAGAAAGTGTATAATATTTGGTACCTCAGTAACAAAGTGCTTAGAGGGATAGAACTGAGATGCGACAACTCTTGAAATTGTTGGATGATAACAGTTACGTGTCCAGGTACCACATGTGCAATTATGAGTTACAGTTAGAGATATTTTTTGGACTCATCTTGATTCTATAAAGTTGTTCAACATATTTCCTACGGTGCTGATACTTGATTCAACCTATAAGACCATGTATAGACTTCCATTATTTGAGATGGTTGGTGTTGCCTCAACTGAGAAGACATATTTTATTGGTTTTGTATTTCTTGAGTGTGAAAAAAAGGACAATTTTACTTGGGAATTAGAAGTGTGTCGGTCACTTTTGAAGGTCCAATGTGAGATGTCTAAAGCGATTATTATCAACCACGATACCGCATCGATGAATTTGGTTGCAAAGGTATTTCCTTCTTCTTATGCATTAATTTGTAAGTATCACATAACAAATAATGTGAGAAGTCAGATTAAACTTGCAGTGGGGACGAAACAAATAGAGTTCGAAGGTGGAAAATTGGTGAAGGCGGGTGTGATTATGGAAAAATAATTGATGTATGGAATCGTATAATAAATTCTTCCACAAAAGAACTATATACTGATTCAGTTATTCATTTCCGAAAAAGTGTGTGAAAAGTATCCAGATTTTTTGAAATATGTTGAAAGCACAAGTCTTGATCAAGTGAAGGAGAAGATAATTTGTGCGTGGACTGATAATGTAAGACACCTTAAAAATACAACTACTAACAGAGTTGAATCGGCCCATGCTACTTTGAAAAATTGGTTAGGAAATAGTAAAGGGGATTCGTGTAGAGACTGAGACTCTTTGAACCACATGATTCAAAACCACCATAATGAGATACAAACAACATTTGGTTGGAGCATCATGGTTTTGGAATAGAAATTTAAATATAACACTTTGTATACTCAGTTAGTTGGTAACATTTATCTAACGGGTTTGAATTATATTTTTCACGAGGCTAAATGAGACGATAATGTAGGTTCCGATAGCGCAAAGTGTGGATGCACTGTTGTGAAAACATATGGTCTCCCATGTGTTTGCGTTATTGCTAAAAAGGTGAAACTTGGTGAACCTATAAGAATGAACGATGTAACGCCCGTTTTATTTTGATTAAATCCAATTATGACTTTGCCATGTCTCGTTGCGTCGTAGTCGTATTTGAGTATGAGTTCGTCTCGAAGAAAGGAATTGAATCGGTCGAATTGTCGGAAAAATTCTGGTTTTGTCAGAAAACTTCGAAAATTCATATTTCTTGATCCGTAAGTCGGATTTGACCCCCGTTCGAAGCGTTGGAAAGTTAAAAAGATGTTCTATCTGGAAAAAAATGAAATTTTGCTGCTATGACGACCGTCATAGGGGTGTCACAACCGTCACACGAGCGAAAACTGCAGTTATGCAGAATTTGAACGTGTTCTGGTGGAATGAGATTTTGTAGCAAAAATATATTCCCGTAGACTCTTTTACCCTCAATTACATCATTTTTTGGGAAAGGAAATACGAAAAAGAGAAGTTACGCATTGAGAGAAGTGGAGAGCGAAGAATCATCCATCGGCGAATTCGGAAGATTTCTGCAGAAAAATCACCGTAGAGCAGAAGCGGAATCGGAAAGCGTGGAATTGGCCTCAATTCTAAGGTAAGGGTGAGGTTCAATTCTATAACCGGGAGTATGATCGAATTCATGTAGGGAATCGAGTCATAGGTATAGTTTTGTTAATCGATAAATGTTAAGGAAAAGGTTTCCCTAATGGGACAAGATTTCTATGTAGGAATGAATGTGTTATGTAGTTATTAGTGTGATGCTCTAAGGTTTCCCTTATGGGAAAATACGTATAACGAATATGCTATACGGCTATTCGTACAACGCTTTAATGGTTTTCCCTAATTGGCCAAAAAGGACAGTTACCTGGTCGTGATTGATTTGTAATTAATTATGTAAGAAAATACCGTAATGTTGTTATTACGATAAAATGTTAAAGATTAATTGTAGAATTGATGTTGATGTTATACCTGTATAGGAATAGCCATTTTGTATGAACACTTTGAGTTCCTATTTGTTGATACGAGGTTGCAATGTTCCTTTACATGAATAGTTTGGGATGATGAACATATGATGCATATGAAATAGCAATGTTCTGTTATGGACATTTTGTTGTAGGCTTGATGCCTTGTTGCATAGTCGGTGATGTTGTGGTCCATAATAGAGGTATTTCATGGCATAGCATATTAGTGATGGCCTGTATTGGCGGCCCTTAGTGGCAAATTCTGCGATGGCCTGTATTGGCGGCCCTTAGTGGCAAATTCTGCGATGGCCTGTATTGGCGGCCTTGATGTCAAATTGGTACCACATGCATATGCACAATTGAGTCGCATTGTTGAGTCACATGAAGTTGCATAATTATGTTAGTTGTATATTAATGTTGTTTTACGTGAGATATGGATTGTTGCAGTTGTTGTCGATGATGTTTATGATTTCGAAACTTATAATGCTGTGATGAGTTTATGGCATGTTTTCTATCATGCTCTATGTTATATTATTGATATCTCACCCTTTACGTTGTATGTTACCTCCTCTGGTGGTAATTTGCAGGTAGTTCGGAATGAAGTTCTGCTTTGTCGTTTAAGTTGTCGTTGGTCGCTCTGATACGTAGCACTCTTGGGGGGATGGACGTTTTATCGTTATTACTTTAGTTGATGTCTTGTTGCTGAACTTGTTACAGTATTTTCATTAAATTGTTTTAAATTGAACGTATTGTAAGCTTTACTACAATTCCGTTGGAATAAGAATTGGTTGCATTATGAGTTAAATGTTCATCCAAATTCGTGTTATGTATCTTATTTGAGAGTGGTTGCACATAAATGCATGTTGTATGTTCAGTTGAATGTAACATCTCTGATGTGAGGAATTTTGTTCGTGTGACGACCGTCACAGGCTCATGACGACCGTCATGCAGTTAATGCTTGCGCTGTTGTGCTTTGTTTGCTATATGAATTGTTGTTTTTTTTTCTGTTATCCGCAAGTTTAGATTTGGGGTGTTACATTAGTGGTATCAGAGCAGGTCGGTCCGTCCGGCAAAGTTGTCTAATGTTGTTGTTTAATCCCTGGTATACGGCATGTGTGTGAAACACTGTCGGTACATGTTCGTTGTCTAGCCTTGTCTGCAGGAGTGAGAATGATTCAAGTGGGGGAGAAATTGGTGTTTCTCCGGAAGGCTGCAAGTGTGGAGTTGTAGCTCAGTGGAAAGTTGAACGCTCTTATAGTTTGGTAAAGATGGTTTATACCCCATCATGATTTCGGCTGTCTATTGACAAATTGAGGAAATGATCACCCTTAATCCCTTGTTAATAGTAGACGGGATTGTGTTGGATGGGATAGACGTGTCTTGCGAGCTTAGGTGGCGTGAGCAGTGAATTGGTTGGAGTGGAGTTAAGTGCTCAAGAATTGTTTGAAGAGTCGGTCGATGTAAGAAGGTGCGGAGATGTGTATTATGATTTGAATTCGAGAGTTGATGAAGGTGGTGAAGTTGGTGGGTTGCCAATTAATTATAATTGTCCGGCAGTTTCCCGAGGAGGTAAGTGAATCACTACCGGAATGTGAAGTGAAGCTTACACATCGACTTCGTTCTTGGAACTAGTCCGTTATTAGTGGTCGTAGTTGTATCGCATTGGGAGATATAGTAAAGGTAACTTCAGCGAGTTTAGTTATGCTTTAAGGCAACTTGAAGTATGTAAGAAGAATTATCTGACCAGTGTTCTAGAGTTGGTCATTGTTGTAGTTGTGCCGGAGTTGGAGGCTGAAATTGCTTAATCTGAGATTTTGTGAGGAAGCGATGTTTTACAGACGAAAGTCGGAGTAGATTGCATAGTTGTGTCGGGTAATGTTAAGCCGTGATTGAGTATGCTTGTTTTATAAAATGTGGTTGATTTGGCAAGTTTTGGCATTTTGGAGATTTGAGGATCTAAGATTCGGATTGAAATCGGACGTCGTAGAAATCGCGTTTGATGGTTCTAATTCAATGCCATATGTTAGGGGAGTATGAGTATGTGTTTATTTCGAAGAAATAAATTGAATCAGTCGAATTTTCGAGCAAAAATGCAGAATTCCCGCAGCAGATTTTGGGCAAAATTCTGATTTTTCAGAAAACTTCGAAAATTCATAACTCTTGAACCGTATGTCGGTTTTGACTCCCGTTCAAAGTGACGGGAAGCTAACGAGATGATCTTTCTAGGAAAAATGGTTTTGGAGTCAGTGAACGAGCCAATTATAGTAGAATATTCAAAACGTGTCATTTTGGCAATTTTACCGTCGTGAACGGGTGCGGTTGATGTGTTATCATACTGTGTGTTTTCGGTATATAACGTGGTAGCTGATGCTTTGATTTGAAAACCTTACCGATAACGATGATGATGGTGAAAAGAGTTAGAACCGATTGAGCAGTTTGGCGATACAAGTTTGGTCTGTGAAGAGACTTGTTATGGAGTTAAGTCGTGTGTGTTAGAACTTACTAGTAGTATTCTTGAGGAGATTCGAGAAGGTCAGAAAATCTGGTTTGAGTTGGTAGATTGGTTGAAGTCTATGAATCAAAGTCGAAGAGTTGATTTTCGGATTTGTGGAAGTGGTATCGCGATATGTCGTGATGGAGTTTGTGGTCGACTTAGTTACGGAAACTAGTCCGACATTGAGAACTCCACATTGTATGTCTATTTGGATGGTCGAGGAATTAATTTGATTGAGTGGCTTTGAGACTTGTGTCTGGTGTGTATTTTAAGGCAGCAGATTGTGAAGTCGAATAGAGGGTGGACAATAATTTCTGGTGATTGTGAGAAGAGGTTGGGCGTGGAAAGCAATATTGGTGTACTTGAGGTTTAAAATATTTCAAGTTGAAACTATGCCGAATGGTTTCCTAAGTGTGAAATTGTTGTTGTACGTCGAATTCTAAGATCGCAGCTTTTTACGGAATCGAAATCGGACATACGGAAGTCGTTTAACGGTCGAAAATAGAAATTCAGACTGTCATGTTCGCCGAGAGATTCGCCTAGCGAAGTGTCCTGGGCAGAAAAATGTTGTTGAGTGGAGTAAGAATACTCTTGAAGAAGTGCCTTGAGATAGATGGAGTATCCATCCAAGTGCCATGAGGATGCGACCGAATTTAAGGAAATTGTTTTGGTGGCCATAGATAGAGAGTCACAGGAGTAAGTTGAGTATTCATCCGGGAGCGACGAATATGTATAGTGATTTGAAGAATCTGTTTTGGTGGCCTGGTATGAAGCGTGATGTAACACGATTTGTGTATGCATGTTTGACTTGTCAGAAGTAGAAAGTTGAGCATCAGAAACCTGTTGGGTTGATGCAACCGTGAGAAATTCTAGAATGGATATTGGATAGTATTTCCATGGATTTTGTGACGGGTTTTCCAAAGAATTGGAAGGAATAAGATTCGAGTTGGGTGGTTATGAATGGATTAACAAGATTAACTCATTTCCTACCAATGAGGGTGAATCAGTTTATGCGGAAGCTAGCTGAGATGGGTATCGATGAAGTTGTGAAGTTGTATGAGGTGCCGTCGAATATTGTGTCAGATGGGAATCTGAGTTCTTCATTGAGATTTTAGGAGATTTTTGCAGACGTTTGAATGTCATGTCGAAGTTGGATTCTTTCTAGCATCCATGGACGGATGGGCAGACAGAGAGAACTATTCAGTATGTAGAGGATTTGTTGAGTTATGTTGATGTATGTCCGGCGAGAGTGTTGTGCTCGGATATGAGATTGTGTAGGAGACGATTGAAAAGATTAAAAGGATCCAAGATAAGATGTGTTTTGAAAGTTACGATAGTAACTGGTGTTGGTCGAGCGTGAGGTCTCGGAAATACCACTATGTTTTGTTTATCTGTATCAGAGTGGCGCAGCGGAAGCATGGAGAAAGTAGCATGCTAGGCTGTTTTACCGTTGTCGCTTGTGGGAATTGCATGATGTGTTCATGTGTCCAAGCTGAGGAAGTACATTGATTTAGATGGATAGTGTACAAGTGAAGGATGATTTGATTGTTGAGGCATTGCTAGTTCAAGTTTATGGACGAGAAGCAACTTCGAGGTAAAAGGATTCTTTGGTAGAGGTAATTTGGAAGATTGGGATGCGAGAGTCGTATCCGGAGTTGGTTGAATCGAGGTAATTTCGAGGACGAAATTATTTTAAGTGGGGGAGAGTTGTAACGCCCGTTTTATTTCGATTAAATCCAATTATGACTTTGCCATGTCTCGTTGCATCGTAGTCGTATTTGAGTATGAGTTCGTCTCGAAGAAAGGAATTGAATCGGTCGAATTGTCGGAAAAATTCTGGTTTTGTCAGAAAACTTCGAAAATTCATATCTCTTGATCCGTAAGTAGGATTTGACCCCCGTTTGAAGTGTTGGAAAGCTAAAAAGATGTTCTATCTGGAAAAAAAAATGAAATTTTGCTGCTATGACGACCGTCATAGGGGTGTGACGACTGTCACACGAGCGAAAATTGCAGTTATGCAGAATTTGAACGTGTTCTGGTGGAATGAGATTTTGTAGCAAAAATATATTCCCGTAGACTCTTTTACCCTCAATTACATCATTTTTTGGGAAAGGAAAGACGGAAAAGAGAAGTTACGCATTGATAGAAGTGGAGAGCAAAGAATCATCCATCGGCGAATTCGGAAGATTTCTGTAGAAAAATCACCGTAGAGCAGAAGCGGAATCGGAAAGCGTGGAATTGGCCTCAATTCTAAGGTAAGAGTGAGGTTCAATTCTATAACCGGGAGTATGATCAAATTCATGTAGGGAATCGAGTCATAGGTATAGTTTCGTTAATCGATAAATGTTAAGGAAAAGGTTTCCCTAATGGGACAAGATTTCTATGTAGGAATGAATGTGTTATGTAGTTATTAGTGCGATGCTCTAAGGTTTCCCTTATGGGCAAATACGTAGAACGAATATGCTATACGGTTATTCGTACAACGCTCTAATGGTTTTCCCTAATTGGCCAAAAAGGACAGTTACCTGATCGTGATTGATTTGTAATTAATTATGTAAGAAAATACCGTAATGTTGTTATTACGATAAAATGTTAAAGATTAATTGTAGAACTGATGTTGATGTTATACCTGTATAGGAATAGCCGTTTTGTATGAACACTTTGAGTTCCTATTTGTTGATACGAGGTTGCAATGTTCCTTTACATGAATAGTTTGGGATGATGAACATATGATGCATATGAAATAGCAATGTTCTGTTATGGACATTTTGTTGTAGGCTTGATGCCTTGTTGCATAGTCGGCGATGTTGTGGTCTATAATAGAGGTATTTCATGGCATAGCATATTAGCGATGGCATGTATTGGCGGCCCTTAGTGGCAAATTCTGCGATGGCCTGTATTGGCGGCCCTTAGTGGCAAATTCTGCGATGGCCTGTATTGGCGACCTTGATGTCAAATTGGTACCACATGCATATGCACAATTGAGTCGCATTGTTGAGTCACATGAAGTTACATAATTATGTTAGTTGTATATTAATGTTGTTTTACGTGAGATATGGATTGTTGCAGTTGTTGTCGATGATGTTTATGATTTCGAAACTTATAATGCTGTGATGAGTTTCTGGCATGTTTTCTATCATGCTCTATGTTATATTATTGATATCTCACCCTTTACGTTGTATGTTACCTCCTCTGGTGGTAATTTGCAGGTAGTTCGGAATGAAGTTCTGCTTTGTCGTTTAAGTTGTCGTTGGTCGCTCTGATACGTAGCACTCTTGGGGGGATGGACGTTTTATCGTTATTACTTTAGTTGATGTCTTGTTGCTGAACTTGTTACAGTATTTTCATTAAATTGTTTTAAATTGAACGTATTGTAAGCTTTACTACAATTCCGTTGGAATAAGAATTGGTTGCATTATGAGTTAAATGTTCATCCAAATTCGTGCTATGTATCTTATTTGAGAGTGGTTGCACATAAATGCATGTTGTATGTTCAGTTGAATGTAACATCTCTGATGTGAGGAATTTTGTTCGTGTGACGACCGTCACAGGCTCATGACGACCGTCATGCAGTTAATGTTTGCGCTGCTGCGCTTTGTTTGCTATATGAATTGTTGTTTTTTTTCTGTTATCCGCAAGTTTAGATTTGGGGTGTTACAAACGAGGTTTGCTCTCATTGAAAGATACTTAGGTTTGATGATGATGGATGCATGGATGACAGTAAATCAAATATCTCTATTTTGACCGAATGGTAAGTGATACAAGAGAGATTTTCGAAAGTCGATGAAAACATGCAACTCCACATCAAAGAATAATTGTGGAAGATTTCCTATTCTGAAACCACCGACATGAAACCTCCTTCTCAACCGGTAAAAATAAAAGGTGCTCTGAAGAAAATGAAGCCTACACTTAATAAAAACTCGACTACACGGTCTCCTTCATATTTTGAACACGTTGATAAAGTTTTTCCCGATTCACCGACTCCAAAATCTCAAAAAAGTGTTGTGAAATGAGCAAGCATTAGTAAACGACCTTTGGTGCCGTTTTCATCGAAGATTCTATTCATTGGCGAGATGTCGGTTTTTATGCACAAATATATCGAGTGAATCGTCAAGGTTGTGGGGGACGGTAATTGCAGCTCGGTTAAGGAGAAGATATTCATACACTTGTCTGACATAAACTTATCCAAGAGTTGAAGACACATAAAGAATCGTACACACGGTTGTACACAAATAAAGAACAATACAATGTGGTTTATGAGTCTTTTGTTCCTGGATTGAGTGGACCGACACCAGAGGAAAAACTGTTGAGCATCCCTAATATGGGTCACCTAATAGCATGTGAATATGATAGAGTGTGTATTGATCCGACACACTACGGTTTTTCGGAAACCTTTTCCCACTACGCGCCGCCCCACTCCAAAATCCAAATGATTGTATCATGTGTATTGTATGGCTTTCAAAATCAAGTTGTTTTGTTCAAGTTACTTAAAACCGGGATGCCCCATACGGCTTACATCGTCGGAGTGGATGACTCATTCAAACACAAAAACCGAGACGTGGCCTAATCATTTTATGGAAAGGATGCAAGAATTCTAGAGATTGAACAACATTTAAAAAGAAACGAATGCACAAAAGTCCAAAGGGGGGGTACTACCTATAGATTTAGCCGATGACATACGTTTCATTTCGTTTTGATTTCTTGTTTAACCGGACAAATAATTGTATGTAATTGTGTCTTAATATAAATGAAGTGTTATATATTCACCATATGTTCATATTTTTTCTTTATTCATTTTTTATCTTCCCGTAACAACATATGTGTTTTTGTCAATGAAAAAAATGGTTCTATTATAGGGTTCTATTTTGAAACTGGTTCAGGAGAAGTTCTGAAGATGTATCTCTGAAATAAGATAATAGGGTGCGATTCTAGAAATATATCTCCAAAATTAATATGTCAGTTAATGAGTGATTCAAATTGATCTTTCTCTTCTATAAATTTAGGTGCTCTAATGTTATATTTCATACAAACTCAAAATGTCTCAAAGTTCACAAACTCTGAAGCATGGGTATTCTTAAATGGTGAAGTATCGGTACCGGGTACGTACCCATACCCGGTACTCGTACCGTACTCGTGGTACTTCATTTTTTCTTATTATTCGATTTTGAATGAAATTTGTAGTTTTTTCAAATATTAATATAATATATTTATGTGTTTTAAAAAAAGTATTGTATGTTATCATTATTTTTTATTTTTTTCAATTTTTTATAGTTATAATTTGTTATGAACCTGACAATTTAGTTCTCTAGTCATACATTTTATAGAAAATGCTTATTTCTTATTAACATATTTGTACATTGATTTTTTTAAAATGTCGTATCTTGTACCGGTACCAGTACCCGTACATATGCATTATAGGTCACAAATAAAAATCTATTTATATGTCGTAAATGTCTCCTTCTTCGGCTCTACACCCGGGCGAACGTTCAATCTCACTGACCTCACCTCCCTCGAAGATATCAAAGAAGAAATTCACCATCTCCTATCATATAGTGACAATCGAAAGATTGTGAAGCTCGAGTACCCTTTACCTTTGATTGACAGGGGAGGAAAGATTCAGTTCACTAAATTTGATCTCAAAATGCAAGCGGATATTAGGGCTATGTGGGATACATTTTTTGGTTTCGAATTAATACCAAGCGTCCACTTGTTGAAGCCCAAGATTTACCAACACGATTCACCGTCTCACACTACTCCCTTGCAAGGCACCCCTTGTCCCAAGGCTTTCACTCGATCGGATCCGAATTGCATACTCTTATCCAAAATCTTCAAATCCTTAATGATTCTGGAGGAAAACCCCAGCTTGGTTTTCTTATTTGAAACACTCAAAAAACTTAATCCAATGTTCTCTGTACAACAACCTAATTAGATGTTATCAACCATAACCTAGATGGTCACCTAATCAAAAAATGATTATGTGTAGTTTGATTGTGTGTATGCATAGAAGAGAGGTTGAAGATGATAAGTATGCTTTGAAATTATGGTTTCATGTAGGCTTTACTTTAGAACCTTACTAGAAATGATGCATGAATAAAGTATTTATAAGTAAGCAAGTTTGGAAGCAAAAAGAATGTAAAAGGATGGCGAAAATTTTGACTTAAAAAAATGCATCGCATGTGTCGACTTATGAAAGCTATAGGTCAGCCTATCATAAGAAATGCGCCGACCTATGTGGGTCTTAGGCGACCAATAAAGGTCTTGTGTCGACCGTGTGTTAATCTATGTTAGTTAGCACATAGACAGTGTCTATAGGCTTTATTATTGAGGCATGGGTGTTGACCTAAACATGTTATGAGTCGACCTATGCTGAAGAGAAAGCTTCTATAGGTCGATCTAAACACGCATGTGTCAACCTATGATGTAGTATTTTTACAAAAACCTTATTTTCAATGCATTTATGTTGTATGAACCTTTTCTAAAACATTTTAATGCTTCCTAATGCTAAGATACACATCTAGAATCAAAGGATATCGTCCAGTATACATTGATGTTAGGTTATCCTAGTTTTGATATCATTCAAAATACATCTAACCGAAAAGTTACACCCACATGCTCCTTCTCTAATATCTTATAATGAGTTGGCCTAGGTGGATCTCTGTGCTTCATATGGTACCAAAGGATTATAGAAATCATCATACATCACATCTACATCTCTGTGGACCATAGTGGGAGGAGCAAACACGGATGGGTCTTTTAGAACAACTTGTGGATACCTCTACTTGCACATGGCTCGCTCAGGTTGATGTGGATACATCATACATGAGCCATAACTCAACCATTCAGAGTAGAAGGCTATGTCATCCAAGGGGCATGTCTGATAGTGATCGTCATACGATGTGTAATTTATATCATCTGTTGTAGTGCGGTAAAGAAACACACTAAAATGGTCAGTTTATTGATTCTCTTTCAGTAGGACGAATACACAAGCACGTAGATAATCCTCGATGTAGTTATCAACATATGACAAGTCGGAGATACATGGAAAGTGTTGAAGGACCCATGCCTGGAATAGTATAGATGGAAAATTAGTAATAACATATCACAAGTGTTGTGAAAATGGTATAATAATAGTAAAAATGCAAATATATTACTGTAAATAGCGTGCAACTTCCTGTCATATGTCTGGCCTTCTAAAGACAACCTTTAGTTAACTTTCAATATAGCTAAACCAAAAAAGCCCCCTCACTTGTACTCATGGATTCAGTCAAAGTTAATGAAGTATATAAGGTAAACAACATCGATGTAATAAACACTTTGTCCACATATATGGACGTCCCAACCAAATACATGGGATATGACCTCAATGCACATGCTATATGATGCATAATCACTACCGGCATCTACTGTTGTAGCTAAGTGGTGTATATACAACTTCTCCAGGAATGTAAATTTAGCATGACATCCTATAGTGTCTTCCAGATCCTTTAGGGCATCTTCTGGTTCAGCTCCCAAATAAGTCACCATATATCTAGTGCATATTGTCTTGTCATTCTGGAGTGGTATAATAATCTTCTCCTGATAGGAATATGTAGCAGGGATGACACATCATTCAGTGTGATGAACATCTCACCATGCAGAAATGAAAATGTGACGTCTCTGAGTGACATCTCTCAATGAAAGCTGACATCATACCATGATTAATAATAGTCTAATCAATCATGCATAAATCTCACAACTCAAATAGATGTATGACATAATGAAAGCATTGCTCCTCAGGTTGTTGCTGTCTCACATTCTTCCTACAATGGTTGATGCATTTTAGAGCATCACAATACTGCAAAAAATGCATTATTGTCAAAAAGTTTGAATATTATAAGACATGTATTTCAAAGAATTAATACATATAAATTTTACCTCTTCGTCCCACATGTGTCTAGCAGCATAGTTTGTATACAGAGGCAGCAGTGAAGTGTTAAAGGGGTCTCCTCCAAATTTCTTAGGAATGACAGCATTGACAGCAATTGCAACAACCTGATTAGTGGGACTTCTGAGCAGTAGCAGGTGACACCTGCCTCCGGGAAGAAGCAGCCAGAGACACTTGAACCCTAGAAGTCTACATTTCCGCAACAAATGATCTGCTATCAACCACTTAACTTGAATGGAGTGGAAGAAGCACTTGAAATGATAAAAGGACTTGGAGGTATTACAGAAACATGAACACTTTGTATATTTTGTTGGAAATGAGGAAGGGGGATGTCTAATATGTATTAGACTAAAAATCCGTCCAAAGATAGATTTTCGTATTTGTTATAGAGATACTTCTATATTAATTTTTGATAAAATAAGAGTGAGACACATCCGTGAATGAATAATGTAGGATAGAGTGCGTACAAAAATAAATTTTAAAATTTTAAAAATATTTTTAATTTTTCAAAAAGCTGCGGGAGCACCACAAAGAGGACAATATTTGATACTATAATCACTCATAATCTATTATTCAAATATTTATAATATTAATAGATAATATTTGATTTATTAATAATTGATATTACTAAGTTGATAAATCCGACCGACTGATTATATATCACGGATTCATATAGTTGTAAGAGGACAACTTCCAATTGTCTTCTAATATCAAAAGGAATTACCAGTGAAAAGAACTTGTTCCTAAGCAAAGTTAAAGAATAAACTACTTTGAACGCCTCGTCAATACATCTTATATACTTTTCCAATACCAATTTCCAGTTATACTTTTTGCTATGGAATCATTCCTTCAATTCTTGCCTTTAACATCGTTACTTTATACCAAAAACTAATCATTTACGTGTTGAAGGAAAATGACCAATTAAGAGAAGAGGTATAAAATATAGAAGAATTATTATGAACATGGAAACAATTTATACAATCAATGAATCAAATTAACATATCTTTGTAAAGTACAAGAACATTAAATCCACATATTATGTTTCATTTTGGCGACGTGCAGCTGGAAAAGGATTAGAAAACCTGGTTGAAAAACTTGGAGGCAAATATTCTTCATCTTCACTTTGTGCTCCACTATTGAAATTAAGAGCATAACTATGTTCATCATATTGAAACTTATTCTTTTGTTGCTTTTTTCCATATCCACTTATTTTTCTAATAAATGTTTTCCACTTAGGACCAGCAATCACTTCTGATGTTTCCTTCATCTTCTTCAACTTCTCCATCATCCATGTATCTTCTCCTCTAATTCCTTCACTCTTTTCATCTAGTAGGTGTTTGCCTTCTTCGTCGTTGCGTCGCCACCACTCCGAGGTGAAAACTCGGAAGAATCCGCACCCGCATCCATATCCGCTTACATCTTCAAAATCTTGTTTGGTTTCCATTTCCATCACCAATGGTCTTCCCTCATAGACAGACATGTTTTTGTTTTTGTTTTAAGGTTTGAGGTTTGTGCCGGCTTTGATCATTGAGAAAACATTATAAGAAGATATAGAAGGAAAGGAAGAAAAGTCAAAGAAACCGTATGAGCCATGTTTGAATTTTCAACATGTTTATAGAAGGTTCCAAGCAATATCCTCGTGCTAGTTTTCTTATATTATACGTTTTACACGCTGGTTTTACTCAACAACAACATAATATTATTAGCATATAATAAAGTGAAAAGTTATAGATGAGGAGTGGAGTAAAATTAATTAATATTTTAATTTTATTTTATATTAGAATTAAATTTCATGCTGGCCCACCCTGAAGGGACAAAGCATGATCCAAACCGTGTCATGCTTAGATATCCATTTACACAAGTTACTATCAAAATATGAACATGTTCTGTTTCTTTCTACTTTTTGCCCAACAAGAAATGAAACATATCATGATTTTCCTGGAAGATTGCATGTAATGATCATCTGAAATCTTGCAATATACAAACTTAACCTTCCCTTCCCAATGATATGCATTAGTGAGTCAAATGGATGAAACACAGTAGACAGAAATCTGATGTTAAAGTATCCTGCTGTACAGTTGTGGAAAAATGCATTGAATCAAGAACTTCCTTGGGTGAAAAAGCTGCATCTCCCGAGTGATTTATCGTCGTGTTTTGCTGCTATTGGGGTCTAAGATAAACATAATAGAAATCATTTGTTGACTTGGGTAGACAAAGGAGAGGGTTGTAGCTGTTGATTCTGGCGTTTGCTTGCCATAGAACGTAATTCATCAGCAATGTCAGTGAAGGTGGGTCTCTCTGATGGCTCTGAGGACCAACATCTCTCCATTAACACACTCCATTCCACGTCACAAGTATCGGGAATTGGAGGGCGCAAAGTGTTGCTTACAATACCACCTGAATTATATTCGGAAAACACAGATGGAACTGTCAATAACTCAAAGACCAATAGTTAAATTGCAACTGCAAATTCAACCATGGATTACCTATAATAGCACCATAGTGCAAATCAGAGTATGGCTCTTCTCCAGTTAAGAGTTCCCACATCGCAATACCGAATGAGAAGACATCAATCTAAAACAAGGACATATCAAAACACAAACATAACAAGTTTAAAGAGTGTTCAAATATAAGAAAACATATCAGAACAAAGGTCATCAACCTTTCAGGTTAAGTAAGAGCATAGACCTTCTCTGAAACAAGGCTACTGCTTCCATTCAGCAGTTCTGGAGCCATCCATGGTAGAGTTCCTCTAACACCTCCAGAGATCAGAGTCTGACATTTTACTTTGGATAGACCCAAGTCACCAACCTGATATCAAAAGCAAGCAAGGATGTAATTTTTAAACACTGTTATGGAATCTATAATTGCTGCATGCTCGAACTTTAGATTTATCGAACAGAAAGCGAGTATGAAAAACAATAAAACCAGTTAAAGGAAAATTTTGGGGAAAAAATTAATGGACAACTTTTGTTTAAATGGCTTTGATATAAACATTAACCACTGTGGATGATTTTTTAACTCTAGAAACTGAATGGTTTAGCAGGGGCTTCTACTTCCTATGCCATACAAATGATATGAATTGGACCACAAACATTTCTTATTTATGACAAGAAAGAAAAGTTTGCAAGTTTATAACAACCAAACCAATGAAACATAAGTAGGATTTGATGACAAACAAAAGAGCAACATTATACTCCATATTTGTGAAGTGATGAAAGAATTGCATACCAGATCTTAACTTTTCTGTCATCTATACATTATACAAAGTTAGTGCAAGCTAAACATTAAATCCAACTTAAGATTATGAATTTATGGGAACTTCCTAGCTAGCATCGGACAGAAAACCTTATGGTATGTACAATCCAGAGTCCTGCAAATTCACTGGTGTTTTTTCTGTTTAACGGGTGTGTATGAGCATCTTCATCAGTCTATGACTCGTCCTTCAAATGAACACCCAATGTTTTCTGTTGTGTTCTTGTTCCGTCTAGCCACTATAGTGAAAATTTGGTCACCCACCAAAACTTTTTCTATATAAGCAACAATTCTACATTTATAATCAATATATGACTATAGTAAATAAGCTCGTACTGACATCATCACATTCACATGATGCCTAACCAAAACCTTTAGCGTGGCCAACTAGTGCCAGTAAAACCAATGCATGTTTAACTTGACAGATTTCTCTAAAGTCATTCTTACGGTAAATGGTCAATCTAAAATATCACACACCAAATTTTAGTACTTTTGATGGATCACATTCCCCTTGATCAAGAAAATAAGCTACATGATTAACCTAGCTCATTAGGTGCCTTAAAGGGAATCCCCCTCAGCACATTCCGAAGACATCAATCATCTGCTCAATTACAGGAGCACAGAAGTAACATAATTGCTTGAATTGAATTAATAAGAATCTAAGCATATATGGATCACAATGTACTATGTGGGCACCAATATCAAACATTTAAACCTTGCATATTGGGCGGTGTGGATCTCGGAGATTCACTAGCAAGTTGTCACTTTTCAAGTCAAAGTGTACTATGTTTCTTCCATGCAGATATTCCATTCCAAAGGCCACGTCCATTGCAATCAAAAGACGTCTGCGCTTGTCTAGATTCCTGATATGATCATATTAGCATCACAATTAAATAAGGATAATGAAAAGGAACTAACAGACAGACATGCACATGCACATTCTAATAAATTTATGCTCAAACTACCTCTCGTTCTTTTGCAATGCAGTTCTGAGAGAACCATTAGCCATATACTCAGTTACTGTTGCCACCGAATCTCCTGGTCCATCAAGCACCACACCATAGAAAGCAACTACATTTGGATGGTGCAAGTCAGCAAGCTTGATTGCCTCATTCCAGAAGTCATCTCTCTATTTGATGCATAAATAGAGAATCATCGTAAGTTAATTTCTCAGTCATTGATGAGAGAAGGAAAAAATGCAAATCATAATCATTATTAGTAAAACACAGACCATGCGCTCTTGCTCTGAAGGCTTTCCAGCAAAACATCTATCAGTTATTCTCTTGATTGCAACATCGGTTCCCCTCCATTTTCCATGATAAACAGTCCCAAAGGTACCAGAACCCAACTCTGTCAGCTCTTCAAGGTCACAGTTCTTTATAATCTTGTAAAGTTCCAACAACAAGATGTTAGCTCAGGTGTGTTGATTACAAAAAATCATAGAAGAGATTACATGAAATCCATTCAACCTGCAAACGTCCAACACCTGATGTTGGAAAGCCAAAATTTCCCTTTTCTGGAGAGTTGCTCTTGACATCCTAAATGGGGAAAATAACAATTTACACTAATACTAGCAAAATTGCATTGAAGGGGAGAGTGGCATAAAAAGATATTTTATGTTGGAGACCATCTGGAATTATAACACAAGGAAGCTAATGCAAATGTTTATCAATTTATAAACAAAATCACCTGAGTTATATCTCTACACATTGCATCTATTGCATTATTTTGAACATCACCGTCCTCAATATTTTTGTGACAGGAAACATCTCCGGCTTGCAAGTTAGGATTTGAAGGAGCACATGGGTGCAGAACAGAAGCTGCTACATCTTCGGCAACAACTTTAAGTTGTTGGTCTTCGGTTGAAACTTCAATAAGCCACGCAAAACAAAATGAGTATGTGCTACGAGCAACACAACCATCTATAACTATTTACAGATTTTAGACTTTAACAATTTGCAAACCTTTGTCACAGCAACCATTTTCAAAAGTTAAATTTTGTTTGAATGACTCGTAGAGGTCACCATCCAATTGTGCATCCAAATTCGATTTCTTGTATCCTGGATTTCCACAAAAATAATCTTTATGAGAACAAATTTCTTTCTTCAGTGTAGCTTGGCTCAGTATAGAAGTTTGAAAGAAGGTACCGTGTGGTATACTCCAAGGATCGTGATTGCCAAAAACTGAGTTTGGAGAATCCTGCATATCACAAAACATGAAAGATGGTGATGATGTAGATGATGTTGAATCATTCTTGTGATGGTTTACAATATTTGATTGAGTAGCGCTCAACACAAGTGGTTGTGCAACATCATTGTCGTCCCCTGTCCTGGAATTTTGCCTGTATAAAATCTCCTTGGAAGAAGATGGCTGCACACCTATCATCTTAATTTTATCCGCATCAACTATCAATTTCGGTGTGACAAAGTTGTTGTCCAGAATCACCTCTTCCTCTGTAGCAATCTGACTTTTGTAATCTAAAGATTTATCAACTGGAAGCAAGCATTGATCATTACTAACATCAGCATTGTGTATCTTGAGAATGTCATTCCTTCCATCAACAGGTCTTACATAGCCCTGCCTAATCCAATTATTTACTGTATCTGATTTAGAAACGACACCAGTAAGCTCATTTGTGTATTCTTTGGAAGTTCCTTGGGCAACACACTCCGGAGTATGTAAAGTCATTCCATCAACTATAGGTATATTATTATTAACATGCCTATTCACGTGTTCGTCTTGTTTAACCCAGGTTTCAACCGGTGCCATATGCTGGCGGACAACATCATCTGGATAAGAAGGTGGTGTGGTTCCCATGGTTCCAAGCCCATCCCTAGAAGAATGTTTTCCATCTGTCCTACCAATTGTTTCCTGGATAAATGAGTTCATGGAATGGTCAAATTCTTCTGGTATTTGAATAAAAGTCCTCCCACCTTCATGCTGAGGCTCAAAATTATAAGAAATCCCAGTATTATCAGTACAATTTCTTACTCCATTATGAACTTCCAATTTGCTAATGACACTTGGTCTTGTGCTAAACCCTTGTTCAACAACACCTTCCTTCAAGGGTGATGCCACCATAGGCTCAACCCTCTTTGTTGCTTGAGCTTTTACATTGTCCTCCATTGGAAAACTCTTATAACTTGGGCTTGAATCAGGAACTGGGCCTGAACCGCCATCGTGCTGATCCGGAACCACTGGATCTGAATGAGCATGAGGCAACTTTTTCTGACACATAGAACATTCCTCAACTCTTTGGATTTTCTCTGGCATTATTACTTGTTGAGGTAATGACCCATCAGAGAAAACAACATGCTCTTGTGGAGGCACCTGAACCCATCCGCGATTACCCCCAACTATGACAGATGGAACTTGATTAACCGGAACCTGATATGTATTGTAGCTGTGTTCTGCAGGAAGCTGGACAATTCTTATTCCTGATGTATTTTCATCATTGTATTGGTTCAAATGATTATGTTGCGGTTGTATCAATGGTTGTGGTTGGATGACATTCGGTCTTATACCAACGCGAGAAGAAGGCTGAGTCATTGTCATTTGTGCTCCGGGAATGACCTGACGGAAAGCTAAACCAGGCATATTATTATTATGAAATTGTTGTTGGGCAAAAACAGGACCAGTCTTTCCTAATAGTTGAGGAT
The DNA here is from genome assembly GCA_963859935.3 of Lathyrus sativus. NCBI lineage: Eukaryota > Viridiplantae > Streptophyta > Magnoliopsida > Fabales > Fabaceae > Lathyrus > Lathyrus sativus. The sequence continues at coordinate 612,406,002 of OZ012738.1, read as the reverse complement.
TTGGGAACCCCGTCTGAGGAGGCAAGTGGACATACTCTGCATGGTTCCAATAAGGCGAAGGTGGTGGAATTTCCATTCCAGATTGGTGCAGTTCAAATGGTTGTTGAGGGTAAGTAACCGACGCTGACTTTTCTGACTCAACCTCATTCTGTGTATATGAAGTGTTTGTTGGACCAGTCTTAAATGAAACACCAGAAGAAGCACCCGAGTAAACTGGTGTGCTGGACTCAGAAGCCGCCAAATTCACACTAGTATCTGGAGAAGCAGCCACATACTCTCTAGGCGATAACACGCAGGACGCCGAATCTCCTTGACCGGCAACTGAGCTATCAATAGTCTCTATCCCACTCAAATCAGAATTTTGTGTTGAAGCTGCACTTGTAACACTCTCCTTCCTCTGGAACCCACAACAAACCCCATACCCATCTATAAAACCATTCACAGCATCAAAATATTTCTGTCCCGTATCCTGCAAATCCCCCGACTGTGCTGCACCAGAAAGATCAACCTCCAAGAGAGGGAACAAAAATACCCTCAATTTAGCAGAACCATCAGAAGATCTCTCAACCAACTTTCCATACTCCTCCATCATATTCTCAACATCATCAGGACAAGCAACTGAAACTAACGCATCAAGATCCTCCTCAGGTAACTGATACTTAATAACCACAGGTTGTCCATAAGTATCCACCATCTTCAGCACCAAATCATTATAACTCACATCTTTCTTAACACTAATTATCCTTGTCTGTCCTCCAACATATCTCAACACTCCGTCACTAGGCCTAGGCAATATCTTCCCACCAAAACTACACAGAAACTTAACTTTCCTCCCGGAATTCAAATCATCCCCGGTATCATCAACCACTCTAGTTCCACCGTGAGCACCATAAGAAAAACCACTTACATTCACAGGTACACCATCATTACAAACATTATGCCAACCAGTATTATTATTATTATTGTTACTATTATTAGCTCCTACCCAATTTCCCAAATTCAAAGCATTCCCAGCAACAACGCGGCTCCCATAGTTTAACCCAATAGAAGGAGGACTCACAATGGGGCGAAGACACCAAGTTGCTGACGCGGCACCAGCGGATGAGGCGGACGTCGGGTAGAAATAATCGGAAATCGAATCAGGGGTGGGAGGCGTGCTGCCGCTTGCCGAAGAAATGAGAGGCTCCTTCACCATTATCGGAGCCACATTCAATACTCGCAGATCTGTGGGAGCGGAATTTTGATCAAATGCCATAACCGCAAAAAACTATCGATTGAGATCACACAAAAAAACTAAGCAACGATGATGAGCCCTAATCGTGGAAAGTTTAATTAAAATAGTAGTGAAATTAGGATGAAATTAAATGAAAAATCGAAATGAAGATCGCAGTAAGAGTAAAGGAAAAATGAATGAATGAAGAGAGAAGAAGAATGGCGGAGTCTCAGATTTGGAAAAATAAACATGTAAACGATCGTTTGTGAATCTCATGCCAAAAATAGGTTCCATTTACAGTGCCGATTTTTCTCTGTCAATAGCCAATGGAATGAAATTTTATTTTATTTTTGAAAATTAGTTATCGTTATTTTTTAATAGTGCGTACATGTCGAATTGTAAGTGATGCTATGCTAGTATAGTTGAAGGAAGATGGAAAAGAAAGGGCCTTTGGTTTAATATTTTCCCGGGAAAGTGATGAGAAGAAAACGGCACCGCGCGGGAATAGAAAGAGGAAAGAGACACCGTTTACACGTACGTGTATTTATTTTTTATCAAAAGATTTTACTGTTATGTGACTAAATATCAAAAAGTCAAAGTTTCATCCAATTTTAATTCAATCCATGCGAAACGTCTTCACTCATGATATTGAAGGTGGTTTTCATTTTTTATTATACTCATCTTAAAGTTTAAATTGATTTGAGTATTAGAGTGATAATCTTGTAAGTCTATTATACGCTACAATATCAGAAATTAATACCAACGATTTATGATTCTTCACCATCGATATACATTAATTATGGTTCTAGAACAAAACAGTGGTGTCGTTAGTGGGAATTGACTCCTCATTTCCGTAAAATTTCACGAGTAGATCATTTTCGATCCAAAGTCAGATCTCTACCAAAATCGAGAGAGAAAGACAATCAACCAACACATCGCTAGAATAAGACCGGTTGGATACTCTTATCCTATTTCGTCGCATTTGATCATCACCGATGATATCCTCGATGCTGCAAAATTTAGTGGTAATTTGTCATCTGAATTATTCTCCCAAACGACCAGTGATATTGAACCGCAAAACAAGGATTGAGTCACACTAGTTTGTTCGAGAAACAATAAGACTTGGAGAATCTCGAGTGCGGAGTTACATTATTTTCTGCAGTCTCTGCCGTTGGCGGAACGCCTACGAAATACCTCGTAGACGGTGGATTTCCTGTAACAACTTCTGACCTAGCGTAGTCGAGTAGCCAAATCTCTGAAAATCAGATATGAATACTGTAGAAATTTATATGCTTGTAGCGGATTTTCAAGAATCTTATTCTTTACATCTAACCCTAGGATCATCATGCATATTTCAATATGAATAATACAAAGTATAAGATTATACACCTTTGATGCGTGAATCCACGGAAGTGCTAGCTTCCAATGGAGATCTTCGATAGCATCATGTTCCTCTTGTGTTGGTCCATGAGCAGCAAGGCGTGAATCCACGAAAGTGCTAGCTTCCAATGGAGATTTTCGATAACATCATGTTCCTCTTGTGTTGGTCCATGAGCAGCAACTGGGTCACCACATATGTTAGTACAGAAGAAGGGAACAAGTTTTTCTCCTTACTTTTGTGGCTAGGGAGAACCGAAAGATGGGAGCAAGAGAATGCAAGAATATTTTATTTCTTCCCATGTAACATCTATCTTATATAGAGCTAAATGGAGGATAATTGATTAATTTCATAATGTCATATAGTATGTGACTTAATCATCCTTTTTAATGTCATTTCTCTTCCAATCTATAACCTCCCAATATAATCCTTATGTTACTGTATAACCTCATATGACCCAATAATATTAGTAGTTGGTCCAATCTCATTGTCCAATAAAATATAGTTGACTTCTAGCAACGCATTATGATCACATAATATTATTAGATATTTTATCTCCATAAATTATTCAATTATATTTAGATTGTTACACTTGATCGAAAGACAAAATCCTTCAATCTCCCACTTTTCTAAGAAAAAGTGTGTAATCTTCAAGTTCCTTAAGTCACTCAATGTCCAACTTGATGATATGATGGCATCCAATATCACCCATATTAGCATTCAACTCATTTCTTGAAATTCGAGTTTGAACTGTCGAAACAAATGACTAACTACTTAATCCATTTAAGCACGACCTTGCATTTTCCAGTTCTCGCTCTTCAAGAGACCCTAGACACCAATCCTAACCTTTTAGAAGAACTTATCCGATCTTGTATAACCAAGAATCCCACTTAATTATTGGAAACTCCGATCACTGCCTTTATAGCCCCTTTTACAGCATGATGTTTTACTGTGTCAAAAAAATATCAATCCTCAAATAAGAATAATGTCATACTCATGTCTAAGAAATCCACTAAATATAATAACGAATTCTCAAAACATTTTTGGTGAATTCTTAGTGGGTATGTCCGGCGTGTATCAATTATACAAGTATAAGTAATTGACTAGACATCTCCATGGCCCATAGCCCATGAAATTGCACTATCAATCAACTTACAATATAGTTCATGAAATTGAATCATTTATGTCCAACTTAATTATTCAGACAAGGGACTAAAGTACGTTATAACTCATGTTCACTAGATAGGGTTTCATTTTCCAAATCATGAATTTGGCAATCCTATCAAACATTATAGATACTTTGGACATATTATTTAATACTAAACTAGGATTAAATAAGATCATAATTTTATTGATAAACATATACAAAACATAATCAAGTGTTTTTGCAATTGTGAACTAATTAAAAGTAAATAGTACACAATCAAATCCACTCACCAATATGCTTAAGCCCTATAGCCCTAGTATGACTCTCATGCTTGAGCTTAGGCAAAGGTTTAGTTAATGGATCACCAACATTGCTATCTGTATGAACTTTACTAACTATTACATCATTTCTCCTAATGATTTCTCAACTGAGATGAAACTTTCTAAGTACGTGTTTGCACCTTTAGTGTAATCTTAGTTCCTTAGACTGAGCTATGACACCATTATTATCATAGTGCAAAACAATTTCATCTGTAACTTTAGGTACTGCACCTAGCTCTGAAATAAACTTCTTCGTCCAAATAGCCTTCTTTGTTGCATCTGCTATAACAATGTACTCAGCCTCTGTTGTAGAATCTGCGATAATGATTTTCTTTGAACTCTTTTAGCTCACTACTTCTCTATTTAGACAAAAGATGAAACTAGATTGAAATCAGAAGTCTTTTTTGTCAGTTTGGAAGCTAACGTATGTGTAACCTTCAACAACCAATTCACTTTTACCTCCATATACTTAGAAACTATCTTTAGTCATTCTCAAGTACTTCAAGATATTTTCAGATGCACTCTAGTGTGCATCACTTGGATTCGATTGGAATTCACTGCAAACACTCAAAGTATATGAAACATATGGACAGGTATAGATCATGACACGCATAATGGATCCTATGATAGATGCATAAGAAACATTATTCATTCGCTTAATCTCAACAACGTTGGAAGGACATTGAGTCTTACTAAGTGATGTGTCATGTTTCATGGGAAGGAATCCTTTCTTGGAGCTTTCCATCGTGAACTTAGTAACAATTTTATCAATATAAGTTTGTTGGATATGACCAATCATCCTCTTAGATACATCTCTAAAGATCTTGATACCCAAAATGTACTCAACATCCCCAAGGTCTTTCATAAAGAAACATTTCATTAAACATCCATTGACTGACTCAAGCATGGGAATTTTGTTTCGTATGAGAAGTATGACATCCAGATACAAGACTAAGAACACTACATTTCTCCCACTTTCCTTCTTGAAAACACAAGACTCTTATCCATTTTTAGAAAACCAAACTATTTGATTTCCTCATCAAAACGAATATTACAAGTCCAGGATGCTTGCTTCAGTCCATAAATGGACTTTTAAAGCTTACATACCCTTCTAGGATTTTCTAGATCCACAAAAACCCTCAATGTAACACCCTAAACCCCGAAACTTATATATTAAGCTTTACACGACAATCTAAGGTGTCACCATTAACGTTTAAGAATCATGCAGCGGAATCATCAACGTCATACAACACTTGTCATTGCATGATCACCTTCACTTAGGGTATCATTGCGGCGGTATTGATATTATTTTAAATAACAAGACATTTTAACTTAGACTTTTAGTCTCCAACTTCAAATCATAATAAATTGTTTTCAAAATAAGGAGTGTCATATTCATCTCTCAACAACTTCAACGTAACTGAATAAAACAATTAAACTCCAACAAGGCATAATAAGAAAACAAACATTCTCAACCCCGATGTTATAGGATCAGAGCAAAACTTCTAAACAACGATGAAACTAAATGAAGTAACTCCAGGAGCTAACTTCCACATACAACAACAAACTCTACTCCCGAGTATCAACAAGATGTCCATGCTGAACAACATGAAAACAAAGGAAGTGAGAAACAACAAACTAATATGAGTAGTGTAAGAAATGCTAAGGTAGAAAGCATACAACAAACGCACATTCAATTACACAATCAATAACCACATAGTCTCACACCCTTTACAGTAACATGTACATATTTGCATCCAATTAACAACATCATGAACAATCAACTACACATTGTCATACCCCAAATTTGTCCAAACTTTTTTTTAATTTTCTTGCGTTCGACTTTATTTTTAACTTGTATCGTCTGTACAGCATGACATGTTTTTCATCATGAATAAATCCTAAAATGATTAGCCAGAATGAATTCTTGGATATACAGACAAACTGGTTGAATTGTTCCTCTAATATGCATAAAATAAGTGGTTGTAAAGTTTCAAATTTAAGCTTTCAAACGTCAGTAATATTGATCTACTATTTGCAAAGTTTAACATGATGTGTTTGTCTTATTTTTCGACGACTTTTTAGTCACATTTTGATCATTCTGAGCCTTTTTACCGGGCCTGATTTATTTTCAAACATTGTATTTTTTCAAGTCGTTTATTCCGCACTAATCATTTTAGTGTGGTCAATTTATTTTTTCGGGCACTTTGTCGCCCGATTTTTATTCATTTTCAGCCGTTTATAAAATAAAACTTTTTGTGTCTTCATTTTTTTTATCATGTGCATTTAGAAAGATGTGAGTTTTATTTGATTTAATTGATTTAATTTGATTTAAATCAATTAAATAATCTAGAAGGGGCATTTTATGTATTTTAAATTTCTTTATAATCTGTGTTTGTTTGTGTGTTTCTTTGAATTAATCTCGATCGTTAAATCGGGATTAATCAAAGGTATACATTTGTTGATCCATGTCTATTTATTTCATCCAATTGAAAAATAGAAATTTAAATAATTTGTTTAATTAAATAAAAAAAATCAGCAAAAGATCCCCCTCTCCCATGTGAGGACACATACGTGTAAGGTGGAGACGAAATGAGGGGGAAAATAGTATTTTCATGAAATTATTATCTAAACACAGCCTTAAAATGTGACTCTTCACCTCATTCCACACACACACAGACTCTCTCTCGCCTTCCCCCAAATTCTTCTGAAACATCTCACCTTTTTCTTCTTCCTTTCTCCAACACCACCACAAAAACTACACCAGCCTTCTTTCAAAAATTCATCACCACATTTTTGTCGAACCTCCACGATCTACTATTTTTATCTTCACAAACTACTACAACCATCATATAAACCTCAATTCCCAATTCATTCCTCCGTCTGTAAACCCGCATTGGCGACAATCACAATTTGTTTCATCTCGCCTTACAACCATTACCATCGACTCAGTGCCACCCCTTTTAGCCACTGTGAATCCAACATAACAATACCTCTTCTTCCATACTCCTCACCTACCAACACAACAAAATTGTATTGCTCATCACCACCTTGCAACTGTGACACTTAGCACACAACCATCAACTAAAACAACCATTATTTCTCCAAACAACATCAATAGCTCCGTCGTGAACAACAACGACAACTTTAGCAGACTTGGTTCTCTCTGATTCAGATCCACGAATATGTCGTTGTGTTGTTTAGAACAGTCGGGGAAAGTCCCAACAACAACTATAACAACGCGTAGAAAAAGGCTCACATCACAACTCATTTTCGATTCGAGTAGTAACCGACACAACTACACCTTCGCAACTTTGAACCACCGTCATCTCTTCGTGCATAAGAACAACAACACCAACGTTGATCGAGTGTAAACAAACTAACTGCAAGTGCACATCCTATTGTGTAGTTTTAAAAGATATTTATCCCACAGAGACCAATAATCAAATATTATTGTTCCTAGTTGTTATAGTGTTTAGCTAAGGCGAATGAAATAGTTTAAAAGGAAGGAAATGAAATAAAAGTATTTAAGTAAAACAGATAAATAAAAATTGTGAAATGTAATTCACAGCAATCGGCAGTGCTCTCATCATCTTCACTAAGGTTATTTATGGGCAATATTTTCACTTTAAAAAGAATCAATTTAACAGGAACTGTCGCTTTCGCGTATTCAAAACTGAATTTACTCTCTAATTAATATTGTCCATTGTCACTTATGGAATGTGCTTATCGCGTTAAAGTAGTAAACCTATTTTTAAGAAATTAAACTCTTAAGTCGGTCAAAAATTTATTTTGATTAGAAAGTTTAACTTAAAAGGGTTTCAGGCTTTTGCTCAGGTAACCGGATCCCAAACCTATAAACGTCGCGCTTTCGTAAATAGTTTTAAAATCGCTTTCTAGAAATATTAGACTCCCTAATTAATTAACAAAGTGTTTTGCGGTATTTTTTTAATAAAAAACAAACCAATTTTAGTCTTTAGTGTCAGACGACTTTCGATCTTACCCGACGTTTTAACTGCCCCACTTTTGTAGAGGCAGATTAGAATGAATTCAGAAAAACTGTGTTTAAACCAAAATAGCCCACAAAGGTAATCCTAAAGAGACAACATGTAGAGCACCATCTATTGAAGATCCTCACATCCAAGCACTAATAAGTTAGTCGATCATGGTTATTAGAAACAAAATATAAAGGGTTTTAAGTGCAAACATAATGATTGGTAAAAAGCATTTTGAAATAAAGTTGCGATAGAGGTAAATAAGATGGAGTGAATAATTGCGAGGTAAATAAAATAGAAAAGTGAGGAAAAAAAAGTAAATATAAAAGCGAAATGAATTAGAAACCTGCTTCAAACGGAGTCTTGAAACTGGTACAATAAATTTTGAAGTAAACTTACTAGAAATAAACTGATATAGGGATGATCCAAACTTGATACAGACTCGATTCATGACTCAATAACTCTTCGGTTGAACAGTTATGCTTACAATTGGACAAAGTATGGCCTAAGTGTGCACAAGACTTGGATGGTTGAAAAATGGTATGGAAAGGGATATTTATAGGTGTCCAAAATCCTAGAAAATACCTAGAAACTTCTTCAACTTCGTGGAGAAAAAGTAGGAACCATTTGTGATTCCTTAAAGACCAAGCTTTGATGGTTTGTAACCGTTTAGGCATTCCAAAGGGTGGCGAACACCACACTCTCATGGCGACCGCCATGCTTACAAAGTGGGCATGACTAGGTCATCCCACTACTTGGTGCGTGAACCACCCATGGCGCCCCTAGGATGAAAGCCATGGGGGTTGCCAGAGGTGCTTGTCTGCTCCATTTCCTTGCTTTTTGTTTGTTTTGCCTCATTTCCTTGCTTGAAGAGTTATGCTTACAATTAGACAAAGTATGGCCTAAGTGTGCACAAGACTTGGATGGTTGAAAAATGGTATGGAAAGGGATATTTATAGGTGTCCAAAATCCTAGAAAATACCTAGAAACTTCTTCAACTTCGTGGAGAAAAGGTAGGAACCATTTGTGATTCCTTAAAGACCAAGCTTTGATGGTTTGTAACCGTTTAGGCATTCCAAAGGGTGGCGAACGCCACACCCTCATGGCGAGCGCCATGCTTACAAAGTGGGCATGACTAGGTCATCCCACTACTTGGTGCGTGAACCACCCATGGCGCCCCTAGGATGAAAGCCATGGGGGTTGCCAGAGGTGCTTGTCTGCTCCATTTCCTTGATTTTTGTTTGTTTTGCCTCGTTTCTTTGCAAACAGCTCCTGATTAGTGAATTTCCTTAAACAAAGTAAATAACTAGCATAATAGTAGAAAATTAACTAAAAACCATAACCTCCCACACTTGAACCTTTGCTTGTCCTCGAGAAAAATGGAAGTAAATTGTGGCACTCAGATAGTTACTCAGGGCTTTAAAGACTTTGCTTTGAACTAGGTTATGTCATTAGGTACTAATTCATAAAAACAAGAGCATCATAATAACATATTCCACATTTTTCGGTCATAAGTCTCCTTCCTATACAAACTAATATGGATCATATCATTATGCTTAAGCCTAACTTACTCATCCTATTTTTCATCATTTTTCATTCAAGCGCAATCATATTAAGCCCGTTATCCTTACACTCATAGTAAGGCGGTCGGTTAGTGATTTTGATCCTTTGCACGAGGTTCTGGTACCTATGGTGGTGTAACCCTTTTGTTTACCCAATTGTAATTGTGAGGGATCAGACCATAATCTTCCCTACCAAGTTCAGCACCAGATATCTCTGAACCAATTAACAGCGGGTTTTTATTCTATTTTTGCAGGTTCCACAATTGTTGGGTTAAGCGGCCAGGTTAGGGTCACCAAACTTAGAAGGTGCATTCTTTATTTTCAATTAATTAAAGCAGAAAATTTTGGATCATTCACTTATATTCTTCGGCTTCCCTATGTAGAGCATGCTTAAGATGGTGTTGACTGCTAAAATAAACTATTTAAGGACTTATTTAGGGGTGAGATTTTAAGGCTAAGGCATAACAATTATCCAAATCAATTTTTATAATTAAGAAACTTACGGTATTAAGACGTTACTGTTATTTCAGGATATTTCAAGTCTTTATAACATGTCCTAAACTTGTCTAATAGCCCAAAAATTTAAAATAAACATTGTTTTTCTTTGCAAAAAATTTCGATATGGCTCAAGAAAAGGAAGAAATTTAATAGACAACAAAAACTATGCATAAAGACTTGACAATACATGTAATGACTAGATAAAACAACGAAAGCAATAAATCTAACTAGAAAGCAGTAAAAAAAATTCTTTTCAAAAAATTTCGGTATGGCTCAAGAAAAGGAAGAAATTTAATAGACAACAAAAACTACGCCTAAAGACTTAACAATACATGTAATGACTAGATAAAACAACGAAAGCAATAAATCTAACTAGAAAGCAGTAAAATTTCTCTCCCACACTTAAATCAAACATTATCCTCAATGTTTTAATCCAAGGTGAAAGAGAAATGATAGAACCTGTATGAATGCTATTGCGTACCAAATCCTATATGTTCCTACTCTTGTTGTCCCTGCCTTCACTGGCCTCTTCTACTTTGGCGGCGGGAATTTTGAGATACTTTCATTTGTTGAAACTACCTTTGCATGATGCACATGTTTACTTGGCTTTCTCGCATCACTTGTATATAAATGCTAGTTTTGAGTTTGTGACGCTTGCATCTCTTGTTGTTACTGATACATGGTGTAAAATAGATTATCACGTTAATCATCACAAGATCTTCGACTACGCAATTTTTGAAGCAGCTCATCAGATTGTCCGCTTCTGGAGGAAGTACCTGCAAAAGTGTTAGAAAAATACATTATGGTGTGTACAGGTGGATCATAACCATGTGAAGAACAGGGAGGAGGTGAGTTACAGACGGGAGAGACATACTCTCTCCTATCATACTCATCACCGGTGTCACCATCAGTAATGACATTCACAGGAATGTCCGTGAGCACCTGGTCTTCTCCAGGATCATCATCTAGAGAATGTTCGCCTAGATGTATCTGATACGTGACAAGCGATACATTTCTTTATTTTCTGCAAATTCAAATAATAAAAGGAAAACATTAAAGTAAAAACTCGTGGGTTGCCTCCAACGTAGCGCTTCTTTTTACGTCATTAGCTCGACAACCTAGGAGTGTAAGTACTCATGGTGGTTCTCTCAAGAATGATTCCTCGATCAAACTTTTAATAATCTTCGGTTTCCATGGCCACTTATCAAGCCATCTCACATATCCCTCACCTTTTTTTTCTTCCTTCTGTAGGGTGATTCACTCTTTTGAACTTGTGGTGGTGGTTCTGGCTCTATCCTGTGTATCAGTTTCTCAGATTTGAGTTTAATTCTTTCATCCACCACCTCAAAATCTAACCTTCCCTTCTTGATAATGAAGATTTCCCTAGTTTCATGGTCCTCTAGTTTTCTCTTTTTATGCATGACCTCAGACAAATGTGCATTGGCGTGGATATTTTCAAATACCTCCACATACCTTTTGGGTTGGGAGACTACCTTAGCTTCCACAAACCTTTGTAGGAAAGGAATCTGTGGGGTATATAGAGGAGGAATAATATAAGGTGTTTCCTTCTCTACCTCTTCGACAACCTCCCATTCGGGTGGTGTCAGTGGATTTTTCTTAATCTCTACTCTTTTCTCACCAGAACTCTCTTTATCACTCTCCTTAGGATTTTCAATTTCTTCTACACTATTGGTTGTTACAACATCTACAGGTCTCTCAGGGAAGGGTTCTAAAGGTCTCTCTGCGAGCAGGGACATTTGAGTCTCAAGTGCTCTGTTGTTAGTCGCGAGGGACTCGACAATAGTGTTAAGTTGCCTAAGGTTTTCATTAATGTAAAGAATTTATTTTCTAAACTCCTCATTATGAAGAGGTTATGTTGCCACAAATCTCCTACAAATAGATTCTAGCCTACAGAGAGTCTGCGTCTCAATGAAATTCTCGATTAATAATTCGCGGTTGGATTTATGGGAATCTTGAGATTCCACAAAGTACTGGGAGTGTTAATTGTAGAGAGAATTTGGGTGATACATTATAATAGAGACAAGAATGCCTTAGTCTATACGATGTAACAACAAAATTACAATATTTAACGCAATTGGTCCCCAGCAACAGCGCCAAAAACTTGATCGGTGTAAACAAACTAACTGTAAGTGCACATCCTATCGTGTAGTTTTAAAAGATGTCGATCCCACAGAAACCAATAGTCAAATATTATTGTTCCTAGTTGTTACGGTGTTTATCTAAGGCGAATGAAATAGCTTAAAAGGAAAGAAGCGAAATAAAAGGATTTAAATAAAACAAATAAATAAAGGGTTTCAGGCTTTCACTTAAGTAACCGGATCCTAAACCTATAAATGGCGTGCTTTCGTAAATAGTTTTAAAATCGCTTTCTAGAAATATTAGACTTCATAATTAATTAACAAAGTGCTTTCGTGGTATTTATTAATAAAAAACAAACCAATTTTAGTCTTTAGTGTCATACGGCTTTCGATCTTACCCGATTTTTTCACTACCCCACTTTCGTAGAGGCAGATTAAAATGAATTTAGAAAAACTGTGTTTAAACCAAAACATCCCACAAAGGTAATACTAAAGAGACAACATGTAGAGCACCTTCTATTGACGATCCTCACATCCCAACACTAATAAGTTAGTCGGACATGGTTACTGGAAACAAAACATAAAGGGTTTTAAGTGCAAACATAGTGACTGGTAAAAAGCGTTTTGAAATAAAGTTGTGATAGAGGTAAATAAGATGAAAAGAATAATTGTGAGGTAAATAAAATAGAAAAGTAAAGGTAAGACAGAGTAAATATATAAGAGAAATGAATTAAAAACCTATTCCAAACGGAGTCTTGAAGCTGGTACAATAAATGTTGAAGTAAACTTGCTGGAAATAAATTGATACAGGGATGATCCAAACTTGATAGAGACTCGACTCATGATGCGTTAACTCTTCGGTGTTAAGGGTTATGCTTATAAATGGACAGAGTATGGCCTGAGTATGCACAAGACTTGGATGGTTGAAAAATGGTATGGAAAGGAGTATTTATAGGAGTCCAAAACCCTAGAAAATACCTAGGAATTGCTTCAACTTTGTAGTGAAAAAGTAGGAATCATTTGTGATTTCTCGGAGACCAAGCTTTGCTGGTCTGTAACGTTTGGGCATTCAAAAGAGTGGCGACCTCCATGCTCACAAAGTGGACATGACTAGGTCATCCCACTACTTGGTGCATGGACCATCCATGACACCCATAGGATGAACGCCATGGGGGTCGCCAAAGGTGCTTGTCTACTTCATTTCCTCGCTTTTTGTCTGTTTTGCCTTGTTTCTTCGTAAACAATTCCTGATTAGTGAATTTCTTGAAACAAAGTCAATAACTAGAACAATAGTAGAAAATTAATTAAAAACCATAGGAAAGCATGCGTAAATCAGGTCAAATAAATGATAGGTTTAGGAGTCATCAAACTTCACACTTTCTGATCCATTTTCGCCACCACTGAGTTATGAAGTCGCATCAATGTTAACACAACAACTTGAAGCTCGATTCGCAATTACGGCACGCGACAATGATTCAAGCTCATTAAGGTTTGTTTTTAAATCCACATGTATGCTCTCTTTTCAAATAATGATTCACGACATGTAATTACGTTGTTCTGTTCTTGTGTTATCGAGTTTCGTTTCGACCGTGAAATTGGTTTATAGCTTGCTGAATTTTATTTTCCATGGTCGATAAAAACATGTTAGGGGTTTCTCCTCTACATTATTATTGTATGAAAAATCAGATTAACTGTTTTGTTCATGTTGTGTTATGCTACTATTTTAATACAACCTTGATGTTGTTGTTATATTGAATTTTGATTACATTTCTTTCGAGTCGATTTTGTTTCAATTGAAAGATTTGGGCTCGAGTTATAGCTTTTGTTGTATGTTTTTTTTCCGATTTGACTCCATGGCATGAAGATGTTGTGTGACTTAATTTATGATATGATTATGTGATGCTGTTTTTTGTAAAGATGTTATTTGATTCAATTGATTCTTGGTATGAAGGTTGCACCCATAGTTTTCGTTGTTGTCAATTTTGATAATATTGTCATAAATGTCATGAATACATTGTTAGTTTATTACAATTAGGATTACATTAACTTTAATTCAATAAATCTTTGTGTCATATTTGTGGTTCAATTACGTGATACTGTTAGTAGTCATGATTTGGTTACGTAATGTACGTATGGATTGTTAGCTAATGATGTTGTTGCCATGAGTCTACATGTTACGATCTGATGAATGTTGGTGATGTTGCTTGCTCAATGTGTTATTTTGGTTATTGGTATAGTGTTCTGTTGCATTCGTTCATGGTATTGTTGGTGTTTCATTTTTTGTGGTTCCATGATGTCTTAGCATAGCGAAATACGTCGTTACCGCTACTGATAGTTTTTACCATGGTTTTGCTTACTTCATAATTAATAGAATGAAAAAGGTGTTGTTGGGATCTAGCATTCCAGTAATGCCCTGATTAATTGGTTGTGAGGCCCATGTCTCGATCTTATCAAATAATCGTCATTCTCCTTTAAAATGCTTAACAAATTAAACCTCATTCTCTCGCCCCTGTACAATCGAAACCCTTAAAACATTTGAACCAAATTCTCTTTTCTCAATTAAAATGCTTAACGCACTTAATACATACTCAAAAATCTTTTTCAAAAGTCCCTTCTTCCGTTCATATAAACTAGTGCTTTAGCCTCCCCTAACGATCAATTAAATCAATGTTTAATAGTTAGAATGCAACCTAAACACTCTTTCGCTTAAAAAATACCAACCAACTGTAGTCTTCAGAACTACGGCTACTCTGACTTCCTCATTGCACTATGAGGGTTCGTAGGCATAGGATTGCAAAATTCTAGCGAGCTACCTTTTTTTCTTTTTACCTCAAACCTTTTCCTGTAGTCCCACAAATTACGGACACTCTGATTCTTCATTTTTTCAAATGAAAGATATGTAGGCACAAGGGCTACAATCCTTAGCGAGCACCCTAATGAAAAACCACTTATTTTCCCCTTAGAAACTACATCCTTTACTCATAATTCCTTTAGAAGAAAACAAACAATCCTAGCTAACATCTCTTACGAATCGAATTAAGAGGTTCTCGTTGAGTACAACAGGCGTAGGGGGTGCTAGTACCTTCCCTTTGCATATTCGACTCCTGAACCTAGAATTTGATTGCGGCGACCATTTTCTTATCTCTTAAAGGTTTTATTGATATTTTCCTATTCCTTCCTTGGAATGAATAAAATTCGGTGGCGAATCTATTCGAACGTTTTTTCCGCGTCCATCACGAGGATCATATTTTTTGAGGTACGACACATATGCAATAATGTATGCAAATGTACTCTACAATTGACTCATTATGTATGTGGTACCATTCATGAACACTCAGGTTCATCTCTCTCCCGATCTCCACCATAGGACCAAATCATACTAAATCGTTACCATCACCATAGGTAACACTTCATATATCCCTACCTGAAACCGGCTACTCACTATCGACCCCCACCATAGGACCAGAGCACACTAAAGCTGGACCAAAGTTCGTCCACCATGATGCATGACTCTCAACAATTTTCATTTTCATCAAAAGGTTCACCAAAGGAGTCACTAAGCACTTCTCACCATTTATGCACAAAAACTAATTAATGTTACAACATTAATAAACAACAAAAAATGGTAGCAACTCAACAAATGCAACTTCATACGCATTCATTCATGTTACTTCACCAAAACAACAACACAACAACGTATAAACATAACGATTTGCTAACTGATCATACAAGTCATCACAAACATCCCTACAATAGGTAAATGTCTACCAATAAGATATTTCACCAAGCACTACAATGAGGTATCTCTGTATGTTAGCTTTCTAACGCTTCGAACAACGTCTCATTTGGACATACGGAATGAAAGACACGGTCAAAATCTTCGGACAACACAACAAAAACAAAAGTAGAATTTTTCACCATTAGGCCTATGACAATCGATTGTAATAAGGTGACAACTGATTGTCAACAAACACAATTTTCTACTGACTTAACAAAAAACCATTTTTTCTAGCAATGGTGTAATTGATTGCACTGTTTTTTTTCTTCAAAATTTCAACTGGTGCAATCGATTGTCATCTGGTGACAGTCGATTGTCACTGTAGTTTTTTCTAAAATTTTTAGTTTTCATCATATGATCTTCACCCCTCTCATCCCTAAACTTTCATAAATGTCTCCAATTAAATTTTCCCAAAATCCATTGATTCAAAAAACAAATTTGACAGTGATTCATGTGAGCATAATCATTAACATAAACAACACTTATTTCATCACAATCCATAGCAATTTCATCAATAATTTTTAACAACAAATTCATCATCAATCATGATTAAAACTCAAGCTCCACATCCTTATCAATGGCAAAACTTCATACATATCTATTCATGATTATTCCAACATTGATTCAATCATAACAATACCTATAAACACAAAATAAACAAACAATTTCCAGAAATTTAATCATATAATAAATCATCACAAGGAAACCTAGAACCCTAATGAGATTAAGGAATTCTCATCTCTACCCCCATAATGCAATACACCTAAATTGGTAGCCCTTTCTCCCCCATTACCTTAGATTTTCCAGCAAGATAATGAAACAAGCAACTTTTATGGATTTCCTCTTCAAAACCCTAGCTTTTTCTCTTCTCCCTTCAAAAGCTCTTCCTCTCTTTTTGCCTCTTTTCTCAAATTATAAGTACGGTTAAACTAGACTAATTTTATCATACTTCCAATATACCCTTATAATTTTCTACACAATTCTTTCCAATTAGCTCACTAATCCTCAATTTTCTTAATTCACACTGTTATCCCAACTCCCCAACTCCTTGCTCCCCTCTATTTCTCCAAATTCTTCATATTAGCCCAATTCTATCATTTTACTATTTTATTTATTTAATTCAAATAAAATATTATTTATTATAATAATTAATTAAAATTCTAATCAATTCTGACCAACTATACCAAACTCTTACTCTCTTTATACTTCAACCTCAAAGACACTTACTCCCTCAATCACACAACAAATAATTAAAACATCAATTAATCAAATAAAATTATAAATAATTAAATTAAATTAAATTAATTGAATTTGGGGTGTTACACTCTGGCTGTGTCATATACACATCCTCTTTTAGGAACCCATTCAATAAAGAGGTTTTAACATCCATCTTTCAGATCTCATAGTCCTAGAAGGCAACAATCACTAGGAATATCCTAATGGATTTAAGCATTTCTACTAGAAAAAAGGTTCTGTCACAATCAATACTGTGAACTTGCTTGACCCCTTTTGTAACTAGTCTTGCTTTGTAAACATGAATGGTATAATGCCTACTATTTTATTCCTTGATTGTTTGGATATGAGTTTCCTAACTCGGCCATTTAAGCAATCGCCATTCACCTGGAAATAACTCAACAGATCAAACCATTTTTTCACTCTCGTGCGATCGAAAACCTTTTCAAAAAGAACATTGTTTAGTCCGTTTTATCGAGAATACAAATGCACGCTTTAAGCCTAATCCCGAGCACAAGCAATGTTTAGCTGATAAAGCGTGATTGAAACATTCGTCTAATAAAATCAACCAATGAATATGTATTTTTCTATGCAAAACTATGTTGCTTTGAATTCCTCATTGTACATAAGGATATGTAGTAGCGAGACCCGCAATCTTGTCAAGCACCCTAATAAAAACCTTTTTGCGGCCCCTTTTCTTTTCCTTTTGAACTTTTAATCATTCGAAGAAAGCAAATAAACATAGGCTAACATTCAATCACATATTTAACTAAATGGTTCCTGTCAGGGACGAAGCCATGAATATTAAGATGTGGGGGCAAATAAATTTTAATTAAATTATTGTATGATTGATTTATTTTTAATGTTATTAAAAACATGTATTTTTATGTATGTTATCAAATATTAATTTAATAAATTATATCTTATATTGTTAGACATTTGATTTTTCACAAAGATGTTATTAGAAAGAGAGAGAAAATATACACCGGCAGTGCAAAATAATTTTATATTATAAATCAATCAACAACATATATTTCACCAAATCATACTTATGTTTTAAAATTACGTTAATGATATGACAAATTAATAAATTTCCAATAGGTGATAGTATAAAACTACTTTATACTCTCAATGCACTATCTTTAATCTATATTTATAAGTACCTTTTATTGTTCATAATTTTCTTACACAAAATAAAAATTAATTTTTAAAATAAATATTTTATAATTTTTATAAAAATTATTGATTTATAAATATCAAAAAAGATAAATATATCAATCAATGCAAATATTTTTACCAATATTTTTTTAAGAAAATATTAATTTAATAGGAGAAATATTTTAAGTTGTACTTAAAAAAAAAAATTAAAGTATTAAAGTATTATTAATTAAATAATATAAAAAATGTTATAACTAACTTTAAAAAATAAGTGGAGGCAGCTCCCATTGTATTATATGTGCCTCTGTCCCTGTTTCTTGTTGAGTACGATGGATGTGGGAGGTGATAATACCTTCCCCTTGCATAATCGACTCCTAAACCTGAATTTGGTTGCGACGACCATTTTCTTTCTCTTTTAAGGGTTTTATCGATATTTTCCCTTTGCTTTTTGGAATAAATAAAGCTCAATGGTGACTATGTTCAATCATTCCGTGAGCGCGCGAATGCTCGTGAGGTCATATTTTTCGAGATGCGACAGGGTCATTCTGATCTATGTTTGCTTTGACTACCATGGGTGTGGATTGCTCGACTAGTTAGGGCATAACTCGTGGTTGCCTTTGATTATTAGAGAGACCTTTTGCAACCCCTGGGTTTTGAGTTACCCCAACTGCATGAACGTGAGAGATTGACTTAATAAGCGTTTGAGAAGCACCAAATAAATCAACAATTCGACCCATTTGATGTGCCAATTGTTGGTGAGTATGGTTTAGGTTTTGGATTAGAGGATTAAACACAGTTCCAATTTGTTGGGTTAACACATTGATCATATCATGGTTACTTTTATTCATTTGTTGCCTCACAGACATGAGAGAACTAGTGGTTATGGGTGGCATAACTTGAAGGATATATCATAACCCTCATTGTGGTTTCACCATTCGACTAGGATTGCTTATAGTAAATCTTGACACTAAGTATGGATTAAGAAGAGATGTGGTGCTCATTGCATTATCTGCATATGTAGATGCACTAATGTGTATGTCAACCATCATTGGAATTGGCATGCCATAAGGATATTCCCTACAACTAGGGGGTAATGTGAAACTTGGCAGAAAAGAGTGCCTAGGGTCTTCTATAACAGTTTGTGTGACCCTAAAGGTACTTTGAATACTCATTACTTGTAGTGGGGGAACCACCACTTATAGTAATGTCGTCGGAATTGACATTTGGCTTATAACATGAATGATTAATCCAATAGAAGTTGAAGTTCCTGCAACACCAACCGTCGTTCCAAACGATTGTTCTACAGTATCTGGAGCATCGTTCTGGGGAAGGGAATAATTTTTTGGACATTTCATATCAACAAGAGTTTTACCACTCATCAAATGCATTCACACTCAAACATGGAAAATATTGAATGTATAAAGAGTAAAAAAAATAAGAACACAAAACATTCTTCTGCAAAAATTTAAATTTTGCAAAAACGGGTCCTATCAGGTGTGCTAATTTTTTTGCTAGTATTTTTAGCAAATCAAATCACAAGTTTTTATTCACTTAAGGGTTTAAATTCAAAAAAATCTGCTGGACATTTTATGCAAAAGATTTGAGAAAGTATGTTTGTGCTTGGTTATGTAATGTTTGAATGTAACGAGATTGGGTAGAAATCTCAATAACAACAATGTTGAATTGTTCTAAGAACCAAAGTAAAACAAAGAAAACAAAAAAAAATTCAAATGAAGAATGCTCTGATTAAGTAATTAAAAGAGGGACTCAAATTCATATTTTTTCTCTCACAATTTTTTTCTCGGTGTCTTAGATACTCAAGTTCTATAGAGATTACTAATAAAAATTACAAACCATTGTTGCATGAATGAAGTCTGCTTATATATTACATTTTCAAAGTACCTAATTATCATTGTTGAGGAGTTTATTTGTCGAACCATGTAGTAGTGTCAAAATGCGATCTAGCTGTTTATGTTTTAACTTATGTATTTACTCCATTGCCCCCATTCATGTTGAATATGTCAAATCACTACAAACACTTTCGAGATTCTCGACATGTTTTGAATAGAGAGGGATCATAATCTTATGAATCTGTTCTTGAAATTCCTCCAAACTAAATTTCTTAAGTCTCCAAGTCGTCTAATCCCTGAACTTAAGAATACACTACATCTAAAAATACTTGGTAGACGAATCAAACTTACCACTTCAGTTGAAATAATCGCGTGTTAAAATTGTTGGTCAACAAACTCTTGTCTTTGTATCACATTTTCATATCAAAAATACTAAATTAAAATTTTCAAGCGAATATATTCATATGATTGGATTGATGCCATCCTTTACCATTAACTTTTTCTCAATGACATTGTTATCCTTATCCACATTCCACGTTGTATTATGGTCAACTAAATCTATTGTGAAACTAACTCTCGTGT
This sequence comes from Lathyrus sativus, assembly GCA_963859935.3. Classification (NCBI taxonomy): domain Eukaryota; kingdom Viridiplantae; phylum Streptophyta; class Magnoliopsida; order Fabales; family Fabaceae; genus Lathyrus; species Lathyrus sativus. Next base: position 612,385,189 of record OZ012738.1, on the reverse strand, counting down.
TGATGCCATGACTTTGAGAAGTCGTGAACGTGGTGCTACATACTAGTGCATTAGTATTTTTCTTTTCAAATTAAAAAAAATCTAAGGTGACAGAGTAAATTCCATAAAATTTGTTGAGATATCTTATTTAAGATATGGTAGCATATAAATAAAGTTTTATTTCCTTTCATCAACCACTACGAGTTGCATGATTTTTTTACCATAAACCAAAATGTGATCGCATACATACATATGATGTGACTCTCGGAAGACTCCACTGGACCACTATAACATGTATATAAAACCCAAAGAGAAAACAGAAGATATCCTACAACAATGCAAAATAGATTGAACTCAATCCCAAATTCCTAATAATGGACCACTAGAGATTGTAGAATTTAAATGCCATTATATCACAAACAAATCAAACCCGTTTTTAAAATTTTGCTAATTGCCAATGCGATAATAAAACCATTTCTAAATTTAACTTATTATAAATGCTGTTGGCCCCTCAAAACCGCTGGCAACACCAAGTGCATGACAAATTAGGAATTGAGTCGTCATCTGTCAGAGTTTCAGTTACCATCACAATTCCGTCACTACCTTTTTCAGTTTTCAACTCTACTCAAAATCTCTAACAACAACTAACAAACAAAATAACGCAGGAGCACCAAGAGAGGAAAAAAGTACCATCATCATTTCGCACTTTAATCCTTTTTGCTATATTTCTCATTCCTTTGGTTTCAATTGCATAAACACCTGTGATGTTGGTGGTTTGATTTGATCTTACAGTGGCGTTATTATCTACAATAGAATAAAAAAGAGAGATAAAAAAAAAAGGACAAACAGAAATAACAAAATCGGAAACTATTTTAAATCGTCACCGGGATCGGAGTTTTGATCCCGTATCTGCACCTGCATTGCACACCACATCGCATCGCCGCGTAGATCTGCGGTTACATTATAGATCAACTACGAGCGGCGATTTCGACTGATGCATTTGCGGAATTCGGCAACGGCGTGGACGGAGGAGAAGCCGGTAACCTCGCGGAGAAACTCTTGAGATTGTTGACGGATTTCTCGCCGTGAGCGTCGTCTTCGAAATTCAACGCGTAACTGAGAGGATCGTAGTGAAAATCAGCGGAATGGCGGCGGCGGTGACGAGATAACCGGGAGATGAAATTGCTGCACTTCTCTTTCAAGTGCGAGAATTCGGTTGAGCGAGACTTATCGCGAGTTCCGAGAGATGAACTCCGAACGATCCGCGGCTTCACGCGGCGGTGAGAGAAACAGCACGAAAAACATAGCGACGATTTGAGTTTGTATTTGAGAGAATGCGGCGGTTCGAGAGTGAAATCTTCTTCCTCCATTGACGTTTTTGGAGAAGATGAAAGGAAGAGAGAGAAAAAGAAAGTGTGTGTTAGGAGTAAATAGGTGAGAGAAAGGGACGAGAGAGGAAATGACGGAAAAGGATACAAAGGTTGCGGAAGGTGGACACGAAAAAGAACTGTCCAGGTGAATTAGGTATTGGGTTGGGCGAAAAGGGAATCTTATTCTACGGAAGGGTATTTACGTCAATTGAGTTGTGAGATTGTTCTATTTGGATAATAAAGTAACGGTTTGCATACGCGTGAGTCTAACGTAGTTCTACCCACTTCTTTTTAGTGCTCAGAAAAAAATCTTCACCTTTTTACTATTTTAGTACTGATTTTTCTTTTTTGACCAAGCCACTTTTTTCTTTCCAACAGAGAAAACTGTAATTATTATTATTATTATTATTATTATTATTATTATTATTATTATTATTATTATTATTATTATTATAAACTTTTTAATTCAATTAATTCCTTCGTTATTAAGTTAAATTTTCAAGTATTTGAAAATTATAGTTCAACTTTTACAAAATATAATTTAAAAAAAATCAATTTTTTAGATATTCATAGCACATGGTTCACACAACATTCTGTTGGTTACCAATACCAATAGTCATTTTCATTCATTAGGTATTTAGGTAATTAATAGAATAGATAAGTGACCACATAGAAACTGTTCCTATATTAGAAAAAGGATTGAAATCTCATTTCTTAAGGCTTGTTTGGTGTGCAAGATTTGATAGAGGTGTTTTTTTAAATTACTTTGTAAAATAATTTAAAATTCATAAATTGATAAAAAAAAATATAATAATTTTATATAATTTAAAAAATAAAATAAATCTATTGATACTACTGAGTAAACAATTGCAAGATAATACATTTAATTTGATAAAAAATAAATTAATATTCATATTTTTAAAATTATACTAACTATTTTATTTTTAATACTTTTAATTTATTAAATTTCAATTTTTTATATTATATAAAGTTACAAAGTTACCTTATGACAAAATTATATATATTCTTAAAAAATTAGCTATTGATATTTTTTAGTTATATCAAATTAATGTTATTTATATTTTAGCATGTTAGTCGGTTGAATTGGATCTTACTTGTAAGCCAAATTGTTTAAGTTAGTTTGTAATATATAATTATTAAAAAATTCATCTTGGTATAAGGAAAAATAGGAAGATAAAATCCTAATTTCAAGAGAGAGAGATTATTTGTTATTCTTGTAATCTTGTTTCTAAGAGAAAGAAAAGAATAGCAATTTATAACCAATTTTTGTTATTCCTTGTTGTTCTACCTTATTTTCTTTGTTAATCATAACCCTTATGTGTTTCTTGATCATAAAGAAGTCGTTTATACTTTGTTTCAAGGTATCTGATTCACAACAGATTGGTGTGGTGAGCGTCGAGAAGATGCCTTCAACAAAGTATGAGATTGAAAAGTTCACAGGAGTGAACGACTTTGGTCTGTGGCGCTTGAAGATGAAAGCCCTACTAGTTCAACATAGTTATTTGGAAGCGTTGAAGGGAGAGGCAGTCATGGACGCTGTCGTAACCCGAAATTTGACCTCCTTTTCCCCTTTTGCATAAGCATGTACATTCGCATCGCTGACATACGCATTAACATTTTTCTGTGATTTCTGTTGCAGGAATATTCAGGTTTTGCAAGTACAACTAATCACAACCTCTCAAAGATATCACATTATCAAAACAAGCACAAAATGAAGGTTTTTATGCCTATTCATCAGATCAAAAGGTCGAAAATTGGAACTACGGCCACATCACCATTTTTCAAGCAAATATGCAAATTTTGCCTGAAGTAACCGGTTACCCAGTTTCTAGGCAAAACAGAGTAACTGATTACTCTGTGTAAAAATACAAATTTTGCTGCATTTTTGTGACAACCACTTTCCTCTCTACATTTTGGGGGTCCATTTGGTTCTAGCCTTGTGTGGAACATTCTAGACATTTCTAGATAATTCAAGACCTTTCTAGATACTTCAAGGCATTTGCTCCAATACATCATTTCCAATCAAGACCACCATACACCTTTGTTTCCAAGCATGTGAATCATTGGATCTTCGACTTGCATTGGGATGGTTACCGAGTCAACTACCTAACTAACTGAGTTAACCGCCAACTCAGTGAATTGAGCCTAACTAACTCCAAGGCTAGTTCCGAGGCTGCATCAAAAGCTCACTCCAAACCTAGCAACTTCGAAGCAAAATTCTATATAAGCAAGTCACCACCATTTCTCAAGAGGGTTCCATCATTTTCTCAAGGGTTTTGGGATCATTATCATCTCTTTGGAGGCTCAATCATTCTCCCAAATTTTCACACTTGATCACTCTTAATTCTCTCACATTTTCTCTGAATTTTCTGCAACATTTGCACATTCATCTTCATCCTCTCTCACAAAACCTCACAAAAGCTCAATTTCCACCATTGGAGTGTAACAATCTTCACATCGAAATTGTTATTCTCTTGAGCTAAGCCTCATTCAACGATATTCTTGCTTGGATTTCTGAATTTATGGTTGATTCTTCTCCAATTCAAGTAATCATCTCAAGCTTCTTCGGTGCAAATCGATATTCGGAGCATTTACCGCGTTTTCATCGATTTCGCTACGGTTGGATCTCAAGCTTGGAATTCTCTGGGTTTCTTGGCTTAATTCTCATCATATATCAATAGCAACAACATCCAAGGAAAATCCCAACCTTGTAGGTTGGTTATTGTTCACTTGATTTACCGTTTCGATCTATTTTGCGCGTTTACGATGTAGTTCGATCATTTTTCGGTTTTACTTAATCATGTGATTTCTTGATCTTTGCTCTTCATGTTTATTGCTTTCCATTGATGATTAATTGATGTTTAAGTACTTTTGAACTTCATTTTTCGTGCACAAATGTCAAGCATAACATGTGGATGATTGGGGAAATCTTTTGGTTGCTGAAAGTGATTTTTCAAAAAACAGTTTTTGCCGCTTTCATAATGGTAACCAGTTACTCACTTTCTAGGAAAAACAGATTAACCGGTTACTCTGTGTATTTTTCACTTGTTTTTGCAATTTTAAGCAAGTAACCAATTACTTGATATAGAGTAACCGGTTACTTCAGTGGCAAAATGCCATTTTTGCCCATTTTCAAGCTTGTTTGATATCCTATCCTCATATAACTTCCATGGCTTGATATGCTTAACATTTATGGATATTTTATGAGCTATTCACCTATTCTTTGAAGCATCTATGCAATATTTCAATATGTCATTTTTCAATTCTCGATTATGTGCATTTTCGACGCTTTGATCATGATCATTCTTGCATATTTCTTTGATCACTTGTTATATGGGTTGTGATGCATGCTAATTGTTTTGGTACTGTTTTTCACTTTTATTCATGTTTGCGTTGAGTTTGTTCCTTTTTGGAATGAACTCAATCTTGTATAATCAATAAATCACCCTTTGGCTTTAATGGTTTTTCATCCCTTTGAAAAATTATTGGCATCATCCCATTTTGATTGATAAATCAAAACTTTGTTTCGATTAGTCGATCCTTATCTCTTTATTCTCCTTTGGATCTTTTAGATCTTTGTCCTCCTTCTCTCTTCCCCCGTGGAGTTGAAGGTTCGCAACGCATTGGAGCACTCTACAATTTGGCAACGTTGTGCTATCTGTTTCGATTCTTGCACCGCACTTTAGTGTTAGAGAAGGAATGAGAGTGGAGAATTCCTACACTCATTCTTACCATTTTGGGTAGGGGACGAATGACCATGTTCCTGAAGTAGTCATCTCTACCTCCTTACTGTGGTATCCCTCTTTCTTCAGTCGAGTCGATCTTTGATCACTTGCACCCTTATCTCCTCTTGGGAAGCAACTTCCTCCTTTCAATTTAACACTCTTTTCTCTCTCAGCCAATCACCACTCTTGGTTTCCCTAGAAATTTGTAATCACTCTTTTCCTTGGTTGATCAATTGTCCTCATTTTAAACCTAATTCCATTCTTCCTCAGCTAAGTCAATCTTTCTTCCTTGGTTTACACAGTCTTCCTGTTATAACCTATTCCCCACCCGAGTTTGCAACCTTCTTTTGGTTCTTTCTCCTTCTTGTTCGGGTCATCACTGTTTAACAGTTAAACACCAATTTCCTCTTTTCTCCAGTTAATCACAACCTATCTGTTAATACTGAGTTTTTCTCTGGGTTAATCGCCTTCTTTCAGCTAATCACCCTATCTTTGGTTGATCACGGTCCGCCCGTTAAAACCATCTTTTTCTTTGGGTTAATCGCTTTCTCTCAGCTAATCACCTTATCTTTGGTTGATCACGGTCCACACGTTAAAAGCAGTTATTTCTTTGGGTTAATCGCCTTCTCCCGGCTAATCACCCAATCTTTGGTTGATCACGGTCCGCCCATTAAAACCAGCTTTTTCTTTGGGTTAATCGCCTTCTCCTGGATAATCACCCGATCTTTGGTTGATCACGGTTCGCCCGTTAAAACCAGTTTTTCTCTGTGTTAATCGCCTTCTTCCGGCTAAATCACTTATTATTTTCTTCTTCTTCCATCTTCTTCAAATTAGGGTTAAATCACTTATTAGGGTTCCATCTTCTTCCATCATCTTCCATATTTCCCCTTCTTCCATTTTCTTCTTCAAATTAGGGTTAAATCACTTTTTTTTCCTTCTTCCATTTTCTTCTCCAAATTAGAGTTCAATGTCAAATATTACAAGCAATGTTTCAACTTCAAACAACCAAAGCTATGGTACATCAGGATCTGTGATTCGTAGAAACAAGAGAAGGGAGTGTTTTTGCTAAGATGAAAGTGTTCTTAGAACAATGAATGATGTGAATAGTGTCAACAAGGGAAGAAAATTATGGGGTTGTAGAAATCACATTGAAAAGGGTTGTAATTTCTTCAAGTGGTTAGGTGATGAGTTTGTTGATGAAAGCAATTTGAAGCTTGAAAGAAAAAAGAATAAAATTAAAAAATTGAAGAATAAGGTTAACTACACTAGAGGATGGCTGAAAATGTTCATTGTGTTTGGGATGTTGAGCTTAGGGTTGAACCTTGTGTTTGTAACAATGTATTTTAATTAGCATTAGGGTAATTCAATGTTATGTTTTCACATTTTCAATATTCTGTGAAGTTTGTTTAATGAAATAATGTATTGTTAAGTTGGTTTAATGTTTAATGTATGTGTCTATTTCAACATAACTATTTGTGCTACATAACTGGTATAATTTTGTGATTCATAACTGGTACAAATTTGTATCAAAATTTAACTTGTTAAAAATGCAGCTCAAGGACCAATAATTGGGATGAATCAAAATAGAAAATAGGCCAATTTGCAACAAATTATAAAATTAAGGGACTTTATGGAAACCATATAATAATATAACATGGCATTATAAGTTATTTCAACTTTCATTAACAGATATGAAGTTTGATATATAACTGACTCAATAACAAAAGGCCATTATAAGGCATTAATATGACCTTCTAAAATGTGGTACAACTACAAAATAGACGAGATATTGTAAATTAGCCAAAATGTGCCTTACATAATGACATTCCAAAATGTGTCTTACAAAAACAAAACAGATAGGCCATTAAAAAGCATTACAAAATCTAAGCAGACATCATAATAATGATCAAGGTTGACTTGAAACAGGCTTTCCACCCTTATGAAGTTTTTTTTAGTTTTGGGTGGTGGCTGACTTGTAACAACTTATGGTGGTGGCTGACTTGTAACAACTGGTGGTGGTGGTTGACTTGTAACAACTGGTGGTGGTGGTTGTGTTGTTGCTTGTTGTACCTAACTTGTAACTGCTGTTGGTGGTGGTTGTGTTGTTGCTTGTTGTACCTGACTTGAAGGAGCTTGTGGCTATGGTAGTTTATAAGTGGCCTTGTTGTGACCATCTTTGTGGCAACGAATACACTTGGTACCATGTCTTGTGCTCTTCATATGTGTCTCATCCTTCACAATTTCTCTAGCTTCCATATTCCTTTTTTTCTTTGGCCTTCCAGTTTGCATCTTTATTGGTGGTGGCTGAAGATCAACAACACTAGTCTTTACCCACAAGGCTTCCCCATTAAGTGGATGTATAACAGGTGCATAGTAAGTTGAATATTGTTCCTTCTTGTAACATTCAGGTACAAAGACATTAACCTCTAAATGTTGATCCTTCATGCAAGACATTACATGACAACATGGAAGTCCAGTCAGCATCCATATTCTACATGAGCATTCTTTCTTGTAAAGGTTGACATCATATTTTTCTCCATTGAGTGAAGTATGCCTTACCTCATAGTCATATTCACCTGCATGCATGTGAACAAGTAACCATTTTAATGTTAGTCAATGTAAAAAAGTAGCTATTTGAAAGTAATATTCAACAAATCAATCATATTACCTCACAATCCAATTATTGGTTTTCCGTGACTCCCTTTCCATCCTCTTCTTGATGTTAGATAGTATGATGCCCTCGTATTTGGGAATATTTTTCCTATTGGATTTCCACCTCTGCATTAGATAAACTTTAATTTATTTAAGCATTGTCATAATGGGCTTGGATCTAGCAGCTACAAACACATAATTAAAGGCCTCAGACATATTGTTAACCAAAGTGTCACAACCTGAACTTGGCTGGAACCTTGATTTGCTCCAGAATCTTGATGAAATTTTGATGAGATGTTTGAAGGCATATTTATTAACTCCCTTGATTTCAAGCATTATTTTCTCTCAATCATTTACATAACTTGCACATGCAACCCTCCACGTCAATTCTTTCAATTTCAGGCCAGGGAACTTCTTCCTGAAGTTGCTATATAAATGTTTGCAATATAAAGTAAGTGTAAACCAAGTAGGTCATGCAAGTAATTCAGGATAACATGTTACCTCATATGAAACATTTAAGTAAATAGAATACCTAACATAAAATATATGGTCAACATTACCAAGTACTTCATCAAGAGCTGGTAGCAAACCCTGGATTCATAATTAAGTAATATTGGTGGTTAAATTAACACAATTGGCTAACAATTAAAATTCAATGTGAGAGTTAACCTTCTGTTGATCACTAATGAAGGTATAGGTTTTGCACAACCTGACTCCTCCCAAATCAGGTATCAATAATTCTAGAAACCAGCTCTATGAGTCTTTAGTTTCACCCTCAACAATAGCATATGCAATTGGTAGCATTTGGTCATTTAGGTCCCTCCCAATAGTAGCTAGCATTTATCCACCATAGTATCCCTTTAGGAAACAACCATCTAATGCTATAATAGGTCTGCACTTAAAAAAATTGTCCTTGCAAGCTTTGAGACATACATGCATCCTTTGAAAGTGAGGATTCAATTTATTAGGGTTTTCACTACTTTCCCCTTGAACTGGTTGACTTGTAATCTTGACTGTTGATCCTGGGTTTGCCCTCAAGATTTCATGGCCATAATCATGGATTCTTCTATATTGATCTCTAAAAGAACTATCCACAATATCAACGACTAGTGTCTTTGATCTATATGACAATGTCTTATTAATCCCAACATTCCACTTTTCATATGTCTTCTCCATAATATCAGTCAACTTCAAAGCTGGACTCTCTGTAACACTTGTTTGAATCTTCTTGCCCAACCATTTTGAATTGAGGAACCTAATCTTATAATCCCTACTACATGTATGTTTGTCAATAATTTTCCTTAATTGTCAAGTTTCTTCACCTTTTATATTTGCACAGTAAGCCTCCCATGGACAACCTGCCTTACATTTTACTCTCATCCTTGCTTTATCATTTTTTTAAAATTTCAGGTTCCTTCCTAAATGAATAACATATGTTCTTATTGCCTTTTGAAACACACCATCTATAGAAAAATATGTACCAAGTTCCCATTTGTAGTCTTCCATTCTTTTTGGGAGTTTAAATGTTACAAAATCATCCTTTATAACCTCATCATTCTCACTGTCATATTCAGTAGGCAATTTGTCACTGACATACTCCTCAATGTCACTTAAACCTCTCAAATTCTTCAGATTGACCTCGCCATCATTATCAACACCTTCATTCATAACAATGACCTTTTCCTTCCCTTTTTCATTACTCTTTCCTTTCATCTTGCCTTTTCCCTTTCCTTTTCCATTACTCTTTCATTTTTCCCTTAACTTTCCCTTTACCTTTCCCTTTACTTTTCCCCTTGCCTTTTGCCTTACTTTTTCCATTCTTCTTACTAGTTGTATTCACTTCATCCTCATAAATTTCTATCTCTCTATCAATACCTATATCATTCTCTAAGTCTTCAAAATTAACATTCAAAGCATTGTCATCACTTCCATCTTTTTCCACATCTCATTGGTTATAGTTAACTACCTCATCTTGTTGTTGGTTACAGTTTAGTCCTTCATTGTTTTCCTCTACTTTAATATTCATCCCTTGAGCCACATTCTCCTCAATTTCATAGGTGGTCCCCACATAATCTATATTGTTACAGTTTGTCTCCTCTTGACCCACATTCTCCTCAAATCTAACAATCTCCTCAATTGCAACATTCTCCTCAACTTCCTCAATTGTTGTCCCCTCTTCCACCATATCTTTATCCAGTGCAGTCCCACCTTCACTACTTCCCATTTCATGTACTTCACCAACCTTATCTTCAACCATTGTGGTCTTATCTTAATTATTAACCATATCAGGCCCTTCATCAAACATATCTTCACCTAATATGTTCCCATACGATAGTAAGAGTATAGGCTCCTTAATAACATCAGGTTCATATACAAGATGTGTAACATACAAATAGCATTCCCCAATGACACTGCAATTATTCTCATCCTATCAGTCCCTTTGTCATTTTCTAACTAAACTATATCATTAGCAAACATGTCATCATAATACCAAATCTATAATATGGTAACCTAACTCTTTTAACTTGTCAAATATTTCAAAGTAACTCCAATAATCAGTATCAACATCTCATATCTCCTCTAACTCTACATAATTTGACTTGGTAAAATTGGCAAACTCCCCAGAAAACTCACCAGAATGATGAACAACACACTTAAACTTACTCTCCATGACCTAATAAACCTACATATAGTATCATAAGTACTAATTAAGTTGGGTGAAGAAGAAAGTTAACATTTTTAGCAACTTATTTGTGTAAGTTCGTACCTTAGGGTTTTTTCTGCAAACAGTTGATGAATGAAGTTCTTCTTTAATGAAGGGTTGTTGTCAACAGTGTCGCTATCGTCGTCTTCAATGAAGTCTGTCTTCAATGGAGGGTTGTTGTCAACAGTGTCACTATCGTCTTCTCTCGGGTTGAGCTTTCATCCAACAATGTCATTATGTCTTAATACGTTTCATTTTTTTTATAAGAAGTATTGTATTAAAGGAGATTAAAAGGTTCTCCACACCCAAAAGTACAACAACAATTTACAAAATTCATCCCCAAAGTACCCTATAAACCTATAAGAAATCTATAGGGTATTTTGACCATTCATACAAGTTATAAGTACCATGATAATTCGACAGAAGTGGCAGCCACCTCCAAGATAAAATCATGATTGACTGGAAAATAGAGTCGACGTTGCAAATTTCGTCGTTGAACATAATGTTATTCCTAATCTTCCAAATACACCAACATGTTATAAACCATATTGCAGTTGCATTTTCTAGTTTACACGATCGACACAATCTTAAAAACCAAACCATTGCGTGTTCCCAACTTGTTGACTTGTTTATCCAATCCAGCCAAACACCCTTAACCAAACCAACCTTGATTTAGAACAACTGAAAAACAGATGTGCAGAATCTTATATTTCATGGAAACGTAATTGTTAGCTCCTAAATTCGACGCCTCATGTAGAAGGAAGGAATTCAAGATAACAAGGTCAAAAGTAGGTTGAGAACGAGAGAGTGGTTGAAAGAGGCAAAGCAGCAAAAAGAAGAAGTCGAAGAACTCACCCAGAAGCCAGGAGTTCGACCGCTTGCTGTTAGGGATGGTTCATCGAAGGATTTGAAATTCAAAAATTGGAGGGAACGATTTTGCTTGTTGAATATTGAAGGAGATACGCGTCACCTTATGAGCGGTAGATCCATACATTTGTGACAAATGGCGAAAGGAGGTGATGTTGGAGGTTATTAGAGGTTATTTTTTACTATTATAAATAGGGTGTCTTAGACATATCCAAAGTGTGTTGTAATTTACTATTGTACAAATTACTCTTAAAATTACTCCAAGTATCCGAGTGTAGAGAAAGCGAGTATTGTAGAGAATGTATGTGATGTAAACACACCATCTTTTAACTTAATGCAATTTACTTGTTTTACTTTAAACTTTACAAAGTCTTTTATTGTCTTTACACCTTTTCTCCTTACTTTATTTTCCCCCTTCCTATGCAATTCTTTTCTCCTTGTCCTCAATCTAACTTCACCTCTCCCAACAAACTTTCTTCTCTTTTATTGAAAGCTTTATTTTACCTTTAAGGTGTCCCGTAGTCGAATAGATGTTTCTTTAAGATTCTTTCACCCCAATACTATTCGAGTGTGGAACTTGAATAAGACTTTTAAAACGAAAAACCTTTTAGCACATGTCCTAGGATCAATCTGATCGGTCCTGTGAGTCACCAAAGTTAGATTTGGAAGATCAGCTGTTGTTTTCCGATTTTCAAAGGAAACAAAATGGCACGCCCAGTGGGACCGTGCTAGAAAATCGTTTTCATAAAACTAAAATTATAAAAAAATTTGCAGTCGTGCTGGTCCTTTTCCGTGAGAGGTACATTTTATGTTACTAAGAAGTGGTAAAATTGCCGCTGTAAACGAAGAGACACGACCAAGACGAAACATTAGGAACATGGCTGCGGATACGAACCAACCAGATAACCCCAACCATCAAGGAGACAGTTCCATCAAGGGAATAAGAGACGAGGGAGTCCCCCCTCCGATACCGTCGACTGGAGAACAAACGGTGCTTCCGGTGAGGCCAGTACTGACACCTTCCGTACTTGGGGCTGGATCGACATTGATAAAACCTTATACTCAACCAGTGTTGGAATATATTAGTCATCAAACGTCGAATCCTCAGATTTTGTTAGGGGGAAGTTTGACTTCCAGGCAGTTTGGTCCCCCTGGTTTTTCATAGTCGCCAAGAAATCCCCCATATGGGATGCCCACCGCTATGATGCAGTGGCTCCAAAGTGCACCCCTATATTCTCAGATCAGGCGATGGCTTTGCCATTACAGGGGTCAGGGTCAGGCGTGAACATGAGTCGAAACCCCCAAAGCCAGAGCTTAGGATATTTGACGCAAGGCCCCAATTTGACCAACACCTCGGTTGCTTGTTTGAGACAGCAGATGGACGAAAGTAACCTACAAATGGTTCAAACTTTGTCACAAACCATGGGTGAAATCTTTCAACCATTAATCCAAAATACAACTCAGACCAATCAACAATTGGCGGTACAACTAACAAGATTGGCTGAATTCATGGGGGTACCTCCCTTAGCCAGAAATCAAGCCGCAGTAGCGGATACTCCACGAGACAACTTGGCGAATATGGCAGAAGTCGACGTAGGAAACCAAGGAAGGATGGACCCTCAATTAGTCGAAGGGCTTAGGGAAGAGCCTTTGTAAGACGCAGACAATGTGGTCCAGCAGGTTTGTCGAAACAACGTAGCCATCGATAATAATCTAGCGGCCATGGTCGAGAGAATTATGGCCAGAAATGGGTTAAACACTGGTTTCACCGGGCCAAATTACACTTCACCTATAGTAGACTATATCCTTCAGGCGTAGTTACCTCTTAGGACGAAAGCACCAAAATTCACTAAGTTTTCAGGAGATACGACGGAATCTACCGTTGAACATGTGGCTCGTTACCTGATCGAGGCTGGAGAGATAGCGAATGATGAAAGCCTTAGAATAAAATACTTCCCAAGTTCTCTTACTAAGAACGCCTTTACCTGGTTCACAATGCTTCCCCCTAACACGATATGTAATTGGATCCAGTTAGAGCGTTTGTTCCATGAACAGTTCTATATGGGTCAGACTAAAATTAGCTTAAAGGAACTCGCTAGTGTGAAGCGTAAGTTTTCTGAGCCACTAGAGGAATACCTTAATAGGTTCCGGTTGCTTAAAGTCAGATGCTTCACGCAGGTCCCTGAACATGAGTTGGTCGAAATGGCCGCTGGGGGTCTCGACTACTCTATTAGGAAAAAGTTGGATACCCAGTATCTAAGGGACATGGCCCAACTAGTCGATCGAGTTCGGCAACTGGAAAGACTCAAAGACGATAAGGCTAAGTTTAATAAAAATAAAAAGGTAGCTTTTGTCGAATATAATGAGAATGTCGAAGGTCTGTGTGATGAGCCTGTGAGTTTCGACGATGGCGAAGTGGACCTTGCTGAACTTAAATAAGGACCGCCTTACTTGTGCAAAGTACTAGCTCCCCCACAAGGGAAGAGTTATGTCAAATCTGAAAATAATAATAGGTTCCCAAAGAAAACATATACTTTCAACATCACAAAATGTGATGAAATCTTCGATTTGTTAGTTAAGGACGGACAAATGATAGTGCCCCCTGGCGCCAAAATGTCGTCCATAGAACAAAGGAAGAAAATAGGGTTTTGTAAATATCATAATTTCTTGGGTCATAAAACATCTCAATATTTTCTTTTCAGGGACCTTGTTCAGAATGCAGTCCAGGAAGAACGTCTGAAGTTCGGAGAGAAAGCTGGTGGCTAGATGAAGGTCGACACAGATCCTCTGCAAATGGCAGACGCTAATTACACAGAGCCGGTCGAGGCTAATATGGTCGAAGTTGCTGACGACTACGACTTTTCAATCGAAGTAACAGAGGCTGCTGGCAATCCCATAGATGAAGCTGTGACGGTGAAAGTTACCATGAGCTTCGGAAAAAGGAGTTGTGTCGAAATGGAAGTTGATAATTGTGGCCAAAGGGATGAAACCAGAAGCCCAAACAACAGGAACAATCTGGGTTGGGAGATAGTGACCAAAGAAACGGCTGATGACTTCGTCAAAATTGATCAAGCCACCAAAGGCGTGGAGTTAAGCCTGAAGAAGCTTAATCTGGCCAAAGAAGTTGGAATTAACATGGTAGAAATCACCTAACATGAGGAGGTAGCGGACAGTGAGTCGAACTACCAGAAAACACACATTAGGGAAGCATACCCAGAGCAGGAGGAATCTATTGTTTCTTTCCTTTACCGCTTCCAGGAGAGATGTAACACCCCAACTCTAACACTTACGGATAACAGGAAAACAAAATAATTCATATGACAAACAGAGTGCAACAGCGTAAAGTTTGCACGCATGACGATCGTAATGAAGGTGTGACGGTCGTCACACGCCCAGAATTCTTCATATCAGAGATGTTACATTCAACTGAACAGACAACATGCATTTATGCAGCCACATTTCAAATAACATACGTAGCACGGAATTGGATGAACAGACAACAACATTGCTTAACATTTAACTCATAATGCAACCAATTCTTATTTCGACGGAATTGTAGTAAAGCTTACAACACGTTCAATTAAAACAATTTAATGATAATGGTATAACAAGTGCAGCAGCAAAACATCAACTAAAATAATAACGGCAAACGTTCATCCCCCCAAGAGTGCTACGTATCAGAGCGACCAACGACACCTTAAATGACAAAATGGAACTTCATTCTGGGCTACCTGCAAGTTACCACCAGCGGAGGTAACATACAACGTAAAGGGGTGAGATATCGACAATATAACGTAAGGCATGATAGATGTCATATTAGAAATCATATCACAGCAATATAATCTTCGCAAACTTATAAACATCAACGACAATCGTTTGCAAGCAAATTCATATCTCACGTATGCTACAACAACCGACAACCAACATGATTATGCAGCTTTATGCGACTCAGCAATGCAACTCAACTGTGCATATACATGTGGTACCATTTAGGAGCCAACACCCCAAAATTCGGGATAGGAGCCAACACCCCAAAACCCACTTAGGAGCCAACACTCCAAAACTCGGGATAGGAGCCAACACTCCAAATAACCCATTTAGGAGCCAACACTCCAAATAACGCCAATACAGGCCAACCAATATGATATGCCATGAAATGCACCTAATATGGACTACAACACAACCATAACAACCATACAATAAAGCTTTATGCTTACAACCAAACTGTCCATAACAGAGCATCATTCTCATACAACTCAAGACATTATCATTTTCCACCTGTTCACGTATGTGAGCAATAACATCCTTAAATCAACAATTAAGAATTCAACATATGATCGTAATGACAACATATCTGCTCCTATTCACATAATTAATTACAAATCCCTATCAAGGTTTAATTACGAAACAATTAGGACAACTACCCTTTTGCCCCATTAGGGAAACCTTAGAGCATCGTACTAATAACGATATAACGCATTCATTTTTACATATTTGCCCCATTAGGGAAACCTTAGAGCATTGTACTAATAATGATATAACACATTCATTTCTATATAGAAAAACCTCGTCCCTAACATTTATCGATTAATGGAAATTATACCTATGAATCGATTCCCTACATGAAATCGATCATACCCACGGTTATAGAATTGAACCCCACCCTTACCTTAGAATAGAGGCCAATTCCACGCTTCCGGTTCCGGTTCTGGTTTACGGTAACTCTCCTGCAACTTTCTTCCAAGTTCTCTGATGGAAAATTCTTTTGTTATCAATTTCTCTCAACCACGCTATTTTCTTCCTTTACGGTTTCTCTTTTTGTGAAAACTTCCCAATTCAATTGAGCGTAATGGAATATGGGGATACGTTACTAAATTTTTAACATTCAGGTGGCCACGTCCCAATTCTGTTTTTAATTTGGATTTTTCGTTACTATGACGAGCGTAACAAGTTCCTGACGAGCGTCACGACCGTGACGACCGTCACATGCCTGTGACTACCATCATATCAGCAAAATTTCATTTTTCTTAGACATAAAATTTCTTAAGCTTTCCAACGCTTCAAACGGGGACTAAAACCGACTTACGGATCGAGAGATATGAATTTTCGAAGTTTTCCCTAAAACTGCTACGGGATTCTGCACTTTTGCCCGAAATTCGACCGATTCAATTCCTTTCTTCGAAACAAACACATTTTCAAATATGACTACGACTCAACGAAACACGGTAAAGTCATAACTAAATTTAATCAAAATAAAATGGGCGTTACAAGAGAGGTTCTAGTGTGATGCTTTGTCCCCGATGCAGCGCCGTATTCGACAAGAAGGCCGCACAAAAGATAGAAGGAACACGAAGGCTGAGGCAAGATAATGAAAGGCCAAGATTCGAACCTCGAAGAGGCCTTCAACAAAGATCTGATCCCTGCATGAGGCCTCCTATGAACAAACCCACTAGCTTTAAGCCCAATGCTGAGGCCACTGATGGGAAGTGGGCGAAGCCCAATGAGAACAGGCAGCAAGGGCAGAAGAGGTGGAAGAACTTTGAAGTGCAACGAGGATCTTTGTTAAACTACCGAAAAGAATTTTAGTCTTTGAGGGCTGCTCATGTATCAAAAAATTATAAAGGGAAGAATCCCATGTCTCGATCCCAATGGAGATGTGAGCAAAGAAAAAGAAAAGCACACAGAGAAGGTGCACATAGGGACCAACCACAATCCAATACCAACATCCCCGTCGAACATGAGGGTCGAACAAAGATGTTAGGGAAGGCACCTGTAGGAAGAAAGTTGTTTCCAAAGCACGTCGAAGAACAGAGGAAATCGGTCGACGATGAAATGACCGATAATTTTGATGAAGACTCTGATGATACGTTGGATATTCTGGTCAACGTAGTATCAGTAATGCCTAGGGAATTTGACAGGATTTTCGTGGTTGAAAACTCGGACACATATACAGACTGGGAAATAACGGCTCATAAGTCGGTATGCTATTATGTGATGAAGAATGGCTACGTCAAGGAGAAAAACGCATTCTTCGAACGGCTAACAAGGCGATGAAAAATCATCTGAAGCCTCTTTATTTACGGCACAAATAGAGAAGGTCCCAGTTAACAAAATCTTGGTGGATTACGACGCTACGGTAAACCTAATGCCGCATTTTCTGTTGAACAAAATTGGGAAAAGTGAGACAGACACCAAGCCACACAACATGGTGTTATCAAACTATGAAGGAAAAGTGGGTTCGACCATGGGGGTCATTCAGGTGAATGTCACGGTCGGAACCATTACCCGCCCGACTGTCTTCATGGTGGTGGAGACCACTGCCAACTATAATCTATTACTTGGAAGAGAATGGATCCATGGAGTGGGGGCAGTGCCATCTTCGATGCATCAGAGGATCACCATCTGGAGACCAGATGGCATTGTCGAAAACATCGAAGCAGATCGGGGATACTTCAAAGCACCTATAAACCATATTGATAGAGGACAGTTTGACAAACATTTGGCCAGTATAGGGCCATGTGAACCTGCAGATTTCGACTTTACACCTAATGGTGAAGTGTATTGCTCACTATATTTGCATCCCGTCGAAGGTTTCTAATGGGACAAGGAAGTGCCAGGTGAAAGGTTACCATACCTTGGCGAACTTCCCATAGACCCCACTGGCCGAGGAAGTGAGTTTGATGATGATGACTGAAGCCGAAGCGCTTCAAAGGATTTCGGCCTACGTGGCCGAAACTAAGCTACAAATGGCCTTGGAGGCCGCTAATAACAAAATGGCTGAGGGAGCCAACAAAAAATCCAAACAAATAGGTCCAGTTGGGCATTTCGACCCCAAGATTCAATACGAAGGGCAAAGACTCGACGCCATATATGACGATGAGCCGTTGGGTTTTGAAAAAGATCCCTTGGCCAGCGATGTCAAAATGTTGGCACAAGATCCACTGGAGGAAGTTGACCTGGGAGGTGGAGTAATCAAAAGGACAACTTATATCAACGCCAACCTCGACCCCCAACTTAGGGTCGAAACCATTCAATTGCTACGAGAGTATATGGATTGTTTTGCTTGGGACTATGATGAAATGCCAGGTCTAAATAGAGATATAGTCGAGCATAGGCTACCAATCAAGCCTGGAAAAAAACCAGTCAAGCAGAATCCAAGACGTTTCGCACCTGAAATCCTCTCAAAGATAAAAGAGGAAATCGAAAGACTCCTCCGATGCAAGTTCATCCGTACGACCAGGTATGTCGAATGGCTTGCAAACATTGTACCATTCATTAAGAAAAATGGATCTTTAAGAGTCTACATAGACTTTAGGGATTTAAATTCAGCAACTCCTAAAGATGAGTATTTGATGCCAGTGGCAGAAATGCTAGTCGATTCAGCCGCTGACCACGAATACCTTAGCATGCTGGATGGATATTATAGTTACAACCAGATTTTCATTGCTGAGGATGACGTTCCTAAAACGACATTTCGTTGCCCAGGGGCCTTAGGCACTTACGAATGGGTAGTGATGTCTTTTGGCCTAAAAAATGATGGGGCAACGTACCAACGGGCGATGAATTCGATTTTCCATGATTACATTGAGTCCTTTATGCAAATATACATTGATGACATTGTGATAAAATCTGGGTCAGGAAAGGCTCATGTGGAACATCTACGCAAATCCTTCATGAGAATGAGGAAGTTTGGCCTTAAGATGAATCCCCTCAAGTGTACATTTTGCGTACAAGCAGAAGATTTTCTGGGTTTTGTGGTCCACAAGAAGGGGATCGAAATCAACCAAAACAAAACAAAGGCCATCATGGAAGCGAAAGCGCCATCCAACAAAAAGGAACTTCAATCCTTGCTTGGCAAAATAAATTTCCTAAGAAGATTCATATCGAATCTCAGTGGAAAAACACAGACCTTCTCGCCATTGCTTCGAGCCACCAAGGAGAAGTTCGAATGGACGAAAGATCAGCAAGAGGCTTTCGACAAGATCAAAGACTACTTGACTCATCCTTCAGTCCTTTCACCTCCATGTCGAAATAAAAGCATGAGACTGTACATAGCAGCGTCAGACAAAACTCTAGGGAGCATGCTCACTCAAGAGGATGGAAGTGGCGTCAAAAGAGTCATTTACTACCTTAGCAGAGTTTTAAATGATGCAGAAACTAGGTATAGTGAGATAGAGAAATTATGCTTATGTTTGTATTTCGCATGTATGAAGTTGAAGCAATATATAAAACCAGTTGGTGTTTACGTTTCGTCACATTTTTATATTATTAAGCACATGTTGTCCAAACCTATTTTGCATAGTCGAATTGGTAAATGGGCATTAGCATTAACTGAGTATTCATTAACGTATAGACCGTTGAGAGCGGTCAAAGGACAAATAGTGGCAGACTTTATTGTCGACCACTCCATAAATGAAAGTACCCTGAACATTGTTGAACTAGAGCCTTGGAAGCTATACTTCGACGGGTCTAGTCACAAGAACGGGATATGCATAGGTCTGCTGATCATTTCTCCTGATAAAATTCCAACAAAATTCAAGTATAGAGTCGAGGGCCTATGTTCCAATAACGAAGCTGAATATGAAGCTTTGACCGTTGGACTTTAAATTTTGGTAGAATTGGGGGCAACCCAAGTCGAAATAATGGGAGATTCAGAGTTGGTTGTAAAACAGCTAACAAAGGAGTACAAGTGCGTTAAAGAAAATCTCATTATGTATTTCGTGATAGCCAACAGGCTACTCAAAAAATTTGAAGTTTGCATCATTCGACACATACCACGACTATACAATCAGATAGCCAACGATATGGCGCAAGTGGCCTCAGGATACAGGGTCTCAAAGGAAAACTTGCAAGAAGTAATTAAGGCCAGATGTAAGGTTGTGTCCGTGGGTTTGAGACCGTCAGACTTGGAAGTCATGAAATTTGGCTACGCTGACGAGGAAACCTTTGAGATTTTTACAGTCGAAGGCCTGACAGACAAAGATTAGAGGAAACCTCTGGTCGAATACCTTCGGAACCCTTCAGCGACTACAGAACGAAAGATAAAATACCAAGCACTAAGCTATGTCCTGTTGGGGAATGAGTTATTTAAGAAAACCTCTGAGGGAGTTTTACTTAAATGCCTCAGTGAATCTGAAGCATACTTGGCGTTGTCTTCAGTTCATGGTGGGACTGTCGCGGTGAAATTTTGATACTAAACTATTGATTAGTTTGAATCTTTAATTCAATTTTGCAACCGAACTTTGATTTGTCCAAAGGAAGGGATAAAGATCGAAATTCCCACAATGCAATGCAAATGCAAGGTTTAGAGAGTTATAGGTTCGGGGGTTGGTTAAACTTAGGGAAGGTACTAGCATCCTAAGTTTCTGTAGTACTCTACAGGAACCTCTTGTTTTATGTTTGTTTATTGCTAAGTGTTTATCTGCTTAAGGTATAAAAGACCTAGGGGTTTATTTCTAGGTATACTCGATAAGATGTCGCATCTTATGCCTACATATCCTTACGGGAGTGGAATCAGAGTACTTGTAGTTCCCCTAAAGGGTTTGAGGAGATCTTTGACTGTGGTCAAAGTTCCTACGGGTTTAGGGTAGTTGTTTTGATTGGGTTTAGGAGAAGAGATGAGTCTTCATGTTAAGGGAGATGTAACCACCACAAGTGTAAAGGGGGTTGTAGGAAAATAGTCTTTGCATCGTCTTAAGAAAAAGGCTTAAGTACTCGGATTGTTTGACGAGTATGCCTTTATCACTCTTAAGGCAAAGTTCCTACATGTTTGATTGTATTGTTGTGGGGTGGAGATCCTATCTCACTTAAGATGATTACCATCTATTCTCTATTGTGTTGAAATAGTGTTTGTATTGTTTTCCTATGTTGTAAAAGATAGAGACAAAGGTCCTTCCTATAGGGTAGGATCTATCTTAAGATCGACTTGAATGGGATCAAGGATCATGGGGGAGTATGATGCAAATGACGTGCAACTACACACAACGTTGAATTATGTGTAGGTTTTTCCTTTGGACGGATGCGATGCAATAATATAAATTCGATAATGTAAATTGCATGTAAAGTAAATTACGGAAAAGTAAACCATACACGTACGCATGAAAGCGCTAAGTGAGTGTGTGAGTTGTGGACAAAGCGGAAATAAAAAGGTATACGCATGAAAGCGTTAGGTGTACAAGTGTAAGTGACTGTGTCGTGAGCGTGCCCGATTTAGGTTGTATTTTACGCTGTTGATTGATTTTAAGTAGTTGATTGATGAAAAGAATGTTAAGTTGATTTTATATGGGATTTAAAAAAGAGTTGAATTATTTCAGGTGAGGTTAATTTGAGAAATGTTGATTTAATTGTAGGAATTTTATTATATAATGATTTATCTTATTATCCAAAAAAGATTTTGATTTGTTATAAAAGGAACTAAGTTATTGATTACAAAAAAAAAAAAAAGATGTTCACCGTCTATTCTAAAACTAAATTAAATTAAACCCTGATTTATTTTACTATTGACAAAAAGAGGGTAATTAATTATAAAAGTTGTATTAGTGGATATTTATAAAAGGTTAATATTAAACTAAGCCCAATATTTAATAAAATTAAAAGGTTTCTTTTTTTTAAGTTGTTTTAGTTATGAAAAGATTATAAGTTTGTTTAAATTAGGATTAAAAAAAATGTGGTGAATTATTTTAAAGATTAATTAAAAAGATAAGGCTAATCGGTGGGTAAATCTATTTTTAAAAAAAGATTTGACTAATTAATTTGATTAAAAGAAATAGTTAAAACAGATTAAATAATAAAAAGGATTAAGTGGTGGTTAAGCGGTGATTAGGTGAGTGGATCGTGTGTGGTGCGTGTTCAGTTTCAATCATAATAGCAAAATAATGTAAAATGAATGAACAACACAGTGGAACCCTAAACCCTCTCCGGTTTCCCTCTCCTCGCGGCGGCTTCTTCCTCTCTCACGATCGCATCTCTCTCTCGCTCAAATTTCTGTACCTGAAAACAACATCCAAACATTAGTCATTCAACAAATTCAGTTTGAAAAAGTTACCGAAGGATGGTATAGCGGTGAAGACGCGTGCGGAGGAGCGGCGGAATCGTCTAATCCGTGGCGTCAACGAGGTTTCGCAGTGGCCGGCGGTTTCGTTAACTGAGATAAGCAACTGAGATAAGTTCTCCTTCGTTCGAACTCCGTTCTTCACACTTAGGTTTTTTGCGAATTTTTCTGTTCTCCCTGTGTATCGAATGCCCCCATCTTATATAGACTTGACTGAGATTCTCTAATTGGATTTGATTAAAGTCATTTTTAATGCGGATTTGGATCTTCCGTTTTGGGATGAATCGAAACCGGAAACCTTTCCTATTTTGTGTAGACAATATTTGAAAAATTTCCTCTTTCAATCGATTGTTTAATGAGCTTCTCAATCTTTGATTCTATATTTCGATTGGGTTTGGTTTTGAATCCTTCCAAATATTCCACGAATATTCTCTGACCGTTACTTTGCTGAATCTGAGTGTGACTTGGCAGGTGTGGGTAGCAAAATGTCTTGGGCCAGAAGATGGATTGGAAGCCCAGGGGGGAGATTTCGTACTGGATGCGTGTCTAGCGGGAAACTCCACGAGAAAGAGGGTTGGTGGTGAAGAAGAGCGAAAGCAACGGTTCACAGGGTATATCCTTTCAATTCAATCCATGTTCCTATGTTTTCTCTTTGGACTGATACATATTTAAGCATTCTTTTTCATGTGTTGGACGGTGGTGCTTGGGGAGATGGAGCAAGGTATACACTACAGGTGCACCACCTATCTCTGTATCATCTTCACCTTCATTTGTTTAAGTTTAAATTCACTCTTAACACAACCCATTCAATCAGAGCTTCTGGACATTGCTGCTATTGATGTTTCCAACCATAGCCCTACGACCTTGCCTTGCACGAAGATATTCTTACGCGTATCAGAGCCTCGAAGGTAACTTAGTCCTTTTCATCATACTGTTGCAATGCTACTTTTCCAACAGCTTGAACATTGCTGCTACTGAATTATTCCAACTCTTATTTCTGCTTGAGAACTCTCATATGTAATTTCGGTTTCAGCACTGGTCCTCGAAGAGGCATTAATCTTCATTGAGGTTGAAGGTTGCTAATTATTTGCACAGTCTGATTTCGAACCTCATTGTGAACTGCGCTTTTCTGACATTTATGTCTGTTTAACGGCTTCCTTATATGGTAATCTTGAGATGTTCTTTTAACTTAGTCGTTGAATTGTTGCATTTTAAATACCCGTCCATTTTTCTTGACCGGCACCTTATTGATTAATATTTGTTATTATGTACTGTGAACTGCAGCAGGTGGTTATTTGCATTCTCCAGCTTCCAATGAGATTGACCTTATGGCGGTTCCGGTTGGTGATAACAGGTTTTCATAGCAGGTTGCTCTTGTTGTGGTAAAATCAAGAAGAGGGGCCAATGCTAATAATGTTGACGATATCACCTGTTGGTACATCTCTTCCCAATCACCCACGGCAACCGCTTTGTCAGACAAACTTTGAGGTGAGCTTTTGGTTCTCCTCTTTCTTTCAGCAGTAACCGAGTTTTGTTTCATTCATTGACAGGTTTAATATGTGCCAGGTTATTGTCCTCCATAACTTTTTTCTCGAAGGTCATGTAGCATTACTGTCTCCAAAGGATGTAGTCTTATTGGTGATTTAATGATAATGTCGACACCGATACCTCTCAATGAAGATATTCGTCGTAGGAGTTTCTCCGCTTCACTCATGGCTAAGAACAACTTCTTACTTGTGAAGGTTGCCAATAAAGGACCGCAGTGATGATGTTCCTTTGACGACCTCTAAGCCTTTGGTATTAAGACGAAAAGAAAGGCCCCGAGACCATTCAGGATGGATGTCAAAGCTTCAAGTAACTGATGTAAGTTTCCATCTATTTAAAGGTTTGTCATGCTTCTTGTGGGAGTGTAATACATGGTATCGATTGTGTTTCATAATGTTGGTAATTATATGTAGGTGCGCCGCCAGTTCCAACTTCGGGTGGTAATGTCGCATTTCCTTCTAAACAAGCCAAACTTCCTCGGCAACAAGTGTTCACTAGGTCCTCTGAGCGTCTGTGCTTTGGTAGTAACATCTGTAGTAGATTAATGATTATTATGAACTTATTCAAACAACACATTTGATCAGTTTTGTGCTCATGTTTCCAGCTTAACAGATGGAAAAACTCATATAAGCATAGGACTGAAGCATGACCAAGAATTCCGGGATAAGTCTCTCGTGCTTGAAGTAGATACGGTTACATCACTCGTGCCATGTGGGCTCAATAAAGGGTGCACTGAGATTGGTCAAACAGTTGATGCGGAAACGTCTATTGGCAAATCTAATGATTAGCCATATGGAAGGTCCACTTCAAAGTGGCAAAGGTATTGATTCTACTCTGGTCATTGAATCTTGGTCTTTCTGATTCTAACGTTTGCTTGAAACCATATGCTAGGATAGGGAGAGCATTGCATTGTCTTACGCAAGAGCTTTATTCATATATTAACTTTGAATTGGTTCAGGATGCAGATGATGATAATTGTCCTGGAGGTGTGGAACCAACTCTTGCTTTCATTCTTCAAGGTTCTGGTGTTGCTGTACTTGAACAATGAACAAGGATTCCCTGCTCAAAATACGAGAGCTCTTTGTGATGTTGGAAATTCAATGAGAAAGGGGTCTAGTACTGAAAGAAAAGGAATTGGCTTCAAGTCTGTTTTCTCGCGTCGCAGATGCTTTTGGGATTCATCCTAATGGTTTTGCTCTAAGTTTCCTCAATGATTATAGGACAGTGAGAACAAATATGAGGTTTGGGTGCGAGGAAATGTCGTGACTTTAAATCTTGCGGCTATGTATGTGTAACTTGTGAATTTTTCCTGGATTTGAAACCTGTCACCTGATTGCGGCACGACGGAATTTGCACTGTTGTTGTTGATTACTTTTATCCTCCTTTTAGGTAGCTGGACTTAGGAGCTCTTTGGGATTGATGTGGCTGCTTTGTGAATGATCAAGAGCATTTGGCTGTTGGTGTAAAGATGCTGATGCTTGTAGTTTTTGCATATCTCGGTGCAACGAACTTGGCTGCTGCTGATGTAAATTTGTTAGATTGCTTTACTGATTTATTAAATGTTGTTGTCGTTGTCTGGAACCAAATGCGGTGGTTAACTTCATGCTTTCTTCTCATTATGCAGGTACAACCGTGTGGGGCATATTCGGCGCAAAGTGGAAGTAGGAAGACCACACCATAGACACGGGCTACCACAGATGCGAAACCAGGCCTTGAAATGACGAACCTCTAGCTGAAACTGTTTGAGAAGCGGCAAGCGAACCTGGATCAGTATTTGAGTCCCTTGAGCTATTCGGACAGAGTTGTAACCGTTTGTTCCAAATAACTTGGCACCTCAAGATCGGAGTCGTAATTCACAAAGATGTCAACGAGCATTTGTGGATCTTTGCATACTCCTGCTTTCCATATGATAAACTGACTTGGTTATGCGAGCCTTTCGAATTTAAACATCAATTTGTTACAGTTTCCCATCGTTGGATTATTTACTTGTTGCTTTAATGACCAGAGTTGTATTGTCAGTGGATTAAATCTTGTATGTAATGGCACGTTTGAGTTCTGGCATAGGAAGGTCAGGACCTTTTGAACCTGCTCTGTATGGGCTGCTTGAATTTAAGTAATGTGAACAAACTTCGATATAATGTCTTCCAAACCAGTGGGGTTCCAACGTAGCATATTAGCTTAACAGTATCCATCAATATCACTTGAATACAACCAGAGTATTAATAAAACAACGCCCAGACCCTACAGCATGCGCGAAGTCCTACCGTAGTGCTTAAGGTGACTTTTCTTTAGAGAGCCAGCACGGATATTCCCTATGTATTAATCAAGTTAGCTTTGATCACGAACAATTCATGAACCTTAATGCACTAAGTAGCTTCTCGTAATAACTTGAATGTTCTTAATAACTCAGACTCCACTTAATTTGAAGAAAATCTCTTAGCTTTGCATTCTTCCTAAAGGATGTTGTACTTCTTGAAACTTGATGTTGAAACAAGATTAGCCCTCAAATAAAAGCTTCTTGAGAAGTCTTGGAAGTGGCTAGTACACTCTTGATGCTGAGTTAAACTTGTGATGTTTCTTAGATTAGGCCCGGGCTCTTGAATAGTGAACTGTTGAGCATCGACTGGGCTAGTTACGTCCTTGTGATGTCTTGGCTGTAAAATTTATATTTGGCGTTACTGTACTAGCACGAGTTGGTTAGCTACAAGATAAAAAATATCAGCAGAAAAAGAGGTGGGATCTCGTGGTCAAAAATTAGGGTGTGAAAGGGACATGCGGAGTACACCACGTAGGCCATAAGATGAAATGACTGCTATTTCGCCAGGGGATATACTGGCCCACGATGCTGAAAGATTGCATTGAGTTCGCCAAAGGTTGTCAGGAATGCCAAGTCCATGCTGGCATACAACATGTCCCAGCAAGCGAGTTGCACTCCATAGTCAAGCCATGGCCATTCAAAGGTTGGGCTTTAGACCTGATAGGAGAGATTCAACCTGCATCTTCCAAAAACCAGAAGTACATTTTGGTAGGGATAGACCATTTTACCAAGTGGATCGAAGCTATACCTCTACCAAAGGTAGACCAAAAAGATGTTATCGAATTCATTCAGAAGTATATCATTCACAGATTTGGGCTACCTGAAACAATAACGACAGACCAAGGGTCAGTATTTACAGGTAGGAAGATGCAGGAGTTTGCCAAAGAAATGAGATTTAAACTCCTTACCTCGACACCTTACTACGCCCAGGCCAATGGCCAAGTCGAAGCGGCAAACAAAGTGATAATTGGCATGATAAAGAAACAGATAGGAAACAAGCCTAGGAATTGGCATAAGACGTTGGATCAAGTCTTATGGGCATGTCGAACATTCCCGAAGGAAGCAACCAACACTTCCCCCTATCGACTCACCTTCGGCCATGACGCAGTATTGCTAGTTGAGATACACATACAGTCAGTAAGAATTCAAAGACATCATGAAATTCCTCGAGAGATTTATTGGGACATGATGCTTGATGAGTTAGTCGATTTAGACGAAGAAAGATTAAAAGCTCTAGAACTCTTGAGAAGACAAAAGAAAAGAGTGGAGAAATCATATAACAAGAAGGTCAAAGCAAAGGCTTTCCTGGTCGGAGATTTAGTATGGAGGGTAATCCTGCCTATGGATCGAAAGGTGAGGTCCCTAGGCAAGTAGTCCCCAAAGTGGGAAGGACCATTCCAGGTATCGAAAGTATTCTTTAACGGGGCATATGAAGTGACAGAGCTGAGTAAGGACGAGAGAATATTAAAAGTAAATGGAAAATATTTAAAGAAGTATAAGCCTGCACTTCAAGAGGTAAAAATAACAACAAAGTAAGAGTCGAAGATAAAGCGAAGCCATAAATGGTGATGTAAAATATGCCAAAATGGCCCAATGTCTTACAAACAAAATAAAAATGGCTTACAAAGGCCATTATAATCTGCTCTATTACAAAACTTTTAAATAAATCAAAAAGGAAGATTCGCCTTCATCTTAAGATAAGTCGATTTTTGGAGTTTGAGACGGCTCTGGCATTGAGCCTTATCTGTCTTCAGCTGGGCAACTTCAGATTCCAAACGGCGGGCTTCCTCAGTGTAGGTAATGGCATGTTCAAGTTCAGCTGTTAAGGAAGAGTCATCGAAAGAAGATAATTCAGCGTTCTTCTTCTTAGCCTTCGTTATCTTACTGCGAAGTCTTTTAATCTTCTGCTCCCAACAGGCAATGATCGCCTCGTTAGTCAGGACCTCTTGCTTATTTTTCTCCCTCGTTTCTTCCAATTCAACAATCCTCTCCTCAGAGTCGACAACAGCGCTCCAAGCGGCATCTTCACTGCCAGCCTTCGTCTCAATGTCACCCTCAATCTGGGGCAACAATCGATAGTCTTTATAAACCTGGTCGATCAGGGTACCAACTTCTTGAATAACATTTGCGGCCTCAGGAGTAAGGGATTTAATGTCCACTCGTTGAAGAAGATCTTTGAGGGGAAGATGGCTGGCTGGGCCCATCTGCAGGAGGGTGAAAAGATCCCCTTTGAAAATCTTTTGCTTAACCTTGTAGAGGGCACTGTCAGCTGGCTGCTTTGAGGTTTGCCCTTTGGAGGTCGAAGTACTGGGAGTGCAGCTAGAAGAATGACTTCGCCTGTTCAACAAAAGCCTGATGTATTGTCGAGGGTTAGAAACCTTCAACGCATCCAGTTCGGCGGAGGTGAGTTGAGTTTCTCCTGGGAAGGGGTTTGTTGGAATATACTTTGGGATAGAAGAAACAAGAGTCTTTGTCACTTCAGCAGTTGTGGGTTCTTTGACGGAGATGTCCACAGTTTTCAATTCTTTATCTTGGCTTTCTTTTGCCTTTGCGCCATCCTCCTCCATTTCATCCCCAGTACCTTTATCACTGGACTCATGCAATTCAGGCTGAGGCATAGCCTGATCCTCAATAGCTTGATCACCCTCGACGGCCTTTTCATCCACAGCTATCGTCTGACCCAAGGGAGAGCTGGTCGTATCAACCAAAGTTGTTTTACCCTCCAAAGCGTTGACTTCATCATCCGCTGTAATGGGATCGACATGAGCATTGTTGTCTTCATGATCAGAACCATCAGTTTGAGACTGCTGGGTAGTGGTATTTGCAAGAAAAGGAGGGGCTATAAGAGAATCAGGTTTATTAATTTCACCAAGTGAACTCACACCAGAACCCAAATCAGAAGTGGGATGATAGGTAGGCTAACCTTGGGTATTCAAGGGATAGAGCGACAAAGGAAGCTTGGTGGGATCAGATTGTGAAGCCCCATCATCATCCTAGGAAAGGTAGACATTAGAAAGAATAAAGACTAAAAAATCAGTGCAAAGGCCCAAAGAAAGGTAGATGTGCAATATACCTTAACAGTTTCATCAGCAGGACTAGAGTTGTCACTCTCCATGGGGACAACAGCTTGGATCGAAGCATCCCCTATGGGAGTCGGAGTGGGGTCTTGAGGAGGAGTAGTGGTCTGAGGTGTGTTGGTTGCAAGAGGAGCGGATGGAGCATCAGGAGTATCCACATTGTGGACGATCTTTCGTTTCCTTTTTACTTGAAGACTCTCACGAGGAGACCCATCTTCGTCATCAGAATCAATGATAATCTGGGGAGAAGCCCTTTTTAATCTCCTTTGAGGGGTAAGTGGTTTTCGACTAACCTGAAAGCAACATAAAGTGTTGAGAGTGATTAAGGAGGTCGAGATAGTAGAAAGCTGCGGAAGATTACCTTTTGGTCTTCGTCCTTGACTTCAGTTTTGGTTGTTGTGGCAGCACGTTTTGGAGCAACTGAAAAGTAAATGATACTAAAACCAGTTAGCAACAATAAAGCTCAGAGAGGAAAGTCCAAATCGAAGGGGGATGAACCTTCAAGAATGTTGGATTCGATGCGAACATCTTCGATACTGACATGAAGGTACCCTTTAAACGTATCGAGTGTATGTTTAGTCGGAACCACCCATTGTGCTTTGGGCTTAGACTGTTGTCGAAGAATTTTTATAGCATCTCCATAAATGAACCAATCTGAGAATGGAGGGGAAAGAGCCACGCCAAAACCAGCGGTTGGTAGTCGAGGGACTTTTGAGGGGAAAATTTTAAAGGCAACCTCATACCGTTTCTCGCGAGGAACAGAAGATGGAATCTTTAAACTATCCAGTTTTTTGGAAAACTTTTCTTTCAAAGTGACAGTAGCCTCACAGATGGTTCGACTAACATCATCTGGTCGATAGGCCGTTTCGAAATACTTCTGGAAGGCTTGAATCTCTTTGATATGGGTAGACGTACCTTTCTTGATCTTCTCCTGCACATCAACGAAAGCTTGGTCAATCAAGCAAGCAAAACTGGAGGCGTCAAGAAATTCTGAGGCGTAATTTTTTGACCACCAGTCATAGAAGTCTTGGGAGCAAAAATAAGAAGGTTCAAATTGGACAGGTGTGAGGAAGGAGTTGTGGGCGTGGCGCGCCAGTTGTGTCGAATAGTCCAGAGGAGATAGCACCGTGAAAGGAAGAATGATATGTGATTTCTTGTCATATAGGCATTTGGGCAAGGTTTGTATCAACCCGAATTGCCTGGACACCAAGTTCGGTTGGTAGGCTAGTAAGCTGGAGTGACCTCTAACAAGGTTTCATTTATGAACCAGTAGTTGAGGAATGAGGAATCGCTCCCAAATTAGCTTTGACTCCTCTTCTTGTTTCTTTAAGGGAGCAGGGAAGGGTCTAGTAAACCACTCTGGGCCACATCTTCGTTCTGCGAAGGGAGCCATCTTCGCGGTAAACTCATACCGTTTTACGAACATATGAACGAAGCTGGATAAATTGGATCAAAGAGTATGGACTTCCTCACTAGGAGTAAGTTGAGCCAAGCGAGGCCATTCGACTCTTCTCTCAGCGACTGAAGGCGAACTTTCATCAACTTTGCCTCTGTGGGGAAGATTGTGTTCAAAAGTGGCATTAAGCCACAGCTGAAGAGGCCAAAAGGGGCCTGACAACAGCAAGTTGCCATGGCTTTCAGGATCTTTCAATTTACTCGCACCTTCTCCTAAGGCCTCATAAAGACTGGCCAGAATCATTTCACTTAGGCAAATGCCTCTCTTCAGATGTAGTTGGTTGTCCAGAACCAGATACTTTTGCGCCACCTGCAAGGATTTTGTGCAAAATACACAACGAGATAACCACATGGCCAAAAAGGCTATATGTTCCTCGTCGTCAACTGAGGTGCTAGTTTTATTATGATAATGTTGGACAAAAGTTGTGTAAGTATGTTTGGTATTGGCGAAACCAATGGTGTCGTGGCTATCAATCTCAGGATCATAAACAAGGTCGTAGGGTTTTAGGCCTATGATGGCAGCTACATCAATTAATGTGGGTGTCATCATCCCACAAGGGAGGTGGAAAGTATTGTGAGTTTTATTCCAGAAAAATAAGGAAGAAGCCAGCATAAGGGGGCAGTACGAAGGGCCTACCTTCGACATCATGATCAGATCATAAATCCCAGTGTCCTTCCATTCCTGGGCTTTCACTTTCTCTATTTTTGTCAGCCAGTTGAGATAAAGTTCAGAATCTTTAAAGTAGGGAGTAGCCCTAAATAATCTAGCCCCATCATGAAGATACCTAAGGTCTACATCGAAGAGGCTCAGGCTATCAGGGCCATCAGTGGAGATTTTGCTGGAGTCTTTTTGCCCTAAGGGTTTAGTGGTTCAATAAGAGGGGAAGAAGTCTTTAATGGCGGAATAGTCAAGACCTGGAGGGGGTAAAGGCCCAGACATGGCTAAAGGTCTCCCTGCAACAGTAACAGGAATGATTACCTGAGATTCGTAAATGTGGCGTTTCTCCTCTGTCAAGGGTTCGCGGATGAACTGTTGGCTCTTTACCACATGGGGACCGCTCAAGCTGGCAAAGGGAGGGAGCGTTGATGCAGAGGTTTGTCCTTTGAGTTGCATTTTTTTCTTTTGATGATCAGCCATTTTTGAAGGAAGTAAGAGTTTTTTGGTTGGGAAGCAGAAAAATTAGAGAAAAAAGCAAGGATGGTGTGACGAGTTAGAGAAGTTGGAAAAATGAAAATATCAAAGGGAAATTACTTATATAGCGTATGGAAGACTGAAAGTTTTCATCATTAAGGGGCTAGAGTTAGTGGGCCACGTGTGCGCTTGGATATGGGATGGCAGAGGCAGCAGTTGCAATTCACGTCCCCGAGGTTGGAAGGGTAATGATGGCCCACGATTTTGGTGGTTCCCAAGAAAATAGCCATGATGAAAGTGACGTCAGAAACGTGCATCAAGGTGGCGGAACAGTAGCTTGCGTGTTCCTAGTTATCTTTCTTGCTTCTCTTTCATTCCCTTTCACCTTCCCAGACTTGCATTTGTTGAAATAATATCAGAAAACACGCATGAGGACAAGCGGCATCAAAGGTCAGACGCTGTCAAAAAATGTGCTTTTCCACATTCGAAGTCGAAAAGATATTTTTGGGGGGCAATTTGTTAGCTCCTAAATTCGACGCCTCATGTAGAAGGAAGGAATTCAAGATAAAAGGGTCAAAAGTAGGTTGAGAACGAGAGAGTGGTCGAAAGAGGCAAAACAGCAAAAAGAAGAAGTCGAAGAACTCACCTAGAAGCCAGGAGTTTGACCGCTTGCTGTTAGGGATGGTTCATCGAAGGATTTGAAATTCAAAAATTGGAGGGAACGGTTTTGCTTGTTGAATATTGAAGGAGATACGTGTCACCTTATGAGCGATAGATCCATGCATTTGTGACAAATGGCAAAAGGAGGTGATGTTGGAGGTTATTAGAGGTTATTTTTTACTACTATAAATAGGGTATCTTAGACATATCCAAAGTGTGTTGTAATTTACTATTGTACAAATTACTCTTAAAATTACTCCAAGTATCCGAGTGTAGAGAAAGCGAGTATTGTAGAGAATGTACGTGATGTAAACACATCATCTTTTAACTTAATGCAATTTACTTGTTTTACTTTAAACTTTACAAAGTCTTTTATTGTCTTTACACCTTTTCTCCTTACTTTATTTTTCCCCTTCCTATGCAATTCTTTTCTCCTCGTCCTCAATCTAACTTCACCTCTCCCAACAAACTTTCTTCTCTTTTATTGAAAGCTTTATTTTACCTTTAAGGTGTCCCGTAGTCGAATAGATGTTTCTTTAAGATTCTTTCACACCAATACTGTTCGAGTGTGGAACTTGAATAAGACTTTTAAAACGAAAAACCTTTTAGCACATGTCCTAGGATCAATCTAATCGATCCTGTGAGTCACCAAAGTTAGATTTGGAAGATCAACGGTTGTTTTTTGATTTTCAAGGGAAACAATATTGCACAAACTTCTTCATGGCTGCTAGTTATAATTCCCCGATCAATGAGATTCTTGCAAGTTAGAAGTCTATTAAGAAACAACCACCACGCAAAAATCTTAATTTTCAACGGAATGTTAGTTTTCTAAAGGACCTCCAGTGTTGTCAGAATTGGAGTTCCCAACAAAGATTAAGTTCCCATAGCAGCAATATGATTATAATAAGACTTGACAGAAAAAACAGATGAATTCTCCAACTGCCATATCCAACTATCATCTATGACAATATTTGGAGAGATTGAAACCAGCAATAGTTTGAGGTCCCATAGTTCCTGCATTGCCTCACCAACAGCTTCTGCGTGTAACGAACTAATTTTCCATCTTCACCTTCCATCCTCCCAAACTCCCATATCAAAAACATACCATTGTTTTGTAGGAGATATTTTGAAGAGGTTCGGGAACAGAATTCTAAACTCATCGTTTCCAAGCCATTTGCATTTCCACAATAAAATGTTGGTACCTTTACCTAGCTTTGCTGACGCGAGATTTCTGAAGTTGCTTCCAATTTCTGTCTTACGGATTGACAAGAGATCCCTCATCCATAATGAATCATTTATTTCCATACTCCTTTCATCTTCATTTAATATTTATTTCACTAAAGTGTCGTATCTAAAATTGAGGATATTTCTCCACAACTCGTTACCATTATGTAAGCACTTCCACAACCATCTCGAAAGCATTGCCACATTGAAATGAACTATATGATTGATCCCTAAACCCCCATGTTTCTTATGCTTACACAGGGATCTCTAGCTAACCCATGATATGCCATGATTTCCCACTGAACTAGACCATAGAAATTTTCTTTAAATTCCTATAATCTCTTTAGCTACCTGTTTTGGTAACTTGAAAAAGGACAAATGTTATATAGGTAAGTCTGCTATAATAGAATTTTGTAATGTCATTATCCCACCAATGGATAACTTCCTACCAATCCAAGAAGATAGCCTGGCCCTGAAACAATTAATAACCGGTTGCCAAAATTTTATTCTTCTCTGATTACCCCCTACCATGAGCCCAAGAAACTTGAAAGGCATAGATCCTAATTTGCAGAATAGGAATTGTTCCGTAGCCAACATGAACTCAGATTCAATACCAACTCCGTATAGACAACTTTTCGCAAAGTTTATCTTGAGGCCTGAAACCAGCTCAAATCCCCTCAGTATAGACTTGATTGCCCACAATTTTGAGTAATTTCTGTCGCATAGAAGTAGTGTGTCATCAGCAAACTGTAGAGTGCTAGCAAACATATTATCTGCCACTTTGAAACCAGTGAACAACTTCATTTCAGTAGCCCTCTTTACAAAGGTTGCCAATCCTTCAACCACAGTTGCAAACAAAATTGGTGATAAAGGGTCCCCTGTTTCAATCCACGTGAAGCCTTGACATCCTTGGATGGACTTCCATTTATTAAAACAGACATGAAACTATGCTGCACATCTCCTCTAATCCATCTCCTCCAATTAATTCTAAAATGCATGGCTTGCATCATACTTTCTAGAAATTCCCATTCAACACAATCAAAGGCCTGTGCGAAATCGACTTTAAATAGCAAACACTTTTTCCTACTTCTTTTTGCAATGTCCATACATTCATTAGCAACAACGACTCCATCAAATAGATTTTGACCTGGAATGAAAACTGTTTGAGTCAGTGATATCAACTTTCCAATGACTTTGTTCATCCTCTTTGCCAACATTTTAGACACCACTTTTAGGATGCAGCCAATTAAGTTGATTGGTCGATAATCCTCAAGACAAAGTGGATTCTCCACCTTTGGTACCAAGGAAATGAAAGAAGAGGCAAATGCCTTTGGTAATAATGCAGTGATAAAGAATTCTAGCACAACATTAGTTACATCATCACCTACAATATCCCAACAGTGTTTCAAGAATTTGAAATTGAATCCATCCACACCTGGACATTTGTTACTGTCACACTCCAGGACAACTTCATGAACCTCTTGTTTGGTAAACATTGTTTCTAACATCTCCTTGTCCGCAATACCAAGTTTATTCACATCTTCCAGTTTCATTTTCGGCCTCCTCCACTGCTTTCTTTGGAATTTCTTCTTAAAAAACTGCATTGCACATTCTTTAATACATGTAGGGTCTTCCAGTTCAGATTCACCATTCTTCAAATGGTACTTAAGTGTAATATAAATTCAACCTCAACCATTATAATGAATACACAAATTCCACCTCAGCCATTTAAAGTCTAACAAGACAAATTTTAATGTTTTTTCAATAAAAACTAACAAAAATGACTAAAATATGTAACAGAATATAAGTTAATGACTATAAACGTTTTTTTCCCTTAAGAGATTAAACCAAAACAATAACTAAAATTTAATAACTAAAAAGATATTAAACCAATATTTTTGATAGGCAAACTAATAGATACAGTAAGTAAATGAGTAATGGTAACCAAAATTTTAAATAATAAATTCAATGTCAATATAAGAAAAGCACTAAAGTAAATGAAGAATTATTATAGATGGTGACCAAAATAATGAGTAACTAAATCCCAGATAAAGTTAATATAAATAGTAAAATAAATGGAAAATTATTATAACATTAAATAATAATATTGGATATATTTATTAGAAGGATTGTGATATTGTTACATGTAATAATAATTTAAATAAAGCTAATTCAGCAAATAAATTGAGATGAAACCTTTGTCTGTATTGTAAATTGTTGAGTTGTCGAACTTTTATCTTGAGACTTAATAATAATAAAAAATAGATAATATATAGTAAATATGTTTTTATCAAAATATAGTAAATGTATTTAGATTGACTCATTCTATAGTAAATTACAAAGTGACACGCAAAACCAACGCGTCTTTCTCGCATCTTGAATGTTTGAGTCGTGGAACGAAACTTCCAGGATGTTACCATCTTCCTTCCCTCAACCTTCACGTCTTCCATTTCCTTCTAAGCTATTTATATTTCATTTCAAACATTAGTCTCACTTTTGTTCTTCATTTATCTATTTCTTTCCAAGAATTCTATATGTGCTAGAAAGATGCTTCCAGGGGTTGAATGTGCTAGAAAGAGACGGTTGCATCAAAGTAGAGAAGGATGTGATCCCACAACAACACGTTCATTCTGTTTATATACACGAAACCTTCAATCTAGTACTTCTTTCCCACCAATACCCTCTTCACTGGTTGGTATTCTTTATGTGTATATTTCAGTTTCATTTCGTCATCGATGTATATAGTAGTGATGTATATTAATGGATACCCGTTGTTTACAGGAAAGAAGCATGTTAAAGAAGAAACAGTCGTTGATTGATGAGAAACTGGGAGGATCGGCAAGAGAAGCTAAACGGAGATTAGATGAGAAGCTTACAGCATGTATGAAGTCAGATGAAAATCAACACCAGAAAAGGAAAAGTATTTTTGCTGGTTTATTGAGGCAATTCAAATCTTAATTAGTTTGTGAATATGAATAACCCTAGTAGAGGAAATCAGAAATTCTGTTTGCTTAAAATTTGTAATTCAGTATTTTTATTCTTAATTTAGTTTATTAGGAAATAGGTGTTTTCTGCGACGGAGTCAGAAATTTTGAGTAGAGGAGTAAGAACACGTGTTAAGATAAATATGTCTTTTTTAGAATTTGTGTATTGCTTTTATCAAAATTTTATAATTAATTTTTTTATTATTTTTTTTAATATAAATTTTTTATAAATTTTTTATTTAACATTGTCCAAATTATAATTATTCTTTATGAAAATTATGTTTTAAAAATGTTAGAATGATTTTCTCATTTTCAATATCAATAAAAATATCTCTCTTAATTTAAGTAATTAAACAATCATTTAATCAAGTATCATCTATTTAATTTCGCATTCGATTCTTGATAATATTTATAGTATAGAAAGTTCTTTCAGTTGTTGCAGTTGTCACCGGTAATATCAGAGATAACTTTAAAAGCAAATATATTAACGGTTACACATGTTTTTTGGTCTCTACGAGTTTGATAGATAGATCAGCAATTCCTTCTAATTTTGAAAATTCATTGTCAGAGAATACGATTAAGAAATAATTTTCAAGCTGACAATCTAGTGTTAATAATTCCACTTGAGAAAATTATGAAGGATATAAAATTGAGCCAAACGAATCAACCTCTCTTTATCAACGGCAGAAAATAAATCTCTTGGACTTAAAACTCAGTATTCACTTCTGTAAAATGATTATTCAACTCTTGAAGTTGTTAATCAATCACTTCATAACAATTCATCTTGAAAATGATGTAAATTAGATACTTTCTCCATTTTTCTCTTTGACTTTTTTTGTCTCGGTTGAAAAATGTCATCCATATCTGGAATGTCAATATCATTATGCTCACAAAATAATGAAACATCATTCACCAAAGAATTCCAACCATTGTCTATTATAGCTTGTAGCCTTATTTTGGACACTTTTACTAACTCAATAGCATTTACAATATCTTGATCACTTCTTTGTAATGCTTGAGATAAATCATGTGTAATTCCTAAAACTATTTTCATCAAGTGCCAGATGAAATTAAATTCAAAAGATTGCATATAATTCATCTAGCACATCAATCATAGAAGAGAATAGAGAAATTACACTAAGTAATGTACCATAATGTGAGCTTCATCTTATTTCCCCCACCTTAATTGTCATTTCTTGAGATTTCTCCATGTTCCGATGCTTCTTTCACCTTTGTAACTTGACTTTCGCGAAGAATATCACGGTGCTTACATGATTCTCCAACAATATTATACAAATTAGCAACTAAATTAAAAAATAAAGCAATTTTAAAATGCTTTTTTGCTAATGTCACAAGAGCTAATTGGAGTTTATGGGAAAAACAATGAATAAAAAATGTAGACCAATTCTCTTTTAAAATCAAGCTTTTAAGATCATTATATTCACCTTGCATATTACTTGCTCCGACATAGTCTTGTCCACGTATCCTTGACAAACTTAATCCATATTTTACAAATAATGACTCCAAAGTCGATTTCAATGTTAGAGCACTAGTATTTGAAACATGAACAACACCAAGAAAACGCTCAATAACTTTTCCTTCATTATTTACATAACGTATAACCACAACCATTTGCTCCTTCACTGAGATATCACGAGATTCATCAATTAAAATAAATAAAAAAAATCATCTCCAAGATCATCCAGTATAACTTGAGTAGTGACCCTTTAGCAAATAATTTCTTTTAGTTGACTATGACCCTTTAGCAAATAATATCTTCTAATTTCATCTCTATCACTTGAATGATTACCTGACATTTTTGGTCTTAAACTGAGATCATTGGGAAGTTTTTTCAATTCAAACTTCAAAAACCTTTTTTTGATGGGAGGACCTAGTTTGAGGCTTTGACCTGCATTAGGTGTTTGAGCATTATGAGTTGATGATTGCTTTGTTGATTTTACTTTGAAATATTTTTTCGTTTCTTATTACTAAAAAAACAAAAAATCACAATTAAAATCATATTTGAAAAATTTATAATAATACTATAAAATCGATACAAACATAACAATTTCAAACAAACACTACAAAACTCTAAAAATAAATTTGCTGCTATTAACATAATATCTAACTCAATAAAGTAATAATATATTTTTACTCTTATTACAATAATAAAAATTAATTATAAATTCATAAAGATTAAAATTTAAAAAAATTTCTTTTAAAAGATCAACAATGAAGAAGAAGCTAGTAATAGAGAGACTCTTTACGGTAAGAGAAAGAGGAGTGAGAGAAAGAGAAATGTCAAAAATAATTTATTTGTATGGGAAAAAAGTCAAAAGAAAATTAATAGGAATAAGAAAAGTTAAGTTTTTTTAATTTTATTTAAAATATTTATTTTATTTATTATATAGAATTAATTATTTTTTTTATAAAAAAAATGAAGCAATTGATTGAATATTTTAAATACATATGGGTGTGATACACTTTATCATTTTATTAAGTGGAGACATTTATTAATTTTTCTTCATAATTTATAATAGATTGAATATATTAATATATTATATGTAATATTAAATGTTGATCAATGACAATTCTGGTGGGGCATGGGCCCACCCTTTCTACATAATAGTTTCGTTCTTGGATGTACGATTATGTTTCTTGGATGTATTAATTTTTATTTACCAAACAAATTAACATTTCAAAAAAAATACCAAAATGGCAATGTTTGGAAAATCATCAACAGACGTTCGCCAAAGCAATTGGCAAATTAGGCTAAATGGCATTGAACGCATTCGCCAAACCAATTGGCGACAAAGTGTATTTTGTGGCCATTCGCCACACCAATTGGCGAATTGGTTATTAGGGTTTTCGTTTTCATACTTTTTTTATTTAAGTTATTATTATTATTAACCATAAAAAATATAAATTTATAATCTAATTAATATTTATATAATTAATATTAATATTAATTTATAATATAATTTTTAATGTCATCTATAATATTAAAAAAATTAAGTTTAAAAATTTAAATTATTTTATGAAATTATAAATTTAAAGTAAATTGGGTTGCTTGCTAAATCACCCATCTAGGGTTTTAAACTTTCCATATATATTTTTGGGGTGACATTCATCAATGGATGTATAGCTATCCCAGTGGTAATCACTTTGTCATCAAATGCACATGGGTTCGATCCCTGAGGAGGATCAATCCTTTTGTATAATATGTTTTTAAGGTGCTCCTGTGGAATACGCAGACGTTGGAACACTTGCACAGGGAACTGAACCGCTGGCTAGAAGGGGATATTGCTCCAGGAGAAAAGATTAGGAAAATTGAGAGGTTGGTGGAGAAGACCGATAGAAACGGAGTTACTCGTGAATGGAGAAAAGTGGAAAATGATGCCGGCGTCCTTGTGATGATGTTGACACCAAAGGAGATAAAGTTGATGGTAATATGTTTTTAAGGTGCTCCTGTGGAATACGCAGACGTTGGAACACTTGCACAGGGAACTGAACCGCTGGCTAGAAGGGGATATTGCTCCAGGAGAAAAGATTAGGAAAATTGAGAGGTTGGTGGAGAAGACCGATAGAAACGGAGTTACTCGTGAATGGAGAAAAGTGGAAAATGATGCCGGCGTCCTTGTGATGATGTTGACACCAAAGGAGATAAAGTTGATGGTCGTGATATCGTAGACGCTCTGATGTATTTGCGCACTAAATTATTGTTTTTTAATTATCATTTTTTTTGGCTATAAATACGAGCTCAAACACAAGTTTTTTTTCACAACATTATTTCCTAAAAGACTAAAGCGGTAGTGCGGTTTGAGTTGAGCGGAGTCCATAATGTCTGCATTTCTGAATCAACGTTCTTCTTCTTCGTCATCAGCATCGGAGGAACCTTTTCCAACGTTTGATATAATGAAAAGAAATGCACTTGTGGTGTTTTCAGCAACAAAGCCTCCGATGAAGGTGCTCCTGTGGAATACGCAGACGTTGGAACACTTGCACAGGGAACTGAACCGCTGGCTAGAAGGGGATATTGCTCCAGGAGAAAAGATTAGGAAAATTGAGAGGTTGGTGGAGAAGACCGATAGAAACGGAGTTACTCGTGAATGGAGAAAAGTGGAAAATGATGCCGGCGTCCTTGTGATGATGTTGACACCAAAGGAGATAAAGTTGATGGTCGTGATATCGTAGACACTCTGTTCCGGTGTTTTGGTGTATCTTTTTAATTTGTTGTTATGTTTGTTTAATTTATGAAAGTTAACTCGGCTTATAATAGAAGGAAATTTGCAGTTACCTCTGCCTGTAATAGCATGAAATTTGATTTTAATCAAATGAAAGTTACTTTTGATTTAAATGGACACGTTTACAAATGAAACTATGATCTGCTGCTCGGACCAACGTTTGGACACGTCGTACGATTGTGTCCTGGTTGCCGACACGAACTACACAATCTCACTAGCTTATCCGAGGTATCCATCTCGGTTCGTATGTGCGTGCTGTTAGGCCGACCCTTCTTTTTTCTGTGCATCAAGTCATTATGCCAAACAATTTGGCCTTCGTATTCGGGCCAATAGTCCTCCTTTGCCAACACCTGAAAACTGCATGAGTAGACATTGCATAGACTTATGACTTGGTGAACTGAAGAAAGAAGGTTGGTTGGGTCCTGGCGCGCCTTCGAACAAGCTGCTATGACATGAGAGCAAGACATTCGGAATGCTTGAAACTTTCCACAATCACACCAGCTCTTATCTAATTCAACACGATAACATCCCCTGGGCCTTCCTTCATTGTGATCTATAGCCTCGGCAACACTGAACCAACCAGCTGTACGGTCAAATATTGTGACCACGTGGGTGTTGGCTTTGGCAGCTTCGTCTTTCATGAATTTCATTGCAGTGTCACTGTACAGCTGACCCGATTGTAATACCGAACCCCACTTCGCACGCCTGCTATCAAAAAGTGATCCCATCCTAAAATAGGTTGCCTTTACCAACGCAGTTATTGGGAGGTTTCGAATTCCCTTGAAAACAGAATTCATTGACTCGACGAGGTTGGTTGTCATGTGGCCCCATCGCACCCCATTGTCGTATGCTCGCGCCCATTTCTCCCTATCAATGCCGTCAATCCATCTTAATGCATCCGCGTTGTTCAGTCTAATCTCGTCACGGTAGTATCTGAATGTTGGTTCAGTTAGTGCATACCCTGCGTTCACAACCTTCTTCCGCAGCGTCCTGTCTTTGATCTCCCTCATGAAATTTTGGGCAATATGCCTTATGCAGTAGACGTGGGTCGATGGAGGATCCTGCCAACCGTTGTCATGGTTGTTGTAAGCACTCTCGATGGATGGGTGTCGATCGAAGATCAAACATAAGTTAGGTTGGGGAGACACGTATGACCGTAGGTTTTTTAAGAAAAAACTCCAACCCCCAGCAGTCTCCCCTTCAACTATGGCGAAGGCTATCGGGAAAATGTTGTTGTTCCCGTCTTGTGCCACAGCCATCAGAAGTGTGCCCTTATATTTCCCGTAAAGCCAGGTTCCGTCAATCTGAATTATAGGTTTACAAAATGCAAACCCTTTGATGCATGGTTCGAATGCCCAAAAGACTCTGTGGAAAATTCCATTCCCAGCAACATAACTCCCGTCTGGTGTACAAGTAGGCAACGTCTCCAATATCGCAACAGTTCCTGGAGAGTAGTGTTTAAGGGCTACTAGGAATTTAGGAAGTTCCTTGTATGACTCCTCCCAATTTCCAAACACCATTTCAACAGCTTTATTCCTGGATATCCAGGCTTTTCGGTACGAAGGAGTGTAGTTGTACCTTTGTACCATATGCGCAATTATGGTACTCACCTTCAAAGATGGGTTGTCGATGACGACTGATAGAATCTCATCACAAATCAACTTAGAGTTTAGTTTGCGATGGTCTTGCATCGGGTTCGAAATGATACAGGTGTGGGACGGACCCATTGACCCTATCTTCCAGAAATCGCTTCTCTTCTTGAAAGATGCTGTTAATTTGAACGGGCACTCTTCGTTACGGCAATAGATCATATACCGCGTTGGATTTGAGTGATCAACCTTGTAATCGGCTGACAATTCCATGTGAAACTGTTTGATAGCATGGACACAATCTTGTTTCGTACGAAACTCGTCGCCCTCTTTAAGTTGGCCCCGTGTTGTGTAGTTGGGGATGTAGAAAACATCCGTTGGGGGTTTATCATCAACTAAGGTGATATCAGTCATGTGATTTGGTGGACAATAGACATGCTCAGGTTGAACTTCAACCTCAGGATTGTTCACCATCTCGTCAATAATGACCTCAGGTGCTTCTTCTTCTTCGTCCACGACATTGACTTCGGGGTGTTCATCTTCAGAATCGCAAAAAACTTGTGACGAATCAAGTTGCTGAGACAGTTGTTGCTGTTGTAACGTAACGTATACCATGATTTCTGAGAACCCTGAATACTCGTGAGTGCGGAACATGTTACGCACGTCTTCATCATCTCGCACCTTTAAAGGAAAAAATTTGCACGAATCAAGTCCGCCAAAGAATACTGGGTTCTTGTATACTATTTGTCCAACTGGACCGCACTGCAGTTTTTTTTCGATTCTTGACTTCAGGTGTGAAAAATTAGACCTTCTGTCAATTAAAAATCTTGTAACCTCCGTGTTTCTGAAAGTGTATCCCGAATCCTCACATTCGAAAGCTTCACCATTCATATGAGCGGCAATCATGTGTTGTGCTGTTTGAGACATTGTGGAAATTATGGTGTCTGAATAACGGGGTGTAACAACGTTTTAGTGTTTGAGTGTTTTAGTGTTTGAGTGTTTTAGTGTTTGAGTGTGTTTGATAAAGGCTTTATAAAATGGCCTTATTGCTTCTGAATGTTTGAGTGTTTGAGTGTGTTTGATAAAGGCTTTATATAATGACCTTAGTGCTTCTGAATGTTTGAGTCTTTGAGTGTTTTTGATAAAGGCTTTATATAATGACCTTAGTGCTTCTGGATGTTTGAGTCTTTGAGTGTGTTTGATAAAGGCTTTATAAAATGGGCTCAGTGTTTTTGCATGTATCAATAAAGTTCTGCCTTTCATTTACCACGCATGCTCCTTAATCAATAACGTGAACCACTGAGTTGATATGAATTGAAACTGCAAAGTTCTGCATTTACATGTGATGTGCAAGTCAGGAATCTCTGTCTGCCTTACATTTATGGCGCATGCTCCATAATCAATAACGTGAACCACAGACTTGATATGAAGTGACAATGCAAACTTCTGCATTTACATGTGATGTTCATTTATCACGCATGCTCCATAATATGAATAAAGTATACTATGGAAAATAGTATGATGACATAAATAATACTACACTGAAGTATAATATGCAAAATCGTATGATGAAATAAAATAGTATGATGAAATAAATAATACTACACTGATGAAACAAATCACATTACGATGAATAAAAATATTATACAAAATGCTGAATAAATAATCACACTATGCAATGAATGAACCACTGTATGATTAGACGCTACACTGAAGGAATCTCCTTTTTTCACATGTGAACTGCATCCCTACATTGACCATGCAGGCCTACGAGCATCTGCTTTCACAGATTAGACTGGACACTGCATTACAATAAATGCCTTGTAGCCTGTTTGATTAGACGCTACACTAAAGGAATCTGCACTCACACCACACATATGTCACGCCAAGTGCTCAGCATGCACCCACACAACACATTTGTCACGCCACGTGGTCAGCATGCACCCACACAACACATTTGTCACGCCAAGTGGTCAGCATGCACCCACACAACACATTTGTCATGCCAAGTGGTCAGCATGCACACACACAACGCATATGTCACGCCAAGTGCTCAGCATGTACTCACACAACACATATGTCACGCCAAGTGCTCAGCATGTACTTACACAA
This sequence comes from Lathyrus sativus, assembly GCA_963859935.3. Classification (NCBI taxonomy): domain Eukaryota; kingdom Viridiplantae; phylum Streptophyta; class Magnoliopsida; order Fabales; family Fabaceae; genus Lathyrus; species Lathyrus sativus. The sequence continues at coordinate 612,340,482 of OZ012738.1, read as the reverse complement.
CACATATCTCATCACAAGTTTCAAGCATGCACTTAAAACATATCCACCCTTGGAATATAAATATGGGGTATGTACCCATCAAATTCTACTCACACTTAAAGTCTCCTACTCTCTTACTCTCCTACTCTCTTACTCTCCTACTCTCAAACTCGCAACCTCCCAAAGTCTGAAACTTTCAAACTCCCAATCCTCAACAATGTATGTACTAACCATGGGTGATTCTCATAGAGGGACGGCTGAAAACATCGCCGAGTTTGTAAGTCCTTTAGTTCATGTCAATGTCTTACCATTTTGTCCAAAAAAAACTATAGTAATTTTGTGTAAAACACTATAGTAATTTTACTTCATTATTTTGCAGGATGTATCAAGGTTTCGGTGCCGTGTGCATGACTACATACCACACGACCCCCTCATTACAAACTATCTTATACATTGTGGGTTTGGGCGTGTGATCGAAATCAAATCTTATTCCCTTGACACAAAATTTATTCTAGCGTTGTTAGAACGCTGGAGACCGGAGACACATACATTTCACCTTCCTTGTGGTGAGTGTACGGTGACTCTCCGGGATGTTTATATGTTGCTCGACCTACACATTGATGGTAAGGCCGTCAACGGCAAAGTTGGTGTCCCTGACCAACTTTGTGAAGATTTATTGGGCGCCCCTCTTTGTGAGGACGGACCTCAGGCAGGAAGCAAGGGCCGCCCGAGGGGTCAGGGTATTAACTTAAAATACCTGAGAGAACAATACAACGGTATTGTTTTAACGGATGAGAGCACCGAGTATGAGAAAATACAAAAAACTCGGTGCTATATTATGATTTTATTTGGCCACTTTTTATTTCCAGACGGCACTGGAAATACAATTCATACCATGTATTTACCATTATTGCGTAATATCAACAAAGTGTGTGAATATAGCTGGGGATCAGCAGTCCTCGCCCATCTATATAGCGCACTTTGTAAGACGTCCAAAAAAAATTCTTGTACTTTTTATGGTTGTGCCTATCTTTTGCAAGCTTGGGGTTGGTCGAGGATGCCACTGCTTGCTCCAATAAACAGAAATTCTTTTACTTTCCCCTACGCAAAAAAGTAAGTATCTTTTCAACATTATTTGCCAGCTACGTATTCTATTTCAGTTAATAATTTATAACTTGTGTTTATTTTTTTAGGTGGTATGTACCCGGGATGAATTATGAGAAATGTCCAAGGCACTCTATAATTCAATACCGCAACCTAATCGACCACCTTGGGCCAAACGATGTAACCTATTTACCCTAATTTTCTTTAATGTATATGCATAAACTTCAGACATCCTGTCTAACTAAATTTTATAACTATATTGTAGTTTGTCTGGATGCCGTACGAGGGTCTCGACCACCAGCCCAACCCCGACGATGCCGCTGTGTGGACAGCAAAGACACCTATAATTAGGTTCACTACGGTGGAGATGCACCAAAGTGATCGGGTCAAACTCCAATTTGGGATGCATCAAGATATTCCAGATGCTCCCGTAGACTTGGGGAAGTGGCATCAAAAACGGGTAGACGCACAGTGGATGATTGGTGATTGGAAGGAGTTTGCAAAGGAGTTGCGTGTACTTTGGAAAAGAAGAAGGCAATACGTCTTAACCGACAGTATTGTGCACGGGGCTAGGCCAATCTTCAATATATGACTTGGTTTAGTTCTGTCACGACAACCCAGCCTTTCCTGTCCCAGCCAACCTACTTGTCCGATCCAAGGGAACGCGGTTCTTCATCATACCCACAAATACCAATAGACACCCCCCATCAACAACAACCACCATACGAAGACACCCTCCACTCCATGCCAACATATACCCCCTATCAACAACAACCACCTTACATGCCACCAATCCAATCTCAGTCTCAACCAACTCACCAGTACAGCCCTGATATGTCTTTTGATCCTACCCATGCCACCTATATCCCGGACAACTCATTCGACCCTACCCCCTCCAACTACACCTCCAACCACCCACTATTTAACTACCACACACCACAACAACCAACACACCTAGACCAACCCAACTCCATGTACACTTTCGGACAACCATACCGTCCATACTCCACCCACCCTCCCCGACAATCGTACCAAAACATGGGCATTGCCCTTGACTACGGAAGTGCATGTGACATGGGACCTCCCGGCTATTGGGGTCAAATGATGCAAGATCTAGCTGATACGTCGGGGTCGTCCCAACAGAACCCTCCACCACAACTCAACACACAACATCCTGACACACCACAACAACATCGTCGAAGACCTCGTCGCAACACGCGTCCCCCACAGTGTGGCACCGGTGGTCACTTGGATAGAGCCGATCATTAGGGTTTTTTTTGTAATTTTCATTATATTTATATTTTTGTTCGTGTATTTTTAATTACATTATAAATTAATATAATTTTATTTTATTATCACTTTATGTTTACGAATATATTTTAATTATATTAATATTCATTACATTATAAATTAATATATTTTATGGTTAATAATAATAATAATAATTAAAATTAAAAAACAATTAAATTTTAAAATATGAAAACGAAAATATGTTATATAATAATTAAAAGGAAATTGAAAATGCAAGAAACCCTAAAATAACTCTCATTCGCCAATTCAATTGGCGAAATCCCACAAAATACTCCCTTCGCCAAACCAAATGGCGAATCACTTGTGATGCTGTTTGGCCTAATTCGCCAAACGAATTGGCGAACGTCTGTTGATGATTTTCCAAACATTGCCATTTTGGTATTTTTTTTGAAATGTTAATTTGTTTGGTAAATAAAAATTACCAAACAGGAATCTGTTGAATATTTTAAATACATATGGGTGTGATACACTTTATCATTTTATTAAGTGGAGACATTTATTAATTTTTCTTCATAATTTTTAATAGATTGAATATATTAATATATTATATGTAATATTAAATGTTGATCAATGACAATTCTGGTGGGGCATGGGCCCACCCTTTCTACATAATAGCTTCGTTCTTGGATGTACGATTATGTTTCAAGTGATATCCACTTCTATATCAGCCTTGTCTTTCCATTGTCGCATCATGTTATCTTAGATCATTATTGTAACTTAAATGAATCAAAAGATTAAAAAGATACATATGAACACTTTTCTAATACTATTTCAATCATTCTTTAAATTGTTTTAAAGTCTACGCGCATCAACATTTAAGATTATTCAATCTACTTTGAGCTTATAAAGAGAGATAAATATTAGGAAGAAAGAATTCTGAAATTTAAACATTGAAGAGGGAGCTCAATTGTATTGTTTTTTTTTTTAAATTCAAAATAGCCTATTTATAAATTAAATTGTGTGGTTTTATAAGATAGTGACTCTTGATAAACACGCTCTTTCACCAAGTAATAGAACTCTTTTCGCTAATTGTTGTAGTTCTTTACTAAATATTGTAACTATTCGAATTCGTCAAGTATTGTAGCATAGCAACTCTTTACTAAGTATTGTAACTATTCGAATTTATTAAGTATGACAACTTGTCAATAAGGGAATCTATAATTACAAGCAGTGGCGGAGTCAGAAAAATTCTAAAGCCTGGGAAAAACTCAAAGACCGCAAATCCACATTGTATATAATAGCATGTACTCCTATTTATTTTAACTAGCATCCTTTGAAGACCGCAAATCCACATTGTATTATAATCCACAAGAGTTTAATGGATTGATAATATAAAATTGATTTTCACTTTAAATCTCAATAATTATATATGCCTACTATTTTAAAATAAAATAAATTAGAGTCGTCTATAGAAGACTTACTTGGTAACCTCCAAAACCACTTAAACTGCTTTTATGTAGATCCGCATCGTACCATGCTCCTCTTTTAGCTTCAATGAAAGGCCACATGATACCCGCATCGTACTTATGTTTTGAACCTATGGATTAATATATGAATACACAACATGTTAATGCTTTTCAAATGGTAGCATTGGATCAACAGTACACCTTTCAACCAATTTCCACAAAAACAGTGAACTAAAACTTTATAGCAAACACATAGAATCATAAATCAGAAGCAGCCATCAATATTCCACATGACTTGACACCACACATATTCCTTGGCTTAACATTCCACAGAACAACTAATGTAATAATGATAACAATTTATAACAACAATTTAGGTGCAGAGCATAAATTGAACCTCATGCAACATAAAGTGAAAGAATCAATAACAACAATTCAGCCTCATAATTCGTAAGAAACAAAAACGAAAAAAAGAAAAGAAACTTGGTTGAGGCAATTTACCAAACACTTAGTGTGTAACTTGCAAAATGGTGGAAACAACAACAATTTGATACCGATTCATAAACCACAACCTGCAACAACAACAATCATCAACAAAAACAATAATTCAACATCATGAAGTGAAATATTTGAAGCGAAAATAGACGAAAAATTGGTTAAAGCATTCTATCGAACACCTTGTGAGCAAGACTAAAAGCTATATTTTCTGCATTCCACTGGCTCCGCCACTGAATTCATAATTTTCTACCAAGGCAGGACAATGCTAATCCCAAAGGAATTATTTCCTTGAATTAAAATTGCATCTTCAACTTGTAAGATTTTAAATTCTATAGTATATACACGTTCCATTATCTCAGGTGTGCTCACAACATGTCGTCTTGTTCATTGTGTCGAGGGAGGAGAAGAGTTTCATGAAAGTGATTCGAGGCGGTCGAGCCTGGGCACCTGCCCTACCTGGCCGAGCGCTGGCTCCGCCCCTGATTACAAGGTGTCATGTTATTATTGGAACACAATAATGATTATGTATTTAATTAATATTTTCATTAATTACAACAATCTCCCACATCTTCTAATAATGACAAGATCAATTTTAAAAAAAGAAATAGAAAATCCTAATACAATTAAGTTTGAAATCTACAACAATCTCTCAGTTAAGTCTAATAATGAAATCTCCAACTCTCATTTTTAAATGATATCATCTCGAAATTCACATAGATGAAGTTTATTGCATCTACTTTACTTGAGATGCATATTCTCAACATTGAACTTCCTTAAAAGTTTGAAAAATTCAATCCTCCAAATGCAATGGTTAACATTATTACATATTGACGCACATTCATCTAAATTAGTGATTTGTTGTCACCCATTGAACTCAAGTTTAATGTTTTCTTAACGTTGGTGCCACGGTGCAAAAAAAACCCAAGCGTAAGAAACACTCGATATATAAACAAAAAAGAGTCGTCATCAAACTTTATTTATTTCCGAAGAGGAAAAGAAAAAATATCGATAAAACCCACACAAAAAACTAGTCGTCGCAACCAGATCGGGTTCGGGAGTCAGATGTAGATGCAGACAACATGTGCCTGGTTTTTGGCCCTGTTATGCCTGCTAAGTTCAAAACTTCTGAGTTCGTGAATTACAAGGGCCACTCTTACCCAAGATCTCATCTAGTCATGTATTTTCGGAGGATGGTTGCTTATACTAATAATCAGAAGCTGTTCATCCATTGTTTTCAGGGCAGTTTTAATGGCGCTTCACTCAAATGGTATATGAACCTTGAACAAAATAGTGTCCATTGCTTTCAAGATCTTGCCATTGCTTTCATGAAGCAGTACAAGTACAACCTCGACATGGCTTTAGATCGTCGCCAACTTCAGAATATGACTAAAAATAAGAATGAATCTTTTAAGGAGTATACTCAGTGATGGAGAGAGATAGCTTCTCAAGTTGAACCTCCTCTAGCAGAAAAGGAACTCACTGGAATGTTTATGGACATTTTATCTCCATTTTATTGGGAAAAGATGATTGAGAGTGTCTCCTCAAGCTTCACAGATCTGGTAACCATCGGTCAAAGACTTGAAGAAGGACTCAAGAATAGTAAAGTGTCCAAGGCTTCCAAATCTTCCAATGGTACAAAGAAATCCTATGGGAAATTCTAGAAGAAGAGGGAAGGTTAGACCAACGTTGTCATGATTGAAACAAGAAGTCCTCGTCCCCATCCTTAGTATGTTGATCACCATGTTGTTGCTGGTGGTGCTGCTCCACTACCAGCTCAGGTTCCTCAACATACGGTTGTTGGACAGAACCAGTACTGTTATAGGAATCAATTTGATCTTATTCCCATGGCGTACACTAAACTTTATCCTGGTCTGGTTCAACAATGTTTGATTACCACGAGGACTCTTCCTCCTCCTCTAAAACCTTTTCCAGCTGGATTCAGATCTGATCTGCACTGTGCATTCTATGAAGGCGCCGCAGGCCACAACTTGGAAAACTACTATGCACTGAAAGCCAGAGTGCATGATCTGATTAAGGTCGGAATCCTTAGCTTTCAAGACTCCAATCCTAATGTCAGGAACAATCCCTTGCCAACGCATCAAAAGTGAAGCTTCAGTCAACTTCAGTAGACTATCTTCATAAAAGCCAATGTTTTTTAGACAACACAACTCATCCTTGTTATTGTTTAGTCACTAGGCCATGTTTCTTGTTGTTTGTACTTGTCACACCCTAATTTTGACCCTAAGATCCCATCCCTTTGTGCATTGTTCTACATATTCTGCGTACTTTATTACTAACTGAGCTGTACAAGAACATTGATTTCAAATACTCACTCTCTAATCGAACATCTCAAGACGTGATCATTGGATTCCAATTCAAAAGATCCTAGTTTTTTCTACTGATTTGTTTTCTCCCTCAAGATTTCTCAGAGGAGGATTAGAGTTTTCTCTTCATTAGTTAAAGGCATGGTCATTTGTGAACTGGTTGGAGTTTCATGTTGAGTTGCATTATAAGGTTTCTCAAAGCATGTTTCTGGTAGCAAGTTCAATCTTAGGTTGTGAGGATGACAAAGTCTGGGAGCATCATACGTGAAAACGGAAAAGTTTAGATAATTTCGAATCAAGGAATCCCTAAAATGAAATTCCAGGATCATGCTCTTTACAAGTATTCAATTGATTCATTTTTCTTCTACAATTGTTCAAAGTCGAGATTGATTCGTGCAAGTTACTTTTTTTAATTTGGCAAATACCATGAGCATTTAAAGTCCCTTTCTCAAGTTTCACCCAAGTTATAACCCTTGACTTTTTTTGGCAAGGAGTGATTCATGTGAAAATTCATTATTTAAAAGAGATTTTATGTGGTTGGCATCATGTTTTGATTTTAAGAAACAAGATTGGAATGTCAGGATGAAGAGATTCTTTACAAGACCAATAATTCAAAACTCACTTTTTTAGACTTCATGTTAATATTAACATCCAAATGGCAAAGCGCAAGCTAAGCTCAAAATATACAAGATGACACAATGTTCCAAAAACTCAAAGTTTACATTAAAGGCAATAGACATGGGAAAATAACTAGAGAAGCACTATAACGTCATTTTTTTGGATAAGTTTTTCTCATGTACATAGAATTAGTCATTATATCATGTGAAAACAAGCTCAATACACAGAAGCTTGGAAGCTTCATGGAGATGCCATTCGGTGGTCGACATGAGACCCTCTTGATGTCACGATTCTCAATCTATGGGATGCATATATTTGGCTTAGTCACATACTGTGATCCATACCCACTTGGTGTGGATCCTAGCCATCATGGAAGTCGTACGGAACTGTGAAGATGAAGCCGTCCATTCTGACACATGTAAACTTAAGGAATTCTTATAAATCTTAGCATGCAGGCGCAAGTTGTTTCCTGCCACCAAAACATTGAAGACAGTGACTTTTCGAAATAATGCAACAAAAGGCAGTAAATGGAGACATAACTCAGAGTATAAAGAACCTCTCTTCACACAGCAAAATAAATTAACGCAAGGTTACGGTTTTGGCAACAAATCATCAAATTTCAATCTAAACATGGAAAACATTTATGCTTGATTCATTCCAAAATAAAAACCAACACATTCATCCTATTACTAAAGTCGTTCTCAAACACAATCATTGATCAAGGAACACGTTCAAACATATAAATCAAAATGGAAACTGTATTATCATCTAGGGAGCAACATTCATCATTAGCCGAGATTCTTTCTAAAAACAGAACTAGATGGTTTTAGTTCAAAATCAAGAGTTAAATGGCATGTCAAAATTAATTTGGAAATTATCAGTCTCTTTCCAAAATAACACCCAGACATGTCTAGCTAAAGATGGAAAGTTATAAATGGCAGAATCAACACATTCAATCCAGGTTAACTTTTGCTACACCTATAAATACATAAGCATACAAAGCAAGGAGAGGGGAGGAGGAATCACAGATAGCACAAAACACATATTCCCAGTAGAAAAGGAGACCAGGAATAACAAGAAACCGCGGGTAATACAACAGTACACAACAATCATAGGATTGGAGAAGGCAAAAAGGAAGGAATTCGAAACGTATCAGTCGAAGCTCGCCATTTTTTTGTCGATTTCTTTGTCAAAGATGCGTCGGACAAATTCTGACAGGTAATCATACTTAACTACACCCCCCGTATTGCATACGTAACGTTAACTGTTGTTTGCTACCGAGATTTGCTCAATTTCCCCAATTCTTGTGATCTTTTTTAGCTCCGATTCGGTCCTAGTTACGAACGAAGGTCCTGTAGAGTACTACATATGCTTAGGATGTTAATACCTTCCCTAGGTATAACCAACCCCCGAATCTTAGACTCCCTAACTTTCTATTGCATTGCATACTCATGGGTTATTCGATCTTTTTCCCTTCCCTTGGAAAAATTAAAGATCGATGGTGAATAATGATTTGCAATTCAAGTTAATCAATAGCTTGATATCCGATTCTCACCATGACAGTACTTTCCTTTATTTGTGTTAGCTGTTTGATTTCAAATTATGTTTGTACTTTTGTATTAATGAAATCAGCATTGCAACTTTTGATTCAATTCATTTTGTCTATTACTTGCATCTTTATGCTTTCTTTTTCAAAAAATATATACCTCTTGTTCAAACTTTTGACTATGCAAATATTGGAGGGAGGATGACGAAAATGGTATACCCATAACTATTGTTGGTATGCTTTCAAATCAAACTTTGTTGACGATGTAAGGTATTCTTTCAATCCCCCAAACACTGGAGAAATAAGGAAATCATTCCCTTGTCAACCCCTTCGAGCCTAGAAGTTGGAGTTTCTTTCTTTACAAAAAGCCTCAATCTTAACCTTGGGATCGGTAGTTCTCAGTTCAACTTGGTTGTACGTTCATGCAAGACAACCCTCATATAAAGGTTGTACTCATAATTTTTCCTTCGCACACAATAAGCAAGGGTCGAAAATCTTTTTCAAGCCAAAAATTCAATGATGGTTCACCGTATCATTAAGGCAGGTAATCACTCTCTTTCTTTCTCAAAAAAAAAATCAAAAAATTCCGCTAAGTCAAAACTTACGAAGGAGACTTAGGCAAAATTGGGGCATCCCGCTGGCTGTAAGCTTCAAAAGAAATGGTTCAGGAAAAAGTTAGGGATAACAAAAGAGGAGACCTTTAAATCCTCACCCTAAAAATCCTTAATGACAAAAACAGTTGAATGTTGTACGGAAGCAGTGACTGCCATCTCAAGAGTCATTTGAATTTTGAACCACAATTAATATTATGATCAGTACAATTTCCGACCTCTTGGGAACCTGAGTGCATAGTCTAATTTAATTGAGCGTAGGACTGAAGATCACCACGAAGATTGGATGGGTACAAATAAACTTTGGACCTTTATCTTTTGTTTCATAAACCGTGAACTAGACCACGTTACAACCCTCAAAAGACCCAGTTGAAGCAAGGTTACTTTGAAATCATATTACAACAAGGCTGCGTAAACTGACTCCTAAAAGATTTTTGCAAATCAATTACTTTGGCATTACCACTTTTGTTTTACTTTCCACTTTAAGTGTCTTGAACTGTCGTGTTCTGGCCAAAGACTCATATGTTTTGCATCTTTCTAAAAAATGATTTTGTTTCAAAGGTTGCATGAACTTTTTATTTACCATGTTTATATGAATACTTTTTTTTGCAAACTGGCTTTCCTCTCAAGGAATTTTCAAATAGTTGAGAAACTTGGTCGATGATCCTATCAGGGGCAAGTTCCTTCTAAATCCTATTGAGAATAAGTTCAAGATTAGTTGTTAAGTGCAAGTCTTTCTCAAGAATTGGTTTATCCAGAATACCTTTCAAGACTTAGGTTGGGGTAAGCTTCCCAAGCGCACAGTAAAGCAGTCATTTACAAAATCAGTCAAAGTTGAAGCAATGATCAGTTCATCTATAACAATCAGCTAATATGGGGTAGTTTACCTGAAGAATCCCCAAGCGGCTCTCCATCCTTCCTACAAGGATCATTAATTTGATATAATTTACTAGTGTGGTAGATATATATTCAGCAGCATCTTTAGTCCCCAAGTAGAATGGCGGTGATATTTGTGTTGAGGAATCAGTCTTCCAGTCTTGTCTTCTCCCAAAAGAGCCGAGCCATGTTGTCGACATCTACATTTGCATTTGATCATATATCATTTGCATAATTCATATACATATATATATAGCATGAGTATTTCATCCTCATCTGCATACTTTGTAGGTCATGTTGTTGTTCATGTCTTACCTTGTGGTCAAAGTCCAACTTACTTGGCACCTATTAAACAAATATTTCCATGTCTATCTGATGTTCTTCCAAATAAGACCTTTCTTATTCGATTGTTTTTTCGGATATGTTTGTTCCTCTTTTGTGTCCAAAGCCATCATTGGATGTTTGACATCTTTTCGTCCAATGCCATTATTGGGTGTCACATATGTTTATCTCTTTGATGTCTTCCCATATTGAGTCTTTTGTTCTGATATTCTTACAGAACCTATCTAATGTTTTTCTAGATGTTCCTTGCGATTCTGATGCTTTTCTAGAATCCATCTGAGGTTTTACCAGATATATTTATTATGTTTTTCCAGATGCGTATCTTGTTCTGATGTTATTCCAGAACTTATTTGATGTTTTTCCAAATATTTCCATTGTGATTCCGATACCTTTCCAAAATTTGTTTCACTCCCTAGTGAGTTTCCAGATATATATACCTCTGTAATTCTGATGCTTTTCCAGAATTTCATTTCTTTTACCATTTGATGTTTTTTCAGATGTGTCTTTTGTTTTGATGTTTTTTCAGAACTCCTTTGTGACTATCTGATGTTCTTCCAGATGTTACTTTGCTTCTAATGTTTTTCCAGAATTTCATTTCTTTTACCGTCTGATATTTTTCCAGATGTGTCTTTTGTTCTGATGTTTTTCTAGAACCCCTTTTGTGTCTATCTGACGTTCTTCTAGATACGACCTTGTTTATCTGATGTTCTCCAAATATGGTGTTGCTTATCTAATGTTTTTCCAGATATGTCTTCAAAATCTTTTATCGTACATTTAATACTTTTCTTAATGTTTCAGATGTATCTTCAGAATCCTTGTCTTCATCTAATGCTTTTCTAGATGTCTTCAATTTATTTCTGACTTCGATTGATAGTTGCTGAATGTTTTCAAGTCTGTTTCCATTCTCCATATAATGCTTTTCTGGATGTGTCCCAGATTTTATTCAATGTTTTCCCGAATATCTCTGATGTTTTCCGGAGTCCATTCAATGCTTTTCTGGATGTTTCTGATGCTTGATGTGTTCCAGAGTTTATTCAATGTTCTTCTAAATATCTATGACGTTTGTTTGAATGTCCCTAATACATTTCCCTGAGTTCCGCTCACCTCATTCAATGAACTTCTGAATGTTGTGACTCTTTTCCATCCAATTCCGTTCATGGATGATGACTGTTTGATTCCCCAGTGGAGCTTATTCAATGTTATTCCGAATATCTCTGACGGATGCTTGCTTATGTTCCAAAGTTTCATTCAATGTTCTTCTGAATGCCTTTGATGGTTAATAATGTTCTTTTCCAAAGTTTTGTTTAATACACTTCTGACAAACCTCTGATGACTGAAACCCTTTCCCCAGTAAGTTGCTTATGCTTTCTGGATGTTTCTGTTATTCTATAGTAAAGTTGAATGCTTTCTTAGAAGTCTCTGTTATATTCTCAAATTTCTGGTCTCATTCCACATCTAATAATTCTCTAGATGTTTTTGAATTGTTTTCCATAATGTGTTACTTTCAACATCTGATTCTTCCGGATATTTGTATCTTTGTTTAGGGTCCGTCCCTCTCTTTCCAAGTATTATTAGATGCTCTTTGTCACCTTGGCAGATGTCCATAAAATCTTATATTCCTCAGTTGTGTCTTTTTTAGACTTTTCCCTTTGAAATTGTCAGTCTTTCTCTAGTGGAGTTGCAACGTATTCCCAGTATATATTCATCTCGTGTGACATTTCTCCACACAAGATCTATGTCTTGCATCTATATCATATCGTAAGCATTTTTTTGACATTGTAGGACCAAAAATTGCGCATGTTTGTATTTAAGTCTCTCTGATCTTGTCGAGACAAAGATTTCAATCTTCACATCTCCAGATCAAAGAAACTTAAATAGGGGTATCTGTCATATCCTAATTTTTTACTCTAAGATCCCAAGAATTTTTGCATCGTCTGCATAGCATATCATGTCTTTTATCTCGCATAATATCCAATTTATCAGCTAGAATAAACTTGTTGAATTTACAGCCGAATCGGTCAAACTAAAAGTCAACTGTGCAAAAAATCAGTGGACGAAAGGTTTTAAAATCGAACCTACAAACGTCAGTGATACTAATCTATATTTCGCGTAATTTAACTTGGCGTGTTTGTTTTAATTTTTCAGCTGCTTTTCAGTCGCATTTTTTATCAGTTTAAGCCATTTAATAGGTAAAATTTATTTCAAAATTTGACCAAACACTGTATTTTTTTAAATCGTATACTTTTTACTGATCATTTTGGTGTATTTATTTTATTTTTCTGAGCACTTCGATACCGACCCAATTATTCGTTTTTTACCGTTTTTTATATCTATTTTCAATTAATAATTTTTTTTAGTTAATCAAACTTTATATTTTTGTTTTATTTAATAGTTTATTCCATTTTTAATTTATTTACCTTTTTTTCTTTTTAATAATATTTTAATTTGTTTATTTTAACAATACTTAGTGATTAAGTTTTATGCCATTTTTGTTTTTAGTTTTGATGTAAACTAGCACAATAGCAAAAAAACCGGCGAACCGTCACTATTTTACTTCTCTCTCCCATTTTAAATTTTTTGTTTGACTACCATCACATTTTAGGGGGAGGAGGACGTTTCATTTTAAAAATAAAAATAAAAATGAAAATAAAACTTACTACCATCTTCATACACTCCTTCATCACGCCTCTCTTAGACTCCCAAGGAGACACACATTTTTCTGCTAAAAAAACAAAGAATCTCATTAAAGCCAATATCGCAGCAAGTAGCCTAGAAAATATTCGCTAGTTCACTTTATTTCTTCTTCAACATTTCATCTTCAATATACCTTCAACTCACTCAAACCACCTTTCAACCATAACCATGGTTACCTCTCCACTCTCTCATATTCATCAACACTCCATACCATTTCCCCCTGAATACTCCTTCAGCCACACTTTGCTCTCTCTTTCAACTCTCACACTAACCTGTCACCTCCTCATTCAAACCACATACACACCGCCCTATTTCTCCACAAACCCTTCATGAAAACAACGACCAAACAACAAGCCTCACCAACCATAACAAAACCAATTCACATTAATAAATTAACCAAATTAGTTTACGCCACCGTCACCACTAGTGCCGACAAGCTTCGAAACCTCCGCGTTCTCTACAGTAGAGACTTCACCAAATCAACCATCGACATTAAAAAAATTTTCTCTCAATATTTTCAAACACCCAAAGCCGAATTTGGAATTAGCTCAAGCATTATGCTACGAGTTTTGTTGAATCTCTTCGCGGTTTATGAACCTCTCATGCACTCAACGCTAAGTTTCTGTTCATCCGAGCTCGAGCAGATTGAAGAATCAGTGTTTGGTAATTTTCAGGTAAGTTGTGAAGATTATTATTCATTCGGGGTTCGTTTCGCTCACGGTTTCATCTCAGTTCGCTCACTGTTTCATCGCGAAATTTCCGTTCGGTATTTTTTTCTATTTTGTCACCGTTTTTTATTTTCTTTGTTTTTGTGTATTTAAGTTCAAGTTATTGTTAGTGGTGCTATAAATAAGTGTGTATGGTTATTTCTCTTATGTTTGTTTTGATTTGAAAATACACATGTTACAAAGAGAGAGAAACCCATGGATATGTCTTGAACATCTTGTTAGCACACTAGTTTTAGGATTATGAATAACTTTATTGTTTGAAATGAAATACAACAACAACAATAACCGTGCCTACTTTTTATTTCCAGTTTTGTTTTTTTATATATAGAAAACACATTAAATAATGCAATGTTATTTGTTTTAATTATTTGTTAGTTTTAGTTTGTGTAATATTCAGAAACAAAAAGAACAATTTTGATTTTAACTTATTTTTAATTTGAATAGTCTTTGAAAATACCAAAAAGATTTTAATCATTTTTATTAGTCATTTGTTAAAATATAAAAAAATATATCAATGTTTATTAATCATTTTAAATGTTTTTATTTAATATTGATTAATTAAATTATTAATTAATCTTATTAAATATTTATAGTTAAATTAATTAATAATTTTCTCCCTACCCTTGGAAAAATAAAAGTTCGGTGGTGATATCTTATTTTTGCGAGCCAAGTTGATCAGATAGCTTTGGTATCTGAATCCCACCGCAACATGACCTTTCAATGCTCACTCTTTTGATTTCTAGTAAATTTACTCATTTTACTAATTGCAAATGTCATGTCGGCTTTGGTACATTGCATCAAATATATTAGACAATCAATTGCACTTGTATATTTTAATTGAGCCACAACTCTTCCATCATTGTTTTAAACTTGAAACTAGGACCAAATGGAGTATTCACTTACTTTAAACATAATTGTTTAAACTTATCAATCACTTTCTAAACACAATGTGTTTGACTTAGTTCATAACCCCCATTGTTTGGCTTTACTTTGATCCGTATAGACTAGTCCAAGATCTTTTATCTTAAATGTGGAAGTTAGTAAACCTCTTTGTTTTTAAAACTCCATTCATCTTGTTGATAATGATAAACATGTCATCAACATAGAATTAGAGGAATATCACAATCTTCTCACGCACCTTTGTGTACAAACACTTGTCACAAGACTTAGGAACAAATCCATTTGAAAGTATGACATAGTCAAAATTTTGATACCATTGTTTTAGTGCTTGTCTTAATCCATGCAAGGATTTGACAAGCTTGTGCACCTTTTGTTCATTACTAGGAAGCAAATGACCTTTTGGTTGCTCCATGTTGTAATAATGAAATGTAATATAAGAGGGGTGAATTAGATTAATTGGTATTTTTAAATTTTTCTCAATTATGAGTGATAGAAATGTTGTTCTTATTTTTCTGGAACTGTCATGAACGTTAAAGTGCTAAAAATAAAAGCAAAAAAATTAAGAACACCAAGATGTATACTAATTCCCCTTTCCAAACAAAGGTACATCTAGTCTCCTCACACCTAGTGAGAGATTTTACTATGTTAGAAACATTACAATTGATCCACCGCATTCTCTTAACTTTCTAACACAATAAAAAAGGCACACCATCTTTCGACTTTACAACACATAAGTGAAAGCACACTGTAACACCCTAAACTCGAAAACTTATATAAAAATAATTACTCGACAATTTAAGGTGTCACCATGAAAACCATACAAAACTCATCTAAAACATTTCACAACACGCAGTGGAAAATAATAACATAACCACTTAAGTTAACTTCGTAAATAAAATAATTAACTTTAAACCACCTAAGTTTGCATTAGCTCGAAAGATAAACGCCCCGTTCCCGATGTTACAAGATCAGAGCACTAAAACCACTAAATTGCGATATACAATAAATAAAATGAAGAATAGCTCCAACAAGCCACCTTCCACACACAACAATAACATTACTTCTAAGTATCTGCAAGATGTCCATGGTGGACAACATTAAAAAAAAAGGGTGAGAAATAAACTTTGATATAAACAGCGTAAAAAATATGAAGGTATATAAACGTACAACGTATCACATATTCAGTACACAACCAACATCATCATAATCTCATATCCATTCACAATAATATCTAAATATATTTAATGTGACTCACGACACAACGTGACACTATGCATGTTGTCGCTACTGCGAAAATCGGCGCCGGCTGACAGAAGAGTCGCCACCGCGCGTTATTTATCCCAAAGGAGGGAAAGGAAACGCTCGAAGTAAACCTAACGCAAAGACGGGAAAAGGTATGGTCATCGCAACCAAAACCTGGATTCGGGAGTCGGTTACGCAAGGGGAAGGTATTAGCACCCCTCACGTCCATCGTACTCGATGGGATCCACGCTTGTTTGGTTTGTACGGATTACACTTCTATCTAAACTAAAGGATGAGGTCTGAAAAGAAAAGAAAACATGACTCGGCAAAGCATCGCACTTTATGCCTACGTATTCTCGTCTGGAACGAGAAATCAGAGTCAACGTAGTTCGCCTAACTACGGGTGAAGGTGGGTGAAGGTTGCTCGCTAGGATATCGCATCCTATGCCTACGTACTTCCACACGGCATGGAAGATCAGAGTAAACGTAGTTCGGGCTACGCCCGACACAAGCTGTTCAAGTATTTTTTATGAAAAATATCACCTTAAATAAGGTTTTCTTATTGCAAAAAGGTTGATGTCTGTTCAAATCTTTTGACGGAAGAAATGAATTGATTTTGTTATAGCCTTTATTAATGTTTTTCTATTGTTTGAAGAAAGAAAGAAGAGATGACACTCTAAAATCCTAGGGTTAAAAAGGGAATAAAATCTACCCTAATGTTATCATGCATGGGTTAACTCCTAATGTCTATCACATCCTCCCTTGAACAAGGAAGAATGGAAGTCCTACGGGAAAGGAAACGAAAGGAAGAAACGGAAATACAAGTAATAACCGCATACAAGTGAACATGAATATAGCAATGGTAAATGCAATGCAAAGGAGAGAGGAAGGTTCATCTCAACCTCAAGCCCATTCATGGATGGAATAAGAAAATATCAAGTGATCATATGCAAAGAATCGAGTGAAAACTCCGAATGAAACGCGTAATCCACTATTTGGAATCACAACGTGCTATCATGCAAACAAGTCGATAATCGGGCAAGCTACACATACAAATAACAGCCACCTAAGGGTCTTCCAATACCTCTAACCTATCTATAATAAGAAATATAAACCACGACGTTCATCACGCAAACACAAAGTGGCCGTTGGAGCCTTAACAAAAATAAAGTTCGTTCGGAAGTCCCAATTACAAGTTCGAATACAAAACATAAGAAAAATAGCAAAAGGTGATAAAAAATTCAAATAAAAATCTCCAATGCCCTACATCAAGCCACAAACCAGGGGTGAGAGATACCACAAAAATATCCAAAGATAAATGGTCAAACAAGATGAAAACATTGCAAGCTATCTCATGTATACCAAAGGAAAGATTAAAGTGGAGCATGTTAAAGAAAGCATCCAAAACCAATTAAAATGGTACAATAAAATTCCCATAAAAATATATCACAATACCTCAACGTGTGTATGAGATCCCTGCAAAAGGATTGACATTTAAATTGTGTTTTGATAGGTCAAAGAAATTCAACAAAATGATAGCACCAGCATTGGCCTTTTTATGACGACCCAAATGTAAAAAATCCAAAGAAAATGTCAAAAAATGGTAAAATTATAATTCCAGTTTTATTAAATCCTAGACATCTCAAAGATTCAGCACAAAAAAATGGGGATCAAAAAGACTAATTTTCCTATTTTTATGATTATTTGAAGTCAGCATATAAAACAGAAAAATAAAAGAACATATGGAATAGCATGAACACATGAGAAAACAAGAGAAATAGTGAGAATAAATAAAAGTGGCATGAGGCTTATGTGGCCGATTACGTGGCGCAGTGAGAGGCGTTGGATGAATGGAAGAAACCTTGACTTGGAAATGCATCCGACGGTGTTAACACCTTCTTCTCCAAATCAAATTTTTCAACTTTGTGAATAGTAACCCGCAGCCCCATGAACATGAGTTTTTTGCTACTTTGAAGCACCATAACTCCATCAATAATTATCCGTTTCGTACAAAATTTTGGTCAAACTTGAAGGAAAAAAATCAAGGAATCCAAATATGGTCTTAGATTTTCTTGAAACTCTCTCTAACTCCCAAAACGTGGCACCTCAAGAAAAACTCAAGAACCAAAAATTGTCATAAAACCCATCTTTTTTGTACTAGAATCCATGTAGACCTTTATGGCAATGGAATGCAATAAAAATAATGCAAGAAAGACTCCTAAATAATGAGTTATGTCGAATTCTTTATACCTCCGAAAAATGGCTTATGGAGCTTCACTCGATCACCAATTCTTTGAGAAAATGATGTAGAATCACTCAACAATACTTGATGAATATGTTTGAAGCCTTGACAAGTCTTGAATTGATGAAAAAGTGAAAATTGGAATTTGAGTTTTCACCACTTTTTCATGTTACTACAAGGTTCCTCTTGCTCCAATTCTCTCAAAAAAAATGATGAACCATCTCTATAATTGTTGTGTAATTGATTGGTGAAGAGAAAAAGTATGGAAAGTGAGAGAAAAAAAAGATTGAAAAAAATGGAAATTCCAAAATGTGAAAGTGTGGGAAAAATGGAAAAAAATGGTGAAGAGAAAAAAATTCAATATGATTTGCAAATGGATTCAACATCAACTATCACCAACCTTTACTCTTAATGATCTCAATCCAATATATAGATGATGATTAACAAACTTAGAGGTTTCTAGAATAATCTTGGAGGATTCTAGAAAGTTGTGGAAATTTCATGAACTTCTCATGCCATGATACTTTGAATATCTCTTATCTTATGTCAAAATCTCCTTACATGAGATATGGGAAGTGTATGTAAGCTCCTTGCCTTGAAAATTCATCTTGTGCCAAGTTTTCTATACTTGCCTTATTATGCAAGTAACAAAAATACAAAGCAAGTCCAATTTTTAAACCCTAACTCAAACAAGTGGCTGAACCAATGTCTTTAAAATGATGTTTGGAATCAATTTGGTATATTGGATGACCCATATTGGATTTGTAGATCTCCCAAACCAATTTTTCATTTCAACTTTTTCAACTTATAAGCCATTTTCAAGTCATTTGCACCACTTTTAAAATTCCATGCTCTAAGCTTTTCCAAACCTTCACACCTTCTTTTCTAGCCTTAAAATCCCATTTTGAACAACTTTGATGTTGTGAAGTTTTTCATTTGAAGCTTCCTTGTATGAGTTTTAGGCATATGCTAAGAATGACCTGTAATTCCTCAAATGACCAAAATACCCTTAGCTTGCCAAGACCATAAGTAGAGTTCCACAAATCATATGAAGGCATACCATACCATTATAGAAAGCTAAGACAATAAGGAACAGTTCTCATGTTGTCCAGAAATCCATTTGAAGTACCCTTGAAGGTCAAAAGTTGCTTGGAAGACAGACAATTTTCACAGACAAATTTCAGTGCCCTCGGATGACCTGTAACTTGCAAGAGCCATAACTTGAGTTCTATAAATCATCTTGATGACTTCCACCCCTCAAATTAAATCTATGAAGATATTCTACAAGTTTCATGTGGACCAAGAATTCATATGAAGCTTGCATCTTGAGTTACACTGCTTTGAAGTTTGACCTAAATCAGGGGATTTTACATTGAAACCCTAATTTAGTAACTCCAGTTCTCCTTGACTCCTCTTGATTTTTCTTTATCACAACATCATATCCATATCCCTATAGCAAATAATGAATCCCACATTCTTCAAATGATCCTTGATACCCTTCAAAACACCCTAGTTGACTGACTTCAACTGAGGCTCTTGCAATCATTCAAATGACTTGGTTCTCCTTAAAGATGATTCTCTAGACTCTTCATATCATCCATACACACCTCATGCTCTTGGCTCATAGCTCACATTTCCTCTGATGATCCCCCACTAGCTTCAAGATAGGAGAGAATTCACTGATCAACCTGGCAGCTCTTCAAAGCCCAAATTCTTCCCTGATGACCTGAGTAGACTTGAATATGAATGAAACCCTTGGATATACCTCTTGAGATAGGAATAGCACTTGATTCCCTGATTAAGATAGCTTGCTCATGCTATGCAATGCAGATGAATACACTATGCACATGATGACAATGCAAATGACTATGCAATTGAAACATAAACCTAGGTTAGAAAAGGTTGGGCAAATTTTGGGGTGCAACAGCTGCCCCTATTCAAGCGACTTGGACCCGACTGGATGAAGAGCGCGCAGCCTTCAGACAATCGAGGTACGAGACGGTTGAATATGAAAGAACCCGAAAATTTTCCAACCGCAAAAATAAATTGCAAAAACGACTACTGCTTGAGAAAACCCTGGGAACTGGCTTCTGTTGTCACGGCAACAGCTAGCCATCCATATGTCAAATAAACTGATGTTGTCCGCAGGCCACTCCATTCCGAAGAAATGAGCATACACCACATAACTAGAAATTGTTGATATCACTTATCAACCTTTGTTGATCTCACTTATCAACCTCTGTTGATCTCACTTATCAACCTCTGTTGATCTCACTTATCAACTGAGCGCACGCTAACCAGCGGGAGAATATTGACTTCACTTGTCATGTTGACTTCACTGATCAACTTTTCGTATCCTGAAGAAACGAGAGAACGCTTAACCAAACGAGACAAGGTCCGAAGACATGAACAACCGACTCTGCGGGGAAATGAGAAACTTAACCAAGCAACTCTGAGGGGACAAATTCTGACGACTGTCGTTAAACACCTGCTGGGGAAAATGGGAACTTAACCAAGCACCCTTGACGAGATTAACCCTGTTGAAAAATACGAGGAATTTAACCAAACAACTCCTGTAGCGAGCTCCCTGCTGGAGACTATGAGGGACTTAACCAAGCAACCCATTGAAGTAACACCCTGCTGGAGAACATAACTCTGTTGGGGAATTGCGGGTAACCACCCGAAAATCTGTATTACCACCTTCTAATATTGATACCCCATCCTCCTGAGAAAGACTCAGCTGGGGAAATACAAGTGACTTAACCAAGCGACTTGTCAAAGGATACCCTGCCAGGGACTACAAGGAACTTAGCCAAGTATCTCGTTGAAGAACAACCCGCTGGGGATTACGTCTCTACTGGGGAAACTGTGGGTAACCACCCAGAAATTGCATTATGCCATCTCTACAGCATTCTGAGAAAGGACTTGGCTGGGGAGAAAGAGAAGTGCTTGGCCAAGCAACTCTGCTAGGGGAATATGCCATGACGGACACGATCACTGCGTGTCTGGCACAACAAATCCACAAAACTGCGTCGAACACGGTCACTGCGTGTCTTACAAACAAAAACCATTTAACGGGACAAACACGACGAACACGATCACTGCATGCTGCGTTACAATCACATCGACCATAAATCCAACCGGATGAGATAAACACGATCACTGCGTGCCAGACGAAATAAATCCACATAGGAGAGGCGAACACGTTCACTGCGTACTTCAACCACCAATATGATAAACACGATCCCTGCGTGTGCTGCAATAGGGCGAATGTGATCACTGCGCATCTCGACCAACAAAACCCCGGAATTATGTCAACACGATCACTGCGTGTGTCACAAAATCAACCCATGTAACAGGACGAATACGATTACTGCGTATGCCGACCAACAACCCACTGATACAATAGCCACGATCACTGCGCGCTCCGCATCATAAGTTCCCATGGTACTAACAACACGATCACTGCATGCTGTACGAATACGATCACTGCGTATATTGAACACGATCCCTGCGCGTTCGAACACGATCACTGCGCGTTCTGAGCCACGATCCTCTTGACAGGAGAAAAAAACACGATCCCTGCGTGTTGCGTGAATACGGTCACTGCGTATCTGGAACATGATCACTGCGTGTTTGAACACGATCACTGCGCATTCTGAGCCACGATCCTCTTGACTGGAGAAAAAAAACACGATCCCTGCGTGTTGCGTGAATACGGTCACTGCGTATCTGGAACACGATCACTGCGTGTTTGAACACGATCACTGCGCGTTCTGAGCCACGATCCTCTTGACTGGAGAAAAACACGATCCCTGCGTGTTGCGTGCCTCAACTAACCCACATAATTGGACGAATACAATCACTGCATATCCTGACCATACATAGGATAAACGCGATCACTGCGCGCTTCATGTCACGACCCTCTTGACTGGAGGAAACACGATCCCTGCGTGCTGTGACACAATTTCAAACATGGGACGAATACGATCACTGCGTACTTCGGCCACCAACAACCCGATGAACACATTCACTGCGTGCCCTACAGCATAATCAAACTGCATAACAGACGAATACGGTCACTGCGTATACCGACCAACAAAACTGGATGAACACGATCACTGCGCGTCAATATATAACCACCGTGTAACGGACGAATACGATCCCTGCGCATATCGACCAACAACTGGATGAACACGATCACTGCGCGTCAATCTATAACCACCGTGTAACGGACGAATACGATCCCTGCGCATATCGACCAACAACTGGATGAACACGATCACTGCGTGCCTTGCTCAATAAAAACCCCGAAACGATACCAACACGATCACTGCGTGCCTTACAAAACAATCTTCTTAGATCGGGACGAATACGATCACTGCGCCATTCGACCACAGATACACATTCCAAGATCAACACGATCACTGCGTGTCCTACGACATGAACCCCATACTGGCACAAATACGATCACTGCATACTTGGGCAACAAATCAACATCTCGAAATTAACACGATCACTGCGTGCCTTACAATATGAACCCCATAGAGGGTACAAATACGATCACTGCGTACTTTGACCACAAAACCCACATCTTCCTGAATCACGATTTCTCTTATCGGCAAGGAATAACATATCTGAAACTGGAGAGGTAACCACCTGGCTTATGTTTCAAATATGCATGTTTGATAATGACGAAATGCTTCCATACTGC
Source organism: Lathyrus sativus (assembly GCA_963859935.3). NCBI lineage: Eukaryota > Viridiplantae > Streptophyta > Magnoliopsida > Fabales > Fabaceae > Lathyrus > Lathyrus sativus. Next base: position 612,317,347 of record OZ012738.1, on the reverse strand, counting down.
ATGGAAATGCTACATACTTGGGTAGAATGCAAATGCTCATGATGCATGCTTATGCAAAGAGTTACTTCAGCAAAATAAATGCTGAAGACACACTGGATCCGCTGGGGATGATCGGAATACCGCCGATACGCTTCCAACAAAATAAATGTTGGAAAGATGAACTAACTCCGCTGGGGATGACCACCCTGTTGGGAAAATAGCTCACGAACTCAGAACTCCAAAATCTGCTGATGACGGTCCTCCTGACGAGAAAGAGCGACTTGCTGGGGAAAGAAAGGACAATCCCGCTCGGGAAAACTCCTTTCAGCTGCTCCAACCACCTGATCACACTCTGTGGTGAACCTCTCCTGCTATCACTGAGCTGGGGAAATCATCCCGCCATCACTGCAGCTGGGGACTGAACCACACATTCTGATTTGCACTGCACGAGAACCCTCTGGGAGTTAATCGTATCCATTTCGACCTTCACTGGGGAGGACTCTGCTCTGCTTGATAAGCTAATGCTGAACTGAAGATACATTAATCTTAACTCTCCTGGGGAATTAACATTCAGTTTTGCCCGGGGCGACTTCACTGGGGAAGACACAACATACAATCTCTGGAGAGGGTACCAGCCTGCCATGGATTCTGGCGGGGAACTTTGCGAGCTTTTGAATAGCTTGCCCCAGTGCACTCCACTTGCCCCTATCTACCTCCTGGGAATACTTGCGCTGAACCGCTTACTATGAGACGACCTCGAGATTTCTTGCCCCGGTAACTATACGGCAAAAAGATTCAATCTCCATTAGCTCCGATCAACCCAGTCGGTTTCAATGCTCTCTGCGGCGACTCGCCCCTGAATGAGCGTTCTAGCGACCTATCCTGATCTGGTTTTCCACCTGAAGTATCTGCTTTCAAATCCCCACGTTCTGCATGACTGCCCCTGATGGGATCTCGAGAAGACTCTCTTCCGATTAGTTGCCTCTCAAGCATACTGCCCTTTGATCAACTGAAGCTTCGGGACTTGCCCTCAGACTAACTGATTCCGAACTCACTGGAAGTCAATGCCCCTGATTCACATGACTTTGCCCCCGATTAGCTGGTCCAGAACAGTACCTCCAACTACGAGAGATTTACTGAATCTCGACCTGATTGCCCCAGAGTAGCTGACTTCTCATGGCTGACCTGACTGGGAATCACGATAATAGCTTGCCCCTGCTCTCGGAACATTCGGGCGCTCTGTATTCTATCCTGACCATACTTTCCATTGCAGAAAACTTTCCTGCTGTCAAGCGCTTACTCGCAAGTAAAACAAGTTATTCTGCGTAAAAGACATATTAATGTAACACATATGAAAGTTTTGACATCCAATCTGTTTGCTGGGAAAAAGGGAAAAACAGTTTATAGCATACACTGCACAAAACATTTATCAACATCAATACCAACATGGTAAGAGGAACCCTTTCAGGAGTCAGAATCGACGCGGCCTTTACCGAAGTATGCTTTCGAAACAACCTGCTTCAATTAGGACTTTTGAAGGTTATAACGTGGTCAGGTTCACGGTTTTGAAGGAAAGGATAAAGGCTCAAAGTTTATTTTAACCCACCCATTCTCCTTGATGTTCTCCGATCCTATATTCAGCTAATTCGACCTTAGCGCTCACCTCTCAGAGGCCGAAAGATAGGAGTGACAGTTCGAAAACCCATGAGTTTTTGGAGTGACAGCCACTCACTTTTCGTCTTTGACACTTAGGGTCACACGACTCACATTTGATTTGAGGATTTTTCTTTTTGTCCTCCTTTCATCTTTTTTCCTTATCCCTAACTTTTGCCTGGACTGACTCCTTTTGAGTTTCTTTTGATTTTTTAAGTCCAGCGGGATGCCCTTATTTTTGCCTAAGTCAATTGTTTTCTTTTCTTGACTTAGCGGGCTTTTGATTCTTTTCTCCTTTTTCCTTTTCTTCGAACAAGTCGTGTGACACTGGTTGCCTGACTCATTGGAGAATGATGTGACTGTCTCACTCTTGATTTGACCATTGTGGTTTTTTAGGCACGACCTCTAGAGGTGTGACTGATCCTCGAACGGACACTCCTTTTGCAACTTGAACGCTCGGTCAAATTAGCTAACACCTACCCTGCCCCAGGTTAAGATTGAGGGTTTTTCATTCACAGAAAGAAACTCCTACTACAAGGCTCAAAAGGGTCGACAAGGGATTATCTTCCTTATAACTCCGGTGTTTAGGGATTTGAAACAATGCCTGTACATCATCAACAGGTTTTATTTCAAAAGCATACAATATCGGAAGTTGCATGTCATTCATTTTCGTCATCCCCCCCAGATTCCTCTTAACCAGGTGTTGGACATTTATAAAAACAATTAGTGAACACGAATGGATTTAATCAAAACATGCATATTTATTTCATTATCATCAATCGAAATGAAAACAATAAGTTTTACGAACAAGATCGCAATTCAATCATGAAAGAAACTACAAACGTAAAGAAATGACAAGATAAAACAAAGAAAAAATGCCAGCTTCCGAGAACCGGGCTTTCACATCTGTCCTGCTGCTGAACCAGCTATCTTCACAATCAGTTATGAGAGGCAGCCTGCCGCTGTTCTGATCTACTTTTAACGGCCCACACGAACTATAGAACTCCTCTTTGCCCCCCATATTCCAGCCTATTCATGGTTTGGCATTGGCTTTTGCGTAATGTTGGGACCTTCCTTCCCAAAATTGATGGCTGAGCTATCAAGCAAATCTTGCACTTTGTGCTTGAAAGCTAAACAATTCTCGATGTTGTGCCCGGGTGCACCAGAGTGAAAATCACAATGCTCGTTGATGTCGTACCCTACTGGTGGCGTGCCAGTCGGCGACGCTAAGGTTCTCTTTTCAACTAGCTGTAACTTCAATAGGGTCTGAAGGAGCTCTGCGTAAGACATCGGCGGTACCTCAAATACCCTCCTCGGCCTTGGAGCCTGAAACCGCCACTGATTCTGATTAGGCTGCTACTGAGCCTGCTGATGTTGTTGTCTCTGTTGCTGAGGTGGTCCCGGAATAGTCACACTTGCAACTTGTGGCTGTGGACGCCGGTTCTGATTCCTATTTCCCTGCTGCACATTATACACCGCATTAGCATCATCTTGCCTTCTACCACCGAAGGCTTTCTTGTTGCTTCCAGCTGAAACAGATTCTCCCGGTTGAATCTTACCAATTTTTAGCCCGTTCTCTATACGCTCCCCCATCAGGATCAGTTCGGAGAAGGTACTCATTGAGAAGTAAAGCAGCCGGTCATAGTACATTCCTGAGAATGTCCCTACGAACAAGTCCATCATTTCCCGCTCGACCATAGGGGTTGTACTCTAGCAGCCAAGTCACGCCATCTCTGGGCGTACTCCTTGAAGCTTTCCTTGGGCTTCTGGGACATGCTTTGCAACTGAACTCTGTTAGGAGCGAGATCGCTGTTGTATTGGTAGTGCTTTACGAAAGCTTCCGCCAATTCTTTCCAAGTTCTGATCTGTGTTGGCTCCAGGCTCATGTACCACTCCAATGACGGCCCTGACAAGCTGTCTTGGAAAAAGTGCATAAGCATCTTTTCGTCGTCTGAATACGCGGACATCCTTCTGTAAAATGAACGGACATGCACCCTCGGGCACGTGTCGCCTCTATACTTATCAAAAGATGGCGCTTTGAATTTTAGAGGTACCCTCAGCCCTGGTACCAATCCCATGTTGGACATATCCAGTCACACAACGTTCTGATTAGCCAGACCATTCACCTTTTCTTCCAACAATCTCATGCGGAGGTTGTCCCCTGTAGGCCTCCCGTAGCCTTCATTATGACCGGAGAAAACGTCTTCCTGATGATCTTCCCAACGAGGTATCTCCTCATATGCAGCATGTCCAGCGTTACGACCCAGACCTGCTTGGAAGTACCTGGGATCACCCCTCAGGTTGCCCATATCCTGGCTGTTGTTCAGACCCATTCCATATCCTGCGTTACCATAACCATGGTCTCCGTATCCAGTTTTGGCGCCAGCCACATTGCCATATCCCACATTCATACCCTGAAAGCCCTGATTACCATTGCCGCCATTCAGCCCGACGTTCTCCGCACCCAAGTTGAAACCCTGGTTGACGTTCCCTATGAACACTCCTGCAGTATCTCCGTTAGTGTTACCAGTGTTTCCGTTCCCACCAGCAGGACCAGCTTCTCCGTTGTTCAGCCCAGCGACTTGAATGTGATCAGCACTTTGATGATTTTCAACCCTGGGAGAGTTAGCCACATTTTCACCACGCGGGGTGCCGTTGATCTCAGCACGAGCAACCAACGGCTGTACCAAACTCTGCAACTGTTCCTGCCCTTTGGCGATAGTCTCCATGGTTTGCATGAACAGGGCCATCCTGTCACGCATCTCTTGCATTTCAAGCTGCATGGCGTCCATGATCTTCTTCTGGTTGATTCTTGTAAAGTAACGGTGGACCCGCTTTTCTTCAATCCTGAAAATACCTAAAAAAAGCAGGAGATAAGATACACGGATCACAAACCTGTAATGCAAATATGAGTATGTATGCAATGTGCGTCTGTGCATTAGGGATTATCATTCCTCGATTCTAGTGTTAATACGTTTGATACAGGGCAGCGCCGTGACAGTGCGGTGACAAACATTTGCAAGAAGTTGAAATTCAATCACAGAAGGGAAAACAACTCATGTATTGAACAGGCCTTCAAAGGCAAAAGTATAACACCAATGTATCACAAGACGAACAAAAGCATGACCTCAACCCACAAACCGGGTGATGGTCAGCGTACAATAAAGCATGAACAAATCAGGTATGCCCGTAATCCCTATAATCCCCTAACAGCTTCTTTGTCTTGGGATGATCAGGCTGGACAAGCAATCCCTCTATGAGTAGACTCCTCTGCTTAAGAACTCGCCGCAAGTCGTCGATGGACTCTTCCCATACGCCTTCACCAAAGCACTCATCTAGCTTCCTCTTCTGGGACCGAGCTTCCTTTATGCGGGCCTCTACTTGCTTCAATGCATCTTGAAGGGCATATCTAGTCATGACTTCTTCTTCGTGCTGCCTCCTAGTGGCCTTCAACTGGCTCTGAAGATCGGCGATCTGCTGCTTCAACTTATCTTCCCGTTCCTTGTTGTTAGTAAGAGTGGCATTCCACGTCTTATTGAATGAAGCGATCTCTCGGTGAGCGATGTCCAACGACTTCTTCTTAGCTTCCATCATGTCATGAGAGCTCTTGAAGTCTTGTCCCAGGCGTTCCCGCTTCTCCTTTTCTTTAACCAACTTAGTCTTCAACAAGGTTACCATCTCAGTTTGTTGTTGAAGGGAGTACGCAGCTTCGTTCTTCTCACTTCGAATCCGGGCCAATTCTCTTTCTAGATCTTCATTAACCACCAACAGAGCTTCCTTTTCCTTCACCACTCACTCGTAGACCTCCCTGGAAACCGTGGTTGGCTCTTCTACCGGAATAGGAACTAGGACTGGTGCAGCTGGAAATGGCATCAATATCTGTCTGGCTCTCTCCTGAATCCAAACTTTGTAGGGTGCATACGCCTGGCAATCACTCTTCCCCAACAGCGGTTTCCCTTTTCGGTTAATGCGCGTCCAGGCATGCCGAAGCTTGGCTAGTAGCTCTCCGCTCAAATCACCTGTGAAGTACAGAGATTCTTGTACTTCATCCTCCTGAGGTGGGTTCTTCAGCGCATATCCAAACTGACGGACGAACAAAGATAGGTTGTGGTTGATGCACCCTTTTCTCCCTATCAACGGAACATTAGGATACCCAGCACAACTGCAAATAAGCTCGGACCCCAACAGATCTCGATCAAACCACTTAATGTCTGCAGAAGTTAGCCTCATCATACGCTCTGGCCAGTCAGATGTGGTTGCACTATCCACAAAAGGTCCCTTCAGTGGAAGATGGTTCTTAAACCACATGGACAGCAGAGGCACGCAACAAGAGACATTCTTGCCTCTCCTGTTCTCATTCCTGTAGTGCATCGAATGGTAAAAGTCCCCGATCAGTGTAGGTAATGGGTTACCAGCAGCAAACAGATGAAACGCATCCATGTCCACGAAGTTTGGGAAGTTAGGAAACAACACTATCCCGTAAATGCATAGAGCTAAAATAGCGTTAAAGACCACCCAACACCCATTCTTGGCGTACTCTTGAGCCTTACCAACCAGAAACTGGAGAGAAAAACCCGGAACTCCTCGCCAAGAAGTCATCAACAACTCAGAAGCATCCATATGCAAGGCTTTGGCTAGATCCTCCAACTTAGGTTCAGCGGCAGAGTGAATAAAGGGAACTGCGTTCTGCACCGGCAGCTCAGTAAACTCTACATACTCCTCCATGGTGGGTCCCAAGATAAAGTCAGCGAAAGTGAAACATCTCAAAGTCGGGTCATAGAATTGCATCAGCGTGTACAGCCCATTCAACTTATCATCAGTGGATCTGCGAACCAAACTCAACAGCCGTCCGTAACTCTGCCTGAAGCTTCTACGGACATCCTCACCTGCCAGAGAAATCAGACCCAGGAGTGGAGTAATATCAGGAATAGGTAGCTTGTAGGCAACTGTCATCCTCAAACCCGCCATAATCAATACTCAGAAGTCCAGACACTAGAACTTGGGGATATGCAAATGCACCTGCAGCACAGACACACGTTAATGGGATGCAATGATAATGATCATGCAAACAATGCAATGCAAGCAACATGCAACAGGGACCAAGTGATGTAGCCGAGAAGCCTGAATCATATCGAAGGTCTCAAATCATGGTCTCGGATAAACCCAATATAAAGCTCCACACTGGTCTCTGATAGACCCATAATGTAACTCCAACTGGTCTCTGACAGACCTCAAACCATAACCCTGATTGGTCTCTGATAGACCTCAAATCAAAACTCAGACTGGTCTCGGATAGACCTCACAAATATCCATAAATACCCAGGATCTCTGATCGAGAAATAACCGGTTATCTGAAGGTCTAGTTACCTGCATAACCCCAAACCCTCTCACAGGTGGATGTCCTAGTAACTGACAAAGTATGGCATCCTATGCGGTCGTCGGCGTCACAGACTTTCAGGAGTGACGATACGATTCCCAGAAGGAGTGACATCATCACATCCTGAAGAGGCCTCACTTAGCCAACTTCCAAATGATCGGTCCCCAGAGTCGACAATCCAACTAACCAGCAACCCGAGCCACCCAAAGGGCAGGACAGGAGGCCAACCAGAAGAACCTCGTCTGAGCGTAGATTTCGCGGGACACTAGGACATACAAAGCACGTGCGCGCCCACTAATCTCTACTCTAAGTCTAGGTGCACTCAAGCCCAGGTCCGGCTTATCTCTCCATCATGGAACACCCGTCACAACCCCACAATACAGCAATAATAATGATAATATAATGCTGAAAGGTAAATACAGAAATGTAAATCCATACAAAATCTTCGACGGGCAAACAAACGCTAGGATTGACTCTCTTAAGGGACGTTGGATCCCAAATGCATAAGAACTATCGCAGTCCTTAGCAGCCAGGGGACGTTGGGTCCCCAGCAGAGTCGCCAGCTGTCGCTACTGCGAAAATCGGCGCCGACTGACAGAAGAGTCGCCACCGCGCGTTATTTATCCCAAAGGAGGGAAAGGAAACGCTCGAAGTAAACCTAACGCAAAGACGGGAAAAGGTATGGTCATCGCAACCAAAACCTGGATTCGGGAGTCGGTTACGCAAGGGGAAGGTATTAGCACCCCTCACGTCCATCGTACTCGATGGGATCCACGCTTGCTTGGTTTGTACGGATTACACTTCTATCTAAACTAAAGGATGAGGTCTGAAAAGAAAAGAAAACATGACTCGGCAAAGCATCGCACTTTATGCCTACGTATTCTCGTCTGGAACGAGAAATCAGAGTCAACGTAGTTCGCCTAACTACGGGTGAAGGTGGGTGAAGGTTGCTCGCTAGGATATCGCATCCTATGCCTACGTACTTCCACACGGCATGGAAGATCAGAGCAAACGTAGTTCGGGCTACGCCCGACACAAGCTGTTCAAGTGTTTTTTATGAAAAATCTCACCTTAAACAAAGGTTTTCTTATTGCAAAAAGGTTGATGTCTGTTCAAATCTTTTGACGGAAGAAATGAATTGATTTTGTTATAGCCTTTATTAATGTTTTTCTATTGTTTGAAGAAAGAAAGAAGAGATGACACTCTAAAATCCTAGGGTTAAAAAGGGAATAAAATCTACCCTAATGTTATCATACATGGGTTAACTCCTAATGTCTATCACATCCTCCCTTGAACAAGGAAGAATGGAAGTCCTACGGGAAAGGAAACGAAAGGAAGAAACGGAAATACAAGTAATAACCGCATACAAGTGAACATGAATATAGCAATGGTAAATGCAATGCAAAGGAGGGAGGAAGGTTCATCTCAACCTCAAGCCCATTCATGGATGGAATAAGAAAATATCAAGTGATCATATGCAAAGAATAGAGTGAAAACTCCAAATGAAACGCGTAATTCACTATTTGGAATCGCAACGTGCTATCATGCAAACAAGTCGATAATCGGGCAAGCTACACATACAAATAACAGCCACCTAAGGGTCTTCCAATACCTATAACCTATCTATAATAAGAAATATAAACCACGACGTTCATCACGCAAACACAAAGCAGCCGTTGGAGCCTTAACAAAAATAAAGTCCGTTCGGAAGTCCCAATTACAAGTTCGAATACAAAACATAAGAAAAATAGCAAAAGGTGCTAAAAAATTCAAATAAAAATCTCCAATGCCCTACATCAAGCCACAAACCAGGGGTGAGAGATACCACAAAAATATCCAAAGATAAATGGTCAAACAAGATGAAAATATTGCAAGTTATCTCATGTATACCAAAGGAAAGATTAAAGTGGAGCATGTTAAAGAAAGCATCCAAAACCAATTAAAATGGTACAATAAAATTCCCATAAAAATATATCACAATACCTCAACGTGTGTATGATATCCCTGCAAAAGGATTGACATTTAAATTGTGTTTTGATAGGTCAAAGAAATTCAACAAAATGATAGCACCAGCATTGGCCTTTTTATGACGACCCAAATGTAAAAAATCCAAAGAAAATGTCAAAAAATGGTAAAATTATAATTCCAGTTTTATTAAATCCTAGACATCTCAAAGATTCAGCACAAAAAAATGGGGATCAAAAAGACTAATTTTCCTATTTTTTATGATTATTTAAAGTCAGCATATAAAACAGAAAAATAAAAGAACATATGGAATAGCATGAACACATGAGAAAACAAGAGAAATAGTGAGAATAAATAAAAGTGGCATGAGGCTTATGTGGCCGATTACGTGGCGCAGTGAGAGGCGTTGGATGAATGGAATAAACCTTGACTTGGAAATGCATCCGACGGTGTTAACACCTTCTTCTCCAAATCAAAATTTTCAACTTTGTGAATAGTAACCCGCAGTCCCATGAACATGAGTTTTTTGCTACTTTGAAGCACCATAACTCCATCAATAATTATCCGTTTCGTACAAAATTTTGGTCAAACTTGAAGGAAAAAAATCAAGGAATCCAAATATGGTCTTAGATTTTCTTGAAACTCTCTCTAACTCCCAAAACGTGGCACCTCAAGAAAAACTCAAGAACCAAAAATTGTCATAAAACCCATCTTTTTTGTACTAGAATCCATGTAGACCTTTATGGCAATGGAATGCAATAAAAATAATGCAAGAAAGACTCCTAAATAATGAGTTATGTCGAATTCTTTATACCTCCGAAAAATGGCTTATGGAGCTTCACTCGATCACCAATTCTTTGAGAAAATGATGTAGAATCACTCAACAATACTTGATGAATATGTTTGAAGCCTTGACAAGTCTTGAATTGATGAAAAAGTGAAAATTGGAATTTGAGTTTTCACCACTTTTTCATGTTACTACAAGGTTCCTCTTGCTCCAATTCTCTCAAAAAAAATGATGAACCATCTCTATAATTGTTGTGTAATTGATTGGTGAAGAGAAAAAGTATGGAAAGTGAGAGAAAAAAAAGATTGAAAAAAATGGAAATTCCAAAATGTGAAAGTGTGGGAAAAATGGAAAAAATGGTGAAGAGAAAAAAATTCAATATGATTTGCAAATGGATTCAACATCAACTATCACCAACCTTTACTCTTAATGATCTCAATCCAATATATAGATGATGATTAACAAACTTAGAGGTTTCTAGAATAATCTTGGAGGATTCTAGAAAGTTGTGGAAATTTCATGAACTTCTCATGCCATGATACTTTGAATATCTCTTATCTTATGTCAAAATCTCCTTACATGAGATATGGGAAGTGTATGTAAGCTCCTTGCCTTGAAAATTCATCTTGTGCCAAGTTTTCTATACTTGCCTTATTATGCAAGTAACAAAAATACAAAGCAAGTCCAATTTTTAAATCCTAACTCAAACAAGTGGCTGAACCAATGTCTTTAAAATGATGTTTGGAATCAATTTGGTATATTGGATGACCCATATTGGATTTGTAGATCTCCCAAACCAATTTTTCATTTCAACTTTTTCAACTTATAAGCCATTTTCAAGTCATTTGCACCACTTTTAAAATTCCATGCTCTAAGCTTTTCCAAACTTTCACACCTTCTTTTCTAGCCTTAAAATCCCATTTTGAACAACTTTGATGTTGTGAAGTTTTTCATTTGAAGCTTCCTTGTATGAGTTTTAGGCATATGCTAAGAATGACCTGTAATCCTCAAATGACCAAAATACCCTTAGCTTGCCAAGACCATAAGTAGAGTTCCACAAATCATATGAAGGCATACCATACCATTATAGAAAGCTAAGACAATAAGGAACAGTTCTTATGTTGTCCAGAAATCCATTTGAAGTACCCTTGAAGGTCAAAAGTTGCTTGGAAGACAGACAATTTTCACAGACAAATTTCAGTGCCCTCGAATGACCTGTAACTTGCAAGAGCCATAACTTGAGTTCTATAAATCATCTTGATGACTTCCACCCCTCAAATTAAAGCTATGAAGATATTCTACAAGTTTCATGTGGACCAAGAATTCATATGAAGCTTGTATCTTGAGTTACACTGCTTTGAAGTTTGACCTAAATCAGGGGATTTTACATTGAAACCCTAATTTAGTAACTCCAGTTCTCCTTGACTCCTCTTGATTTTTATTTATCACAACATCATATCCATATCCTTATAGCAAATAATGAATCCCACATTCTTCAAATGATCCTTGATACCCTTCAAAACACCCTAGTTGACTGACTTCAACTGAGGCTCTTGCAATCATTCAAATGACTTGGTTCTCCTTAAAGATGATTCTCTAGACTCTTCATATCATCCATACACACCTCATGCTCTTGGCTCATAGCTCACATTTCCTCTGATGATCCCCCACTAGCTTCAAGATAGGAGAGAATTCACTGATCAACCTGGCAGCTCTTCAAAGCCCAAATTCTTCCCTGATGACCTGAGTAGACTTGAATATGAATGAAACCCTTGGATATACCTCTTGAGATAGGAATAGCACTTGATTCCCTGATTAAGATAGCTTGCTCATGCTATGCAATGCAGATGAATACACTATGCACATGATGACAATGCAAATGACTATGCAATTGAAACATAAACCTAGGTTAGAAAAGGTTGGGCAAATTTTGGGGTGCAACAGCTGCCCCTATTCAAGCGACTTGGACCCGACTGGATGAAGAGCGCGCAGCCTTCAGACAATCGAGGTACGAGACGGTTGAATACGAAAGAACCCGAAAATTTGCCAACCGCAAAAATAAATTGCGAAAACGACTACTGCTTGAGAAAACCCTGGGAACTGGCTTCTGTTGTCACGACAACAGCTAGCCATCCATATGTCAAATAAACTGATGTTGTCCGCAGGCCACTCCATTCCGAAGAAATGAGCATACACCACATAACGAGAAATTGTTGATATCACTTATCAATCTTTGTTGATCTCACTTATCAACCTTTGTTGATCTCACTTATCAACCTCTGTTGATCTCACTTATCAACTGAGCGCACGCTAACCAGCGGGAGAATATTGACTTCACTTGTCATGTTGACTTCACTGATCAACTTTTCGTATCCTTGATCTCGTTTCGCAACGGCTACCATGAACCCTCATGAAAACTTAATCACGACAACCACCTGAATTTACTCAATCAAAACCTTCCAACATCACCATCTCTTTATCGATTTACAGCCTGACCACCCTCACTCGTCGTGGAAATACCCACCATACAAACATTTCGGATCACCACCACCGGAAACAACTTCACTCGGCCCTAACTCAATGATGTTGAAGCAACGACTCTGACTCGACGAAAGCTGTAACAGTGACACCTTCGACCTTGTAACACAAACTCGACGACACCCTTTTTTCGTTTCAAGTCCAACCACAACAACAACAGAGCTCGCATATGGTTCTATTTTCGATGACGATATAACTCAATCCAGACGAATTTAAGCGTTTTGAAGCCAACTCAACATCATGGCTTGAGGTCGAAAGTAGCGGCGACGACATCATTACAACAACAAAGCGGTATTAGCCTCTGCGACAACGGCAAGAAAAAACTTGTCAACATGATTTCTGTCTTCAGCTCAGCAAGTCGCATTCGGATCTCGGTTGGTTTTTCTTGTGTTTAACCGTGAATAATGTTTTTTTCTGTGTTCTTTTAAAGTTTTATCTCATTTTAAGTTGATGTCATTATTGTCGATTTGTCCAAAAGTTAACATTGAAGTTTATTCAGTTAACGCATTGCTGTTTGTTGTGACTGTGATTTTGGTCCTTAGATGGCTTACTGAAAAAACATGGAGAGAGTTTATCATGATATATCAGTATTGTGTTGTTGTTCAGTATTCACTTTAACTTTGATTGGATTAAGATGCATATTCATGTCTCATGTGCATATTAGGAGTTGTTATGGTTATTATCAGTTCATGTTATTCGTTAACTTTGATTCTGTTTGGATGCGATTTGTGAATCTTCTCACAGGATTAGTTGTTCTACCGATCCTCGCTTATTTTGGTTATTCGTTATGTATTGACTAGAGTGATTCTGACACTGCCTGGAGATTTGCTGAGATTGTTTGATTAGCATTAATAAAAATGGCTTATACTGAGAGAATAAGTTGTTGGTAATTTAGGTGTTACAATATCACCAAGTTTCAAACTGTGCGATGGTAAAATTGAACGACGTAGCAGCGGCAAGATGGTGATGTCGTTTGTGTTTCAATATAATTCTGTTTTATCTGTTATTGTTTCCCTAAAGCTTGTGTTTTGTGCTGTTGTCTATGGCTTGCTCTGTATGCAGGTGTGAGTTTTAAAAGGATTCGATTCAAGTTGGCTTCTGTTGTGGCACTTTCATGTTGAGGATGTGCCCATCTATTCCATCGACAGTGACAGCAATCACACACGAGCGGAAATACGCACATTTTGTTTGTTTTTCGTATGACCATTGTTGGTATTTAATGTCTCTGTTTTCAGACTATTGTTGACATGGCCAAGTTCCAGTCTCGAGTTGGTCAAGCAAATTGAGGTATGCCGGCAAGTTTCGCTGCGAGTTCGCCATCGAGCTAGATTCGACCACATCGCCGCCTCGTCGCAGTAATAACTCGAAAACAATTTTCTACTGTTGTGATTAAGATGTTCTATTCTAATTTGAATACGTTCATTGCTGTTATTTTGCTGTTAGCAAAACATGTTGCTGTCCTGATTGTGCTTATACGGTTGGGTTTAATTATTCATTTTCAGTTTTGTTTTTGATTATGAAAGGTTAAACTTAGAAGAATATATGTAGCTGCCGTCTTACCTAGTTGTTCTAACAAGTTTCAATGAATGCTGCTAATTTCGTTTTGCTTTATCAAAAAGAACAGGTTGCGACTTCGAACTTCGACAGCAGAAACATGGATTCCAAGTGTATAGAGCTGCAGTTTATCAACAACAGCTTTAACTTTGTGTTTATGATGTCGCAACTCAACGACAGCTATGGCCACTGCAAATTGCCGCCGTTTTGAAGGTGTTAAGTTTCATTTCCGACCACAACACAACAGGCGCAACAATGAAACTTTCGCATCAATAAGTTCCATCATAACAGCTCAGAAACTTGCATTCAATTCTGTTTCCATAAGGATTGTTTTGTTGTCTGTTGTTAACTTCATGTGCAGGTTTCAAATCAGATGTGGCCCAATTCTGTTTCTAATACCTTCCCCTCACGTAACCGACTCCCGAACCCGGAGCATGGTTGCGACAGCCCTGTTCCTATCCTTTCGTTTTTTTAAGAGGTTTTCTCGATATTTTCCTCTCCCGTTTATTTGGAAAAAATAAAGTTCGGTGGCGACTCTGTCGAACCGCATTTCCGCGCCTTTCGCGCGAGGGTCGTATGTTCGAATGAATTTTCGAGGTGCGACAGCTGGCGACTCTGCTGGGGAGATTGCTCCATGCAAAGAGAGAGTCGAGCCTATCTTTTGGTTTGTGAGGAGTGTTTGTTTTTTTATTTGTTTTCTTTTTGTATTTGTTCTCTTGTAGATTTTATTTGTGCTTGTTATCTGGGCTTGTTGGTTTTTGGGATGACATCATAAGTAAGGCTCTACGCCCGAGCTTTGGTAAAAGCAGAGAGAACACATAGTTTAGAATTTTTAGTCGAGTAGTGTTAGTCTCCGAGGAATTTCTCCTTATGGGCCTAGCATGAAAGCTCCTCCAGAGGAGACCTATTCGTAGATCTCGTTGTAACGTAGCTAGCCTGTTGCACGACTTGATTAACGAAGGGTCCGTGATTCTGGGAACCTTTTGTTAGCACCAATTTCGATATTGGTGGTCGTGTAATGTTAGTCTCCAAGGACTCGCTCCTTGTGCGCCTAGCATGAGGACCCCGCTCAGGAGAGACCTTATCGTCATTATCGTCGTAATACAGCCAGCCTGTTGCGTGACGCTAATACGACTAGTGTCCGTGATCCTGGGAACCAAACATAGAAACCATCCCGTAAGTGGGTTTATGGGTAGAATGTTTAGATCTTCCCACATAGGTCGTACCTGTCAGTTTCTTTGATCGGGAATTATGGTTACTTATCTATTATAGTTACCAGTTTCAGGAGCTGTTCGAACTATGATCTTGTGATCCTGGATCTTGTATCTTGCATTGTATCTTGCATATCATTCGCATTGCATTTCATATGTTGTGCATTTTGCATTTCCAGTCCTTCAACAGAATCTTATGACTTCGTTCCTTCTTCTCCAGTAAATCGAGTCGATTCCCGACACCAGTACGCAACTAGAGCCAATACAAGATGAACAATGGAGCAGATTTAGCAAGAACAAATTGCTATCAGGAAGGAGCTGGAATCCCTCAACAGAAAGATGGATCAGATCTTCGAAACCCTCTCCATAACTAGAAAGGAATCAGAACAGCGAACCGTTCAACGACCGCGTCAGCAAAATCAACACAGAACATGGAAGCCAGAAAGACTATTTGATAGTCTTCCAATGACATATGCAGATATCTTTGCTCAATTAATGGAGAAAAAGGCTATCGTCCCGAGAGATCTAACTCCCCCAACTATCCTTCCTGCTGATTATGACGCGAATGCTCATTGTGAGTTCTATAAGGGCGCTCCAGGTCACAACATTGAGAATTGCAGGTTTCTCAAGCACAAAATTCAAAATCTGATTGACAAGGAAGCTCTCACCTTTGATGGGAAGTATCTCAGTGCCATCAACGACCCGATGCCACCAGCCAACTAGTGCTAACATCATATCAAGTCCAGTCAAGTTCATTCTCTGAAGAAGGCCGTCATGCTGCCATTTAATCTTTCGTTTTCCTTATGTTTTGTCTTTGTTTGTGTTAGTACTATATGCTTTGAACAATTGCCATTTCGTATTTGGTTTTCATTAATGTATCGTTTATGCGTGTTTTGAATTAGTTATGTCGTATTCACTCATTTCTACTTATCACCAACACATTTATTCACTCCACTCTATTCACTGTTGTTTAGCTTAATTTGAGGGAGGATGATGAAAACGAGATACCCATAATTGCAAACTGTATGCTTTCAGACCGAATCTCGTCAATGATGTACAGGCATTGCTTCAATTCCCCTAAACACTGGAGACATAAGGAGTTAATCCCTAGTAGACCACTTTGAGCCTAGAAGTAGTAGTTTCCTTCGGATATTCAAACCTTTACACTCAACCTGGGGCAGGGTAGTGTTCAGCTAATCCAACTCCGCACTCGAATCAACAAAAGAAAAATCCAGAAGACGGTTGTTCATCAAAGACTCATGATATGGCAGTCACAATCGTCCAATAAAAAAAATAAAAAAAATAAAAAAAAATAAAAAATATCATCAAAGGCCTACTAAGTCAAACACCCCAGAGGGGACTTAGGAAAAATCAAGGCAATCCCGATGGATCTGACAAACAAAATCAATCCATGCAAAAGTTAGGGATCAAAAACAAAAGCAAAAGAGGACCCCGAAACCCTCAACAAAAAAGCGAAAAAAGATTCAGTGGCCACCCAAGTCAAGGGGCACTGACATCCATCAAAAAACCAAAATAAGGTGACTGCCATGACGAGCAAACCTTGAATCATCAAGCTTACACCGTCCAGACAAGTGTAGAATTAACTGAGCGTAGGACTGGAGATCATTAAGAAGAAGGGGTGGGTACAAATCATACTTTGAGCCTAATATCCTTTGTTTCATAACCGTGAACCAGACCACGTTATAGCCCTCGAAAGACCTAATTGAGGCGAGGTTTATTCTGAAAGCATACTATCGCGAGGTTGCGTAACCTGACTCCTCACATGATTGCTAATTATCAGCATTGGTGTCTTTATTCTTGCCATATCTTTTGCACCAATCAAAATCAGCGCAACGTTTGGGCTAACGGTCCATTCGTCTCACAGTCACAATCCTCCAATAAAAAACACTTTTTCAGATCTTGCATCGAACTTTTCATTAATATTACCATTTATGAATGTACAATTTTAATTGCAAATCAGTTCTAGGTATTCAAAGACACTCCAGCAAGGGGAAATCGAGGAGGAACTTGACTTTCACTAGCATACACGAAGCAAGACTACCTCAGAACCCCCAGGCTGGGGCAAATCACTCAACAGCTCGAGCAGGGGCAAGTCATCCGAGTTCAACTTCCATATGTCAGAACTGGTTAATCTGGGGCAGACCATTGCCATGTTCCGACTGGGGGCAAGACCAAGTTGTCCTGGCCGTCAAGCAGAGTTGCAACCTTCTCTGAAGCCAATTCACAACAAGTCACCAAGTACCTAGACTTGAGGCATATAGAGTATCCTCGCCTGTGTCAATCATGGCGTCTTCAGCAAATTGCGTGTCGAGGAAGTCAATCCCTCCCACCACCCGAAGTCCAATTCGCTTTGGCAACTACCCAAAGGCCACCACACTGGCGCCTCCACCTGCATTTCTAAAATACCTGTCTGCAATCATATACATCATACGCATCGCATTCGACTTCATACGCATCTTGCATCATATGCATACTCCAATCATACCATTCTTCCCCAAGCTCTTGCATCTCCGCACGTCAGCATTTGCACTTGCACGTCCACTCATATGGAATATCATTTATCATCCAGCATTCATATATGCAAGTCAAGGTCCAGGATCAATCTTGAAGATTTCCAATACCATCATCATCCCGGTCAGGGGCATCCTCCACAAAGGTCGTGGATTTCTCCCACGAATATCAGGAGCTTCAAAGTAATCATCAGCCCAATCAGGGGCAATCTTCTGCAATTGTGGGTCTCTCCCATCGAAATTCAAAGACATTCAAATCAAGATTCAGCCTAGTCAGGGGCATTCTTTTCAAGACCATGGGTATTTCCCATGACGTATTTCAACCTCGTGGTCGATCAGATCTTCAAGTTAATATACATCCCAGCCAGGGGCATACCATTCAAGACCATGGGCGTTCTCCACGAAGTTGGTCAACCTTTTGTTGGGCAAATCCAAGAAATTTAATGCAAGATCCAGTCCGAGCAGGGGCACCTTCAGCAGAACCGTGAGCGTTCCTCACGAAGTTGTTCAACCTTTTGTTGACCAAGACAAGACATTTCAAGACAAACCCAGCCCAGTCAGGGGCATCCTCTTCAGAATTCATGGGCGCAGCCATGAAATCATTTCAGCAAAACTATGATCGCCACAAAGACGGTGGGCGTACCCCGTTGACTCATTTCAATTCAATCTTCCTCTTGGGTGTTCCCTAATGAGTTGTATCTAGTAAGCGTGACCATTGTCAATTGCCTTACTATCATCCTTTTGGTGATAGTCGAACCTCGTCAGTTCAACCTAGCCTGCATCCTTTTAGTGTTGGTAAACTTCAAATCTGTGTTGTCCTATCATCCTTTTGGTGATAGCGACCTGTGTATTGTGTTTCGCTCTACCATCCTTTTGGTGGTAGGTCTGGCATTTCGTTGATGTAAGATTGCGCGATGTTTTGTTTGTGTTTTCGCTCCACCATCCTTTTGGTGGTGGGTCTGGCATTTCGTCAATGTCAGATTGCGCGATGTTTTGTTTGTGTTTTCGCTCCATCATCCTTTTGGTGGTGGGTCTGGCATTTCGTTGATGTCAGATGGCGCGATGTTTTGTTTGTGTTTTCGCTCCATCATCCTTTTGGTGGTGGGTCTGGCATTTCGTCGATGTCAGATTGCGCGATGTTTTGTTTGTGTTTTCGCTCCATCATCCTTTTGGTGGTGGGTCTGGCATTTCGTCGATGTCAGATTGCGCGATGTTTTGTTTGTGTTTTTGCTCCATCATCCTTTTGGTGGTGGGTCTGGCATTTCGTCGATGTCAAATTGCGCGATGTTTTGTTTGTGTTTTCGCTCCATCATCCTTTTGGTGGTGGGTCTGGCATTTCGTTGATGTCAGATTGCGCGATGTTTTGTTTGTGTTTTCTCTCCATCATCCTTTTGGTGGTGGGTATGGCATTTCGTCGATGTCAGATTGCGCGATGTTTTATTTGTGTTTTCGCTCCATCATCCTTTTGGTGGTGGGTCTGGCATTTCGTCGATGTCAGATTGCGCGATGTTTTGTTTGTGTTTTCGCTCCATCATCCTTTTGGTGGTGGGTCTGGAATTTCGTCGATGTCAGATTGTGCGATGTTTTGTTTGTGTTTTCACTCCATCATCCTTTTGGTGGTGGGTCTGGCATTTCGTCGATGTCAGATTGCGTGATGTTTTGTTTATGTTTCGCTCCATCATCCTTTTGATGGTGGGTCTGGCATTTCGTCGATGTCAGATTGTGCGATATTTTGTTTGTGTTTTCCTCCGTCATCCTTTTGGTGGTTGGGTCTGGCATTTCTTCGATGTCAGATGGTGCGATTGTGTTTACCCTATCATCCTTTTGGTGGTAGTGGTTGGTGTGTGCCATATCCTCCTTTTGGTGGTAGTGGTCATATGTGTTTTATTCCATCATCCTTTTGGTGATGGCAACCTTTTGCATATTATTTACAGTTTAAGTCGAGATTCCCATTCATCAAGTATTTTCAATTCTCCAACATCTCTTTTTCTTTCGGACAAATTCAGGGTCTTCTTCATATCTAATTGACTTCTACCTCAGAGATCTGGATGCTGATGCAGTTCATCCCCCTATGTTTATGTCGATTAGATAGGGGCATCTGTCATACCCTAAATTTGTCCTACCCTTTTTTAAATATTTTCATTTTTTATTCTTACTTCATGTTTTGCATTGCTCGCTTATTTTCTTGTTATTTAGACACGTGTCTGCTTGCAATTGGTTGATTTTTCAGAACTGTATCTTTTTGACCAATTAAGAGGTGACACGTGGCTTAAACTTAATTTTGTGAATATTACTTTCTTAATTTTTTTTAAGTGTTACTAATAACATTTTAATAATTATATTTTTGTTTTTTTCATAAATTTTAGTTTGTTTTATATATTTGGATATTTATTTAATAGTTATTGTTAATGTTTATTTATTAATTTAATTATGTTAATTAGTAGTGTATTTATTAATTTGTATCAATAGCATTTGGTTTTATTATTAATATAAAAAATAAAAAGGATCAGATTTTTTTTAGAGGATGGAAGGCCCGGGCCCGTTAGGGTTTTGGGTTCAGCACACTATAAGGAAAGGGGGAAAGTTAATTCAGAAAAACCTGAGGACACTGTTCATGACTCCCAATTCACCCCAAATCTGCCGCCGCAATCCCAACAGAAGACCCTAAAATTGAATCCACCATTCACTCCTTGATCTCGTTTCGCAACGGCTACCATGAACCCTCATGAAAACTTAATCACGACAACCACCTGAATTTACTCAATCAAAACCTTCCAACATCACCATCTCTTCACCGATTTACAGCCTGACCACCCTCACTCGTCGTGGAAATACCCACCATAGAAACATTTCGGATCACCACCACCGGAAACAACTTCACTCGGCCCTAACTCAATGATGTTGAAGCAACGACTCTGACTCGACGAAAGCTGTAACAGTGACACCTTCGACCTTGTAACACAAACTCGACGACACCCTTTTTTCGTTTCAAGTCCAACCACAACAACAACAGAGCTCGCATATGGTTCTATTTTCGATGACGATATAACTCAATCCAGACGAATTTAAGCGTTTTGAAGCCAACTCAACATCATGGCTTGAGGTCGAAAGTAGCGGCGACGACATCATTACAACAACAAAGCGGTATTAGCCTCTGCGACAACGGCAAGAAAAAACTTGCCAACATGATTTCTGTCTTCAGCTCAGCAAGTCGCATTCGGATCTCGGTTGGTTTTTCTTGTGTTTAACCATGAATAATGTTTTTTTTCTGTGTTCTTTTAAAGTTTTATCTCATTTTAAGTTGATGTCATTATTGTCGATTTGTCCAAAAGTTAACATTGAAGTTTATTCGGTTAACGCATTGCTGTTTATTGTGACTGTGATTTTGGTCCTTAGATGGCTTACTGAAAAAACATGGAGAGAGTTTATCATGATATATCAGTATTGTGTTGTTGTTCAGTATTCACTTTAACTTTTATTGGATTAAGATGCATATTCATGTCTCATGTGCATATTAGGAGTTGTTATGGTTATTATCAGTTCATGTTATTCGTTAACTTTGATTCTGTTTGGATGCGATTTGTGAATATTCTCACAGGATTAGTTGTTCTACCGATCCTCGCTTATTTTGGTTATTCGTTATGTATTGACTAGAGTGATTCTGACACTGCCTGGAGATTTGCTGAGATTGTTTGATTAGCATTAATAAAAATGGCTTATACTGAGAGAATAAGTTGTTGGTAATCTAGGTGTTACAATATCACCAAGTTTCAAACTGTGCGATGGTAAAATTGAACGGCGTAGCAGCGGCAAGATGGTGATGTCGTTTGTGTTTCAATATAATTTTGTTTTATCTGTTATTGTTTCCCTAAAGCTTGTGTTTTGTGTTGTTGTCTGTGGCTTGCTCTGTATGCAGGTGTGAGTTTTAAAAGGATTCGATTCAAGTTGGCTTCTGTTGTGGCACTTTCATGTTGAGGATGTGCCCATCTATTCCATCGACAGTGACAGCAATCACACACGAGCGGAAATACGCACATTTTGTTTGTTTTTCGTATGACCATTGTTGGTATTTAATGTCTCTGTTTTCACACTATTGTTGACATGGCCAAGTTCCAGTCTCGAGTTGGTCAAGCAAATTGAGGTATGCCGGCAAGTTTCGCTGCGAGTTCGCCATCGAGCTAGATTCGACCACATCGCCGCCTCGTCGCAGTAATAACTCGAAAACAATTTTCTACTGTTGTGATTAAGATGTTCTGTTCTAATTTGAATACGTTCATTGCTGTTATTTTGCTGTTGGCAAAACATGTTGCTGTCCTGATTGTGCTTATACGGTTGGGTTTAATTATTCATTTTCAGTTTTGTTTTTGATTATGAAAGGTTAAACTTAGAAGAATATATGTAGCTTCCGTCTTACCTAGTTGTTCTAACAAGTTTCAATGAATGCTGCTAATTTCGTTTTGCTTTATCAAAAAGAACAGGTTGCGACTTCGAACTTCGACAGCAGAAACATGGATTCCAAGTGTATAGAGTTGCAGTTTATCAACAACAGCTTTAACTTTGTGTTTATGATGTCGCAACTCAACGGCAGCTATGGCCACTGCAAATTGCCGCCGTTTTGAAGGTGTTAAGTTTCATTTCCGACCACAACACAACAGGCGCAACAATGAAACTTTCGCATCAATAAGTTCCATCATAACAGCTCAGAAACTTGCATTCAATTCTGTTTCCATAAGGATTGTTTTGTTGTCTGTTGTTAACTTCATGTGCAGGTTTCAAATCAGATGTGGCCCAGCAGTTGCTCTTATCAACCATGACTTGAAGCCAGTACCAGAGAAGGATAGTTGATGTTGAAGCTCTTGCAGAGCTGACTTTTAGTTCTTCAGTCCGCAGTAATGAGAGCTGAATGATTGCGCATCAAGTCCAAGAATGACAGGTCAATGAACAGCAGTGTGCGTATTCAACGGCGATGGTGTTCAACTGCAGTGCAGCCACGATACAAGCAATGACAATAACATCGGTACTTCAACAGTGGTAGCAGATGCGTGACAAGCAGGGTCTAAAGTCATGACGACCTAGTTCACCCGAGTCCAAAATGCGAAGTCGGCGTGGTGAATCTCCGTATCCTTTGGTTTAATAGTATTCAACGCCCGATTAGGCTTGATTGATATTAGTGACCATTGTATTTAAGCATTGTTTTTAAGGCATTTTGTGATTGTTTTTTTGTTGTCGTTCTAAAAAACTTGGCCGAATATCCGACGTGACGTCGTTAATATTCGGGTTGTTATGTTAAAGTTCAATATTAAGCATATCCTGTTATTTTCTTGTAGTTTTGTTTATTTTCTGTTACAATATCAACATGCTGCCCTGTTTTATCAGTTTGTGGAAGCTCTATATTTGAGTTTATATGCCGCTAATCATAGTTGAAGACTTTGGGGTAGTATTTCTGTCATTTACTGGTTGGCAGGTTGCAATTCCTAGTGGGAATAACTGAACCTGTTAGAAAACTTGGCATTTACTTTCTTTCCCTTTTTTTTAAAGATAAAGAGTTATAATTATTAACTATTTTATTAAAATCTTAATCATGATTAGTAATTATTTAAAAAGCTAAAATGTTTTGTACATAATTGTAAAAATATATGACTAATATTCGTTTAATTTATTATCTTTTTTTATTTTTATTTTTTAAATTTCAGACTCGGAATCGAAACCGTTATAGTTTTTTTTTCTTCGCATCGTTGTAACGTATAAGTCTACGTATGAGTTCACGTCTAATTTCTTTAGTTTTTACATTCTTAAGACTTTTTAGCATTTCTAACATCAATAAATTATTTTCTAAACAAAAATCACCTTTTATTCAATATTATTAATGGCTTTTTTTATATATTGATATTTTAAATTTTTTCAAACAAAGATCTATAGTCATTTCAAAATACATTTTTTAAACTCTATTAAGTTTTCTTTTCAAAACTTTTAATTCAATCACGAAAATTAAACTCTTAAGGTCTAGCACCTCTTGGGTTTTTGAATAATTATTATTGGGGCGTACGCCTTGGATAATATTGTTCGTTTTTCGTTATGCTCTCAATTATTTGAACAAAAATATATCATAGGAGTCTAGCACTCCGTGTGATATTTTCATTGTTTATTCAAACAATATTTCCTAAATTAAATCAAAACCATCCCCAAAACCAATAATTTTTCTAATCTTTATCCAACTTATTTTTATCAAATCACGACACAAATTAAATCTTTGAAGTCTAGCACTTCTGGGATTTTTGGACGAACATTATTGAGGTGTACACCTTAAATAATATGTCGTTCTATTCTTTGTTTAGTACGCTATTTTGGACAAAGAAATACCATAGGAATTTAGCATTTTGTGTGATATTTTTGTTGTTTATCCAAACATTTTCAAAATGGTGTTATCGAGATCTAGCATCTCGATAATATTCTGATTAATTGATTGTAAGGCCGACGTCTCATTTATCAAATAATTGTCACTTCTCCTAAACTATTTTCGAAATTCATTTTTGTATTCTCACCTCTCGTGCCGCAAATTCTTTTCATACCTCATTTCAATCCAATTTATATTTGAAACAGTTCCTCGATTCAAACTTCGAAAGGAGGAGGTTCTTGGAATCTGGCATTCCTTGTGCCTTCGAATGAATAATTCTCGAGGCACGCCTTTGAGTTGTTATTCGCTCAACCTTTCGACTCTTTCAAATTCAATCATTTTCAAACATTCTCCTAAGTCGAATGCTCGTCCGCATTCGCAACCTACATTTCGTTCACGACTCCTCGTGGTTCTTGATATAAGGGGCACCCTCAGGGACTAATATCATTTCTCACAACCCTAACATTTGACACGTCGTCAAGTCGGTTCCATTTTCAAACAAATCCTCGACACGTCGTCGAGCTGTCCAAAACAACTTCCTTTTGGCCTCGCATGCCATTTTCCGATTCGATCCTTTCATAAACATTTCCAAAACTTACGAAAGAGGGATATTCTCAGAATTTAGCATTCTTTGAATATTCGAATGAGTAACTCTTGAGGCACGCCCTTGAGTTGTTATTAGTTCATTCTTTCAATTTCAAAACATTCAACTTTTTATCTTCAACTTACTCAGTCAATTCCCGAAAGAACTGAGTTCTTGGAATCTCGCATTCCTTGAATTCTTGAGTGACAAGCTCTTGAGGCGCGCTCTTGGGTTGCTTGTCAGTCACCCTTTCGTCTCTTTCTCAAACCTCCAATCTATTCAACCTCATCCTTTTCGTGGTCGTTACCACGAACTACGGACGCTCTGATTCTTTATTCATTCTTGAATATAAGATACGTAGGCATAAGATTGCGATGATCTTGGCGAGCACACTTCTATACATCTTCGATTTCCCCCATCCTTTCCCGTAGTCGAACTACGACGCTCTGATTTCTCATTCTCGTCCGAATGAGCATACGTAGGCACAAGGGCCCCAATCCTTGGCGAGCACCCTATCCTCTAACCACCCATATCTCCTTTGCGTCTTTAACCTTTTAACCTACCAAACCTACCTTTAGCAACGAGAAGAAAACAAGTAAACCTAAAACAACACTCCCCACAATTACCTTAAGAGGTTCCCTTCGAGTACGACGGACGCGAGGGGTGCTAATACCTTCCCCTCACGTAACCGACTCCCGAACCCGGAACATGGTTGTGACAACCCTGTTCCTATCCTTTCGTTTTAAGAGGTTTTCTCGATATTTTCCTCTCCCGTTTATTCGGGAAAATAAAGTTCGGTGGCGACTCTGTCGAACCGCATTTCCGCGCCTTTCGCGCGAGGGTCGTTTCTCCGAAATGTCTCCGTGATTTTTTCGAGGTGCGACACTAAGAACAACACATGTTTTCTTTTTACAAGACCATGACACTATATCATTTCATAAGATATGACATGTGCCACTTATTATTTTCCAATCAGGTTTACAACCTGCATAATCTCAATCAGAATAACCAACCAAATCACATACACTAACTTTAGGATACCATAACCTGACATTTGTTGTTCCCTTGAAGTGCTTCATGATCCTTCTTATGGAGGAGAGATGAGATTCCTTTGGATTTGCTTGAAATCACACACAATGACAAACATTAAGCATTATGTCAGGATGGCATGTCGTCAAATTAAGTGAAGAGCCAATCATACCTCGAGACCTTGTTATATCAATAGGAATACCATATTTGTCTTGATCAACATATATTCTGGAACCCATTGGAGTAGCTATTTCTTTATAATTTTCCATATCAAATTTCTTCAACAATTCCTTGCAATACTTGAATTGGTTGATGAAGATGTCATTTTTTAATTGCTTGATTTGAAGTCCAAGGAAATATTTCATCTTACCCATCATGGACATCTTGAATTCTCCTTTCATTATCAATAAAAATTATTCACATAGATCTCTATTTATTAATTTAAATATAATATTGCCAATGTAGATTTGAACCAATAAAGTATGATCTTTGATTTTCTTAATGAATAATGTAGCATAAACTTTACCTTTTTCAAAACCTTTTTTCATAAAGAAAGTTGCTAAGTATATCATACCAATCTCTTGGTGCTTTATTTAATCCATAAAGAGCCTTTCTCAACTTGCAGACACGTGAATGATTCTTGAAGTCTTCAAAATCGGGAGGTTGTTTGGCATAGACTTGTTCATTTATATATCCATTCAAGAAGGCACATTTGACATCCATTTGGAATAACTAAAAATTTAATGAAAAAGCATAAGCAAGTAAAAAACGAATAGCTTTTAACTTTGCGACCGAAGCAAATGTTTTTTCAAAGTCGATTCCTTCTTCTTGATTGTATCCTTGGGCAACCAATCTTGCCCTGTTTTGAACAATTATACCATTCTTATCAAGTTTATTCTTAAACACCAATTTGGTACCAATGATGTATTTACCACTTGGTCTAGGAACAAGTTCCAAAGTTGGTTTCTTTCAAATTGATTTAATTCTTCTTGCATGGAAAGTATTCATTGGACATCCTCCAAGGCTTCATTAATCTTCGAAGGTTTTATTTGAGAAACAAATGCTATATTTAAGCAAGCATCCTTGAGATTTAGCATTGTTGAAACTTCTTTCCTAATGTTACCAATAACTTTGTCGATAGAGTGATCACAATGGGTTCTCCATTCTTGAGGAATATCACTTTGATTTTGCTTTTATTGAATTATTTCCTCTTTGTGTTTCGATTGTTCAGCTTTATCATCTTTAACAAATTTCTTCCGCAGGTACTTTTAAAATATCATCATCATTACAAACAACCATATCCTCCTTGGAGGGGTTAGACTCATCAAGAGATACATGCATAGATTGTTTAATAGTTAAAGTTCTTTTATTATAGATTTTATATGTCTTACTTGTGAGAGAGTAACCAAGAAATACACCTTCTTCGGATTTCTCATTGAGCTTAAAGAGATTGTCTTTGTCATTTTTTAAGACAAATCACTTACATCCAAAAACATGAAAGTGAGGAACGTTTGGATTTCTTTCCTTGAAGAGTTCTTATGGAGTATTTTTCAAGATTGGCCTAACGATAACTCGGTTTCTTGCATAAGATATCGTGCTTACCGCATCCGTCCAAAAGTATTTTGGTAGATTGGAGTCACATAGCATGCTTCTTGCAAGTTCAACTAGGGATCAATTCTTTCTTTCAATTGCTTCATTTTGTTCGAGGAATCCTCGGTGCTGAAAAATTATTAAAGATGTCATTTTCTTCACAAAACTCTTCAAATGATGCATTTTGGAATTCTCCACCATGATCACTTATTGTTGATGCAATCTTCAAGGATTTTTAATTTTGTACTTGCTATGCGTACTTCTTTAATGCCTTGAAGGCGTCCCTTTTCTGTACTAAAAATAATTTAAAATAATATCTAGAAAAATCATCGACAATAAATAAGGCATATACATTACATCCAAAGGTTCTTATCCTTGATGGATCAAGCAAGTCCAAGTGCAACAATCGAAGTGGCCTTGCAGTTGTTAGCACATTCTTTGGCTTGAAAGTTGATTTGGTTTGATTTCCTTTTTGACATGCATCACATAATTTATCTTGGAAGTTTTTTCATCTTTGGTAAACCAATAGCAAGATCATGTTTGACTAATTTGTTTAAATATTTCATATGCTTATGAGCAATTCTCTTATGGCAAATCCATGCATCATTATTGCTTACCATAAGACATTTTATTTTCAAAGATAAATCATCTAGAAATCACGAAAGTGTTGTAAATTCTTTTACCTATAAGTTTTAACTCATGTGTGACTTCATCTTCAATTAAGTCGTCATCTTTGGTGAAATTGGTTTTGAAGCCTCTATCACAAATTTAGTGTATGCTAAGAAGATTGTACTTTAGTCCTTCTACATAAAGTACATTTTCAATATTTCTGAAAGGTGGTGATCCAATTTTGCCTATACCAAGAATTTTTCTTTTGTTATTGTCTCGATTTGTGACATATCTCTTGGCCTTTAGATTTAGAGATAAAAATTTGTTTATATATCTGGTCATGTGCTTAGAATAATCACTATCAAGATACCATAAATTTGTAGTGGTCTTCAAGCAAAACCTACCAAAACAAATCAATATTTATTTGGTACTCAGAGTGTCTTGCGTCCTTGATAATTTGTTTCTTTCTAATACACACATAATGGCCACTAGAAATCCTAAAATTCCTTATATAGCAAGCATTAGGTGTATGACATTTTAAATCATAATAGAAACATGTAGGAACAAAGTTACTTTTATATCTAGGAACATAAGACCTTTTTTGAACAAATATTTTCTTAGGATGATGATTAGCATTTTGCACTTTATTCAACTTCTTTTTATTGGATTGGTCATTTGCCTTAACAAAGATAGTTTTGCTAGTGCTTGGTTTGTCAAATTTTGAATAACCAATTCTACTTTTATCATTGGGATATCTTTGTCTACTAAGGACACATTACAATCCAATTTGTCCCTTTTATATCTTTTAATAACTCTTTTTAACTGAACAATTTGAAAAGAAAATGAATTACACTCATTGCATGTAGAATTATTTTTTCTTTATCAAAATCTTTTTGCATTGTGTCAATCTACTCTTCAAGAGATGAGATTTGTTTCTTTTATGTTGACACTAGTTTGTACATGATTTTACATTCATTGAGTTAATTCATCTATTGCTCATTGTGCATCATTATCATAAGAAAGTTTTTCGTTACTAACCTCATCTTCTTCATCTTTGGAATGATGTGACGCCATCGATGCAAGATTAGCACATTCTTCACTTTCCAAATCGGATGATCAACATACTTCATTATCATCCCATACAATATAAGCTCTTTTAGATTTTGATTATTTTCTCTCTTTATGATCATTTTTCTTAGCAAGTTTTGGACAATCCGACTTCATGTGTCCTTACTTTCCACATTCAAAGCAAGTGAAACTTTGGGTTAACGTAGAAGCTTCCTTGTTCTTGAAAATTTTCTTCTGTTTTGTAAAGTTTAAAAATGTATCATTATTGAAAAATTTGCCTAACTTTTTTACAAGAAGAATGAAATTCTCATCTTCATTCTAAATGTCTTCTTCCAATTCTTCTCTTGAATCAACCTTTAAAGCAATACTTATGATTCTCTAGTCTACCAAATTCAATCTTATGCTCTTGATGTTTTTCGAAGAATCAAAGTGCTGAAGTGTTAAAGATACCTCAAGTGAAAACATCATGTATAAAATTATCCATACTCTCTACAAACATAATCAAAATACTAATTTCACGACTAAGCTTGATTCATCTATTAAAGTTGATCACTTAATCCAACACTCCTCAAAAAAGGACGTCTCATGCCTATATCTTCAACCATCCCTCATGCTCATGATCCAATGGATAAGAAATTATGAAAAACAAATAAATAAACAAAATAAAATTTAAAGAAAGAGAAAAAAGATAGATGAAGGACTGAGATTGTAGCAGGACGACAACAGAAGATAAAAAGCAGGAGAGGATCTCTATCCAACACTCCTCTCCTCCGAAATTGAATAAAATCCTTATGGCGGATGCTGCAAAAACTTTAATTTTAAAAAATTTAATTTAATTTTTTATTTTTATTTTTATTATTTTCCGATTTTTTAAGCTCTCTAACCTAAAATTAAAAAATAAAAAAATTTACAATTTTTTTAAATAGCTTAGTCACTTTATCTTTATTTCTTTAAAGTGTATCTATACAGCCTATAAGGCGTGGACCAAACATTTTTGCTGCATCGTAATTGTTTGACTCGTGGAACGAAACTTCGAGGATGTCGCCACCTTCATTACTACCTTCCCCTAACCTATTCATATTTCATCTCAACCTATTCTTCTCATTTACACACTTCCAAGAAATCTCCAATCAATTTTCATTAAGACAGTGATTGAGACTTATCTGAACTAAAAAAAATGCTTCCAGGAGTTGAATGTGCTAGAAAGAGACGGTTGCATCAAAGCGAAGGAAAAGAAGGACCTGTTGATTCCACAACAAGACGCTCATTCTGTTTATACACAAGAAACCTTCAATCTACTTCTTCCTCATCAAAACCTTCTTTACCGGTTTGTATTCTCTTTATATATTTCAATTCCATTTCATCATCTATATATGTTAATGGAGGTAGATCCATTGTTAACAGGAAAAAAGCATGTTAAAGCAGAAACAGACTTTGATCGATGAGAAACTCGGAGGATCCGCCATAGAAGCCAAACGGAGATTAGATGAGAAGCTTACAGCATGTATGAAGTCAGATGAAAATCAACGGCAGAAAAGGAAAAGTATTTTTCATGGTTTATTGCAGCAATTCAAATCTTAATTAAAGAAATCACAGATCAGCAATTCCATGTAGTTTCTAATTTTTACTTATGCATCTAAAAGTAGTTTAGCTTTACATCCTTTAGCTGCTGATCGAAATTTGAAACACTCATGTTCGATTCATTTGTTTTGAGAATGAAATATTAACCATCTTTAATGTGATCGTTGAACCAGATGAACTAGTTTTAATCGAGGGTTAATAGTTAATATTACTTTTGTCTCCTATCATATATGCGATTTTTATTTTACCTCGTCTGAAAAAGAAGTTTCAGATGTAACATTGCTATATAAAAATTCTTTTTTTTAGACTCTATAAAAATTTGACCAGCTCTAGTTGAGTTTTTTTTTTAAATGTAAGCTCTGCAGATGTAAATTCATTATTTATTATTTTTAATTATTTTGAATTTCATGTAAAATTTATTTATTTTTAATCATTTTAATCTTATTAAATTATTAAAGACACACAAATTTGAAGATTTTTTTTTTACCAACTGCATGATCAAACAACATTGGTTGCAAAGTTTTTGGGTAGAATCAAGGAAATAAAAAGGATTAAGAACTAAATCCTATTTACCGTATAAATGTCCCCTCTTCGTGTCAAAGTAGATATGAGATTTATTTTCCAAGAACTTTGCTCCACCTTAAGTGATCCACGAACTAATCCGAGCATTTGATTGATAATCTTGCATATCTACCTCCACCTCCGTGTCGGAGCTGCAAGTGTCGTCATCCATATCAGGACCTACCTATCTAATTCTCATTCTGCAGTGTAATAATGGTGCCATTTATGGAAATTAAAATCTTGCTAAATCTCACAATTGAACCTTCCCATTCCAGATTTCTATAAATTTGACAATCGGGAGGTTCAGGAGGTTTATGAACAACTAACTTGCATCTTAATGATCCCTATCGATACTATTGGGGAAATCCGTTTAATTGAACCAGACCTCTCTCGTCAACTTTGATAGGAGACTTATTTGCTAGCGGAGAACAGGGTGATAGAGTATCTGGTGGACAACGGAAGTTTTTGTGACCTAATAGATTTAAAAACCTTTTCTAAACTTGTATTAGGATCATGAGATTTGAGACATTGCAAAGATCAAAGCCTACTTGCTTTTAATAACTCTGCCACTCATCCTTGCAGACAGACCCACTTTCTCGCCACCTTAAAGGAAGGGAAGAAAAAAAGATGCCAACTACGTGTTTCTTCATGATCCCGAGCGAAAACATGTACAACGAAATCTTCAGACTCCCGCTCTTAGCCAAGCTAAATGCATTTGCATCTCCAATGCATTTGAAATTTAAGTACCACGACGAATCCAATAGATTTGTTATGGTCGAAGGAGACCTAATTGGAGCTCAATGGGTACTAGAAGCAAGCAAGAAAAAATCTAGTAGAACCTCTTTCATCTAGGGGAAGGACCTCGAAGAAAGCAAATCGATGATGAGCGTAGGCGACCTCAACGTGCATGATGAAGAGCATCCCAAGTATGAGGAATTGGAGCCTACGGTCGGAGTCAATGTGAAAAAACTGATACAAACCCCGACTAGCAACTTCGAGTCCATTCAGCTGGATGATAATCCTTTTAGATTCATGAAGATAGGATCCGACTTAGCCACCGTAGTCAAAAAAGGGTTGGTGAAATGCTTAACGCTAATGTCGACCTTTTCGCTTATTTTTGCCATGAGATGCCTGAGATAGATCCTAGAGTGGCATGTCACATATTGAATATGGATTCCAACACTCAATTTGTGTCGTAGAGACGAAGATGACAATCGCCTAAGAAAGAATAAGTAATAGTGAAAGTGGTACGAGGATTGATGGACATTAATTTTATCTTCGAACTAAACTATGTTGAGTGGTTGTCTAACATAGTGATAGTCAAGAAAAGTTCTGGGAAATCGAGAATGTATGTTGACTACACTGACCTAAATAAGCTCTACCCTAAATATTCATACATGTTCCCAACACAGATAAATTAGTGGACAAATCTATAGGATATAATATTACTTCCTTCATGAGTGCATACTCCGACTTTAACCAAATCCCGATGTAAGAGAAGAAAAAAGGAAAAATTACCTTTATGACAAAACAAGCAAACTATCAATAGAATGACAAGGCCACATGTAATACCCGAGGCCGAAGAAGGGAGATAATGGTTACCTGTAACATCCGAGGGCGAGGGAGTGGTTGTTGGTGCACGAGGCATGACAATGAGACACTGCTAGTAGCTTCTAGGAAAACCTGAATTCACATCGAAATGAGAAGGATCTGAAGGCTGTGCAGGTATGAGATTGCATGGTTGATAGATCTATTTCATCATTCATATATATTAATGGAGATAGATCCATTGTTAACAGGAAAAAAACATGTTAAAGCAGAAACAATCATTGATTAATGAGAAACTGGGAGGATCGGCAATAGAAGCCAAACTGAGATTGGACGAGAATCTTACAGTATGTATGAAGTCAGGTGAAAATCAATAGCAGAAAAGGAAAAGTATTTTTATGGTTTATTGCAGCAATTTAAATCTTAAGTAAAGAAATCACAGATCAGCAATTCCATGTAGTTTCTAATGTTTAGTTTTACATCCTTCAGGTTTAGAGAATCAAATATTAACCATCTTTAATGTGATTGTTGAACGATTTGGATTATTTTTAATCGAGGGTTAATAGTTAATACTCACTCCATTCCTTTTTAAGTGTCACTTTCTTGATAATTTTTTGTTCATTTTTAATTGTCACTTGCAAAGTTTAATGTAATATTAAGTGCACCTTTGTCAAAATTACCCATAGATATTTATTAGAGAGAGAGAGAGAGAGAGAGAGAAATGAAATGAATGTAATAAATAATTAAGAGTATTATAGGTAAAAGGAGAATTATTATTTGAAAAGTAATAATAATGATTAGCTTTCTTGGTATATGTAAAAAATTTAAAAATAACACTTGAAAAGGAACAGACGTAGTACTAATTTTGTCTCTTACCATATATGCGATTTTTATTTTACCTCATCCAAAAAAGAAATATCATATTTAACATTGTTATATAAAAGTTCTCTTTTGTTAGACTCTATAAAAATTTGACCAGCTCTAATTGAGTTTTTTTTTAATGTAAGCTATGTTAATGTAAATTCACTATTTATTATTTTTTAATTATTTTGAATTTTATATAATATTTATTTTCTTTTTTAATTATTTTAATCTTATTAAATTATTAAACACGCTAGAATTTGAAAAAAAAAACAAAATTTTACCAACTCAAGGATCAAACAACATTGGTCGCAAAGTGTTCTGGGTCGAATCAAGAACCAAAATAGGATTAAAAACTCAACCTTATTTACAGTATAAATATCCCTTCTTCGCGTCAAAGCAGGTATAAGAGATTCATTTTTCAATAATTTTACTCCACCTTAGTTATTAATGAATACAAATATCCACGGGTACATGTATCATCAAATTTGTATTTATGCTCGTAAGAAAATAAGTAATTAAATATCCGTTTATTTTATTCGTAGATATTCATTATACTATCTAATTTATGTTCGTAATGGATTTTACTCGCAAGTAGCTTTAGGGTCTGTTTGGTTCAAATGAGGGGGAGGGGAGGGGAGGTGAAGGAATTTTTTAATCAAATAAGTGTTTGGTTCAAAAGAGAGGAGGGGAGGGGAGGGGAGGGATTTTAATTAAAAATGTGTTTGGTTCAGAAGGGGAGGGGAGAGGTTTTATTAATAATTTATATTTTTATCCTTATGATCTTATATAAGTCATATGATATTAAAATATGAAAAATCCGTGCGTATTTTTGTTGGTAATAAAATTTCTAATATTGAGTGATTAAAAAAATACTTATTTGTCACATAAAGTTAAAAAATTCAGTACAATCGATTCAACTTATAACTTTCCAACATAAATTAAACTATATGCCAATAATATCGTTTAAATTGTGATAAATCATATAACAAAACAAATATATAAAATAACTTATTACTAAATATTAATGGTTCAAAATATTTAATAAAATGAATAAACAAAAATAAATAAAATGATATGGTTTACAATTTGATATAAAAGAAAATATGATAGAGTACATAACAAAATTAAAAGAAAAAAACGAATATAACTAAACATAATTTTTTTAATAAAAAAAGACAATGATTATGATTTATATTAATTATAAAAATTATAAAATAATTTGAAGGTGGAGAACAATTATAATAATTTGATGAAAACAATCGAGAAAAAACAGTAACACAAAAGATAACAAATAGTTTTGAAATAATAAAATTAAACTGAGGATATTTTAGTAAATATAATAATTTTTAAATATCAAAACTCATATTCTCTCCCCTCCCCTCCAAATCCCCCCAATTTGGAGGGAACCAAAAAGTGTGTTTTGGAGGGATTTTGCTCCCCTCCCCTCCTAAATTTTGAACCAAACATATTTAATTAAAATTTTCCCCTCCCCTCCCCTCCATCTACCCCGAACCAAACACACCCTAAGTGATTCCCGAACTAACTCGAGCGTTTGATTGATAATCTTGTAGATCTACCTTCACCTTCGTGTTGGAGATATAAGTGTTGTCATCCACATCAGGACCTACCTCTCTAATTCTCATTCTACAATGGAACAATGGCGTCATTTATGGGAGTTGAAATCTTGCTAAATCTCACTAGTGAACCTTCCCATTCCATATTTCTATAGATTTGACAATTGGGAGGTTCAGGAGGTTCCTGGACTAACTTGCATCTTGATAGTCCCTATTGATGTTGTTGGGAAATATATCCGTTTGATTGAATTGGACCTCTCTCATCAACTTCAAGAGGACACTTATTTGTTGGCGGATAACGGGGTGATAAAGTATCTGGTGGACAACGGAAGTTCCTCTGACCTAATATATTTAAAAACCCTTTCTTAACTTGTATTAGGATCATGAGAATTGAGAAATTGCAAAGATCAAACTTGCTTTTAATAAATCTGTCACTCATCCTTGCAGACAGATCCACTTTCCTGCCATCTTAGGGGAAGAGAGGGAAAAAATGCCAAATATGTGTTTCTTCATGATCCCAAGCGAAAACATGTATAACAGAATCTTCGGACTCCCACTCTTAGCTAAGCTAGATGCAGTTGCATCTCTCGTGCATTTGAAATTTAAGTAGCATGTGAATCCAGTAGATATTTTTTGGTCGAAGGAGACCTAATGGGAGCTCAGTGGGTACTAGAAGCAAGCGGGAACAGATCTACTACAACCTCTTTCATTTAGGGGAAGGACCTCAAAGAAAGAAAATCGATGATGAACGTAGGTGACCTTAACGTGCATGAAGAAGAGCATCCCGAGAATGGGGAATTGGAGCTGACGATCGGAGTCAATGCAAAAAAATTAATACAAACCCCGACTAGAGACTTCGAGTCCATCCAGCTGGATGATAATCCTTTGAGATTCGTGAACATAGGATCCGACTTAGCCTCCGTAGTCAAAAAAGGGTTGGTGAAATGTTTAAATGCTAATTTTGGCTTTTTCGTTATTTCTCCCTATGAAATGCCAGAGATAGATCCTAGAGTGGCATGTCACATGTTTAATGTGGATTTCAACACTCAATTTGTATCATAGAGACGAAGATGATAATCGCGTAAGAAAGAAGAAGTAATAGTGAAAACGATATGAGGATTGGTGGACGTTAATTTTATCTTTGAACTAAAATTTGTTGAATGGTTGTCTAATATAGTGATAGTCAAAAAAACATTTTGGGAAATCGAGAATGTGGGTTGACTACACTGACCTAAACAAGGTCTGCCCTAAATATTCATACACGCTCCCAACACAGACAAGTTAGTGGAAAATCTGTAGGATACAAGATTATGTCCTTCATGGGTGCATTCTCCGATTTTAACTGAATCCCGATGTAAGAGCCGAACAAAGGAAAAACTACCTTTATGATAAAACAAGCAAACTATCAATACAATCCTAGGGCCACATGTAATAGATGAGGCCGAAGAAGGAGGAGAGTGGTTACCTGTAACACCCGAGGGTTGTCGATGCACGAGGCATAACAACGAGATACTCCTAACATCTTCTAGGAAAACCCAAATTCACATCAGAATGAGAGGGATTCGGAGGTTCTGCAGGTATGGAACTGCATGGTTGAATGAAGGCTTATAAGGATTAATTGGTACTACTTATACTAACAAGATGCATCTTCTTTTCGGTAGCCTAACAAATAAGAACTCCATAGTTAAGTGTGTTTGACTTTGAGTAGTATTTGGATGATTGACCTTCTGGGAAGTTTCCTGAAAAGTGTGTGAGTAAGGACAAAGCAAACCGAAAAGACTTATGTTGGCTTGCGGGGTCAGTCGGTAATCTTGAAAGTAGGTTGAAATGCTATAAATGGAATCAAAGTTGGACCTCTACCAGAGTGATGTGGTTCGGGAACGAACCAAGTGGAAGCTGGTTGGCATGTAACACCCGAGGTTGAAGAGGGAGGAGATTGGTTATATGTAACAATCGAGGGCGATTGAGTGGTTATAGGTGCATGAGGCATACCAATGAGACACTCCTATAAACTTCTAAGATAAACCGAATTCACATTAGAAAGAGAGATATTTGGAGGTTGTGCAGGTATGGGACTCCATGGTTGAAGGAAGACTTATAAGGATTAATTGGTACTACCTATATCAACAAGACGTGTCTTCTTTTTGGTAGCCTAACAAATAAGAACTCCATAGTTAAGCGTGCTTGACTTGGAGTAATATTTGGACGGGTGACCTTCTGGAAAGTTACCCGAAAAGCATGTGAGAGAGGACAAAGCAAGCTAAAAAGACCCGTGTTGGTTTGTAGGGTCAGTTGGTAATTTTGAAAGCAGTATGGGGAGTTACACCACATACTAGAGGATGATTGATCAGTCACTATTTGTGCTATAGTTTTCATCGTTTAAACGTCAAAGATCCAAGTGAACTGTATGAATTGAGACTTATTGGTTGAGTATTTTAGTTTGTTTGTGAGGTTTTTCTTTAGATAATCCTCTTCTTTAAAGCGATCATTGGACTTATATATGTAAGTACCTGAGTATTTGCACCATATGTGTAAAGCAAACACAAGAAAAAAAAACAAGGGGTGAGAATACATTCATAAATGTTAATGGTGTATAAAATAGCATGGATAGATCACTCAATCATCAAACATATAATCATCGACAACAATCGTCATTCACCAGTGTTGTTATGTATGCAATGAAATTAGCATTTCTACTCTAATGCACGTGGTACCAAGTTTTGTATATCAAAGTTATGTTATTGATTTACCTACCTACTGATGGTTCCTATCTTAATTTGGTTCCTCTCTGAACCAAAACTCATCCCAGGTCCCCAATTCTCAACTTGGAACTCGTCATTGGGCCGAAATTCCAGACTCGTCACTAGTCCCCACTTATGAACCAGAAACTTGTCTCTGGATGAAATCCCGCACAACTATCTTCGACATACATGATGCATGAAATGCAACAAACAATACCAATATAAGGCATCAACACAGTTTAAAAATTTAACTTTCGCTTTATCACAAGGAAACAACAAAATTAATTCAATTCTCGTCTTAACATAAAGTCTCAACAAAAATCTCAATTCAACCTTCACCTTACCGCAAGGCAACAATATAACTCCCACCTTCTAATAAGTCGTAACCATCATTCATTGAATCAATCTTGCCTTATCAAAAGGCATCAGCATATATTATTAAATCAAAGTCAACAATCGATAAAGTACAAAAAGAAAAACATTATCATAACGACCACCTTAGAATGTTATGCCTAAACACTCTTTACCCACAAACATAATCATAGAGAAAAGGGAAGGAAAAAAGCCATAAGGGTGACTATCCATATACATAAACATCCATACATGAATAATTATGTCCATCTCAAATTTTTCAGCAACGAATGAAGCTTTGGCTATGGAGTTTCCTATCTATTCCTTCTAAAAGCTTATATATTTCTCTCTATTCTGCCTCTTTTCCACCCAAAACATGTACTGATATAAATATCTTCCAAATTCTTTATTTAAATAAAAACATAATTTTATTTAACTAATTCTCTTTATTCCCCTTATTTCTCACAAATCTCACCTCCCTCCTTAATTTTCATTATATTTCTATTTTCCTCCTCAAAGCCAATTATCTCATTAGTTATATTTGTTGAAGCTGAAGCTCTCAGAAGCCGGAGCTTTCAAAGGCTGGAGCTTTTAGAAACTGTGGAAGCTCGTGGAAGCTGAAGTTTTCAAAAGATGCATAAACTCTCAGAAGCTGCATCTAGAAGATGAATACCATAACTTAGCGCAATTTAGCCATATTATATTCCACCTAAGCTAAAGTTTGTTATATTTATTTATAAAGTAGTTAAATGTTTGTTACTTAATTAGTTAGACAATTTAGTCTATAAATAGGATCATAGTGTACACATTTTATCATCTTTTCAATACATTTTTTCACTATGTTACAACATATTCATATGCTTTTTATCTCTCATGTGAATATGACTTTTATCCCTCTCATCCATGGATTCTCAACATGGTATCAGAGTGATATCATATGGATAACGAGGATGAAGATTCCACTACCGATTATGATTTTGATATCAATGAAGATGAATATTCTTTTCATGACCAAGAAAATGAATTTCAACCTTTAGAACCGTTTGAAAATCTTAGTATCGTGAATCAAGAAGGAGATGTAGAAACTAAATTTCAGAAAATGGATGCATAATCGATGAAAATGAGTTTCAAAATCTCTTTTTCTACTAGTGATCTTTCCGCAAGGGTTTTCATTGCACAAGATTCAATTTCATCAATATTGGAATCAGTAAGTCACAACTTTGTCATCACAATGGAGATGATGAAATCTCATATGTTGATTATTTCGCTCATAATTGCAAATCATTTTGGATATTTGGATTACCATTATGACTTCATCACTGTGTTTGATCACATGGGTGTTTTGACGTTCCTAACCAAGAATCAAGTTAGATTCTTCAATCATTCTACTGATTGGATCACAATTTTAGATTCTAGCGGAGCTTCGACGACAAATGATAAAGAGTTTTTTTCCAGGAATTTCTTTCAAATTGGCAACAAGTTCCTACTAAAACTCCTTATCGTGTTTCTACCACTGTTTATGTTTCAGTTTAAACTGAAATATCACCCTCTCTCATATAGCCACACTAACTGAACTCAATACCATAGCGAGACCAAGATGTTTGGGAAAAATTTCATCATGATCAAGCCCGGTGGCGTTTAAAGAGGCCTCATTGGTGATATTATTAGTAGGTTTAAGAAAAAGGGTTTGTACTTGAAAGATTTGAAATTTATGAATTTGAAGTGTGCTTTTGCTAAGAAACACTATGTAGATTTGTCTACAAAGCCTTTCTTTAGAAATTTGGTGGGTTACATTATCTCTGGCCCTATTGTTTCCATGATTTAGGAGGGTAAGAATGTTGTGACAACCGGGAGAAACATAATCGGTGCCATAAACCATGCTTAATTTGAGCCTGGAACTATCTGTAGTGACTTTTCTATCGAAATTAGGGGTCAAGGTGTTTGTGAAAATGTGTAGCTAAATATTGGAGTCGTCGTTACCATAATTATGCCATTGATTTCACCTCAATGAAAAAATTATTCATTTCCAAGCTTAACATGCTTGATTTGTATTATGTTAAGCTTGAGGGAGGTGTTGAAGCTGAAGCTCTCAGAAGCTGGAGCTTTTAGAAGTTGAAGCTTTCATAGGCTGGAGCTTTAAGAAGTTGCACAAGCTTTCAGAAGCTTAAGCTTTCAAAGGCTACATTCTGAAGCTGCATCCAGAAGCTGAACACCATAGCTTAGTGTAGTCTTGCCATATCATATTTCACCTAAGCTAAAGTTTGTTACAGTTAGTTAGAAAATAGTTAAGCATTAGTTACTCAATTAGGTAGACAATTGAGTCTGTAAATAGGATCAAGATGTACACATTTTATCATATTTTCAATACATTTTTCACTATGTTACAACATGAGTATTCATATGTTATTTATCTCTCATGTGAATATGACATTTATCCCTCTCATCCATGGATTCTCAAAACTATTATTTCTATTATTTAAAAATTAATTAAAAATTCTAATGATTCTAATAATTTGCCAACACTCCAATTATTTCCAAAAATACTAATTAAATTAAATAAAACACTCTAACACTCAAATAAATAAAAATAAAGCATTTAAAACTTAATTAAAATAATTAAATCAAAAATTGGAGTGTTACAACTCTCCCCACTTAAACAATTTCTGCCCTTAAAAATTACCTAAAAGAAATCACTCTCGATAATACTCTCTCCTCTAGTTCTTTAACCCCCTCGTCACGCTAACCTTAATGGATCCTCCCCCATTGTTTCAAACTCATTCCTGCTAGCTAGCGGTTAGAAAAAAAAAGCATTGGCAGTGTTTCAAACACATGTCGCTCTCTAAGGTATAAACAAGTTCACAACCTAGACACAATGAACCAACCAAGCTCTGTTACTAACTATATAGCATCCTAAACCCCAAAACACTTATTTTATAAAAATATGCGGAATAATTTTAACTCAGCGACAGGGTGTCACATCTTTTCTCAACATAAAACAACTTTTTCAAACTCTTTTAATTATACATAACTCAAACTCAACTCTAAAAATATCAAATAACCCAAACTAAACTCTAAACTGAAGGTGAAGAGAAACACAAGAAATAGGAGTTTGAATTGGGTTTCTAAATATGAAATTTTTTTCTACCTAACACAACAAACAAAAGGCTAAGAACAAAAATAATGAAACAATTATTTTTATCATGCCGTTGTTAACAAAGTTAATTCCACTCCATCCACCAAAGTGATTTTGCCTTATCAACAAGGACTTAATTCACTATAATCTAACTTGATTACAATACAAAGACAAACTATCAATGTCTTCTTGAGTAATACTGACTAAACCCTAGTGACTCAAGGAAATATAATCACAAGAATTATGATACACAAATGAATTACAAGTATATCACAAAAAATATATTCTATGAAGAATATGAACAAAATTTCTTCTTGTGTATGTTTTTTTCTTTCAAATATTTCACAAAATGCATTGTTCACGTATATGATAATCTCTTAGAGTGTAGCAACGTTCCATTCTTACAAGTCTTCTTTATATAGGCAACAAAGAGATTAGTTGGAAGGTAGAATTACAATACTAAAATGCAGTTGTATCCTTGCATAACAATCCATGAAAATGGGAGACAGAATGGTACAATAGTACAGTCCTTATCCCATAACATCATTATAGTGGAAGGAATATTTGATCTTGTATTGTGTAATATTTTCCCACATAAAACCTTTTTAATCTTATCTTCAATATTCATGGGCTTCCGATAAAGAGGTGATGAAGCATTCATAAAGAAAAGTAAGAGTCTAGATGAGAGAATCTTCAAAAACTTGGTCTTCAGAGTCTTGATCCAGTTCATTAGAACCGGGTCTTCAGAGTCTGGTGGCACAATTTAGAGTTGTTTGAGTGTAGGGCTTTAGAGCATAATGTTGCGGTTAGAATATGATATCAAATTATTAATTAATTTGAATCGCATCTTTAGTTCACAACCGCTCTTTGATTTATCCAAAGGAAAAGGTCAAAAGAGGAAAACCTAATTTTGCATCGTAAAGACAATGCGGGGAGAGATCTAGGTAAGGGGTTGGTTAAGCTCAGGGAAGGTACTAGCACCCTAAACTTCTGTAGTACTCTACAGGAACCTTTTGTTTATTGTATGCTTTTTTTTATATTTTATTATATGTTTTAATATATATTGAGCTAAGGGATAGAGTGACCTAAAGACCTAATGGTTAGTCCTAAGTTTACTCGGCAAGACGTCGCATCTTGTGCCTACATATCCTGACGGGAATGGAATCAGAGTAATTGTAGTTCCCCTCGAAAGGGAGGTTAGAAACGTCTTGACTGTGGTCAAGGTTTCATCGGGGAGTAAGCGTTCATAGGGAAGCGCCTACGTGGAGTCTTGAAACTCCTATTTCTACGTTGAAATTGTTAATTGAAATTAGGGTTAAATTAAATATTCCACAGCGGGAAACCCTAAAACAGAGTACGACGACTCTTTGACTTAATGCTAGGGTAAAGGGTATTTTCGTCCACGGCGGGACACCTAGGCGATTAGGGTTTTGAAATGGTCAAACGTTAGGGTTATTGACTCGGCGGTCAAACGGCTAGACCTAATCCTTCGGAAGGAACATAACGCTAAATCATGCAAAACATGGCAAAATATTATATGGCAGAAATAAAGTGCGGAAAGTAAAGAAAGCGTCGCGACGATCACTCGCGTAAATTACAAATCCCCAAAAAATGCAAAATAAAATAAACCGCGACCATGGCCTCGCGTAAATTACATCCATGAAACAAATTACAAATATGATAACAAAATATTTAATTAATAATAATCGGAGACCGACTAAAACCTAGCGGAAAACAAATAGAGAACGTTAGTGAAAAAAAAAGTTAGGCGGAAATCAATGACAAATAATAAAGCAATTAATAATGAAAGAAAGAAAATGCAATTGGGAAATTTAGTATTTTATTAATTTTGAAAAACTTTATTTTTAATTTCTGAAAAAAGAAATTTAATCTTAATTTTGAAACAATGGTTTTTAATAAAAATGTTTTAGTTTTAATTTTTTTAAAAAGGATTCAATTTAATTTTTTTTTTTTAAAAAAGAAGTTTTAGTTTTAAAAAAAAACAGTTTTAATTTTTTATATTATAAGAACAGAGTTTTAAAACAAGGTTTAACTAGCAAATATTTTTTAATTAAACTAACCATTTATTATGACATAATTACAATTTAAAGAAAATCAGAATAATAATAATAATAATAATAAGAAAAAAAAAAGGGAAAAATAAAAAATATAAAAAAAATAAAAGGGGAAAAGTAGGCTTCACGCTGAAGCATTTCAATCTTTAGGTTTTTAGAAACTCCATCTTCTTCTTCATCACGGTGGCGGCGGCGTTGCAGCTCCTTTGAGCTTTGCTCCATTCTTGCATGGCCGGAAACGATTTCTCTCCTTCTTCTTCGGTTTGTTCCACCTGAAAACAACAGAAAACTTTGTTATTGACAAAAAGAACTGCTCACCTCGTTCGGGGTTCGAAGCGGTTCGCGGTGGTTTTGCGTCGTTTGGTGGATTTGCTGACGCTTTCCTTTTCTGATAAGTCGTGAGAACGGCCGCCGTTTTTTCCTTTTGTGTGCTCTCCCCTTATCAAATGCAACTCATGTTTATATAGGTAACAAATTAGGGTTAACTCCAACCTAATGCCTATTTTAAAGCCCAACTTAAATAATTAGTCAAAACTAAAAAAAACAAACTAAAACAATTAACTCTAACCTAATGCCTATTTTAAAGCCCAACTTAAATAATTAGTCAAAACTAAAAAAAACAAACTAAAACAAACTAAAACAAACTTAAAAGAATAAAATCTTTTCTAATGTTTTTAATTTTATAATTTTTTTGATGTTTTTATGAATAATATGGAAAAAAGTGAAAAAATAATATTTTTTAAAAAATAATTTAAATAAAATACGAAATAATAATTAAATAATAAAAAAAACTATTTTGTTATTTTTTTTTTATAAAAATAGAAAAGTTAGAATAAAAATAAAAGAAAAACAAAAAGTGAAGAAGGTGGGATTCGAACTCTCAACCTCTCACACTCACAACTCCTTACACACAGTCTCTTGCCAATTGTGTCATTTTATTCATTCAAAATAAAGTGGCACTAGAAACTATGTAAAGGTAGGACAAATTTGGGGTGCAACAGATGCCCCTATTTAAATAGCTTCACCGGATGATTTGAGCAGCGGAGACTCGAGAAATCGCGGTGAAAGGGATTTAAATACAGATAACCGGAAATTTGGCCCCTAGATGCAGTGATATGCAATGATATGGACAAAATAACACGAACTATAATGCTGACAATGCCATGAATCTAATATGATGCGTATGATGGAATGATGAATGCAAGGATGCAGACGACACGACGTCATAGGGGACAGCGCAGCGAAGAATTGCACTGGGGAAGAAGACACGCGGTGGTGACAAGGTAACATAGGATCCACACGGAGGCAGGACTAGGTAAACGACAGACGCTAGAGTTTTCGGGACATTCCTTGAAGAGATCGAGCGGGATCTTCAGGACTCACCAGAAAACATATAGGGAGAGACA
Source organism: Lathyrus sativus (assembly GCA_963859935.3). Taxonomy (NCBI): domain Eukaryota; kingdom Viridiplantae; phylum Streptophyta; class Magnoliopsida; order Fabales; family Fabaceae; genus Lathyrus; species Lathyrus sativus. Next base: position 612,272,645 of record OZ012738.1, on the reverse strand, counting down.
AACATCAGAACATTTCAGAAGAACATCGAAAAGGAGACACGTCGTATCTGGAAGAACGTCAGATAGACATGACACGAAATAGTCGATGGGTGCCAAGTAAACTGGACTTTGTCCACAAGGTAAGACGCGGATAAAACACGACCTCGGGGAGAAAAATGCAAATGGGGATAAAACACCCATGCTGCCAAGTAACTAAATTCGTCCACAAGGTAAGACGCGGATAAAACACGACCTCGGGGAGAAAAATGCAAATGGGGATAAAGCACCCATGATGCCAAGTAAATAAATTCGTCCACGAGGTAATACGCGGGTAAAACACGACCTCGGGGAGAAAAATGCAAATGGGGATAAAGCACCCATGATGCCAAGTAAATAAATTCGTCCACAAGGTAAGACGCGGGTAAAACACGACCTCGGGAGAAAAAGCAAATGGGGATAAAACACCCATGATGCCAGGTAAATTGGACTTCGTCCACGAGGTAATACGCGGGTAAAACACGACCTCGGGAGAAGAAGCAAATGGGGATAAAACACCCATGATGCCAGGTAAATTGGACTTCGTCCACGAGGTAAGACGCGAGTAAAACACGACCTCGGGAGAAAAAGAAAATGGGGATAAAACACCCATGATGCCAGGTAAATTAGACTTCGTCCACGAGGTAAGACGCGAGTAAAACACGGCCTCGGGAGAAAAAGTAAATGGGGATAAAACACCCATGATATGCACATGTATAAGAATTATGCTATGATATATGATCACATGCAAATGCAGATGTCGATGACAAGGCTCGACTCTATTGGTGAGATGACAAAACTGGAAGACTGATTCCTCAACCCATACATCATTGTCATTCTATTAAACTGTATCAAGTTGATAGTCCTTGTAGGAAGGATGAAGAGCTGCTTGGGGATTTTTCAAGTACACTGCCCTAGATTAGACAAACTGATAATTGCTTCAGCTTATCTGATTCGTGAATAGGATTGTTTTACTGTATCCTCGGAAGGCTTGCCCCAGTATGAGTCTTGAAAATTCTCTGGATAAACCAAATCTGAGAAGATCTTGCCTTGAACCAATCTTGAACTGATTTTTAGATAGGATGTAAGCGGAACTTGCCCCTGATAGGATCGCTTGACCAAGTTTCTCATTGTTTGAAAATTCCTTAGAGGAAAGCCATTTTACAAACAAAAATATTCATACAAACATGGTAATGCAAAGTTCATGCGACCTTTGAAATCAAAATTATTTTTGAAAAATGAAAAATAAGTCGTTGGTCAGAACACGGTGGTTCAAGACGCTCAAAATTTAAAACAAAAGTGTATTGCCAAAATAAATGATTCACAAAGATATTTTGGAGTCAGGTTACGCAACCTTGTTGTAGTATACTTTCAAAATAACCTTGCTTCAATTAGGTCTTTTGAGGGTTGTAACGTGGCCTGGTTCACGGTTTATGAAACAAAGGATAAAGGCTCAAAATTTATTTATACCCACCCAATCTATATGATGATCTCCAGTCCTACGCTCAGTTAACTCCTATTATGCATTCAGGTTCTTATAGGTTAGGAATTGCACTGATGGTAGCAATGATGGTTCAGAAGTCAATGGACCTATGAAAAACAGCCACTACTTCCTTATGATATTTGGTCATTTTGACATTGAGTATTTTCAGGGTAAAGATTTAAAACTCCTCTTTGTATTATCCCTAAATTTTGCCTGAACTGTTTTTTTTTGTGAAGATTACAGTCAGCAGGATGCCCCAGTTTTGCCTAAGTCTCCTTCATAGGTTTTGACTTAGCGGGCTTTTTATATTTTATTTTGTTTTTTTCCAAAAGAAAGAGACTACCTATCTTAAATGATTATGGTGAACCATCATTGGTGTTTTGGCTTTAAAAAAGCATCTTCGACACTTGCTGTGTACGAAGGAAAATTGTGAGTGCGACCTTTATATGAAAGGCGTATTGTAGGAAAACACAACCAAGTTAACTGAGAGCTATCCATGCCCCAAGGTTAAAATTGCGGGTTTTTTTTGTAAAGAAAGAAACTCCAACTTCTAGGCTCGAAGGGGGTGACAAGGGGATAACTTCCTTATTTCTCCAGTGTTTGGGGATTGAAACAATGCCTTACATCGTCAACAGGGTTTGATTGAAAGCATACTGACAGCAATTATGAATATAACGTTATCATCATCCTCCCTCCAATCTTAGCATATCAAAAATTTGGACAAAAAGTAAATATTTGAAAATAAAGCATAAAGATGCAAATAGTAGGCAAAATGAATTGAATCAAAAGTCGCAATGCTCATTTCATTAATGTAAAAGTACAAACATAATTTGAAAGCAAACAACTAATACGAAATAAGGAAAATGCAAACAACAAGGAATAAAAGGCCTAGTGATAAAACTTCATTTCTGATGCACTGGCAAGGGATCCTTCTGAACATTTGGATGACCGTCTGTAAAATTAAGTATTCCGGTTCTAACCAATTCATGCACTCTAGCCTTCAGCGCAAAACAATGTTCCAAGTTGTGGCCTGGGGCACCCTCATGAAAAGCACAATGGAGATCGGTCCTGAACCCAACCGGAGGGGGATTAGGAGGAGGTGGCGAAGCCTTTATGGTGATCAGTCCTCGTCGAACCAAGTCAAGATATAGCTCGGTGTAAGTCATGGGAATAGGATCAAAATGGCTTCTGTTCCATTTCTGGTTTTGTCTTATAACTGGGCGTTGAGGAGTCTGAGCTGGCTGTCCTCTGACAATTAGTATTTGAAGCATTTCAGTGAGCTTAGTCATGTCTGACTTCAACTCATCGATTTCCATTCGGATCTCTGCATTGTATGTCTCTTGCTCTGACATCTTATGTCTATAGTTAGCCCTGGTCTGATATCTATGTCGAGGAATCAGCTTGACGACTCAAAGGTACACTAGAAGACGAGAGAACCGAGAATGAGAAACCAGGGGAAAAATGCAATGCAAAAATGTGATGTTAATGCCATGTAATGGTTCCAAGAATTTCAACGGTCGATTGCAAATATTCCCTTTTAGGAAAGTTGGAAAGATTTTTTTTTTTACTCTAAAATGTAGGACCTTTTGAATTTGCAAAGGACTGTTGAATTCCTTGAAACTGGAAATGATATGATGCTTTATGGACGCAAAGCACAAATACACACACAAATGTCCTAGGTTAGAGGACAGTGAATGGAGTTAAGGTCTACCCTTCCCAAAAGGTAAGTACTATAGGTTAATTGTACCTGCAGAACAAGGGTTCTAAATCAGTGCCCAAAGTCATCAGTCCATCCTTAGGATATTATCAACTTTCCAACTAACTCGGAGGTCGATAATATTCTCGAGAGAACCTCTTTTGAGTGTAGTATCGCGTAGCAACTATTGTAGGACTACTCCCACATAGTTCCCGCACTACGTCCTATATAAGGCCAAGGTGGTGTTAAGGTACTATGGTCCCCAGTATCACAGACTCCAATTGAAAATAGTAAAAGTTTTCACGACTGCACTCGATCAACCGAACCATTTTCGAAAGGGTCTCAACTGAGCGGTGATTCTCGAGTCGACTTGGTCGGGACTCACTCCCGGCAAGCCTCGTCGAATATCTCACCTTCCTATAATGAGGTCACTCAAGTCTGGGTTAGGACTTATCTCACAATAACAGGTATCCCCACAAGGTACAATGATATATAAAAATAGCTAATAAAATATCATACAATAAACAAAATAGGGTTAACCCTTAAAAATTAGGAGGGTCCCCAGTGAAGTCGCCATTTTCTGTTGCGGTTAGAATATGATATCAAATTATTAATTAATTTGAATCGCATCTTTAGTTCACAACCGCTCTTTGATTTATCCGAAGGAAAAGGTCAAAAGAGGAAAACCTAATTTTGCATCGTAAAGACAATGCGGGGAGAGATCTAGGTAAGGGGTTGGTTAAGCTCAGGGAAGGTACTAGCACCCTAAACTTCTGTAGTACTCTACAGGAACCTTTTGTTTATTGTATGCTTTTTTTTATATTTTATTATATGTTTTAATATATATTGAGCTAAGGGATAGAGTGACCTAAAGACCTAATGGTTAGTCCTAAGTTTACTCGGCAAGACGTCGCATCTTGTGCCTACATATCCTGACGGGAATGGAATCAGAGTAATTGTAGTTCCCCTCGAAAGGGAGGTTAGAAACGTCTTGACTGTGGTCAAGGTTTCATCGGGGAGTAAGCGTTCATAGGGAAGCGCCTACGTGGAGTCTTGAAACTCCTATTTCTACGTTGAAATTGTTAATTGAAATTAGGGTTAAATTAAATATTCCACGGCGGGAAACCCTAAAACAGAGTACGGCGACTCTTTGACTTAATGCTAGGGTAAAGGGTATTTTCGTCCACGGCGGGACACCTAGGCGATTAGGGTTTTGAAATGGTCAAACGTTAGGGTTATTGACTCGGCGGTCAAACGGCTAGACCTAATCCTTCGGAAGGAACATAACGCTAAATCATGCAAAACATGGCAAAATATTATATGGCAGAAATAAAGTGCGGAAAGTAAAGAAAGCGTCGCGACGATCACTCGCGTAAATTACAAATCCCCAAAAAATGCAAAATAAAATAAACCGCGACCATGGCCTCGCGTAAATTACATCCATGAAACAAATTACAAATATGATAACAAAATATTTAATTAATAATAATCGGAGACCGACTAAAACCTAGCGGAAAACAAATAGAGAACGTTAGTGAAAAAAAAAGTTAGGCGGAAATCAATGACAAATAATAAAGCAATTAATAATGAAAGAAAGAAAATGCAATTGGGAAATTTATTATTTTATTAATTTTGAAAAACTTTATTTTTAATTTCTGAAAAAAGAAATTTAATCTTAATTTTGAAACAATGGTTTTTAATAAAAATGTTTTAGTTTTAATTTTTTTAAAAAGGATTCAATTTAATTTTTTTTTTTTAAAAAAGAAGTTTTAGTTTTAAAAAAAAACAGTTTTAATTTTTTATATTATAAGAACAGAGTTTTAAAACAAGGTTTAACTAGCAAATATTTTTTAATTAAACTAACCATTTATTATGACATAATTACAGTTTAAAGAAAATCATAATAATAATAATAATAATAATAATAAGAAAAAAAAAAGGGAAAAATAAAAAATATAAAAAAAATAAAAGGGGAAAAGTAGGCTTCACGCTGAAGCATTTCAATCTTTAGGTTTTTAGAAACTCCATCTTCTTCTTCATCACGGTGGCGGCGGCGTTGCAGCTCCTTTGAGCTTTGCTCCATTCTTGCATGGCCGGAAACGATTTCTCTCCTTCTTCTTCGGTTTGTTCCACCTGAAAACAACAGAAAACTTTGTTATTGACAAAAAGAACTGCTCACCTCGTTCGGGGTTCGAAGCGGTTCGCGGTGGTTTTGCGTCGTTTGGTGGATTTGCTGACGCTTTCCTTTTCTGATAAGTCGTGAGAACGGCCGCCGTTTTTTCCTTTTGTGTGCTCTCCCCTTATCAAATGCAACTCATGTTTATATAGGTAACAAATTAGGGTTAACTCCAACCTAATGCCTATTTTAAAACCCAACTTAAATAATTAGTCAAAACTAAAAAAAACAAACTAAAACAATTAACTCTAACCTAATGCCTATTTTAAAGCCCAACTTAAATAATTAGTCAAAACTAAAAAAAACAAACTAAAACAAACTAAAACAAACTTAAAAGAATAAAATCTTTTCTAATGTTTTTAATTTTATAATTTTTTTGATGTTTTTATGAATAATATGGAAAAAAGTGAAAAAATAATATTTTTTAAAAAATAATTTAAATAAAATACGAAATAATAATTAAATAATAAAAAAAACTATTTTGTTATTTTTTTTTATAAAAATAGAAAAGTTAGAATAAAAATAAAAGAAAAACAAAAAGTGAAGAAGGTGGGATTCGAACTCTCAACCTCTCACACTCACAACTCCTTACACACAGTCTCTTGCCAATTGTGTCATTTTATTCATTCAAAATAAAGTGGCACTAGAAACTATGTAAAGGTAGGACAAATTTGGGGTGCAACACATAACAACATCAAAAACGTCAGAGTAACAAAGCTTTGGATAAGTAGAAATTAGAAGTGTTAAGTACAAAATTCAGAGCTTGATTATCTTGTAAAACACACATCTCAGAGTCAGTCTGTACTAGATTCAGAATCTGATGATGTCATACATCATTCAATTAGAGCCAAAACTTGTATCTAGTATTTACACACTAAATAAAATAACCAGGGTATAAAATTGTTCTCTAAGAGTCTATGTATTGTTAGGCTAGATGCATAACCAAATCTTGTTCTTACATAAACATACCAAACTACTCAAATTAAAGTTATTTATAAATATATTTAATTCCTTATATTGATAAATGGTTTCTCAAAACTTTGGACTTAACTATAAAATTGTCTCGCTTTACAATATCACTAGACTCGTGATGAAATTATAAAACTCTCAAATTTAAAAGTTTTTATAATCCTATTTCAAACGCAATTGGTTGCATCTTGATCGGTGTTACGAAACTCCAGTCCTTCAGTTTAGCCATATCATAACGTTTCCTGCATAAACTCTAAAATAGAGTGTTTTGCTTCACAATATCACCAAATATTATAGACTCGTGATAATATTATAAAAATATCAAATTTAAAACTTCTTTGAATTCTCTTTCAAACATAATTGATTGCATCTCGATCGGTGTTACGAAACTTTAGTCCTATTCATTCCAGTTCAGCCATATCACAATGTTTCCTGCATAAACTCTAAAACAAAGTGTTTGACTTCAAAATAGCATAAAAAATTATTGACTTATGATAAAATTGTCAAGCTCCCCAGTTAAATAGATCGTTAAAACCTTTTCTAATACAACTAAACGAACATCAAACAGACTTACGAAACTAAAGTTACACGTGAAATAAGATGAACAACGTAAGACCGAAATTTGACTACACCTTTGTCATAAAATCGTCTCTGGATGAAAGTTAGTACACCTATCTTTGACATACATGATGCATGAACACGGTTTAAAAATTTAACTCTCGCCTTATCACAAGGAAACAATAAAACTAATTCAATTCTCGTCTTATCATAAAGTCTCAACAAAAACCTCAATTTAACATTCGCCTTATCGCAAGGCAATAATATAATTTATCAATATAACTCCCACCTTATAATAAGTCGTAACCATTGTTCATTCAATCAATATTGCCTTATCAAAAGCCATCAACACATATTATTAAATCAAAGTCAACAATCAATAAAGTACATAAAAAAACATTATCATAACGACCACCTTAGAAGGTTTTGACCAAACCTTCTTTGCCCACAAACATAATCTTGGCCACAAACATAATCATAGAGAAAAAAAAGGAAGAATACAAGGCAGAGGGTAAGGAAGCCTCCCTATCCATCTGCTTAAACACTCATACATGAATAGTTCTCTCCCCTGCCTCGAATTTGCAGCAACAACGAAGTTTTGCCTATAGGGTTTCTTCTATATTCCTTCCAAAAGCTTCTTTTAGGTTTCTCTCTATTATGCCTCTTTTCCACCCAAAACTCGTACTAACTCAAATATCTTTCAACTCCCTTATTTAAATAAAAACCTAATTTTATTTTATTAATTCTCTTTATTCCACTTATTACTCGTCAATCTCATATCCCTGCTTAATTTTTTTCCCAAAATCAATTATCTCATTTTTTCTACTATTTCTAATATTTAAAAATTCTAATAATTCTACCAATACTCCAATAATTCCTAAAAATACTAATTAAATCAAATAAAAAACTCTAACACTCAAATAAAACAAAATAAAGTATTTTAAACTCCCTTAAAATAATTTTAAAAAAACTGAGATGTTACACTTGAAGCCTAAAAATTTGTGAAAATAATCTCGTAAGTTTTGAAGAACGAAGAATAAAGAGATAAAGAACACAAAACTTGAAACCTAAAACATTGGAACAACAACAGATGGAATCACAAATAAAGAAAGAGAACCGATAGCGTTCAAAAGCAAAAGAAGTCGAAAAGAAGAAACAAACATCGATTTTCCTATTTGCAGGTTTAAAGAGTGTCATGATCAATAGTAAATAGTTAAGGGAAAAATTAAAAGCAACAACCAATGGTCAGGATGAAACCTCAATCTTATAATGACACTCAAGTGCACTCAAGTTCTCTAAGTGCATTATCCCATTATAGTAGGCGCGTGAGGGTGCATAGTGACATTTTCCAAAACAATGTTTCAGTGACTGGATGAGCTTTTCCAAAGCAATGTTTCAATGGCTACATGGGTATTAAATGCACATATTTCTGATGCCACATACTCTAGATCAGGATCAGAACCTATTTCATTTTCCCAAAGTCATATCATGTCACTATTTTTATCTCCGCTAATGATACGTATACAACGACTTTCTATAATCCACATCAAATCACTCAATGACAACTCAAACAATCCATCTCATATATATATATATATATATATATATATATATATATATATATATATATATATATATATATATATATATATATATATATATATATATATATATATATATATATATATTTGCGTATTTAAATTTGTCTTTAAACAAAATAGACTTAATTGCAACTATGGTCTCCCTATTTTGCATTTTTTTTGGGTTTTGATCCCTCCATTTTAAAAATTACAATTTTGGTCTCTTTTTTAAGTTTTGAGTTTAATTTTAATCCCCTCTCCAATTTGAAACATTTTTGTAATGATGTGGCGCTATCTAATATAACGTGGCAATGCCAAGTTATTTTAAAATTAATTTTTTTATTATCAATTAATTAATCAAAATTTTAATTGAAACACTTTGGACCTAACCTTTTTGTAGTTTGTCTTTGGTCTATCTTTTTAACACACAATTGATTTGTTGTGTTTGTGTAAGATATATAAACACTAAGAACATTTGTAATGAAAACAATGTGGGACTACCACTACGCCAGAATTGACTTTTAGCAGCGCATAAAAAGACAGCGCTTTATAACAAAGCGCTGCTAAATAGTCAGTAAAAAAAAAGAAAAAAAATTACATACCAAAGACAGCGCTTTTAAAAAAGCGCTGCTAAAGGGGGAGCCTAAAACAGCGCTTTTTAAAAAGCGCTGCTAAAAGGGGATCCTAAGAAAGCGCTTTTAAAAAGCGCTGCTAAAGGAGGACCCTTTGAAAGCGCTTTTTAAAAGCGCTGCTAAAGGGGGACCCTACGAGAGCGCTTTTTCTATAAAGCACTGCTATATGTCATTGCTAAGGCACCCTATGAAAGCGCTTTTTAAAGCGCTGCTAAAGGCCTTTAAAAAGCGCTGCTAAAGGTATTAGTATAATAATTTTTATATACCCTCCAGAATTTTAAGAGAAACAGAAGTCGCGAGTTTCTTTTTTTCTTTCTTTCTCCTCTGCTCTAGCGAACGAACTTTGCCCTATATACCCTCCAGAACCATTCCGTTGCCGTCGCCCTCCCTCCGACCGTTGCCGTCGCCGTCTTCCGTTCACCGTCCGTTTTCGAGTGCCTCCGTCCATTGCATTTCCAAAATTGTTACGGTATGTGTAGTTTTACTATGGTTTTCTTTTTTATTGATCTTTTCACCATTGTTATATATTTCTTTGAACCTTGATATATGATATATGATAGATTTATTGGAAAATATTTGCTGTCGCTTTATTGGAAAATATATGATAGATTTATTGGAAAATATTTTTGTTGATGAAACTTTTGATATTAAAATTGAAACAATCTGTTTGTAGAGAGAAGGAATGTGCTTCATGTTTTTTATATATATATATATATATATATATATATATATATATATATATATATATATATATATATATATATATATATATATATATATATATATATATATATATGTTGTTATGGTTTTATATGTTGATATGGTTTTATATGTTGATGGTTTTATATGTTGATGGATTATCACTACAAGAAAAAAGGAGATTTACGACACTTGAGTTGCGACAGTTATCAAAAAATCGTCCTTATTCCAAGATTGCGACAGTTGTCACGACAGTTAGGGTCAACTGTCGTAGATTTTTTGCGACAGTTATCAAAAAACCGTCCTTATTCCTGGATTACGACAGTTCTCACAACGGTTTGAGTCAACCGTCACAAATTTTTTAGACACGTTGTATAAAATAATGCGACAGTTATCAAAGAATCGCCCTCTTTTTACACCCGCGACAGTTAAGCGAACTGTCGTAATTACTTTAGCCAATCATAATCACTATTTTTTTCTTCATTTTTATTTTCTAATCTTTTCAATTTTATTAATTAATTTAATAAATAATTATTATAATTATTATAATTTTCATGACAATATAATAATTATTATAATTTGAGTAAATAAATTACTAAAAACATTTATAAAATATAATAATAATAATAAATTAAACTCAAAATACATAAATTTTTTAAAAATTACACTTCATTTTATTAAAATATTTGATATATCAAAATTAAACTATAAAAATTAAAACACTATATATACTCAAAATAAAACTTTAATTTTAAAAACTATTTTTATAGAAAAAATTAATCTCAATATTATACCTAAAATTAAACTATATATAAAAAAAATTAAACTCAAAAACTATATATCCAAAATTTATGTATCAGGACGGTGAATTTACCGGCCGTTCCCATTCTCTTTCACAAAGGTCGCGACACTGATTTCAACCGTCGGCCTCCATAAAATTTGTTCATTGTTCATTGTTTCAGTTTTCTAATTTTTTTCGTCTAATTTGTTTTTTCTTTCTGGATGCCCTCATTTTCCTGATCTGAAACGGCGCGTCATCGCTCTCCATCGCCATCGCCATCGATGCCCTCATTTTCCTGATCTGAAACGGCGGCGTTATCGCTCTCGAGTCCACTTCCAACATCAAGCACCAGTTTCGACGACAGTAGGTTTGCGATAACGGCGACGAACGAGTAACAACAACTTGAGGCTTCGTCCTTTTGAGTGTTGATTTCCTGTTTTTGTTTGCAAGTTTCTAATGATGGCATTTTCAGTTCATCGCTCGTTGAGTTCAAAGGAAATCGTGATTTTCTACACTTGGAGGTTCAAGTCGTTGTAACTTTCAACGTTATTGTGCGACTCAGTTCAACAAACATCCCGTGAACGACGCCTGCAACTCTCTAGAAGTCTTCGCAAAAAGAAATCACCACGACAACGTAACGAAGCCAAGCTGTGAACAACCCAACAAGCTCTGTAGCGGCTGCCGCAACAAGGCAAGTATTTAGAAATCCTTCAAAAGGGACCCGTTGTTTGATTCGGATCCAAATTCGAGGTAACAATTCAAAATATTTTTCTGTTTATTATTGGCTTCGGTTTCAATCCTGTTTCAAGCTTTGTGTCTCTAGTGATTGTAACCAGTATATGCAAGTTTTGATTCGGTTATGAGTACTCTCAGTGTGAAATATTTTGGGCTTAATTTTGTTCCATTCTCACAAAACAGATGGTTTAAATCCGTGTTCAGGTTTTCGTTTTAGTTTGTAGTTCTGTTTTTATGAATCATTGTTTTTATGCTTGTGTCTGTTCATAAGATCGTTTTAGTTTGAGCTTTTTGACTATGTTTCTATTAAATTTATATATATGAATGCTCTGTAACTTTTTCTTTACTGATGAAGTTCTTCTGTCTGGTTATGTTGTTGAAGATTTCTATAACCAATGTGATCCTGGTAAGTTACAATCTCTTTTCATGTGCCGCATCATTTGTGTTTTCGATTAATCGATAAACTTTTTTACTTTCTGGAGGGCTGATTGCAACAAGGTATTCCTTAACATTCATAAATCAGTATCATTATGTTGATCTATTATGATGTTTGAAGATTTTTTGTTTTTTTTGCACTGAATGTAGGTTTAATTGTCTTATATATATATATATATATGTTGTTCATTGATGTACTCATGACGTATATTGTGGTACAGGAAACGCCTTTTCAATATGATCAATGAACTGCCATCGATATTTGAAGTTGTTACTGGTACAACAAAGAAACAAGTTAAGGAGAAGTCTTCGGTTTCAAACCACAGTGGAAGCAAATCCAAGTCCAGCTCAAAAGTGGTAAATAATATTTTTCTATGCCTGGCTGATACATCTACTTTTTATACAGACGTGTGTGATACTGTGACGGTGAAGAACTGTGATTGATTTTCAGATGTCTGTTTTTAGATGCATGCCCTATTTAAAATTGAGTAGCAGTTAGTTTATAACAGTGTGTTTTCTCGGACAAGAATTCGAGGAGGACAATTGAAAATGCTAGAAAATGGAATGTCCTTTATTACTCTATTTGGTACTTTCATAGGGGAGAATGAATATAAGAAATATGCATCTCTTATGCTTCTTAAAATTACTCTCGGACCAGAAGTTGGGACTGAAAATGTACTCCATATTTGTTTGTGGCTATATGAATATTCGATTAGTATTATACGCATTGTTGTCATATTTGTGTTTCTTTTCTATTTTATAACCTGGCTAGTTCTGTTTTTAGTAAGAGGTAGAGATGATGGTCGTGGAAGGTTTCGCCAGCTCCTAGAAATGAGTCATTTAGGTGATACAAAGATTAACGAAGAGGGATGTTTAGATGACCAAGGTCCTGAACAGGGTCAGGATAGAAGTGCTAGTGGACAGGCTTGTCAAGAAGATCCCTGGATAGATGATGAACCATCTAATGGACTCAGCAAAGGTGCTGATGTTGGTGAGGTGGATTCTGATGGGGAGGATAGATGGTGTTGTAGAGATATGCGTGATGGCATGATAAAATATGGTGAGCATGAAGACAATGGTAGGGACGAATCTTCAAGGCGGCGTACTAACCGTGGATTGGGAAGATCAAGGGGGAAAGGAAGGGCCAACGATGGGCTGCTAGAAAGTGAACCCATTTTGTCATCTGCTGGTTCTGCCAGTCGATTAGGACAGGGGCGAAGTGGTAGAGATAGGAGTTCTTTGAAGAACACTGATGCTAAACGGGTACCTGATTCTAAAAAGGCTCTTACCAGTACCGTTTCCGAAAGAGAGGATAATGATGCTTGTTTCCAAGAGTGCTTTATTGGAAGTAAAGATATCTATGATCTTGTTTGAAAAGCAGTCCAAGCTGCTGAGACTGAAGCTAGATCAGACAATGCCCCTGAAAAAGCTGTCAAAGCAGCTGGTGATGCTGCTGCTGATCTTTTAAAACTGCAGCTTTAGAGGTATGCCAATGCTCATTCACTTTTTTCCACTACAAAAAAATATACTTTTGCAAAAATACGTGTCGGTGTCCAGTATTGCATATTTTATTTTCACAATTGAAATGACATTTTATTTCATGTATAATATTCAGGAATACAAATCCACGAACAATGAAGAGGTATCTTTTTTGGCTGCTTCTAGAGCTGCATCAACTGTTATCGATGTTGCATCTGCTGTTGAAGTTTCAAGGTACATGAGAATAATATTATGAGCAATTTAAATGCTCAGACAAACAATTGCCAGATAGGTTCTTTTAGTCTTGTTGACAATGTTCTTATTGGGTTGGTCACAAGAAATTTGTCTACATTAGTACAGAGACAGAGAATGTTAGTGGCCGAGAAACAAAATCTAGTGAGGATGTTGAAGATTATTTCATCCCAGACATTCAAATACTTACACAATTGAGGGAAAAATATTGCATTCAGTATCTTGCGTTACTTGGAGAATATGTAGAAGTTCTGGGACCTGTATTGCACGAGAAGGGGGTTGATGTTTGTCTTGGACTTTTGCAGCAAAGTTCTAAATATCAGGATCCATCCAAGGTTGCTTTCCTGTTACCCGATGTCATGAAGCTGATATGTGCTTTAGCTGCCCATAGGAATTTTGCTGCACTATTTGTGGACCGTGGAGGAATACAAAAGCTGCTTGCTGTACCTAGAATGGCTCAAACATTCTTTGGCCTTTCTTCTTGTCTATTTACTATTGTTCCCTTCACGTATTCATCGCAAAAATTATCATAATCATGATGTGAGATGTGTAATAGCGATTATACTCCAAACCTTTATGTACATTTTCCTTGTAACTGATCTTCCTACAATGCTATTACATTATTTTGACTATAGATGATTATTTCAGGGGATAATGGAACGGGTTTGCGCTCTTCCTTCTGATGTCATTTATCACGTAGTTGAGTTGGCTCTCCAACTCATTGAGTGTAATCAAGATCTTGCCCGGAAGAATGCAGCACTGTTGTTCTCTGCCGCATTTGTCTTCCGAGCAGTACTCGATGCTTTTGACTCTCAGAATGGCTTACAGAAATTACTGGGCCTTCTCAATGATGTTATTTCCATAAGATTAGGAGTAACCTCTGGAGCCTTGGGCTTGTCTAACTCAGGATTACTTCGAAATGACAGAACATCATCCGCATAAGTGCTGACATCATCTGAGAAGCAGGTAGCCTATCACACTTGTGTTGCTCTGCGGCAATATTTCAGAGCACACCTCCTATTATTAATTGATTCTATTCATCCAAACAAAAGCAATCGCAGTGCTGCTAGAAATATTCCAAGTACCAGGGCTGCTTACAAGCCACTTGATATTAGTAATGAGGCAATGTTTCTGAGATTTTGTTTTGTAGGTCTTGTTTTTAATATTTATGGTTCTGCAGGTCTTGTTTTTAATATTTATGGTGTAATGGTTAAGACTGTTTTGGGTCTTGTATTTCCTTTTCACTTTCTTGTAAGTCGATGTTTCTGAGATTTTGTTTTGTTTAATGATGTCTCGCTCATCCTGTGCAGGAAGTTCTGGTTTTCTAGTACACTGATGGCTAACCCAAGTAACAGATCTACACCGACAATGTCCACAGACTCCTTGGAGCAGAAGGGACAAAATATTACTGAATCAAATGCAGGCATAATTCAGTGTCCTTTAAGCCAGCAACACTGTAGCTCTTTAGATGGCCCAGTTTCTATCCTTTGGGATATTGAAAATTGTCCTGTTCCGAGTGATGTACGCCCAGAAGATGTAGCTGGTAATATAAGAATGGCTCTGCAAGTGCACCCGGTAATTAAAGGAGCTGTTATGATGTTTTCTGCTTACGGGGATTTCAACGCTTTCCCCAGGCGACTTAGAGAGGGCTGTCAAAGAACTGGTGTTAAACTCATTAATGTTCCCAATGGGAGAAAAGATGCGGCTGACAAAGCGATCTTGGTTGACATGTTCTTGTTTGCTCTTGACAATCCTCCACCGTCCTCTATCATGCTAATCTCTGGAGATGTTGATTTTGCTTCAGCCTTCATCAGAATGTCATTACACGCCTTCATTTTTTGAATGTAGAGTCCTAGCATGTGCAGAGGTTGTCGCCATCTTAATGCCTGTAGCATTTATCACAAGGTACTTCATTACCTTGGGCAGTGTAGAGAATATTTCTTTTAACTGCTTTGGGCAGTGTAGAATTAACTTGATTTAAATTATCTTAGTTTTCCTATTTGTAGTCACAGAAGCAGCATAGGACATTGATACTGTTAAGAACAGGGGAGTTATCAAACATAGTAACAACAAACTATTTTCTTTCAAGATGACTCCAAGAAAATCTCATAGGTAATGCATACTCTTTCTTTCTGCTCTTATGTTAATGGTTTATATCACAAATATAGTGATTATCACTATAAAAATAACACGTACCATCAATGGAAGATTTCTCTTTTATCATTTATGGTACCAATATGAAATGAAATGATTCCTTCAGATAGAGAAGCTTATCGGTGGGGAGCATATTCTTAGTCTTTGCTGTGACATTTAAAGGAGTAAAACAAACTTATTCTTATTATTAATTAACAAATACAAGTGTTTTTCAGACAATAAGCTACCAGAATACCCTACGCAACTTGAGGAAGTTTTGCTTTTGGAAGAGCGTGTTGGTGAAGCCAAAAGATTAGCAGCAACTAAAAGACTACAAAACAGATTATGGAGGGCTCATGATGATACTAGAAGACCACAAATGATTTTCTTTATTGGTGCTAACTGGAAGTAATGTTTAAGCTTTTGTAGATGTTCATGTCTATCCTCTAAGGCAAAATCATACCAAAGATTTCTTCAGCCATCGGTAGAAAATCTTGGATCAATCACTTGGTGTGGAAAATTGGGCAGAATATCTTGGATCATCATAGGTTGTACAATTATATTGATTATATTGTATATATCAAGTTATAGATTATGACATTTGATCATTTAGATATTCATAAGTATATATTTAGTAGAAAATATAATAAGTTATTTAGAAAAGTGATATAATGAAATATCAATTGTTTTTTAAGTTATATATAAATTTATATATTTGTTATATGTGAGTCTTTATATATTTGATATACGTGAGTCTTTATATATTTGATATATTACCAAAAAACAATAATAGTTTAAATTAAAAAAACTATTATAAAAAAAATGAGATGAAAGTAATTTATATAAAAATAGAATATTAAAAAAAAATTCTATAGATAAAATTACGACGGTTTAAACCGTCATAACTAGCATAAAAAATATTTAGAATTAGTAAATATAATTACGACGGTTGAAAACCGGCACAATATGAAGATTACGACAGTTAGCTACCCGTCGTGAAAATAAATAATATTTAGAATTAGAAAATATAATTACGACGGTTGAAAACCGTCACAATATGGAGATTACGACAGTTAGCTACCCGTCGTGAAAATAACGACGGTTTGTACGACAGTTTTCACAACCGTCGCAATACGGCCTCGCGACGCACGTTTCTGCGACGGGGTTGAAACCGTCGTAACTTACAAATTGCGACGGTTAAAACCGTCGTAATATGTCAAAATGAACCGTCGCAATTCGCCAATTTTCTTGTAGTGTATCTAGTATTTTTAATATGATATATTTTGGTGGATTATCTAGTATTTTTGTTTTGTAAATTATTAATATGATTTTAATAAAATATATATTTTGTCTGTTATAGGGGTTACCTGTGAAGAGCAAGGTTGTGATCGTTTCCAAGCATCCTACTGTATAGCTTTCTTAGAAGTTAGTGATTTCTTTACAGGTATTATCTGTTTTTGCTTAGACTACTCAATTATTATGGATAAAAATTGGATGTCTGTTAATCGATTGTCAAAAGAGTACGAGAATGGGGTATCGAACTTCGTTAAGTTTGCTGTTGAACACGCCAAAGACCCCAGTAGGATCACATGTCCTTGCTTAGGTTGCTGTTATGGGCGTCGAATTGACGCGGTTCAGTTGGAATCTCATTTAATGAGACATGGAATTGATCGAAGTTACACATGTTGGACATTACACGGTGAGATAAGTAACGAGAATGTTGAACCCCAGAACAATACGACCTCTACTTCAAAGGACAATGGTAGGGATACATACGATTGTGATCGAGTCGAAGATATTGCAGAAGCACTTGAAGAAGATCTTCAAGATTGTCCAAAGATGTTTGAGAGGTTGGTAAGCGATGCAGAGAAGCCGTTGTATAAAGGTTGCACTACTTTCACAAGATTGTCTGCGGTATTAAAGTTGTACAACTTAAAGGCGGGTAATGGATGGTCGGATAAAAGTTTCACAGAGTTGTTAGCCCTACTTCAAGAGATGCTTCCGGAGGATAATGTTCTTCCCAATCGAACCTATGAAGCTAAAAAAATATTATGCTCTATTGGTATGAGCTATGATAAGATACATGCTTGTCCAAATAATTGCATTTTGTTTCGAAATGAGTATGCATCATTAAACGAGTGTCCTAAATGCAGTGTATCTCGGTATAAGAAAAAGTTGTCACCAGCAAAAGTCTTATGGTATTTTCCTATAATTCCGAGATTCAGACGCATGTTTCGTAGTGAAACAGATGCGAAACACCTTACTTGGCATGCAGATGATAGAATTATAGATGGGAAGTATCGACATCCGGCAGATTCACCACAGTGGATGAAAATTGATAATGATTATCCTGATTTTGGAGAAGAAGCTAGAAACCTTCGCTTGGCATTATCGACTGATGGAATGAATCCGCACGGTCTGCAAAGTATCTCCCATTCCACCTGGCCTGTAATTCTTATGATTTATAACCTACCTCCATGGCTATGTATGAAGCGTAAGTACATGATGTTATCTATGTTAATTTCTGGCCCTAAACAACCAGGAAACGACATAGACGTATACCTGACACCTTTAATCGAAGACTTAAAAAGTTTGTGGGAGAACGGTGTGGAGGTTTATGATGGATATAGGAAAGAAAGTTTTAATTTGAGGGCCATGTTGTTTGGCACAATTAATGATTTCCCAGCATACGGAAATCTATCGGGGTATAGCATTAAAGGTCAATGTACGTGTCCTATCTGTGAAGAAAACACAGATTGGACGCGGTTGGAATTTGGTCAGAAGAATGTCTTTCTTGGTCATCGTAGATTCTTAAGTTCTAATCATCAGTACCGTGGGTGGAGACAAGAATTCAATGGAAATTCAGAACAACGTAGAGCACCACCTACATTGACCGGCGATCAAATTTTTGCAAAGGTGAAAGATGTGAGTACTCAGTTTGGCAAGCCTTTTGCTCATACGCTTACCACGCGTGGGTGGAAGAAGAGGTCAATTTTGTTTGAGTTGCCGTATTGGAAGTCGTTGTATGTACGACATTTTCTTGATGTTATGCATATTGAAAAAAATGTATTTGAAAGTGTTATTGGTACGTTACTCAATATACAAGGAAAGTCTAAGGATGGCCTTAAAGCAAGAAAAGACTTGGTAGCAATGGGAATAAGAAATGAATTAGGACCCCAGAAGAAAGGAAATCGCATTTATCTACCACCTGCTGCATATACTTTGTCTAGAAAGGAGAAAAAGATAATGTGTAAGTTTCTGAGTGAAGTTAAAGTTCCAGAAGGATACTCTTCAGATATTAGAAGACTTGTTTCTATGAAAGACCTAAAGTTAAAGAGTTTAAAGACACATGATTGCCATGCTCTTATGGAACACTTTCTACCAATAGGTATACGTTCTATTTTGCCAGAAAAAGTGAGAGGCGCAATAACAAAATTGTGTTTCTTTTTCAGATCTATTTGTAGTAAGGTGATCGATCCTGCGATCTTACCAACATTGCAAAAAGATATAATTATTACTTTGTGTGAGCTTGAAATGTATTTTCCTTCGTCATTCTTTGACATAATGGTACATCTAGTTGTGCATCTCGTGAAAGAGACACAACTGTGTGGACCTGCATATATGAGATGGATGTATCCAGTTGAACGTTATATGAAAATATTGAAAGAGTATGTGAAAAACCGAAGTCGACCAGAGGGATGTATTGTTGAACGATACATTGTTGAAGAAGCTATTGAGTTTTGTACTGAATATTTGTCCAACGTTCAATCCATTGGCCTCCCAAAATCTGATGTTGTTGAAAAAGTAGTAGGTAAACAGTTAATTGGAAATAAAGTTGTGACAGTTTCAAGGGATGAACGGGAGCAAGTGCATTTATATGTTCTGCACAATGACATTGAGGTTGAGCAGTACGTTAAATTGCACAAGGACGTTCTCCGAGGTTTAAATCTGAATAGAAATGAAAATTGGATAGTACGTGAGCACAATCGAAGTTTTATAACATGGTTCAAAGAGCATATTTATTCAAAGTTTTATTCTGATCCCGCTTCAATAACAAAAAGGTTGAGATGTTTAGCATATGGTCCAACTTTGCATGTGTTTTCTTATAGCGCATACGCAATTAATGGATACACATTTTATACCAAGGAGCAAGATGATAAAAGTACAATGCAAAATAGTGGTGTCACTGTGCTTGCCGAATCAATGCACATTTCCTCGTATTTTGGGGTAATCGAGCGCATTTGGGTGTTTGATTATGAGAAGTTTCAGATTCCTATCTTTGGATGCAAGTGGGTTGAAAGTAATAGTGGCATACGTATGGATAAGTCAGGTTTTTTGCAAGTGGATCTTAATAAGGTGGGGTACAAAGATGAGCCTTTTATTCTAGCCACACAAGCTAAACAAGTGTTCTATGTCACTGATCCGAAAAGTACGAAATGGTTTATAGTTCTTTTTTCCAACAAAGTAATCAACGATAACATTGGAGAAAAGGGGGAGGTTGATGTTGAGAATGAATCTTATGTTAGGGATGATCCAGATGAGAATATTATAGCAGACGAATCATATATTAGAAATGATCATAGCGAGGGAATTTGGATCAATCCATCCGTCCGTGTTGTTAAGAGACAAGTAAAGCACCTTCGAACTAAAAAAAGAAAAAGATGTTAAAGGTACTTGTAAAATTACATATTGTCTCATTCAATAAAATAACATATTATTTCTTATTTATACGTTTCTTATGTGTATATATATATATTTCTTATTTACATATTTGAATGTCATTCATTTGATACTTTAGTTTTCCTGAATTACAGGTATATTATGGCCAACAATAAAGATTGGAAGAAATTAAAGTAGAATTGTATAATTTGTGATGTTGAATTTCGAGTTGAGAATTGTATATAATTTGTGATGTTGAATTGTGAAGCTTTTGAATTATATATATTAAAGTGGAATTGTATATAATTTGTGATGTTGAATTGTGCATATAATGCCAAAGTGTTGAATTGTGCACATAATGCCAAAGTGTTGAATTGTGTATATAAAGCCAAAGTGCTGAAATAAAGGGCTAAATTATATAAGCAGGTATTGTAATATAAGCAGGTTTATTGAAAAATATATAAAAAATGTCATTAATCAGGAAAAATTTTTTTTCAAAACGTGCACATTAGACAGCGCTTTTATGTATAAGCGCTGCTAAAGGGGACAGAGAAACTGCTAAAAAAGCGCTGCTATAGGTGGGGAAAGAGGGGTCTAAGACAGCGCTTTCATAAAGCGCTGCTAAAGGGGGGGAGGGGGGGAGATTAGGCCGCGCTTTAAAAAGCGCTGCTAAAGGGGTAATAAAGCGCTGCTAAAGGTGATGTCTTTAGCAGCGCTTTTTCCACAAAAAAAGCGCTGTCTTTACCTTTAGCAGCGTCACTTTAGGCAGCGCTTTAAAGCGCTGCTAAAGGTCAAAAAAAGCGCTGCTAAAGGTCTGTTTTGGCATAGTGTACTATAACAACATCTACTATTATGCTATATTATCTATCTCATCTTTTCACCCATAGCATCATGGCATCACCGTTATCTCACTTACACTAACTGCACCGACAATAAAACAAATAAATATCCTCTCTTTTTTTTTTCTTTTCTTTTTTTTCATTTTCTTATGCTTTTCATAAATAAATTAATAAAGAAACTTGAGGGAGACATGAATATTCATCATCATTTAACTATAAACCTAAGTCTTGAAAAGGCCTTTAAAAGTTTCTCCTACAATAATTCTACAACCACATATGAAATCGACTGGTCTATTGCTTCAATGAAAATTCCTTACAATATGATACGGAGAAGAAAAGAAAAAGACAATAACAACATACACACTGTCTGGATTTTCTAAACCTATAGTTAATTTAATGGATCAGAATCGCAACAATTTATTACAGCACAAATGCTTTAATCTGAAAAGTCATTATTAACAACGGTGATGCCAACATCGTCATACAATTCAATAAAACAGAATCTCTTACCACTGAGTTAAATCACAAACAAACTTCATTATATTACAACTTTACTATGCAATAAAACAAATCTCTTACCACTGAGTTAAATCACAAACAAACTTCATTATATTACAACTTTACTATGCAATAAAACAATTCAGTGTTATAGTAGTCACACATTGTTTTGATTACAAATGTTATTAGTGTTTATATATCTTACACAAACACAATAAATCAATTGTGTGTTAAAAAGATGGATCAAAGACATAGGTCAAAAAGGTTAGGCCCAAAGTGTTTTATTTAAAATTTTAATTAATTAATTAAATATAAAAATTAATAATAAAAAATTAATAATTTATTTATTTATTAATGAAAATAATATTAATAAATTAGTTATCCTAATCAATAATTAAAGTCTCAAATTGGAGAGAGAACTAAAATCAAACTCAAAACTTAAAAAAAAAATCAAAATTGTAGTTTTTAAAATGGATGGATCAAAACTCAAAAAAATGTAAAATAGGGAGATCATAGTTGCTTAATCGTTCACACTTAAGCTATATATTTTTTTTTTGAATTCGAGTTTGAGATTTTGAGAGGAACACACTCTCAAGATCTTTGGAATTATTTGATACAAGTTGTTAATAACTATTATTAAAATTATGTGACACTTAGACTAAAGTGCAATTTATAAAACATTTTCTTAGCAAAACTATTAATTATTTATAAAATATTAAAAACCATAGTACTTTTCATAGATTTTACAAAATTAAATTTAAAGTTATTCTTTTGAAGTTTTGTAGTGAAAAAGCCACTCGGAGTCAACATGATGCTTCATCTCGTTCAAAAACCTAGGCTAATTCTACCTTCAAATGGCCGTTTGAGAAATAATAATAACATCCTTCAAAATTTTCAAATTCTAAAAAAGAAAACAGAAACAAACAAAAACCATACCTAATTTTCTGACAGTTTTTTTTCATCTCAGCAACATTTTTAAAGGACAATTTTCATTTTTTCAATACTCATAACAATGATGTACTCAAACTCTAACTACACCCCTCTCACTAATGATTCAATCACTTCTTTTCGGAAAACCAATCTTCTTTTCAGTTTCAAGAAAGGATCTTTTCAATTTTTTATAACAAATAATAAAAATTGATGTTTTAAACTGGTTAATATAAAATAAGAATATGAATCGATAAATAAAAATTAACATAAATATAATTTCAATATTTTTTTGATAAAATTTTATTAATTGATTATAAATGATTCAATTATAACTTTTTCAATTACAAATCTAAAAATTAAACCTATAGAATTTTTAAAATAATTTTTTTTTAATATTTAATCTGACAATTATAAATATATATATTAATTTCTTTTTTAAAAAATATATATTTGATAATTTAATGGTTTGATTTGAATATGATTTAAAGGAGAAATCAAATCTATTTATAATTATATTTTTTCTCTCTCTATAATCATGTTTTTTATAATATTACACCTAATTGTACTCTTTTTCAAAAAAATCAAATAAGATTGCATGTCAATAAAATTAAAATATATGTGATTTATATTTAGATTGTACTTTATTTTAAAAAGTCAAAGATTTATATTTGGATTGTACTGAATTAAATGTTATTATTTTTTGTTTGAAAAATGAGAGTACGAGACTAAATCACACGATCAAATTTATATCATTAATTTTAATTAAAAATGTTTGATTGTACTACTAATTTATTTTTTATCATTTAATTCTTTTTTATTAAAATTCAAGATTTTTACCTGAAATAAAATATATTTTGTAATTATTTAGATTTTAAAAAAAAGTTAATAAAACAAAACAAAATTAACAGAGATTTTGTAATTTTTTTAAACTTATAAAATTACTAAATAAAACAAAATCTTTTCAAAAAAAAATAATAAATGGTAGTCATGAAAATATAATGATAAATAGTAATTATGAAAAAAAATAATGATAAGTGGTAAAAGACACTCATAAACTGGAAAAAGTTCATGTTAATATAATTATTTTTATAAATGAGAATAAATTATAAATTATTTTATAAACAGAAATAAATTATAAATATTTTTATAAATAAAAAAATTTAACTATTGATATAATTATTTATAACGATAATAAGTTAAAAATATTTTTATAAATGGACCCAGCCACTTGTGAACTGAACAAATTCTACATGTTGATATAATTATTTTTATAAATGAGAATACGTTACACTAACTTTTATAAACGAAATTAAATTACAAATAATTTTATAAACGAGAATAAGTTACAAATATTTTTATAAAAAAGAATAAGTTATAAATGTTTCTATAAACAAGAATAAATTACAAATATTTTTATAAATGAAAATATGTTACAATAATTTTTATAAATGAAAATAAATTACAAATATTTGTATAAACAAGAAATATTTAAGTTTGTCTTTTTATTAAATATGTATTTTAAATAGTTAAAATATTTATTTTACTTTAATCAAATTAGCTAGACATTAAAATAATAAATTCTATATTAATCACTAATAAATGACGTTTCTTTATTTGAATAAATAAATTTGATATGATAAGATAAATATTTATTTTTTTCATTTTAAAAACATATGAATAAAATATATTTTATAATCACTTAAATTCTTATTTGAAATAAAATATATTTTGAAATTATTTATATTTTAAAAAAAGTTTAATAAAACAAAATCAATTGAGATTTTGTTTTTTAAACTTATAAAATTACTGAAACTTATCAAAAAAAATTCAAATTAACTTTATAATAGTAATCATGGTAAAAAAAATGATAAATGGTAGTCATGTAAATTTAATGATAAATGGTAATCATGAAGAAAAAAGAATAAATGATAAAAATTTATTGATTCAATCATTTTTATAAACTAAAATAAGTTATAATTATTTTTATAAACGTGAATAAGTTACAAATAATTTTATAAATGAAATAAATTTAACTATTGATACAATTATTTGTATAAATGAGAATAAATTCCCAATATTTTTATAAATAAACACACAAATTCAAGGTGCTTATAAACAAAAAAAAGTTACAATAATTTTATAAATGAAAATAAGTTACAATTATTTTTATAAAAGAAAAAAAATACAAATATTTTATAAACGAGAAAAATTCAAGTATTAATACAATTATTTTTAACCGGAATAAGTTAAAATTTGTTTTATAAATGGTCACAAAGTTCAAGACACTTATAAACGAGAAAAAATTTACATATTGTTATAAATATTTTATATTCAGAAATAAGTTACAATAATTTTTTTAAACGGGAATAAGTTATAAATCTATAACATATATGAAGGCAAAGCTTAGTTTTTGGTGTAGTCTAATTTTTTATACTAATTTTACTCTTATTTAATGTATAATTTATCTAATAACTTTCATTACTATCATTTTTCACATAACTTCCTCCTATTAACTCCTATTTAACTTTATACTATTAATTTTTTATATAACTTACGGTATAAATTATATTAAATATAAATATATCATTTATATTTTTATGTGTGAATTAAAAAAAACAGACAGACGGACACGCGAGTACCCGTCTAGACGCCAGTATTTTTATAAATAAAAAAAATTCAACCAATTATATAATTATTATAAATCAGAACAAATTACAAATATTTTTTATAAATAGACAGACGAGTTCAAAACATTTATTATGTTTATAACTATATAAATGTTAATCAACTGAATAAATATATACAAATTTAACAAATAAGAATGAGAGATTTATAATTTAAATTCAGACGGGACCCTGTCCCTTGCAATAACACAAATTTCTTACTAATTACACATTAAAAACTAATTTATTATGAACTTTTAGTCAAAAGTCACTTGGAAGAGCATGTTGACCACATGATCACTATGCTTCATCTCATTCACAAACCTCAACGGCTAGTTCCACCTTCAAATGACCGTTTGAGAAATAATAAAAACACCCTTCTAAAATTTTAAATTTTGAAAAAAAAAACAACACAAACAAAATCCATACATAATTTCCTGACAGTTTTTTTTTCATCTCCAACTTCTTAAACGAACAATTTTCACCTTAAAAATTTTCATTCTTCAATCTGTCACAGCAATGGTGTACTCAAACTCTAACTACACCCCCACTTACTACTCAACACTCCATGATTCAATCACCTCTTTCTGCAAGACCATTCTTCCTTTCAGCTTCAAGAAACGATCTATACAATCTGCGGAACATAAGCTCTCAAAGCTACAATCTGATAACCTTAAATGGCAACAAGATTCTTTTCACCAAGTTTTGAACTTGATGGGTCTTCATAAAGAAGGAATTGTAGCTGAAACTGAAGTTTCAGCTTTCAAAACTCACTTGCTTGAAACCCTTATCGCTTCGTCTTTGGAACAAGAGAATCCGGTTATATTAAGAGACAAGCTTCTGTTTTTGCAGGTTGATTTGAGTACCCTTTGAACTCATCTATGAAGTTTTGAACCTTTCCTGTTTTTGGTTTTGAATTTTGACTTTTTTTTTACCTTATTAGGAACTGCTTTATGCTAAGTGTATCTCTGAAGAGGATTACCATTCTTCGAAACGGCCATTGTTGCAAAGATTAGCGGTGCAAGGAGTTCAGATTCAAGCTAAGGATGTAATCGCGGGGAAGTCGAAGGATGTGAAAAAGAATTCTGAAGAGGAGTGGTCCGTGATTGATTTGAAGGATGATAAGAGTTTAATGAATAAGGAGAATTTGAATTCTAAGGGAAAATCGAATCACGGGTCGGCTTTGAAACAGATAAAGGGATCGGTTTTGGGGTTTGTTTCTTCTAACAAGCATGAAAAGAGTATATTTGATTCACCTTCTTTGAAACAACAGAATGAAGGTGTGTCAATTCTAATGGAGGAAAGTGGGCCTCCAGAACCGGGTTCGGAGAAGTCGAAGAGGAAACCGTTTAGGACTTTGTTTCATAGGGAGCAGAGAGAGGGGTCTGAGGTAGAACAAAGAGGAGGGAAATCAGTGAAAAAGCAATGGGGGTTTGATGGATTTAAGAAAGGGAAGAAAGTTGAATTGGATGATGATGAAACAGCTCCTTTGCCTCTGAATCAGAGATCTGATAGTGAGGCCTTCTCGGCTTCATCTCAGTCTTTTGCAAGGGGTGTTGGGGATGGACCAGACACCAAGTTGATCAAGAAAAAGTTGCATTCTGATGGTGCCCCATCTGATTTTTTCATAGACAAGGTTTTCTTTCTTGTCCCTTTGCCGAGGTTGATCTGCGGCTAACCTACATAGGGTGACTGCGATAAACCTAAAATTTATCCCAGTTAAAATATGATTAAGCAGTGTCCTTATTAGTTTTGCTTTGCCGTTGATCTGCGGCTAACCTAGATAGTGCCTCCAAAATTTTAAGATGGCCCCGATGCTGATAGTCTAGTTGATTGCGCGAATGCGTCCTGGATTCACTTCGAATTCAGTTGTCTATGTAGACATTTATGAATCTTATTTTCTTTGAGCTAGTTTTGGACATACTATATATTAACCAAAATTTATTGTGAATTATAAATAGGTTTTGGGAAACAACATAAAGAAGGAGCTGTCAAGAATTCAGACAGAACTTAGCAGCACAAATCCAAATCTTAAATTTTCGTTAGTATTTTTTTTCTTTTTTGTATCATAACTTCATTTGGAAAAATGAAACTTGTTTGCTTAGAAATGTAACATTTGCTTGTATATGTTTTGTGCTAACAGGAATGATCAAATGGAAGCAATATCTACCAGGATTCCGGTGGACAAGGCTGATCTGAAAAACTACTTCCCCAAGTGAGTTGACTTTGAATTACTACTTAACAATTGATTTATGTACTCACTCAACTTTTAAGGTTTCTTTCTTATTATCACATGTGTTTACTGTGTTTTCAGATCATGGTGTGACCGATACGGTGATGTTGTGTTGGATGTGGTGAAAAAGGAATTCAAAAACCATGTTGAAGAAATGGAAAACATGCGCAGCATAGCGAAAGAAAAACACAGTGAGAACTCGAGGCGATGGACAACATTTGATGATGATGAGAATATGCATCCGAATCTTTTTGTTCATCATGACAATTCGGTTCGCAGTAGCAACATCAATCCATTTTCTCGTGATTATTGAAAATATATGGAATTGATTAAGCTGAGGTCTCTATCAGCTTCTTTCTCCGAGCGAGCAAATTTGTATTAGTAGTTAAGATTTGAACTTTGAACCTGTTTCACAAACTCTTTAGTGTGTGTTCAACCTCTTGAACTACGCTTTAAGACCTCATCTGGAGGAGTCTAATACTGTTATGTTTTAGACTTTAGAAAACCATAAAAAAGACAATTACTGTCTGATTTATCAATAAAGTATTTTCATGATCTGATATATCTCTTTTCTGTATCAAAATCTATGGTGTTACCTTGTCATTTCTACTTAAGTCTTGACAAGCATTTATGTTTCATGTGCATAAATTGAAATGTGTATTCCTTCATTAAATTTTATGTTTCGGGTAAGGTTTTATAACAACTAAAAATAACTCAAATTGATCTTTGAAATGGTAGGAAAAAGCATCAATCTAGTCTTACATTTCAAATTGAACGATAAAATTGCAAAACTATAATCTAATTCATCTCTTTATGCTGCTAATTTGGATATTAACTCCAATATAAAATTTTCAAGAGAAGCCTCCAAAACTCAGATATAAAATTTCGCCTTGTCAATTACTATTTTGCCACCTATCATTTACAAAGGATCCAATATAATTTGCCACCTATATGACCTTATGATTATTCAAACATACACTAAACATCAAGTCAATCTTTCAAGATTTCTGATATCAAAATGATTCATCAAATTCTGTGATTATCAAAATGAACCATTTTGGTGACACTAATTTCTGGAAGAAGAAATTGATGTAAAGTGTATATACATCAAGGCAAACATTAAGTCTAGCCTAGATTTCAACTATTGACTGCACTTCTGAATGAACTGACGGCCCGGTTGAGCCACCACAAACATGGCCGCGACACAGAGGACATACCCTGTAAAATAGAGAAGCAGAAAACATGGTTACTTAAATATTGGAAACTAGTAAATATGAAAAGAATGAGGACAATATATCAAGTAGGTTACCCATGTATTTCCTTCAGCCACTTATCGACACACGACATGTGATATTCATGCTTGCAAGGAAGAACTCGTATTTGGTCCCCATCTTCATACTCCGCCAAGCATATGTAGCATCTAACAAATTGATTTTTAACTTTTTTTTTTATATTATATTGGAAGATAGAATAAACTCGAACTGCTAAATGAAAAAATAAAATAAAAATAAAAAGTATGTAACTTTCATGTGAGCATTCAAGAGCAGACAGAGTATCATAATCACTGGTAGACTCAAATATTAGAAGCTAAAAACTAATCATCTATAACAACTAATCTAGGGGAAACTTGATTACTTGATGATGATGATGATGATGATGATGATAATAAAGGATCAAGGGGCTTACTGTTCAGCATCATTGCCTCCATCAGCTGCATCAACCTTTTTGTGAGACTTCAGAGGGAAAGAGTCCACAATTGATTCAGGCGCAGGGAGTGAGACCGTGGAGAGGGAAAGGGATGAAGGTTGCCGGTGGATTTCATCTAAAACCTGCGGTGGAAAAATATGGTGTTTCATAAATTTGTTTTGATCCACATATCAGACATCTCATTCGGTACAATATCAGTTATGAATAATGATCCACTATGAAAACCATAGTTCTGTATGCACAAAATATTTGCAGCTAAAATAAGTAATAATAGCACATGGCTCCAAAATTTATGATGTGTCACACTATCCTATCAACTGTGTCATAGTTAGATTCAAATTATGCAAGAATAGCGCGGTGTAAGGGTTGAACGCTAAATTAAATAAATCTCGGAGCAAATAGAGAAAGTAAATACCTCAAAGAGAGCCTCAGCCAGCATGACTATTCTTGAAATACTTGACCGAGAACTAGATTCTTCAGCCATTGGGAATGACTCGCACGAGCACATACCGTCTGCATGGAGTCCTAATGGACATGAAGAGTTCAACCGACCAATCTCATCAAGGCCTCCACGAAGCCTTTCCCAGATCTGTATAAAGGAAAGCAAACAGCTTACAAAATGCTTGTGACAGAAGTAACACGACAGGGATCACAAACCCAGTTAATAAATGCATATGTGACATAAGTAAGTTGAAGCATTAAAAATGTTCAGAATCACCTCAGATCTTGAGTGTCGCACTCTTTCACTCAATCTGCGAACTCTACTGCCCCTATATCTAGGCGGACGTCCAGGCCCGTCATTTGATAAATCCTCATCGAAATCAACCTGCCACCGATCTTGAGATCCCGAATCATCAGCACCTCCCGTGGAGATAACGATGGTTGGAGAATCACCAAACCTTCTAGAACTACGCTGTGAAAAAGCATCCCAAAATAATCTTCTACCATTGCTTCTAGCATCATGATCATCCGCATCTGCATTGCTGCCAGACAAAATGTTGGAAGATATTGCGACCACATCCACTTGAAACATACCATCATTTCCCTGCACTATTTCCCTATTGGACACAAGAATACCTAAACCTGAAGGTATTGTTTCACGACGGGTTTCATCTTCTGGCACTTGAGAAGTTGGTGGTGCATTAGACACTTGAGCAACATGACTAGAAGAACTATGGATAGACATGTCTGCATTTGTGTCAATCTCAACAGAAATTTCATCCGAACTGGCATTTCCATGCTCTTGAGAGATTGAGCTCCGTGGGTGCGCGGTCTCATGATGAGAGATTCGAGAGACACCACTAGACACTGGATCATCAACATTATTGATTCTATCCATGTTAGTAAAATCATTTATAGAGACTGGATCTGAAGACCGTTGTTCAACAAATGAAGTACTAGCAGTGTTGCTACCATCACTATATGATTCACGATGATTATGACCAGCACATACCTGATAAGGAGAAACTAGCTCCTTATGTTCAGACAAGCAATTCCTCTGACTACTCGTTGCACCATTTCCATAAGAACCTTCAACAGTAGCATTCCCGCAGAACTCAGTTCTCATATCGGTTGAGATTGAAGTTTCTGCCTGAGGACAGCAACTGATTCTAGCTTCTTCTGTACATGATAACGAGGATTCATCAGGGACTTTCTCATCATTGAAATGTCTAGCCGAATTAACATGAAGCTCTTCATATTGATGTTCTTCCATCTATAAAAAAAAATAGTACAAAATGTCACTCCCTTAATCAGTTACTCTCAGAATATCTATTTAACAGTCAATTTTTCAATAAACTTGCAACCAGGGTTTCAAAAAATGGTCTGCGACCACAAAAACCTCCGGGACAAAACACGTTATTCACAGTTTTTTGTTGAAAAAAAACTGTGGTTAGTTCACAATGCGACGACCACAATCAGTGTCACAACACATATAATCGCGAAAGTTTTTACGTGCACCGCTTTAAAACCTTGCTTGCAACATTTAATTTTTCAATATTTCTAATAAATAATGATATCAGTGGCATCAACAAAAAATTTCATTGATTAAGCTCATACATGTAAAATTTAATCAATCATCATCATCAACAACAACAACTATGATAATCAGTACTTATATTATTTTGATCTTTTGAATAAAAAGGGGATCGGATGAATGAACAATGAATTGAAAAGGTGAAGGTGAATTGAAAAAGTGTTAAACAGAAGAAAATCGGAACCTGAGAAATGGAGCGAGAGGTGGAGGAGCCGCAGAGAAAGGAAGAGAATCTGAAGCGATGGTTGTTGACCCTTGGAGGAGAAGGACGAGACCCGAGTCGACTAGAGGCTGAACCCATGTTGATGAAGATGTAAGAGAGAGAAAAGAAAAGTGTGAGAGAGGTTTAGGAGAGAGAAAGAGAAGAGATTATATATGATGAATAGGTTGATGCTTATTGCTTCAGGAGTGGTGAAAACAATGGAATTGGAAAGTTCAACTACTTTGAGTTTTTCAAATCAATCTTGAACAAAAAAAGTAATAATCAAAGTTTATAGATTTGAATAAGTTAACTTTATTTATTCATCTTTGTTTACATTTTATTACGGCTTAGGCTACCATGAGAGATGATAGGTCTCTCTCTCTTTTTTCTTTTCTTTTTTTCTTTTTCAAATTAATAGGAATCATTGAATTATGATGAAGCACACCATAATATATTATGTCTCATACACATAATTTATGTCATTATTAATTAAATAATTTTTTAATTTGACAATATTGGATATACTTGACAAATTATATTTGACATTAATTGGATATATTTGACAAACTATATACTTGACATTAAAATATATGTTTTGATTTAAATTAATTTCATATTTTTACTATAACGTTTTTTAAAAAACGTAACTTAACAAAATTATTTTTAAAAATATATCTTAAAAATAATTAGTTGATTTTAACATTAATTGAAACAATATTTTTAAATATTTTTTAAAATTTTTTATATTTTTACTATAACGTTTTTTAAAATGTAACTTAATAAAATTATTTTTTAAAACATATTTTGACATTAAATTATATATTTTAATTTAATTTAGTTTCATATTTTTACTATAACATTTTTTTAAATGTAACTTAATCAAATTAATTTTTTAAAATATATTATAAAAATAATTATTTGATTTTAACATTAATTGAAACAATGTTTCTAAATATTGTTTTAAAATTTTATATTTTTACTATAACAGTTTTTTAAAATGTAACTTAATAAATTCATTTTTTAAAACAAATTTTGACATTAAATTATATATTTTAATTTAATTTAATTTTATATTTTTACTATAAATTTTTTTTTAAACGTAACTTAATAAAATTATTTTTTGAAATATATTTTAAAAATAATTATGTGATTTTAACATTAATTGGAGCAATATATTAAAAAATTATTTTATATTTTTTATATTTTTACTATAACGTTTTTTAAAATGTAACTTAATAAAATTATTTTTTAAAACATATTTTAAGGAAAATTATGTGATTTTAACATTAATTGGAACAATATTTTAAAATATTGTTTTAAAATTTTCATATTTTACTCTAATGTTTTTTAAAATGAAATTTAATTATGTGACCATTCCAAGATGACATGATGATAGTCAATAGATGATGGTCAACTATGTGTGAATCAAGAAAGATAGTCAAGAGATGATGCTGAACTATGTGTGAAATGCATAGATGATGGTCAACTATGTGTGAACCATGGAAGATAGTCAAGACATAAAGTGTGAACTATGTCAGAGATGCATAGAAGATGGTCAACTATGTGTGAACCATGGAAGATAGCCAAGAGATTATCTGTGAACTATGTAAGAGATGCATAGATGATGGTCAACTATGTGTGAACTATGGAAGATAGTCAAGAGATGATGGTGAACTATGTGTGAGATGCATAGAAGATGGTCAACTATATGTGACTGTGGAAGATAGTCAACAGATGATGGTGAACTATGTGTGAGATGCATTTATAATGGTCAACTATGTGTGAACCATGTAAGATAGTCAATATATAATGTGTGAACTGTGTGTGAGATGCAAAGATGATGGTCAACTATGTGTGAACCATGAAAGATAGTCAGCAGATGATGGTGAACTATGTATGAGATACGTAGATGAAGGTGAACTATGTCAGAGATGCATAGACGATGGTCAACTATATGTGAATCATGGAAGATAGTCAACAGATGATGATGAACTATGTTCGAGATGCATAGATGATGGTCAACTATGTGTGAACCAAGGAAGATATTCAAAAGATGATGTGTGAACTATGTGTGAGATGCATAGATGTTAGTGAACTATGTATGAACCATGGAATATAGTCAAGAGATGAAGGTGAACTATGTGTGAGATGCATAGATGATGGTAAACTATGTGTGAACCATGGGAGATAGTCAAGAGATGGTGGTGAACAATGTCAGAGATACATAAATGATGGTCAACTATGTGTGAACCATGGAAGATAGTCAATATATTATGTGTGAACTACAACATAGATGCATAAATGACCGTCAACTACGTGTGAACAATGGAAGATAGTCAAGATATGATAGTGAAATATGTGCAAGATACATATATGATGATCAACTATGTGTGAACTATAGGAAAAAGTCAAGAGATAATGTCTCAAAGATGCATAGATGATGGTAAACTATGTATGAATCATGGGAGATAGTCAAGAGATGATGTGTCAACTATGTCATAGATGGATAGATGATGGCAAACTATGTGTGAACCATGACAGATAGTCAAGAGATGATGTGTCAACTATGTC
The DNA here is from genome assembly GCA_963859935.3 of Lathyrus sativus. Taxonomy (NCBI): domain Eukaryota; kingdom Viridiplantae; phylum Streptophyta; class Magnoliopsida; order Fabales; family Fabaceae; genus Lathyrus; species Lathyrus sativus. The sequence goes on along the minus strand of OZ012738.1, from coordinate 612,238,685 downwards.
AAAGATGCATAGATGATGGTTAACTATGTGTGAACCATGGAAGATAGTCAAGAGATAATGGTGAATTATGTCAGAGATGCATAGATAATGGTCAACTACACGCGAACCATGGGAGATAGTCAATAGATAATGGTGAACTATGTGTGAGATGCATAAATGATGGTCAATTATGTGTGAACCATGGAAGATAGTCAACAGATGATGGTGAACTATGTGTGAAATTCATATATGATGCTCAACCATGTGTAAACTATGGAAGAGATGCATAAATGATGATCAACTATATGTGAACCATAGAACACAGTCAAAAGATGATGTGTGAACTATATGTGAGATGCATAGATAATGGTCAACTATTTGTGAACCTTGGAAGATAATCAAGAGATGACGGTGAACTATGTCAGAGATGCATAGACGATGGTCAACTATGTGTGAATCATGGAAGATAGTCAACAGATGATGATGAACTATGTTCGAGATGCATAGACGATGGTCAACTATGTGTGAACCATGGAAGATATTTAAAAGATGATATGTGAACTATGTGTGAGATGCATAGATGATAGTGAACTAGGTATGAACCATGGAATATAGTCAAGAGATGAAGGTGAACTATGTGTGAGATGCATAGATGATGGTAAACTATGTGTGAACCATGGGAGATAGTCAAGAGATTGTGGTGAACAATGTCAGAGATACATAAATGATGGTCAAATATGTGTGAACCATGGAAGATAGTCAATATATTATGTGTGAACTACAACATAAATGCATAAATGACCGTCAACTACGTGTGAACAATGGAAGATAGTCAAGATATGATAGTGAAATATGTACGAGATACATAGATGATGATCAACTATATGTGAACCACAGGAAAAAGTCAAGAGATAATGTGTCAAAGTTGCATAGATGATGGTAAACTGTGTATGAATCATGGGAGATAGTCAAGAGATGATGTGTGAACTATGTCATAGATGCATAGATGATGGCAAACTATGTGTGAACCATGACACATAGTCAAGAGATGATGTGTCAACTATGTCAGAGATGCATAGATGATGGTTAGCTATGTGTGAACCATGGAAGATAGTCAAGAGATAATGGTGAACTATGTCAGAGATGCATAGATTATGGTCAACTACATGTGAACCATGGGAGATAGTCAATAGATGATGGTGAACTATGTGTGAGTTGCATAGATGATGGTCAATTATGTGTGAACCATGGAAGATAGTCAACAGATGATGGTGAACTATGTGTGAGATTCATAGATGATGCTCAACTATGTGTGAACTATGGAAGAGATGCATAGATGATGGTCAACTATATGTGAACCATAGAACACAGTCAAGAGATGATGCGTGAACTATATGTGAGATGCATAGATAATGGTCAACTATGTGTGAACCATGGAAGATAATCAAGAGATGATGTGTGAACTATGTCAGAGATACATAGATGATGGTTAACTATGTGTGAACCATGGGAGATAATCAAGAGATACTGTGTAAACTATGTCAGAGATGCATAAATGATGGTCAACTATGTGTGAATCATGGGAGATATTCAATAGATGATGGTGACTTATGTGTGAGATACATAGATGATGGTCAACTATGTGTGAACCATGGATGATAGTCAACAGATGATGGTGAACTATGTGTGAGATGCATATATGATGGTTAACTATGTGTGAACCATGGAAGATAGTCAAGAGATGATGTGTGAACTATGTTAGAAATGCATAAATGATGGTCAAATATGTGTGAACCATCGGAAATAGTCAAGAGATGATGTGTGAATTTTGTCAGAGATGCATAAATTATGATCAACTATGTGTGAACCGTGGTAGATAGTCAAGAGATGATGATGAACTATGTGTGAGATGCATAATTGATGGTCATTTATGTGTGAACTATGGAAGATAGTCAAGAGATGATGCGTGAATTATGTCAGAGATGCATAGATGACGATCCATTATGTGTGAACTATGGGACTTAGTTGACCATCATTTATGCACATAAATCACACATCATCTCTTGACTATCTTCCATGGTTCACACATAGTTGCCCATCATCTATGCATCTCACACATAGTTCAGTATCATCTTTTGAATAGCTTTCATGGTTCACACATAGTTGACCATCATTTATGCATCTCACACATAGTTCACCATCATCTCTTGACTATCTCCCTTGGTCCACACATAGTTGACCATCATTTATGCATCTCAGACATAGTTCTTACATCATCTTTTGACTATCTCCCATGGTTCACACATAGTTTACCATCATTTATACATCTTTGACATAGTTTACACATCATCTTTTGACTATCTTCCATGGTTCATAGATAGTTGACCATTTTCTATGTATCTCAGTCATAGTTCACACATCATCTTTTGACTATCTTTCATGGTTCACACATAGTTTACCATCATCTATGCATTCCTAACATATTTCATACATCATCTCTTGACTATCTTCCATGGTCCACACATAGTGTAACATCATCTATGCATCTCACACATAGTTCACCATCATATGTTCACTATCTTCCATGGTTCACACATAGTTGACCATCATATATGACTCTCCCACATAGTTCACTATCATATCTTGACTATCTTTCAAGATTCACACATAGTTTACCATCATCTATGCATCTCTAACAAAATTCACCATCATCTCTTGACTATCTTCCATAGTTTACACATAGTTGACCATCATCTATGCATCTCTTACATAGTTCACAAATCATTTCTTGACTATCTCCCATGGTTCACACATAGTTGACCATCATGTATGCATCTCTGACATAGTTCACACATCATCTCTTGACTATATCTCATGGTTCACATATAGTTAACCATCATTTATGCATCTCTGGCATAGTTCACACATCATCTTTTAACTATCTTCTATAGTTCACACATAGTTGACCATCATCTATGCATCTCTGACATAGTTCACACATAATCGTTTGACTATCTTCCATAGTTCACACATAGTTGACCATCATTTATGCATCTCTGACATAGTTCACCATTATTTCTTGATTATCTCCCATGGTTCACACATAGTTGGACATCATCTATGCATCTCACACATAGTTCACCATCATCTCTTGACTATATTTTATGGTTCACACATAATTGACTATCATTTATACGTCTCACACATAGTTCACACGTTATTTCTTGACTATCTTCCATGGTTCACACATAGTTGACCATCATCTATGCACCTCTCACATGGTTCACCATCATCTGTTGACTATCTTCCATGGTTCACACATAGTTTACCATCATCTATACATCTCTAACATAGTTCACCATCATCTCTTGACTATCTTCCATGGTTCACGCATAGTTAACCATCATCTATGCATCCCTGACATGGTTCACCATCATTTGTTGTCTATCTTCCATGGTTCACACATAGTTGAGCATCATCTATGCATCTCACACATAGTTCACACACAATCTCTTGACTATCTTTTATGGTTCACACATACTTGGCCATCATATATGCATCTCACATATAGTTCGTTGTCATTTATTGACTATCTTCTATGGTTCACACATAGTTGACCATCATCTATGCATCTCAAACATAGTTCACCATCATCTATTGACTATCTTTCATGGTTGACACATAGTTAACTATCATATATGCATCTCTGACATAGTTCACACATAATCTCTTAACCATCTTCCATGATTCATACATAGTTGACCATCTTCTATGCATCTCCGACATATTTCACACATTATCTCTTGACTATCTTCTATGGTTCACACACAATTGACAATCACCTATGCATCTCACACATAGTTCACCATCATCTCTTGACTATCTTCCGTGGTTCACGCATAGTTGACCATCATCTATTGATTATCATCATGTCATATTGGAATAATCATATAATTAAATTTCATTTTAAAAAATGTTATAGTAAAATATGAAAATTTTAAAACAACATTTTAAAATATTGTTCCAATTAATGTTAAAATCACATAATTGTTCTTAAAATATGTTTAAAAAACAATTTTATTAAGTTACATTTTAAAAAACGTTGTAGTAAAAATATATAAATTTTAAAACAACATTTTAAAATATTTTTCTAATTAATGTTAAAATCATATAATTATTTCTAAAATATATTTTAAGAAATAATTTTATTAAGTTACATTTTAAAAAATGTTATAGTAAAAATATAAGATTAAATAAAATTAAAATATATAATTTAATGTCAAAATATGTTTTAATAAATAGTTTTATTAAGTTACATTTTAAAAAACGTTATAGTAAAAATATAAAATTTAAAAAAAATATTTAGAAACATTGTTCCAATTAATGTTAAAATCACATAATTATTTATAAAATATATTTTTAAAATTAATTTTATTATGTTACAGTTTAAAAAACATTATAGTAACAATATGAAATTAAATTAAATTAAAATACATAATTTATTGTCAAAATATGTTTTAAAATTTTTTTATTAAGTTATGTTTTAAAAAATATTATAGTAAAAATATAAAATTTTTAGAAAAATATTTAAAAATATTGTTCCAATTAATGTTAAAAAATATATAATTTATTGTCAAAATATGTTTTAAAATAATTTTATTAAGTTAAATTTTAAAAAACGTTATAGTAAAAATATGAAATAAACTTAAATCAAAGTTTAAAGTACTCATTCATTCCCTTTTATAAGTAAATTTTCACTTCCTACACAATCCAATGGTTCCTATTGATTTGATACAGAAAAAAAAGGTCTCTCACATGAGAGACCTATACATGTCTCTTCGAGGATACGACACATTTTTTTACATCCACCTTTTGTTTTTCTTTAATGTGGTTTTCAAAGTTTAAAGTACTCATTCATTCTCTTTTATAAGTAAATTTTCACTTCCTATATTCATTATGATGTATTTGAATATATATATATATATATATATATATATATATATATATATATATATATATATATATATATATATATATATATATATATATATATATATATATATATATATATATATATATATATATGATGTATTTGAATCTAAAATATTAAAATTTGCTTATAAATAAAACTTGAGGGAGTATTAATTACTTCCTCTGTCCCACAATGAGTGACCTAGTTGATTTTTCACAAATATTAATGAAAATAAATAAATAAAAGAGAGAATGATATTTTTACTAAAATATTCTTATTATTTATTGGAAATGATGAAAGTAATAGTATTAATTATAGAGTAAAATTGAAAAAAATGTTGAAAATTAAAATAAATCATTTATTTAGAGACATCCTTTTATTGCAAATGAATTACTCATTGTGGGATGAAAGAATTATTATTTTGTCAAAATTATCTTTAATTGTTAAAGAGAAAGAAAAGTCAAATAAATTAATAAAAAGTTAAAAGTATTATAAGTAAAAAGGCAAATGTTATATTAAAAGAGGTAAATTTAATTAATTTTATTTGTATGTGAAAAAAATAAAAAAGATTGTTAAAAAGGAATACCATTTTTACTAATTTTATTTGTCTTAAAGTAGATGTTTCTTTAGAATATATAAAGTGATATTTATTATTCTTTTACATTAATTTATTTTTATTTATTATATTTTAATTTATATAATTATTCTACTAAATATTATTAATAAAATTATTTTAATAAACGATATTTATTTTATTATTAAAGTAAACACAGTTAATCATTATATTAAAATATGTAAAAATTTCAAAATATTTATTTTTTAAATTTATGAAAGAATTAATATTTGTAATCTAGATACAATGAATGTAAAAAATAAATGTAAATCTTTTAAGTATTTTTCAATTTTCTTAAATTGACCTACCAAATTCAACCGGTGCTTTTTTACTTTAATAGAACAAAAAATATTCCTTTTTTGTTTATAAAGAAATACTACTTTTTAAATTTATTGAATATATGCAATGCACTTGATTTATATCTTGTTCAACTACATAATTATTTATATATTTAAAAGTAAATTCTTTTTATAAATAAAAAATCCAAAGTAATAATAAATAATTGATTTGATTAGACTTTAATTTTTTATTTTAACTATTAAATTTTGTATTAGTTTAATATTTTTTTTAGTTTCAAAATAAGTGTCATATTTGACATTCTCACATCTATTAAAAACATATAATAAGTGAAAGAGTGAATAATAATTTTAAGAAATTATTTTTATTAGCTATTGGTCTATTTTAATTATTATTAATGAAATGTGAGAAAAATAATAAATTAAAAGTATTAATTAAAAGATATAATTAAATTATTTTAAAGTAAATTTGGGATAGATAAGTAAAATTACATTGAAAATTAAAAATAACATTTATTTTAAAATAAATAATTTTTTTAATTATCACATTTATTTTGAGACAGAAAAATAAAATCTTTGTTTAACATGCCATCTTTGTTGGATTTTTAACAAAATAGTTATGTTTATGTGTCATATGTCTTCCTGACATGATATTAAATAACTCGGTAATATTAAGAGTTATTGACAACAAATTATTTTTCTAAATAACAACTTGAATGTCTAGTGGGCAAAAATTATCATTTAAAACTGTAATTGATATCTTATATTGATACTTTATATACTAATGAATGTTAGCTCAACAGGTAAAATATTGTCTCACACACCAACAAATCATTGGTTCAAATCCCCCTCAATACTTAAGGCATGCCTCTTATACCAGCTTGCATGAGTATGTAATCCTTCAATATTCCTTCTTAAGTTGGAGTGTGAGAGTTGTGGACAACTTGCTTTTTTTTCATCTTCCATAATATTGGAATGGATCCAAATTAGAAACCATATGGTAGAGTCTGTCTAACAATGAATCGAATAAATTAAAAAATAATTCAAGAGTTGATTTTAAAATTGACTCGTTAGACTAGACTCTTGATCCAAATGAATATAACTTTGATTGCATATTCGTGATCAGCACGAAAAATCAGTTAAAATGGTATATGAGTTTGCAATTTATTATAACGGAGATTTTAAAAAAGAGATTAAAGTGTTACAAAAAAAACTTAAAGGGACTAATTTGATATTTTAAAATAACTTAAAAAACTAAAACAATAGTTTTGTGTATATATATATATATATATATATATATAATATATATATATATATATATATATATATATATATATATATATATATATATATATATATATATATATATATATATATATATATATATATATATATATATATATATATATATATATATATATATATATATATATATATATATATATATATATATATATATATATATATATATATATATATATATATATATATATATATATATATATATATATATATATATATATATATATATATATATATATATATATATATATATATATATATATATATATATATATATATATATATATATATATATATATATATATATATATATATATATATATATATATATATATATATATATATATATATATATATATATATATATATATATATATATATATATATTAGACGAGAAAAACAATCTAGAGGGTGAGTGAATAGATCACAAAATAAAATTTATTTGATAAAAATTCTACTTTGAAAATTATTTACTATGGCAAGCGAAAGCGATTTTGATTCGACACTCATCTATCCAAACCGTTATCGGAAGAATCAGATATGCGTATAAACCGTAATAAAATGTATACCAATGATGAGAAAGTAAATCAATATATTTTACAAATTAATCGTTTGAACAATAACACACTCTGTAATTAATTTCCAATTAAATAAGTAACAAAAATTAGTTAAGACAATTTATCAAACATTTGATGTGCAATAAACACCAAGTCGATTTTCCTTTGTATTGAAGATATGAAAAACAATTACAATTGTTTAGATTACAATTATCTTTACATAATGATTTGAATTACTTTAACACAAACAAAATTTTTTAGTTTATCAAATTGTACACTAAGTGTATTATTAAATTGGAGAGAGAGAGAGAGAGAGAGAGAGAGAGAGAGAGAGAGAGAGAGAGAGAGAGAGAGAGAGAGAGAGAGAGAGAGAGAGAGAGAGAGAGAGAGAGAGAGAGAGAGAGAGAGAGAGAGAGAGAGAGAGAGAGAGAGAGAGAGAGAGAGAGAGAGAGAGAGAGAGAGAGAGAGAGAGAGAAAACACAGGAATTTGTTTAGGTAGTTCTCCAATTGTCCTCACTATAGGTACGTTTTTCCTCAATTCCAAATAAAATTGAGATATATAGTTAACCTTTACAAGAGTTGTATACAAGAGAAAAAGTAATAACCCAAACTTCTAAACCCTATGTTTGATGTTAGTTTTAACTTCTTCTCTCCCTTTGATCTTAAGCAAGATCAAGTGACCCAAAACTTCCATGTTGATCCTCCGGTTACCATTACTCCTTTGACAGAACTCCGTTCTTCAAAGCTTTCACTTGGTTATAAATCATCTGATGTCCGGGTGGTTTCAAGCAGTGACTCTAGTAAAGAGTGAATTATGGATTCAAGGTGTACTTAGAACATGACTCCAAACAAATACGTGTTTGAGGAATTGTGTGATCAAGATGATGGATCAGTCTTGCTGAGAAATAAAAAAGCTTGCAAAATTGTAGGTATTGGATCTGTGAGATTTAAGTTATATGATGAGTTAATAAGGTTATTGACTAATGTTAGGCATGTATTTGATCTTAAGAGGAATTTGATTTCTCTTGGTGAATTCGACAAGAAATTATATGTTTTTAAAGGAGAGCAAAACATCCTAAGGGTAATGAAGAGGTCAAAGGAAGTCTTGAGAGGCGTAAAGAAACAAGACTTGTATACCCTTGAGGCTAAGGTTGTAAGTGGTTCAACAGATATGGCATCCACGAAACCTGTGTCGAAGACTAAGCTTTGGCACAAGAGACTTAGCCATGTCAGTGAAAAAAACTGGTCGAATTGTCGAAACAAAATCTATTGGGTGGTGACAAGGTCGAAAAACTAAAGTTTTCTGAACCTTGTGTATTTGGTAAATCATGTAGAATGAAGTTTAACAAAGGTAAATAAAGAATACATGAATCCCTTGATTGCATTCATGCTGATCTTTGGGGGCCTCCAAGGAATCCTTCATACTCAGGTGCAAAGTATTTTCTATCCATAATTGATGATTACTCTATAAAGTTATGGGTATTCATCTAGAAGACTAAGGATGAAACTTTTGAAAAGTTCAAAAGTTAGAAGACTCTGGTCGTAAACTAAACTAGCAGGAAGGTTAAGAGGTTGAAGACCGACAATGGTCTTGAATTTTGCAATGATGCTTTCGACAACTATTATGCTATGTATGGTATTGCAAGGCATAAAACTAATGCAAGGACTCCCCATCAAAATGATTTGGCTGAAAGGTTTTAATCGAACCATTCCAGAAAGAGTGAGGTGCATGTTGGTAAGTGCAGGATTGAAGAGGGTGTGTTGGGGGAGAAGTTGTTGCAACTGCAACATACTTGATAAATAGGTGTCCTTTGACAGCCTTGGGAATGAAGACACTTGAAGAAGTCTGGTCGAGACATCCACATAGTCTCGACAGACTTAGATTATTTGACTCTTTAGTCTATGCTTATATTAGGCAAGACAAGGTCGAACCTATAACTCTGAGATGTATGTTCCTTAGATACCTTGAAGGTTAAAGCTTATAGGTTGTGGTGCCTAGAGTCAGGTCACAGGAGGTGTATCACAAGTCAAGATGTAGTTTTCAATGAAGCTGAGATGGCTTTCAAGAAAACATATGACATTAGTCAAAGTTCAAAGATCTCTGAAGAAGAGCTGGAACAAGAAGAGATTCTTGTTGAGGTAGAGCATAGTGATGCTGAATTGTATGACCCAGATGAATTCGAAGAAGAAGAATAAGAAGTTGCTTTCAAAGATGAGGAGACTGATAATGACTACCTGCTGGCAAGATATAGATCGAGAAGAGTTATTAAGCCACCTCAGAGACTTGGTTATGCAGATCTCATAGCTTATGCCTTAATCTCTGCAAGTGAGGTTCTTGATGAAGAACTTAGAGACTATAAGGAAGTTATAAGGAGTCGATATAAGACTGAATGGATGAAAGGCATGGATGATGAGATGAAATCTCTCCATGATAATAACACTTGTAAGCTGATCGAGAAACCTGCAGGGACCAGGTTAGTCAGCTGTAAGTAGATTTTTAAGGTTAAGGAAGGAATCAAAGGAGTAATGTCAAAGCGTTTTAAGGTAAGGTTGGTTGCTAGGGGGTTCACTCAGAAAAAACATGTCGACTACAATGATGTGTTCTCACCTATTGTAAATCATAGATCCATTAGAATGTTGTTAGCCATGGTGACAAAGTTTAACCTAGAACTTGAATAGATGGATGTGAAGACAACCTTCCTGTATGGTAATCTAGATGAAATAATCCTGATTAGGCAACTTGAAGGGTGTTGTACCCCAAAATTTGACCAACCATTCATGTACCTGATTTTTGTTTCATTCTCATTTTGCATTGTCGCATTGGCATAGCACTTGTTCATAACGCAGGGGATCAAGGTGTTTCTGTGGCTCAGGTTCCTTTTTAATGCCAAAGACTGAACATCGAGCATCATGGGCTCCGGCATTAATTTTGCCCAACGATCGAGCGATCGATTTTATTTTGCAGGATATTTCAGCTCCAGAGGCAGCGCCCAAGCCATCTCAAGCATTCTCACTACTATAATATTCAAGAACACGTCGCAGAGGCTGAAAAAAGCTCAAGACAAAAGAAAACGGGCAAATGTGCTTTTGAGCTGTTGTTTTCTGTTGCTGATATAGTGTTAATCGATTAACCAGTTGCAGTGCAAACTGGTTAATCAATTAACCAGTGTGAATATTCAAATTTTCAGACATTTTTCAATGGTTAATCGATTAACCCCTGGTGTTAATCGATTAACATTGTACCAGCAGGTCTGTTTTGCTGTTTTTCAAGGTTGTTTTGGTATCGTTTCACTTCGAATCTTCATGGATCAGTATGGTGCATTAGGAGTGAGATTTTTGGATATATGTCGTTGTTCTTGATTGTTTAATCATGATTTTTTCGACACGCGTGTTTGATTTCCACTTGAATGCATACTCTTGTATATGTTGTTCAAAGTGATGTTCATCTTTGGTTTTGCTTGAGTATGAAGAATTGTGGTTGAGATGTGCTTGTGGTGGCTGTTGTCCCACACTTTTTCCTCCCACTTTTCTTTGATGATTGATGGTTGATGATTGTAGGAGTTTGCTTCTCCCTTTTCATCTCATCCTCGCATCTTTTGTGCTTACATTTTCATGTTTGCTTGCCTTCTTGCATTTCCTCTTGTGTTTTGCATCTTTTTGTTGGTTATAAGAGGTCGAGATGTGCTTGTGGTGGCTGTTGCTCCACACTTTTTTCCTCCCTATTTGCATGTTTATTTTCCATGTTTGCATCTCTTACATGTGATTGATTTACCTTGTGTTTTCTTGGTTTTCTTTGCCATGATCCCTTAGGATCCCTAGTCCCTTGGGAGTAGGAGACACATTAGTTGTTCAATCCAGGCATGCTAACATTATGGTAGATTCCCCTTTCAATCCCATCTTTAGGTCCATTTTGCATGACAATGTTAGAACCTAGTTTCCCCTAGACCTTCCGTGCGTCTCTCTTCTCATCTCAAAACACATTCTAACTCATTTAATAAATACGATGAATGTTGTATGCTACGAGCCTTAAGCACATTGGAAATGATGAGTGAGGGGTCTCCCCTCGTTTGTCTAGAGTGTTTAGTGTACGTCCCGTTTGGGGGCGATATGCGACGCATTCGTTTTCAAGTCATAGTCTTTAGTGCAATGTGAATCACAAATCAAACTAATTCATTTCACTAAAAAACATAAACAAAGCATCAAACCTTTTTATCCTTTGGGATTAATTGGAAATTATTTTCAGAAACAGTGTTGTTAAGCTTTGGTTCTTCTGCAAATAGGCATTATCCCTAACTGTTAGAGCGGAGGTTTAACCCTACTCAGTTAAAACACTTAACCAACCTGTGGTCGTGTCAGCCCGAACTATGTTTGCTCTGATTTCTCATATCGGACGAGGATACATAGGCACAAGACGATGATGTCTTGGCGAGCAACCTTCCCTCTTTCACCCGTAGTTTTTCGAACTACGTTGACTCTGACTTTTCCATTACACGAGGGAATACGTAGGTATAGAGCGGCGATGCTCTATCGAGTCTCTTTTCTTTTCTTTTGTCCTGTGAACCTGTAGCTTAGATAGATAAACAAACCCTTTGATTAGACAACAAGCGTGGATCCCGTTGAGTACAACGAAACGTGAGGGGTGCTAATACCTTCCCCTTGCATAACCGACTCCCGAACCCAAGATTTGGTTGCGATGACCTTGTCTTTTCCCTTTTCGTCAGGTTTTCTTTGATCGTTTCCTTTCCCTTTCTTTGGGATAAATAATGAACGGTGGCGACTCTTCTATTTTTTCGCCGGGCATTTTTCGCAGTTGCGACAGCTGGCGACTCTGTTGGGGACTGCGATGGTTCCCTGTGCTAGTCAATCCTAGCGCTTGTCTGTTGTGCATCTTTGGGTGTTTACTTTTGTGCAGTTATTTTGCTTTATGTACATTATCTGTTGTATATTACTGCATTTGCATTTTGTTATCATATTATGCTGCTGCTGTGGGGTGGGGTAGGTTGTCCCATTGAGAGATGAGCCCAATACCCAGGCTTGAGTATACACGCAGTATTTAGTGTGGAGAGTAGCGAGAGCTTGTGTGGCATTTGGACACGCAATAGCTCATACAAAATTCACGTTCAGACGAGGTTTTTATTTGGAAATATTCTATCCTGCACGTCTGGTACAGTTGAGGGATTATTGACTTAGAAAGACTAACGACTCTGGAGACCATTCATTGGGAAGTCAGCTAAGTGAGGCCGCTTCGTTTAACTATGATGCCAAACTAGAAATGGTGAACGTATCATCGTTTCTCGAAAGTCTGTGACGCTGATGACCTGCATAGGATGCCGTACCTTTCAAGACTAGAATCCACATGTGAGAGGGGATGGGTTTTGCAGGAAAATTGACCTTCAACCAACCCGGTTTTCTTGTCAAAGTGAACCCTTGATCTTTTGATACTGTGGGTTCCTATATGTTGGTATTCTAAGGTTCCGGTATTCTCTCGCCGAAGCGAAGCTATGGTTGTATTCAGTCAACGGCACAACAACAAGTTTGAGCATTGGATACCTTCATCCCATGTTTGTATCTGCATAATCATCTTGCACTTAACATTGCATGTCTATATGTTCGAAAGGTTCTCGTATTTCCCTTGATTATGGTATTGGTCTTCTGTATAGATGGAAGTATACAGAAAGAGGATTGTTGCGTACAAGTTTCCGGCACCTGAGTTAGGACCTTTATTTGGTCTGATCTCCATGGCTGAGCCTGGCGTCTTTGAAACCTTCAGGAGGGATTTTACCTGATATAGGAGAAGATCATCGTGGTGTTGAAACTGGAATCAAGGGGGAGATCTCCCTGTAAATACATAGACATGTTTGCATTTTGCATCTTGCATTCTCATTTGCATCACAGGTTGTTCTCAGTGGCCTCGTGTTCTTGTCTCTGCTTGGTGTTCTTTAGTGACAGGATTGAGGAGTTCAATTTCCACAGACATCCAACTCGAGGGAATCAGCAAAAAGTAGTGGATCAGGTTTAAGCTGAATTGCAGGAAGTCAGAGCTCGCATGTCTCAGTTTATGGAATTGATGCAGAATGTTTCCAGTGGGCAGGAGCATCTGAGAACTTTAGTTCAGCCCCTTATTGACGCTCCCAAAGTCAATGACAATGGAGTGGCCCATCCTGGTGGTGCTGGTGTTGTCAATCCTTCTGGCGGAGGTGGTGTTGGCATTGTCATTCCTCCGGAAGGAGGTGGTGCAGGCGTTATTATACCTCCGGGCGGAGGTGCTGCGAACGGAAATTGTAATGTTGCTGGTAGAAGTGTGTGCGTTGTGCACGGGGCTGCTGGACCTCATTGAGAAGATCACCAGGATGATGTCTTTTCCATGAGAGATATGGAAGATGGTTTGCCAACTGAAGCTGACAGAAGGTTTAAACTGATCGAGGAGAAAATGAAGTCTTATGAGAATCAGAACTCTTTGGGTCTCGATATGTCAGATCTTGGTCTAGTTCCTGGGGTCAGGATTCCTCCCAAGTTCAAGGTACCCAATTTTGACAAATATAAAGGAACGACCTGTCCGAGAGTGCACATTCGGACATATTTCAGGAAAATGTCTGCTTACTCCGATGATGAAAAGTTGCTAATGCATTTTTTCCAAGACAGTCTGGCAGGAGCGTCTTTGGAATGGTATATGGGACTTGAGAGAACTCATATCCGCAACTGGAGAGAATTGGATGAGGCTTTCGTGTGTGACTATCAGTATAATAGTGATCTGGCACCGAACAGGGTACAATTGCAGAGTTTGTCGCAGAAGAGTACTGAGAGCTTCAAATAGTACGCCCAGAGATGGCGAGACTTAGCAGCGAGAGTACAACCTTCAATGGTGGAGAGAGAACTGACTGACATGTTCATGGCTACACTTCCTGGAGTGTATTATGAGAAGCTAATAGGTTGCATGTCTGCGAGTTTTTCAGATTTTGTAAGGGCGGGAGAAAGAGTCGAAAGCGGTATCAAAATGGGAAAGATCCAGGTTGCTTTTGATTCTTCTAAAGATGCAAAAAAAGCCTTATATTGGGATGGAAGGAGAAGCTAATGCTACATCTGTTCAGCAGTCATCCCAGTACCAACAACCTCATGCTCCTCAGCAGCAAAACTATCGGCGCCAAAATCAGAATAGGCCTCACAAAAATTTGGAAAGAAGGAATGCTCCTCTTCATCCAGTTCATATGCCATACAATCAGCTGCTGCCACATCTGATTCAGAACTCATTGGTGGAGCCTAAGACTCTTAAGTCGTTGCCAGAGCCATATCCTCTTGGGTATGATCCCAGTGTTCAATGTGGATATCATGGAGGATCCATAGGACACTCAAATGAAGATTGCAAAGCCTTTCAAGCCAAAGTGCAACAGTTGATGGACAGAGAGTACATATCCTTTCCTAAAGGAAATTTGGTCGTGCACGTCAACCTCTCATCTGTTTGAGTTTGAAGACTTCAAGGGCCACCTCCTCCAGCCAGTGGTTCAAATAGGAAGACACCCTCCGAGTTGGCAATCTTGAATCTTTGTTTTATCATGTCATTTCTTTGCATTTGTAATTTCTTTCCTGTTTAAGTGCAAATTTCATTTGTAAAACTTGTTGTTTTCAATTGATAATGGTATTGAAATGAATATGCAGGTTTTTGATTAAATCCATTTGTGTTCACTCAATGTTTTTATTGATGTCAAATGCTTGTTTAAACGGAATCCGGGGAGGATGACGAAATTGAAAGACGCAAAGCTTCCGATTGTATGCTTTTGAATGAAACCTCTACTGATGGTGTACAGACATTGTTTCAAATTCCTAAACACTGGAGATATAAGGATGATAATCCCTTACCAACCCCTTTGAGCCTAGTAGTAGAAGTTTCTTTCGGAAAACGAAAAACCCTCAATCTTAACCTGGGGCAGGGTAGGTGTCAGTTAATTTGACCGAGCGTCCAAATTGCAAAAGGAGTGTTCCCGTTCGAGGATCAGTCACACCTCTATAGGTCATGCCTAAAAAACCACAGTGGTTAAACCTCACCAATCAGGAGTGAGACAGTCATAACCCTTTCGGAGAAATCAAGACAACCAGTATCACACGACTTGTTTCAAAAAAAAGAGGAGAAAGAAAAAAAGAAAAGAATCTAAGGAAGAAGCCCGCTAAGTCGAATCTTGAAAACAAGCGACTTAGACAAAAATGAGGGTATCCCGCTGGACTTCAAAAACAAAAACTCAACGCAGTCAGTCCAGGCAAAAATTAGGGAATGAAAGCAAAAAAGTGAAAAGGATTACAAAAGAAAAATCCTTGACGAAAAAACAAGTCGTGTGACTCCAGGCACCAAAGACGAAAAGCGAGTGACGGTCACTCTAAAGAACTTGTGGTTTCCCAAACCATCACTCCTATCATTCCACCTTTAAGAGGTGAGCGCTTGTGTCGAATTAGCTGAACATAGGATTGGAGAACATCAAGGAGAATGGGTGGGTTAAACAGAACTTTGAGCCTTATATCCTTTCTTTCAAACTGTGAACCTAACCAAGTTATAACCTTCAAAAGTACTAATTGAAGCAGGGTTGTTTCGAAAGCATACTTTGGTAAATATCGCATCGAAACTGACTCCTAAAAGGATTCCTCTTACCATGTTTGTGCTATGGTGGACATTCTGATAAGTGATTCGTTCGCTATATGTCACAACTTTTTTCCAGTGAAGAGACTTGGATTTCAAAACTGTCATATGCATTGCATTAATATATCTTTTGTGCAGAACAATTTGTTTTACTTGTGAGTAACCACTTGAATCAGGAAAGTTTCCACAATGGAAAGTTTGATTAGGATAAGATGCAGAGCGGTCGAGTACTCTGTGGAGCAGAGGTAAGACATATCAAATGATCATATCATGGGAGTCAGCCATCCAGAGGTCAGATAATCTAAGGGAAATCAGGTTGAGATTCGATAGATCTCTTGAAGTCAGGGGTACTGCTACATAAATTAGCCAATCCGGGGCAAAGTCATTACAAGGCTAGGGCAGGCCACCCCGAGAGCCCAAGAGCTATTCTTATCCAGAAGGCAATTAATTTGAGTACCTCTTCAAAGTTCAGAATGTTGAAGTAGTCATGTCAAACCAGCAGGGTACAAAATTTTCGGATTTCCTCTCGAGGAAGGTTTTACAGAGATCCCACAGGCTGGGGCAAGATCGGAAACAAAGGAGTTGTTCCTCTCCATATCTTCAGAGTTTATTAGAGTTGGTCAACCAGGGACGAATCCTTTCGTGGTATAAGTTCTGGGGCAAGCCATCTTGAGGTCGTCTCATGGAAAGCTTTTCTTTTCAAGATGAATTGTCCCAGAGATTACACTAGGGCAAGTTGAATTACACCGGGGCAGTTATTTAAGCGGTTTCATTCTCGTCAACAAGATTTTGAGTGTCGGGGAATCGTGTTGTCACCCCATCAAATAACCTGAACCTGTTACTTGTCAGAATCTTGTAACCCAAAATCCAAAGCCCAGTCCTCGCCTGGAAAACCTTCAAACCTGTCCTAGTCTAGTCAACCCTTCAGTAAACACCAGTTCTCGCCTGGTACCTGTCAGCTTTCAAACCAGTCCTTGTCTGGTCACCCTTTCTGTAGCCTACTGTCAAAGTCCAGTTCTTGTCTGTCAAACCAGAAATCAGTTCCCGTCTGATATCCAAAACCAAAATCAGCTCCCTAAAGCTAGAAGTCAGTTCTCATCTGATGACTTAACATTTGCCACCAATTTTCATCTGGTAGTCCACCCTCAAATGCTAGTTCTCGTCTAGTAATTCCCCTTTAAAAACCACTTTTGTTAGTAACCAGAAATAAATCCAATCACCTTAAACCCAGTCCTATCCCTAAACCAAAAGCCCAATCGTACTTGGCACAACCGTGTTCCCAGTGGCTTACATGCTATCACACTCCCCGACACGAGGCTCGATTGATTTCACTTCTCCACATTAGAGATTTTGTATCCCCCAAGGTAATGTTGATAAATCAGGAATATCCTATCAGCAGTGATGTGCACTTCTCTCTAGCAGGTTGGGATGACATCGGAGTACCTTGTAACCTAACATCACTCATCTGTTCAGAGTCCAGTTCTCGCCTAACCCGTTTTTGTAGAATCCAGTTCTCGCCTGGTAGTCAATTCTCACCTGACCTGTTTTGAAGAACTCAGTTCTTGCCTGGTAGTCAGTTCTCACCTGATCCGTTCTTGAAGAACCCAGTTCTCACCTGACCTGTTTTTGTATAATCCAGTTTTCTCCTGGTAGTCAGTTCTCGCCTGACCTGTTTTGAAGAACCCAGTTCTCGCCTGACCCGTTCTTGAAGAACCCAATGCTCACCTGGTAGTCAAGTCTCGTCTGACCTGTCTTTTAGAACTCTAGTTCTTGCCTGGTAGTCAGTTCTCATCTGACTTGTTTTGTAGAACCCAGTTCTCGTCTGGTAGTCAGTTCCTGTCTGACTTGTCTCATTCAAATCCAGTTCTCATCTGGCAGACTCGTTTTAGAACCCAGTTCTCGTCTAGTAGTCAGGTCTCGTCTAACCCGTCTTTTAGAACTCCAGTTCTTGCCTGGTAGTCAGTTCTCGTCTGACTTGTTTTGTAGAACCCAGTTCTCGTCTGGTAGTCAGTTCCTGTATGACTTATCTCATTCAAATCCAGTTCTCATCTGGAAGACCCGTTTTAGAACCCAGTTCTTGTCTGGTAGTCAGTTCTCGCCTTATTCGTTCTTAGTGAACCCAGTTCTCGCCTGGTAGTCAGTTCTCGCCTGACCCGTTCTTGATGAACCCAGCTCTCGTCTCATAGTCGGTTCTCGTCTGACCTATTTTTGGAATCCAATTCTCGCCTGGTTGTCAATTCTCGCCTGACCTATCTAATTCAGATCCAAGGCTTGTTTTCCTAGCAAAAGTCCAATTGTACTTGTCACACCCAATTTTTCCCAGCGGAGTTGGATTTGGCTCTTCAACACTTACTTTGCTGAGGTGGTTCCTTTGCATTTGTATTGTGCATAACATCCTTCCAAACACGCAACATTTCCATTTCATATGGAGCATTACACCATATTCAAACATGTGCATTTGAAACATAAGCCAGGGTATCCAAACCTTGGCAGATTATAAAATCTTCTCTGCCTGGTAGTCAATTCTCGTCTGGCCTGTTTTTAGAACTCTAGTTCTCGTCTGGTAGTCAATTCTCGCCTGACCCGTTTTAGAATTCATTTCTCATCTGAAAGAATCTTTTTCAGAACTCCCATTCTCGCATGGTAATCAGTCCTCGTCTGACCTATCTAATTCAAATCCATGCCTTATTTGAATCATCCTTGCAAACTCCAGTTCTCGTTTGGCAAAACTTCTCTTCAAAGGAATCAATTCTTGACTGGTAGTTAGTTCTCGTCTGACCTGTCTTTTTAAAGTCCATTGCTAGACTGATGTCCAATTGGCCTTTTCTTCTTTCCCCGACAGAGTTTCTACAGTTTCTTTCGGTGGTTGACAAATTTTTAGGTTCTTTGGTATTCGACCGTCTTTTACCTTGGTTGTTTGAAAGTCGTTCTCTTTTCGTCCATTCAGGTCCAAATCGTTTGAATAGGGGCAGCTGTTGTACCCCAAAATTTGACCAACCGTTCTTGTACCTGATTTTTGTTTCATTCTCATTTTGCATTGTCGCATTGGCATATCACTTGTTTGTAAGGCAGTGGATCAAGGTGTTTCTGTGGCTCAGGTTCCTTTTTAATGCCAAAGACTGAACAGGGAGCATCATGGGCTCCGGCATTTATTTTGCCCAGCGGTCGAGCAGTCGATTTTATTTTGCAGGATATTTCAGCTCCAGAGGAAGCGCCCAGGCCATCTCAAGCATTCTCACTACTGTAATATTCAAGAACACGTTGCAGAGGCTGAACAGAGCTCAAGACGAAAGAAAACGGGCAAATGTGCACTTTTCCCTCCAAAAGGCGCCAAAATTCAAATTTTTAAGGTGTTAATCGATTAACCATGGCAAAATTAGGCAAAATTCAAATATTCAAGGCTGTTAATCGATTAACCCGTAAGGTTAACCGATTAACTAAGGCAAAGTTCTGCTCTGCACGTGAGTTTTCCAAGTGTGCCACTTTGGGGTCCAATTTTGATCACTTGAGAAGTTGATTTTACACCAAAAGAAGGATCTAGAACCACTTTGAATTTTGGTTAATTTTCAAAATCAATTCAAGTTCCCTCCAATTTCCCATTCCTAATCCCATTCCAATTTTCACAAACCACGCTGCAAACCACATTTGGATCCAAACCAAGAGCATATTTAAATGATTTGCTCCAAACCTCACACACAAAATCCTCATAATCTCATTTCATTTTCAGAATTAACTCCAATTCTCTCAATTTTCTCTCAACTTTGTCACTCCCAAACTCCACTAAAGCTCTTCTCACCTTGAATTCTTTGATTCTCCATTGAAATCAGTGAATTCTAGAGCTAAAACCTTCATCCTTCATCCTTATCATCTCTAATTCTCCATTCAATTTTCGTGCTATTATGGATCTGAATTTTGAAGTTGATCTAGAGGAGCTTATTTGGATAATTTTTGCTTAATTTTGGTGGATCTTCATTTCTACTACAAGTAATTACTTGGATCTTGAAGTATTTCCGGATTTCTTGCTTGGATCTGCTCAATTGAGGTTGAGTCAACAATTACCAAATCAAATCTCTGCTTTGTAGGTTGGAATTCTAGATTCGATGCTATTTTGAGCTTATTTGCATATTCAATGTGGATCTTCATTTTTTATTGACTTTTGGTTGATTTGATCCATGTGATTTGTGATCTTGTTGTTTTAATGTGTTTACATGTTGATTGGATCATTGTTTTCTGGTTTAAGTTCGTGCTTATTTGATTATACAATCATCTGGATTATTGGAGAAATGATTAATTTCTGAAAAGTGCTTTTGAGCCGCTGTTTTCTGCTGCCGGTACAGTGTTAATCGATTAACCAGTGCGAATATTCAAATTTTCAGACATTTTTCAATGGTTAATCGATTAACCCCTGGTGTTAATTGATTAACATTGTGGCAATAGGTCTGTTTTGTTCAAGGTTGTTTTGGTATCGTTTCACTTCGAATCTTCATGGATCAGTATGGTGCATTAGAAGTGAGATGTTTTGGATATATGTCACTGTTCTTGATTGTTTAATCGTGATTTTGTCGACACGCGTGTTCGATTTCCACCTGAATGCATACTCTTGTATATGTTGTTCAAAGTGATGTTCATCTTTGGTTTTGCTTGAGTATGAAGAATTGTGGTTGAGATGTGCTTGTGGTGGCTGTTGTCCCACAATTTTTCCTCCCACTTTTCTTCGATGATTGATGGTTGATGGTCATAGGAGTTCGCTTCTCCCTTTTCATCTCATCCTCGCATCTTTTGTGCTTGCATTTTCATGTTTGCTTGCCTTCTTGCATTTCCTCTTGTGTTTTGCATCTTTTTGTTGGTTATAAGAGGTTGAGATGTGCTTGTGGTGGCTGCTGCCCCACACTTTTTTCCTCCCTCTTTGCATGTTTATTTTCCATGTTTGCATCTCTTACTTGTGATTGATTTACCTTATGTTTTCTTGGTTTTCTTTGCCATGATCCCTTAGGATCCCTAGTCCCTTTGGGAGTAGGAGAGGCATTAGGTGTTCAATCCAGGCATGCTAACATTAGGGTAGATTCCCCTTTCAATCCCAACTTTAGGTCCATTTTGCATGACAACATTAGGGCCGAGTTTCCCTTAGACCTTCCGTACGTCTCTCTTCTCATCTCAAAACACATTATAACTCATTTAATAAATAGGATGAATGTTGTACGCTACGAGCCTTAAGCACATGGGAAATGATGAGTGAGGGGTCTCCCCTCGTTTGTCTAGAGTGTTTAGTGTACGTCCTGTTTGGGGGCGATATGCGACACATTCGCTCTCAAGTCATAGTCTTTAGTGCAATGTGAATCACAAATCAAACTAATTCACTTCACTAAAAAACACAAACAAAGCATCAAACCTTTTTATCCTTCGGGATTAATTGGAAACCATTTTTAGAAAGAGTGTTGTTAAGCTTTGGTTCTACCGCAAACAGGCATCGTCCCAAACTGCTAGAACGGAGGTTTAACCCTACTCGGTTAAAACACTTAACCAACCTATGGTCGTGTCATCCCGAACTACGTTTGCTCTGATTTCTCGTACCGGACGAGGATACGTAGGCATAAGACGGTGATGTCTTGGCGAGCAACCTTCCATCCTTCACCCATAGTTTTCCGAACTATGTTGACTCTGACTTTCCCATTGCACGACGGAATACGTAGGCATAGAGCGGCGATGCTCTATCGAATCTCTTTTCTTTTCTTTTGTCCTGTGAATTTGTAGCTTAGATAGATAAACACACCCTTTGATTGGACAACAAGCGTGGATCCTGTTGAGTACAACAGACGTGAGGGGTGCTAATATCTTCCCCTTGCGTAACCGACTCTCAAACCCAAGATTTGGTTGTGATGAACTTGTCGTTTCCCTTTTTGTCAGGTTTTCTTCGATCGTTTCCTTTCCCTCTCTTTGGGATAAATAACGAACGGTGGCGACTCTTCTGTTTTTCCGCCGGGTGTTTTTCGCAGTTGCGACAAAGGGTATGCAGAAAATGGAAAGAAAGATTATGTGTGCAAGCTGAATAGGTCCTTGTATTACCTGAAACAATCTCCTCGACAATGGAATAGGAGATTCGACAAGTTTATGGCACACATTGGTTTCACTAGGAACCAGTTCGACCACTGTGTTTACTTCAGATTTTGACCTGGAAATTCACTTGTTATTTTGTTGCTTTATGTGGATGACATCCTCATGGTAAGCAACAGTGTTGAAGATGTTATGAAGGTGAAGGCTGAACTTGATAAGGAGTTCGACATGAAGGATTTGGAAGCTGCCTCAAGATTTTTTGGGATTGACATCCAGAGAAATAGAAAGCAATCATGATTATGCTTATCTCAAGAGACATATCTGAAAAAGATTCTCGATAAATTTGGTATGTGGAATTCAAATCATGTTCTAACACCGAATAATCCTCAGTACAAGCTGAGTATGACTCAAAGTCCTAGTACTAAAGTCGAAAGAGCCTATATGAATAGAATTCCATATGCTAGTATAGTAGGTTCTTTTATGTATGATATGGTTTGTATTAGGCCAGACATAGTATATAGAGTGAGCCTGTAAGAAGGTATAAGACAATCCTGGGAAGGTGCACTTGCAAGCATTAAAGTGATTTTTAGGTACATAAATGGGTCTCTGAGCCGAGTACTAATTTATGGTCGAGCCTGTGCTGGTCTTGGAAAAGTCGAAATTGAAGGATTTTTCGACTCTGATTATGCAGGTTGTATAGATTCCAGAAAATCTATTTCTGGATATGTGCTCACTATGTTTGGCACAATAATTAGTTAGAAAGCAACACTTCATAAGGTTGTTGCCTTATCAACCACTGAGCAGAATATATCGTCATCACTGAAGCTATAAAAGAAGCATTGCAGCTTGAAGGTTTTTCTAAGGAGCTGAAACTTCAAGGTTGAGTTATCGCTGTTAAATGTGATAGTCAAAGCGCAATACACCTGTCAAAGAATTCAGCCTATCATAAGTGAACCAAGCATATTAATGTGAGGTTGCACTTCGTCAGAGAGATAATCGAGCATGGAGAAGTTCAAGTGCTAAAGGTTTTGAGTGATGACAATGATGCCAATATGATCACCAAGACATTGCCAAGTTGCAAGTTTTTCCACTGTATGCAGTTGATAAAGCTGCATGATGAAAGCTAGTTTGTTCCCTTATTATAGAGTTTGTTCCAAGGCTCAGGACCTTCTTCAGGTAATGGTTTCTCATAATCTTTAACCTTTAGATACATCGCATCCTCATCAAGAAAATTAAACCTGATAGTTTGATAATCGTCAATTGGATGGTGTGCCAAATGATCAGCCAAAAGACTTTCTTTTATCGCTCTCTGAGTTCGCTACTTGATATCATATTTAGACAACAACATCTGCCAGCGAGCAATCCTACCAATTAAAGAATGCTTTTCAAAGATATACATGATTGAATCCATTTTAGATATCAACCAAGTAGTATGATTCAACATATACTGGAAGAGGCGTTTGGTAGCCCAAGCTAAAGCACAACATGTCTTTTCAAGCATGGAGTACCGAGACTCATAATCAGTAAACTTCTTACTTAATTAATAAGTGGCATATTCTTTTCAACCAGATTCATCTTACTGACCCATAACACAACCCATAGAATCTTCTAACACAGTCAAATACATAATCAGAGGTCTTCCTTTCGCGGGAGGAGACAAAATCGGAGGTTCAAGTAGATATTCTTTATTTCTTTCAAAAGCTTTCTGAAAATCCTCTGTCCATACACAACCCTGATCTTTATGGATAAGCTTGAAGATCGGTGCACGTATGACCTTCATATTGGATATAAATCGGGAGATATAATTCAAATTTCCAAGAATCCTCTTACTTATTTTTCTATTTTGGGCGCAGGAATTTCCTGAATAGCTTTAATTTTACCAGCATCAACTTCAATGCCTTTCTGGATGACAATAAAGCCCAACAACTTCCCAGAATGGACACCAAAAGTGAATTTATTAGGATTCAAACGGAGCTTAAACTTTCTCAAATGTTGAAATAGCTTCAATAAGTACTCAATATGATCTTCTTCAGTCTTCGACTTATAAATCATATCATCCACATAGACCTCAATTTCCTTATGCATCATATCATGTAACATAGTGGTCATAGTTCTCTGGTACTTTGCACCAACATTTTTCAAACCGAAGGGCATCAGTCTGTAACAAAATGTTCCCTAGGGTGTAATGAATGTTGTTTTTTTTCCATATCCTCGGGTGCCATCTTTATTTGATTATAACCGGAAAATCCATCCATAAAGGAAAAGATATTGAACTTAGTAGTATTATCTACCAATATATCGATGTTTGGTAATGGAAAATCATCTTTTGAACTTGCTTTATTCAAACCTCTATAGTCAACGCACATTTAGAGTTTTCAGTCTTTCTTTGGAACATGCACAATATTGGCCACCCATTGAGGATATTCAGTAGTCACAAGAAAACCAACACCAATCTGCTTTTGAACATCCTTTTTAATCTTAACAACCATATCAGGATGAGTTCTTCTCAACTTCTGTTTAACTGGCGTACATTCAGATTTCAACAGTAAATGGTGCTCCACAATATCAGTATCAAGGTCAGGCGTGTCTTGATAGGACCAAGCAAATACATCAACATACCCTTTAAGAAGCTCTACATCCTCTTCTTAACATCTGACTAAAACAGTTCCCCAATCTTGACTTTTTTTCTATCTTCCTCTGAACCCAAATTAACCAATTCTACCGGCTCTTCATGAGGCTGAATTCTCTTCTCCTCGTGCTCAATCGACCAATAAATTTCATCCGGAATCTCTTCAACATCCTCTTCTTCAGCTACAAACACAATGAACTCAAAGTTGGGAGAGGGCATATGGTCATTGTTTTCAATGGGTTTAACAATCAATCTGTAAAATGATTATATTAATTTTAAAATATAAAACAAAATATGGAAGTATCATGCAGATAAAAGTGATCACCACATTATTATTTTTTGGTTTTTTATGTTACCATTTTTCAAAATAAAGCAAAAAAAGGAAGAGAAAACAAAATGGATAAGCAAAATAACATTTTATTGATGATGGTAAAAGTTGAAACAAAGCCCTCACAAATTCACTTTCACCTAGGACAGAGTGAAAGGATTTTGAAAAATACAACAACAAATTACTTTGAAGAGTGAATAACAGTGGGAACATCAACAACTATCCAATTCTGATAGATCTGTCCATGTGTCACAAAATTGGGAATTTCTTCTTCTTTATTATCTTCAATGATGGCACTGACTTCATACTCAGGTTCCTTAAGCCTCGGCCGAGGGGAGTAAAAGGGTACATAGGCAACTTCTATCTTAGAAAAATATCCAAGATCTTCCAAATAAGGTTCCTAATCTTAAGCAGGAATGGAATCATCTTCAAAGCCATCTGAGATGTGATCTTCAAAGTCATCTTCAAGAATTGCAGCTGTAGAATGATCTTTGTTTATGAATCTGACGCTGTGAAAGGCCTCATTAATACGCTTCAAATCTCTTTTAACTATATCAGGTGCAAAGCCTAAATCAGTTCTATCTTTATTATCAACCACATCAATAACTCAACCCTAACCGTCAGACTGACCAGACTCTAATATGTGCAGAGCATATTTCAAGGAATACATGAGCAACCCATTCTTCTTAACAATCTTATCATCGATGGAGAGAGCTTGCAATGGAGTTCCAATGGTTTCGTCGGCATCAACGTACAAAAAGGATGAAAGATAGTTCACTAACAACGCTTGTTCTAACACCTTCTACAAAGACTCCCTATGATCAATCTGCTTTTAAACATCCTTTTTAATCTTAACAGCTATATCGGGATGATTTTTTCTCAACTTCTGTTTAACTGGAGTACATTCAGATTTCAACAGCAAACGGTGCTCGACAATATCAGTATCAAGGCCAGACATGTCTTGATAGGACCAAGCAAATACATCAACATACCCTTTAAGAAGCTCTACATCCTCTTCTTAACATCTGACTGAAGCAGTTCCCCAATCTTGACTTTTTTTCTATCTTCCTCTGAACCCAAATTAACCAATTCTATCGGCTCTTCATGAGGCTGAATTCTCTTCTCCTCGTGCTTAAGCAACCGATAAATTTCATCTGGAATCTCTTCAACATCCTCTTCTTCAGCTACAAACACAGGGAATTCAAAGTTAGGAGAGGGCATATGGTCATTGTTTTCAATGGGTTTAACAATCAATATGTAAAATGATTATCTTAATTTTAAAATATAAAACAAAATATGGAAGTATCATGCAGATAAAAGTGATCACCACATTATTATTTTTTGGTTTTTTATGTTACCAATTTTCAAAATAAAGCAAAAAAAAGGAAGAGAAAACAAAATGGATAAGCAAAATAACATTTTATTGATGATGGTAAAAGTTGAAACAAAACCCTCACAAATTCACTTTCACCTTGGGCAGAGTGAAAGGATTTTGAAAAATACAACAACAAATTACTTTGAAGAGTGAATAACAGTGGGAACATCAACAACTATCCAATTCTGGCAGATCTGTCCATGTGTCACAAAATTGGGAATTTCTTCTTCTTCATCATCTTCAATGATGGCATTGACTTCATACTTAGGTTCCTTAAGCCTCGGACGAGGGGAGTAAAAGGGTACATATACATCTTCTATCTCGGAAAAGTATCCAAGATCTTCCAAATAAGGTTCCCAATCTTAAGCAGGAATGGAATCATCTTCAAAGCCATCTGAGATGTGATCTTCAAAGTCATCTTCAAGAATTACAGTTGTAGAATGACCTTTGTTGACGAGGATACGTAGGCACAAGATGGCGATGTCTTGGCGAGCAACCTTCCCCACCTTTCACCCGTAGTTTTTCGAACTACGTTGACTCTGACTTTCCCATTGCACGAGGGAGTACGTAGGCATAGAGCGGCGATGCTCTATCGAGTCTCTTTTCTTTTCTTTTGTCCCTATGCCCTGTAGCTTAGATATATTAACACCCTTTTAGATAGACAACAAGCGTGGATCTCGTCGAGTACGACGAACGTGAGGGGTGCTAATACCTTCCTCTTGCGTAACCGACTCCCGAACCCAAGATTTAGTTGCGATGACCTGTATTCTCCCTTTTTCGTAGGTTTTCTCTGATTGTTTCCTTTCCCTCTTTTGGGATAAATAACGAATGATGGCGACTCTTCTGTCCTTGTCGGCCCCTCTTCACAGTGATGCGACATAATCTAAGGGTAAATTTTGGGGTACGACAACGCTTAATGAAAAGAGTTGTGTCAACCTTTCCTCTTGAGTACCCTTGATCAAGGAGAAACTTGCTTAGATGATCATACCAAGCCCTAGGGGCTTGCTTGATTTCATACAAGGCACATTTTAATTTGTATACATGATCAGGATACTCATGGGATTCAAACCCCGAAGGTTGGGCAACATACACCTCTTCATTTATAAAACCGTTAAGGAACGCACTTTTCACATCCATTTGAAATAGCTTAAAAATTTCCGCACAAGCAAAGGCAAGTAGAAGGCGTATAGCCTCAAGTCGGGAAACCGGCGCATAATTTTCCTCATAGTCTATGCCTTCCTCTTGGTTATATCCTTGCGTGACAAACGCGCCTTATTACGTGTTATTACTCCATTTTCGTCCAGTTTGTTCCTAAACACCCATCGGGTGCCAATTACTCGATGGTCTCGCGGAGGAGGGACAAGCTCCCAAACCTCATTTCTTTTAAACTGATTAAGTTCCTCTTGCATTGATAGGAACCAATGTTCATCGAGTAAAGCCTCTTTTGGGTTTTTAGGTTCTACTAGAGAAACGAAAGTGAAATGATAACATAAATTACTTAGCTTTGATCGAGTCGTGATTCCCTTTGAGATATCACTGAGGATATTGTCGATAGGATGGTCTTTGGAAGACTTCTAAGCTGGAGGGAGATCATCTTTGTTAGATGGATGAACTTCCTCAGTCTCCTCATGGCGGTGATCGTTTTCCTCCTTAACTTTGGCTGGGTCAGGTTGATCAATTCCCGTCTCAGCACCTTTGAGTATGTCTTCAGAAGATACATCTGTACCATGAAATAAACTACCTTTTCCGACACTTTTCAGATAAGACTCATCAAATGTGACGTGAACAAACTCTTTGACAGTAAGTAATCTCTTGTTGTATATTCTATAGGCTTTATTTGACTGAGAGTATCCGAGGAAGATACCTTCGTCTGCCTTGGAATCAAATTTACCTAGACTTTCTTTTCCATTGTTTAACACGAAACACTTACAACCGAAGACATGTAGGTGAGACACATTTGGCTTCTGCCCTTTTAAAAGTTCATACGGTGTTTTGTTTAGAATAGGCCGAACGAGCACCCTATTTAAAACGTAACACGCCGTAATAATGGCGTCTGCCTAGAAATACTTAGGAAGCCCACTTTCGTTGATCATAGTTCTCCTTAACTCTTCTAAAATTCTATTTTTATGCTCCACAACCCCGTTTTGTTGAGGGGTACGCAAAGTGGATAAGTTATGATCAATTTCTGTCTACCATAATATTTCTCAAACAGATAATTCTCAAACTTACCCCCATGATCACTTCTAATTGATATGATGTTTGTGTTTAACTTATTTTGAGAAAGCTTAGAAATTTTTTCAAAGGCGGAGTATGTATCACTCTTGCTAGCCAAGAAGATAGTCCAGCAAAATCTAGAAAAATCATCGACTATAACAAAACCATTATAGTTACCACCTAGACTTTTAATTCTAGATGGCCCAAATAGATTCATATGAAGAAGTTCAAGAGGTATCATAGTTGAAACAATGTTTTTATATTTAAATGAGATCCTTGTTTGCTTCCTCATTTGGCATGCATCACATAAGTGATCCTTGGTGAACTTGATTTTGGGTAAGCCTATGACTAGATCTTTTGAAACTATCTTATTTAGGAAGTCAAAATTGACATACGCTAAACGTCTATGCCGCAACCATGAGTCCTCACTCATTGTCATGAGACATTTATCGCTAGTCAATGATACTTCACTCAAATCTAGCATATAGACATTATTTACCCGCAGACCATTAAACACATCCTTCATTTTATCATTGTGTTCAATTACGCAACAATATTTTGATAACGATACTTTGTATCCTTTGTCGCATAATTGACAAATGCTAATGAGATTGTGTTTAAGGCCATCGACTAGCAATACATCAGATATAGTAGTAGATGAGAGATTACCTACACTGCCTTTTCCAAGTATTGCTCCCCTGTTGTTGTCTCTTAGGTTACAAATCCCTTCTTCTTTGCCACAAAGTCAATGAAAAGAGATATGTCTCCTGTCATATGTCTTGAGCAACCACTGTCGAGAACCCATCTTCTCTCGGTAGTCTCAAGACGTTGTACCTATGAACACAATTAACAAGAATAGGTACCCAATTGTTTATTGGGTCCTTGGTTGTGAGTGATAACATGGTCGCATTTAGGCAACCATTGATAAACCCCTTTAGGAACCAAAATCTCCTAAAGTGACATTTAGCAATGGTGTGACCCTTCTTGCAATAATACAAACAAGAAAAGTTAACTCTTTTATCACTTTTGCTATCATGATTCTTTACCACATATGTGTATTTTTGATAGGGATTAACCATACTCTTTCTAAAATGTGTTTTATCGATAACAAATGTGATTTTGGGTTCTAGAGCCTTGTTAAGTTTGACCTTGAGATTTCTAACCTTATTTTGCCAAATGTAACAAGTATCACACCTGAAGTTAACTACTTTTTCCCTTATTTCCTCAAAATCCACTTTTGCACCTTCCACTATGGAAGCCTTTAACGCCTCTAGTTTCCTTTCGGAATCAAGAATCCTTTGCTCTAAGTGAGAAATTTTTTGTTTATTTGAGGCTAGTCTTTTAAAGGCTTCTTCGGCTTCATGATATAAGACATCAAAAGCATATTGCAATTTGGAATGAGACAATCTAGTAGAATTATCGTATTTTGTGTGTCGTACCTTTTTGTTTTTCTTCTTTTGATGAACGGAGAGACAAAAGTTGACGGATTCGTCTTCGTCACTAGAACTATCATCAGCGGATGAATTGCTATCATTTTCCCATGCAATGTAATCTCTTATTGGCTTAGCTTGCTTCTTGTGTGACCGATTAGTCTCCTTTCCTTTGTCCTTTTTCATCAAGGGACAATCCGGCTTGTAATGTCCAGCTTTTCCGCAGTTGAAGCACGACCCTTTTGCCCTACTTCCTTTGTTGTCGTCATTCTTAGAGTATCTTGATTATTTTCTGAAATTGACTAGATTCTTTTCAGAATATTGGATACCATTTTTCTTGACATAATGATTGTATCGCTTCACAAACAGCCCCATATCCTCATTCTTTTTGTCATCTTTGTCATCACTCGTATCGCAATCACTCAGCTCTTCTGCATAGGAATTTGAACAAGAAGCCTTTAGAGCTATGGACTTCTTTTTCGCATTTTTCGTTTTCTCTTTCTTTTCCTTTTTCTCAAATTGCTTGATACTAAGAAGCACTTGCTCGTGTTCTTGAATCTTTCCAAGAGTGTTGTAAGGTCCAAGGTCATAAGATCATTTGCTTCCTTTATGACGGTTACTTTTGGTTGCCATTCCCTGGTAAGACAACTTAAGACTTTGTTAGTAGCAACATCATTGGCAACTGGCCTACCAAGTGAATTTAGTCTATTGATAAGATGAGAAAATCTCTTTTTCATGTCAGCAATGGTTTCCCCTTGCTCCATGTGAAAGAGATCAAACTCTTGTGTTAAAGTATTGATTCTAGCTAGTTTGACATCATTGGTTCCTTCATGGGCAACTTGCAATGAGTCCCACATAGTCTTAGCAGTCAAACAATGGGAAACTCTATAGTATTCGTCAACTCCTAAGGAGGATATCAGAATATTTTTAGCTTTCCAATCGTAATTATACTTTTCTCATCATCATCATCCATTGTGCTTCAGGCTTAGGCACAATCCTATTATTTTCATCGGTCATTGTTATTTCTATAGGACCATTCAAAATAACATTCCATACCTTCCTGTCAATGGAATTTATATGCACACGCATACAGTATTTCCAGTAACTATAGTTTTCTCCATTGAAAACAGGTGCTCTATTATAAGCCCCTTTAGGTTCATTAGCCATTTTCTACTAAGTTATACTTGAAGCACGAAATGATTTGGTGCTTCTAATACCACTTGTTAGAAGATAGCGCAGATCTAGAAGGGGGTTGAATAGATCGCTTGTTTAAAACAGAGTTGGTGCTACCAAAAATTGGTTTTTAAAAATGTTTAAGGTGAAAGCGGTCGAGGAACTATACACGTCTAAAACGAACAGTTACTAGAAAATCAGATATGCGTAAAGCCTATGGAATTTGATGAATGAGATATGAGAATCACCACTTTAATCACACTTCAATTAGATTTTGTTCACTGTAAGGTGTGACTAGTTCCAATGCCTTTAAAATATAGACAAATTGAAAAGACAGCACAAAATGTTTTTAGTTCACACAATTGATCAAACACTTGGAGTGCAGAGCACTACAAGTGAATTCTATTTTGAGAGTTGAGTGCTCAAGTTTTTTTATTACAATCAATGATTGTAGTTAGCTTAAAAATAGTTCAACACAACTCAAATCATAATTTGATTGATACAATCGTTTGCATTAAAAACTCAGAAATATAGCAATATAAACGTAAAGAAAAAGACACAACGATTTATTGAGGCAGTTCCCCCATCGTCCTCGCTCGAGATACGTCTGCCCGCAATTCTAACAATAGAATTGAGACCTGTATATAGATAGAGATAACCTGTTGGTCAATGTTTATACAAGAAGCAAATAGAGATCAAATAATCAAACACAATTTGTTATTGTAGAGCCTATTTATTCTTACCCCTTGATTCAAGTTGAATCAAGTACTTCGAACACAGCGAATAAACCTCCGATTACGGCACTCTCTTTGAACAACCCCCGATCTTCAAATCTGGCTCGGCTGATTTCAGTCACCCACGTGTCGAACCTGTATCTCCCACTCACAATCCTCCGTTTACCGCTACTAAACCGATAGAATCTCCCGATCTTCGATTACCTTCGCTCAGCTGAATCTGTGATGGACCGATTCGTGCAAAAACCCCTAAAATCTGAGATTCTTGGAGGATAAAACCCTAACAATTTTATTCAAAAAAAACCTGCCGATTACTCAACCCAAACCAGATTAAATCAATCTTCGACTTTGGACATTATCACCTCGAACATGCACAATGCACAACAAAAATGATTATGTGTAGTTCTTGTGAAATGCTATGAAGAGAATGAAGATGATGAGAACCAAATCGACACGTAAGTTTCACTTTTCTTGTTTTCTTAGTTAATATGAAAGGAAAGTACAACTCAACTTATATACAAAACATAAGTGACTTAACAAACAAAACAGACTCACAAAAACAGTTTGACATAACAAAATTTTGACACAAAACAGCGAGCGGTCGACCTATGCAGTAACGGGTCGACCTGAACTTACCGGTATACATGATTATGCAAAAACCAGGGCCATGTGTCGACCGGAGCATGACATGCGTCGACACACAACATGCAAATTTATCCAGATACAAATGGTCACGGTATGAGTCGACCGGGGGGTCGACGCGAGCCCTCTTGAGAGTAATTCATTAAAATGACTAGTTGTATGAGTCGACTGGAGCATGCTTTGGGTCGACTCAAAGCTCTGAAATAGGCAAAAATGCCAATTTTGATGCATTAAGACTCTTTTGATGAAACCTATAGTATGGTAAAAAAAAACAACTAAGCCAACCCTAAATGTAACATAGATTTGGCCATCTCTATATGCAACAATCATGTTTTTGACGAGTGTTTGACTTATGAGAGATAAGACATGCAAATATGACATGGTGACAATGTACAACATACATTTTTCTATGGAGCTGAGTTTTGACATCATTGAAACGAGCACATCTATATATGAGGCTTTGCCCTCACACAAAAGATGCTAAGATGTTGAGTTATGAAGCTTCAAAGTTTGGAATAATTTCAAAAATACTTAGAATTTTCCAAGACAACTTTGTTACTCTAATTTTCAGTCAATTTTCACCAAGATCCCTTTGGATTTAAGGATTTCACCAAACATGAAAATTGTAGAGAATGTTTAGGGATTTCCAAAAAGTACAAGAACTCCTTCATAGCATTTGTGAGCTAGGTGTTTCGAAGAGAGGAAGTTGAGGTCCAAAGCTTGATTTCCAAGTCATTTTCATGCCAAGACAAGTTGCAAAACCATCCAAATCTGCAAGATCCTTTAAGTACCAACCTTGAAACTTTCATATCCACCTCTAATAAAAAAATTACACTACTTTTGGGTTCATTACACAAAGGTTTGAAACTTTCCATAAAATCAGTCTTGAGCCTCTCAAACTATCCCCTCTGCACTCAAACACTCTTTCAAATCTAGAAAGACCTCAACTACTCAATATTTGTTGGACCTTTTCCTTAGAACCATGAAAACTATCCAAACTCCAAGTTGGATTTCAACTAGAACATAGTTACAACAAGTCACAAATTCTGATTTCCAACCTTGCCTTATAAATAGAGGGGCAAGTCTTGCTTAAAAAAACAGAAGTTTTGGAAGAGGAGAAAAGTCTAAAACTAGAGAAAGCATTCTTGAGCTAAGCATCTTGCAACCAAAACACCACTTGTGCCAAAAAACATCATTTTGCATAAAATCATCCAAAACCAGTTCCAACTACAAAACCACCAAACAAATCACCCTAACACGTCATAAAACATGTGTTAGAGGTGTTCAAGCCATCATAACAATCCAAAACCTGCTAGAACAGAAAGTCAACTCTCAAACCACCAAAACATGAATTTTCTGCATTTTCAAAGCCAAGTCGCTGTCCAGACCATTTCCAAACCCTCAAACATTTCAAACACCTTCCATAAATCATTACCAAGTTGTTCTAAAACAAGATTTCCATCTGTAGCTTCTTTTCATTGAAGTTCCTTATGGTCATTTTTCACATCTTGCAAGAAGAATGAGATATTCTGTTCCAGCTATCTTCATTTGATTCTAAGCATCCCAACAACTTTTTAAAGGTATGTTGAAGCTGTTCAAAGCGTCACAACACATCTGTAGCATCTATCTTGGAATTTGGCTTTGTACTCCAAGAGGTAAGTTTACTTGAACTTTGAAACTTTCATATCATGCAATGTTTTGATGTACATTGACTGTGAACATGTTTGTTATGTTGAATATAATGTGTTTGAACCATCATTTGAGGCTTATCATGTTTGAATAAGCTTATGTTGTTGAAATTGCAAACTTAATGTCATTTTGATGTTGCTATAGGGTTTTGAAATAGAAGTGTTACTAGCTAAAACTAATGATACCTTTGTGTTCCTTATGAAATTCTTAGTAAGTTTGATCTTTAGATTATTGAATTTCATAGAGAAATAAGAAAGTTGTGATACCTTTTGCAAAACCTGAATTGATGAACATTGTGACCTGCCATGGCGCATCATTGGAGGCCTCAGGTCACTTGTAGCCTTATTAATTTATTAATGGGGGTGATACAATGGATGTATCACCACCCCAGTGGTTTAGCATGCACTTTCATGTATACTTCGCCTTGCCTGTCTTAGGTTCAATCCCGCGGATCAACCTTTTGCTTCATTTTTGTGATATTTTGATGCTTTTGACATATATTACTATGCTTTCACTATGATTCACAAAGCACGCATTGGCGAGCTTAGTAAGGTTTTGACCTACAAGCCCATGTGTGTGGGTTCAAACCCCATAAGATGCATTTCCTAACTTTTTACCACTTATTTTCATGATATTCATTGCAATTCGATTTAATCATAACTTCCTTGATTTTTATCATTTTGATGCCATTCTTTTTGAATAATTCTCATGATAATGTCTATTTTTAATTTTCATCAAGAAATTTCCAAAAAGAATTTTTTCCTTGCATTTGTGTGTGTTCAAAGTATGCTGCTTTTCTAGGTTTTTATGAGATTTCTTTTGAATGACTCTCTTGTTTCCCCTTGCACATCTTGCTTGCATGAACCTACACCTTGCTTGTTTGCCTACTCTTGTTGTTACATGATGGTTGTTACCCCTTTCAAGTTGGTTTTTAACATATGAATTTATGTATGCCATGTTTAGTTATAACCTTACCTTGAATGTTCTTATACATTAGTTTGTCTTTGAAACATGTTCCAGTATACATGATTTCCCTCTTGAGATGTTTCTCATCATTTACCAATCCTTGATTGAATCCCTTTTGAATTTTTGGTTGTTACCTACTTGTCTAACATGATTCACCATAAATCACATGATTGTTTACACACATGTTCAAGTTGTTTTAGTTGTCACATCTTCTTAATTGTATCCATGTTTAAGTAATGTTTTGACTTATACATGTTCCATGCTTGAATACTGTTATGATTTATGCACGTTTATCCTTTGATTTTTGTTATAAGTAATGTTTTGACTTATAAATGTTCCATGCTTGAATATTGTTATGATTTATGCATGTTGATCTTTTCCATGGTAAGTAATGTTTTGACTTATGCATGATGCTTGTGATGTTTGGTCTTGTAAGAACCTTTATCTCATCCCCTTTTAGATGTTGTAACATCTATACTTACCTTTGGTTGTAACCATTTGGTTTGATCCTAAACCTCTTTTGTGATTACTTGGTTGTAACCTTGTTATCATCTTTGCTTGATGTTGTTACATGCTTGCATTCATCTTCTTGGTTGTTAGCATGTTATTACATATTCATCATGTTTGAATGAATGTATGTATGCTTTGTCATTTTCCCCATGTGATGTAGCTTCTTTGGTCTCATCCTCAAGTTTTGCTCTATGTCCCTTATTCCAAAGGAAAGTCTCTCTATTGACTCAAGGTCATAGATAGATCATCTTCTCTTTAGTCTCTCTTTGACCTTGTTAGAGTCATTAAGACTGTTAGAGAACCTTATCCCTTTGACTTTGCTAAGTCAAAAAACCTTTAGCACACTTTGTTAAACTTTATGTGTGTATCATTGTTATGGGTATTCACCTTCCTTAGGGGCCTTGACCATAATCAAGTGTCATATCCCCAGTTAGTCTCTCAACGTAGACTTAGAGAGTTTATTAACTCTATATAAGTATCATTGTTATGGATGCTTATTCCCATTGAGCCTTGACCATAGTCAAGAGTTCTCTCCCTAGTCACTAGAACTACGGTTGCTCTGATTCCATCCTTGTTAGGATACGTATGCACGATATGCGACGTCTTGGCGAGCATACTTAGTGTACAAACCCGTAGGTCTTTACCTTAGCATACAACCATTAGAAACCAGACATTAACACAAACACAACTACCAAACAAGAGGTTCCTGTAGAGCACTACATATACTTAGGGTGCTAATACCTTCCCTTTGTATAACCAACCCCCGATCTCTTAGCTTCGTTGTAACGTAGCGCACTTAGGGTTTTCTTCGATCTTTACCCTTTCCTTTGGATAAATCAAAGTTCGGTGGTGAATACTTAAAGATTCATGATTCAATTTAATCAATAGCTTGATATCCAATTCTCACCGCAACATAAATGGTGACTTCACTGGGGATTCTTGAGGGTTAAGCCTACCTTGTTTGTAGTTATGTTTTGTTTATGTTTGTTTCCTTTATACATGTATATTTGTGAATATCTATATATTATACCTATTTAATTGCACATGTGCATTTGGTTGTTACCTTGAGAGGTAAGATAAGTCCTAGCATGGACTTGAGTGTAAACTTATGATAGGATTGTGGTAAGATCAATAGTTGACGGTTGGGAGTAATCCTAACATGTTTGACATATGATGCAACCGTGCTCATTCGAGGCCCCTTTGGGATTAATGATTGCGTATGAGTAGTCATATGTTTATCACTTTTTCCAACCTGGGAGTTCGTGACACTAAGAAACCTTTTAGTTACCCACTTACCCCATCTGGCCTTTAGGACGTAGTGCGATGACTGTAAGGGAGTAGTCTCAAATAGTTGTTATGCGATATTACACTCAGACGAGTCTATCTTGAGAATATTTTTAACCCACATGAGTAGTCATGTAGGTTGGTAATATTCGAAAGATTTATCCATGACTTTGAAAACCTCATAGAACCCGTTGTGTAGGTATAAACAAACCATAGTACATATCAATTAGGGAGTTCTCAACACTCTCGTGCAGTTCTATGACCCCTTCCCAATTATCAACTTGTATCGACTCTGGAAGAGTACTCAGATCACATTGATCTGCCAGTATTGGACAAAAATGTGTTCAGTGGTTTGGAGAAGTCCCCTTCACCAAAGGACATCGCAAATGCCATTCACCTAGAAGTTGTCGAAGTCAAAGCCAATCTCACTTCTAAGTTTGGACTCAGATGTCTACCAACTGAATTTATGACAAGAAAAGCCACTCTCTTTGCCAAAGAAAATATCCTAGATGCTTTTGAAGCAGTCCTTGCATTGCTCATCTATGGTTTGGTCCTCTTCCCCGAAGAAGAAAATTTCATTGACATCAATGTTATCTAGATCTTCATCATTGGTAATCCTGTACCTACTCTGCTTGGAGATATGTACCATTCTATTCACTATAGGAATCTCAAAGGAGATGGGACTATCCTATGTTGTGCTCCTCTATTATATAGATGGTTTGTTGCACATTTGCTGAGAACATATATTTTCAAAGAAAACCCAAATGGACTATGGTGGTCTCAAAGGCTCATAGCTTTGACATAGATCGATGTACATTGATATGATCCCGCTTGTGACAAAGGAGTAATCATCGACAGTTGTGGTTCCTTTCCCAACATACCTCTTCTTAGTGTACGAGGAGGAATCAATTACAACCCTATCCTTGCTAGACGTCAATTTGGGTTTCCCCTTAAGGAAGAGCCTAGCAATGTCCTGTTGACAGGTTTCTTCTACCTCAACGCAGAAGCTAGTATGAGATTTAGGGATAGCGTTGCAGATGCTTGGATGATTGTCCACAAGAAGACCAAGATTGATCTAGGAAAGAAGAAGTTATAACTTTTGAGCCTTTCACACAATGGGTCCGTGCTAGAGCCCGTGATCTTAAGATGCCTTATCTCCCAGAGAGACCTTTGCAAATTGTTATTGCTTCTTCCTCTATTATTCCTGTTGAGAAAATAAAGGAATACCAAGAGGCTTTGGCTAGATTAAAGCTTGAGAGAGATACTTGGGAAGGCAAGTACCATGTCATTCATTTCGAGCAAATTGAGATGAAGAGACAGTTGAAAGAGAAGGATGATTTGATTGAGTTGCTTGAAAAGATGGTTATTGACAGATACGTGGCACAAGAGAATTTATTTTTCTCTAGTGTTCAGCTCGTGCTTAGTACCCATGAGTACTTTGACGTCCCACCTACACCCGGTGCTTGGAAAGGAATCGTCGACAAGCTAGTATTGGAGAATACAGAGTTGAAAAGACAGAAGAGGATGCGCAGATAAGACCTTTCTAGCTAGACTCCGTGGAGACTTTAGGGCCTAGTCTTTTTCCTCTTGTATTTTAGTCTCTTATATTGTACTTTAAAGTTGTAACTTTTTTCCAATATTAATAAAGTAAGATTTTGTGCCAAAAAGTGTTCCTTTTGCAAATCAATCTTCTGAGTTTCTTAAAACCAATTGCATTGCATCTCATTGTTTTTGTTGACATTCAAAGGAGCCCTAACTTTTTTTTGCAGACATTGTAATGGACTCAAGAAAGAAAATAACTCCAAAATGCATATTCAGAAGCCTAAAGTTGGACAATCTAAGAATACTAGGAGACCTAGTGGAAGATCCTTTGTCGTTTAGCAACAAGTATAGAAATCTTCTACCTCTATTGGAGCTCCAAGAAGATGAGGAGATGTTAATGGCGCTCGTTCAATTCTATTTATCATTGCTTCACGTTTCCAGAATACTAGTTGCTACCAACGTTGGAAGAGTATTCTTCTTTGATGGGACTCCGCGTCACACCTCAACCATTCTCTGGAAGAGAAAGAAAACCAAGTAGGAGAGTCTTGGTTGAAGCCTTACACCTAGAACCATCTGACCTTCAGACTCATTTGGATGTGAAAGATGGATTCTCTAGTTTGCAAGCAAGACCTTTGATGGAAAAAGATGAGGCTCACGCTGATAAGCAAGACACTTAAATCTTTGAGGCTATCTTGGCCTTATTTATTTATGGGCTCCTTCTATTCCCAAGTGTTGATGAATTCATAGACTTGAACGCCATCAACTTATTTCTAATCAGGAACCTTGTTCCCACCCTGTTAGCAGACGCATACTTCTCCGTTCATCTAAATAACTCTCATGGAGAAGGCCAAATTACTTGTTGTACCGCTCTCCTTCACAAGTGGTTTATTTTGCACTTGCCAATGACGACCTCTTTATGGAATCTAAAGAACAACATTGCTTAGAGAGAAAAGCTTATATCACTCAGACACTATGACATTCGTTGGTACGATCCCATAAATTAGTTTATGCTAAATCATGTCACATGTCGAATGAATTAGAATACAAGGCTTATTAGGCTACTAAGACCCTAAACATGAATTACATTGCAGCATGGGAGAAGAGAATATTAGACATCCATGAACTAGAAGAACTTAGATTAGATGCCTATGAAAATGCCCAGATTTACAACGAAAGAACTAAACAGTGGCATGATAAGCGAATAGCAAGGAGAAAATTTAATGAAGGCGACATAGTCCTTCTCTTTAATTCCCAACTCAAATTGTTTCCAGGCAAACTATGTTCTAGATGGTCTGGCCCCTTTGAGGTCATAATGTTGTCCAAAGCGGAGCTGTAGAAATAAGAGGAAAATATAATGAGACATTTGTTGTAAACGGGCAGCAACTTAAGCACTACCATAACGTAGAGAATAAGGATTTCTACGTGAGCTACAAATTAGAAGATCCTCCCGCTCTTTCAAAAGAATAATCCATTCTAAATTAATGTCGAACTCCCAACATTAAATGAAGTGCTACGTGGGAGACAACCCACGATTCTAAGTTTAGATTTTCGTTTTTCATTTACTCTTATTTTCATTTTTATTTTTCTTCTCTTCAAACACTTCTATGCGGTACAGTTAACTGTTCTAATCACTACTAACTAAATCTTTATCTACTTTTAGGCTAACTTGACACTAACTTTTGAGAATGCGACCTATTGATAATATGAAGGTTGTACTTAGGAACAAAGCATTAGCTCAGAGAGATATGGCATTGTCTATTTATCCTGACGGACCCACCACGACCATTTTAGGGATCCGAGATAGTGTGATGTATCTTCTTAGCCAGATAGGTTGGGATGATTTTGCAGTGAGGAGGAGGCTTAACACATACCGTAGGATGGCCCTTGAGTTCCTGAGTTCCTTTTTCTATGATCCTAACAGAGGGTTAGGATTTAACAGGGGTCTGACTACCTTTAGACTTTTTAGCAAAAAGTACCATTTCACACACCGTGAGATGGCTGAACTGTTAGAATTTCCTAATGGCCTAGATATTTTTACCATAGCTCAGGAAAATGATTTCACTGATCTTGACCTTGAATTTTTCTAGGGTAGCATAACCAGATACTACCATCCCGAGCCAAATTCCATCTTTTCTGAAAGCATTCACAACCCTGCTATATGTTACTTCTACAAAATCCTAGCCCACACACTATTTAGGAAAGAGGCAAACACTACCTATATTTCTATAGACGAGTTTTTCATCATGTTCTGTACCTCCCAAGGTAGACCTGTTAATGTTGCTACATTCATGTTAGCTAACCTAGATAGGATCACTTGAGATACCCATGGACCTATTCTCATAGGAAGATTAGTTACTATGATTGCTTTTGCCATAGACCTAAGATACCCCATTAGCCATTTGCATGCTTTGGGCGGTATCCGTCCTATGCGTATTAACTTTTATTTCAACCTTAGAATTATTGCAAATCTGGGACCAATAGAATTTTAACTGCTAATTGATAACCAACTGGTAAAAAATTTTACATTGCCTAACCATGAAAAGATGAGTGTACACAATTGGGATAACTGGCTATACAATTTAGAGGACCAGAGTGAGTCACCCACTCCACCTGATACCCCTCAGACCTATGAGAATAGAAATGCCATTTTCTCTGATGATGTTTCATTCGTCTTTGGTGTCCATGGAGAGCCTCTCGTTGATCATACTGCTGCAATTAATGCCCTCAGGACGAAGATTACTACACTTAGAGGAGATCTCACCACCTTGTGTGTAAATTTTCTTGGATATATGGATGTTTCTAACGAGCAGTTCGACCATTTGTTCCAACTGATTTATTTTATGAGGCGTTTCTTTGAGCCCAATGTTAGACGTTGTAATGGCTAGTTTGTTTGATTGTACTGTTGCTTGCTATTCATACCATCCACTTATATAGTGAGGACACTGCCTCGTTTAAGTGTGGGGGAAAGAATGTTTATATGATTTCTAGTTAGGAATACTTATTTTTCATCAGGATTTCTTTTTTGTTGTTTTTCGGATTATGATTACATTATCGTCGAGATATCGATGTGAAACTATGTTTCCAGTTTATTATAATTCAGTTAACGCAATTTCCCTTTGGTTGTTTATTTTAATTTATTTCGAGTTTGGTTAAATTCTGCAAGTTATTTTTCTCTTGTACTTCTTTTTGTTTAAATTGTTTTCTATTAAAGCCATGTGAAAAAATCTTTCAAACTAGCAGAATTTTGGCCTAAATATCCAAAAAAATGAAAAAAAATCACTTATTTTAAACCTGAAGTCAGTTTTAGCGTGTTTAAAGCTAATGGTGTTCGCCATTAGTCTGTTTTGCAAAATTATAACGTTTTAAGCCAATGGCGTTCGCCATCAGCCTAATACGCGAATGCCATATCAGTCTGAGAGCCAAATTTCATTTTAAATCCCTCTTTTGCGAGTTTTCTCCAATAACCCCCATTTAATCCTCTTAGACTTTTGTTATATTCTCTATTTATTCACTTCTTTAACCCCTAACCTTCCAACTTCATTCCATTACCAAAAAAAACCACATTCTAACTCAAACACTCTTCTACTCAACCTTCACTCTTTCCAAATCCCTTACCCTTTTCTTTCCAAACTTTCTTACTTTCTCATTCACCATGCCTCCTAGAGTAGCAAGACCAAGGATAGAGGTTGACTATATGGACATCATTTTCATAGAGGGTATTGAAGGAGAAAACCAAAGATTGAAGTACCACAAGTTATTCGAGAGGGGTGTCGCGGCAACGAGGTATCCCCATAATGTTTCCTTTCGTGATTTAGGTTTAATTGATAGTGTTAACTAGGTGCTTAATAACTTAGGAATGTCGTTTTTCTATTCACTTACTAGTCCTACTTATGTCAAGCTTACTTATGAGCTCCTAAGCACTTACATATATGAAACACCTATAGGAGGTTCCCGCACAGTAGGCACTGCCCATTTTAGAATGTTCAACAAGAATTACACTTTTAATCAAGACCAAATGGCCAACATTTTTCAATTCCCTCATGGAGGCAACTTTGCTTGCGAAGCCCCTCTAGAGAGCGATTAATAGGCTGATGCTCTTGGTTTTTGGCGGTAGATCATTGGTCAAACCACTTCTAATTGGGAAGGTCTAAAGGCCACTGTTATTCATAACCCGACAGTTCGGTACCTTCACCGTATTTTAGCCAACACTGTTTTTGGTCAGGAGAATAATGGAAAGGTGAACTCTAATGACCTTTTCTTTATTTACTGTGCACTATCACAAACACGTGTTAACCCTACACCGTTCCTTTTAGCGTATTTTCAGTATGTCAGTGTTAGGGTAAAAGGTCTCGTATGTGTTGGAGGGCTGATCACATCCTTAGCCCTTGCGTTGGATTTACACACAAAGTTGGCTACACTTCAACCACTCGAGATACCATTTTTAGATCTAGATGCTTGCCGTAATATGCGTCTGATTAAGAACAAAACTGACGGTAGATATTATATGATGGTGAGTAACATAGGGATAAGAAGAGTTACTTTGCCTTCTGCCGCGCACACTGATGTGCGAGTGAGAAGGAACTGAATTTATGATCTTCATACCCCATAGCTTGCTGAAAATGAAAATGTCCAGGTGGGTGTGTGTCGCAACTGCGAAAAATGGCTGGCATAATCAAACAGAAGAGTCGCCATCGAACGTTATTTATTCCAAAGAGAGGGAAAGGAAACGATCAAAGAAATCCTAAAAGAACACGAGAAGACAAGGTCATTGCAACCAAATCTTAGGTTCGGGATTCGGTTACGCAAAGGGGAAGGTATGAGCATCCTCACGTCTGTTGTACTCAACGGGATCCATGCTTGTTGTCTAATCAAATGGTGTATTATATAAAAGCTACAGCTAAACGGGAGATGGAAAATAAAAAAGTGACTCGATAGGACATCGCTGCTCTATGCCTACGTATTCCCTCGTGCAATGGGAAAGTCAGAGTCAACGTAGTTTGGAAAACTATGGGTGATGGAAGGAAGGTTTCTCGTCAAGACATCACCGTCTTGTGCCTACGTATCCTCATATGGTATGAGAAATCAGAGTAAATGTAGTTCGGGTAACTAAACCACAGGTTGGTTAAGTATTTTTTTATAAGCAAAGTTAAGTTCCCATTCTATCAATTAGGGTCGATGCCTGTTTGTGGTAGAACGGAAAAATAACGTACTCTTTTCTGAAAATAACTTTGAAACAAATCCCGAAGGATACAAAAGTTTGAATTTGGTTTAAGAGTTTTAGAGAAGTGAATTGAATTTGTTTGAGATTCATATTGCACTAAAGACTATGACATAGGAGCG
Organism: Lathyrus sativus; assembly: GCA_963859935.3. NCBI lineage: Eukaryota > Viridiplantae > Streptophyta > Magnoliopsida > Fabales > Fabaceae > Lathyrus > Lathyrus sativus. The sequence goes on along the minus strand of OZ012738.1, from coordinate 612,194,436 downwards.
AATGCGTCGCATATTGCCCAAAGGGCATACACTAAACACTCTAGACAAGTGAGGAGAAACCCCCCACTCATCATTTCCCACATACTTAAGGCTCGTGGCGCACAATGTTCATAATTCTTTATTAAGTGTATTAAAATTGTTTGAGAAGAGAAGTGAAGACACAAAGAAAACACTAAAGGGAAACTTAAAACCCTAATGTTATCATACAAGATGGTCCTAAGGTTAGGATGAAAGGGAAGTCTACCTAATTTTATCATACAGATGATGGACCTAAAGTTGAGGTCAAGAAAGGACTATCCTAATTGTTACCATGCAAATGATTGAAAGCTTAATGTGTCTCCTACTCCCACCTTAATCAGAAATCAAGTGAGGCTAGAAATCCTAAGGGATCATGTGAGCAAACACAAGTAAACACCATACTAATCAATCACAAATGAAAACAAGCTCAAGACTTAAACAAGTCTCAAGAAAATGAAAAGAAGAAAGAGAAGTGAAATATAAAAAAAAAAGATGTAACAAAGTAAACATACATGAAAGTTCAAAACCAAAAGGCAAGGCACCAAACAAGCAAGTATTGATCTCAATCAAACAAGGTAAACATCATCAACATGTCAAAGTAAACCAAAGTGCATACATGCCAAACCACACTCAAAGATTGGAAGTTAAAACAAAATGGCAAGACAAAGTGTTAAAACACACACAAATGACTTAAAGTCCAACAAGAAGTATTATCAGTCATCAAGCAAGGTGGAATGAAGTCAAATGAGATGAGAAAAAAGGCAGGGAATTAGCAATGTCATATCATGTTCAACTCAATTCAAATATTAGAAAATAAGCACAAGAGTATCAAGCACACATCTTATCAAAACACAATCAATGGCCACACAAAATAAGCATGTAACAAACACACCTCACAAGAGTGAACATGTAAACTCAAGGCATGAATCCAAATTGGAAGCAACATGAACATGTATATCAATCCATCATTAACACATGAATCACAAAATGAAATCTCAAACATCAAGCTCAAAGTAAGCACCAAGACTAGGCAACCATCAACTATGATCATCTTGATGTATTCAATAATGACACAAGGCACAAATGGTCAAGTAATACATACCATAACATAAAGGTTATAAGCACACTCAAATGATCCACATCATATTCATTCTTAAGATATCACACAAGTTTAACAAGTATCATGCTCAAAAAGTTAGACAACATCATTCAAATCATTCATAACAAGGACAAAGAGATCATGTGAAGCGAAAGATGGGAAATGATCATACCGCGGACATCACATCATGTAAATCAAACCCTCAAAAATTTCATCTAACACATACAAGTGTTCACAAACATCCATTAGGTCACACAATAAATCATCTCAAGAACTTAAGTCAAGAACAACAAAAGGGCAGGCTAAAACACCACCAACTTAATAATTCAACCATAAATGATTGTCACATCGCTGCGAAGAGGGGCCGGAAAGGACAGAAGAGTCGCCACCATTCGTTATTTATCCCAAAAGAGGGAAAGGAAACGATCATAGAAAACCTAATGAAAACGGGAAAGGACAGGTCATCGCAACCATATCTCGAGTTCGGGAGTCAGTTACGCAAGGGGAAGGTGTTAGCACCCCTCACGCCCGTCGTACTCGACGAGATCCACGCTTTGTTGTCTATATAAAAGGGTGTTTACTATCTAAGCTACGACTCAGGGACAAAGGAAAAGAAAATAGACTCGATAGAGCACCGTCGCTCTATGCCTACATATTCCCTCGTGCAATGGGAAAGTCAGAGTCAACGTATTTCAGCTAACTACGGGTGAAAGTGGGGAAGGCTACTCGCCAAGACATTGTTGTCTTATGCCTATGTATTCTCATCTGGTATGAGAAATCAGATCAAGCGTAGTTTGGGCTAACAAGAACACTGGTTGGTTCAAAATGTTTTAGGCCCGAGTAGGATTAAAACTTAGTTCTAGCAGTTAGGTGTATGCAACTCGACCATTGGAGACTTAGGCATTACTTGTTTGCGGTAGAACTAAGAGTTAACGAAACTCTCCTTATGAAAAAGGTTTTCCAAATTAAAATCTCGAAGGATAAAAATATTTGAAGTTTTTTTTGTGTTTTTTAGAGAAGAAGTGCATTGATTATTGTTTGTAATTCATGTTGCACTAAAGACTATGACTTAGGAGCGAATGCGTCGCATATCGTCCAAAGGACATACGCTAAACACTCTAGATAATTGAGAGGATTCCCCCAAATCACCAGTTCCCAAGTACTTAAGGCTCGTAGCGTACAACAATCCTTAACCTTTATTAGATGTTTTGATAAAGTTTGAAGATGAGAAGAGATAGACTCTCTAAAGGGAGACTAAGACTCAACCTAATGTTCTCATGCAAAGTGCACCTATGATTGGGATAAAAGGGAATGCTACCTAATGTTATCACGCATGGATTCGAGCCTAAGGTCTATCATAATAAATCTTGAACAATAGAGATTAGAGGTCCTAAGGGAAAATGGCAAAGAAAAACAAAAGAAGAAGAAGAAGAAGAAGAAGAAGAAGAAGAAGAAGAAGCTTGACTAGAGGTCCACAAGTGTCATTTCCAAATCAAACTAGTTTGAAAATGGCAAAGAAAGACAAAAGAAGAAGAAAAAGAGAGACTAGAGGTCCACAAGTGTCATTTCCAAATCAAACTAGGTCAAGTACTTGTATGAACCACCCTTAGAAGTAGCTTGACTTGCAAGTTACCTCAAAAATAGGAAAAAGGCTCAAAAATAACCAAATAAAATCTCAAATGCTCATCAAAGAGTTGGCAACCAGAGGCTAAAAGATCACAACCAAAGTTACTTCAAAGTATCATCAAAGAATTTGATTCACAAGGATGTTCCACTTTGAAGGAGGGTTGTCGAGGGTCAACAAAAATGACTTAAAATTCAAACCAAAATAAACTAAACCAAAGCCAAAATCATCCTATGAGACTCTTCAATTCATCATTCACATGAGAAAAGAGTTTCAATCATTGGAGAAAAAGATTGGATCAAGAACTAGGCATGAACAAGAAAGAACAATTGAAAATCAATTTAAAAACCACTCCAACCATTAATTCCATTTTTAATTGAAAAATAAATCAAAAATGAAAATAAAAAACATCAAAAATTATTTAACACGTGAAGGTGTCTTGAAAATATTTTTGTGGAATTTTATGGTATTAGGAGCTATTTTTAAATGAATTAAAGTAAAACAGAAAAAAGAAATAAAATAAGAACAATTAAACAAAGCCACGGTGCAAATAGCAATTAGAAATAGGCAAAACCAATGGGCCACAATGAAAGGGGGTGCAAAGAGCACATAAGGCCCAAAACAAAACAAACTGAATCCAAAGCCAAAATGCAGTGTATCATTAATACACGTGGCAAGTCAAACAACACGCTGGCAGGTCAGAATAGATCTCAACCACAGATCTCGCTCAGTCAAAATTTCAACGTGTGCCAAGTAAGCTCGCCTGAGGAAAAAACCATATGACGGAGCAACAATCTCTGGTCGTCTTCTCCGGCAAGGCAGCCGGAGTTGCAGGTGCAAATCTCAACCAAAACGTGCGAAATTATATACCAAATTGAAGCTCATGCTATGTAGATCACGAATCCACAACTCAATTTCATTTATCATGCGTAATTAGAGCAAATCGAATGATCAAAGTTTCATGCTCAAAACTGAAAGTTCGTCAAACATCACAAAGAATTATCCAGATTTTGCCTACACATGTAGGTCTTCAGTTTGCAACAAAAATGGAGTGGAATTGATGCATATTATGAGAGAATTTTGGAAAAAAAGAATACCTAACGGAGCCTCTTCGTTGGAGCTTCTAATGCAGTTGAGCTTGAGCAAAAACGTGCAGAATCACTCAATGAAGTTCACTGAAGATGTTGCTTGCGTTGATTTGAGTTGAAATTGCTTGAATCTCAGTTTCCACTTTTCACTTTGCTCTTGAAATTTCCGACTGTAATTAAGCTCTGTCTCCATGAAACTGCATGAATGAATGCTCAAAATTCATCTGAAGCTTTTTATGTAATGGATCTAGAGTGATTTGGAGGCCCAACATGGCCTTATTTGAGTGTAATTTTGAAATGCCCAAATTGGAAATGGAAGCTTCATGCACACGTGGATTCCCTCCAATTACACCTGAATTTTATTTAAATCCACTGCTGGCAATGCATATGGATCATGTGGATTGAAATCTTCCCTTAATTTGATCCAATGGTGGATATTTGTTGTGAAACTTCTACTTGAAGTAAACTTGAATTGCACGTGCATTTCAAATTGTACCTCAAATTTTCTTGGTGCATCTTGCTTGTTGAACAAATGTGAACCAAAATGGGCACAAATATGGCATGAAAAAGTTCTCAAACTTAACCAATTTAATTCATGACTTTAAATCCAAATTTCACTTGGTTTTCTTCACCAATTTCCAAATCTTTTCCAAATTCATGACAATTTAGTGTTCCATTATGGATTTGAGACCATTTGGAGTAACTTTCATGTTGGAGAAAGTTTCATTTGAAGTGCATAAGTGGATGAAAAGGACCTATAATGAAAATGACCTATAATCTCACTTTCCCAAAATACCCCTGCCTTGCAAGCTTCATAACTTGAATTCTATAAATGAGATGAAGGACTTCTAGGACTTTTTGGAAATATAAAATCATGAGGAATAACTTTCATATCCATCAAAAGTTGAGGAGAAACATGATTCTAGGTCAAAAGTGCCTTGGAAGTTGGTTGACTTTTATTGACTGAAAATATGATTTATCTGAGACCTCTAACTTGCCAGCATCATAACTTGAGTTCCACAAACCCAATGGATGATTTCTAGTACTAAAAAGAAATCTAAGAACATGCTACATAAGTCTCATGTTTATGTCAAAGTGAGATTACACTTGTATATTGACATATGTGGTTTTGAAGTTAGGCACTAAATAGGGGATTTTACACTGATAAACCTCTGAAACCCTAATTTATTAACTTCTCAGACTCTTGATTCTTCTTGAATTGATCTTGAAATAACATCTTAGATGCCTCAACACAACTATCCATGATTCCAAAGACTTAGGACACAGTCTTAATCTCCTTCAAATCCACAATGGATCTTGCACTAGGCAGATGAAACCCTAGGTGTGCAATCCTTTGACTGCAACCTCTTACACATGATATAACAACTTGCATAAGCTCCACAATTGCTCTCAAAGAACTAAATGAGCTTCACAATATCTCATATCCATATCCATGAACTTTTTATTCTCAGATGATCCTCAATTGGCCTCCAAGATAGGAGATAAGCAATATACATCCATTCACTTTCTCAAAGAGCTCTAACCAACTTTTGATGACTTGATGAACACTCAAGCTTGCTTGGAACCTTTTGAAAAACCTCCTCTTGCTATGCACACCTCTTGATCCCTTACAAATGAACAATGATATGCAAATGCACATGCTAGAACAATGCAGTGAAAACATAAGCCAAGTAAAGAAAAGGTTGGGCAAATTTTGAGGTACAACAATGGGAAAATAAACAAAACCAAGTCAAAGTGGTTTCAAACAGCATGTAGTCACATCAACTTAATAATTCCAACGAATCAAAATCCATGATCAAGTTAAAACAACATGTAATCACATTAACTAATCATCACAAGCTTCACTTAGACACAAGTAGGCAAAATGGTTTCAAACTAGGTCAAACCTCATGCATATCCAATCCAAAACCAAGTCAAAGTTAGACATCAATCAAAAATACAAAAATGACCTAATAAATTCCAACAAGAGGCTCTAACTCATACTATATCCATCAAGAATAAGTGTGCAAAATATCTCAAAATAAAATGCATAAATACACTATCAATTGAACTCATCAAGGTAAACATAGCATAAGAATCGATCATGCATCGAGGCCAAATAAAACCAATTAAGAATCATCTAAGAAATAACCATAAAGGCACAAAAACAATACTCAAACATTCATCAATCAAGTATCAAAACATAGCAAAAATATTGGGTCAAGAAGGCAATCATAAATCATCAACAACTCAAACCTTAGTTCAAGGGTAAACTTGTAGAAGCACTTTTCAAATTAATTCAAAGTAAAATAGTAAAGTTAATTTAAAAATAAAATAAATAACATGAAAATTAGTTCAAGATGTTGAATAAAAAGAAACATAGTTTTTTGTATTTTTAAAATGGTTTTAGGTATTAAAAATAAATCAAAATGAAAAAGGAATAAAAATAAAATAAAATAAAAGAAATAGACCAAAGGGGGTTGATCAATGCATTTTGATGCACCTTGCTCTATGTTTAGACTTAAGCATTTCTATAGTTTGGTTTGTTTATTTTGTTATTTTATAATGTTTTTACAATTCAATTTATTTTCAGCCTTATTTGATTTTCGTTTGTTATTTTCAGCATTAGCAGATTTTAATAAAAATTCATAACGGGAGCTACAGGAATCGGATCGAGGCGTTCTACCAGTAGTTGGAAAGCTAAGAAAAAAATCTACAACTTTCATGTTACACGAAAAAGCTGATTCAGATTGCTTGAGTCTAGAATAATTCGTTAAAGTTTCTAACTGTAATAATTTAGTTGTTTTCCCCTATTAGGCATGGTTTAGGTTTTCGACCCAGTTGAGTGTGTAATGCAAACCTTACTCTATTTATAAGGTTGCTGCCGTGCTACAGTGACGGTGACCCTAGTTTTTCCAAATTTTATTTTGCTTTTCATTATTTCTATGGCGAACTAATCCTGAGGGAAAATCTGCTGGTTTTGAATCCCGTAATTCTGAGGTTTATTTCAATTTCGATTTAATTTAATCCCATTCTAATTCGTATTATAACTTAGTTTGCTTAATTCGTTATTATAAAATAAACTGGATTTAATTCGATCGATCAATATTCCTTAACTTAATCAATCGCGGATTAACTTAGCTTTTTCGTTAATTTGCGTCATCTTTAACCATCTGCTTAATTCGGTAATTAGGAATATAAGTCATGCGATATTGTCGATGCTCGTTCGTCAATATTGCAATCGAATAGGGATTGGAACCGCTTGGGAATTGAAATTGTAATGACCGATGATAAGTTGGGAGTTGAACCGGTAGATTTACCTGTTTTAATCACTTAATTCAAAATCACTTATTTTATTGCTTATTTTTGTAATTGGATCATAAATCAAAACAACCCCCCAAATCATTTTCAATTGGCTATTTTATAAATAAGAATCTTTGTGAATCGATATCCGAGTTACTGTCGCTTTACAACGTTTTTTTCAAATCACTCGATTCTGATCCGCGCGCGACAGCGGATCAAATTGGCGCCGTTGCCGGGGGCTCTTGTCGATTTAGCTAATAGTCTAGTTTTAGGTTTTGGGCAAATCGCCTCTTTTCTTAGATCTGTTTCGTGCACTTGAAGCAGAAAATCGTGCGATCAATAGTCCCTTACTTTAGAAGAGTTATGGGAGTTGGCCCCTTGAATCGCCAAATTCCTCTTTTTTCTATTTTTAATTTATTTTTTTACTGTTTTCATAGTCTCAAAAAATCCAAAAAAAATTCCAAAATTCTCATTTGACCTAATTAGGTTAAATTTTGTGTTTTTAGATTTTTTTCGATTTTATTTTAACCATCTTCCTTCTTTGATTTAAATTCTGACCTACAGGGACATTATGGGAATTATCAGATTTGTTGCTGCATTGGTAATCCTGGCCACAAGAGCTTCTTGTTCTGACCTAGCTGATTTCGACCCTGAGATTGAGAGGACCTTCCGCGCACGCCTTAGAGATAATTAGGCCGGCCCTAGTTCACCATCTCTTGTCATTTTTTATTCTGATCCTTTGTTAACCATGGCTGAACAGCGGACCCTAAGGGAGCTTGCTGCCCCGATGTTAACTATAATGGATTATGTATTGAATATGCTGACCTTACTGTCCCTTTTGAGTTAAAATCTAGACTAATACATTTGTTGCCTAGATTTAACGATCTTGCAGGTGAGGATCTACACAAGCATCTCAAAGAATTCCAGATTGTTTGTTCAACCCCATTCAGGCCTGAAGGAATTACGGAAGACTATATCAAGCTAAGAGCTTTCCCGTTTTCTCTACAAGGTGCAGCCAAGGACTGGTTATATTATCTTGAGCCAAATTCTGTTGCTACTTGGAATGATCTGAAGAAGGTATTCCTAGAGAGATAGTTTCCTGCTGTTACCTCTTAATTTTCGACGCTAGTTGATTTTAGAATCATCTCAAGACAAAATGTCAATTTAAAACATGTCACCCTTTCGACACAATCAGAGAGTAATCCAAGTCGAAAAAAGGTGGAAAAAGCTACTAAAAAATGCTAAGTATTGGAAAGTGCTCGACAAGGGTCACGCTGAAGAGAACACGCAGAAGTTACAGCCAAAATTGAAGGGAACTGTTAAGTGTTCAAAATTCAAACCAAGAGTGGACGAACATGGGAACGGTTGAGATAGTGGAAAAGCGCCAAAAGGGACACGTTGTGAAGCCTCAACTGTCATTTAGTAGTTAATCTCTAGTACTATAAATAGTTGTCATTTTTATGTAATAAGGGTGTTCATTCATTTTATACTAGTCACTCCAAACAAATTAAAGTACCCGCGTGTAGAGAAACGAGTTAGCGAGAATGTATGTGATACAACATCAACCTTTTTCCATTAATGCAATTTACTTGCCTTTACCCTTTATGCACCTTTACTCATTCTGCACCTTAACTTTCAGCTTTTACGTTTAAACCGTTTTACAATTTTTTTCTATGTTTTTACTTTCAAAGATCCCCTAGTCGAACGTGGAGTTCAGATTAGAGTTATTTTATGTCATTTAAGTTTTCTGCACTTTAACCTTTCGCCCATTTATTTTCAAAGCTATTTACCTTCTTGCAATTTAACTTCCAAAGATCTCTAGTCGAACGTGGAGTTCAGAATAGACTCTTTTGCACATTTATTTTCAAAGCACTTTACTTTCTTGCACCTTTATCTTCAACGCCATTTACTTTACAAAGACATTATAGTCGAACGCAGAGTTTGGTTGTAATTTCTCGTCCTTTACTTTATAGAATTTACTTTTAAAAGCTTTTACGTTACTGCACTTTTATATTTTACTTTTAATCTTCGACGCATTACTTGCTTTCTTTTAATCTTCAAGTCATCTTACTTTTCAAAAGGTTTCACAGTCGAACATGGAGTTCAACTTAGGGTCCTTTTTGCATACTTAGCACATGTTCTAGGATTTAGTATGGTCGATCCTGCAAGTTTGTCAATTTTACTCTAAATTGATAGACCAGCGGTTGTTTACCAAAATTCACAGTAAACAAATTGGCAATCCTGGTGGGACCCAGTGCTAAGCATTTCAAAGTTTGCATTAATCTTTTTTGGGCGAATACTTCTTTGTATGTTATTAAGGAGTGGAAAGCTAGCCACAACGCACGAAGGAGTACCAAAAAGAAGATATACTAAAAGAATGGCAATAAATGCTAATCAACAAGTTGATCCTCAGGGAAGCATTTCAAATGCTCAGTGGAGCATGGGGTCTCAGAATACTCCATATCCAGTTTCTTCGACAGGAGGACAGACATCACCACCGGTAATGGTGTCTGAACAAGTGCAGTCCATGGTGAACCTAGGATCAACATGTGTACGAACGTACATTCAACCTGCGTTGGAATATGTAGGACCCCAGAGTCCTAATTCGCCAACACCCCTAGAAAGTTCCATATACAGGCAAGTTCCTCCTCCAGGTTTCTCACAACCATTATCAAGGAACCTACCATATGGTATGCCTACGTCAATAATGCAGAATTTGCAGAATGCTCCACCCATATTTTGAGAAAACATGGTCTCTTCGCCGGTACAAGGATCTGGATCAGGTGGCCGAAACAACCAGAGCATATGTGTTGGTTACTCTGGGCAAGCACCTAGTCTTACAACTACACCTATAAACTGCTTAAGACAGCAAATGGATGAAAGTAATATGTAAATGGTGCACACGTTGTCTGAGAAGATGGGAGAAATATTGCAACCCCTAATTCAGAATACTACTCAAACCAACCAGCGGGTGGCGATACAATTACCCCGTATGGATGATTTTATTGGAGTACCAGCATTTGAGCAAAGAGCGACAGTTGTCGAGAACGTCCCACGGTATCAGCAACAGAATGTTCACGAGGCGAATATGGAGGATCATGAAATGGGAGAACCTTTCAGAGTCGAACCACAAAGGAACCAGGTACCAGCCCATATGGAGGAAGAACCAAGAGTAGTCATGGTGAACAAGAATCAGAATGCTGACCAAATACTTAGACAAGTTCGACGTCATGATGTAGCGGAAGAAAATAACCTTGCAGCTATGGTCAAAAGAATAATGACCAGAAATGGAGCAAACTTTGGCTTTACAAGGCCAAATTAAACTTCACCAATAGTGGATTATATTTTGCAGGCTGAGTTACCTCCTAGGACGAAGATTTCAAAATTTAGTAAGTTTGCAGGAGGCACTACTGAATCAACTGTCAAACACGTGGCTAGGTACATGATCAAAGCAGGAGAGATAGTTGGTGATGAGAGCCTTAGGGTCAAATACTTCCCAAGTTCTTTTACAAAAAATGCTTTTACATGGTTCACTACTTTGCCTCATAATTTAGTTTATAATTGGGCTTAATTAGAGCGTTTGCTTCATGAACAGTTCTATATGGGGCAAATCAAGATTAGTTTAAAAGAATTGGCTAGTATCAAACATAAGGGTACTGAGCCAATTGATGATTACCTGAATAGGTTTCGACTTCTTAAAGACAAATGCTTCACGCAAGTGCCAGAGCACGAACTAGTCGAAATGGCTGCAGGGGGTTTAGATTATTCCATCAGGAAGAAATTGGATACCCAATATCTCATAGATATGGCGCAGCTAGCTGACAAAGTTCGACGTCTAGAAAGACTAAGAGAAGAGAAAACTAGGTTCAGCAAGGGCAAAAAATTAGCCTTTGTCGAATGTAACGAAGATGTGGAAAATCTGTATGATGAAACACTTTACTTTGATGAGCATGAGGTTGACGTTGCTGAATTAAAGCAGGGTCCACCTTACGCCTGTAAACTCTTAGCTCCTTCAAATGGGGAAAATCCCATTGAGCCTAATGACAGATTTCCTAAAAGAACATTCACTTTCAACGTTACTAAATGTGACAAAGTCTTTGACTTGTTAGTTAAGGATGGACAGATAATAGTGCCTGCTGGCGCTAAAGTGCCTCCTTTAGAACAAAGAAAGAAGAGAGGTTTTTGTAAGTACCATAATTTCTTGGGTCATAAAACTTCTCAATGTTTTCTTTTCATGGATCTGGTGTGAAACGCCATTCAGGAAGGAAGGCTGAAGTTTGGAGACAAGGGGAAGACTCAGACGAAGATAGACTCTGACCCGCTGCAAATTGTAGAAGCTAATTATGCAGAACCTGAAGAGGTTCAGATGGTCGAAGCCATTGAAAAGTCTCCAATCAATATGGTAGAACTTACTGAGAACTTCATCACCAAAGTTGAAACGATTGAGGTAACTGAAGGTTGTAACTCAGTACCAAATAATCCAGCAAACACTGATGGTCATAACTTGATGCTGGTAACTAAGAAGACTGTTGACGAATTCGTTCAGTTTGACAACACTGCTAAAGAATCAGCTATGGCAGGAGAAGAATTGGGTCGAAACGCCGCTGAAGGTATTAATATGGTTGAAGCTGGAGAAGAATCTGAGGATAGTACTGATATATAAGCACCAATGAAGCGTTAGGTAGAGATGTTCCCAGAGTCCAAGTTGTTAAGGAATTGGAGAATAACATGCTGCTGGTGGGAGAAATGATGGAAATGGATGGTTTTCTGCTGGGAAATTGGATATGCATGGCAGCATAACAGTTCTTCAACACCTCCCCTGACGTTGAGAGGTTCAACGTCGAAGATGCAAGTCAGATTGAAGATTCCAAGAATACTGAAAACTTGGAAGTTCACTTATCTAAGATGAAGCTCGGAGATAAGGTCGATATAAACATGGTCGAGATCACCAAACCAAAAGTCGAAGAAACGAGTGAAGAGCCTAACAAGATGGTGTACCCCACGCAGGAAGAAACCATTGTTGACTTCCTCCATCGTTTCCAGAAGAATGGATCAGGGGTAATGCTATGTCCCAGGTGCAACACCATTTTTGATGAGAAAGATGCTCATGATGTAGAGGAGATCAAAAAGACTAATAGAAGCTGGGGGCAGAGGAAGAACCAAGGCCCAAGGAATCTTGATCCCAGAAACCCTTCGATGGGTATAAAAACTCCAGCTAAGCCCAACACGTTCAAACCAGTTGGGAGCGTGCCTGCAGGAAAGTGGATCAAACCTGTCGAAGGACAGAGGCGGAAAAATGGAAAACGTTTGAGGTGGAGAGAGGTTCCTCATTTGAGTATCTAAAAGAGAACCATACCACTAACAAGTCAACATACATATCTCAGAATTACAAAGGAAAAAACCTTATGACCAGGTCTCAATGGCGAAGGGAAAAGCGCAGGCGAAAGGCCATTAGGGAAGCGCAGGGACCAAAACAGGGAGAGTCAAGTACTAACATTAGAAATCAAGATGGAGACACTGAGAAGATGCCTATAAGACAAAAGTTGTTTGAGGATTGAAAGGACGAACCAGTTGGTTTAGTCGAAGATGATGAGAAAATGACGGACAACTTCGACAGTGAATCAACAGCCTCCTTGGACATCATAGTAAATGTGGTATCCGTCATGCCTAGAGAGTTTAGCCAGGTCATAGAGGTAGAGGATGTGGATTAAATTCTGAGATGGAAATGATGGCACACAAGCCTATGTGCTATTACATTATGAACAATGGGTGCGTAGAGAAGCAGAATGCTTTCTTCGAACACCCTACAAAGGCTATGAAGGGTCACTTAAAGCCTCTTTATGTCACTGGAAAAGTGGAGAACGTACCTGTCAACAAGATACTAGTAGATTGTGGCGCAACAGTGAACTTGATGCCTCGTTTTCTACTCAGTAAAATTGGAAAAGGTGATGATGATACCAAGCCCCTACAACATGGTTCTGTCAAACTATGAGGGAAAAATGGGCTCCACTTTGGGAGTAATCTAGGTTGATCTTACAGTGGGAACAATTACAAGACCCATAGTGTTCATGGTTGTCGAAACCAAAGCTAATTATAATTTGCTCTTGGGAAGAGAGTGGATTCATGGCGTAGGCGTTGTGCCTTCTTCAATGCACCAAAGGATTACCATTTGGAGGCCAGATGGTATCGTTGAGAACATTGAAGCTGATCAAGGGTACTTCAAGATTCCTGTCAATTATGTCGAGGGGAATCACTTTGACAAACACTTGGCGAATATTGCTACATGTCCTCCGGCAGAGTTTGAATTTACTCTAAATGAAGCAACGTTCCATTCATTATACCTACATCCTGTTGAAGGTTTTAGATGGGACAGTGAGGTACCAGGAGAAAGGCTAATACGTTTTGAAGGGCCTACAGTGGAACCCCCTAGGTGGGAAGAAAGATTCGGTGATCATGACTGAGTTCGAGGCATTGAAGAAAATTTCGGCCTACGTGGCTGAAACGAAATTACAAGTGGCTCTGGAAGCTGCTAATAATCACATGGCTGGCAAAGCCATTTATGAATTTCACCAAGAATGTCCTAGAGAGGATTGTAACCTAAAATATCTAGAGGAGATCCAAGATGGAGAGCAAGCTCAAAGGCTTGACACCATTTACAAAGACGAACCTTTAGGGTTCGAAAAAGATCCGCTAGCAAACAATGTCAAGATGTTAGCACAAGACCCTTTAGAATAAATTGATCTTAGTGAGGGGGCAATCAAGAGGCCTACATACATCAGCGCCAAGTTGAACCCTCAACTGAAGGTCGAAGTGGTCCAGTTATTGAAGGAGTTTAAAGACTGTTTCGCCTGGGACTATGACGAGATGCCTGGTTTAAGCAGGGAGTTAGTTGAACATAAGTTGCCTATGACACCTGGAAGAAGACCAGTCAAACAAGGTCCAAGACGGTTTGCACCAGAAATACTATCAAAGATTAAAGAGGAGGTCGAGAGACTGCTTCGTTGCAAATTCATTCGTACAACAAGGTATGTCGAATGGTTGGCTAATATAGTACCTGTTATTAAAAAGAATGGTTCTTTAAGAGTTTGCACAGACTTTCAAGATTTAAATGTTGCAGCTCTTAAAGACGAATATTCAATGGCAGTAGCAAAAATGTTAGTAGATTCTGCAGTAGGACATGAATATCTTAGCATGTTGGATGGGTATTCTGGTTACAACCAAATATTCATTGCTGAGGAAGATATTCCAAAAACTGCTTTTAGATGTCCCAGGCGTTTAGGCACATACGAATGGGTAGTGATGCCTTTTGGTATTAAGAATGCTGGTGCTACTTACCAAAGAGCAATGAATTCTATTTTCCATGATTTTATAGACACTTTCATGCAACTTTACATTGATGATATTGTTGTAAAATCTATTTCTGGAAAAGACCACATTGAACATCTTCGACGCTCATTCTTAAGAATGAGAAAGTTTGGTCTAAAAATGAATCCCCTTAAATATGCTTTTTGTGTACAGACAGGATACTTTCTAGGCTTTGTGGTCCACAAGAAAGGGAGACCAAGGCCATCATGGAAGCAAAAGCATCGTCAACCAAAAAGGAGTTGCAGTCATTATTGGGAAAATTTTAAGAAGGTTCGTCTCTAACCTAAGTGGCAAGACACAAGCTTTTTCGCCATTGCTTCGTTACAACAAAGATAGTTTTGAGTGGGGGCAATTACAACAAGGAGCCTTCGACAAGATCAAGGAGTACCTAAGTCACCCACCAATCTTGTCACCACCTTGTAAAAATAGAAGTATGATATTATATATAGCTGCATTTGACAGAACTTTAGGGAGCATGTTGGCTCAAGAAGATGAAAATGGAGTCGAAAGAGCCATTTATTATCTTAGTCGAGTTCTAAATGATGCAGAAATTAGGTATAACATGATTGAAAAGCTGTGTTTATGCTTGTATTTCTCTTGTACCAAATTAAAGCAATATATAAAGCCTATTGATGTGTATGTATCGTCTCACTTTGATGTTATAAAACATATGTTATCTAAACCTATTTTGCACAGTCAAACTGGCAAGTGGGCTTTAGCTTTAACTGAGTATTCTTTAACATATCAACCCTTAAAGGTTGTAAAAGGCCAAATAGTGGCTGACTTCATAGTCAACCACTCTATAAACGAAACTGATTTAAATTATGTTGAGTTAAAATCCTGGAAGTTATACTTTGATGGATCAAGCCATAGAAATGGCACAGGGGTAGGTATATTCATTATTTCTCCTGAAAAAATTCCAACAAAATTTAAATTCAAGGTCGAAGGGCCGTGCTCTAATAATGAGGCTGAATATGAAGCATTGATTGCTGGCCTCAAAATTTTGTTAGAATTGGGGGCAACTGAAGTCGAAATAATGAGAGACTCAAAGTTGGTGATAAAACAAATCACAAAGGAATATAAATGTGTTAAAGAAAATCTCATTGTATACTTTGTGGTGGCGAATAGACTATTGAAGAAATTTGAGGTGGTGGCTATCCAACACATACCCAGAATAGAAAATGAGGTCACTAATGATTTAGCGCAGATTGCCTCAGGATACAGAGTGTCGAAGGAAAACCTCCAAGAAGTAATTGAGGCAAGAGGGAAAATATTGACAGTTGGATTGTGCCCATCAGATTTAGAGACAACTAAGCTTAGGTGCCTAGATGGCGAAAATTTTGAAAATTTTGCCATAGATGGTCTAAGAGATAGAGATTGGAGAAAGCCCATAGTCGAGTACCTACAAAATCCAACGGGTTTCGACAGATCAAAGGATCAAGTATAAAGCATTAAGTTACATGCTCATGGGTAATGAATTGCTAAAAAAGACACCTGAGGGAGTCTTGTTGAAATGCCTTAGTGAAATAGAGGCATATTTAGCACTTTTGACAGTTCATAGTGGGGCCTGTGGAGCACACCAAGTTGGCCATAAAATGAAGTGGTTATTGTTTCGACAAGGCTTGTATTAGCCTACTATGCTGAAAGATTGCATGGAGTTCGTCAAGGGTTGCCATGAGTTCCAGATCCATGTTGGTATACAACACATACCTGCAAGTAAATTACACTCTATAGTGAAACCATGGCCTTTTAGAGGATGGGCTCTGGATATAGTGGGAGAGATTCGACCAGCATCATCAAAAAACCAAAGATATATCTTGGTTGGCATTGAATACTTTACTAAATGGATCAAAGCAATACCATTAGTAAATGTGGGTCAAGAAGACGTCATCGAATTTATCAAAAATCACATCATTGATAGATTTGGTATCCCAGAGACTATTATGACAGATCAAGGATCAGTTTTTACTGGTCCAAAGATGCAGGAGTTTGCCAAAGAAATAAGTTTTAAGCTCCTAACTTCTACGCCCTATTATGCACAGGAAAATGGGCAAGTCAAAGCTGCCAACAAGGTAGTGATTGGACTCATTAAGAAGCATGTAGGAAAGAAGCCTAAAAACTGGCATAAAACGTTAGGCCAAATCCTTTGGGCATGTTGATCGTCACCTAAAGAAGCTACCAATACCACGCCATTTCGACTTACTTTTGGCCATGATGCAGTATTACCTGTTGAGATATGCTTACAATCTATGAGAATCCAAAGGAATCATGAAATCACATCTCAAGATTATTGGGCTATGATGATGGACGAACTAGTAGATCTGGATGAGGAAAGGCTTAGGGCCTTGGAGTTACTAAAGGTACAAAAACGAAGGGTTGAGGAATCCTACAATAAAAGGGTTAAGTCTAAATCCTTTCTATATGGAGACCTAGTATGGAAAGTAATTTTGCCTATGGATCAAAGAGATAGAACTTTAGGCAAATGATCTCCTAAATGGGAAGACCCATTCCAAGTCATACAAGTCTTCTCCAATGGTGCTTATGAAATTGAAGAGTTAAACAAAGATAAAATAATCCTAAAAGTAAATGGCAAATATTTGAAAAAGTATAGGCCTATCTTGCAAGAGATTCATGTCAAAACTTAAAATTTATTAAGAAGGCACAAAGACCAAAATAGGCCAAATGAGGCTAACATGGCATACCCAAAACAAAAATCCATACAACAATTCATAACTTAAAACAGGGGTCAATCAAAATCCCTCAAATCAATGGACTTGAGGTATTCCATATAATCCTCATCAGCTTCGTCGTCAGAATCAGTAATACGGGGACGTGCTTTCTTGGATACCTTCATTCTGGTTTCTTTCGTCTTCACGTGAGGGGGTGCTCCAGTGGAGGCCTCAGGTTTTATAGCTTCCCTAGTCGTCGCCACCACCGCAAGTTCCTTTGATCCTTTTGCTTGGTCCTTGAGAATGGGTTTTTATGAATTGGTGTTCATACTTGCTTTGATGAGTACAAGACATGGTTCAGGAGAAAGAAGGATTTATAGACGAAAGACTGGGTATGGATTGGTCAGCCAAACGGTGGAAGTTTATTGGTATTGGGAGTATGCCTAAAAAGGCTATGCTTTAAATATCATAATAAAGCTAAAAGCCTATGCCGTTGGAGCAATAAATGGAACTGGGAAAAGGCGTTTTTCTAGGAAAAGGAAGAGGCATTAATCACAAATTAGACTCAAAATTGAGGCTGCAAAAATAATGCGTTATCCATGTGCCATAATAATAATAATAATAATAATAATAAATAACAACGTGTCGAAAGGCGTAATATGGCGTAAATAATCAAGTCAAAAGCAACATATTATCATTACATAAAGATGGCTCGAAAGGCCACAAAATCAGTGACGATTACAAAAAGAAGAGGTCAAAAGGTGATCAGAAAGGAAGCTTTGATTTGAGTTGAGCAGAAGTATTCATGTGATGACTAAGGCGAGCCTCGCACAGAGATTTGTCTAGCCTGGCTGCTGCAAGCTCTTTTTCCAACTTTTGGGCCGCATTAATGAAGTCAATAGTGCTCTTCAGATCTTAGGTCATATCAGGGGCTTCAAACCGTTGCAACTCAAGGTTACGTTCTTCAGCATTAGAGATCTTCGTTTAAAGCTCCTTGATTTGTTGCTGCCACGCATCAATGTCCGTCTGATTAGAAATTATCTCTTTTTGATGTTGTTTGTGGGTAGCTTCCAACTGCTCGACCCTAGCCTCTGACTCTTGTGCAATAGTCCAGGCTGCACTTTCTCGAACTGTTGTAGCCTCGATTGTCTTCATGAGAGAGGGGAGCCTTCGAATCTCTAAAGATAAATCATCAACCACAACCGTCAACTCTAGGAAGAAACCATGAATTTCTGGGCTAAGAGTAGTAAGGTCCAGTTTCTTGAGTTAATCTTTCAAAAAGAGACGAGATGTGGGGTCTGAAGCCAGAACATTTTGGATATCTCCTCTGAAGAACTTTTTCTTGATGGATTGGAGAATTGGACCAACAAAGTCATCTGAGGTAGGATGACTGGGAGGAGTAGAAGAAGCAGAAGCGAAGCCACACTTTTGCCCAAGGATCCTTTTAGCATATTCCCTGGGATTCGACCACTTGAGAGCTGCTAAAGGATCTTCAGGGGTCACGATGAGAGGTATTCTCTTCACCACAGGCGAAGGATGTTGGGATTCAGGACCAGCTTGGTCTTCTTCTTCCACCTCTTCTTCCTCTTCCTCTTCATCATTCTCTTCAGAGTCTCCTTCATCTTCTTCTTCGCCTTCATCTTCTTGGTCTTTTCCTTCTTCTTCCTCAAATTTCACCGCTTCCTTTTTATCATCAGCGGATGGAGGATTGTTTGGATTTTGAGTAGGTTCATGATGCATTTCCTTTGGCTCTTCATGAATAGCTGGGTGTGGATTGTCAGTTGTTGGTGGGTCTGAAGTAGTACGGGCTTGTTCGACAGCCACCTCATCAGTGACCATAGGTTCAGCCTGGTCGAGAGGTGGGGGACTCGAAGTGTCGTCCTCCCCAGTGTTGAAACCTTCAATCTGAGCCTGCTGCGTAGTGGTTGGCGCTAAAGGGGGTTTGTTTCCTGCAGAAGGAACAATAGGTTGGTTTACCTCACTTGAGCCAGAGCCAAGATCCAAATAAGGATGGTAAGTTGGCTCACCTTGGCTGTTGAGGGAATAAGTGGCAGAAGCACCTGAAACTGGAGGAGGATTGGTGATGGTAGTATCAGCTTGAAAACACAAGTGAAAGAGAATAAGGCTAAGAAGGTGATTGACAAATACACATGTGACAAAATGTTGGTACACATACCTGAGCTAGTGTAGCATCGGGGTTAGCATTATCACCCCTATGGTCGCCAGAAGTTGACTTCGAGGTAACCACAGGAGGTTGTTCTTCGACACCATATGAAGTGGATGTCGATCCAAGAATTTTGGCCACCTTTGATTGAGGTTGGCTAGTAGGTTCAGATGCCTTGGTAGGTTTCTTTCTCTTTTTCACTAGAACCTCCTCAGGAGATTCATCAGCATCTGAGGCCACAGCGATGGGAGCATCCTTCTTGCCTTTCTTAGAAGGAGCTGAAGGTTTGCACCCAGTCTGAGAAAATAAAAAGAGACGATACAAGGGTGAGAAATGAGTCACATAGTGAGAAAAGAGGCAAAAGATATGATATATATATATATATATATATATATATATATATATATATATATATATATATATATATATATATATATATATATATATATATATATATATATATATATATATATATATATATATATATATATATATATATATACCTGTCTGCCTTCCATTTCCTTGCTACTTTGAGAAGTAGCAGCCCTAGTGGACGGAGCTTTCCTAGGCACAGCTGGAAAATAGGAGATGATTGTCAATTAAATATTGAGAGTTTAATTGCATAATCATAAGTAAAAGGCATCAAACCTTCATATATGTCAGATTCGACATAAACGTCCTGAACCCCTATATGAAGATGTCCTTTGAAACTGTCTAAAGTGTGCTTAGTCGGAACCACTCATCGAGCCTTTGGTTGAGACTGCTGTCGAAGAAGTTTTAAATCCTCACCACAGATAAACCAATATGGGAATGGAGGGGTAAGTGCTACTCCAAAACCAGCAGTAGGCAAGCGAGGGAATTTAGGGGGAAAACGTTTAAAAGCTACTTCATAACGTTTCTCACGAGGAAAGGTAGGAGGAATTTTTAATGTATCCAGTTTTTGCAAAAAGTTTCTTTTTAAAGTAACAGCAGCCTCATGAATGGTTCGAATAAGATCATTTGGTCGATAAACAGTTTCAAAGTATTTCTGGAAAGCTTGAATTTCTTGGATATGAGTGAGCTTACTCTTCTTCGTCTTGTCCTGCACATCAAGAAAAACTTGGTCAAGTAGTGAGGAAAAGGTGGTAACATTAAGAAAATTCTCATGATAATGTTTTGACCACCAATGGTGGAAAGAGGAAGTGCATAAAAAAGAAGGTTCAAAGAACACAGGTGAAAACACTCCTGTCTTCTTTCCTAAATCAACGAAGATGTCAGCAATTGTTTCTTCATTGAAACTGGCAGTATGAAGGATGACTTGGCCCTTCTACTCATACAAGGTTGGGCCGATACCATATGGTAGGGTTGATGTGCAAATTGACGAGAAACAAGGTTGGGCTGATACGCAATCAAAGATGCTAAACCTCTTCCCAAATTGAGTCTGTTAGCAATAAATCTAGGAATTAAAAAGGCTTCTCAGATTGAAACAGATTCATCATCACCCTGCCCATGAGGAGTAGGAAATGGTCTTTTAAACCATGTAGGGCCAAACTTCCTTGCAACAAAGGGTGCCATACCAGAAGTAAACTCATGGCGCTTAGAAAACATCAGGATGTAACTGGTGAATGCTCCTTTGATGGTTTCATCATCATCATTGGGAGTCAGTTGAACCAAATGAGGTCCTTCGATGCTTCTCCCCACAATCTCAGCAGAGGTTTCATCAACTAGACCTTTCCTGGGAAGGCTAGCTTCGGATATTGCATTGAGCCACAACTGAAGCAACCATAGAGGACCATTCAAAGATACAGAATCATGGGCCTCCATGCGCTTCAGTCGAGAAGTTGTTTCACTCAAAGATTCATAAAGGCTTGCCAAAATAAGTTCGCTCAAGCAGACACCTATGTTATGATGGAGCTGGTTAGCAAGGGGCAAGTATTTTTTGGCCACCTGCAAAGATTTGGTACAGAACAAGTATCTCGACATCTATATGGCAAGAAACGCCACATGTTCTTCATCAGATACGTCGTCAGTGGTCTGGTCGAAATGATGTTTAATGAAATGAGTATAAGTGATTTTGGAGTTGGGGATATGAATATAGTCTTCAGCATCGACGTCAGGTTGGTAGGAGACGCCATCAGGACGAAGGCCAGTAATAGCGACTATGTCGAAAAGGGTTAGGGAAACCATCCCACATGGCAGGTGGAAAGTATAATGGGTACTATCCTAAAAGTATAAGGATGCCATCAGCAAGTTCAGACAATAGGGAATGTTAGTCTTCAACAGCATTAGAAGGTCATAAATCCCCACAGATTTCCAATGATCAACTTTAACCTTCTCCATCTTTGCCATCCAAAGCTCAAAGTCTTTAAGAGGACTAACGGCTCTCACTATTCGAGTACCGTCAGCAAGATATCCAAGGTTGAAAAAGTTGGCAATAGAGTCTCTTCAGCAGTATTGGTAAGGGGTGTGGGGAAGCTTTTTTGCCCTAACGGCCTGGCTCTCCGGTAAGACGGCAAAACCTCACTCAGCCTTGCGTCAGAAATATCAACTTGTGCTAAAGGACCAGAGAGCATGTAGGGTTTACCCGAAAAAATTAAAGGAATCATTACCTGAGAGTGGTAGATGCTCCTTGCAGCTTCAGAAGTGGGTTCCGGCACACATTGACGATTTTCCACCAGTTGAGGGCCAGCTATGTTCGTGAAAGGAGGAATGGTTTGCTTGGTTTGAGTAACGCGTCCCTTCTGGGTTTTCTTCTCCTAAAAGGTAGATTGGGAAGATGCCATTGTTGTTAAAAGAAGTGAAATGATTTTTTCTCTAAGTTGGATAAAGAAAGCTGAAGAAGGATATAGGATGCTTGAGATTCTAGAGAGTGTAAAAAATTCTCAAAGTGGTGAAGGGAGATATTTATAAGCGTTTAGAAATCCCAAAAGGCTAAATCCACCGTTGAAGACAATCGGATAGTGGGACGCGTGTTTGTTTTTGGAGAGAAGATGTGTATGGGCAGTTATGGTCAGACTGTAAATGTACGTTTTCAAGACAAAGTAATGATAGAAACGGCTGAAAAGACGTTTAAGAATTTATCATAATGGCATAATGTCATAAGCGTGGGAGGAAAAGAAACGAACAGTTAACCACTAAAACAAGTAGTGGGTGGTTCAGTCAAAGCCATGCAAAATCAACACGCGTCGAAACGGTGAAGGAAAAAATGACCTTCCTACCAAAACTGGCGAAAGGAAATTATTTGGGGGCAATTTGTTAGCTCTCAATTTTTGACGCTAGTTGATTTTAGAATCATCTCAAGACAAAATGTCAATTTAAAACATGTCAACCTTTCGACACAATCAGAGAGTAATCCAAGTCGAAAAAAGGTGGACAAAGCTACTAAAAAATGCTAAGTATTGGAAAGTGCTCGACAAGGGTCACGCTGAAGAGAACACACAGAAGTTACAGCCAAAATTGAAGGGAACTGTTAAGTGTTCAAAATTCAAACCAAGAGTGGACGAACATGGGAACGGTTGAGATAGTGGAAAAGCGCCAAAAGGGACACGTTGTGAAGCCTCAACTGTCATTTAGTAGTTAATCTCTAGTATTATAAATAGTTGTCATTTTTATGTAATAAGGGTGTTCATTCATTTTATACTAGTCACTCTAAACAAGTTAAAGTACCCGCGTGTAGAGAAACGAGTTAGCGAGAATGTATGTTATACAACATCAACCTTTTTCCATTAATGTAATTTACTTGCCTTTACCCTTTATGCACCTTTACTCATTCTACACCTTAACTTTTAGCTTTTATGTTTAAACCGTTTTACAAGTTTTTTCTATGTTTTTACTTTCAAAGATCCCCTAGTCGAACGTGGAGTTCAGATTAGAGTTATTTTATGTCATTTAAGTTTTCTGCACTTTAACCTTTCGCCCATTTATTTTCAAAGCTATTTACCTTCTTGCAATTTAACTTCCAAAGATCTCTAGTCGAACGTGGAGTTCAGAATAGACTCTTTTGCACATTTATTTTCAAAGCACTTTACTTTCTTGCACCTTTATCTTCAACGCCATTTACTTTACAAAGACATTATAGTCGAACGCGGAGTTTGGTTGTAATTTCTCGTCCTTTACTTTATAGCATTTACTTTTAAAAGCTTTTACGTTACTGCACTTTTATATTTTACTTTTAATCTTCGACGCATTACATGCTTTCTTTTATTCTTCAAGTCATCTTACTTTTCAAAAGGTTTCACAGTCGAACGTGGAGTTCAACTTAGGGTCCTTTTTGCATACTTAGCACATGTTCTAGGATTTAGTATGGTTGATCCTGCAAGTTAGTCAATTCTACCCTAAATTGATAGACCAGCGGTTATTTACCAAAATTTACAGTAAACAAATTGGCACACCTGGTGGAACCCAGTGCTAAGCATTTCAAAGTCTACATTAATCTTTTTTGGGTGAATACTTCGTTATATGTTATTAAGGAGTGGAAAGCTAGCCACAACGTACGAAGGAGTACAAAAAAGAAGATATACTAAAAGAATGACAATAAATGCTAATCAACAAGTTGATCCTCAGGGAAGCATTTCAAATGCTTAGTCGAGCATGGGGTCTCAGAATACTTAATATCCAGTTTCTTCGACGGGAGGACAGACATCACCACCGGTAATGGTGTCTGAACAAGTGCAATCCATGGTGAACCTAGGATCAACATGTGTACGAACGTACATTCAACCTGTGTTGGAATATGTAGGACCCCAAAGTCCTAATTCGCCAACACCCCCAGGAAGTTCCATATACAGGAAAGTTCCTCCTCCAGGTTTCTCACAACCATTATCAAGTAACCTACCATATGGTATGCCTATGTCAATAATGCAGAATTTGCAAAATGCTCCACCCATATTTTCAGAAAACGTGGTCTCTTCTCCGGTACAAGGATCTGGATCAGGTGGTCGAAACAACCAGAGCATAGGTGTTGGTTACTTTGGGCAAGCACCTAGCCTTACAACTACATCTATAAACTTCTTAAGACAGCAAATAGATGAAATTAATATGCAAATGGTGCTAGTGGTGGAGCACTTGTCGATAAAACTCCAGTCGTTGCCAAGGCTCTGATTGAGAACATGTCGCTTAACTCCCAATAGTTCACTACGAGAGAAAATTATGTTCAAACAAAAGGTGTGGATGAGATCCACGTCTCTTCTCATGTTGCTCATTCCGACAAAGCCTTCTAAAATAGAATGCATGAGCTAAAAGAGTTAGTGCAACAGTTGATAGTTGTAGGTAAAGCTCAAGTAGCCCATCAAAACCAAACAACAAGATTATGCGGTATTTGTACTTCTCCTGATCATCCTACTGATACTTGTCCTATTTTGCAAGATGAAAATCCTACTGAAACACCTCAAGCATATGCTGCAGCCCTGTACCATCAAGGTAACAACCAGAACCGGTACAACATTCCTGACCTGTCCGCTGATAAATACCATCCAAACCTCCAATATGGGAACCAACCCTCCAACCAAAAACACTACCCCCAACCAACAAAAATTGGTGCTACCCTCGCCATCACCATAAAACCCTCCACAGGCTGCAACCATTGTTGCCCCAGCTTCTGGTCCATCGTTAGAGGATATCGTTAAGGAATTGGCCACCAATAAGCTTCAATTCCAACAACGGACATAATCCTTCCAACAACGGACATAATCCTCCATCCTAGCCTTGCATACACAAATAGGACAACTTGCTTCTTCAGTTAATGGTATTCAGCAAGCACAAGGATACAACCAACTGCCCTCTCAAACCGTGGTGAACCCTAAAAATCCTAATGTGAGTGAAATAACCTTGCGATCCAGAAACGTTACAGATTCTGCCCCAAAAAAAATCGAGGAAATTGTTGAGCCTTTTGTTGCTGCTGAGGCTGAACCTTCTGCTGCTGCAGAAAAATAGTATGTACCTCGGATACCCTACTCTCACCGAGTGCAGAAAAATAAGAACGTTCTTGAAGAAAACAAAGAGATAGAGAGAGATAGAGAGAGAGAGAGAGAGAGAGAGAGAGAGAGAGAGAGAGAGAGAGAGAGAGAGAGAGAGAGAGAGAGAGAGAGAGAGAGAGAGAGAGAGAGAGAGAGAGAGAGAGAGATTCTGGATGTGTTTAAAAAAGTGGTGGTAAACATCCCGCTTCTTGATGTAATCAAGCAGATTCCAAAATATGCAAAGTTTCTTAAGGATTTATGTACTTATAAAAGGAGATTGAAAGGGAATGAGAGGGTGAATATGGGAAGGAATATTTATGCCTTCATCCAATCAGATCATTAAGCTAAACAAAATGTTTCAGCCCTCTTCCAACAGCCCATGCCATAAAAGTGCAAGGATCCAGGAACTTTTGTTATCCCTTGTACCACTGGGAATAGTAAATTCGAAAATTGCATGCTTGATTTAGGAGCTGGTATTAATGTTATGCCTACTTCTGTTTATAATAATCTTGATCTTGGTCCATTGCAGCATACAGGTTTGATTATTCAGATGGAAAATAAAAGCAATACTCCGCCCCGTCGGAGTTGTGGAAGATGTCCTCGTGCAAGTTAATGACTTGATTTTTCCTGCAGATTTTTATGTTCTGGACATGGAAGGAGAAACAAAGTCAAACAAGGCACCCATCATTCTAGGCAGACCGTTTATGAAAATGGCAAAGACGAAAATCGATGTTGATGATGGCACGATGTCCATGGAGTTTGGTAATATTATCGCAAAATTTAACATCTTTGATGCAATGAGACATCCCATGGAAGAGCATTCAGTATTTTAGATTGAGTTACTTTCTAACTTAGTAGACGATACACTCCCTGAGTTTTTATCTGATTTTTCGTCTTTACTAGACTATGACGATACTTTCTCCTGTGATGTATGCACTAACACTAATGTTTGCTCTACTTGTGCCGAGATAAATGTTGCATTACAGACTGATATTTTGCAGATGGATACGGTTACCGATGAAGTGCTTTGTGCGGTTGAGGCTCTGGACGCCCCTACTGCCCCGACCATCCCGTCCATTAAGCAGCCCACTCCTTTAAAACTCAAACTTCTCCCAGAAAATCTCAAATATGCCTACTTAGACATAAATGAGAAGCTTCTTGTTATTATTTCAGCTAACCTTGATTTCGATCAAGAAAGTAGGCTTTTGCAGGTTTTAAATAGGCACAAAAAGGCAATAGGGTGGACCTTAGCGGACATTCCTGGTATTAGTCCTTCCAGGTGCATGCATCGGATTCTGCTTGAAGAAGGAGCTAAGGTTGTAAGGCATCCCCAAAGGAGGCTTAATCCTTTAATTCTTGATGTGGTGAAGAAATAGGTAACCAAACTGTTACAAGTAGGTATCATATATCCTATCTCTGACAGTAACTGGGTGAGCCCAATGCAAGTTGTACCAAAGAAATCTGGACTCACTGTGATAAAAAATGAAAAGAATGAATTTGTTCCCACTAGAGTCCAGAATAACTGGCGAGTTTGTATCGATTATAGGAGGTTGAACCAAGCGACTAGAAAGGATCACTTTCCTTTGTCGTACATTGATCAAATGCTCGAACGGCTCGCAGGTAAATCACATTATTGTTTTCTTGATGGTTTTTCAGGTTCCTTTCAGATTCATATTGCACCTGAAGACCAAGAAAAGACCACTTTCACGTGCCCTTTTGGTACATTTTCTTACAGGAGGATGCCTTTTGGCCTTTGCAATGCTCCTGGCACTTTCCAGAGATGCATGATTAGCATTTTCTCTGATTTTATTGAAAATTGCATTGAAGTGTTTATGGACGATTTCACTGTTTATGGTTCTTCTTTTGATGCATGCTTGAACAGTTTGAATATGGTTTTAGAGAAATGCATTGAAATTGACCTTGTTTTAAATTATGAAAAATGTCACTTTATGGTCGAGCAGGGAATTGTTTTAGGACACATAATTTCTAAAAAAGGAATTTCAGTAGACCCTGCTAAGATTGATGTGATTTCTACACTGCCTTACCCATCTTGCATTTGCGAGATTCGTTCTTTTCTTGGTCATGCAGGTTTTTACAGGTGCTCCATAAAGGACTTCAGCAAAATAGCTCTTCCGCTTTCAAACTTGTTGAAGAGCGACGTGACCTTCAATTTTGATGAGAAATGCAAGCAGACATTTGATTTCTTGAAGAAAGCATTGGCCTCCTCCCCCATCATACAACCTCCTGATTGGAACCTTCCTTTTGAGATTATGTGTGATGCATCTAACTATGCAGTTGGAGTGGACCTTGCACAAAGGGTGGACAAGGCTACCCATGTCATTTACTATGATTCTAGGACCTTGGATTCTGAACAAGCTAATTACACTACCACTGAAAAGGAACTTTTAGCGATTGTTTTTGCTCTTGACAAGTTTAGACAATATTTGCTAGGTTCCAAGGTTGTTGTTTTTACTGACCATGTAGCTTTGAAGTACCTTTTAAAGAAACCCGAAGCAAAACCAAGATTAATTCAATGGATGTTGTTGCTCAAAGAGTTTAATGTAAAGATTAAGGACAAAAGCGGAGCCGAGAACCTAGTAGCTGGCCACTTGAGCAAAATAGAGTGGGATGCAGATCCTTCTCCAATTCAGGATGACTTTCCTGATGAGCAGCTGCTACTTTTACAAGGAGTTACTCCTTAGTTTGCTGATATTGTTAATTATCTTGTTGCTGGTGTTTTTCCTGCAGGTGCATCTAAGGCACAAATTCACAAGCTCAAGAGTGATGCCAAATACTATGTGTGGGATGATCCTTATCTTTGGAAATTTGGTAGTGATCAGGTTATTAAGAGGTGTGTCCCCGACTATGAGATTGAGTCCATTTTAAATTTTTCTCATGCACTTTGGGCCACAACGGACTGCAAGAAAATTCCTTGATTCAAGTTTCTATTGGCCCACTATTTTTAAGGATGCTTATGAGAATTACCGCACTTGTAAAGAGTGCTAGATAGCAGGTACAACCATCACTCATAATAGTGAGATGCCTCAACAATCTATGCTTTTCTGTGAGGTGTTTGATGTATGGGGAATCGACTTCATGGGTCCCTTCCCTGTATCATTTGGGTTTCTCTATATTTGACTTGTTGTCGATTATGTTTCAAAGTGGGTCGAAGCTATCCCCACTAGGACTAATGATTCTAGAGTTGTTGCAGATTTTGTCAAGTCTAATATCTTTTGCAGGTTCGGAATTTCACGAGCTATCATAAGTGACCAAGGCACTCATTTTTGTCACCGCACCATGGAAGCTTTGCTTCGGAAGTATGGAGTTGTGCATAGAGTCTCTACTGTGTATCACCCACAAACCAATGGGCAAGCTGAGATCTCTAACAGGGAAATAAAACAGATTCTA
This sequence comes from Lathyrus sativus, assembly GCA_963859935.3. Lineage (NCBI taxonomy): Eukaryota > Viridiplantae > Streptophyta > Magnoliopsida > Fabales > Fabaceae > Lathyrus > Lathyrus sativus. The sequence continues at coordinate 612,165,765 of OZ012738.1, read as the reverse complement.
GAGAAAACTGTGCAACCGAACAGCAAGGATTGGAGTTGTCGTCTAAAAGACGCACTCTGGGCTCAAAGAATAGCTTTTAAGACACCAATAGAGATGTCTCCCTATCAACTTGTTTTTGGTAAGGCATGTCATCTTCCTGTTGAAATAGAACACCGTGCTTATTGAGCGATAAAGAGTTGTAATCTGGAGATGCAACAAGCAAGTATTGAAAGAAAACTCCAATTACAACAGCTTAAAGAGTTTAGGCTAGAAGCTTATGAAAGCTCTAGAATTTATAAAGAGAAAACCAAACACTTCCACGATAAAATGATTTATAGGAAGGAATTCTCTGTGGGCCAACATGTTTTACTGTTTAACTCCCGCCTTAAGCTTATGGATGGGAAACTTTGATCCAAATGGATTGACCCCTTTACTTTTACTAATGTTTTCCCCCATGGTGCAGTAGAAATTAAAAGTGCAGGTACTAACAAGGTTCTCAAACATGAGAGTTCAGTACTTGAAGGTGCTACCATAGAAGAGTTTTCTCTAGAAGCACCCAACTACACTGCAACATGACCAGGGAGCACCCTTTCCTTTCTCTCACTCTTACTTTTTAATTGAGTCCCTTTCATTGAGGGTAATGTCTATTTTAAGTGTGGGGGAGGGAACCTTTTGCTTTCATTTATTTAGTTTAGTTTTTTTTAGTTTTCTTTATTTTTGTTGGTTTTGTTTTTAGAAATAAAAAATTGTTTACTTATAACACAATGCATTTTTTGAAAGTTTTAGGCTATAGATTAATTTGAGGTCAGATTATGGAGACTTGGGAACAATTCATAAGATCGGTATTGTTTTAACACACTAAGTCTCCTGAATATGAAAATCGATCTAAATACTTGTTATGACATAGTCTTGAGTTCTCATCCTTTAATAGCTCTTAAGTAGTTTATCTAGCAGTCAGCACCATCTAGAAATCACACGTTAAGTAATTGAGCTGATGCAAATAAGTGAATGATCCTATGCTTAATAAGAATTCAAAATAGGAATCCGCCTTTTAAGTTAGGTGACCCTCACCCGGTCACTTAGGCTAACAGTTGTGAAACCTTCAAAAAAAAGGAGAAAAAGAAAAGAAAAGAAAAAAGACAAAAAAGTGTCTAATTTAGAATTGTTGAAAATATATGGATCATAGTCACTAACAAGCTTATTTACCATGTGTGTGAATAGAGAAAAGGTTTAATGTGATTGCACTAGAATGAAAGAGAGCAAAAAGGAGGATGAGTAAGTTAGACTTAGGCATAATGACATGATTTGGATTGGTTTGTATAGGGGGAGCTTTATGACCGCATAATTTCGGATTTGTGTTCTTACGATATCCTTAGTATGAAAAATTAGTACTTATCGATGCAATCTTGACCGAAGAAGAGTTTACAGCCTAGAATGAGTATCTAAACATTTTTGTGTTTCATGAGTTTTGATAATACTTTGCTCGGAGTGCAAAGGTTCAAGTGTGGGGAAATTTGATCAGTGCATTTTGATGCACCTTCCTATATGTTTAGACTTAAGCGTTTCTATAGTTTGGTTTGTTTATTTTGCTATTTTGTAATGTTTTTACAATTCAATTTATTTTCAGCCTTATTTGATTTTCGTTTGTTATTTTCAACATTAGCAGCTTTTAATAAAAAATTCATAACTGCAGCTACAAGAATTGGATCGAGGCATTCTACCAATCGTTGGAAAGCTAAGAAAAAGATCTACAACTTTCATGTTACACGAAGAAGCTGATTCGGATTGCTTGAGTCTCGAATAATTCGTTGAAGTTTCTAACTGTAATAATTTAGTTATTTTCCCCTATTGGGCCTGGTTTAGGTTTCCAACCCAGTTGAGTGTGTAATGCAAACCTTATTCTGTTTATAAGGTTGCTGCCCGCTACAGTGACATCGACCCTAGTTTTTTCGAATTTTATTTTGCTTTTCATAATTTCCATGGCGAACTAATTCTGAGGGAAAATCGGTTGGTTTTGAATCCCGTAATTCTTTGAGGTTTATTTCAATTTCGATTTAATTTAATCCCGTTCCAATTCGTGTTATAACTTCGTTTACTTAATTCATTATTATAAAATAAATTGGATTTAATTCGATCGATCAATGTTCCTTAACTTAATCAATCACGGATTAACTTAACTTTTTCGTTAATTTGCGTCATCTTTAACCGTCTGCTTAATTTGGTAATAAGGAATATAAGTCGTGCGGTATTGTCGACGCTTGTTCGTTAATATTGCAATCGAATAGGGATTGGAACTGCTTGGGAATTGAAATTGTAATAACCGATGAATAGTTGGGAGTCGAACCGGTAGATTTACCCGTTTTAATCACTTAATTCGAAATCACTTATTTTACTGCTTATTTTTGTAATCGAATCATAAATCAAAACAAACCCCCAAAATCGTTTTCAATTGGTTATTTTATAAATAAGAATCCTTGTGAATCGATATCCGAGTTACTGTCGCTTTACTACTTTTTTTTCAAATCACTCATTGCACTGGTCTTTAATCTATACCAGCCGCTCACGCTGCACTGGTCACATCTTGTGTTAAAGTGACTAAGTCCTTTTTTATATAACTACCTCTAAGACTCAGTTAAAAAATGTCTTTGATTGGAAACTTTCAATATCAAAAGGTTTCCGGCATATGCTCGGCCAACCGGGTCCTAAGCCTATAAACACGTCCAAAAATAGTATTAAAATCACTTTCTAATAATATCAAACTTTCCTAATTAATTAATAAAGCGCTTCCGTTGTTTTCACCAATTAAAAACTAACCAACTCTTATCTAAAGTGTCGGACGACTTTCGATCTTACCCGACATAGTTAAGGTCATTACGCCAACAGAAACTCGGTCTCGTTCACGTAATGGCTGATCAGTTTAAGTTCAGAAAAGTTGTATTAAAAACCAAAACAGATCCTAAAGTCTTTCCACAAACACAACAGGTGGGGTACCTTCGAAACGACGGTCCTCACATCCTATCACAACAAATTTAGCTAGACGTAACGGTAATAAACATAATAAATAATTTGTTTGTAGAATCAATTAATTAGGGAAATAAAATGTGTGTGATTGGTTCTCAAATGAAGAAGAGTCACCCTTAGGTTTAGTTCAGAAAATGAATCTTGAAAATAAAGGACAGTAAGTAAATCGTGCGGTAAGATAAATGCGTGATTAGTTTTCATACGAACACAAGTGTAACGCTTAAGTTCACTCTTAGAAAATGAATCTTGAAAATAAAAGATAATAATTAAATCATGCGGAAAGATAAAGGCGTGATTGATTCCCAAAAGTATGAACGAAAGTGTCACGCTTAAGTTTACTCTCAGAGAATAAATCTTCGCAATAAAAAGCGATAAGTAAATTGTTCAGAAATTAAATGCGTGATTGATTTCCAAAGGTAAGAACCAAAGTGTCACCCTTAGGTTCTCTTTTAGAAACAGATCTTATAAAATAAAGGATGATAAATAAATAAGTGCGAGTAAAATAAATGCGGGATCGGTTTCCATAGGTAAGAACCGAAGTGTCACCCTTAGGTTCTCTTTTAGAAACTGATCTATAAAATAAAAGGCGATAAATAAATAAATGTGAGTAAATTAGAACTTGCTCCAAATCGGAGACTTGAACTTGGTACAATGATGGAAAGATTAAATACCTACATTGTGGTGCTCCAACCTCAGTTACAACAATGGTGCAATAAACCATGGATGTGACGATTTATCGCTTTAACTCTGAATATATGTTTATGCTGAAAACTAAGACTGGATGCCTAAAACTAAAGATCTAGGTCCTATTTATAGTGTAACATTATCTTGGATGTTACGTAACTTCTTCCAGAATCGTGGGGAGGAAAAATCTCCAGTCATGGTGTCATGCTATAACTGTCCTTGACCGGACCACCAAACACACAGATGGCGTCCGCCATCTAGACTTGGTGTCCGCCATATGTACAAATGGTGGAGGACATGGTCAAGTGATGGTTAGAACGTGGGAGAAACCCTACACATCATGGCTACCCCCATAGCCAACGCCACATGGAACGTCGTGTGTGTAATTTTCACCTGAAACTCCATTTTCTGCTCTTTTCGCTCCATTTCTTCGTGGAAGGATCTTATTAGATAATGTACCTGAAAACAAGACAAAGCATAAGCAGTATAATAAAATAACAAATAAGCGACAATAAACATGTGCAATCCGAGCCAAATACGCAATATGTTTTAGTATTATCAGTCACACTGAATCCTCCGCACCTTTAGAAATGTCTACTTTAAGGACTAACATGGAGGCTTTCTCTAACGCCATTAAGGATAGGATAGATGCTCGAGAACAAGAAAATCAACAACTTTGGGATGAAGTAGCAAGCCTAAGGGCTGCTAAAAGGAACCTGACAAATTTGGTCAAGGATTTGGTCATATCCCAACGAAGGGATGGTTCTTCTTCCTCTACCAATCAGAGATCAGAATAAAGTGATGAATCTAGAGGAATTCCTATGAGTTATGCCTGATTGTTCCCTATACTCTTACATAATGGATTGATCAAGAAAGAAACTCCACCAGCTATCCCCCAGGCTCACAGGAGTTACTTTAAGATTGATGCTTTTTGTGCCTTCCACCAAGGAGCACCTGGCCATGACATTGAAGAGTGTTACATTCTCAAGGAGAAAGTAAAGGAAATGATTTAATCAGGGGTTATATCTTTCAAAATGTGCAAGCCTCAAGTTCGAATCAACCTTTCTCTTGGGAAAGAAGAAATTCCCTCCCTGCATATGATGGATTAATAAAGAAGATTTTGGATCTGCAGTATCAGATTATAGTATTTTATTTTTTCCTGCATTTTTATATATTTGCTTTAGTTTGAATTCGTATCTAGCTAGTAGAAGCAAGAGCAAAGATGCACCGCCAAGGGTTAGGTTACAAACTAACTCATGATAAGACTCAAGAGTTTTCCAAGAGATGATCGAAGACCATCAACAAAGTGTTCATTAGTGGAGGCATCCAAATCGACGTCGTTGAGGAGGATTTTGAGGACGACTATGTTGATCAATTGGTATATCATGATGAGGCCGCTCTAAGCAACTGGGAGGCTATTAAGATTCTTGTCATCTATTATGTGATAAAGTAATTTGCTTGTTTTGTTTTGTAGTTTCCTTCAAAATGTTTTCCATAACCCTGCCCAAGGTTATCGGATTATTTTGTATGGGCCACATGCTTTCAAATTAATATAATCAATGAAGATGTTTTGTTAAAATCCTCATTTGTTTGTTTACTATTTTTTGCTTTTACTTTTAAAGAAAATGGCATTTCTTTTGAAAACTAGCAAATACATTCCTTTTGTGTTTGCATTTATCTTTGTATGTTTTAATGAATCAAGCCATTCCCAAACATGCAGTGAAACTCCAAAACCTATTGAATCCAATGACTATGCTTTCTTTCTTGACTTTGATTCACCCATAAATCAAGTTGAAGAAGAAAATGATAAAGATTTTGAGATTCTGGATGAGTTGGCAAGAATGTTTGAGTATGAGTACACAGACCTACAGCTACAACAAGAGCAGGTTGATGTTGTTAATCTTGGCACCGAAGAAAGCAAGAAAGAGGTCAATATTGGGGTAACACTTGGGGCAGAAATCAGACAGCGACTAGTGAAGCTTCTAGAAGAGTATGTCGATGTATTTGCTTGGTCATATCAAGATATTCCTGGTTTATACACCTCCATAGTTGTTCACAAATTACCTCTCCGACCTGAGTGTCCACCTGTCAAATAGAAGCTCAGAAGAACTCGACCCGATATGGCTTTCAAGATCAGAGATGAAGTCAAAAAGCAGATTGATGTCGGTTTCTTGGCAGTATCCAAGTACCCATAATGGGTGGCCAACATTGTGCCCGTATCAAAGAAGGATGGCAAAGTTAGAATATGTGTAGACTACAAGGATCTGAACAAAGTCAGTCCAAAGGACGATTTCCCTCTGCCGCATATTGACACCTTCGTCGATAACACTGCTAGATTCGTTGTTTTCTCTTTCATGGATGGTTTCTCAGGATATAATCAGATCAGGATGGATCCCGAGGACATGGAAAAAACCACATTCATCACACCCTGGGGCACTTATTGTTATAAAGTCCTGCATTTTGGTTTGAGGAACGCATGAGCCACTTACCAGAGAGCTATGGACACATTATTTCATGATATTATGCATAAAGAAATTGAGGTGTATGTTGATGATATGATAGCCAAGTCTCAAAGTTAAGAAGACCATTTGAATCATCTGTTGAAGCTATGTGTGAGGCTCAGAAAATACCAGTTGAGGCTGAATCCAACAAAATGTAATTTTGGAGTAAGATCTGGAAAATCACTCGACTTTATCATCAGTCAATGAGGGATTGAAGTGGATCCTAATAAGGTTCAAGCTATCCAGCAAATGCCAACATGAATCCAACCTGTGAGCCAATCTTCAAGTTGTTATGAAAAGATCAAACTGTTGTTTGGAATGAAGACTGTCAGCAAGCCTTTAACAAAATCAAAGGTTATCTTAAAGAACCTCCAATCTTGATTCCCCTTGTACCTGGAAAACCTCTTTTCATGTACATTATTGTGCTTGAGGGGTCAATAAGTTGCGTATTGGGTCAACATGATGAGTCCAGACGAAAGGAACATGCCATCTACTATCTTAGAAAGTAGTTCACCGATTGTGAAAGTCGTTACTCACTTTTGGCATAAAGGTGTGACTTCCATTTGCATAAAGCATGACACTTTCCATAAAATCAATCTTGAGCCTCTCAAACTATCCCCTCTGCACTCAAACACTCTTTCAAATCCAAAAAGACCTTAACTACTCAAGATTTGTTGTACCTTTACCTTGGAACCATGAAAACTATCCAAACTCCAAGTTGGATTTCAACTAGAACATAGTTACAACAAGTCACAAATTTTGATTTCCATCCTTGCCTTATAAATAAAGGGTCAAGTCTTGCTTCAAAGGGAACAAAAGTTTTCGAAGAGGAGAAAAGTCTAAAACCAGAGAAAGCATTCTTGAGCTAAGCATCTTGCAACCAAAACACCACTTTGTGCCAAAAAAATATCACTTTGCATAAACTCATCCAAAACTAGTTCCAATCATAAAACCACCAAACAAATCACCCCTAACACATTACAAACATGTGTTAGAAGTGTTCAAGCCATCACAACCATCCAAAACCTACTAAAACAGAAAGTCAACTCTCAAACCACCAAAACTTAACTTTTCTGCATTTTCGAAGCCAAGTCACTGTCCAGACCATTTCCAAACCCTCAAACACTTCAAACACCTATAAATCATTACCAAGCTGTTTCAAAACAAGTTTTCCATCTGTAGATTATTTTCCTTGAAGTTCCTTATTGGTCATTTTTCACATCTTGCAAGAAGAAGAGGATTTTTGTTCCAGCTATCTTCATTTGATTCTAAGCATCCTAACAACTTTCTAAAGGTGTATTGAAGTTGTTCAAAGCATCATAACACATTTGTAGCAGCTATCTTGTATTTTGGCTTTGCACTCCAAGAGGTAAGTTTACTTGAACTTTGAAACTTTCATATCATGTAATACTTTGATGTACATTGACTGTGAACATGTTTGTTATGTTGAATATAATGTGTTTGAACCATCATTTGAGGCTTATCATGTTTGAATAAGCTTATGTTGTTGAAATTGCAAACCTAATGTCATTTTGATGTTGCTATCGAGTTTTAAAATGGAAGTGTTTTTAGCAAAAACTAATGATATCATTGTGTTCCTTATAAAATTCTGAGTAAGTTTGATCTTTGGATCATTGAATTTCATGGAGAAATAAGAAAGTTGTTATACCTTTTGCAAAACCTGAATTGATGAACATTGTGACCAGCCATGGCACATCATTGGAGGCCTCAGGTCACTTGTAGCCTTATTAATTTATTGATTGGGGTGATATAATGGATGTATCACCACCCCAGTGGTTTACCATGCGCTTTCATGTATACTTCACCTTGCGTGTCCTAGGTTCGATCCCGCGGATCAACCTTTTGCTTCATTTTTGTGAAATTTTGATGCTTTTAACATATATTGCTATGCTTTCACTATGATTCATAAATCGCGTATTGACCAGCTTGGTAATGTTTTTACCTACAAGCCCAGGTTCGTGGGTTCAAACCCCATAGGACGCATTTCCTATCTTTTTACCACTTATTTTCATGATTTTCTTTGCAATTTGATTTAATCATAACTTCCTTGATTTTTATCATTTTGATGCCATTATTTTTGCATAATTCTCATGATAATGTCTATTTTTTATTTGCATCAAGAAATTTCCAAAAATAATTATTTTCCTTGCATTTGTGTGTGTTAAAAGTATGTTGCTTTTCTAGGTTTTTATGAGATTTCTTTTGAATGAATTTCTTATTTCCCTTGCACATCTTGCTTGCATGAACATACACCTTGCTTGTTTTCACACTCTTGTTTTTACATGATGGTTGTTACCCTTTTCAAGTTGGTTTTTCACATATGAATGTATGTATGCCATGTTTGGTTGTAATCTTACCTTGAATGTTCTTATACACTAGTTTATCTTTGAAACATGTTCAAGTATACATGATTTCCCTCTTGAGATGTTTCTCATCATTTATCAATCCTTGATTGAATCCCTTTTGCATGTTTGGTTTTTACCTGCTTGTCTAACATGATTCACCATAAATCACATGATTGTTTACATACATGTTTCACACATGTTCAAGTTGTTTTGGTTGTCACCTCTTCTTGATTGTATCAATGTTTAAGTAATGTTTTAACTTATACATGTCCCATGCTTGAATATTGTTATGATTTATGCATGTTGATCCTTGTATCCATGTTTAAGTAATTTTTTGACTTATTCATCTCTTCTTGATTGTATCCATGTTTAAGTAATGTTTTGACTTATTTATGTCTTCTTGATTGTATCCATGTTTAAGTAATGTTTTGACTTATACATGTTTCATGCTTGAATATTGTTATGATTTATGCATGTTGATCCTTGTATCCATGTTTAAGTAATGTTTTGACTTATTCATCTCTTATTGATTTTATCCATGTTTAAGTAATGTTTTGACTTATTCACGTCTCCTTGATTGTATCCATGTTTAAGTAATGTTTTGACTTATACATGTTCCATGCTTGAATATTGTTATGATTTATGCATGTTGATCCTTTGATTTTTGTTATAAGTAATGTTTTTACTTATACATGTTCCATGCTTGAATATTGTTATGATTTATGCATGTTGATCTTTGTCATGGTAAGTAATATTTTGACTTATGTGTGATGCTTGTGATGTTTGGTCTTGTAAGAACCTTGATCTCATTCCCTTTTAGATGTTGTAACATTTATGCTTACCTTTGGTTGTAACCATTTGATTTGATCCTAAACCTCTTTTATGACTACTTGGTTGTAACCTTGTTATTATCTTTGCTTGATGTTGTTACATGCTTGCATTTACTTCTTGGTTGTTACCATGTTATTACATCTTCATCATGTTTGAATGAATGTATGTGTGCTTTGTAACTTTCCCCATGTGATGTATCTTGTTAGCTCTCATCCTCACATTTTTCCATATGTCCCTTGATACAAAGGAAAGTCTCTCTATTAACTTAATGTAATAGATAACTCATTTTATCTTTAGTCTCCCTTTGACCTTGTTAGAGTCATTAGGACTATTAGAGAACCTTATCCCTTTGACTTTTCTAAGTCAGAAAACCTTTAGCACACCTTGTTAGAAGTCCTACAACTTAAAACTTAGGATTAGAGTTTTTTAAACTCTATGTGTGTGTAACCCGGTGAACTGACTTTAAACAATGTTGCGGATAGCAAGAGTCGCCACCGACTTTTATTTTATCCATAACGAAAGGTTATAAAAGAACAGGAAAGACCTTAGAGAATATTTTGGGTCCGGGGGGTAGGTTATGAAAAGGGAAGGTGTTAGCACCCTTTTCATCCATGGTTATCCATGGGCTCTTAGGTACTTAAGCTCACTTTTGAATTGTTTTGAAATTGTAGTGTGTGAATAGAAAATTTTCAGAATAGTTAATAAATAATCCATGTAAGGATGTGTTAAGAACTTGTTTGAAAACTTGTTGAAAATTTGTTTAAGTGCGAAACAGTTTTGAAGTGAGCAAGCACCTAGGAGTAACCTACCCTAATGTTTAAAGGTCCTTCTTATTCTTCATTCTTTCCTTTAGTAAGACTATCCCTACTATAATGGAGTAGGTAGTCCTTACTTTGGATGTTAAGGGGTATGTGAGGGACAATTTGACTTTGAAGGCCATTGTGGGATGTAATAAGCACATATAAGGGACCATCATCATTTTTCGAAAGGGACTTGATTCGTAAAGGCAACCATAAGGGACTTTGATGATTTTTTTTATTTGAGGGACTTGCTTTATACACCCCACTTAACCATTATTCGTAGGCAACTTGAGGGATATCCTTAGGAAGTGAGACGGCGATTAAAATCGACTTACGTGTGTGACGTGTTTATTTTAATTATCTTTATTTAAAAGTGATCTAAATTTATTTTAATATTACATACATGTTGTTACACTCCCTAATTACTAACCATAATAATAATTAAATAATTAAACAACTTTACATCCAAGAAACAATTACAAAATAATAAGCAAAATAATTAAATAGCAAAGATAAATAAAATATAAATAAGCAATAATAAATAATAAAGGGGGTTAATTCTAAGTTTACTCGGCAAGACATCGCATCTTGTGCCTACGTATCCTTACGGGAGTGGAATCAGAGTAATCGTAGTTCCCCTCAATAGGGAGGTTAGAAACTTCTTGACTGTGGTCAAGGTCTCAAGGGGAATAAACGCATCTTAAGGACACGCTTACGTGGAGTGTAGAAACTCCAAATCTCTACGTTGAAATGTTAAGTTGTAATTAGGGTTAAATTAGGGATTCCACGGCGGGAAACCCTAAAATGAGCGCGGCGGCTCTTTGACCTAATGCTAAGGGTAAAATTGTAATTTTGCCTGCGGCGAGGCATTTGTGAAAATTAGGGTTTGTAGTTTGTAGTTTTGAGGATTTGAAATTGAATGTGTGAAGTTTTACGGACTATTGGCGCGGCGGCCAAACAGTTAGACCTAACCTTCGGATGTGTGCAATGTGACAGAAATAATAGTAAACGCGTGGGATAATTGAATCATGCAAACAGAGAGATAATGTCATAATTTAAACCATGCAAGCAGAAATTTAAAGGCAGAATTTAAAGAGCGATTGTTAAGTTCGCGAGGTTACATGAGAGGAGCAGATACAATATGATAATGAAATTTGAATTGAACAATAATAAAATAAAATAAATAACGGTTCTAGTTATTATTTTAAAAAAAGATTTTAGTTATTATTTTAAATTTATCTAAAAAAAGTTTTTCTTAAAAATAATAGGTTTTCATATTAATTTGGAAAAAGATGTTAATGTTATTTATTTTAAAAAAACAGATTTTTATATTATAACAAATTTTAATAAATTAATGATAACAATAATAATAATAATGGTAATAATAATGATAATAATGATAATAATAATAAATAATGATAATAATAATAATAATAATAATAATAATAATAATAATAAAGCAATAATGAATTTTAAATGTGCCAAATAACCCAACAATGTTGCTAACGCAGAAATGCGCTCATCGCAACCAGATCTAAATCGGACGAAACAAAATATATCGCAAAGAAAAAGAAATTAAGCAAAAAATAGTATTATTGCTCACACAAAAATGCGATCATCGCAACCAGATCGAACTAACACAAATGTCACGCGTCATGCACACAAATGTGCAAACATCGTATCGACATAATTCGATCAAAAATCTTATATATATAAACTCTAACAATTTAAAAATTATATATATATAAACGTAACAGTAATAGATAAAGAAAAAGAAATAACGGTAATAGATGAAGAAAAAGAAATAACGGTAAAAGATGAAGAAAAAGAAACAACAGTAATAGATGAAGGAAAAGAAATAACGGTAAACGATGAAGAAAAAGAAACAATAGTAATGGATGAAGAAGAAAACTAAATAACGGCAAACGGCACTCACTCCTCTTAGGTTTTTTTCATTCTCTCCCTTTTTTCCAACAAGGCAACACATGTATATATAGGGAACAAATTAGGGTTAACACCAAATTGTCAATAATGTCCCTAAAGCCCATTTTAAAGCCCAAACTAAATAATTAGTTAAGAAAAAATAAAATTTAAATAATTTAAAATAATTAAAATAACTTAAAATAAAAACTAATAATCCTATTGATTCCTAAAATAAAAAATATTATAAAAAGAACAAAATTTTTTTCAATATTTTTTATTTTATGATTTTTTGGATATTTTTATGAATAATTTAGAAAAAAGTGAAAAAAATAATATTTTAAAAAATGATTTAATTAAAATACGAAAATAATAATTAAATAATAATAAAAAACTATTTTTGTTATTTTTTTAATGAAAGATAGAAAAATTTAGAGTAAAAATAATAAAAAACAAAAAAAAATGACAAAGGTGAGATTCGAACTCTCAACCTCTCACACTCATAACTCCTTACACATGTCCTCCTGCCAATTGTGTCATTTTTACTTTTTTAGAAAAAAAATGCATGCCATATGATATTTACCTGCAAAAAGTCAAACGACTACACAAATTTGTTAGTAATTGATTAAATGCAATGAAATGCGACGACAAATCTTAGGGCAAAATTTGGGGTATTACAGTTATTATGATAATATTTCTCACCCAACCTCTCTTTGATGTTGGCAAAAAAAAAATCATGAAGTTTGACTTTGGTTTGACCACAGTTGACCTCAGTTTGACCTTTTAACTGCATTGACTGCTTTTGACTTATCTGATCATCTGACTGAGCAAACTTTTGAGAAAAGTCTTGAAACTTGACATGGGGGTTCTTATACACATATAAGATGTTATGAAGCTCACTTGAAGTCTTGGAAGTCCATTTAGCCTGATTAAAGTCAAAACCCTAGTTTTGGATGCACTGCTTAGGAGGTGCATTGTCTGAGGGAATTGTCAACTCTTCTGACCAATTGTGAATTTTGTGAACCTTGTGAACCTTCTTGGAACACAAAGTCTTGTATTGTGAGGGCAAATTTTGGGGTGCAACAGCTGCCCCTGTTCAATTTTCTGAAACCTGAGGGGTTAGATTGGTATATTTGTCAGTCGTAACCTGGAAGGTTGAAGGGGATTGAACACAAAAGCCCAAAAATTTGCACTCACCAGTGCATGGAGTGATATTGATGGTTGGTTGAACATGATTGAGTGGGCTTAAAGATGCCACTAGGGGAAAGTTCTTCAGTAGTATAATGAGAACTGTCAGGAGTCTGGAGTAATACTGATGTAACAGCATGTCTTCATGAGGATAGAGCAATCAATAATGATAACCCTAAAGCAGTCTTGAAGTGATAAATCTTACCTCAGGAGGATAGAGCAATCAATAGCTCTAAAGCAGTCTTGAAGTAATAATGGCCTCAGGAGGATAGAGCAATCAATAGCTCTAAAGCAGTCTTGAAGTAATAGAATGGCTTCAGTAGGATAGAGCAATCAACAGCTCTAAAGCAGTCTTGAAATAATAATGTGATATGTCTTCAGGAGGATAGAGCAATCAATAGCTCTAAAGCAGTCTTGAAGTAATGATTTCAGGAGGATAGAGCAATGGATAGCTCTAAAGCAGTCTTGAAATAATAATGTAATTTCAGGAGGATAGAGCAATGGATAACTCTAAAGCAGTCTTGAAATAATAATGTAATTTCAGGAGGATAGAGCAATGGATAACTCTAAAGCAGTCTTGAAATAATTAGATGGCTTCAGGAGGATAGAGCAATGAATAGCTCTAAAGCAGTCTTGAAGTAGTAATATGACCTCATGAGGATAGAGCAATGAATAGCTCTAAAGCAGTCTTGAAGTAATAGGATGATTTCAGGAGGATAGAGCAATCAGTAGCTCTAAAGCAGTCTTGAAGTCATGAGAGGCTATCAGGAGGATAAAATAACCCTGAGGTTACAATAAAGCAGTCCCAAAGTAATAAGAAGCTCATCAGGAGGATAAAGTAACCCTGAGGTTACAATAAAGCAGTCCCAAAGATCATAAGCTTGTTTGTTGGATAATTAACCTGAAAACAAGGTAGCATTCTGTATAACAACATTAGTTTATGCTTTATGTATGCATATATGACATGATGCACTTAGGTAATGTACTATAGACATATATGTTATGGTATGATGTAAATGATGTATGTATGATATGACACTGCTGGAAGTGTCTGGATATCCTTGTATAACAACTGCTGGCCAAGGAAAATAAATCCCGATTCGTTGTTGAAGAATATATAACCCTCCGTCTGCTGGGGATAACAAGGTATAGATAACCTCCCGTTGTTGGGGATAGTAAGGTATAGATAACCTTCGTTTTCGTTTGATAGTAGGATAAGTATAACATCCCGTCTTCGTTCATCGTGCCCTTATTGGAAAGTAATTTCCCGTATATCCGTATGAGGATAAAAGAGATGGATATAAATTCCAGGGGAGATTAGACTTTGTGAAGATGGATTAGTCCTACTGATGGTTTGTAACTGCCTTGTAAAGATGAACCGGCGAAGCTTCGTTGAAATCCTTCCCTCGTTCGTCCTTAGTAAATACTATTACTGCATTTTCATGCATTTCTGGTAAACATCGATCATATTAAAAGCATACATGCGTTTCTGGTAAACATCAATCATATTCAAAGGCATACATACATTCAAACACAACCAATGGACGTTTCGCTTATGTAAATAGGGTAAAAGTGAATCTGGATTCAAAAGATGGAATTTATTTATATCAAAAGTGACCCATACACGGGTAAGTTTGTACAAGGAGACATAAACCCTAGTAAGAGAATTTTGTCATGAAGTTTTACAAAAAGAATCAGCTATGTGGGAAATAATCCTATTGAGTTTCAATTCTACTATTGCCACTCAAGTATCTCATCTTCTTGCTGTTGAGACGGAAACGATTGGATTGAGCTTTATCTGTTTGAGCTTGAGTAAGTAGTACAACTGGTTGCAGTTTCATGAGTGATCCAAACGAGACATAGTCATACGCTTTAATCCCTAACTTTTGCCTGGATTGCCCTTTCAGGTTTTCAATCCACCGGGATACCCTTTTTTGCCCAAGCCGCCTTTTCAGGTTTTCGACTTGCCGAGTGTACATCTTTTTATATATATATCCCTAATTTTTGCCCAAACCCTTTTGGTTTGCCGGGATGCCCTTATTTTTTCCTAGGCCTGTCAACCTAGCGGGTCTCTTTTTATGCGTAGTATTTTTTAACTATGTCTGCGTTTACAGGTTGTGGGAAGTCTTCACCATCCATTGTAGTCAGTATCATGGCACCTCCTGAGAACACTGTCTTGACTACAAATGGTCCCTCATATGTTGGAGTCCACTTGCCCCTTCAGTGTCAATCTCATTGCAGTATGCAGGCTTCTCAAATCTATCAATGGTAATCTTGGGAGCTTCATCATCCCAGCTGATCTCAAACATAGATGCCATGGTGGCCAATGCGTCTGCCAGCTGATTCTCTCTTCGTGGAATATGTCCAAAAGTAATCTCTTTGAAATGTGGGATTAAAGACAACACATGTTCTCTGTAAGGAATGAGATTATCATGCTTTGTATCCCAATCTCCTTTAATCTGACTTACTACCAGAGCTGAATCTCCATACACCTCAAGGAACTGAATCTTCATATCAATAGCAACTTGCATACCCATGATACACGCCTCATACTCAGCCATGTTATTGGTACAATAGAAACAAAGTCTGGCAGTAATCGGGGTATGACAACCTTCAAGGGAACTAATCACAACACCAACACCATTACCATGTGCATTGGAGGCACCATCAAAAACCATAGTCCATCGGGATCCTTGTTCAGGTCCGTCACATTGTCCAGGTTCTTTGGTAACAGACATAATGTCTTCATCAGGGAACTCAAAATTCATTGACTGGTAATCATCTACTGCTTGATGAGCCAAATGATCAGCAACAACACTCCCCTTAATGGCCTTCTGAGTAGTATACTGTATATCATATTCCGTCAAGATCATTTGCCATCTTGCAATTCTTCCGGAGAGAGCAGGTTTCTCAAATATGTACTTGATTGGATCCATCTTCGAAATCAACAAGGTAGTATGGGTCAACATATACTGTCTTAGTCGGCGAGCAGCCCATGCCAAAGCGCAGAAAGTTTTCTCGAGCAGTGAGTATCTTGTTTCACAGTCGGTAAACTTTTTGCTAAGGTAGTATATTGCCTGCTCTTTTCGACCAGACTCGTCATGTTGCCCCAATACACACCCCATTGAGTTGTCTAATACTGTTAAATACATAATCAAGGGTCTTCCATCAACTGGTGGCATTAAAATTGGAGGTTCTAGCAAATATCTCTTGATTTCATCAAAGGCAGTCTGGCACTCATCATTCCATTCCATCACCTGATCTTTCTTCAACAACTTGAAGATTGGCTCACAGATGGTAGTTAATTGGGAAATAAATCTTGCAATGTAGTTCAATCGTCCCAAGAAACCTCTAACCTCCTTCTCAGTACGGGGAGCTGGCATCTCTCGTATAGCTTTCACTTTTGCAGGATCCACTTCAATACCTTTTCCACTGACAATGAAACCCAGGAGCTTTCCAGATCTAACTCCAAAAGTACACTTGTTTGGATTTAATCTCAACCTGTATTTCTTCAACCTCTCAAACAACTTGTGCAGATGATCAAGATGTTGTTCTTCATTCCGAGACCTGGCTATCATATCATCCACATATACCTCTATCTCATGATGAATCATATCATGAAACAAAGCCACCATAGCACGCTGATATGTTGCCCCTGCATTCTTCAAACCAAATGGCATTACCTTATAGCAAAAGGTGCCCCACTGTGTCACAAATGTTGTCTTCTCCATATCTTCAGGTGCCATCTTGATTTGATTGTAACCAGAGAAACCATCCATAAAAGAGAATACCTTATGCTGAGCAGTGTTGTCTACCAGAATATCAATATGAGGAAGTGGAAAGTCATCTTTAGGGCTAGCCTTGTTCAGATCTCTGTAGTCTACACACATACGTACCTTACCATCTTTCTTAGGAACTGGTACCACATTTGCAACCCACTGAGGATAAGAAGTTACGGCCAAGAACCCTGCATTGAACTGTTTCATTACCTCTGCTTTGATCTTTTCTGACATTTCAGGACGCATACGACGAACCTTCTTCTTCTTTGGACGACAATCTTCTTTCACTGGCAAACGGTGAACCACAATGTCTGTATCCAACCCTGGCATATCTTCATAAGACCAAGCAAAGATCTCCACATAGTCACGTAGCATCTGAATCAACCTGCTCTTGACACTGTCCTCTAAATCAGCCCTTATCTGGACCTCTTTTCTGTTTTCTTCAGTTCCCAGATTCACAACTTCGACTGGCTCTTCATGTGGCTGTATAGCTTTCTCTTCTTGTTGTAACAACCTAGCAAGCCCTACAGGTATTTCACAATCGTCCTCGTTTCCGTCTTCAGTTTGATAGATCGGATTCTCGAAATTGTAATTGGCAATAGTAGAACTGTTATCAACTGGATCCAGAGTGGATGAGGATCTGCATTTTAGTGACGTGGGTGTGTGTAAGAACACATAGCTGATAAAGCAAAAATAAAAGAAAAAGAAAGACAAGGAACACAATATTTACGAAAACGAAACGTCCACTGATTTTATTGAATGAAGTATGCAAATGAAATGACAACCCGTAACAAGCACACCATTGTGCCCCGGGTAAGGCACATGGCTTGAAAGTTTTAATTGTTCCGGAAATTATAAATTTAAAAACATAACACAGTAATAGTATTTACTCCTGACTAAAGGAGATAGGGATAACATCTTCAACTGTCCAATTATTGAGTCCAGCACCCACAGTAGGAAAAATCCATGCCTCCAAGTCGTAGTCTTCATCTTGATCTCCCACAGCATTGATAACCCCTTGATTGGTGATACGAACAGCACGGGCACGACGGACAGCCTTCTGGGACTCTTCTTCCACCACAGCTTTTGCATCATTGAGGGAGGCCATTGCCATTGTTGGAGGGTTTCTGATGACCACCGGAACCTTCTTCACAGCAGGAGGAGTCACACAATCCTTAACAGCCCAGGGAACCACTTCAAATGACTGACATGGAGTTTCAATGTATTCACCTTCTACTTCCAGATACTTGAAAGCGTTTACATGGCTGACAAAGTATTCTTCCTCTCCAAAGACAGTAACAACTTTTCCATTCACCGGATATCTCAACTTTTGATGTAATGTGGAGGTCACAGCACCTGCCCCATGGATCCAGGGACGACCAAGCAGACATGAGTACGAAGGACGAATATCCATCACATAGAATGTAGCAGTAAACACCTGAGAGCCAACCTTGATTGGAAGATCAATTTCCCCATGCACTACTCTTCTAGAACCATCAAAAGCCTTTACCACAATATTACTGGGCTTCAATACCGTATCTTCAGGACTCAGCTTGTTCAGGACTTCCTTAGGCAACACATTCAGAGAGGAACCATTGTCTATCAACACATGAGACAGGATAGTGCCCCTGCATTCAATTGAAATATGCAAGGCCTTGTTATGATCCCTCTTGGCAGGGGTCAAGTCAGCATCAGAAAATCCTAACCCGTTGTCATAGGTCAGGTGAGCAACACAATTCTCAAACTGGTCCACAGAAATTGCACTGGGTACATGAGCCATCTTTAGAAACTTGATCAATGACTTGGCATGAGCCTCAGAACATAATAACAGGGAGAGCATAGAAATCTTTGAGGGAGTATGCCCCAGCTGATCAACAATATCATAATCACTCTTGCGAATGATTTTCAATACTTCTTCCATCTGCTTAGAGAGGTCATCAGCAGCTGGCACATCAGTAGATACAGGCTCAATAACAGGACCCTTGCCCCGAGCATCAGTGGTGGAAGTAACAGCAGGAGTAACTGCACTCTTAGAAGCAACTGGAGGAGAGAAGACTCTTCCACTACGAGTAATCTTGCTAGATCCAGCAATATTATCAATGTCAACAGGCATATCAGGTAAAGGCTCCTGCTTGACACCATGGATGTAAACATCAGACCCATAGTGCCAAGGCACAGCTTTGTCAGATGTATAAGGAATAGGACCAGGAGTGGTAATGATCAGAGGAGCTACTCTGGCTTCAGCAACAACTTTCACAGGACCTTCAGCAGTAATCTTGATTGGGCCCTGATGAGTGATTTTAATGGGACCCTTTGAAGTGATTCTTAGTGGTACTTTGTCAACCATGTCAACCTCTTCAATCTTCTTACCCTGAGTCAGATGATCCACCATACTTTCTACAGATGCTGGTCTTCTTTCAAACACTATAGTATATTTATCCATGAGACGTTGAATCCCATCTCTCAAAATGAAGCAACTATCCGGCTTATAGGTACAATATAGACAATCTTCATGACAACCTGGAAAGATCCCAGCTTGTACTAACCTCTTTTTGATAACAGACAATGGTGTGCTCAACTCCATAACTGAATAGACATGCAGATCTTCATCAATATCTTCATCAATGGCGTTGACAGTCTTCTCGTGATTTGACATTGGAGCTGTAATCACATTTGGAGTACCTGGTGGATCAAACTCAATTTCTCCAGCATCAATCATATCCTGAATTTTGTTCTTCAAGACCCAGCAGTTATTAGTATCATGTCCTGGACAGTTTGAATGATATGCACATCGTGCATTGGGATTGTACTTGGGAGAGGTAACATTGGGATTCTGAGGAGCCTCCCTCAGGGTAATAAGTTCAACTTTCAACAAGTGTTGCAATGCCTGAGCCATTGACATGTTGATCTTCGTGAACTGTCTTCTAGCCCTCTGTTGGTTGCCTTGAGGCTGCTCTGTTGTTGCAGGAGTTGGATTTGAAATATGAACTGCACTAACAGATTGATGCCTTCTGTTACGATCAGGCTGACCATACACAGCATTAGATTCTTTCTTCCCAGTGGGAGGCTTCTTTGCAGCACCTGATGAAGAAGTGCCCACTTGGATCTTACCACTCTTGATACCATTCTCTACTCGCTCTCCTGTCATGATCAACTCAGTGAAGCCAGATGATGAGCTTCCAATGAGATGACTGTAAAACGGACCATTCAGCGTACACATGAACATATCAACCAACTCCCTATCAGTCAAAGGGGGTTGAACTCTTCCAGCTAAGTCTCTCCATTTCTGAGCATACTCCTTAAAGCTTTCTTTGGCACCCATAGACATGCTTTGAAGCTGCATGCGAGTGGGGGCTAAGTCAGCATTGTATTGATACTGCTTGTAGAAAGCTTCAGCAAGGTCATTCCAATCTCTGATGTTGACACTCTCCAACTGATAATACCACTCTAGCTGAGCTCCAGATAAACTCTCTTGAAAGAAATGGATCCACAACTTTTTATCAGCAGTATGGGGTTGCATTCTTCTGACATAAGACCTCAGATGCAATTTGGGACAAGAGACCCCATCATAGACAACAAATGTAGGAACTTTGAACCCAATGGGTATGACCACCCCAGATATCAAGCTCAAATCCTCAAAATCCAGCCCAGATGATTTCTGTAATTCTATAGCATCCATTCTATCCACCAGCATCTTGAATTTGTCTTCGTTAGGCTCATGGTAGTAGTTAGCCTCAGAATCAGAGTCCCCCATAGTGTTGTGGAGACTGCCTCTCTCCTGCTCAGATTCTTCAGATTCATAGTCTTCAACCTGTTCCTTGGTCTTGGCAGGACCTTTGAACCTTCTTCCCATGTTGAGCAACCCAGCAGACCTTCTAGCCTTCTTAGTCTTCTTGGCCAGCAGTGTCTTCAATTCATCCTGCCCCTTGGATAGGTTCAGGATCAGCTCTTGGAACTGTGCATTCTGTGCCTGGAGATCCTTAACTGATTGTTCAAGAGCCATTGCTGAAATAAACAGCGAGAAGATGAGAAACCTGTGCACAATTATAAACCTGTGATGCGATGATATGGGAATGCATATGCAATGTTTTCAAGGACCGCAGGATTTAAATTTGCTTAAACAAACAAGAAAGTAACTTTTTATTAGTAATAACTTGTTTTGCCTTTTAGGCTTACAAAAAATGAAAACGAAATAAGTACAAAAGATGGGGTTTTAAGTCTCCCATGGACGTTTCCTCTTGGTGTTGAGGTATGAGTTGAGGTTTCGTTCCTCATGAAGTAGCTTTGTTAGCTCTAGGATCCTTGCTTGGCTTGCTTTGTAATGAGCCTCGAAAGTATCCCTTTTCTCTTTCAGTTGGATCCATGATCTCTGCAAGTCTTCCATATCAGTAGGCATGTCTGGGTGAAGGATGGTATAAGCCGTGTCTCCTTCAGCAACAGGTTCCATGGTAACTGGTAGGATGGCAGGATATGGCATCATGAGTGTCTGAGCACGAAATCATACCCATCTGAGATAAGCCTCCATAGGAATGGTGTACTTAGGCTCCAGTGTCTTGCTGTCAATCCTGTTTACCTTTCCCCAAGCTCGGATGAATCTCTGACGGTAACCCTGAAGATCGTTGTCGTAATCAAACACAATGCCCTGAATCAACATGTCATGTGGACCATCGCTCCGGGCGTAACCAAACTGTCGTAAAGCTAGAGATGGGTTGTAGGTGATGCCTCCTCTTATGCCTAGAAGTGGCACATTAGGAAACTCCCCACAATGGTCAATGATGGTGACATTCTCCATAGATCTGGAGCACCAATGGATGTCTGAGTGAGAAAGTGACATGATCCTCTTGGACCATCTGAACCCTTGCTCATTCTTCATTACTGAGCGAGGAAGGTGAGAAATAAACCACCTAGAAAGTAAAGGTATGCAGCACATCAAAGTTCCTCTTGCCCTTGTAGTACGGGTGTGAAGAGAATGTAGGATGTCTCCAAGTAAGGTAGGCACTGGATTGTGACTCAGGAATATGTTGATGGCATGAACGTCTATGAACTGATCAGGGTTGGGGAACAACACTAAGCCATAAATCAATAAGGCTAAGATCTCCTCAAAAGCATCGTAGCTCATAGCCTTCAAGAACATTTGAGCTTTATCCACTAATACCTTGGCAAGAATACCTTTAACTCCACTTCTCGTCTCTAGAACAATGTCAGACTTCTTCAGATGTAGAGCTGCAGCAATAACTTCTGGTTTAAGCTCCTTCTCTAAGCCTGTGAATGGCTTCTGATCAAGAACAGGTATACCCAGAAGTTTAGAGAACTCCTCCATGGTTGGAACCAGCTGATAATCAGGAAATGTAAAGCAATGGTGCTTAGGGTCAAAGAACTGAAACAGCACACTCATCATGTCTTCACTGAACCCTGAAGTAACTAGATCCAATAAGTGACCATGTCTCTTGTTGAACTGGGAATGATCAGGCACTAGGGAAACCAACTCCTTGAGCTTAGCAGGTATCCCTACAAAGTTGATCCTGATGGTGTTTCTACGAGCAGAAGCCATGACCTGCAACAAAGAACAAAGATAAATCCTTTGGTCCTTGAAATGGTTAGGGAAAATGATATGCTTATGATGCATGATGATGTCATGATGTCATGCTCAATCACAAACATGTGGCACACACAAACAAGTCACACCATAGCCCTAGGTTTAAAGGCTTGCATGAGGTTCAAAGGCGAGTACCCTCCCCTGAAGTTAGATGGTTCATCCTGTCCTACAAAAGTAACCAGGTTCTAAGGGATCTCAATATCATTGATCCTTCACAAGGGTGGTTGTTCAGAAGGCAACTTACTTGCCAACCAAAACCCTCCAAGTTTAAGATCTCAATGAGCGTAGTATCGAGTGTCAACCAACTTCAGTCTGCACCAAAGCCGGTTACCTCACTACTTTCTAAAGGCCAAGATGAGTTAACTAGGGTTCTAAAAGTCAGTTAGTGCATTGACAACATATGGCAGCCTCAATATTATCCTCAACTTGACTTAAGGAATATAAGCACCAACCAAGAAGTCGCACTAACTATGGCCACCAGATCAACCGTATCGATATACGTCGTACAGTTTCCTTGGTCTATTGCCATTTACCTAAGGTACACTAGATCCGGGTTAGGACCTTTCACACATAAGAGCACCCCAACAATATAATAATAAAGCAAACAAGGCAAACAATTTAAAGTGATCTTAATTCCTAAGGGTACCCCTCTTAAATAGATCCCCAGCAGAGTCGCCAGTTCTGTAACCCGGTGAACTGACTTTAAACAATGTTGCGGATAGCAAGAGTCGCCACCGACTTTTATTTTATCCATAAGGAAAGGTTATAAAAGAACAGGAAAGACCTTAGAGAATATTTTGGGTCCGGGGGGTAGGTTATGAAAAGGGAAGGTGTTAGCACCCTTTTCATCCATGGTTATCCATGGGCTCTTAGGTACTTAAGCTCACTTTTGAATTGTTTTGAAATTGTAGTGTGTGAATAGAAAATTTTCAGAATAGTTAATAAATAATCCATGTAAGGATGTGTTAAGAACTTGTTTGAAAACTTGTTGAAAATTTGTTTAAGTGCGAAACAGTTTTGAAGTGAGCAAGCACCTAGGAGTAACCTACCCTAATGTTTAAAGGTCCTTCTTATTCTTCATTCTTTCCTTTAGTAAGACTATCCCTACTATAATGGAGTAGGTAGTCCTTACTTTGGATGTTAAGGGGTATGTGAGGGACAATTTGACTTTGAAGGCCATTGTGGGATGTAATAAGCACATATAAGGGACCATCATCATTTTTCGAAAGGGACTTGATTCGTAAAGGCAACCATAAGGGACTTTGATGATTTTTTTATTTGAGGGACTTGCTTTATACACCCCACTTAACCATTATTCGTAGGCAACTTGAGGGATATCCTTAGGAAGTGAGACGGCGATTAAAATCGACTTACGTGTGTGACGTGTTTATTTTAATTATCTTTATTTAAAAGTGATCTAAATTTATTTTAATATTACATACATGTTGTTACACTCCCTAATTACTAACCATAATAATAATTAAATAATTAAACAACTTTACATCCAAGAAACAATTACAAAATAATAAGCAAAATAATTAAATAGCAAAGATAAATAAAATATAAATAAGCAATAATAAATAATAAAGGGGGTTAATTCTAAGTTTACTCGGCAAGACATCGCATCTTGTGCCTACGTATCCTTACGGGAGTGGAATCAGAGTAATCGTAGTTCCCCTCAATAGGGAGGTTAGAAACTTCTTGACTGTGGTCAAGGTCTCAAGGGGAATAAACGCATCTTAAGGACACGCTTACGTGGAGTGTAGAAACTCCAAATCTCTACGTTGAAATGTTAAGTTGTAATTAGGGTTAAATTAGGGATTCCACGGCGGGAAACCCTAAAATGAGCGCGGCGGCTCTTTGACCTAATGCTAAGGGTAAAATTGTAATTTTGCCTGCGGCGAGGCATTTGTGAAAATTAGGGTTTGTAGTTTGTAGTTTTGAGGATTTGAAATTGAATGTGTGAAGTTTTACGGACTATTGGCGCGGCGGCCAAACAGTTAGACCTAACCTTCGGATGTGTGCAATGTGACAGAAATAATAGTAAACGCGTGGGATAATTGAATAATGCAAACAGAGAGATAATGTCATAATTTAAACCATGCAAGCAGAAATTTAAAGGCAGAATTTAAAGAGCGATTGTTAAGTTCGCGAGGTTACATGAGAGGAGCAGATACAATATGATAATGAAATTTGAATTGAACAATAATAAAATAAAATAAATAACGGTTCTAGTTATTATTTTAAAAAAAGATTTTAGTTATTATTTTAAATTTATCTAAAAAAAGTTTTTCTTAAAAATAATAGGTTTTCATATTAATTTGGAAAAAGATGTTAATGTTATTTATTTTAAAAAAACAGATTTTTATATTATAACAAATTTTAATAAATTAATGATAACAATAATAATAATAATGGTAATAATAATGATAATAATGATAATAATAATAAATAATGATAATAATAATAATAATAATAATAATAATAATAATAATAATAATAATAATAATAATAATAATAATAATAATAAAGCAATAATGAATTTTAAATGTGGCAAATAACCCAACAATGTTGCTAACGCAGAAATGCGCTCATCGCAACCAGATCTAAATCGGACGAAACAAAATATATCGCAAAGAAAAAGAAATTAAGCAAAAAATAGTATTATTGCTCACACAAAAATGCGATCATCGCAACCAGATCGAACTAACACAAATGTCACGCGTCATGCACACAAATGTGCAAACATCGTATCGACATAATTCGATCAAAAATCTTATATATATAAACTCTAACAATTTAAAAATTATATATATATAAACGTAACAGTAATAGATAAAGAAAAAGAAATAACGGTAATAGATGAAGAAAAAGAAATAACGGTAAAAGATGAAGAAAAAGAAACAACAGTAATAGATGAAGGAAAAGAAATAACGGTAAACGATGAAGAAAAAGAAACAATAGTAATGGATGAAGAAGAAAACTAAATAACGGCAAACGGCACTCACTCCTCTTAGGTTTTTTTCATTCTCTCCCTTTTTTCCAACAAGGCAACACATGTATATATAGGGAACAAATTAGGGTTAACACCAAATTGTCAATAATGTCCCTAAAGCCCATTTTAAAGCCCAAACTAAATAATTAGTTAAGAAAAAATAAAATTTAAATAATTTAAAATAATTAAAATAACTTAAAATAAAAACTAATAATCCTATTGATTCCTAAAATAAAAAATATTATAAAAAGAACAAAATTTTTTTCAATATTTTTTATTTTATGATTTTTTGGATATTTTTATGAATAATTTAGAAAAAAGTGAAAAAAATAATATTTTAAAAAATGATTTAATTAAAATACGAAAATAATAATTAAATAATAATAAAAAACTATTTTTGTTATTTTTTTTAATGAAAGATAGAAAAATTTAGAGTAAAAATAATAAAAAACAAAAAAAATGACAAAGGTGAGATTCGAACTCTCAACCTCTCACACTCATAACTCCTTACACATGTCCTCCTGCCAATTGTGCCATTTTTACTTTTTTAGAAAAAAAATGCATGCCATATGATATTTACCTGCAAAAAGTCAAACGACTACACAAATTTGTTAGTAATTGATTAAATGCAATGAAATGCGACGACAAATCTTAGGGCAAAATTTGGGGTATTACAGTTATTATGATAATATTTCTCACCCAACCTCTCTTTGATGTTGGCAAAAAAAAATCATGAAGTTTGACTTTGGTTTGACCACAGTTGACCTCAGTTTGACCTTTTAACTGCATTGACTGCTTTTGACTTATCTGATCATCTGACTGAGCAAACTTTTGAGAAAAGTCTTGAAACTTGACATGGGGGTTCTTATACACATATAAGATGTTATGAAGCTCACTTGAAGTCTTGGAAGTCCATTTAGCCTGATTAAAGTCAAAACCCTAGTTTTGGATGCACTGCTTAGGAGGTGCATTGTCTGAGGGAATTGTCAACTCTTCTGACCAATTGTGAATTTTGTGAACCTTGTGAACCTTCTTGGAACACAAAGTCTTGTATTGTGAGGGCAAATTTTGGGGTGCAACAGTGTGTACCATTGTTAAGGGTATTCACCTCCATTTGGGGCCCTGACCATATATCCCCAGTTAGTCTCTCAATATAGACTTATAGAGTTTGTCAACTCTATATAAGTATCATGGTTATGAGCTTATTCCCCTCGAGCCTTAACCATAGTCAAGAGTTCTCTCCCTAGTTAGGATAACTACGGTTGCTCTGATTCCATCCTTGTTAGGATACATAGGCAAGAGATGCAACGTCTTGGCAAGCATAATTAGTGTACAAACCCATAGGTCTTTACCTTATCATACAACCATTAGAAACCATACATTAACATAAACACAACTACCAAACAAGAGGTGCTTGTAGAGTAATAAAGATACTTAGGGTGATAATACCTTCCCTTAGTATAACCAACCCCCGAACCCTCCGATCTCTTAGCTTCATTGTAATGTAGCGCACTTAGGGTTTTCTTAGATTTTTACCCTTTCCTTTGGATAAATCAAAGTTCAATGGTGAATACTTAAAGATTCATGATTCAAGTTAATAAATAGCTCAATATTTGATTCTCACTGCAACAGAGAGGAATGAGGAATCCCCTCCGGTACAATTTGTCCTTGATTAAGACATATGAGCTGGCTCGGCGCCTGACCATGCTAGCCTCCTTTGCATTGTCGGGCAGACTCCCCGTGTTGAGGTAGTTGTATACGGGAGTCATCCATCAGCTGCTTTCTCTAATAGCTCGACTGTCATCGTGTCTTTCTCGATGCTTGGTCGAGAGAAAACCTCCTGGATTACGGACTTGTTGTTGCCCTTCTTCTTCGTGCTCTCTAGTTTCAACAGGATGTCCGCTCCGGTGTTGTGTTCGTGCAGAACATGTTGCACTTCCACGGGCTCGAAGCTCTTCATTTTTTCTTTTACAAAGGTGAGGTACTCGGAGAGGCTGTCGTTCTTGGCCTGGTACTCTCCTCGTACCTGGGAGGCCACGAGTTGAGAGTCGGTGAAAATCTTTACCTCTTTCGTGCCAAGGTCCTCAGCCAAGATGAGTCTTACGAGGAATGCCTCGTACTCGGCTTGGTTGTTCGATGTTGAGAATGCTAAGGTGAGAGAGACTTCTATCAAGATGCCTTCTTCATTCTCCAAGATGATGCCTGCTCCACTTTCTGTCGAGCTAGAGGCGTCGTCGACGAAGATGGTCCACTTGTGTGCCCCGGGAGTCGGGGACTCTGTGGAGGCTATTTCCGCGACGAAGTTAGCCAGAATTTGTGCTTTGAGAGCCTTTCTGCTCTCATATTAGACGTCGAATTCTGAGAGTTCGAGCGACCATCTAAGCATTCTGCCTGACACGTTTGGCCACCCGAGTAGCTGTTTGATGGGCTGGTCGGTTCTGAACATGATCGTGTGGGCCAGAAAGTAATGTTGTAACCTTCTAGCCACGTTGATGAGGGCCAGAGTGACCTTCTCGATTTGTTGGTACCTGATCTCGGGACCCTGGAGGGCTTTGCTCGTGAAATATATTGGTTTTTACTCTTCGGGAGTTTCCCAGATCAGTGTCGCGCTGACGGCCTCAGTAGTGAAGATAAGGTACAAGTATAGGGTTTTCCCGACCTCAAGCCTCGAAAGTACCGGTGGCTATGAGAGGACTTGTTTGGGGTAGATAAGGGTCTGCTCGCACTCCTCGGTACATTTGAATGCGGCCTCTTTGCATAAAATCTTGAAGAATGGGAGGGAATGTTGGGCAGACTTGGCAACAAAATGGGATAGCGACGCGGGCATTTCGTTTAGGGACTGGATGTACTTTTTCATGTTCGGAGTTGCGAACTCGAAGAAAGCCCTACATTTGTATGGATTCCCCTATATTCCTTATTCCGTTAAGTATAACCCAAGGAACTTGTCTGCCCGTACACCGAAGGTGCACTTCTCTGAATTAAACCTCATATTGCACTTCCTCACCGTCTTGAAGACCCTTTTGAGGTGAGCAGTATGGTTGGTTTCTTCTCATGACTTCACTATCATGCCGTCCATGTAGACCTCGAGCATGTCCCCGATTTCTCCCTGGAAGACTTTATTCATCATCTGCTGGTAGGTCGTGTCGGCATTCTTCAAACCGAAGGGAGTTACATTGTATTAGTAATTTCCCGACTCAGGCATGAAGGCTATGTATTCTTTGTCGGCCTTCACCATGGGGATTTGATTGTACCCCAGGTACGTGTCCATGAATGACAACAGTTTAAAACCTGCAGAATTGTTGACGAGTTTGTTGATGTTAGGTAACGGGTAAGTATCTTTAGGACGTGCCCGGTTGAGATCAGTGTAATCAATGTACATCCCTATTTTCCATTATGTTTTTTTAACTAGTACAACGTTGGATAGCAAGGTTGTGTACTGGGCTTCCGATATAAATTTTGCCTCTAGGAGGTCTTTTATAACTTTTTCAGCAGCCTCCACTTTCTCAGGAGACTGCCTACGCCTACGTTGAACTACGACCTTAGTGGTTGGATCTATGGTGAGGTGGTGGCATGCTACGTCGGGGTCGAGGTCGGGTATCTCATCAGCGCTCCACGTGAATAGGTCAGCATTCTCCCAGAGGCAGGCCTTTAGTTGCTTCCTCATCAAGTCGGGGAGTCCAATGTCAATCTTCACGCTTCTTCCCGGGTCATATCCGAGCGTGATGACCTCGAAGTCTCCATCTAGAATGGGGCGCGTTAGGTGAGATGGCTGTCTGTTGTCTGCTAGAGGCGTATCTTCAGACTCTATGCTCTGCTCCTGCTTGTTGAGGAACCGGTTGTCAAGGTCGACAAAATTGATGTAGGGTAGTGGCTTCTGCTTCGCAGCCCGGGATGATTTGTCGGTCGTCTTAGGGGTGATGTTGATTGAGTTGAGGGCATTGATTGTTGCCTCAAAACATCTCATGGTCGCCTCAATATCCCCGTGGAAGGTGACGACTCGACCCCTCTTCATGTAGTACTTCATCTTCAGGTGCATTGTAGATGGTACTATTGTCAGTTCAGCTAAGATCGGCCTTCCCAAGACACACTGGTGCAAAGAAGAGCATTTGATCACCAAAAAGCGGACCTTTACTTGCCTGGCGGTCTCCTCGACTCTGAATGTGATGAGTAGCTCCACGTATCCCCAAGGCTTTGTGGTGGTGTCGTTGAAGCCCTGTAGGTCGGAGCCGACATACAGGGTCAGATGGCTCTCGTCGAGCTGGAGGATACTAAACAGATGGGAGTACGTTATATCCACCGAGCTCCCTTGGTTGACCAGTATTTGGCATACGTCAAAGTTCGCCATCTGAGCCCTGATTAAGAGGGGAATGCTGGAGTTGGATGCGCCCTTGGGAAGTTCCTCGAGGTAGAAAGTAATCGGGTTCGATTGACCTTTGAACTTGTCGAGGGTGGTGATCTGCTTCGAGCTCTTGTCGATCAGCTCCTCGAATTTCCTCTTGACCAAGCCGACTGAGAGCTTGCTAGGGCCCCCACTGGATATGACCAGTGCAGCGGGGAAATCCTCCCAAGGACTACTGGCGGACAGTGGTGTCGAGCTTTCCTGGAAGGAAGAAGTCTTATTGTCGGGAGACACATAGGGCAACTTGCAATCCGACTTCTTCAGAGGGGGGTGACACCTCCTCGGCCCTTTTGGCTTCATGGGTCTCCTGTCGAGGAGCCTCATTTCTTCAGGTGTACTATTTCAGGTGCCCCTACTTGATTAGGATCTCGATTGCATCCTTGAGGTGGATGAAATCTTCCATGACGTGTCCATGACTCTAGTGGAATCGGCAGTATTTGGATTTATCAATGTTGGGTTTGGGGTGTCGGTTTTGGAAAACGAACACCGCCCCTCTAAAACTCTGAGTTAATACACTCGGCCAGGATGCGCTCGCGAGGAATTGTGAGTAGTGTGTACTCGATAAACCAGCCTGCTGGTCCCCTCTGTTATCCTCTCTTCTTCTTTCCCCGCCTCTTCGAGGAGCAGCGGTATCCTCGTGCCTGGAGCTCTCTTGATTCCGTGTGTCATGGGTGCGGTGGGCGGCCTCTATTTCCTCATACTAGATGTATGATTGGGCCTTGAGGAGGATAGCGTTCAAGGTGCAGGGTATTTCAATCCCTATGGCCTTGGCGAACTCAGTGCAAGGTCGCAATCCTTGCTCGATCAGAAACTTCTTCATGTCGTCCGAGGTGAACACTTGGACAGCTTCTCGGTTGAACCTCTCTATGTAATCCCGAAGAGGTTCATCTTTTCCCTATATGATGGCTTCCAGGGATGCTTCTGTCTTCGGGTGGCACCGGGAAGCTGTGAAGTACCTGGAAAACTGCCTCTTCAGTTCGCCCCAGGAGGTGATAGATTCAGGCACGAAGCGCTTGTACCATGTCATAACTCCCTTCCTTAGGGTGGTGGGGAAAAGTCTGCACTTGATGGCTCATTGGACATTTTGATAGTATAGCGTCGCATAGATGCTTTCGATATGGTCGTTCGGGTCAGTCGTACCATCATAAGTCACCAATGGCGGAGGATTTTCCATCCCGACAGGAAATTGGGTCTCCTTGATGACCCTGAACAGTGGTGAGCGTCGGTCATCCTCGTCTCTCTTGACAGGTGATTGAGAAGGGGAAAGGTCACCGTGATTGTTTCTGTTTTATCAGGGAAGACTCCTCAGGCAAATCTTTGGCTTCTCAGTGCCACCCTCAGCTTTGTTCCTTTTCTGAACGGGGGAGCGTCGCTCCTTTCGAGGTGGTGATCGGTCGCGCTTTTGGGAGGCCACTGGATGAGGCCGCTCCTAGCGAGGGCGACGTCTAGTCGGTCGGGGAGAAGGGCTCCGAGAGTCGTCATATCGAGTCCTCCACGGGGGAGGAGAGGGGATGCTGGAGACGGGGCGACATTGTCTCCATGGGGGAGAACGTGATTGTCACTCCTTCTTGAGCATCTATATCCGCTCATTCTATTGGAAGATCATTAGGTTGGTCTGGTTGATCGCCGCGAACAGAGCCACCATGGTAGGGTCGGTGCTAGGTGGCACCGGGATTGGCTGGTAGATCGCCAGTCTATCAAAGCGTCAGGAAACATTGAAGGTTGCGTCTTCCGAGGAGGGAGAGGCGAAGTTCCTGTCCCTAGAGTCGCCCTCTTCGACGTGAACGGTCACATTAGGATTGTGGTCGTCACCGTTGGTGAAGGGAAAGAATGTGGTTTCTAGAGCATTATCGTTGTATGGGCTTGCCATGATTAAACGGAAGTTGGATGTTGCTTTGGTTCTTGAGCTTCTACGCTTGTATAGGATAAAAATGGGGGAGCAAAGGGTTCCCATAGACGGTGCCACTGATCTTACCTGATCAAAAAGGAATGAGCATCCTACCACGCATCATGAGCTCTTATATTCACCGGTGTTGAAGAGGAGGAGAGGGTGTACCTGCAAGGTACTCCGCTGCCTAAGTGAGTAACGGAGTTTAGAAAAAGCAAGTACAGAGAGAGTATGTGTGTAGAATGGAATACCTTACCCTCTAGTGAAAGAGTGTATTTATAATGTGCCTCTAACGCAGGGCCAACAGTTACTTTGCATTGGACTAGATTGTAAGTCCCAATATGAGTAATTGGTAGAGCTTACATGGTGTAGGGAAGAACAACACGTGGTATTCACCCTGGATCAACTTCCCCGTGATCTTCGGAAGGTGGACAGA
This sequence comes from Lathyrus sativus, assembly GCA_963859935.3. Taxonomy (NCBI): domain Eukaryota; kingdom Viridiplantae; phylum Streptophyta; class Magnoliopsida; order Fabales; family Fabaceae; genus Lathyrus; species Lathyrus sativus. Next base: position 612,133,382 of record OZ012738.1, on the reverse strand, counting down.
CCAGTTCTTTTAGAAGTGGGTCATTGCCTGATGACATGTCCCTGTGTGGGGAACACGTAGATGACGTGGGTGTCATACCCCAAATTTGTCCTACCTGTATATTACTATTACCTTTACATTCACCCACTAACGTTATTCGAAAATTCAAAAAAATGTGTGTGTTGCTCCTACCATGAAGTTCGAATTGAACTGCATTAGGTCTCATTTGAGTCAAGGATATGTGTAGTGAGTGTTGAGTTTCTTTTTGTTTTGGTTTATCAATTTAGCTTGTTAATCAAATTAGGTTTAAGATAGGCTAAAGTTTGATAATCATTTGGTAGGTGTGCCAAAAGATCTAACTGAATGCTGTGTCACAAGCCAAGTTGGTTATGAGTGAATCGAGTTGTCAAGACTGTGACAGATTCAAAACGTTGTCTGGTTCAAGGATTTTTTTTAATAAAAGTTGTAGTTTATTTAAACATCCAGGGTAATATTTATGATTGATGCAAGACTCAACCTAAAATATTCATGGAGGTGGATGCAGGGATACGAAGTTCAATTGAAAATTCGGAGAATTTGCGAAACAAATTCAACAAAATAAGGCCGCTTGAAAAATAAAATGGAAGGTGTTACAAGCCCAATCAAAGTTTATTGCAACAATTAAAAAGTTTATACAAGCCCATGATCCAATTACTTGGCAAGAGAATCACAAAAGAAAGAAATCTATTTTTTATGTCTATCTACAACCAAGTAATTACAAGAACAAGGCCCACATGAGAATCCCACAAGCCATAGAAACGCAAGTCCTTTTGTTCAAACCAACAGCGAACTTATTACAAGTGCCCTAGGCCGGTTTTCTTCTCATGAGGACTTTTGACCCAAAGTAGCTGCATTTGCAATTGGAAAAAAATGGAAATAATAAGAGTATAATAATCTCTCAGCCATCCATCCAACCTTCGCATACTCGCAGGCAGGACATTGCACAACATGTGATATTGCCGTCACGTACATACAGGTCTAGTTGGCCCCACTTGTTATACCCATCACCCACCAATATCATCCGTCAATTGAGTCATACAGCAGTGCCTACCGCCATTTACAACTTACGCAGCTTTCAGCAAAACAAACATAGAAATTCAATGATAACAAGACCCCAGCGAATACATGGTGACCGAAACACAGCTCGTACTTTGCTGCAATGATCATTAATCATCCTACTACAAAGCTGGCAGCACCGACGTGTGATTCATGATTTATAAACCTGCTACACCTACAACAGACAAAGACGGAAATGAGTTTGTGATATTATTCCATGAAAATGTAGCAGCACACTCGCAACAGCTGCAGAGCCACGACACCATTACCTGCCATACACACTTGCAAAGGAAAAATTCTTTCAAGACATAGTTTATAGAATGCAATCAGGTCGCAACTTGTAGCTGCAGAAAGTCTCTCTGAATGCCTTTCAAAAACAGATGACTACAACCTACAAACAGATGGCTGCAATCAGCCAATTTCTTCTGGTTTAGAACAACTCATAACCTATAAAAAGAGAAAAAAGGACAAGCGGTTGTGATTCGTACGAGGAGAATATGTTGAGAAGTATTGATGATGGCAATGCATCTATAGAGTTCTTTTACTTAAGACCAAAATAGAGAGAAATTCGAAATGAAAAAGACTTACAAGGACAACATCGCAAGAAGCTACCGCGCCGCTTTGCATCAGGTAAAAGCCAATACCTGCAGAACTGTAAACAAAAAACAATAATCTCAATAGCAGTGTATCTCCTCGGCAATTGGCCTCGCATAAAAATAAGTTTCAAAAAAATATAACTTGAGTAAGGATGTTTGGAGCAACACAAGTCTTGATGTCAGAATTTGAATTAGAGACATTGAGAAGTGTCTTTTGGACAGTTGAGTTTTTGACAGGGCTTTGTTACGGTGGAGTTGAAAATATGCAGCAAGGATGGGATGGATTTGAAGATCTATACCATAAACCGGAGAACCCTGTCACGCCGAGAAACACACAAAGAAGTTCATTAAGAGACACGACAAGAAATTATATGCTTATGTCAAGAAATTAAGAATGAGAATGAATTAATAAGTCTCACCAAGAAAATGTCCAGATCATTCACAATGTCATCCTCCAACTGACAGCAATCGTATCTTACAAAACCAGCCACAACAGTAAGGAATGTGCAAGCTCCGCAGGATGCCTTCCATCACTGCCAATAACCAACAGACCTGCACATACTCAAAAGATAACATAAGCTCACAATGAATGTCGGCCATAATCCAAAAGGCCCATAATCCAAAAGGCCACAGGCCTGTTATACTAGTTCATGATAGAAAATTTCAACAAAAAAATTAATGAGTGAGCTAGCATATAGGACAATGGCAAAGCAATACCAGTAGCAGCAACGCACACAACCTGCCATGCCATTTCCACAAAGCACTCTCCTCAAAACCTGCGTTAAAGCTGTACCAACTGCACAATTTTGTTGGTCCATCATCGACACAGCCAGTAAACAAGACATGTTCCAATTCTGCAGAGCCCTCCAACTGTATTGCATCCTGCCACTAAATGAGTTTTGCTGCAACACTCCATCAGAAAAAAAAAACAAAACCGTTACTACAAGGACTGTACCGACTTGCGCAAACCTGCATATGAAAGAGACCCTTCAAAATGTACTCCTCAAAAATTGAACCAACAATCTTCACAGCTTCCCATTGATGTGGAGTCTGTTTTGCTGCAACAAGTATTGAATGTAACACCGGAGTAATTGAGTTCCCTGCCACCAGAGCAGCAGCAACAGGTCATCCAACTCCAACAAGCTCTTAAGCGAGATCAGATGCAACCTGCAGTGACAATCAGAAACCAAGGTTACTGTGAGCTACAATCTCACACAAATTATTCTGACAAAGGCAAAGTTGTACATGATGCTACTTCTAGAGATTACGAACAACGTAAACAAGGTTGTCACACCAAAACTAATAGACAGATGATCAAGGTTCATACCTCAAGTTGCTACTTAAATCAGAGCATATAGTTCACGTTTTGGGGGGGGGGGGGTTCGATCTCTTCATACGTGCTTGCCTATCTTCAAACTATTCCATCTGTCACATACAAATACCTACACAAGAGCAGTAGGGGAAAACACATGAGTTATTACACTAAAAGATGCACAACTATAAGTAGTGAAGATAATTGAAGGTTTTCGTCCTGTTGACGAAAAGCTGCATACAATAGAATGTACATCGAGCAGATTATCCTCACCGGAAGTTGTGGATGTCCTCACAGGACTTACCGCCAAGGGTATGCCGTGAACCATCAGCTGAACAAAGTTTGATATGCTTCCCGCTGTCGCAAAGGGTTCCGAGCTGTTAACCTTAAAACTCCAAGTGGAAAGACTGATACCTGTTGTGCAATAGAGAGCTTATTGTGAGTGTTTATACCAGACAGTAAAATCATATTTTGACTAGCAGTAAAATCAGGAATTATATGGTGTTGTGGTAAAATGTCTTTACCTCACTACAGACAAAAGAGGAGATTGAGTCAATCGTACTACCTCCACATATTCTCTCCATATAAAATCATGTGAGAGGCTACAACAAAGAGGACCCAGCCTCCAAACCCTAGACCAACAATCCCTAACCTTAACGCAACCACCTTCTTTCTCCATCAAAACATCAAACTCCACCATAAACACTCATCTGAAACTCATTAACATCTCAACCAGACAACACAGACCCTAGCCTCCATTCTCTTTCTCCCAACTCCTCTCTTCATCTTCTTCGAAAACCCTCAACTTCATCTTCCTGAAATTCACTCAAACCTCCATTGATGAACCTCCAATCATCCAAACCCCTTAACGAACCTTCATCATCCACCGTCGGAGTCGATAATCCAGAAATTTCACCATCCCAACAACCATCCATAAACTCTAAACCCAGTTCATACCTTCAACACCGGAAAACTCAAATCAACAGCAAAACATCATTGTGAACATCGAACAACAGCTTAAACATTCGAAGAAACCCAGAAAATCACCTTCCCAACCTCACCTTCAACTCTCCCTCACAAATTTTCGAACATCACTTAATCAGAAAACCCCAACAAAACCCTCACATTTCCGACGAAGACCTAAACCCCATTTCTTCCAAACTTTCTTCCTCCATCAGCTTCAACCGCAAATCCCTTCAATCGAACCCTCCTCATTTCTTTGACCCTAAATCATAACACAGAAAGCCCGTATTCGAATCAAAAAACAGAACATAAACGGAAAAGAGGAAAAGGAAATGGACTCATGGATGGTTCTTGTTAGAGAGAATCGGTTTGGGACTGAGTGGATTGGGACCGGTGGAAATTTCGGTTACGTGAATTGTTTTTTTTTTCATTTTCTTTTTTTATCTTTTATTTGTATTAAGCCCACCTCTCATCCGTTCATACCACCCATCATGATTCGCAATCCCCCGGTTTCTTTTATTTTTGAGATGTTTACAACTTTTCTTAATTTTCTTTTAGATTCTGTAAATAATTTTTTTCTTCTCAAAACAGTCTTATGTTTTATACATACATATTAATATTTAGTTAGTATTTTATTTTTTCTAAAAATATTTTCATTTTGTATATATACATTTTGTATTAATTAGTATTATTTTTATTTTAGAGTTTATATATACTCTTTTATATTTAACATTTCTATGTTATATTTCTTTTAGGACTTTAGAGTTATATTATGGTTTTGGAGTTGTTTTTTTATTGGGCATCTTTGCCTTTTGCGGTCGATGACGAGATTACCACCGTTTAGCTGCCAAATTATTGGCGTGAAACAAAGGATCCGAGACCACCTTCTTTTTCCGATTTTTTATTTCGATTTTTGGATCGATGATGTCTTTAGATTCGTAAGCGTCGCGTATCGAGGTTGATAACCTTCTCGATTTCAAATCTATGGTGAATGACCATTGGGGTCATTTTCCGTACTTTGGGATCGTGATGGGCTACCTTCGATTAATCGGCATTATGTTTGCGATTAAGACGAGATCCATTCTTTTGTGTCCCAATTTGATTCACTAACCATTAAATTTAATTTACGTTAAATATTATTGTGAATATTATTGTCATATTATTATTCATATTATCATATCTCATTATTCATTCATTCATCCATATTCAAAAATACCTAATAAATTATCGAAACTCCTAAAAGCCGAGTTGGTGGACTGTTGGATCTTTGGTCATTTGCAGGTATCCTAACATTGAGTCGTGCCCGACTTTTTCTCAAGGCGTAGTTTAGGACACAAATGCATACACACGGCTTTCTCTTGGGCTACCTTACAATGAGACCCCTTTATTTCGTGCAATCCCGTGTAACTTACATGTATCCCTTCCCCATTCCGATGTATGTTTCACATTTCTTTGATTATTAGTTTATCTCCTAGGAGCACCCATAGGGACTAGAGCGGATTCAAACTATTTTCAAACTAATTCTCGATTCATCATCGAGCCATTTTCAAACCCTCGTAAGTCGAATGCTCATACGCATTCGCCATCAACCTATTACAACATGACCCTTGATGCGTAAGTCAAGTCGGTCTCTTCTTTCAAGCCATTTCATTTCCAACATGCTTTGCACTCAATAATGAGTCAAACCCTTGATCCAACGTCAAGAGGATTTTTCGAAACAAACTATCAATCAACTAACAACTATTCAATCTTTTTCAAGGTGTAAAGAGTGGGTTCAAGTCTTTGAGCTTGCTTTCGGCTGTTTATATGCAAGTTATCTTATTCGTGTGTGAGCAATTGACGCCTTCAAATAATATTAACAAATTCGATAATATTCAACCATCTCCAATTAATCATCCTTTCACTCACCTTTCAAACAACTTCTTTTACGATGAAAAAAGAGAGTGTCCCAACTCTTTGGTTCGCTCTCCCGACTACTTGGATCCGAGAAGCCTTTCTCAAGCTTCAAGTAGTCGTCATCCGACCAATCTCATCCTTTCACTCACCTTTCAAACAACTTCTTTTACGATGAAAAAAGAGAGTGTCCCAAGTCTTTGGTTCGCTCTCCCGACTACTTGGATCCGAGAAGCCTTTCTCAAGCTTCAAGTAGTCGTCATCTGACCAATCTCATCCTTTCACTCACCTTTCAAACAACTTCTTTTACGATGAAAAAGAGGGTGTTCCAAGTCTTTGATTCGCCTTCCCGATTACTTGGGGTCTGTGAAGTCTTTCTTAAACTTCAAGTAATCGTCATCAATTCAACCTTATCCTTTCAAACACATCATTCCTTCATGATGAAAAAGAGAGTGTCCCAAGTCTTTGGTTCGCTCTCCCGATTACTTGGGTCCGAGAAGTCTTTCTTAAACTTCGAGTAATCGTCATCCGTACTCACTTCAAATCCAATTCAAATCCTATTCCTTTTCGTAGTCGTTAGCACGAACTACGAACGCTCTGATTCTTCATTCATTCTTGAATGTAAGATACGTAGGCACAAGATTGCGATGATCTTGGCGAGCACAATCCCCTCCATCTTCCATTTTCCCCCATCCTTTCCCGTAGTCGAACTACGACGCTCTGATTTCTCATTCTTGTTCGAATGAGCATACGTAGGCACAAGGGCCCCAATCCTTGGTGAGCACCCTATCCTCTAACCATCCCCTTTCCCCTAGTGTCTTTATCCCCTTATAGTATCCTTTAGCATTTAGTAGTGAGAAGAGAAGAATTAAGTTTAGCTAACATTCATCACAACTCGAATTAAGAGGTTCCCGTCGAGTACGACGGACGTGAGGGGTGTTAATACCTTCCCCTCGCGTAACCGACTCCCGAACCCAGGAATATGGTTGCGATGACCGTGTTCCTTCCACGCTTATGAGGTTTTCTTGATTTTCCTCTCCCATTCATTCAGGAAAAATAAAGTTCGGTGGCGACTCTGTCGAACCGCATTTCCGCGCCTTTCGCGCGAGGGTTGTATGTTCGAAATGAATTTTCGAGGTGCGACAGTGGGGATGACGTGTGAGCTCTCCCCGTGCTTGGTAGTGGCCTGCCCGACGACAGAGATGAGTGTGCCCGACATGGGAGGATTGAGCCTCGTTGGGCCTCCCCAACATAGTATTGGGTTGGGCCTGCCCGACTGTGGGGTAGGTCTCAGCCCAGTCCAGAACAGTTTTCATTGGAGAACTAGCATTCCACACACAGCTGAGTGCATTCTTAACCTCTTCCTCCAACCCACCCTCCTCGATTAAAGAAAGCCACTCATAACTAGACTTCATAGAGAAAATTTTAGATTTTTAAATAGGTGAAATTACAACATCTTCCTCCTCACTGCACAACTTGTAGCAACTCTTGAATTCTTTCAGCTCTTGTTGTACCTCATTAGCACCATCAGAGGAAGTAGTGTTCAACTGCCATAACCATGTATAATTCACCCAAGCACCCTTATCATCCACATAAGCCAATTTGTTATCCTCCAAACTCTAGGTTATAGGAAATATGGAGGTCAATGAAAAATGTGCTAGGCATCTAGATAGCCAGAAAAGGCTTTATCACCCTTACCCATTTTGACATAAAGAAAGTTCATGAAAGATGAACCTCCCAAACCATTCATCACCTTAAACAAGTCCTTCCACTAAAGAGAATGTGTCTCCCTCAGATTAGACATTACTATATTCCATAAATTGGATGCTAGGTTACCATATCTACTTACCAAAATCCCTTTCCACAACCTGCTTTTCTCATTAACCAACCTCCAAATCCATTTAGCCACCAATGCCTTATTAAACCTCCCTAGATCTCTGATGCCTAGTCCTTCATCTGCCTTAGATCTACACACCTTACTCCAACATACTCATGATATATACTTCTTATCCTTGCATCCTGCCCAAAGGAATTTCCTCTAAATAGTTATAAGCTTTTGAATCACTTTAGAAGGAGCTTTGAATAAAGAGAGGTAGTGAATAGGTAGGGTTGTTAGGAAAAAAATTATGATAGTAGCTCTCCCTCCCATAGATAACAGCTTGCATACATTCCACCACGGGATTTCAGAATGAAATTAACTTGTGATTTCCACCAACCATTATCCCTAGGAACTTAAAAGGGAGCTCATTAATCTTGCATGACAAGAAACTTTCAGCAGCCTTCAAGAATAATTCATCCACCCTCAATACCATATAGAGAACTCTTGTTAAAGTTGATCTTCAATCCTGATACTAGTTCAAACCCCATTAGGATAGTTTTCAAGGCCCACAAGTTACTCCACTTCCCATCACACACCAATACAGTGTCATCAAGATACTGAAGCAAATTATACCTTCCACTATTTCCTATCTTAAAGTCTTCAAACATCTTTCTTTCATCAGCTCTGTTAACTAATACGGCTAAACCTTCAGCAGCAATAGAAAATAGGAAGGGTGATAGAGGATCACTCTTCCTAAGACCCTTAGACATAGCAAAATCCTGGGCAGGGCTTTCATTAACAAGCACTGACATGAAACTTTTCATAACACATCCCTCTATCCACCTCATCCATCTAACACCAAATCCCATGTCCATGTTGCACCCTAAAAATTTGCCCAACCTTATTCACTTGGTTTATGTTTCAATGTCATTAGCATTTGCATATAGAGTCATGTACATAGCTTAATCATCTGTATATCATAGCATAGTAAATCATTCAACAAGGGACCAAGCATTATTCTCCCCTTTAGAAGCCTATCAAGAGGTTGTTATCCCAATTCAATCGCATTCAAGTCATCAAGAAAGAATTTGAAAGCAGAGAGTTCAGCAGATCAAGCCTTGAGTCCATCTCCTAGCTGAGGGTATCTGAGGGTCAACAAGAGGGTTGTGAGCTGTGAGTTGAAGGCATGGAGAGTATCTAGACATTATGAGAGACTTAGAAAGTCATTTAAAGAAAGAGACAAGTCATTGATGAGAGCACAAGAGCTATAGCTGAAGGCAGTCAACTAGGGTTTCATCTGGGTTAACCCTAGGTCAACCCTAGGTCAATTGACTGATTTAAGGGGCATTCAAGTCTAGTGGAGAGATGTGGGGTTCCTAATTTGACATATAAAGAAGGATATGGAGATATGCCAAGAAGAATTCAAGAGAAATCAAAGAGAAGAGGAGTTTCTAAATTAGGGTTTCTGTGTAAAATCCCCTAGTTTAGGTCAAATTTCCAAGCAAGATAAGTCAAAATGCAAGGTTCAAATGGATCCTTGGCCAACATGGAACTTGTAGAGGATCTCAAGACCTTTAATTTGAGTGGTGGAAGACATCAAGGAGATTTATAGAACTCAAGTTATGGTCCTTGCAAGTTACAGGTCATCTGAGGTATCTGAAATTTTGTCTGTGAAAGTGACTTGACTTCCAAGCTAGTTTTACCCCTCAAGGAGATTTCAAATGAGTTTCTGGTCAACATACGAATTGTTCCTCATTGTCTTAGCTTTCTAGAATGGTATGGTATGCCTTCATATGATGTGTGGAACTCAACTTATGGTCTTGGCAAGCAAAGGGTATTTTGGTCATTTGTCAGTTATAGGTCATTTTGTAAGCAAAGGCCATATCTCCTATTTCCAAGCCTCAAATGAAAAAACTCAAAACATGAAAGTTGTTCAAAATGTGATTTTAAGTCAAGAAAGAAGGCCATGTAAGTTTGGAAATGCTTGTAACTCATGCTTGCAGAAATGACCTAAAAAGGCATAAATTTAATACATGAAATGTCCATTTTTGGGAATTTTATACTACATGGTCAAAATGAGGCAAATGACATATCATTTTGACTAGAAAACATATTTTGTGATCATTGGCATTATTAGATTTTGGATTTGAGGTCATAATTTGGGACTTGCCATAGATTGCTTATAATTCAAGTTACACATCCAACTCACATAAGGGATTAACACACAAGCTTGCAAGGCTTTTCAGCATGTTCAAAATACCATTTGGGGAGATTTTCAATTGACAATCATGGGCTGCAACAAGGAGAACTTAGACTGAACTATGCATAGCATGAAATGAAAAAGTCATGACATGAGAAACTCAATTTCTCATAGGAAGATTCCAGCTGGTTCTAGATGATTCTAACATCATCTATATATGGATTGGAGTGTGCTCAGATGCAGGGGTTAGAGAGAATTGCTGCAGAAAGAGAGATTGAAATCAAAGTTCTTCCATAGCAAGTCATTTTCCAATTCTTCATTTCTTCTCTATTCTGTTCAATTTCTTGATCTGGTTCAGTTCTATCATCATCATTGAGGGTGTGGCAATCAAAATCAGAGGGAATTCAAGTCCAAATCGTGTTCTGCATCTTGAGTTTGGCAGCTTGCAGCTTCAGATCCATTTCCAAGATTCAGAGCTTCTCAACCTTCCTTTTTGCATACAGAAGCTAGAAGATGGATCATTGAATGATTCTGGAGAAATTCAAGCATTGATTTGAAGAATTCTACCATCTGTTCATCTCATTTCACCAGGTTTGTAAATTTCTTCGTGCACATTAATTTAAGTAGAATTGATTAGAATTAGTAGGTTAGAATGGTTAGAAATCATTAGGGGAAGCTTTCTGGAAAGTTAGAGGTGATTTAGTGATGATTTTGTTAGAGGCACCATTTCTGTGTGGACCAAGAACTCCCTCGATATTGAATGATAATCTTAGTTCTTTAGGGGAAAATGATCTAGATGAAGAGAGGAGAATGCTTGTGCCTTCAATTTTGAAGATAGTGAGAATCAGTTCTTGATCTTTTCTTGGAGATAGCTATCGGGTTTAGGGTTAGAGGAGGTTTCAGTTAGTTGTGACACCATGGTTGGATTCCTGGTAAGTTTTGGAGCGGATTTGATTTTTATATGTTGGCATTCCATGGAGAATCGAGGGAGTTAGGGTATGGAGCAGTTGGTGTGTTCATCCATGGAGTTCCCTCCAAGCCCTGAACCAAGGAGGAAGACGATCTTATCACCCTCAGATCACCTTTTGACCAGTTGACTGACCTTGGATCCAACGGATGAGATTTAAATTTCGTTTGTGAGGGAAAGGCTGAGCTAGGACCAAACGCTGCGTTTCATTAATTGGGGGGTTGGGCTCAGAGCGCTATCCACACCCCCCATTTTAGTAAGCCCAATTCCTTGAACGTGTTATCCCTGCTATTCACACCCCCTCCATTTTATTTCATTTTATTTTCTTTAATTTTTTATGCATCTTCTAAAATTCATAATAAATAGCTAAATAATCATTTTCAATCCATTCTTTTTGCATTATTTTCTTTAGGATGTCTAGAAAATTCTAAAAAATAAAAATTGCATTTTATTTTTTATTTGATATTTTTCCCATATTTTCTAAATAAATGACATTTTAAATAGTTTCATTTCATGCATGATTTTGTTAATTTTTGTTCTATTAGATGCTTTAATATTTTTTGTCCATTCTTTTTAGGTTGTTTAGATTAGACATTAAACTTGTAGATTCAATTTAGTTCCCATTTTTAGAAATTAATTTTAGGTGTTTAGTGTATGTGTGAACAACATGGATAAAACTAGGGTTTTAGGTGATGACTTAGGAGATTTGATTCCTTTCCCTTAGGACTTAGGGTTTGACTAGTTTAGTTATGGGGCTATAGGGGCTATGGGTAGTTATTAGATCCCTTAGAAAAAGTCAGGATTCCCCTACTGCTATTAATATACTGTATATCTGATTGACTGGTGTGGTGTGCCCTCTGGGGATTATTGCTTGTTTGTGTGGGTATTGGGATTGTCTGGGGATTTGGGAGAGCTGAGGACTTGTGAAGATGAAGCCATTGGAGACCCAGAGATTGAAGATCAACTTCCAGAGTTGAAGAGAAGATTCTTGTTAGCAGACGCTGAGGAGACTAGGGTTTAGGAGCTAGGCAGAGCTCTAGATTAGAAAGTTTGTTTCTCAAACATGGATTGCCTTGTCTGCATCCATTCTTCTCTGTGATTCAGAGTCTCTCTAAGACACTCACCCCCTTCCTTTGGAAGGCTTGGTGATAGTGTCTAAGAGATAGAACTCTTGAGAGAAAATGTATTTTGTGTTAGAAGCAGTCTGTTCACCACCTTTGGTAGTCAACTGATTGCTTAACACCCAATCCACTCTTGTGACTGATCCCTCATCCTGGAGGTTTGAACTTGAAGAAAAGCCATTGCAGATGGAAGGCTGATGATCAAAGCCCTTGCCTGAAGGCCATGAAGATGGAGACTGATGCTTGTTGAAGCCTGTAACTGATTGGAGATTACTTGAAGCCAGATGTTGATTCAGAGCTGTTGATGCTGTTTTATTGTTGTATTTCATTTCTAATGTATTGATTGGTTTTCTGGACTGTATTATTTGATGTTTACCCTGCTGGGTTGAAAGTGAAGTCTGTTCACTTTTGCCTATTGTTTTCCAGGTTCGAGGTTGAGTGAGACTCCCTTGCCTCGCTTGTATTGCTGCATCCATGCATTTTACTGCTTTACTGTATATATCTGATATTGTTTCTGTTTCTGTTTATCCCTTAGGATCTCTGTTTCTCTCTGTGCAAGAGAGGAGCATGATAGACACTAGGTCTTAACCCATGCATGATAACATTAGGTTAGTTTGTTTCCCTTCGCAACCGTAGGTTAGAGTTCTGTCTCTTTCTTTCTCAAAACAAACAGAAAAACACCATAAAGATTTCAAACACAATAAAAGACACTTCTTCCGTAAAAGAATGTGAACTCATCAAGACGTCATTTTTGTCCTCTTGGACTGTTAATCAGAAAAACCTTTTTCAGAAGGAATAAAATCAACCAAGACAAGCTTGTGTCGTACGTGGCCCGAACTACGTTTGCTCTGATCTTTCATGCCGTGTGAAAGTACGTAGGCATAGGATGCGATATCCTAGCGAGCAACCTTCCCCTCCTTTCCCGTAGGTAGGCGAACTACGTTGACTCTGATTTCTCGTTCCAGGCGGGAATACGTAGGCATAAAGTGCGATACTTTGCCGAGTCATTTTTATTTTCGTTTTATTTTCTCTTTAACCCCTGACCTTTAGAGTAGATAGAATAACAATCCATACCCGAAAACAAGCGTGGATCCCGTCGAGTACGACGGACGTGAGGGGTGCTAATACCTTCCCCTTGCGTAACCGACTCCCGAATCCAGGTTTTGGTTGCGATGACCATACCTTTCCCGTGTTGTACGAGGTTTACTCTGAGCGTTTCCTTTCCCGTTCTGAGGGATAAATAACGCACGGTGGCGACTCTTCTGTTCAGCCGGCGCCGATTTTCGCAGTAGCGACAGCTGGCGACTCTGCTGGGGACCCAACGTCCCCTGGCTGCTAAGGACTGCGATGGTTCTTATGCATTTGGGATCCAACGTCCCTTGAGAGAGTCAATCCTAACGCTTGTTTTCCCGTCGAGGATTTTGTATGGAGTTATTTTATATTTCTAACCTTGTATTTTCAGCTTTATATATTGATTATTGTTGCTGTATCTGGGGTGTGACGGGTGTTCTGATATTGAGAGATAAGCCGGACCTGGGCTTGAGTGCACCTAGAATTAGAGTAGAAATTAGTGGGCGCCCGCTTGCTTTGCTTACTTCGGTGTCCCATGAAATCTACACTCAGACGAGGTTCCTCTGGTTGGCCTCCTGCCCCTTCCTTTGGTTGGCGTGGGTTGCTGGTTAGTTGGATTGTCGACTCTGGGGACCGATCATTTGGAAGTTGGCTAAGTGAGGCCTCTTCAGGAATTGATGATGCCACTCCTTCTGGGAATCGTATCATCAACCCTGAAAGTCTGTGACGCCGACGACCGCATAGGATGCCGTACCTTGTGCCAGTTATAGGGCCACCCACCTGTGAGGGGATTCAGGGTTATGCAGGTAACTAGACCTTCAGACCACCGGTTTGTTTCTTGATCAGGATCCGGGATATTTATGGAGGGTTCTAAGGTCTGTCAGAGACCAGTTGGTGTGTTCCGAGGTCTGTCAGAGACTATTTGGAGATGTGTTCTGAGGTCTGTCAGAGACCAGTGGGGGATGTGATCTGAGGTCTGCCAGAGACCATTCAGGTTATGATTATGAGGTCTATCAGAGACCAATATCGGAGCTTTGTTTGAGGTATATCTGAGACCAGGGCTTGAGGACTTCTGGATGGTCTATCTGAGACCTTTCTTGATTGGGTTCAGGCTATTCAGCTACAGCTTTGGTCCCTGTTGCATGTTACTTGCATTACATCACTGCATATCCATTACCATTTGCATTTCACTAACGTGTGTCTGTGCTGCAGGTGCATTTGCATTTCCCTAGTTCTAGTGCCCAGACTTCTGAGTGTTTGATCATGACTAGCTTAAGGAGAACGGTTGCTTACAAATTGCCTACGCCTGATATTGTTCCTCTACTTGGGTTGATCTCTCTTGCTGATGAGGGTGTTCGTAGGAGCTTCCGGATGAGCTATGGTAGATTATTGAGATTGGTGTGCAAACCTACAGAGGTAGAGTTAGATGGGCTGTATGCTCTGATGCAATTCTACGACCCTGCTTTGAGGTGCTTTACGTTCTCTGACTTTATTATGGGACCAACCCTGGAGGAATACGCTGAGTATGTTGAGTTGCCCGTGCAGAACCAGGTTCCATTCATTCATTATGACGCCAAGCCCAAACCGGAGGATTTGGCAAAAGCCTTGCATATTGATGCTTCTGAACTTGTGACTACTGTTTCCCGTGGAATTCCAGGCTTCTCACTTCAGTTCTTAGTTGGTAAAGCCCAGGAGTACGCTAAGAGCGGGTGCTGGGTTGCTTTCAATGCTGTGTTGGCTTTGTGCATTTATGGCATAGTTTTGTTTCCCAACATACCGGATTTTGTGGACTTCGATGCTTTCTACCTGTTTGCCGCTGGTAATCCTGTACCTACCTTACTCGGAGATCTCTACCACTCTCTGCATTATAAGAATGAGAAGGGAAGAGGGAAGAATGTTCATCTGTGTGTGCCCTTGTTGAGTATGTGGTTTGAGAGTCACCTTCCTAAGAGAAGATCTGTTGCAGAGACTACAGTCCCAGCTGGTTGGCCAGAGCGCCTGATGAGGCTATCGTCGGAAGATATGGAGTGGTTTGATCGAGACCTGTTGGGATCTGAGCTCATCTTCAGTTGCTCTGGGTACCCTAATGTGCCGTTGATAGGAAGAAAAGGGTGTATCAATTACAACCCTTCTCTATTCATTCGCCAGTTCGGATATGCACTGAAGAATCCACCTCAGGAGGAAGAAGTACAGGAATCTCTGTACTTCACAGGTGATTTGAAGGGAGAATTGCTAGCTGAGTTGCAACACGCCTGGACACGTATTAACCGCAAGGGGAAACCACTGTTAGGTAAGAACGATTGCCAGGCCTATGCACCTTACAGGGTTTGGATCCAGGAAAGAGCAAGTCAGTTATTAATGCCATTTCCAGATGTACCAATCCTTGTTCCTATTCCGGTAGCGGAGCCAACTACTGTTTCTAGGGAAGTCTATGAGCAAATTGTGAGAGAAAAAGAAGCCTTGATGAAGATCAACGAAGGGTTAGAGCAAGAGCTAGCTCAAGTACGCAGTGAGAAAAACAAGGCCGTATATGCTTTCCAACAACAGATCGAGCTGTTAAACAGGTTAGGGGCTGAGTTGACCGAGGAAAAGAAAAAGCGCGAACGTCTGGGGCAAGAGTTCAGAAGCTCCCATGACATGCTGGAAGCCAAAAAGAAAGCGCTTGACGCGGCACATCGAGAAATCTCCTCTTGCAACAAGACTTGGAATGCTACACTCACCAACAATAAGAAGAGGGAAGATAAGCTGAGGCAGCAAATCTCCGACCTCGAAGAGAAGCTGAAGTCTAGCATCAAGAAGTGTGAGGAAGAAGCGATGACCCGGTATAGTGTCCAGCATGCACTGAACAAGGCAATCAAATCCAGAGATGAAGCGGTGTCTCAGAAGCGAAAGCTAGAAGATTGCTTCGGGGAAGCCACATGGGAAGAAACTGCTGAAGACGTACGCCGTGTCCTCAAGAGGAGAAACCAGCTTGTTGAAGGGCTGCTTGATCGACCAAGCCATCCGGAAACCAAGAAGTTGCTGGAAGAGTACCAGACTTATGGGAGGATTTGATCATTTCATATAGTAACTTGCATGCTTTATTTGCATAGTGCTGACCATCACCAGGATTGTTGGTTGAGGTCATGCCTTCTTATTGCACTCTCAGTGATATTGTACTCTCGGCTTATTGATTTTCCCTGCAATATATGAGGCTTTCTATGATTCAGCTCCGATATTCCTATTGTCAACACTGTCACTGCACTGGCACCTTCACACTAGAACTGAGGGGAATGAGTTTCCCTAATGCACAGACACATCGCATTGCATTCATACTCATATTGCATCACAGGTAATCTTTGAATAGTGTCTTATCTCCTGCTCTGTACCAGGTACTTTCCAGGATTGCAGATCAACATCCGCACCGCTATTCTACCCGCACCAATTGTCGAAGAATCATGGATCAAATGCAGAGCGAGATGCAAGATGTGCGCGAGAAGCTCGCTCTCTTCATGCAGACCATGGAAGCTATAGCAAAAGGGCAGGAGAATTTGCAGGCCATGGTCCAGCCTCTATTGGCCCGAAACGCTGGTCATGGTAACGAAGATCATCAGTCTGTACGGGTCGATACTGCTCATGGAGACGGTACTCCCACGCCAGTGGCTCCGCCTGTGATCAATACACCTGTTGCTAATGTCAATAACGCTACCGCTGCTGCAAATGGTAACGTCGGAGTTGGAAATGAGACTGCTATCCATAATGTTGGGCTGGGTGATGTCAATTTGGGTGATAATCTAGGTGGCAACGGCTTTGTCAATGCTGGATTCGGATTCAACGATCAGGGATTCGATAACACTGGTAAGTATGGCTTTAATGCTCAAGGCTTTGGGCAAGATGGTTATGGCGCGACCAATCAGGGTTACGGAGGCTTTGGAAACGGAAACGGCACTGGATTTATGGCTTTTGGTCCTGCTGGAGGTGTTCAAGGGTACGACAACAGAGGCAGAGGTCCGGGAATGAATCAGATCAGAGCAGGACGTAATAATGGATATGATGGGTATGGGGCTGGAAACGGTATGTGGCAAGAAGATCAGCAGGAAGACGCCTTCTCCGGAGGAGGTTTTGAAGGGCCGATGGATGACTCCCAGAAGATCAGAATGCTGG
Organism: Lathyrus sativus; assembly: GCA_963859935.3. NCBI lineage: Eukaryota > Viridiplantae > Streptophyta > Magnoliopsida > Fabales > Fabaceae > Lathyrus > Lathyrus sativus. Next base: position 612,116,223 of record OZ012738.1, on the reverse strand, counting down.
AAGAGCAGATGAGGGGAGTCCTAAACCAAAGTGCTGTGGGATTGGACATGGCAACAATGGGTTTGGTACCTGGCTTAAGGGTGCCAATTAAATTCAAAGCTCCTGCGTTTGACAAGTATAAAGGAGATACGTGTCCAAAAGTGCATGTACGAGCTTATTACAGAAAGATGTCTGCATACTCAACTGATGAAAGAATGCTAATGCATTTCTTTCAGGATAGTCTGTCGGGCCCTTCCCTAGAGTGGTACATGGGGCTGGAGCCAACTGATATCAAGACGTGGAAGCAATTAGCAGAGGCATTTGTAGCCCATTACAAGTATAACAGCAACTTGGCACCCAATCGGGTCCAGTTGGCCGGGCTGTCGCAAAAGAAGGGGGAGAGCTTCAAAGAGTACGGGCAAAGGTGGCGCGATATGGCTGCCAGGGTCCGTCCTCCGGTAGAAGATAAGGAAATGAATGACATGTTTGTCGGCACATTCACAGGTCTGTTTCATGATATGCTGTTTCATACGTCTCTGGCCAGTTTTTCAGACCTGATTCTGATGGGGGAAAAGATTGAACGTAATATTAAGCAAGGAAAGTTCCAAGTCGAAGAATCAACTGCATCTGGCAGTAATAGGAAAGCTTATGGTGGGCGCCGTCAGGGCGAGGCAAGTGCCGTATTTGGAGGCCGAGGCCGAGGCCGAGGCAGGGGACGAGGTCAATATCGTCAGCCGCAGCAAGTGGCGAGTGTTACTATCCCGTATCAACAGCAACCACTCCAGCAACTACAACCGGTTCAGCAGCAGCCAATGCAACAGCAGCAGCAGCCTCAGCAGGGGGCACAGCAGGCTCAGCGAAGATTCCAGGGTAGTAAACCCAGAAGAGTGTTTGAGAAGCCTCCCTCGACATATGCTGATTTGTTGCAGACATTGTTGGGATTGAATCTAGTAGAGAAAAGAACTCTGGCACCGATAACGGGAGCTCCCCCGTTTGGGTACGGTGCAAGCAGGCACTGCGAGTTTCATTCTGGGGCTTCGGGCCACGATATAGAAGGTTGCCATGCTTTTAAGCACGTTGTGCAGGATCTTTTGGACAATAAGACTATCAGTTTCGGAACGGCAGGTCCGAATATAGTGCAGAAACCCATGCCTAATCACGCGGCTAACGCCATTCTGACTGAGGAAGGGTTAAATCTGATTATGAATGTCGATGATTTAAAAACGCCGCTGAGCGAGATAAAGAGCCGACTGTTACAGGGGGGTGTTTACCCGGGATGTAACGAGTATTGCTTAGAATGTTGGACCCTAGCTGGGGGGTGTGATGATTTGAAGAAAGGCATTCAGGCTTTAATTGATGGAGGTACATTGCAGTTTGATCAGGCAGCCACTGAAGAACCCGCGGGGGCAGTAGCAGATAATCAGAATGATGTGGCCACTGTGACGATTCCCCGGAAGACGATCACTATTGCAGCACCAGCTCAGCGCCCTCCGATCACCATAACTAAGGCCGGGCCAATCCCGTATGAGAACACGAAAGCAGTCCCGTGGTCATATGGGTTGGAAGTGTACTGTGACGGGATAAAAATTGATGTTAATAAGCAGCCAGCCGAGACTGTGGATAACGTTGTTGGTTCGGGAGGTATGACGAGGAGTGGCCGGATCTTTATATCTCCCGAAGTGGAGGCTGAAAGACTAGCGAAAGGAAAAGGGAAAGTGGTTGAAAATGTTCCGGTGCAAACAAGTGAAAAAGAAGCAGCATCGAAGGATGTAGAAGAGTTCATGCGCTTGATTCGAAAAAGTGATTATAAGATTGTGGAGCATCTGCAGCAGACACCGTCCAAAATATCTATCCTGTCATTGCTGTTGTGTTCGGAAGCTCACAGAAACGCTTTGCTGAAAGTCCTGGACACTTCTTTTGTACCCCAAGACGTCTCCGTAAATCAGCTAGAAGGAGTATTGGCACATGTGAATGCAGGCCACAGCTTGGGCTTTACCGACTTTGACTTGACTCCGAAAGGGAGAGATCATAATATGGCATTACACGTATCTGTTGAGTGTAGAGGATCAGTAATGTCGCACGTCTTGGTTGACACCGGGTCATCTTTGAATGTGTTACCCAAGAAGGCAATGATGAAGCTGGATGTTAGAGGAATTTTGTGTACACCCAGTGATTTGGTAGTCAGAGCATTCGACGGCACGCGGAGAACAGTCTTTGGATCAATCACATTGCCTCTACAGGTGGGGCCGGAAGTGTTTGCCACTGAGTTTTATATCATGGATATACAGCCTGCGTACAGTTGTTTGCTGGGAAGACCCTGGATTCATGGAGCAGGGGCAGTCACGTCCACCCTGCATCAGAAGTTAAAATATATGGTCGGAGACAGCGTAGTCACCGTGTGCGGAGAGGAGGACATCCTGGTCAGCCATCTGTCGTCATTTAAATATGTGGAAGTCGACGGAGAGATCCACGAAACACCATGCCAGGCATTCGAAGGTTTGCGCATCAAGGACAAAGGTCCCGGGCTGAGCAAAGTGCCAGAGATAGCTGTCTCATCGTATAAGGAAGCTCAAGCTCTAGTAGAAGCAGGAGAAGCCAAGGGCTGGGGCAAAGTGCTGGACATTCCTGTGAAGATGGACCGGTTCGGGCTGGGGTACCAACCGTCGTCATCAACTCCTTCCGTGGGGGCACCCCATTTCAGAAGGCCAATCACCATCTCTGCCAGTGGAGTATGTCACGAAACTGTCAATGCTGCTTCAGAGTCTGATGAAGGAGACAGCGACTGTGATATGGATGCCTGGATTCAGCCAAGCACGCCGGGACAAGGACTGTGCAACTGGTCTATTCAGGAGCTTGTTCCTGTGACTTTTAAACAGTAATGCTTTGCTTTATTAATTGTTGAATAATCTGATGTCTTGCCCGGGGCATCAGGATTTGCTTAGGGCTGTGTTGTTATAAACATTGCGTGTTAATCATTAAATAAATGACGTTTTTCATGTGCAAATACTGTAATCCCTGTCTTTCTTGTTTTATATTTTTCAATAAAATGGCAACGTGGTTATTCGCTTTATACGCATTTTGAAGCACTTAACCATTCCTTTTGCAGGATAACATTTTCAGATGACATCCATGAACCACCTATGACTCGTCCCGACTTCGATCACCCGGTATTCCAGGCCGAAGAAGAGGTTGTCGAAGATAGCGACGTTCCTGAAGAACTGTCTTGGTTAGTAAAGCAAGAGGAAAGAGCCATTCTGCCTCACGATGAGGTTATCGAAATTATCAACTTGGGGTCGGAAGGGGTTGAGAAAAATATTCGTATTGGAGCCGCACTGCAGAGTGATGTCAAGCGAAGACTGGTTGAAATGCTCCAAGAGTATAGTGATGTATTCGCTTGGTCGTATGAGGATATGCCAGGGCTCGATACAGATATGGTTGTGCATCGCCTGCCACTGAAAGAAGATTGCCCGCCGGTCAAACAAAAACTTCGCAGAACTCGACCAGATATGGCAGTGAAGATCAAAGAGGAAGTCCAAAAACAGTGGGACGCTGGTTTCCTGGCTGTGACAAAGTATCCCTCATGGGTTGCCAACATCGTACCAGTGCCAAAGAAGGATGGCAAGGTTCGAATGTGCGTAGACTATAGAGATTTGAATAAAGCAAGCCCAAAAGACGATTTTCCACTTCCTCACATTGACGTGTTAGTTGATAATACTGCTCAATACTCCGTGTTCTCCTTCATGGATGGTTTTTCAGGCTATAATCAGATTAAAATGGCGCCAGAGGATATGGAGAAGACCACTTTCATAACGCCTTGGGGAACATTTTGCTACAAAGTGATGCCCTTTGGTTTGAAAAATGCTGGGGCAACATATCAGCGTGCGATGACGACTCTTTTCCATGATATGATGCATAAAGAGATCGAAGTTTATGTTGACGATATGATTGCCAAATCCCAGACGGAGGAAGAGCATCTGGTGAATCTGCTGAAGTTATTTAAAAGACTTAGGAAGTTCAGGCTGAGGCTGAATCCTAACAAATGCACCTTCGGGGTGAGATCGGGTAAGCTCCTGGGGTTTATCGTAAGCGAAAGAGGAATAGAGGTCGATCCTGCTAAAATAAAAGCGATTCAAGAAATGCCGGCGCCTAAAACAGAGAAAGAGGTGCGCGGGTTTTTAGGGAGATTGAACTACATTGCCCGGTTCATATCTCACCTAACTGCTACGTGCGAACCATTATTCAAGCTGTTGAAGAAAGATCAAGCAGTAACGTGGAACGAAAATTGTCAAAAGGCGTTCGATAAAATAAAGCAGTATTTGCAGGAGCCTCCTATTCTAATACCCCCAGTGGCAGGTAGACCCTTGATAATGTATTTGACGGTTCTTGAGGGAAGCATGGGTTGTGTTCTCGGTCAACACGACGAGACGGGGAGAAAGGAGCATGCGATCTATTACCTGAGTAAGAAATTTACAGACTGCGAATCTCGATATTCAATGCTGGAGAAAACTTGTTGCGCGCTAGCCTGGGCCGCCAAGCGTTTGCGGCAGTATATGCTGAATCATACAACCATGCTCATCTCGAAGATGGATCCTATCAAATATGTATTTGAAAAGCAGGCGTTGTCAGGTAGAATTGCCCGTTGGCAGATGGTCTTGACGGAATATGATATTCAATACGTCTCGCAAAAGGCTATAAAGGGGAGTGTGCTGTCTGAGTATCTGGCGGAGCAGCCTATTGAAGAGTACCAATCGATGAGGTTTGATTTTCCTGACGAGGATATCATGTACCTAAAGATGAAAGATTGTGAAGAGCCATTGCCAGACGAGGGACCAGAGTTGGGGTCCAAATGGAAGATGATATTCGACGGAGCCGTGAATGCTTACGGTAGCGGAATAGGGGCAATCATCACCACGCCACACGGGTCGCACATCCCGTTTACTGCCCGATTGACCTTTGCCGTTACCAACAACGAGGCCGAATACGAAGCTTGTATAATGGGGCTTGAAGAAGCCATTGATTTGCGAATCAAACATCTAGACGTATACGGAGACTCAGCTCTGGTAGTGAATCAGATAAAAGGGGAATGGGAGACACGTCAGCCCAACTTGATACATTACATGAATTATGCAAGGAGATTGTTGCCTTTCTTCGACAAAATTGAATTGCATCACGTACCGCGGGCAGAAAATCAAATGGCTGACGCCCTTGCCACTTTGTCTTCCATGTACAAGGTCAACTTCTGGAACGAAGCTCCCCAAGTCACTATCTCACGGTTGGACAGGCCAGCTTATGTATTTGCTATTGATGAAGCATCTGATGATAAACCGTGGTATTTCAATATCCTTAATTTCCTGAAGAATAAAGAGTATCCGGCTGGGGCATCCAGTCAAGATCAGAAGACTCTCAGGAGATTAGCGGGTAATTTCTACTTGAATCCGGATGGCGTCTTATACAGAAGAAACCACGATTTGGTGTTGTTGCGTTGTGTAGACGAGAAAGAGGCAAAGCTTCTCATGGAGGAAATACACTAAGGTACCTTTGGTACGCATGCTGGTGGACATGCTATGACGAGAAAACTGCTGCGGGCAGGTTATTTTTGGCTGACTATGGAGACTGACTGTTTCAAGTTCGCGAGGAAGTGCCACAAGTGCCAAATCTATGCTGACAAGATCCATGTGCCTCCAAGTCCTCTAAATGTGATGTCATCGCCTTGGCCATTTTCAATGTGGGGAATCGATATGATTGGAAAGATCGAGCCGACAGCTTCTAACGGGCATCGGTTCATCCTAGTAGCAATCGATTATTTCACCAAGTGGGTGGAAGCGGCGTCATACGCAAATGTAACGAAGCAAGTGGTGGCCAGATTCATCAAGAGAGATATCATTTGCCGATATGGGATTCCCGAGCGGATAATCACAGATAATGGTTCAAATCTGAACAACAAAATGATGAAGGAGCTCTGCCAGAATTTCAAGATCGAACATCACAACTCCTCTCCTTACCGACCCAAGATGAATGGCGCTGTTGAGGCGGCCAATAAGAATATCAAGAAGATTGTTCAGAAAATGGTAGTGACCTATAAAGATTGGCACGAGATGCTGCCTTTCGCTTTGCACGGTTATCGTACGACGGTACGCACATCAACCGGGGCAACTCCGTTCTCGTTGGTATACGGAATGGAAGCGGTATTACCATTAGAGGTTGAGATCCCTTCTCTGAGGGTATTGCGAGACGTTCAGCTGGACGAGGCAGAATGGGTAAAAGACAGGTTGAATCAATTGAGTTTGATGGATGAGAAGAGGCTAGCTTCTCTAGCATATGGTCGTTTGTACCAGAGCCGAATGAAGAAAGCGTACGACAAGAAGATACATCCGTGAAGCTTTCAGACGGGCGACCTTGTGCTGAAAAGGATTCTCCCGCCACAAGCAGATCACAGGGGCAAGTGGACCCCCAACTACGAAGGGCCATACGTCGTCAGTAAAGTCTTTTCAGGAGGAGCGTTGTTGTTGTCCACCATGGATGGAGAAGACTTCATGTCACCTGTGAATTCGGACGCAGTTAAAAAATACTTTGCTTAAAATAGACCCGCTGGACAGAAAAAGAGAGTCCAGGCAAAAATGGTGCATCCTGGCGAACCAAAAACAGAATGAAAGGTTCGGGCAAAAGTTAGGGATAAAATTGAAAAAATGTACACCCGCGAAGTTGAAAACCTACACTGGGCGGCTTCGGCAAAAAAGGGTATCCCGGTGAACTGAAAACCCGTAAAGGGCGGTTCACGCAAAAGTTAGGGATTTGAAAAGCAAATGACTGCGGTCCGAGTTTGATAATTGCGATAAGCATCAATGCGGGAGAATACGGTTGAGGAGCCGATTATCGGATACAGTCTCTTCAGAAGTGGGGATACCGGGAAAGTATTAGAGTCAGATGAGTCATAGGAGGATCAGTTCGTGGTGTTCATCTGCATCCCGTTGCCGACATGTGTACAAATTTAAGTTGTCAATATTTATGCTTCTTGTGCATACTTGTCTACTTGTATATTTGCTTTGTGTAGCTTCCTCATTTCAGGAGTTACATCCCGTGTACAAAACTCCGCCCATTCAGGGGCCCAATCAATAAAATACGTTATTCAGTACTTGATGTTGGTTCTTTACTGTTTTGTGCATGATAAAGCGCCTAAGTTTACTGAAACTAGCATGTGTATAACCACTGGCCCTTGCCAACGATTGCTAAAGCTTTGAATTAACTGAAAATAACGTCACTAACCTGAATCGATTTGGTCGTATAGGCTTGTCTTGGCTTGTTTGTGTGGTTGCAGGTCTCATAACCGTACGAGGAAGATGATCAAAGGTTGCGATAACGGAAGACTTGATCTCCACGCAGGTCATGCATGATCTCACTGGAGAAGTATCAAATTCCCCAGCCAGTCGTAGCCTATCCAGGAGGCATGTTCCAACAAAGCCATTTATTCTCAGCAGAATTGGCAATTCCAAGATTATAAGGCAGGGGTGAGCTGTATCCAGGCAGTTCGCCTTTCCCCGCAGAGTCATTTACTCTCTCCCAGGGGAGTCGGTTGATTTTCCCAAGAGAATCATCCCATCCCTAGCGGAATTCTCTTTTCAGCAAGTGTTCTTTCCTCCCAGCAGGAACTCGAAGATTAAGACTCTCCCCAGCAGGGTTGGTGAAGGGTCCTGTCATTTGTTTTGTCCGGGACGCCGTGTAATATCAGTTCATGCTCCAGCAGAAAGTCCGATCGTACTGTGCACGTCTGTTATCCCCCAGCAGAGTTATATCCTCCAACAGGGTGCTACTTCAACAGGGCGTTTGGTTTGAGTTCCCAATTTCCCAGCTGAGTCGACTTCACTCTTACAGCATTTATTTTGCTGGAATAATTCTGTAGCACCTGGCTATCCCCAGCGGAGTTGGCATTATCTTCAGCATTTATTTTGCTGAAGCAGTTCCTGTATCCCAGCAGGTGGGGAGAGCACTTGCTCAAATGAACTACCAAACACTCAAGATCTCGGCATGAGATATTCAATGATAATGTCAGTTTCGGCAGTATTCCCCACAGAGTTACCAGGATAAGTCTCTCTTTATTCCCAAGCAGAGTTATTTGTCATCAAAAGGTTTCATGAACCAGAATTTCAGAAGTGGCCTCCGGGCATAAGAACAGGCATCCGGTAGTTTGGTTTCCAGATATCCCCAGTAGAGTCCGCCTCAAAGTCGCTGTCACGTCAGTGCTAAGAAGTTTGTGGGTCGGGACCAATGAAGAAGTGAGTCCTGACGTGGACAAGTTGTATTTCCCCAGCGGGTCGAAGATGCCTGAGTCCTGACGTGGACAAATCAAGACGAAAAATGGTTTCCTTACGTGGAAAGACGAGTTTATTCCTTACGTGGAAAGATTGAGTCCTTACGCGGACATATCAAGATTGATTCCTGACGTGGAAAGAAAGAGATTATTCCTGACGTGGAAGAGTTTAGTCCTGACGCGGACAGATCAAAGAAGTTATTCCTAACGTGGAAGAAGAAGGTAGATTCCTTACGTGGAGAGTTTAGTCCTGACGTGGACGGAAAGAAGAAACGGTATTCCTTACGTGGAAAGAAGAAGCATTCCTAACGTGGAAAGAAAGATTGATATAGTATTCCTCACGTGGAAAGATTGGGGTTCCTTACGTGGAAAATTTGTGATTCCTAACGTGGAAAAAGAAAGAGTCCTTACGTGGACAAAGCAAAAGAAGACGTATTCCTTACGTGGAAGAGTTTGACAAAGCAGAGAAAAGTCACCCCTGACGGGGAAAAGCGATGTATTCCTTACGTGGAAAGGTGAGTCCTAACATGGACAGTATTATTCCTAACGTGGAACGGTTATTCCTTACGTGGAAAGGTGAGTCCTAACGTGGACGGTGGTATTCCTAATGTGGAAGAGTTTATTCCTAACGTGGACGATTTATCTCTGACGAGAAGGCAGACGAGCCGTCCCCAGCAAAGTTGTTGAAGTTTTTTCCGAGTTGACAGCAGATAGAGTCCTGACGTGGACAAGCAAAGGACGAAGTTTCCGATAATTCAATCTTTTTCAGGATGATGAGAAGAATCCCCAGCACGGTCGCACGAGATCAGTGGGTTGCCGTAACAGTTAAATTCAGCTGATGAATGTCGTTCCCCAAGCAGGAGCACAGGTTATTTCTGCGGTTGGCAAATTTCTGGTTTCACTGGTATTCAACCGTCTCGTACCGCGAATGTCTGAAGGCTCCGGGCTCTTCACCCAATCGGGTCCAAGTCGCTTGAATAGGGGCAGCTGTTGCACCCTAAAAATTTGCCCAGCCTTATTCACTTGGTTTATGTTTCAATGTCATTAGCATTTGCATATAGAGTCATGTACATAGCTTAATCATCTGTATATCATAGCATAGTAAATCATTCAACAAGGGACCAAGCATTATTCTCCCCTTTAGAAGCCTATCAAGAGGTTGTTATCCCAATTCAATCGCATTCAAGTCATCAAGAAAGAATTTGAAAGCAGAGAGTTCAGCAGATCAAGCCTTGAGTCCATCTCCTAGCTGAGGGTATCTGAGGGTCAACAAGAGGGTTGTGAGCTGTGAGTTGAAGGCATGGAGAGTATCTAGACATTATGAGAGACTTATAAAGTCATTTAAAGAAAGATACAAGTCATTGATGAGAGCACAAGAGCTATAGCTGAAGGCAGTCAACTAGGGTTTCATCTGGGTTAACCCTAGGTCAACCCTAGGTCAATTGACTGATTTAAGGGGCATTCAAGTCTAGTGGAGAGATGTGGGGTTCCTCATTTGACATATAAAGAAGGATATGGAGATATTCCAAGAAGAATTCAAGAGAAATCAAAGAGAAGAGGAGTTTCTAAATTAGGGTTTCTGTGTAAAATCCCCTAGTTTAGGTCAAATTTCCAAGCAAGATAAGTCAAAATGCAAGGTTCAAATGGATCCTTGTCCAACATGGAACTTGTAGAGGATCTCAAGACCTTTAATTTGAGTGGTGGAAGACATCAAGGAGATTTGTAGAACTCAAGTTATGGTCCTTGCAAGTTACAGGTCATCTGAGGTATCTGAAATTTTGTTTGTGAAAGTGACTTGACTTCCAAGCTAGTTTTACCCCTCAAGGAGATTTCAAATGAGTTTCTGGTAAACATAAGAATTGTTCCTCATTGTCTTAGCTTTCTAGAATGGTATGGTATGACTTCATATGATGTGTGGAACTCAACTTATGGTCTTGGCAAGCAAAGGGTATTTTGGTCATTTGTCAGTTATAGGTCATTTTGTAAGCAAAGGCCATATCTCCTATTTCCAAGCCTCAAATGAAAAAACTCAAAACATGAAAGTTGTTCAAAATGTGATTTTAAGTCAAGAAAGAAGGCCATGTAAGTTTGGAAATGCTTGTAACTCATGCTTGCAGAAATGACCTAAAAAGGCATAAATTTAATACATGAAATGTCCATTTTTGGGAATTTTATACTACATGGTCAAAATGAGGCAAATGACATATCATTTTGACTAGAAAACATATTTTGTGATCATTGGCATTATTAGATTTTGGATTTGAGGTCATAATTTGGGACTTGCCATAGATTGCTTATAATTCAAGTTACACATCCAACTCACATAAGGGATTAACACACAAGCTTGCAAGGCTTTTCAGCATGTTCAAAATACCATTTGGGGAGATTTTCAATTGACAATCATGGGCTGCAACAAGGAGAACTTAGACTGAACTATGCATAGCATGAAATGAAAAAGTCATGACATGAGAAACTCAATTTCTCATAGGAAGATTCCAGCTGGTTCTAGATGATTCTAACATCATCTATATATGGATTGGAGTGTGCTCAGATGCAGGGGTTAGAGAGAATTGCTGCAGAAAGAGAGATTGAAATCAAAGTTCTTCCATAGCAAGTCATTTTCCAATTCTTCATTTCTTCTCTATTCTGTTCAATTTCTTGATCTGGTTCAGTTCTATCATCATCATTGAGGGTGTGGCAATCAAAATCAGAGGGAATTCAAGTCCAAATCGTGTTCTGCATCTTGAGTTTGGCAGCTTGCAGCTTCAGATCCATTTCCAAGATTCAGAGCTTCTCAACCTTCCTTTTTGCATACAGAAGCTAGAAGATGGATCATTGAATGATTCTGGAGAAATTCAAGCATTGATTTGAAGAATTCTACCATCTGTTCATCTCATTTCACCAGGTTTGTAAATTTCTTCGTGCACATTAATTTAAGTAGAATTGATTAGAATTAGTAGGTTAGAATGGTTAGAAATCATTAGGGGAAGCTTTCTGGAAAGTTAGAGGTGATTTAGTGATGATTTTGTTAGAGGCACCATTTCTGTGTGGACCAAGAACTCCCTCGATATTGAATGATAATCTTAGTTCTTTAGGGGAAAATGATCTAGATGAAGAGAGGAGCATGCTTGTGCCTTCAATTTTGAAGATAGTGAGAATCAGTTCTTGATCTTTTCTTGGAGATAGCTATCGGGTTTAGGGTTAGAGGAGGTTTCAGTTAGTTGTGACACCATGGTTGGATTCCTGGTAAGTTTTGGAGCGGATTTGATTTTTATATGTTGGCATTCCATGGAGAATCGAGGGAGTTAGGGTATGGAGCAGTTGGTGTGTTCATCCATGGAGTTCCCTCCAAGCCCTGAACCAAGGAGGAAGACGATCTTATCACCCTCAGATCACCTTTTGACCAGTTGACTGACCTTGGATCCAACGGATGAGATTTAAATTTCGTTTGTGAGGGAAAGGCTGAGCTAGGACCAAACGCTGCGTTTCATTAATTGGGGGGTTGGGCTCAGAGCGCTATCCACACCCCCCATTTTAGTAAGCCCAATTCCTTGAACGTGTTATCCCTGCTATTCACACCCCCTCCATTTTATTTCATTTTATTTTCTTTTATTTTCTTTAATTTTTTATGCATCTTCTAAAATTCATAATAAATAGCTAAATAATCATTTTCAATCCATTCTTTTTGCATTATTTTCTTTAGGATGTCTAGAAAATTCTAAAAAATAAAAATTGCATTTTATTTTTTATTTGATATTTTTCCCATATTTTCTAAATAAATGACATTTTAAATAGTTTCATTTCATGCATGATTTTGTTAATTTTTGTTCTATTAGATGCTTTAATATTTTTTGTCCATTCTTTTTAGGTTGTTTAGATTAGACATTAAACTTGTAGATTCAATTTAGTTCCCATTTTTAGAAATTAATTTTAGGTGTTTAGTGTATGTGTGAACAACATGGATAAAATTAGGGTTTTAGGTGATGACTTAGGAGATTTGATTCCTTTCCCTTAGGACTTAGGGTTTGACTAGTTTAGTTATGGGGCTATAGGGGCTATGGGTAGTTATTAGATCCCTTAGAAAAAGTCAGGATTCCCCTACTGCTATTAATATACTGTATATCTGATTGACTGGTGTGGTGTGCCCTCTGGGGATTATTGCTTGTTTGTGTGGGTATTGGGATTGTCTGGGGATTTGGGAGAGCTGAGGACTTGTGAAGATGAAGCCATTGGAGACCCAGAGATTGAAGATCAACTTCCAGAGTTGAAGAGAAGATTCTTGTTAGCAGACGCTGAGGAGACTAGGGTTTAGGAGCTAGGCAGAGCTCTAGATTAGAAAGTTTGTTTCTCAAACATGGATTGCCTTGTCTGCATCCATTCTTCTCTGTGATTCAGAGTCTCTCTAAGACACTCACCCCCTTCCTTTGGAAGGCTTGGTGATAGTGTCTAAGAGATAGAACTCTTGAGAGAAAATGTCTTTTGTGTTAGAAGCAGTCTGTTCACCACCTTTGGTAGTCAACTGATTGCTTAACACCCAATCCACTCTTGTGACTGATCCCTCATCCTGGAGGTTTGAACTTGAAGAAAAGCCATTGCAGATGGAAGGCTGATGATCAAAGCCCTTGCCTGAAGGCCATGAAGATGGAGACTGATGCTTGTTGAAGCCTGTAACTGATTGGAGATTACTTGAAGCCAGATGTTGATTCAGAGCTGTTGATGCTGTTTTATTGTTGTATTTCATTTCTAATGTATTGATTGGTTTTCTGGACTGTATTATTTGATGTTTACCCTGCTGGGTTGAAAGTGAAGTCTGTTCACTTTTGCCTATTGTTTTCCAGGTTCGAGGTTGAGTGAGACTCCCTTGCCTCGCTTGTATTGCTGCATCCATGCATTTTACTGCTTTACTGTATATATCTGATATTGTTTCTGTTTCCGTTTATCCCTTAGGATCTCTGTTTCTCTCTGTGCAAGAGAGGAGCATGATAGACACTAGGTCTTAACCCATGCATGATAACATTAGGTTAGTTTGTTTCCCTTCGCAACCGTAGGTTAGAGTTCTGTCTCTTTCTTTCTCAAAACAAACAGAAAAACACCATAAAGATTTCAAACACAATAAAAGACACTTCTTCCGTAAAAGAATGTGAACTCATCAAGACGTCATTTTTGTCCTCTTGGACTGTTAATCAGAAAAACCTTTTTCAGAAGGAATAAAATCAACCAAGACAAGCTTGTGTCGTACGTGGCCCGAACTACGTTTGCTCTGATCTTTCATGCCGTGTGAAAGTACGTAGGCATAGGATGTGATATCCTAGCGAGCAACCTTCCCCTCCTTTCCCGTAGGTAGGCGAACTACGTTGACTCTGATTTCTCGTTCCAGGCGGGAATACGTAGGCATAAAGTGCGATACTTTGCCGAGTCATTTTTATTTTCGTTTTATTTTCTCTTTAACCCCTGACCTTTAGAGTAGATAGAATAACAATCCATACCCGAAAACAAGCGTGGATCCCGTCGAGTACGACGGACGTGAGGGGTGCTAATACCTTCCCCTTGCGTAACCGACTCCCGAATCCAGGTTTTGGTTGCGATGACCATACCTTTCCCGTGTTGTGCGAGGTTTACTCTGAGCGTTTCCTTTCCCGTTCTGAGGGATAAATAACGCACGGTGGCGACTCTTCTGTTCAGCCGGCGCCGATTTTCGCAGTAGCGACAGTCCAGAATGATGCTTCTAAGAAAGGTCCAGTCAACACAATCATAGGCTTTGGAAAAATCCACCTTAAGAAACGAACAACTCTTTCTTTGTCTCTTAGCATAATCTATTATCTCATTCATCACAAGCACACCATCTAATAATTGTATTTCTTTTATAAAGGTAGTTTATGATTTAGATACGATTATTCCTATGATGGACTTGATGCTATTAGCTAACAATTTAGATATCACCTTATAGATACTACCTATTAAACATATAGGTCTATATTCATCTAAACATTAGGGTGATCAAGCTTAGGGATTAAGACCAAAAAAGAATAAGACATCACCTTTGGTAAGTATCCATCTTCATAAAACTCCCTGATGCAATTGATTATGACTTTACAACCACTTTCCAACACTTTAAAAAAAAATTAAGATCGAATCCATCAGGTCCAGGGCTTCTATCACCATTACTGTTGAAAATGGCCTCCTTTATCTCCTCACTTTCAAAAGGCTTCTCCAACCAGATATTATCCTCCAAAGACAGTTTCTTCACAAGATTGTCTCCAAGTCTTGGCCTAGTATACTGCTTGGATTGGAACTTTGTTTCAAAGTGATTCTTGACAGCATCCTTGACTAATGCTACCTCCTTTACCAAGCCCTCATCCAGATGTATTAAAGTGATCATGTTCCTTCTGTTTTTATGTTTAATAGTAGCATGAAATAATTTAGAGTTTTGATCTCTTTCCACAATCCACTTGGTTCTAGCCTTCTACTGCAAAATGCTTTCTTTTATTCTCATATTCTTCCACATCTCATTGTCTGCCTCTATAGTCCTACGCATATCTAGGTTTCTATTTGTGCCATCTCCAGCCACCAAAGCCATTTCAACCTCATTTATAATTTCTATGTTCTCTTCTATTTTAGTATTCATCCAACCAAATACCTTACTATTCCACCATCTCAGCCTATTCCTTAAATTCTGTAACTTTTTGGATATGACATAAAGTGCCTTCCCACTGACTTCGTATTCCTTCCAGACATCTCTCACAAATGAATGAAACTCTGGATTCTCATACCAGTAGTTCAACATTTTGAATAGTTTTGGCCCTCAATTGATGTTTCTAGCAGAAATCCACTGGCCTATGATCTGATACATCCCTGCTCCCCCCTTTTGGACCACAGTATTCCAACCTTGTAATAGACCTGGAGATATAATAAATCTATCTAATCTATTGCAACAACCTCCATTGGAATTAAACCGGGTAAATTTGCATCCGTTGATAGGTAAATCTATGCATTCCATCAACTCTATAAATTCCCCAAGTTCCTCCATCTCCAATCTACTATGTCCCCCTCTACCAAACTTCTCCTCAACATTTTTAATGGCATTAAAATCTTCACTCAAAGTACATTCTTCCTCACCGAATCTTCCTTTGAGTTCTAAAATTTCACTCCACATACTCCTTTTCTCAAACAAGATGCATGATAAATATACATTAATAAAGTAACAGTTTTTGCCCTTCCATGAATAATTTAATCCTAGATAACCATTTCCTCTAAAGCTACTTATATGATCCATCGCACCCTTTCTCCAAGTAGTGAAAATGCCCCTATAGAATCCAAAGCAGACCAGAGACAATCTATGTTACCCCAGATGCTTTGGACCAATTTATCATTCATTTTACAGCTTTTCATTTCTTGAATAAAGTAAATGCCATCCCCTTCTTTTGTTAAACAACTTCTAATTTGTTTCCTCTTAACCAAGCTACCACACCGTCTTATGTTATATGTTACTATATTTATGACTTACCTCTTTCAACCTCCCTCTTGGAATTGCATTTTTCTCTGGCTTCAATATCCAAATCTCTAATTATCTTCTCAAAGACTTCATCATCTTCATCTCCTTCTATTCCAAGTCTCTTAATAGCTTCCCACACCTTTGTCGGGACATCATCAAGTCTCTTCTTAACTCTGGAGTTGCCTTGTTTGACCTCTAAGTCTTCAGTTGACTCACAACAAAGCACAGACCCTTCCGAGTATCTAGATATTGAGTCTGATACCCTAGTATCCTTAGATGACTGATGAGTAAGATTGGAAGGAATCAACATAGAAGGAAATGTTGAAGGAACTGGCTTATCATGATTGTCAAGATGTATGAGAGAGAGAAAAAAGAATGATTGTCCTCCAATAATTTTTTCTTCCTGCATTTGGTTATGCTCGATGGGTCAAAATTTCTAAGCCCAAGGTCTATATTTTAGACAAGCCCATTTTGAATATCAATACCACCCAGTAGCCCAACATCGTTGTGACATCCAATGCTGCCCATAACTTTATGTTGTCTTCCATTATGGACACTTCTGACAAGCATGTTGATTCTACCAAACCTATCACCTTCACCTTCTATATGATTAAACATTAGCTTTTTCAATTTAAATATTTTGATGTCTATTTTCATCCTACTATCACTAGCAGCAGCATCATTAATACACATTAACTCCTTTCCCACGCTAAGCATCTCAGATTGCCCACGTGTCCTGACATTTGCTAGAAAAACATTTTCCATATTTCCACTACTTTATTCTTAGAAATTTTAACAACTGCTTCAGTAGCTAGACAATCAGTAATTATTTCTTTTCGGTCGTCCACATGTTCATCTTCCATTTCCTCTTCCGACTCTTCTTCACCCGTATCGGTGTCGGAATTATGACTTTCATAGCTATCCACACTATTTTCTTTCTCCAGATTATATATTCTCATAGAACCGTGTGAATCCTCCACTAGCTTGATTTTGTATATTCTACCATTAACCTCCAGATTGAACACTTTGTTGAGATTCAGTTCATATTTGGTTCTAACCAAAACACGAGCTACATCCAAATTAACTTGTTTCTCCGTATCTAAGTCAACTTTCACAAAAACTCCAACCCTGACCGTGAGGAATTTGAAGAAGTTGGAACTCTATACATGGCAAGGTAAGCCATAACAACGAACCTAGGTGAGTCTTTTCATGTCAACATCATCTAGAGACCACGTATGAATGTCTGTGAACCATTTGGAAATCCAGGCTTCTTCTTCCTTGATCAACCTAGTAATCTCTCCTGGAGGTATATTCTTCTAATATGCATATGTTTGCATCTAGAGGGGTAGTTTTTATGTGAAAGAAACCTTCCATATGACCCTCTGAACTTCATATGTGGTCCTCGGGTCTTCCATAATCCCCATATATGCCCTTTCAAACCTGATTATTTCTTCTTTCTCAACATTAAACATTAAATGCGCAAAATATGGTTTATCTCCCGTCATAATTTGTCCTTTAGCTATCTTGTACACTCCATTGTCTCTTCCATTTCCTGAAGTTACTTATGCATATGAAGGCCCAAAAGTCTTGTGCTCCCTGAACTAATTAGCTAATCTAGGGGGTCTTCCAACCAAACTCCTTTTGTTATCCAGCTTTTGACCTACTTGAATCTTGTTGTGTTCTTTGTATCTTTGAAACCTCGATACATTAGTGAATATCTTAGTGCCATTAATCTCTATGTTATCAAGTTTAATTGTAAGAATATGTTCATCTTGTACTTGTTTGAATCGGACAAAGCCATACCTCTTGCCTCATTTGTCCCTTCTTTCTAGAATAAGTACCTCAACAACCATTCCACAATCTTTAAAAATGTCAAACATATGTTTTGCTTCATGAGTGTCTGGGAATTCTGTGAAGAATATAGTTGTGAGATTATCATCTTCTGTTACAACTTCTTTACCACTCATTGTATTCCAAATGGATCTTCTTGCAATCCGGCCTTTGTCATGTTTCATATTGATCACCCGCATCCAGTCCCCCAATGTAGTCCCCATGGGACGGCCAAACCTTCCTAGTGATCCCTAACCATTCAAATCACCACAAAAGAGAAGCCGCCGAATGGAAACTTTCAGAAAACCTTACTTTAAGTTGAGTTATCTATGCTAATGAGTTCTTAATGCATTCTTGAAAGTAGTAACAAATATGGAATTGTGAGCATTTCTTTCTTAAGAGGAAAACGAATAATCATCAAGACATTCTTGAAAGTTTGAAGGAATATGGAAAGTGGCAACCATGATTTATGGAGGAAACAAAGAATCATGAAATTACTTCATTTATCTATGTTGATGAGTCATTAACACATTCTTGAAAGTTGCAACGTATACGGAAAATCATGAGAATTTATTTCTAAATATAAATCATTAGACTTTTTCACTACTCTGCCCCAAAGGTGAACAAAAATTTCTCAATATGCTCCATTTTGAAAAAAAATTCTAGGATGCCCTTTATGTTTGTGCTCGTCCATTCATTTAGAGAATATATGAACGAATTTTTGCATGGTGTGTGCTCAACCATTCATTGGCCGAGTAGGTGAAAATATTTTGTTTTTTTTTGTTTTATTATTAAATCAATTTATATTAATATTATAATTAAATGCAATAATAAATATATTATATGATCATTAAAAATTATTATTTTTAAAATAAAATTTAGACTATGATTATTATTTTTTGTAATATATTTATAATTATGAGAATTATGCGGTAAATAAATTTAAAAAAGTAATATTTTTTTATTGATTATAAATAAAGAGTATACATATCATTAATTATAATGACTGTCTATTTCACACCTGATGTTCTTTTTTGTTCGCATTCCCTTACCCAACTCTTGAGTTCTATTTCTTATAGGTGATGGAGATGAATCAGAAGACAAATCTTAATTGTGATGTTTTGCAGGGGGTTCGCATGTGTTGTAAGGGGTCCATATCCATACCAAGAAGCTCTTCAATGTTATAATTTGGCATATCCATAAGTTGTTCATCCGTGAGCAAATTTTTTTGAAATGAATGTGATGGTTGTGTGTAGGTATCGGGTTGGGTATGTTGAATTGGTGAATAATAGACATCATCAGTGGGGAAGGTAAATGTGGACTGAGAGAATGTAATGTTAAATGTTTGGTGTTGAGATTGGGGATTTGAGTGATCGAAGTTTGGCTGAGGAATTAGAGTGAACTGTAAGGATGGTCGATGGGTGGATTGGTGTTAATATTGTTGGTTGTAGTAGTTTGTTTGAGGGAATGGAGTGTGGGGAGTTTAGTGTTGGGATGAAATGGCATACAAGGTGTGTTGTTGTGCGGTTTGTGTGTGATGATATGTTTTTTTTTTGCGGATGAAGATGCTTGTCCCCCAAGTTGAGATGTTTACATTTGTGGAACATCGTGATGTATTGGCGCGACAGTTGGTTGTGTTGAAGAGGAGGCATGTCGAAGGGGGTCGTTTAAAAATTGGGCGAGAGCAACATGCACAAATGGAATTGCATGTAACCAATTAAAATATTCTCGATTTGGCTTACGCTCGCCCACTACCGCGTCCCCCTGCAATACCAAATGTCTTCTTTGTTTCCATTCCTTCACCTCATCTTTGTTCAATTCTTGCCAATGGACTTTTTGGGCTTTTTTCATCGTCATGTCGTGGTGTTCTCTTAGGCACCTTGGTTGGGAAGGGATTTGTTGTTCAAATCCAAACTAGAATTTAAGCCTATCTATTTGATGCATTTCCACAGTAAAGAAATAGATAAGATAAGTTGTCGCACTCCAGAGTCGGCTATCTCTATGATTAGGCACTGAGAATTAAAGGTATGACCTCCATATAAACTATCACAAAAAATATATAAAAGTTAGAATATAAATAAGAAGTCTAGAAAACATATAGGTTGTATGGTTTCAAACTTACGTTTTTTTCCTCCATGTGCTCCAGTGCGACCCGATACCCACGTAGATGAAAACAAGGATTATTTTCATAATTCATACCTCGTTAGCACCATCTTTCATTTAATAAAAAAAGTATTAATGTTAAATATAATTTAATAAGAAGATAATAAAGTGCATTTATATATTAAGAATACCTTTGAGCGTATAGAAATGATGGCTCCACTATAGTAACAAGAGCAAGCAAGGGCATACACGTGAATGCCCAAACAGTAAGTAGTACTACACAACTTCCTATGCTTCTGATATCATTGTAGGCAGCCTTGCACATATGTCTTTACAATGTTGCCAAACAAGCAGAACCCTAACTATATGTGTTACATTTTTCTAGATCACCTACAAAAGGTATCCAGATGAATGAAACAGATTGTGACTCTTATATGGGAACAACAAAGTAGCAATGACAAGTAAAATGTATAGTTTAGCTTGTAAAATATCATCTTCCTCGGTTTGGGATGATTTATTTTTTAACTCTCTGTACAGATGCTCTAGCCAAACAATCTATACAGACCCTCTATTTTTATCAGAGTTTGTACGTTCTACCCCTAAATTTTCAATGTAAACATCGTTTGTTACATTAGTATGGCCATTAACAGCTTTTCCATCTACTCGAAAATCAAGTAACATACTAACATCCTTAAATGTTATAGTGTATTCACATGTTGGTAAATGAAACTTATGCGTTTCCGGTCTTCATCTCTCTAACAAAGATACAACTAGTTTGGAGTCAATCTTTAAACTCAATATTTTTGCGACATTTGCAAAACTGGCTACTTCCAAATACGGGATTATTTATGCACTTAGTTGAATATGAGTGTGCGAATAGACTCGAAACCTACCAACCACCCGGGAAAAAATTGAAATGATAATGAATACGATGATTAAATAAATAATTATGTTGAGATTATATGAACCTTACATTTGCTTCGACGTTTTTTGGTGTTCCATGGTGCGATTCTCCGATCCACAACAAATACATTTTGAGTTTGTGAAGTGAGTTTGATAAAAAAAAAATCGTTGATGAGTGAGTGAATGTGATAAAATATTTAGTAGAAGATGAAGAAGTGAGTGTAATCAATATTTAGTAACTAAATTTATAGATTTAGAGAAGTGAGTGTACATGTGAATGGTAAATAATTTGAAGTGACCATACAATGAAAATTTTAATTTAACAATGCATGGCATGGAAAATTGCAAAACTAGAGTAAGCATGCATGCATGTGTTGTGGTGAGAATCGAATATCAAGCTATTAATTAACTTGAATCACAAATCAAGAAGTTCACCATCGAGCTTTAATTTATCCAAGGAAAGGGTAAAGATCGAAGAAAATCCTAAGTGCACTATGTAACAACACAACTAAGAGATCTAAGGTTCGGGGGTTGGTTATACCTAGGGAAGGTGTTAGCATCTTAAGTATATGTAGTACTCTACAGGAATCTCTTGTTAGTATTTGTGTTATGCTAAAGTTTGCTTCCTAAGGGAAAAAGTGATAAGGTAAAGATCTAAAGTATATACAAAGTATGCTCATCAAGACATCGCATCTCGTGCCTACGTATCCTGACAGTGATGGAATCAGAGCAACCGTAGTTCCCCTCAAAAGGGGTGAGGAACTCTTAACTGTGGTCAAGGTTCCAAGGAGAAAAGTAAATGTCTGCAGTGAGACACCTACATAGAGTTCAGTGACTCTAAACCTAAGGTTAGGTTAAATGGGAAAGAGAATGTCCATGGCAGGACACTCACATAGAGTACGGTGACTCTAATCCTACGGTTAGGATAAAGGGTAAGGACCTAAAGTTAGGCTAAGTATGACATGGCAGTCAATTGGGAATCCTTTCCTTTGAAATATGAGAATGGATTATCACACAAAATAGGCATCATGAAAATAGTATCAAGATTAGACAAAACATAACTTTAAATGTCAGAATCAAGTTCATGAATAACTAGTAAACAAGTGTAAATCAATCATTAGACAGGAAGTCAATGCAAACTCACAAGACAAAAGTGTCATGATATGTACAAGTATAGCAAAATACATAGCCAAATATGAACCAAGAAGATTAATATCAGACACAAATCAAGGAGAAAAGTCATTAACCAAATTATAAAATAAAAAAAGAAGAATAAGTAAAATGATTAACAAAAAAACACACATTTTTGGATTTTTAGAATTAATATGCGAATTTAACTAACTAAATAAAATAAAAACATTTAATAAAATTAATTAAGAAAGTAATTAATTAATATGAAATGAAAATATTTAAAATAAATGATTAAATATTTTTGTGTTTTTTGTCATATTTTATCAAATTAATTAAATGAGAAATTAACTACAAACTAAATTAATTAATTAAATTAGATATAAATATTTAATAAAATTAATTAAAACAATTAATTAATATTAAATGAAAATATTTAAAATAAATAATTAAACTTTTTTTTTGTATTTTTAATGTATTAAAGAAAACAAACAATTAAATATATTTAAAAAAATACAAACAAAAAATTAAAGGGTAAAAATTTGGGGTATGGCAGTTGCCCCTATTTAAATATCTTCACCGGATGGCATGAGCGATGACAATCCTCATAAAATCAAGGTGAAAGGTATTTAAATATAGCAAACTGAAAATTTTGCTCTTAGATGCAATGTTATGCTAAAGACGACAAAAACTATGCAGATGCTTACATGCCATGAATTCTAGCATGATAATATGATGATATGATAAATGCAGAATGCATATGACAATGAAAGTCAACAGGGATAGAGTCAACACAATGATTAATCACTCACCGGGGAAAGACAACAATACTGAGGAAGCAACAGTCGTCATCCATGAAAGGAACTGGATGGAAAAGAGTCACAATATTCAGGAGATCATTGAATGAGGTGAGGAGGTTTCTGAAAAATATATTAGGGACATTGAAACAAACATCAGAGACATTTAGAAAAGCAATGAATAGAGAATGGAAATAGACCCGAAATCAATAGTTGTTAACCAAAGTCAGAAACAAATTGAAGACATCTAGAAGAGCAATAGATGAAGATAAAGATTCTGAAAATACATCTGAAACATTTAGAAAAACAATAAATGTACGAGAAAAGGTATGAAGACATATATGGAAGAATGTCAGATAAGAAACATCATATCTGTAAGAACATCATAACAAAAGTCATATCCGGAAAAACATCAGATAGACACAAAAGGAGTTCTAGAAGAACATCAGATAGACATAAAAGGAGTTCTGGAAGAACATCAAAACAAAAGTTATATCCGGAAAAACATCAGATAGACACAAAAGGAGTTCTGGAAGAACATCAGAACATCAGAACAAAAGTCATATCCATAAAAGTATCAGATAGACACAAAAGAAGTTCTGGAAAAACATCAGAAAGGTTCTGGGAGAACATCAAAACAAAAGTCATATCCGAAAAAGTATCAGATAGACACAAAAGAAGTTCTGGAAGAACATCAGAACAAAAGTCATATCTGAAAAAGCATCAGAGAGACATAAAAGGAGTTCTGGAAGAACATCAGAATAGAAGTCATATCCTGAAAAGCACCAGATAGACATAAAGAAGTTCTGAAAGAACATCAGAACAAAAGTCACATCTAGAAAAGTATCAGATAGACACAAAAGGAGTTCTGGAAGAACATCAAAACAAAAGACACATCTGGAAAAACATCAGATGGATAAGCATATCTGGAAAAACTTCGGATAAATTCTGGAAGAGCATTAGAATCAAAGGAAACATTTGGAAAAACACCAGATGGGTTCTGGAAGAACATCAGAACAAAAGACCCAATCTGGAAAAACATCACAAATGTATACATATCCGGAAAAACCTCAGAAAGATTCTGAAAAAGCATCAGAATCACAATGGAATATCTGGAAAAACATCAGATAGGTTATGGGAAAACATCAGAACAAAAGACTCAATCTAGAAAAACATCAAAGAGATAAACATGGGTGACATGCAAGAATGGCATTGGATAAAAAGATACCAGACATCCAATAATAACTTTGAATTAAAGGTATAATCACAATATCTGAGAATGGTATTGCATGTAAAAGAGGAACATACATATTTGGAAAAATAATCGGATAAGAAATGCCATATCTGGAAGAAAATAAGATAGACACGACAATATCTGTTTGGTAGGTGCCAAATAAGTTGGACTTTGACCACAAAGTAAGGCATGGATAACAATACGACCTCGGGTGAAATGCAAATGAGGATGAAACACTCATGATATGCATATGTAAATGAGTCATGCTATGATATACGATCAAATGCAAATGCAGATGCTGACGACATGGCTCGACTCTTTTGGTAAGATGACAAGACTGGTGTACTGATTCCTCAACACGGAGATCACTATCATTCTGCTCGGGGATCAAAGATGATATTATTAAGCACAATTCTACTACACTAGTAAACTGTATCAAGCTGATGATCCTTGTAAGAAGGATGGGGAGATGCTTGAGGATTCTTCAGGTAAACTGCCCCAGATTAGTTGACTATTATAGATGAGCTGATAATTGCTTCAGCTTGTATGATTCTTGAAAATGACTGATTTACTATGCCCTCGGAAGGCTTTCCCCAGTCTGAGTCTTGAAAGATCTTCTGGATAAACTAAATCTGAGAAGGACTTGCACTGAGCAACAAACCTCAAACTGATTCTCAACAGGATTTGGAAGGAACTTTCCCCTGATAGGACACCTGACCAAGTTTCTCAATTGTTTGAAAATTCCTTGAGAGGGAAGCTAGTTTGCAAACAAAAGTGTTCATACAAACATGGTAATGTAAAGTTCATGCAACTTTTAAAATCAAAATCACTTTTGAAATATGCAAAGTATAAGAGTTTCATGTCAGAACACGGTGGTTCAAAACACTCAAAGTGTAAAGCAAAGATGTAATGTCAAAATAATTGATTTGCAAAAATCTTTTAGAGTCGGCTTATGCAACCTTGTTGTAGTATGCTTTCAAAATAACCTTGCTTTAGTTAGGTCTTTTGAGGGTTGTAATGTGACCTGGTTCATGGTTTAAGAAACAAAGGATAAAGGCTCAAAGCTTATTTATGCCCACCCAATTTACGTGATGATCTTCAGTCCTACGCTCAGTTAACTCATACTATTCGCTCAGGTTCCCATAGGTTGGAAATTGCACTGATGATAGCCATGATGATGGTTAAGAAGTCAAGGGACCTTTGAAAAGACAATCACTACTTCCCTATAACATTTTGTTGTTTTGACATTGAAGATTTTCATGGTGAAGGTTTTAAAGATCTCCTTTTTTTATTATCCCTAACTTTTGCCTGAACTGTTTCTTGCAAAGATTACAGTCAGCTGGATGCCCCAGTTTTTCCTAAGTCTCCTTCATAGGTTTTGACTTAGCGGGATTTTTATTTATTATTTTTTTTCCGAAAGAAAGTGACTGTCTGGCTTAATGATTATGGTGAACCATCAATGGCTTTTGACTTAAAGAACATCTTCGACACTTGCTTGTTGTATATGAAGGAAAATTATGGATGCAACCTTTATATGAAAGGTGTATTACAGGAAAGCACAACCAAGTTAACTGAGAGCTACCCATCCCAAGGTTAAGGTTGCGGGTTTTTTTGTAAAGAAAGAAACTTCAACTTCTAGGTTGGAAGAGGTTGACAAGAGAATAACTTCCTTATTTCTCCCGTGTTTAGGGGATTTAAACAATGTCTTGCATCATCAGCAAAGTTTGATTGAAAGCGTTATGGGTACAATGTTTTCGTCATCCTCCCTCCAATCTTTGCATAATCAAAAGTTTGGACAAGAAGTAAATATTTTGAAAGATAAAGCATAAAAGTGCAAATAATAAACAAAATGAATTGAAATCAAAAGTTACAATGCTCATTTCATTAATACAAAAGTACAAACATTAATTAAAAATAAACAACTTAAACAAATGGAGGAAAGTACAAACAATGAGAAACAAAAGGCCACTAATCAGTAACAAGGATGAGTTGTCCTGTCTGAAACACTGGCTTTTAGAAAGATAGTCTGCTGAAGTCGACTAAAGCTTCACTTTTGATGCACTGGCAAGGGATTATTCTGGACATTTGGATGGCTATCCTTAAAATCAAGGATTCTAGTTTTAATCAATTCACGCACCCTGGCTTTCAATGCATAAAAATTCTCCAAGTCGTGGCCTGGGTGCCCTCATGAAATGCATAGTAGAGATCAGATATAAATCTAGCTGGAAGAGGATTATGAAGAGGTTGCAGAGTTCTTATAGTGATCAATCCTTGTTGGACCAGGTCAGGACAAAGTTCTGTATATGTCATGGGAATAGGATCAAATTGATTCCTATTCTAATACTCGTTCTGTCCAACAGCTGGACGTTGAGGAATTTGAGCTGGTCGTGGAGCAACAACAATAGTAACAACATGATGATCAACATACTGAGGTCTAGGACGAGGTCTTCTCATATCAATCATGACAACATTGGTCTGATACTCTCTCTTCTTATGGAAGGTCCCAAAGGATTTCTTCGCACCATTGAAAGATTTAACAACCTTAGATGCTTTACCATTCTTCATACCTTTTCCCAATCTTTGACCGATAGTCACCAGATGTGTAAAGCTTGAAGAGACACTGCCAATCTTCTTCTCCCAATAGAAAGGGGACAGAGTGTCCATGAACATTCTAGTCAGCTCCTTCTTCGCTAGAGGGGGTTCAACTCGGGAAGCTAACTCTCTCCACCGCCGATCATATTCCTTGAACGACTCTCTCTCATTCTGAGACATATTCTGAAGTTAACAGCGGTCAAGAGTCATGCCAATATTGTACTTACATTGATTCATAAAAGCATTGGCAAGATCTTGGAAGCAGTTGACACTATTTTGTTTTATGTTCATATACCATTTGAGAGAGGCGCCACTCAAACTGTTTTGAAAGTAGTGGATGAGCAACTTCTGATTGTTGGTATAAGCGGCCATCCTTCGGAAGTACATGACTAGATGAACTCTTGGGAAAGAGTGACCCTTGTAATTCACAAACTCATGAGTTTTAAACTTAGCAGGCATAACAAGGCCAGAAACTAGGCACATGTTGTCTGCATTCACATTGAAGAAATCGATACCCACAACAACTTTGAGTCTTTTATCTATGATCTGAAACTTTTCAAGGACAACCTCAGGCTCAACAAAATCTTCATGGTCTTCACCTTGAGCATTGGCAGCATTGTACTCATAGAAAGGGTTTTCAAAGGGAGCTCAGACAGTCTGGGTAACAGTGTGGACCACAGGTCTGGACTCAGCAAAAACAGGAGCTTGAAAAACTAGTATGGCAGTCTAACCAATCATAGAAGTAGATGCAAGAGGCTGAGAGTAGTTGTGAGGTAAACCAAACTCTGGCCAAGTTGAAGGTGGTATTTGAATAGGTGGAGGATTGTTAGATGCCAAACTTTTCTTATTTGAACTATCAAATGTGGGCATCTTTCATTCCTTTTTGTAGAGAAAGTGTTAGAATCATTCTTGCTTTTGTTGATTTGCATCATTCCGTGAAAATACCTTGGTTTCTTTGATTTGTATCCTATTGTGCAGGAATTAGGCATGAAAATTTGAAGAGTAAGACACAAAAATATTGACAAGGAAACCAAGTCATCATGAAAATATCAGCAAGCTCACACAACGAACTTGCTAGCGAACCTGCCTAGAAAAAACTTCAAAAGTTCGCTATGTGAACTTGGCAGCGAAGGCCATCAGAACCATGGTGTTGTTCATCCAGAAAGAAAAGGTACCTAAGTTTGCTGTGCGAAAGAGGCAGCGAACAACTCGCTGGAGCGAAGAGGAAGTGAATGTCTAGCGAACACCCCCAAACTTAAGGCAATAAGTATTTGGACAAGAATTCGCTGTGCGAAGTTTGCAGTGAAGTCTTTGCACTACAAAGGATTCTTCGCACAACGAACATTTGGAAATCTATCAGGGGAGTTTTCATAGGACAAAGGCACTTCAGGTGCCAAATTACATTGTTCGTTAGGTGAACACTTTGTTTGCAGTGCGAACATGACAGCTCAACAGTCTTTTTATAAGTAATATGTGCTACTTTTTGGGAAAATATCTTTTTTACTTGTACTTTCTTTTGAGATATTTTTCAGAGCAAAAACCCTAAGTTCTCCATTTCTCATCATCTCACAGTCATCTTTCACAAAAAGAAGGTGGATTCTCATCCAATCTCGATTATTCGACTCGGATGTTGATTAACTTTCTTCCGAAACTTGTTGCTCAAGCTATCATGGAAATGGGTGGCGAAAACCTCTCTTTTGTTAAGGTTAGAAGTAGCTAGTTCAGATTTTATGTATTCTTCTTGATCTTTTGTATGTGAACAATGCTTTGATCAATATAGATGAAGTTATTTGCTATCTTTTGTTATATTTATGGTTTGGATTGCTTTAGACATGAACTTTTCAAGTTTTGACCTAATCTCTTCATCTATCAACTATACAAACTCTAGACATAGGTTTGAAAGTTGATATTTGCTTTGTATTGATCTTAAGGATTATTGTTTCGAGTGTTATTTAGAGAGATCATTTAACGGTCGAAACAATAACATTCCCGAAATCACTTTAAAAATGAACGCTTTTGTGAGGATACGCGGTTATGTTGGTTAAAACTATGTTCACATATTTGATCAGTTGGATACATTTAGGACGGATTAGCGAACCCTAATCTTGGCATGCTTTTTATCAAACTAAGACCAAATTTTATTCTATTTTATTTCTTACAAACTCTTGTTACGAAAATAGAAACCATTCTAAAAACCCCCTTCTTAAGTCATTAAACCGTTGAACGACAAGCATCACATATTCTCATCAATCCCTTTGGATACGATAAAACACTACCGAAAAATACTTTTAACAAGGATCAATTCTTGAAACTTCCTGAATGATAGTCCTTTGAGGTGTTAGCATCCTAAGTGCACTATGTAACAACACGACTAAGAGATCTAAGGTTCGGGGGTTGGTTATACCTAGGGAAGGTGTTAGCATCCTAAGTATCTGTAGTACTCTACATGAACCTCCTGTTAGTATTTGTGTTATGCTAAAGTTTGCTTGCTAAGGGAAAAGTGTTAAGGTAAAGATCTAAAGTATATACAAAGTATGTTCGCCAAGACATCGCATCTCGTGCCTACGTATCCTGACGGGAATGGAATCAGAGCAACCATAGTTCCCCTCAAAAGGGGTGAGAAACTCTTGATTGTGGTCAAGGTTCCAAGGAGAAAAGCAAATGTATGCAGTGATACACCTACATAGAGTGCATCAACTCTAAACCTAAGGCTAGGTTAAATGGGAAAGAGAATGTCCATGGCAGGACACTCACATAGAGTATGGTGACTTTAATGCTAAGGTTATGATAAAGGGTAAGAACCTAAAGTTAGGCTAAGTATGCCATGACAATCAACTGGGAATCCTTTCCTTTGGAATCTGAGAATAGATTATCACACAAAATAGGCATCATGAAAATAGTATCAAGATTAGACAAAGCAGAACATTAAATGTTAGAATCAGGTTCATGAACAACTAGTAAACAAGCGTAAAGCAATCATCAGACAGGAAGTCAATGCAAAATCACAAGACAAAAATGTCATGATATGTACAAATATAGCGAAATACATAGTCAAATATGAACCAAGAAGATTAATATCATACACAAATCAAGGAGAAAAGTCATTAACCAAATTAAATATAAAAAAAGAAGAAGAAGAATAAGTAAAATGATTAACATTAGTATAGAACGAGTCAAACTTCTGACGATGAACCAACACAAAATAATGAAACTTTCATACCCAATGAAGAGGTTGGAGAAGATAGTGAGGATGATCTTGAAGAGGTCAGAATGCAAGATCTTTTTGGTAACAGCGGTGATGATGGCAGTGAAGATCTAATCGACGCGCCTACCCAGGCAATTAGTGCTGAACTAATAAATTTGTACAACCCACATGTACATATGCAAAATATATACTTGGAAGATGATGAACCAATCACCATGTTTGGATGTATCATACCAAACCATATAGGTGACGAAATAGAGATGAGGATGGAGTTTGAAAACAAGGAAGCTTACGTTTTCGCTCTGCAACATTGGCATATGACAATGTACGATACGTAATTAAATGTAAGAAACCATAATGCAATTTCAAATGCAAAGCTTCCTTGAGAAAGAAGAACTCAAAATGGAAGATTGGTAAGCTCAGTAGGCCTTAAACACGCACTACCACGTCTATGTCACAAGACCATAAGAAACTTGATTAAGAAATGATTAGCCATAACATCAGAGAGCTTATTATTCGCGATGCTTCTCTTAAAGTGAAAGTGATCGTTGCCCATATTGTTGAAAAATACAGGTACATAATATCGTACAAGAAAGCATGGATTGCAAAGTGTAAGGCCATAGAGTCATTGTACGAAAATTGGGAAACATTTTACAACGACATGCCACAGTGGATATTGGTAATGAAAACCTATCTTCCAGGAACTATTATTAAGTTGTAAACCCTACCTGCAGTTTCAAATAATTGATCCTAAATAGCTGACAAGCGAATCTTCCATCCTTTCTTTTGGGCGTTTCGACCATGTATACGTGGTTTTGCCTATTTTAAGCCTATTGTGCAAGTTGACGGAACGTGTTTGTATGACAAGTATAGAGGAACTATGTTGATGGTTGTGGCACATGATGGAAACAAAAACACCCTCCCAATAGCTTTTGCATTAGCCGAAGGTGAGTCAAAGGATGCTTAGAGCTTCTTCTTTAGGAACTTGAGAATACATGTGACACTGCAGGCTAATTTGTGTCTAATCTCAAATAGACATGAATCGGCAAAGAATGCATATAACAATCCTGAAAATGGATGATAATATCCCTCATATTCACATGTCTACTGCATTAGACACATTGCGCAAAACTTCATGTATGATATTAAAGACAAGGAACTACACAAAAAAACTTGTTAACATGGGTAACAACATACATTTCAGTTACTGGAAAGATTTTTTTTCATTTTTATTGTGTTTTTTATAACATTTCTATTATAGGTTATGCATTGATGGGTGCTACATTTAACTACTATCGTAGGGAAATCTGAATAATAGACATTGAGGCTTCACGTTCGATAAACAACATACCCATGGAGAAGTGGACAAAATCATATGACCGAGGGAAATGTTAGGGACACATGACAACTAACTTGGCAGAAGCAGTAAACCCAGTACTCAAGGCAACCCGAAAACTTCCAATCACTGCATTGGTCCAATCTACATGCTATCACCTGAGATTGCTCATTGGTAAAAGAGGCCATCAGTGGATAAAATTGTTGGCTTCTGGGCAAGTTTTTACGGATGGTTGCAATAAGGGAATGGTTGAAGAAGTGGATAAAGCTAACACACATAATGTCATGCAATTTGATCGCGAAAGATTATATTTCATGATCCATGAAAAAATTAATCAGAATGATGGTCATCCTATAGGTACTTTCAGCGTTAACCTGAGGAAGCGGTGGCGTGATTATGGGAAATTTCAGGCATTTCACTTACCTTGCCCCTACATCATCGCAACATGTTCTAATATACGTCAAGACTACTCCATTCACATTCCAGACCTCTTCAAAATTCTTAACGTATTCAAGGTTTACAAGAAAAGCTTCCTGGGACTACCCCGCGAGGAGAATTGGCAACGATTTGAAGGATTTACTCTTTGCCACGACGAATCCATGAGAAGAAAGAAGAAGGGAAGTCCAACCAGTACCCATATTAGAACCGAAATGGACAACATTGAAAAGGAAAAAAAAAGGTGTGGGATTTATCGAGAAATAGGCCATATGCGTAGAAAATGTCCAAATGTAGTCGACCCGTCTAGATAATTTTGTTTTTTTAGTTATTTATTCAAGGTTTTAGCTTTTATTTCATGTCTTTAAAATCCAACATTTAGTTATAATCCAGGACAACTTTCAACAACAACAACAAAATAAAGAATTCGCACATAAAAGAACTAGACGATGAACATTAAAACGATTAAACACATCAATATGCCTAGGAGATTACAACCATCAAGAGAATATCAGTTTGTCCATACATCATTAAAACAACATCATAATCATTTTTAACCAGGACCGAGTTTCTCCGTCTTTAACAAGGCTGTTAATTCTTCTAATATTTTCACCTTTAGAAATTTCAGAATCTAACCAACTCAGCAGACTTCTTTGAAAATGCTCAAATGTCACTGTGTTTCATAGTCGGATCTTCAAGGGAGGCTTTATTGGCGAAAAAATCAGTTGAGCATCTCTTTTAATAAGAGGAGCAATTGAATTGGTAAAATACTTCATTCTTAAAAAAATCTTTCATAGTTAAATAATGAAATTTGTGTACTAGATGTGAGATTTAGAGGTTACCACACAAAACTATTTATAGAAAATAAAAAGAATAATTAAATATTCAACTGCTTGAAAAATGGATGTCCGAGCTCGACCAATGGATGGTTGAGTATCTTCATGCCATAGTCTATGTCTAATAAATAAAACTAAAATTCAAAAAGCTGCTTAAAAAACTAATCAACAACAATAA
The DNA here is from genome assembly GCA_963859935.3 of Lathyrus sativus. NCBI lineage: Eukaryota > Viridiplantae > Streptophyta > Magnoliopsida > Fabales > Fabaceae > Lathyrus > Lathyrus sativus. Next base: position 612,083,870 of record OZ012738.1, on the reverse strand, counting down.
CCAACACAATTGGATATTCAACTCCTCTGTTACCTTCACCACTATGTGTTGAAAATATACATTGGACATCTTCATCATTTTCTATACGATCTAAGTAATACATGTACGTACCCTCAAGGTTTGCATCAGTCAACGTTATGTATGGACAACAATATTCTACTTTTCTCACCTTCATACGACGACCACCAAACTGTTGAAAACCCGTGTTGATGGTTGCAATTAGTGTTTTGAAATTCTATTGCGAATCTAGACAAACACTATTTTTTTTTTCTTGTCCATAAAACACAAGAGTCTAAACAAACATTTTAAAAAATAAAATTTACTATGTGAGATGATTTTATGTATAAGTATATCCCATTTCAAATGTCTTATTAGATTTGAATGATTTGTGTTATCTTAATCTAATGAATTTACCTTTAAAAAAAAAACTAATTCTATTTTATTATTATGTTTATAAATAAAGGATTATATAACTCTAGAGATAACCTTTAGGAAATCATAAAAAAATTAAAAGATTCAATTGGGTTAGATTTCACCATTTAAATATTTTAGTGCACATGTGACATGAATGTTAGGTTCCCAACTAGTACTTGTGTTTTGACTTATAGATATTTTTTCTTTTGACTGATAGATAGATTGTTAAAAGAAGAGACGTTATTCCTTTACAAATACCTGTGTTTTCATTCACTAATTATATTTCCATTTCCATAAGTTGTTAAAGCTTCATCAGCTAAGAAAAAGAGAGAAACTAAATTACAAGAAACATGCATAATCCACCTCCTCCAGGTCCAGGAGGTCCCGGTCCTCATCACCACCCTGGACCACCGGATCCTCATCCGCCACCACCACATGTTCATCCACCTCCTCCAGGACCAGCACCTCCACCTGGTCCACAACCACCTCCACCTGGTCCACCTGGTCCTGGACCACATGGCCACCCTCCACACCACCACCACCACCACTGATTATATGAATATGTGATTAATTAAGATGCTGCTAAGCCTTCACTATATATATTGAATAATAACTTAGCTTGGTCTTATGGGGTGCTTTATGTAGTGTTGAATTCATTCAACTACTTATGTTTACCATGTGGTTATTATATTATGCTTTTTGTGGCATGTGTGTAAATTGCTAGAACAATGAATAAAAATAGAAGTGTGTTTTATGTTACATAATCCATGCATGTATATATTCTTGGTGTATGAACTATGTGGCTTTAACGTTCAAGAATGCATACAAGAAATTATGGAATTATTAAGTTTTTAATAATTTTTTACTTTTTAAAATTATTTTTGATAAGCAGTTTTTTATTATTTATGAAAATGAATCGAATTTATAATTATAACTTTTACATTTTAAAAACAAACTTGTTTATGTATCTGCGTTTGCTGCATCAACGCACATATTCTTCACATAATCAACGTTTCTATGGATTTTAGCATCTCCTGCATTATTGAAATTGTAAGCAATTATATAATAATAAAAAAACAAAAAAAAAACGTGAATGTTTAAGATTTAAGATCCAAAATTTGAGTAGCTTATATATTTTATTTTATTTTATTAAGACATCAACTTTACTAAAAACATATCATTATAATGATGAAATTCAATATTGATCCTTAAGATTTTTTTTAAGTGACTTTGGTTATTTATTTTCATATAAATTTATACATAATCATAAAAATTAAATTATTGGCCATTTATTTTAATTTTGGCCCCCGTCACGCTATTTTGGAATATTTTGGAATATGTATAAAAATGATAATGATAAGTAATGTTTTTCTTTTTTTACTAAAACTACAAAAATAATATTACAATAACAACTAATATTTTTTTAAGTGAACAAAAATGAATAGTATTTATCTTTTAGGAAAATGGTACTAGAAGCTTATATCACATTAGGAGAGATAGTGGTTTATGGTGTTGAAGAATAAATATGGTAAGGAGAAAAATGAGGTGTAAGACGGTGGGAGAAAGGGGTAAGGGCAGTTGGAAAGATTTGACTTTTATTAAGGAAAAGGTTAGTGATAAGTGATTTGGAGAGTCTTTGTTTCGAAAGGTGTAAAGTGGTGAAAATACTTCTTTTATGATCTTTGGACGGATGAAACATTAACATTGTTAATTGGAAGATAAATTTAATAGGTTGTGTTATTGGCCTCCTAGAAGGCCTAGTAAGAGAGGTCCAAGAGCGAACATTATTAGAGACTACGCATAAGAAAGGAGGATCTCAATTCTCTTAAACACGGTCAATCTTAACCTCTAACTCATCACACAACATTTAGATCAATAAGACGATTTTCAAAATGACACGCTGCATTCCACGCGAAGCAATTATAACCGTCTTTACTATATAAAGAGATATGCACGCCATTTTACAAGTAATTTAAATCCATCTCCATTACTCACAATTTTTCACTCTCTCACTTGGGTGTTGGAGTGTTAACCTTGTTGATACATCCCCACACCTCCGTACCTAAAAACTCAACACACCGCATCGAAAGTACAATCACACAGATTCATCTCACGTTTTTAGTTAGTGATAGTGTTTATGGGAATCGACATTTGACTTCTACGAACTTCAACGAGAAATCTTAATTCTTACGTTAAAGATTCAGATTATCTTTGATCGTCGAGCTACTGATCTCTTTATCTGAATTTCGAAATTTGACAACTCTTACTATGGTTAATTCCAAGTCCATTAGATATGTCGCCGCCATCGCTGCAGCGATGAAAGTATACATGAATCCTCTTATTCATCCTCCTCTAGGATTGAATGATCTAGTGTTAATAACTTCACCATCAGATTCAGCTAATTAAATCTTGATTCCTCCAAGAGTCGTTCAAGGAATATCTCAACCTATCCCAATTTTCCAAACTAGTCAATCGATTGGTCTAGCCGAACCACCTAATCAAACCTCCACCTTAGCCTTTTATGGCTACACTAGGGATGTTTCCTAGTCTTAAACTATTGCAAGCAAACTTAGGCACACAAGAAGAAGTCGATATGGTGAATACCATGTACAATACAATGCATCATGAAAATTCTCAACTCTTGACTGAAGGAATTATGAGAATAGAGGAAATATATACTGCTCGTTCCTCCTCGGAGAAGCACGGTATGCAAGGAGTCTTCACGAGATTGCATGTAGTCGTTCCATATCTAACCCTGTATGGATTTATGCATTTGCAGTATGAAGTATGCAACAACCTATTAATTAGATTTTGATTTTGACAACGCTTTTAAGAGAAGTCTTCACTAGTCTTCTCGTTCAAGGTTTTTGTTATTTGGCTTTAATGAAACTAAACTTGCATTCATGATCTATGGTGTAAGTAGAAGCGAAGGGGAAGGTCCTTGTTGTCATCAAAAACCTTTTAATCCAATGACTGAAATCTTGATGAAACCATCAAATCCTTATTCTTCAAGCTCTACTAAAAAGGGTTATACTTTCAGTTTGTGTCTGCTTCTAATGCTAAGGTTCTAAGCCAATCAAAACCTATAACTGTATAGTCATAGGTTCTGAAGAAATCAGAACCTGAGACCTCGAGGTCAAAATTCTAAAGAAATCAAAACCAATGATTCTTAAGTCAAAGGTTCTAAAAGAATCAGAACCTGAGACCTCAAAATTAAAGGTTCTGAAGAAGATAGAACCTAAGACATCAGGTTACAAGGTTCTGAAAGGTCAAGAACCTGAGGATAAGATTCATTCAAAACAACAAACGTTTAAATTTAAAGTCTTGAATAATCTAAAGCCTTATTACATAGCAAAGACTCAAAATAAGAGGAAGCCTAGTAAAACTGACCTCAAAGGACCCATAAGAGTATGGGTACCAAAGAGTGAGTATATTTTTGCTGCAGATATGTTAAAAAGGAAAAACAAAGCAACAATCTTAGTTCCAGGACAATGGCTAGCTACAACATTCAACAAAAGAAAAGCCTATGTTCCAAATTCTAACTCAAAAGGAGAAAGAAAATGTGGAATCTGGAAGAAACCAATATTGCAAGATTACTGGTACTAGGAAAACTAAAGCTTATTTATCATAAGCTGGTGCTTTATGTGCTTAACCATCCTCTGAAGCTCATCTAATTAATATGGCCACTAAAAAGGTTCATGATGGTTATTAGAAGAGAATTGTTGGAAATATATTGTTCCTCAAAGAACAATCTCATTAATAGATTAGAAGTTGTACAAAGGTGTATAACTCTGAAACCTGAATGGTTGAAAAGTCTATTCATACCATATTTGATGACAACGAGCCTGATAGAAAAATGTTAGTGCTAGTTGAAAACTTTTTAGAAGTCTGTATATTAGAAGACTCTCCAAAAGCCGATGGATCAGAAGTTGTAACCCCTTCAGAAGATGAATGTTCAAAAGTTAGGGATTCAGATGCTATTTGTTAGGAAGTTGGTGATACAGAGTTCAGAAAGACCTTAAAGTATAAGTCTTCTCATCCAGAAAAGTTGATAATTGGAAATAAGGATAGACCTTTGAAAATAATATATGCTTTTAGAGAGGAATAGTCAATGTTGGGACTTATCTCCACAATTGAACTAACTTTTGTTAATGAAGCCTTATTAGATGATAGATGAGTTATGGTAATGCAAGAAGAACTGAACCAGTTTCAAAAAAATGATGTATGGGACCTGGTTTCAAAACCTCGTCAGAAGAACATCATTGGAAAAAAATGGGTGTTCAGAAACAAGCTGAATAATCAAGGAGAGGTGGTAAGAAACAAAGCTAGACTGGTAACTCAAGGCTACAGTCAGTAAAAATGCATAAACTTCTTTGAAACCTTTGCATAAATTGCAAGGTTAGAGGCAATCAAACTTCTTTTATCTTATGCTATTAATCATAATATTATTTTATACCAAATAGATGCATAAGTCGTTTCTGAAGAATATGTCAAACAACCTCCTGGGTTTGAGGACTCATTCCACCTAGATTTTGTTTTTAAACTCAAGAAATCACTTTATGGATTCAAACAAGCTCTAAGAGCTTGGTATGAGAGACTAATGATATGTTTGGATTAGTGGTATGGTATGGAATAAAATGGAGTGGAGTGGTAACTAATGTGATTCCATTGTTTGGAGTTTCAAATAATGGATGAAATGAAATGGAACATGATGGAATCCATTCCATCCAATTCCCCGTTTTTTGTGTCATCCAATTTGGGGTGTATGTGATGGAATAATATGTTGTTAATAAAATAACTAAACAATGGAGTGTGATCCATATTCCATTCCGTCCCGCTCCATTATGTTCATATTAGAAAATGACTTTCAAAAATGTCAATTTGACATGACACTATTAAGAAAAACTCTGAATAATGAAATCTTGATTGTCCAAGTCTATGTTAATAACATAATTTCTGGTCCTACTAATGCATCTCTTTGCAAAAAAAACTTAAGACTATGCAGGTTGAATTAGAGATGAGCATGATGGGAGAATTGAATTTCTTCCTTGGAATTCATATCATTCAAAACAAAGAAGGAGTTTATGTTAATCAGTATAAATATATTAAAGAACTTTTGAAGAAGTTTAAGCTTAAAGACTGCAAAGTCATGAACACTCATATGCATCCGAAATGTAATATGAACAAGGAAGAAGAAAGCTCCAAAGTATGTCAGAAGCTGTATATAGGTATGATTGGTTCATTACTCTGCTTAACAACTTCTAGGCCAAATATTATGTTTAGTGTATGTATTTGTGCAAGATTTTAATTAGATCCTAGGGAGACTCACCTAACCGCGATTAAGAGAATCTTTATGTATTTGAAAGGAACACCTAATCTATAGTTGCTTTATAAAAATATCTCTAGATTACAACCTAGTTGGATTTTGTGATGCTGACTATGTCGGGGATAGAATTGAAAGAAAATCCACTAGTGGAAAGTGACAATTCATAGGTGAAAAACTAATATCTTGTGCTGGTAAAAGACAAGCAACTATTGCCTTGTCCACATCAGATGCATAATACATCTCAGCTTCTAAATGTTGCACGTAACTCCTTTGGATGATATATCAGTTGAAAGATTATCAGATATGTGAAAATAATATTGTCGTTTTCTGTGATAATAATGTTGTCACCTGTTTAACTAAAAATCCAGTTCAACATTCTAGAACCATGCACATAAAATAAAACATCATTTTATTAGAGACTGTGTTTAGAAAGGTATAATATATTTACAATTCTTTGATATGGAACATCAATGGACTGATATATTTACCAAGCCTCTTACAATAAAAAATTTTAATTTCATTAAAGAGAATCTGAACATGCATTTTATGGAAGACTAGTGCTTGCTTCTGAAAGGAGGATCAGAGACTGATATGATCATAAGCTTATACGATTAGAAGCTCTGAAGCAACTTCTGATGTGTGGGAGCTTCTGGAGCATCCTGAAGCATCTCAGCCTCTGATGCTCAGAACTTGGTTTGATGTTTTCTATGGCATATGAGTGGTTTTTTTTTTGTTGATTATGACCACTTATGCGTCACGAATCTGAAAATTATTTTGACTTGGTCTTTTATCTGTTAAGTTTTTTTAGTCTGTGCTTATTTGCTCATAATCTAAGCTACATTAAATGGTAATTTGTATTTTATTTATGGTAAAACAAAATAATGTCATGATTCTCTCTAGTCAAAGATTTGCTTTTCATTTTTTTCTTGGCTGAAATGGTTAACAACTGCTCTAGAATCTCCTTCAATGGTTAAACCAAAGGTTGTTGGTGGCTAACAAACATTACTATAAGAAGCTACGAGAAAATGATTTGATTTATTGATAAAAATAAACGAGTACAAGATTTATAACATCTTATCTTTGTGAATATTTTAGAAATTCTTTAGTCTTAAAGTCTTTTTAAGTTGTATTTTTGTCTACATCTCTGATTGTATATCAAGTGTAGTTGTTACCCAAGTCTCTTAACAGTTTGTTATAAAGTCAAAAGTCTCATGCTTTAGTGCTTGAGCATTTGAAGTCTCTTACTTGTGTGTTTGAGCAAAGGAAGTCTTTAGCTTGTGTGCTAAAGCAAGGAAATTTTGAGCTTGTGTGTTTGAGCAAGAAAGTCTTAGACTTGTGTGTTTGAACAAGGAAGTCTTGAACTTGAGTGTGTAAGCAAGAGAAGTCTCTTGCTTGTGTGCTTAAGCATTTATAATCAATTCAGTTATTGTGTAAATCCATTGGAAGTACAGGGGACTGAACTACTCAGAGGTTGTGAGAGGGGCATGATAATTGGCTGTGTCTCTTGTGCTTTTACTTTACTTGCTTCTGAACTATACTCCGTTGCTATCATTTCTTTACATTTGAGTCAGATTCTGTTTCAGAATCTAATAAAGATATACAAGAATTCAGATTATGAGTGACTCTGATTCAAACTTTGAACTGAAAGTTTAGACTCTGGTTAAGATAAATCAGAAGCAGAAGAAGATAAAGTAGGAGAAAAACCAACACAATTCAACCCTCTTCTTGTGTTTATCTCACGTTCATTGTATACTTATTTGTAAAAAATTGAGACTTGGCTGGAAAAAAATCGGTGAGAATAAAAGATTTTGATTTTTTTTTGAAATGTTACAAATAAATAGTAAAATTGTTTTTAATATGCAAACATGATATAGTAAAAATAAAACATTTGAGGGTGCCAAGTATGGGTGTTGGCCGTGTGGTTTGGACGATTTTTACGCTAAAAGTCATCTGACCCGTAAGAGAAAAAATGTGCGAATTGTTTCGATTCGGTTGACTTTTAGAAATAAAACCGAACCAGAACAAAACCAATGTGGTTTGGTTCAGTTCAGTTGGTTCAATTTTTTACAATTTTTTATTAAGTCATACGTACACATATAGATGACAACATAACTTTGTATTTAGACATTCATACACTACCAAATACCAAAAAAAACTCATTATACATGGACAACAACTTTCCATTTAATTTGTAAACATCATATTAGACAAAAGTGGAATGATAAACATAAAACAATAATATAAAACAATATTAAAAAACTATAATGAAATAAAAAAATAAAGGAGATGAGAGATTAGTGAAAAAGAAAGAATAAAAGAGATGAGAGATTAGAGAAGAAGAGGTGCGATAAAAATAAAATTTGAAGAGAGAATATTGACATAAAAATGAGAAGGTAAAAAGAAAGAACATAAAAGACTAAATATTAGAGAAAAAAATACAAGATGTGTCTAACAAAGAAGACACGTACTGTTAGGAGAGATTTAAGAAGGTTGAAATTGAAATCCTAAGTGTGTGGAAGAAAAAACCGTTCGTAAGAGTAAGACTAATACATAAAAGCATCTTTAATTAACTATGATTATAAAGAATTTGCATTGGAATGACTATGACATGTCATTTAATTCACTAACTTTTAATTTTCGGCAATTATATAGCTAAAGTATGCTATTTATTTTGAAACATATAATATTAAAGTAAAAATACTTTGGACCCACATATAATATAAAATATAGAATCAAGTTTTAATTTTTTATAAACAGCTATCATTAAAGTAAAAACAACTCAAATTAACTATAAATTTTTTAAATCCTACAAATCACTTTGGACCCACAAAAAATATTTTAGTTTACCCACTTAAATACTCTCACTAAAGATGCTCTAATAGATTTAAGTTTGAGTTGAATTCGAGTGGAGTGAAATTTAAATTATAATATAATATAATTTGATTTGATTTACAAAATACAAACGACAAACTGAAGCGCACCACACTTTTGAAAAAAATATAGTCTAAATAAATCCGAACTAAATATAATTTTGCGATTTTCTATTCAATTTTAGTTTAATTTATGATTTTTTATTGAGTTGGGTATGAGTGAGAGATGTAGATAGAATTCTCTGAATTTGCCCCTATTAACAAATTGGGCTTAGCCCTGTTCATTCTAAATCTCTCTCTGTCTTCCGTTTTCATTTCTCTCTCTCCTGCTCTCGTTTCTTACCCTAAAACCCTCCACCGCTCAAAAACTCTACCTCTCTTCTCCGGTGCTACTCTCACTCCATCACATTCAATCTCTTCCCACTTTTCAACATGGATGACAGCTTATACGACGAGTTCGGTAACTACATCGGACCCGAAATCGAGTCAGACCAAGACTCCGACAGGGAGGAAGACGACGACCGCGACGAACCCGAAGAATCCGACAGAGCCGCCGAATCCGACGGCGAAGGTCCTTCAAACGGATGGCTGACGACCGGTGCCTCCACTGACGTGGACATGCTCGAAAATCAAGTAGTCTTAGCTGAGGACAAAAAGTATTACCCAACCGCCGAAGAAGTTTACGGCGAAGATGTCGAAACCCTAGTTATGGACGAAGATGATCAGGCTCTAGAACAACCAATTATTAAGCCAGTTAAGAACAAGAAATTCGAAGTAGGTGTTAAGGATTCTTCAACTTACGTTTCGTCGCAGTTTATGCTAGGGTTAATGTCGAACCCTTCTTTGGCGAGGAATGTGGCGTTGGTGGGTCATTTGCAGCATGGGAAGACGGTTTTCATGGATATGCTTGTGGAGCAGACTCATCATATGTCAACTTTTGATTCTCAGAGTGAGAAGCATGTGAGGTATACGGATACTAGGGTTGATGAACAGGAGAGGAAGATATCTATTAAAGCTGTTCCTATGTCGCTTGTGTTGGAAGATAGTAATTCAAAGTCTTATTTGTGTAATATTATGGATGCGCCTGGACATGTTAACTTTTCGGATGAAATGACTGCTGCATTGAGGCTTGCTGATGGTGCTGTTTTGGTTGTTGATGCTGGCGAAGGTGTCATGGTAACTATCTTTTTGTTTATACTATTTCTTGGGTGATTTATTATGTTGATGTTTAGGTATTTGGGGATATGTTGGTTTTGGTTGATAAGTTGATAGCAGTTGTGATCTATGTAGCATCAACTTTCCATATATTAAAGATGTGTCCAATGTTAGACACTTGTTAGTATCTAGGTTGTCAATAGCGCGGTTGATATGTTGATAGTAGTTATGATTTATGTAGCATCGACTTTCCATATTAAAATGTGTCCAATGTTCACACTTGTTAGTATCTAGGTTGTCAATAGCGCACTATGGCATAGGTCAAATCTGGTTGATATGTTGATAGTAATTATGATCTATGTAGTATCGACTTTCCATATTGAAGACGTGGCCAAATGTTCAACGCTCGTTAGTATCTAGGTTGTCAATAGCATGCTATAGTGTTGTAGCGTGGCGCCACGAACCCTTCGCGTGCACAGCTGTACTCTCCTTCCTTCTCCCATGCCTTCCCTTTCTCCACTGTTCTCCCTTACCTTATCCTCTGTTCTGTGTGCGTTGTTCTGTTTTAATTTTAATAACAACCATGTCATCATCTTCCTATGCCTCTGGAAGTGTAACACCAACTTCCAACAACAAATGTTATTGTTAAACCTATTGGTGACAACCTTGATATTGATTGGTAGTGGAATTCTTATAAAGACCAGAGCCATTATCTGATTTTTATGGGATATGTATACAGATGGAATTCCAACAACAAATTCTTATAACCTTTATAATTTGATTTTTATGGGATATGTATACAGATGGAATTTATATTTACTGTTGGAATTTTATTATATATGCTGTTGCAATTTCTATTTTTAATTATTTATGTATGCTTTTAGAATTTTTATTTCCTATATACATTGTTTTAGTCTTCACAATAGCCATTATCTGCCATGCCGCTATAGCATTTTGGTGGTTCGGCACGACGCGTTGTTATCCGTGATTTACAACCTAGGTTAGTATCATGCACCTGACAAGACACTAACTTACATGAGTACATGTAATTATTTCCATTTTCTTAAACTATCACTACTATCCACATGTAATTACTTCCATTTTCTTAAATTATCACTATTATCCACATGTTAGGGTTTGCCCGTGTATGTGTCTGTGCTTCATAGGCGTTTATGATATGTTTGCTCTTTTCATTTCTCAAAGCTAAAATTATAACTTACTGGTTAGACTATGATGGTAGTTACTACAATATAACTAGCTGTATGACAACATTGAGTTTTTAGTTTCTTGCAATTTGTAGGTAAACACAGAGAGGGCAATACGTCATGCAATTCAGGAGCGATTGCCTATTGTTGTTGTAATGAATAAGGTAAACAGAATTATTGTCAATATGAATGGTGGCTATGTCTTAGTCCTTTATTTTATTCCCCTATTTTATTCTCAGTTGTTCACTATTTATGTTTAGGTTGACAGGCTCATAACTGAACTTAAACTACCTCCGAAAGATGCTTACCATAAATTGAGGCATACTTTGGAAGTCATTAATAACCACATATCTGCTGCTTCCTCAGTTGCTGGTGATGTCCAAGTTATAGATCCAGTTGCAGGAAATGTTTGTTTTGCAAGTGGCACTGCTGGATGGTCATTTACATTGCAATCATTTGCTAAACTGTATGGGAAGCTACATGGAGTTCCCTTGGAAGCTAATAAATTTGCTTCCCGCCTTTGGGGTGACTACTATTATCATCCCGATACCAGAACATTCAAAAAGAAACCCCCTGTGGGTGGTGGAGAACGATCTTTTGTTGAGTTTGTGTTGGAGCCACTTTACAAGATATATAGCCAAGTGATTGGGGAACATAAAAAGAGTGTGGAGACAACCCTTGCCGAACTTGGTGTTACCCTTAGTAATGCTGCCTATAGATTGAATGTTAGACCTTTACTAAGGCTGGCTTGTAGCTCTGTTTTTGGTTCAGCTTCAGGTTTCACTGATATGCTTGTTCAGCACATACCTTCACCAAGAGATGCTGCAGTTAGGAAAGTTGATCATATATATACTGGGCCTAAAGACTCATCCATTTACAAAGCCATGACACAATGTGATTCTTCTGGCCCACTAATGGTTAATATAACAAAGTTGTATCCAAAATCTGATTGTAGTGTGTTTGATGCTTTTGGTAGAGTTTATAGCGGCAAGATACAGACAGGGCAGGCCGTCCGTGTTCTCGGAGAGGGATACTCACCAGATGATGAGGAGGACATGACTGTAAAAGAAGTAACGAAGTTGTGGGTTTATCAAGCTCGCGACAGGATGCCAATAGCTGAGGCTCTTCCAGGTTCTTGGGTTTTAATTGAAGGTGTGGATGCTTCAATAATGAAAACCGCAACTCTTTGTAATGTGGATTTTGACGAGGATGTATACATATTCAGGCCCCTTCTGTTCAATACCCTGTCAGTGGTAAAAACAGCCACTGAGCCATTAAATCCAAGCGAGTTGCCAAAAATGGTGGAGGGTCTAAGGAAAATTAGCAAGAGTTATCCTTTAGCAGTTACTAAAGTTGAGGAGTCTGGGGAACACACTATATTAGGGACTGGTGAGCTGTACTTAGATTCAATTATGAAGGACCTGAGAGAGCTATATTCTGAAGTAGAAGTCAAGGTCATATATCGCTTTCCATTTCCCTTTTCAACTCTTCTACCGATAATTAATTTTGATTCTCATTTTTTAGGTTAGACGTTGACTTAAAGCTGTTCGTTCCTTTGTTGAAGATGGTCCTTTCCTGTGCTTTTGCAGGTAGCAGATCCTGTTGTCTCATTTTGTGAAACAGTTGTTGAGTCTTCATCAATGAAATGTTTTGCTGAAACACCAAACAAGAAGAATAAAATAACAATGGTAGGTATCATATAGGCTTCATCACAGTGTTTATTTCTTAGTTCACGATACATTTTTCTTAGGCTGGGTTATTTTCACTTCACTAATAAAACTCTTGGTCATTCTTTAGATCGCTGAGCCTCTAGAAAGAGGTTTGGCAGAAGACATAGAGAACGGTGTTGTTAGCACTGACTGGAACAGAAAGAAACTAGGTGAATTTTTCCAGACTAAATATGACTGGGATCTTCTTGCTGCTCGGTCAATCTGGGCATTTGGCCCTGATAAGCAGGTAAATCCCTCTATCTATCTATCTATTTGCCCAACTGTCTCCTGAAACTTATGTGTAACATATTCTAGTTCCAATGCAGGGCCCTAATATTCTTTTAGATGATACCCTTCCTACTGAAGTTGACAAGAACCTCCTCAATGCTGTAAAGGATTCCATTGTTCAGGGGTAAACATACAATACAATGATTTATTCAGCCGTTCATTCATTAATTGATTTCACTTTGATAATGTTATGTCATTTAACAGATTTCAGTGGGGTGCACGGGAAGGACCTTTGTGTGATGAACCCATTAGAAATGTTAAATTTAAGATTGTTGATGCAAGGATTGCCCCTGAACCACTTCATCGTGGATCTGGCCAGATCATTCCAACAGCACGGCGAGTGGCTTATTCGGCTTTCCTTATGGCCACCCCCCGCCTTATGGAACCAGTATATTATGTAGAGGTATGCATATACTTGCTATCTTATGCTTCAGTATTGGCTGCATAAAGTAAACTCAAATGTAATCATTCCATGGTTCACAAACTAATTGATGATTATATCTTTTAAGAAAGAGCTGCAGACAAGCTTACAAGCAGAACATATCAATCCTTTATATTAAAAAATGATGGTCTAAGCAGAATGTCCTTTTTGTATGTGGCTGGAGTGATTTAATTTTACGGAAGCTAGCAAAATAGCTATTGTATTTGCTTGCACTAATTTCATATAGTAACTTGTGAATATCAATTTTACCTTTTCACTCATGCTTGCTATTTATAGTATTGTTCTTTTTGCCTTTGAGTCAGATTCAAACACCGATAGATTGTGTGTCTGCTATCTACACCGTTTTGTCTCGTAGGCGTGGACATGTTACCGCTGATGTTCCTCAACCAGGCACCCCGGCTTATCTTGTTAAGGTCATTGACTAACTTTTCCCTATAAATTTATTTAATCAAATGTGGTTTGCTTCTGTGCACCACCATGGTTTTAAACTTATTATAAGGCTACTGACCTTGTTCTCTACTTCTCAGGCATTTTTGCCCGTGATAGAATCCTTTGGTTTTGAGACAGACTTGAGATACCATACGCAAGGGCAAGCGTTTTGTCAATCAGTTTTTGATCACTGGGCTATTGTTCCTGGAGATCCTCTGGACAAAAGCATTGTTTTGCGCCCACTTGAACCAGCACCAATCCAGCATCTTGCCCGCGAGTTTATGGTAAAAACAAGGCGCAGGAAGGTATGGCTTTTTTCTTTTTTTTTTTCCTCGAGTTGATAACTATTATTTAAATGTACTGTTTTTACTGGGAGGTCTCATGATGATACTCATTCTCCATTTATATCTAATGATACTCATCCTTCTCGAGAAAGAAAAGGGAATAAAAAAGAAAATGCGTGTACATAAAACTAGAAGATAGGGTCATGCAAACAACATAGAGGAATGTTAGAGAGCATCAACTATTATAACTGGTTCCTGCAAATGGATTTATTGTGTGTTTTTCTTGCAGGGAATGAGTGAAGATGTAAGTATAGGTAAGTTCTTTGATGAGGCTATGATGGTGGAACTTGCACAGCAGGCGGCAGATCTTCATCAACAAATGATATGATTCTTCACAATTTTTCTGCCTGGTTTGATGTTCATTTTGGATTTAGTTTGAAATTTGGGCCCTTTTGACTGTGAAACTGGAAGCAAATGGTATGCGATAGAGCAAGCAAATTATGAGTTATTTGCTTCCGAAGTTGGCATGTATTTGACAGAGCTATTTACCATACTGCTGCTAGCTATTATGGCATTCAACTAGAAGTCAATTAAGGTCTCTCATGGAACTGGAAAAGCTTTTAATTGCCGGTTGGGGCATGTTGTCTCTAATTCTGTTATGTTATCAACTACTAAGTAGCATATCTCCAAAAATATATCCATTGAAATTGTATGAAAAACTTTGTATTTATGTCTGCATACTGACATATATCAACAAAGCCCCATTTAAGATAAGGTTACTGTTAAGAGAATTGTGACATGGGTCAAGACAAAACTAGATGATGCAGGACACTCACTTTCACTTGATTATTTTGTCTGGCCATTTGTTATGTAGTTTTACAATTTGTACGTCACTTTCTCATGTTATTTTAAGCTGATTGTGAAAACCCATGTATTCAATGGCATGATTCCTTTTCATTGGCTATCAAATCATCATAATCCTCATCAGTCACCACTTTTATTGTTTACTAATTTCATTATAAACAAAACCATTAAGCGCAAAAGCACGTGAATAAGATAACAATTAAATTTAAAGAAAACTATCAGTCTGGAGTTCCTTTACATTGATGTTCTTGTCTCCTAAATAAAGTTTAATAAACTAAACCACAAGTACATTGCTAAAATATTGTGTGCTTCATGATATACATGCTCATGTCTCTCTTTCCCATTAACAATGGGAAAAACAATCATACAATAATGGTATAAATTTTATTTGAATTTGAATTTAGCCCCTTAGTGCATTATTTTCTCTACCCAACCAGTGATCACTGATCAACACAAGATGAATTTATGTACATAATTTCAGCTCACCAAAAAATGGTTTTGCTGAAAACAATAATCTATCCTTCAAGCAGGCATTTAAGATTCTGAAGTCCTTCAGCAGATATACTTCTCCTAAATCTACTAGGCCTTTCAATAATCATAGGTGGTGGGGGATCTGAATGAAAACACACCATCACAACAGTTAAATTATCGGTTGCTCCTCTCTTTATTGCTTCACCTATTATTTCCTTGCAACATTGTTTAACATCATTATGCTGTTGAATTCTCCTCCTTGCAAAATCGACCGCATTTTGGCTACGAAAAACTTCCCATATCCCATCGCTTCCGATTATCAAAAACTCATCATCTTTTGTCAATGTCATCAATTTAAGTTCCGGCTCAGCACTCAATGGTCCTCTTCCACTCATTTCCTTCATTCCTTCAAGATGCCAGTTGCCTAGAGCACGTGTGACGCCTAACTGTCCGTTCAAGTAACCGTCATTGACAAATCCACCGAGCGACTCAATCCTCATCCTTTCTTTCATGCATAACGGATTGTGATCTTTGGACATTTCTATAGCCCCTCCCGCTCGGGACAAAACAGCGCGGCAGTCTCCGGCATTAGCCACGAGTAAAGACCTTCCAAATATAATTGCAGTCAATGCAGTTGTACCAGAAGAAAGGGAAGATTCTGCGGAGCATGTTTTGGCAAACTCCGAATCAGTCTCCAAAAACGACCTCGTGACCACCTTCTCGAGTTCAAGAGGGAAGTCAGCATCCTCAACAATCACCCTCGGAAGATGATCGCGAACAAATTGCGCAGCACTCTTCCCTCCATGTCCATCAAATACCTACACAAAATACCATTCGCCTTCAATGTTAAATCCCGATTAAGATCAGGTGCTCACCCTCTTAAGCAAAACGACTAAAAGACGTTTTTCCCGATTTCGTAATGGACGAACTTTTACAAGCTTATATAATCATAAAAATTAGGTAACATGTTGGAAGAGATGAAATGAGTTTTATGACAATAGACAGTTAACAAAATCAGTTAGACAGCTTACACCATAAAAGGAAACAGCTTCGTCGCAGACATCATTATAACCGAATTTCTTTGCCAAGTCTCCAATGCATATGTGAGTATCCTCCATGTAAGGCCGACCTCCGATATCAGACCACTCCCCGGACCGAAGCGCAGGGACAAAATTGATCAGGTTCTGATTTTTCTCTGTAATCACTGCATCTTCACAAATACTTTCCAGCTAAAATGTACACAAAAGTTATAATTATAAACATTACCTATAATAGCCTTTGATAATCATTTCTAAGAGATTTTCAAGGTCAAACAACCCTTAAGAATCATAATTTCTTTCAGTCTCTCTTCAACAAAAGTAACAAAACAAAAGATAAAATAAAGTCAAACATCTTTTATATGTGCTATAAGCTATTTTCATAAGCTGTTCTAAAAATCTCATGGAAATAAGCTAAAAACAAAATTATCTCATGGAAAAATCATAAGTTGTTTTCAGAAATTCTCTCAAACAGATGCAAACAGATAAGCTCATATAATTCAATTAAAAAAAGCTTCAATTGTAAACAAAGTCTAAGAAGCCAGATTGAAAAAAAACATGTTCAAAAATCAAAAGCCAGCTTATAATAAAAAGGAAGAAAAGAAGGAATAAAAGACTAACAGGAAATGAATTCACAACACTGATCTGGCCATTGGAAATTCCAAAAGAAGAGTCATTTTCTGAATTATCCATCTGGGCATGCAACAGATCACAATGCAAAGGCCATGAAATTCTTCTGTTATCTAGAAATTTCTCCATGTTATCATTATCTTGATCAACTTGTTCATCCTCTTGCACACACATGTTGACAACAGTAACAAACTAGTTGTTGTTAGCAAGTGGAACTTTTGCAGTTGCAGCTGTTGTAGGTTTGGAAATCAGAAAGTAATTACAAAAAGTCACTGACAACAACAATAAAAGACTTGATATAGAGTTTTATAGCTTATAATAAAAGAGAGAGAGAAAGAGAAGATTCTTAGAATATGTTGAGGAAATTGATGTGTTTTTATTTTCTGTAATATTTTTAGTGTTTTTTTTACCACCAAAATCCGATCTATTGAATTGATTAATCAGTTATGACAAAAGTAATTTCAACCCTCTTCCGATTTCCGTTGTAGAGTATCGAAAAGTCATTCTTCCTACCAATTAACTATTGCTATATTTTTAATGCTTTTAGTGTGTTAATAAAATGATAATAATATATTAGTGTGAAAAGAGAGAAAATAGAATCTTTAAGTTCTAGATTTTTCTATGAAAGTGTGGCCTAAAATTGTTGGTTGGATTTATTAGGTGACTCTTTGATATTATAATGTTTAATATTGCTAGATAATGTCATTTTCTATGCTTACCTATCATATTGCAATCCCACTCTTTCTTTTTTAAAATTATTATAGTATTATTATTTTTCTCTTTTTCTACCTTTATGCCCTTTCACATCAAACCATGTGAAAAATCTTTTGTTATATTAATAGCTAAACTTTATGCCTTTTTTTAACCCTCTCTGTCTGATTCCTTTCATTGGTTTTTTCTATCAATAATTTATTTTGCCAAGTAGTATAATAATGGCTTGATCAAAGCTCAACTACATGAGAGGATAAATTTTCATTCCAATCAAGGAACTGCCGTGAAAATTTAGAATACATTATATATATATATATATATATATATATATATATATATATATATATATATATATATATATATATATATATATATATATATATATATATATATATATATATATATATATATATATATATATATATATATATATATATATATATATATATATATATATATATATATATATATATATATATATATATATATATATATATATATATATATATATATATATATATATATATATATATATATATATATATATATATATATATATATATATATATATATATATATATATATATATATATATATATATATATATATATAAATAAACTTAAGTTGAACCTAAGAACATTGTGGCCGTGAAAATTTTCATTCCAATCAAGAAACGCTAAAGATGTATTATTTAATAAATATTATGGCCGTATAAGATGAACTAAATCAATTTTTAAAAAATGATATTTGGAACTTTGTCTCCCGTCTTAAAAATCATTAAATAATTGACATCCGACGGAGCAAGCCGACGCGATCCAACGCCTCTGAGGAGCCAAAACCAATGCCTCATGTCAATTCGGTCGACCTAGGCAGTCGCTTCACCAAGGATGACTTGAAGGAGCAGAAGAAGAAAGTGAGAGGAGCCCGGCTAGCAGTGAAAAACTTCCTAGCGCCAGATAACAACGAGGAGCTTGTCCATCCTGGCGCCCATTCCAAACGGCGAGTTCGAAGTTATCCTCCTCGACAACGACCCAAACAAAGGGGTGAAAATTGACATTGGCCTCCCCGTCCTCGCAAGAAAGAAGCTGAAAGCATGCTTAAGAGAGAATGCTGACTTGTTCGCATGGAGCGCCGCTGAGATGCCCGAACTGGACCCCGAAGTGGCCTGCCACCAGCTGACCATTGACCCCGCCGCTAGGGTTGTAGTACAACGTAGGCGTAGGCAGTCTCCTGTAAAAGTGGAGCTGCTAAAAAAGCAGTAAAAGATCTCCTAAAGACAAATTTTATTTCAGAAATCCAGTACACAATCTAGCTTTTAAACGTTGTACTTGTCAAAAAATCTAATGGAAAATGGAGAATGTGTCTTGATTATACTGATCTTAATAGAGCTTGCCTTAAAGATGCTTACCTTTTACCTAACATAGATAGACTAGTTGATAACTCTGCAGATTTCAAATTATTGTCTTTTATGGACGTCTATTCATGGTACAACCAAATCCCCATGGCAAAAGGGGACAAAAAATACAAGCCTTCATGACCGATTCAGGCAACTACTACTACAACGTAATGCCTTTCAGCTTGAAGAACGCCGATGCTACCTACCAGCGGATGATGAACAAAGTATTCTGAGGTGAGATTGGAGACATGCTCAAAGTCTACATGGACGAAAAGATCGTGAAATCTCAAGAGAAATCCGACCATACACTCCATCTAAAAAGAGTCTTCGACCAAGTGAGAAGATGCAAGATGAGGTTCAATTCGGAGAAATGCACTTTCGGCGTTCGAGCAGGTAAGTTCCTCGGATTCTACTTAATAGAACGAGAAATCAAAGCGAACCACAACAAACGCAGGGCCTTCTTCGAATTCCCGACGCCAAACTTGAAGAAATCAATTTAATCCCTAAACGGGATACTCACCTCGTTATCCCACTTCGTAGACAAATCTTCCCAACACGCACTTCCCCTTTTCAAGCTTCTTCTCAAGGAAGCAACATTCGAATGGACCGAGGAGTGCGAACAAGCCCTTCTCCACCTCAAACGATCTCTTTCGCAACCACCGGTCCCCTTGCGACCAGACAGTTAGGAGACTCTCTACCTTTACCTAGCCATCGCAGCCGAGGCCATCAGCGCGACTCTCATTCGCGAGACCTCAGAAGGGCAGAAACCCATATACTTCACTAGTAAGGCCCGGAACTCAGATGCCAGCAAATCGAAAAAGTAGTACTAGCCCTCATCTATGTGCCGAGAAGATTGAGACACTACTTCCTAGCTTACAGGATCGTAGTGCGAATTGACCAACCCGTAAAGCAGCTGCTCGGCCTGTTAGATGACGACAATGATCTAGAAGAGGTGTTGAATAGATCACTTATTAAAAACAGAGTCGATGCTTATTAATATTTGGATTTTAAAAAGTTTTAAGCGGAAGCGGCCGAGGAACTATGCTCGTCTAAACGAACCGTTACCAAAAAGATCAGATATACGCAAAGCCTATATGGAATACCGATAAAGACGAGAATTAGAATCAATAGTTTGAACACAAATCAATCAGATTTTGTTCATTTAAAGTTGGACAATTTTCAATGCGTGTGAAATATAAACCAATTGAAAAACAACTCAAGTGTTTGTGTTCACGCAATTAGTCGAACACTTGGTGTGCGAAGCACCTCAAGTAAATTTCAATAGGTGAATGAAGTGCTATGCTTTTCAATTACAATCAAAAGATTGTAATGAGGTTTCTAAAAATGTTTCAGCACTAATACACACCAGAATTTTAATCAACTAATATGTTTTCACACAAACTCAAAATTCAGCAATGAAAATAGTAAAAAGAGAGAACACCAATTTGTTGAGGCAGTCCCCCCGTCGTCCTCGCTCGGGGCACATCTGCCCTCAATTCTAAAAATAGAATTGAGACATGTATATATAACTTGTTGCAAATTGTTTTTACAAGAGAAGCAATAGAATTCAAAAAATCAAACCTAAATCTTGATGTCGAGCCTATGCCTTCTCTTCCCTTGATTCAAGATGAAACAAGTCCTTCGAACGTGATGAGTAAACCTCCGATTACGACACCACCTTTGAACAACCCTCTGGTCTTCAAATCTTGCTCGACTGATTTCAAACACCAATGATTCGAACCCAAACCTTCCTACCATAATCCTCCGGTTACGCTACTTAATTGACAGAACCTCCCGTTCTTCAATTACCTTTGCTCAACTGAATCTGTAAAGGAACGATTTATGCAAAACCCCTAAAATCCAAGATTCTTGAAGGACAAAACCCTTAAGGTTTTATTCAAGAAAAATCCACTGATTTCTCAACCCAAACTCGATAAACTAATCCTAAGTTTGGACGTTATCACCTCAATGATGCAGAATACACAACAAAAATAATTATGTGTAATTGTTGAGAAAATGAAAGAAAGGGAAGATGATGAGAACCAAATCAATGTATATTTTCACTTTTCTTGTTATTTTTGTGTAGAATGAACTAACTCAATATATATGCAAAGTTGAAGCCAAATAACCAACATAACAGTCACTTTGAATGTTAAGCATAACATAAATTCTGTGAGAAATGCGCGAGCGGTTGATCTAAAACAAAGGAAGGGTCAACCTGAGCTCTTCCAAATTCAGGATTATGCAAGAAATAACTCTTTCATCGACCCGAACAGGTCCATGCATCGACGCAAAGCACCCCAATATTGACAAGCACAAATGCATACAGTATGAATCGACCGAAGGGTCGACGCAAGCTCTCCTGAGAGTAAGACATGCAAATTGACTTCTGTATGAGTCGACTCAAAGACTCAGAACTTGCAAAAATGAAGATTTTCATATATTTAGCTACTTCTAAGAGATCCTAATGCATCTCTAACTTGAACAACATGATCAAACTCATATAGAACATACATAATGCTCTTTCTATATGTACCTAGACATGTTTTGACAAATGTTTGACACAAGAAAGATAACGTATGCATATGCGACTCGATGATACCGTCCAAAGTACATTTTTCAAACTATATATGTTTTGAAATCATTAAAACAAGTATAACCATAGTTGAGCACAATGTGTTGTATCATCCTCCCCCTTACTCCATGTATTTATCTAAAAACGATCTACACGTTTGATTAGTCTTGTAAAAGTGATTTATTTCTGCTTGGTTTTCTTCTTCCCATTTGAAAACATCAAAAAAGAAGAAGATAGAGGTCAATAAAAGACATATTATAATGAGATAAGAAAATTCACCAAATTTGCAACATGATAGTCATTAACAAACATCCATATATAATGAATTTAATGGAAGGATATAAACTGATAAATAGATAACCACACAAATGATCAAAAGAAATATATGCTATTACAAACTAACAATGATTCATGTCTTAATAAAAACAAACAAACATAAGAAGAGATTAACACTAGAATGCGATGAAATGACATGCACATGATATACAAGGACTCCTCAAGGCCTTCTCCCCCTAAAGTAATGATCTCTTCCGCAAAATGGATATTCTTGAGGTGGAGGAAGTTGCTCATTAATTTGTTCCGTATACTCTAGGACAACTTGATTAAAGGTGTTGAAACTAGTAGTGAGAGCATGGTGTTATCCTGCGGAAGTTTCAACCATGCCATCAAACCTACCCATCACTGCTGTTGCAAATGAGTTGAAATTATTCGTGTGAGCTTAAAGCTGGTTCTGCAAATGTGTGAACTGCTCATCTTGGGGGAAGTGATGAAGTTTTATTGTTCGAGCTGCATAATTCTAATCCGGGTTCTCGTGATATTCCCAATTCATTTCTTGAGGCATGTAGTTTTCACCTAATGTAGTCCAACCCGTATGTTTCCAGGCACCCTATCCTTGGTTGTCATCATGTTCCAAATGGGGTGATTGATCTAGCCAACCACTGTTATCTTGTTCATCAGTTTCCATGTGATTTCCACCCTATTCTTCTTCTTCTTCTTCTTCTTCTTTTTCGTTTTCATCACTCTCATCAGAGTCCTACAGACAAGAGCTTGTGGCTTTAACAATAAATCTACAGCGAGTTTCACTAGGATCCCAAATATACCCCATCATAGTTAGAGTCTTTTGGAAAAACTCCTGGTCGGTTGTCAGAATTGTGTAAGGAATACCAGGTACTGCTACATTTGCATTATTAAGGGCAGATTGGATAAAAGAGCCATAAGACAATGCGGTTCCTCTACTAAAATAGTTCAAAGAGTGGATTCTACTTGCAATATAGTGAGGCCAACTAATCTTGATCTTCTTTTTCATAATGTAGACCAAGTGAACCTCGGCTTGATCAACCCGAGAATAACCACCTTTCTTGGGTCGAAGAATGTGCGAAACAATCCACTGTAGAATTCTGTCAACAGGCTTCAACCTGCCAGTTGTGACTGATTTCAGAAAAAGGTCACTAGCGATGATGTCTTTAGCATAAGGTTTCTTCAGCATAGAGTTCAAGGCTTTCTTGAACTCATATCCATGCACAGTACGAGTGTCTGTTACCTTAATCAGCGGCTCAACAGATATAGGAGACATATTGAAAAGATTTTTCCAGACAGAGTCATTGACATATACCTTGTTATTACCAATCTTAGTACTGAACTCAAAACCATCAAATTTTCCTTGAAGACCAGTGTAGAAAATTCTTACCAAGTCTTCATTGTATTTATTATGTCATTCCAAGAAGTTGTTGAAATTTTGCATATCCAGAATATCAAGCACTTCGTGAATGTGCATTATCTCAGCAGCTTTTCGATAATAAACATATTGTTTGACTACGGATCTTTTACTTTGATTTTTCTCATAAAGATCAGTGTATTCAGGAGGTAAAAGAGAAATAGAGGTTACTGATAGAGTAGCTTTAGAAGTACCAGTTTGAATGGATGGAGCTCTGGTTGTTCTTGTCCTTGTTACTCTTCTTGTAGCCATTAGAGCAATTCTTTAATGAGGATGAATAGTGAAAACAGAGTTTTTGATATTGATTAGAGAGACTCACTATACTTCTTGACTAGATAGTGAAATTAGGTTTTGAAAGAGACTTTAGGAAGAGGAGATGCAGATAGTAGCCTTGAGTAGGTGCAAAGTACCAATGTAAATGCTAATGATGATGTTGTTTGAATGCATAACAAAAAAGAAAATGCATTAAATGGGTCAAGTAATTTGAATGATTAGTCAAAAATAGAGGTTTTTCACCAAAATCGCACGAGGCGTCGACCCATACATGTTTTGTGTCAACGCATACTGTGAAAGCAAACATAGTGAGAAATTTTCAAAGTTTGAGTCGACCAAAGGGCCAACCTGAGCAGACCTGCTTTTAAAACAAGAAAAATTGTTATTTTGTGAGTTGACCGAAGTCCTGTGTAGGTCGGCTCATCTAGTTAAAAACAACACAAATCATCAATTTGAAACATACAAGCATCAAAATGACATAAATAGATATCATACTCAAATTTCAAACATTCAAAGGGATGAAACATGCTTAATCATGCAATAAACATCAATAATAACACATAACTTGATACATCAACTTACACGAATTGTTAGACGATGGCGCAAATCAAGAAGGAGGGGGGATTGAATAGATCACTTGTTAAAAACAGATTCGGCGCTACCAATATTTAGTTTTAAAATGTTTTTAGGCGGAAGCGGGCGAGGAACTATATTAGTCTAAAACGAACCTTTATCGAAAAAACCGGATATGCGCAAAGCCTATAGAATCCGATAAAAACAAGATTTAAGAATCACTAATTTGAACACACATCAACCAAAATTTATTCACTATAATGTTTGACTATTTCCAATGCTTGAAAAATATAGTCAAATTGAAAAGAAAACACAATTGTTTGTTGTTCACACAATTGGTCAAACACTTGGCATGCAAGGCACCACAAGTGAATTCCAATATGAGAGTGAAGTGCTCAAGTGTTCAAATATAATCAAGGATTTAATAGGCTTCAAAAATGGTCCAGCACTACTCACATCAGAATTTTGATTAACACAATTGTTTGCTCTCAAACTCAGAAATTAAGCAATTGAAAAGTAAAGAGAGAACACAAATTTGTTGAGGTAGTTCCCCCGTCGTCCTCGCTCGGGGTACGTCTGCCCTTAATTCTAAAAATAGAATTGAGACCTGTATATAAATATAACTTGTTGGTAAATGTTTACAAGAGAAGCAAATAGAAATCAAACGATCAAACACAATTGTTGATGCAGAGCCTATTCCTTCTCTTCCCTTGATTCAAGCTTAATCAAGTCCTTCGAACGCGATGAATAAACCTACGATTACGACACTCCCTTTGAATAACCCCACGATCTTCAAATCTTACCCGACTGATTTCAATCACCAACGCTTCGAACCTGAATCTTCCTCTCACAATCCTCTGGTTACCGCTACTAAACCGACAAAACAACCCGTTCTTCGATTACCTTGGCTCGGCTGAATCTGTGATGGACTGATTCGTGCAAAAACCCCCAAAATCCAAGATTCTTGGAGGACAAAACCCTAACAATTTTATTCAAGAAAAACCTACTGATTTCTCAACCCAAACCCAATTACACCAATCCTATGTTTGGAGGTTATCACTTCTAACAAGCAGAATGCACAACAAAAATGATTATGTGTAGTTGTTGAGAAAATACAAGGAAGAGGGTGAAGATGATGAGAACAATCAGTATCTATTTTCACCTTTCTTGTTTTTCTTATGTGTATTAATGAAAGAGCAAAACTCACTATATATGCAAGTCAAAAACAATTAACCAACATAACAACCACAAAGACAGTTTCTCATAACAAAATTTTGACTGAACACACACGTGCGGTCGACCTATGCAGAAAGGGGGGTCGACCTGAGCTTACCCGAATTTCAGATTATGTAAAAACCAGAACTTTGCGTCGACGCAAAGCATGCATATTTTGACAAATATAAATGGACACAGTATGAGTCGATCGGAGGGTCGACGCGAGCACTCTTGAGAGTAGACCATTCAAAATGCTTCCTGTATGAGTCAACCAGAACAGGTTTGAGTCAACTCAAAGACCTAAAATATGCAAAAATGCATATTTTCATGTATCATGCAACTTTTGAGGTACTCTATCACATAGTAAGCTAGACAAACTTGACCAAACCTATATGAAGCATACATTGAACACTTTCTATATGTATCAAACAATATTTCTGACCGATGTTTGACTCAAGAGGGATAAGATATGCATATGTGACATAATGATACTGTCCAAAGTACATTTTTCTACCTATTTAAGTTTTGACATCATTAAAACAAGTGTAGCTACCTATGAGGATTACCCTCACATACTCCCCTTTTTGGTGATGGCAAAACAGTATAACCTTGGTGTACGATGCATTGTATCATCCTCCCCCTTACTCGGTGCCTTTGTCTTTACACAATCTGCATGTTTAATAAGTTTTACAAGTGATGTTTCTGCTTGATAGTCTTCTCCCCCTTTGACAACATCAAAAAGAAAGAAGATATATGTCAATGTATTGCATATAATAAGTGAGATAAGCAAATTTCAGCCATTTGTAATAGGTTACACGTTAACACACATTCACATATAATGCAGTTAATGAAAGCATATAAATGGATAAATAGAACAACACTTAAGAGAACAACAATAGTCAATATTTTATAACCAACAATACGCATGTCTTCAAAAGCAAGTAAGTACATGAAACATTCTACAATAGATGTTAATGAACACATGATGAAATAAGATGCATAATGAAATATTCAAGACATCCTCAGGGTCTCCTCCCCCTAAAGTGATGGCCTCGTCCTCGAAATGGATATTTCGAAAGTGGAGGCAGTTGCGCATCAGCTCTTTCCCTGTACTCCAATACCGCTCGATTGAGTGTGTTGAAGCTGGTGATAAGGGCCCGATGTTGACCTGCTACAGTTTCAACTATCCCATCTATCCTCCCCATTACAGCTGATGAAAAGGCATTAAAGTTTTCCATGTTCACTTGAAATTGATTCTGCAATTGCGAGAACCTCTCATCTTGGGCAGTCATGAAGATACGTTGCTCAAGCTGCATGGTCCTCATCATATCGAGGAGTTCATCGATATTTTGTTGGTGACGCGGAGGAGATAGAGGCACATAACTCTAGTCAGGGGTGTCTTGATGATCCCAATTTTATTATGGCATGTAATTGGCACCTAACGATGTCCAACCAGTGTTTTGCTAGGCACCCCACCCTTGGTCATCATCATGCGCAAAGTAGGGTGATTGGTTTAGCCACCCACTATCATATTGATCATCAGTCTCCATAGGATATCCACCTACTTCTTGTTCTTGTTCTTCTTCTTCTTCTTCTGCTTCCTCTATTTGTTCATCACTTTCATCCGATTCTTCCAATCGAGAGGTAGTAGCCTTGACAATGAATCGATAATGACTTTCTCTTGGATCCCATATATAGCCCATCATAGTAAGAGTCTTTTGATAGGAATTTTAATCAGAGGTCAAGAATGTGTAGGGGATACCTTGAACAATGATGTTAGCATTGTTGAGAATCGATTGGATAAAGGACCCGTATGAAAGAGTTGTTCCTCTACCGGAATCCTTTAGCGAATATATTCGACTGAAAATGTAATAGGGCCAACTGATCTTGATCTTTTTCTTAAGTATGTAAACCAAGTGTACCTCGGCTTGATCCACTCGTGAGGATGTGCGACACAATCCATTGCCTTTCTTTGGACGCAGAATGTGGGACACAATCCATTGCAGTATTCTATCAACCAGTTTTAGTTTTCCCGTTGTGACCGTTTTTAGAAAGAGGTCACTTGCTACAATGTCGTCACCATATGGTTTCTTTAGCATGGAGTTTAAGGCTTCTTTATAGTACGAGCATCCGTGGCCTTAATAATTAGCTCAGCGGATATAGGTGATATGTCAAACAAGTTTTTCCATACCAAGTCATTTACACAGACCTTGATATTTCCCAGCTTTGTAGTAAACTCAAACCCTTGAAATTTACCCTAGATACCCGTGTAGAAGACCCTCACTAGGTCTTCGTTGTATTTGATGTCACACTCCAAAAAATTGTTGAAATCTTAAGCATCCAAAAGATCAATTACCTCTGGAATATGCATTCGCTCAATAACCTTTCTATAGTAAGCATGTTGCTTAACTATAGATCGTTTTCTAAAGTTCTTCTCATAAATTTCTGAAAATTCAGGAGGTAACATAGAGACAACAATTATCGATAAAGTTCTTCTTGATGGATCGGCTTGAGTGGATGGTGCTCTAGTGGTTCTCTTTCCAGTGGTTCTTCTTGTAGACATTTTAGTTTCTTGTGTGGAGATGAAGAATTTGTAGATGCAAAAATTTACTCTTGGAGATGGAGAGAAGAAAGTAACTTTACCCTTTTTATGGAGAAACTAGGTTTTGTATAGAGCTTTGGGAAGAGGAGAGGAAGAGAGATACCCTTGAATAGGTGCAATACTCAATGAAAGTTCTAATGATGATGAGTTTGAATAGACAACATGATTTTAAATGCATTAAAGATGACATAATATGAATAGTTCATCAACAATTTATCAGAATTCTCGCGTGATGCATCGATCGGAAGAGGTCATGTGTCGACGCACACTGTGTTAAAACATATACATAGAAATCTTTAGGGTATGCGTCGACCATAAGGTTGACTTAAGCATACCAGCTTTACAGACATGAAAAGTTCTAGTTTTGTGAGTCGACTGGAAACTATGTAGGTTGACTCATACAGCGAAAAATAGAAAAAATCATCAATTTTTGTTCAACAAGCATTCAAAGAGACATAAATAAATAGCCTATCAATATTTCAAACATACAAGGGGATGAAATAAGCGTAATCATAGAATAAACGACAATAATAACACACAATCTGATACATTACTTTATATGAACGAGGGAAGTGCGAGAGTTTCTAAATAAGGAAAGATAGTACCTCAGCTCCAATTGTTAGCTAATGCCTTCACATATGGCTCTAAACTTCTTCATTTGTTAGATAAAAGATGAACAAAACACATAGAGAGATAGATATAGAGCATGCAAAAGTTATTTCCTAAACACGATCTGAGATGTCGAGAACACCGAGTTCCCTATAGATGTGAAAGAAAGACATTGTAGCGAGTGGTTTTGTAAAGATATCCGCAAGTTGATTTTTAGTATCAACATGCTTAACAGAGTCGACGCTTATTAATATTTGGATTTTAAAAAGTTTTAAGCAGAAGCGGCCGAGGAACTATACTCGTCTAAACGAACCGTTACCAAAAAGATTGGATATACACAAAGCCTATATGGAATACCGATAAAGACGAGAATTAGAATTAATAGTTTGAACATAAATCAATCAGCTTTTGTTCACTTAAAGTTGGACAGTTTCCAATGCGTGTGAAATATAAACCAATTGAAAAACAGCTCAAGTGTTTGTGTTCACGCAATTAGTCAAACACTTGGTGTGCGAAGCACCTCAAGTAAATTTCAATAGGTGAATGAAGTGCTATGCTTTTCAATTACAATCAAAAGATTGTAATGGGATTTCTAAAAATGTTTCAGTACTAATACACACCAGAATTTTAATCAACTAATATGTTTGCATGCAAACTCAAAATTCAGCAATGAAAATAGTAAAAAGAGAGAACACCAATTTGTTGAGGCAGTTCCCCCGTCGTCCTTGCTCGGGTACGTCTGCCCTCAATTCTAAAATAAGAATTGAGACCTGTATATATAACCTATTGCAAATTGTTTTTACAAGAGAAGAAATAGAATTCAAATAATCAAAGACATTGTGATGAGTAAACCTCCGATTATGGCACCACCTTTGAACAACCCTCTGGTCTTCAAATCTTTCCCAGCTGATTTCAAACACCAATGATTCGAACCCAAACCTTCCTACCAAAATCCTCCGGTTAATGCTACTAAATTTACAGAACCTCTCGTTCTTCAATTACCTTCACTCAGCTGAATCTGTGAAGGAACGATTTGTGCAAAACCCCCAAAATTCAAAATTCTTGGAGGACGAAACCCTCAAGGTTTTATTCAAGAAAACCCCACTGATTTCTCAACCCAAACTCGATACACCAATCATAAGTTTGGATGTTATCACCTCGATGATGCAGAATACACAACAAAAAAGATTATGTGTAGTTGTTGAGAAAATGCAAGAAAGAGGATGAAGATGATGAGAACCAAATCGGTGTATATTTTCACTTTTCTTGTTGTTTTTGTGTAGAATGAACTAACTCAATATATATGTAAAGTTGAAACCAAATAACCAACATAAAAGTCACTTTGAATGTTAAGCATAACATAAATTCTGTGAGAAACACTCGAGCGGTCGACCTAAAACAAGGGGAGGGTTGACCTGAACTCTCCCGAATTTAGGATTATGCAAGAAACAACTCTTTGCATTGACAAGAACAGGTCCATGCATCGACGCAAAACACCCCAACTTTGACAAGCATAAATAGACACAATATGAGTCGATAGGAGGGTCGACGTGAGCTCTCCTGAGAGCAAGACATGAAAATTGACTTATGTATGAGTCGACTTAAGCATGCTATGAGTCGACTCAAAGACTCAAAACTTGCAAAAATGCATATTTTCATATATTTAGCTACTTCTAAGAGATCCTAATGCATCTCTAACTTGACCAACATGATCAAACTCATTTAGAACATACATAATGCTCTTTTTATATGTACCTAGACATGTTTTAAAAAATGTTTGACACAAGAAAGATAACATATGCATATGCGACTCGATGATATCGTTCAAAGTACATTTTTCAAACTATATATGTTTTGACATCATTAAAACAAGTATAACCAAGTATGAGGAACTTTGCCCTCACACGGCCATCCCGACATGGCTGACAGAATGCTTAAATGATCACTGGAACTCTCCGAATTTAACATTCGGAACAAGAGCAGAAATTACCTTAAAGCTCAAGTACTAGCCAACTTTGTGGAAGAAATTGCCACTCTTGCCTCCCCGACAAGTGGAACCCATAAGTGGACCATTTTCGTAGACGGAGCATCCAACTCGACATGAAGCGGAGCAGGCATCATACTTAAAAACAAGAAGGGAATCCTGATCGAAGTCTCCCTCGTCTTACCCTTCCCAACCTCAAATAACTAGGCAGAGTATGAATCCTTTTCTCATAGGGCTACGCTTAGCTGAAGACTTAGGAGCTAAAGAGGTAAAAATCTTAACTGATTCCCAACTCGTCGCCTCTCAAGTAATGGGAGAATATCAAACCAAGAACGACTGTCTCTCTGAGTACTTAGCTCTGGTTCGAGAAAGAAAAACAAAATTCTATTCCGCAGAAGTAAAAGGCATTCCTCGCGAGCACAACACATGAGCAAACACCCTGTCAATACTCACGAGCACAAAGAAGGATAGAAACAAGTCTGTCATCCAAGAGATACTTTCTCACCCGAGCATCGAAAAACCTTCCGCAACCCTTGACGTAAATGCCATCAATGATAGCAACTGTTGGATAACCTCGTTATACAACTACCTTGCAACAAGAAAACTACCACGCAATCTGAAAGAGGCCAGCGTGATCAGGCGCAGAACTCGCGCCTATGTCTTGGTCGAGGACAAGCTATATAGATGAGGATTCTCCATCCCTCTCCTCAAGTGTGTTAAAGAATCCAAGGTCGCCCGCATACTACACAAAATCCATGAAGGAATCAACGCCCACCTCGTAGGAAGGTCCCTTTCCCGGAAAGCCCTGCGAGCAGGATACTATTGGCCCACCATCCAACACGACGCGAAAGAACATGTTAAAAAATGTGATAAATGCCAATGCCATGGAGACATGCACTTGGCGCTGCCCAACGAGCATAAAACTCTCCAGTCCCCGTGGCCCTTCGCCTGGTAGGGAATGGACATCCTCAAACCGTTTACCACGAGGTCGAACCAGAATAAGTACCTGATAGTCGGAGTCGATTATTTCACGAAGCGGATAGAGGCGGAGGCCCTTGCCAAAATCACGTCACACAATATACTTCATTTCTATAAGAGAAATATACTTTCCTGATTCAGGATACCACAAGCACTTGTCACCAATAACAAGACGCAGTTCACTGACAAAAATTCCCAGGACTACATCACCAAACTGGGCATCAAATAACAATTCACATCGGTCAAGCACCCACAAACAAACGGTCAGGCTGAGGCCACGAACAGGGTGATCCTATGAGGCCTAAAACGAAGACTGGGCGAGGCCAAAAAGAAGTGGGTCGAAGAGCTACACAACATACTCTAAGCCTACAGAACGACACCATACTCGACCACAGGAGAAACTTTGTTTCGACTAGCCTATGGGACCGCGACAATGATCCTAGTGGAGATCAGAGAACCTTTTAGAAAAACTGAATTCCCCATCGACGAGGAGGTGAACGACGAGACGCTAAGAGAGGAGTTCGACCAGGTCGAAGAGATTCGATCGGGGGCGACCCTCCGGAAAGCCTCGTTAAAGCAAAAGATAATCTTACGGCATGACGCCAAAGTCATGAAATGAGAATTCAAAATCGGCAGAATAGTCCTGCGGCGAAACCACAAAGATTCTCACAAGGGAAACTCACTGCGAACTAGGAAGGCCCCTACCGTGTCCGAGCAAAAACGGAGAATCGGGCCTACTACCTCGAAAACGTACACAGGGAAGAACTTGCTTGACCATGGAACGCCGAGAAACTGAAACAATATTACAGTTAGGCATACCAGTCGACATAACTTTCCTACTCAAAATCACGTTTCTAACACAAAATCTCTCCTAACCGCCGGTGTTTGGAAATGGAAAACCCCCCACCAAACACCAACATCCGCCGAAATAAAACATGTGAAGAAAAGCTAACCTACATTCTAGAACTAATTTACGTTCTAAAACTAACATGCAAACTGAAGATTAAATGAAGAAAGCTTACTTGATTTGAAGAGTAGATGAATTTTATTTGAAAAAAGTTGGTGACGGAGGCGGTGACAACGACAGACGATGAAGACAGTGTCTGAAGCTTGAGGGAAAGTAGAAGAAAGAATGGAACGAAATGTGCAAATGGTCCCCCACTTGTTCCTATTTATTAGCCAAATTTGGGGCATAGATAAACGTGTTGTCGCCTAGCTCATGGGTACCCCTACTCATAGGCCATATTTATGCATTAAATGACTTTGACATGCGGCCCGAGGAGACGAAACGTTGTCTCTTCAGGTCCAGTTAATCGTCCAGACTCCAAGATGTTAAGCACCCCTTGTAGGACACAGACGACGAAGCTTCACATTCACTCGTGAGCATGGCTCTACAAAAAATTTGAAACAAATTTACGAGCATCTTGGCAACTCGCGGGTAGAGCTAAACGCTCAACGCGACCACATGTTAAGCTCCCGACCACAGTCCTTGCACAACCCATATTCCTCGAAAGTGCAATTCCACGAGTCGTGAGCAAAACATCATCCCCGTGGGCGCGAACTAGCGAACAACGTCCTTGGCGGCATGAACTCACAATCGTGAACCCTAAATGAAGGCTCTCCTCGTGCAAAAATCATTTTCTCTTCCACGACACACGAATTGACTCTAAGTCATTGACCCCATGCCTGGGGGCAATGAATTAGGGGGCTCCTGTTTTGGACTGGGCATGTGGCTAACTCAGCGTCGAGCACATCCCAATCCAGTTCTACGTCGAGGATGACCCGAAGTTTTGGCCCAACCCGTCAGGGCCACTGGAGAGCATGTTTCCCACGTGCCCCTCACCCAAGGACACGTCACCAACTTAACCCGCACACCTCGCGGAACCATTCTGCTCTTCGTAACGGGTAAGTCCATCCACTATCCGGGGAGTGCGGAGCAGTTGACCCAGGACGATGAGCACGAGTTGCTCATCCATACTCTCACGTCGATGTCCTGACAGTTATCCACTGTGGGCCTGGACACTCAGCCCACAACAAAGACCATTGGCCAAGTGCTGGGGGCTCACTATAAAAACCCTCCTCTATAGGAGGGTCAAGTATTTTCTATTCTTTACCCTTTCTTACTTACATCTTCACCCGAACTGATTTAAGCATCGGAGTGCCTGTAGATACACCCCCCTCTCTGTCGATTGTTCAAGACCGCAGACGTGTTTCCAGTCACTTATTCATTCTGATCAACAGGTTAGATCAGTAGTTAAGTGACTGAAATTTTATCTCTTAAAGATAAATAAATAGAATATCGTAAGTTTGAGGCAACATCTATATATTTTATGTTTTTTTTTTATAATTATCAACCAAACTAATTTAACAAAATAAAATAAAAGACTATTGTTCATCGTCAACAAATTTGATATTGAGATCAAAATGCTCATAGGAGAGAGACCATATATTAGGCTACAAGTCAAATCTATTCTTCATTGAAAAAACTTAGAGCTTAAGTCTTCTAAGTTAAATTTATTAAAATGCTTTGAATAAAAAATTTATTTAAATAATTTTTTATTTATTTTTTATGACAAAATTTCAAATAATAATAATAATAATAATAATAAATGAAAAATAATTTTCTATAATTTCTCCTAAAATCCAAGTGTTTAAAAAAAGGTATATAATTTTTATTGTTTTAAAATATCATACAATATATATTTGAATTACTAAATATTAAATTACACTTTTAATTTATAACAAATAAAGTAAAAATACTTTCTATTACTTTTGAGTAAAATATCATTAAAATTATTTTTTTTAATGTAAAATTACATTTTTTTAAATGTATAATAACGATTTTTTTTTTGAAATGAAAAAGATCAACCATATCGTTATAGAAATAATTAATTTGACTTTTGATACAAGAGAAAAATACTTATGATATTTATTTTAGTAAAAATCGTGGCAATAATTAATTCATTAAAATTACTAAAAGTCAGATTTTTTTATTAGTTGTCGGTGAGAGTAACCCTTAATTAAATATTTTCCTTGAGAGTTAGGTAGAAAGGGATTTAAGGGTTCAATTTCAATTTCAAGGTTACAAGCAAATTAACATAAAGATTTTTGAGAATTTCTCAAACTCCTTTCGATTTATTGGATGTTTTAGATAGAATTTGCCTGAGATAACTATAAGGAATAATCTCTGAAAATGTGAAGATTATAATGAATCATAAAAGTTTCTCTTAAAAAAATGTAATACAATTTCTTTATCAAAATTAAAAAAAAAAATTATTTTAAATAATTTTTTATAAAAATCATTTTTGAGATATATTTTTTTAAAATGTTACAAGATGAACACAATAATGGTGACTTGAAGTGCAAGGAAGCTAACTCAACATGTGATAAAATTCAGCCTAACTAACTTAGAGTAGTTAGTTATTATAGTTAGAGTTAGTTAGAAAATAATCTATTTTCTCCAAATTATAATATGACATCAGTTTCTTTTCTAGCTCCATTCTTCTCTAAATTCTACTAAGTCTTTTTCTTCAGTCTTTTGCCTCATTCATCAAGATATTATTTTTGATTTAATCGTTTTCTCTCATTTTTTTGCTCATCGATCCACCATTTTCACATGTCTCCACGCATTGCTCTGATTGGTCAACAAGCTGACATTGAATCAATCTACTATGTTCACCCTAATGAACGATCAAATTCAGTCTCCATACCCCAAAGTTGAACGACTCAAATTATCTTGCATGTAGCAAATCCAATGTAACGTGCGTTAGGAGCCAAGAACAAGCTTCAGTTGTTGATGGAATTGTAGAAATTCCTCCTCGCCATGATCTTAATCGTTTCTGAACAAATTGCTTATACTATTATTTTTCATGTCAATGCCATTGATGTATGGATTGATTTGAAAGAACGATTTTCGAAAGCTGATCGTATTTGTATATTTTCACTTCGATCTTCCATCAATACTTTGAAATAAGATTTTAAAACTGTCATGGATTACTTCATTGAATAAGAAGGATTGTGGGAAGAGCTCAATGAGCATCACCCACTAACTGTTTGAACTTGAGTTCATCAATGTAGATGTTCAGCTATGCAGAACGTTCGAAATTATAGGCATGAAGATCAAGTGATGCAATTTTTGACAGGTCTCAATGATCAGTTCTCAATTGTTAGAACTTAAGTGTCGTTGATAGATCTTCTACCACCTATTAACAAGGTGTATTCATTGGTTGTTCAAGAGGAAAGTAATTAGAAATCTAATGCTCCTGTTGAAGAAGATAACTCCTTGTTGATCAATGTTGCTCATCAAAATGATTCAAAATGGAAATCTCATAATTTCAAGAATGCACTAAGGCATTGTTCTTTCTATAACAGAAATGGTCACACGGTAGATTTTTGCTATCAAAAGCATGACAATCCCAACTTTAACAAGAACGAGCCTCTTGTTAATGCATATACTAGCCAATATTCTAATTCCTCTCATCCACATGGTGATAATAATGATGCTTCTTCTGCAAGTAACAATGCAACCATCTCTTAAGAAAATTATGATCAACTAGTCAGCTTACTCCAACAAGTAAATTTACTTAATTCAACATCTTTAACACACCCCTCTTCCACAAATCATATTTCAGCTACTCCCGTGACTCATGATCCATCATTGTTTAAATCTGCATCAGGTATTATCTGCACTTCTTTTAGTCCTATACATTATGATAATCCCTTTTGGATCCTTGATTCAAGTGCCACTGACCAGTGTGTTCATCACTTAAATATTTCACATTAATTCATAACATTAAACCTGTTAACATTACACTGCCAAATGTAAATTCTATTTGTGTCAAACAAGCTGGTCACATATATTTTTCACCAAATTTCTATATGCATAATATTTTGTACTATGCAGAATTCCATTTGAACTTAATTTCCATTTCAAAACTTTGTCAATCCCTCAAATGTTTCAATGAATTTTCTGCAGATACATGTGTCATACAGGATTTAATCACCAAGAGGATGATTGGTTTTGGTAAACAAATTGAAGGCGTCTATAGGCTACAAATTGATGCTTGTCCTCTTCTTGATGATGCCAAACATTTCTATTCAACTTTACCTCCTACAAGCATCAATATTACTCTACCTAGCAATGCCTTGTGGCATTTTATACTTGGCCATGTGTCAAATATAGTCTTAAATATTTGATTGTGATGTATCCATCTATTACTTTTGATGATAAAGCCACTTGTGATATTTGTTGTCTAGCCAGACAAAAAAAACTTACCTTTCGTCTTAGTTCTTTTATTGTTAATTCTAAATTTGAAATGGTGCACCTTGACATATTGAGCCCTATATATGCAACTCCAATCTATAATCATAGATATTTTTTTAACAATTCTTGATGACCATACAAGATTTGTATGGATTGTCCTTTTGAAAACCAAAGTTGAAGTGTCTTTAAAAGTGAAAAGCTTTGTCACTATGATAGAAAACCAGTACAAAGTTACACCTTAAGTCCTTAGAGTCGATAACAGACTTGAGTTTTTGCTTCCATCCCTCTATGAATCCAAAGGCATCATTCATCACAAGTCTTGTGTTGAAACCCCTCAGCAGAATGGGAGGTTAGTGAGAAAAACACCAATATTTTCTTAATGTTGGAAGGGATTTTCCTTACCAAGACAAACTACCAAAATATTTTTGGTCTTATATAGTTTTATATGTTACTTTTATCATAAATAGGGTACCTAGTGCTATGCTGCAACACTATTCTCCTTATCAAAAATTACATGTTAAATTTCCTGATATCAACTCCTTCAAAGTGTTTGGATGTTTATGTTATGCTTATAGTCTAAGTGTCCATAGATCTAAAATTGACTCTAAAACTAAGAAGGCCATATTTATTGGTTATACCACTGGTATGAAAGGACACACTCTTCTTGACCTTAATAAAAAAGAAATTTTTACATCAAGAAATATGTCTTCCCATGAACACATTTTGCCTTATACCACTCACACACCTTCATCTCACTCTTTGACATATGGTCCAAGTTCTTCCTATGAAAATAATGAACCTCATCAACACAACAATAATGGTCCTTTTCCTCAATCACCTACACCCTCTGACTCAAATTTAACCACATATGACTACCTATCACCACATATATTCCACCTATCATTCCCACACCAAACCAAGACACACTTGCAAACAATAGTCCCAACAATTTTCCAACTCATACATCATCAAGAGTGTTGCACCCTAAAATTTGCTCAACCTACTTCACTTGGTTTATGTTTCAATTGCATTGTCATTTGCATAAAAAGTCATGTACATAGTCTAATCATTTGCATAGCATATCATAGCAAGCCATCTGACAAGGGATCAAGTGCTATTTTTCATCTCAAGGAATGTATTCAATAGGCTCTTATCAAGATTCAAGCCTATTCAAATCACCAAGAAAGAAATTGAAGCTTTGAGAAGTTTAAAGGTCAAGCAGTGGGTTTCTCTCCTATCTTGAGGGTATGTGAAGATCATCAGAGAAGTTATGGGTTATTAATTGAGGGCATGGAAGACCTAGAGGGTCCTTTTGAAAGTAAGACAAGTCATTGGTGTGGTTGCAAGAGTTACAGTTGAAGACAGTCAACTAGGGTGTCATCTGGGTCAACCCTGGGTCAACCCTAGGTCAAATGCTTGGTTGAAGGGCATCAAGGCCTATTTGAAGGATGTTGGGTTCATCATTTGATATGAGGATATGGATGTGGTTTTGTGCCAAGGAGAAATCAAAAGAAATCAAGAAGAAGAGAAGTTTCTAAATTAGGGTTTCTGTGTAAAATCCCCTGATTTAGGTCAAACTTCCAAGCAAAGTAATTCAAAATGCAAGTCTCAAATGGATCCGTGGCCAACATGAAACTTGTAGAGTATCTCAATACCTTTAATTTTAGTGGTGGAAGGCATCAAGGAGATTTATAGAACTCAAGTTATGGTTCTTGCAAGTTACAGGTCCTCAGAGGCATCTGAAATTTTGTCTGTGAAAGTTACTTGGCTTCCAAGCAACTTTTACCCCTCAAGGAGTTTTCAAATGGATTTCTGGCCAACATTAAAGTTGTTCCTCATGATCTTAGCTTTCTAGAAAGGTATAGTATGCCTCAATCTGATTTGTGGAGCTCTACTTATGATCTTGACAAGCCAAGGGCATTTTGGTCATTTGGAGGTTATAGGTCATTTCAAGCATAAGGCCATATCTCCTACTTCCAAGCTTCAAATGGAAAAATCTTCAACATCAAAGTTGCTTATAATAATGTTTTAAGTCTAGTAGGGTGGTGATGAGATGTTGAAAAGGCTCATATCAAAAAGTGATAAAAATGGCCTAAAAATGAGGCATAAGTTAATTCAAGTGAAGTTGAAAATCATAAGTTATAAGCTACAAGTCCAAACCATGTCATATGATAGGTCATTTTGACTCCAAATGACATTCTAAGAACAATGGTTCAGCCATAATTTTGATTTGAGGCTTGCATCATAGGGTTGCTTTGTAATTTGATTACTTGCATAATGGGATACCAAACCAAAACAAGGAAAAGCTTGCTAAACAAGGAAAATGTGCATTGTAACTGATCCAAAATATCATATGGGGATAAAATCAAGTTAGTTACCCAAGTTACAAGGGTTTTGTCATGATATAT
This sequence comes from Lathyrus sativus, assembly GCA_963859935.3. NCBI lineage: Eukaryota > Viridiplantae > Streptophyta > Magnoliopsida > Fabales > Fabaceae > Lathyrus > Lathyrus sativus. The sequence continues at coordinate 612,044,445 of OZ012738.1, read as the reverse complement.
CATGTGGTGAGAATTGAAATGCAAAATACCATATCATGGAAAATTCAAGTTCTTACTAGATTGTTCTAGATGGTTCTAGACCTTTCTAAACATCTCTATATATTGAATATGAATTGCATTGATTCAAGGTTGGTGATAGTTGGTGTTAATTGTGGTAGAAAATAGAGATTGAAATCAAACTTCTCCATTTTGCAAATCACATTGAATCTTCATTTTTCTCTTCATTACCATTCCATTTTTCTTCACAAATCTTCTCTACAAACATTACTGAGTATGTTCATACTAGTTTGAGACTCCATTGATGAAGAATTGAAAGCTTTCCCATTGAAATTGCAAGGAAGCAAAAGGCATTGGATCTTGAGATACGAGCTTTCAACATCAAATCTTGTGCAAGCAGAGGAATATTCATCACCTAAGGACCATCCTTGAGGAGTTACAAGGCTTGATTTGGAGAATTTCAGCACCTACCATATCCAAGAGCAAGGTATGCAAAATTGTTCCTACACCCTATTCTAGGCATGGTTAGGGTTAATTATTAGTGTGAAACCATTAGAGACAATTAGGTGGTTCATTTTGGTGAGTTTGAGACCAATTAGTGAGGTTTCATCAATGGTGGTCAATTCTTGATGGAGTTAGAGCATGCTGTATATTGAGTATTAATGCAAGATTTTTGGCTAGTTTTAATCAATATAACATAAGGATAATTTCTATATAAAGAATGTTGAGTTTGGTGAAGGTCGAAACTTGATGAAACTTTGAGATTCATGAGTTGCACCATTCGGTTTGGATGCTAGAGATTGATTTAATGGAAACCAATGCCATGACTGTGTTCTACGTGGAAAATAGGTCAAGATAGGGTTTTATTTTGTTGAAATTGATGCTAAAACGAGGGAGAACAAGCTGGTCGAATTCTGTTGCATGGATGTGTGTTCATGGGGTTTCAGAAACCCTAGCCATCTCAAGGTTGAAGATGACCTGTCTACCGTTGATATCCGCGCTGACCATGGACCAAAAAAAGCCATCTAACGGCCAGGATTTGAAGCGAGTTTGGAGGGAAACCAGTAACCAAGTGAAACGCGGCGTTTCACTTAACGCACCAGTCTGGGCTTTGTGTTCAATTGCTATCCACCCCCCCCCCCCCCCCATGCAGGCCCAAATCACTTTATAACTAATTTTCTTTCATTTCTGCACCGCCATTTTTTCTTTTTTCTTTTCATTTTAATTCTTTTTCTGAAATAACTGGGCCCCAGGCGCTATTCTATTTCCACCCCCCAGTATGGGCCCAGATATAAAACTAACTGCATTTAATTTCTGTTCATACCCCCCATGCATATTTCCACATTAATTTTTTTTCCAAATTTTCTTAATCTTTAAAAATGCATAATAAATAGAAAAATGAATATTTTTTAATGGGATTTTTTTCCCACTTTCCATTTTCTGTCAAGAAAAATATAAAATCATAAAATTGCCATTTTATTTCATTTTTATATTTTTTGCATATTTTCTCATTTAATTGTTTTTTTTAATTCTTTTAGTTGATGCCTTAATTTGTAGAATTTAGTTTAGGAGTTTCCTTTAGGATTTTCACCCCATTCTTTTTAGTACAACTAGATATGGATATTAGGTGCCCCTGGTTTTTATACCACAATTTCTAGGATTTCATTTTAGGCAGTTTAGTTAGAAACTATTAGATTAGTTAATTAGGGTTTTGAACATAACATAGGTGCAACAAAACAATTTCTTTTTGGGTTTTTTAGGTTGAATTAGAAGATGGGACTATAGGGGTATTATGGGTAAGTGTAGTAGATCCCTTAGAATAAATATTAGAATTTCCCCTATTGTATTAACATTTTTAGTATATTTTTATAATTGTTTGATTGTATGGTGTGCCCTTTTGGGGTTTATTTTGTTTGTATGGGCTTATTGGGCTTGCTTGGGGCTTGGGCTTGAGTTGGAGAGCTTTGTTGATGAAGCAAATGGAAGGCAAAGGAGTGAAGATCAAGTTCAAGAGTTGATGAAGATTGATTGAAGATTATAGGAACTATGAGCTAGGTAGAGCTTAGAGTAGAAACTTGATTCATAAACATGGAAGGTCTTGTTTGCCTCCATTCTTTCTCTATGATTCAAAGTCTCTTTTAAATACTCACCTCCTTCCTTTGGAAGGATTAGTGAATGTATTTAAGAGATAGAACTTTTGAGAGAAAACTGTCTGTATTCTGTTAACAGTCAGTAGGCCACCTTTGGTAGGCAACTGGTTGTTTAACATCCAATTCATCTTGTTAACTGCTACTCATCTTGGAGAGTTTGATTTGAAGAAAAGCCATGAAAGATTGAAGATAGAGACCTTGCTTGAATACTGCAGAAGAAGGAGCTTGTGCTATTTAGAGCTGCTGGTGTTGTTTAGAGCTGTTGATGTATTGTTTGAGTTTCTTGACTGTATTGTTTGATATTTTTTCCCATAAGGTTGAAGTGAAGTTGTTTAACCTTGCCCATTGTTTTCTAGGTTCGAGGTTGAGTGGGACTCCCTTGCCTCGCTTGTACTGCTGCATTCATGCATTTTACTGCTTTACTGTATATATTCTGTTGTTTTTCCGTTTATCCCCTTAGTATCTCTGTTTCTCTCTGCGCAAGAGAGAAATATGACAGACACTAGGCTTTCATCCATGCATGACAACATTAGGGTAGATTTTGATTCCCTTTTTAAACCATAGGTTTTAAAGTTGCTGTTTCTCTTCTTTCTCAAAACAATCAGAAAAACACAATAAATATTTCAAACACAATAAAAGACATTTCTTCCGTAAAAGAATGTGAACCAATCAAAACGTCATTTTTGTCCGCTTGGACTCTTAATCAGGAGAAAACCCTTTTCAGAAGGAGATAAAAACAATCAAGACAGACTTGTGTCGTACGTGGCCCGAACTACGTTTGCTCTGATCTTTCATGTTGTATGAAAGTACGTAGGCATAAGATGCGATATCCTAGCGAGCAACCTTCCCCTCCTTTCCAGTAGGTAGGCGAACTACGTTGACTCTGATTTCTCGTTCCAGACGGGAATACGTAGGCATAAAGTGCGATACTTTGCCGAGTCATTTTATTTTCTTTTAACCCCAGACCTGTAGAATAGATAGAATAATAATCCGTACTAGAAAACAAGCGTGGATCCCGTCGAGTACGACGGACGTGAGGGGTGCTAATACCTTCCCCTTGCGTAACCGACTCCCGAATCCAGGATTTGGTTGCGATGACCATTCCTTTCCCGTCTTTGCAGTAGGTTTACTTCGAGCGTTTCCTTTCCCTCATTTGGGATAAATAACGCACGGTGGCGACTCTTCTGTTCAGCCGGTGCCGATTTTCGCAGTAGCGACAAAGAGCCACACACAAGCCATCATATTTCTATCACTATGTATGTTCCACATTGTCGCACCTTGAAAAATCATAAAGACATTTCGGAGAAACGATCCTCGCGCGAAAGGCGCGGAATGCGGTTCGACAAATTCGTCGTCGAACTTTATTTATCCTGAATAAATGGGAAAGGAAAATATCAAGAAAACCTTTTAAAATGAAAGGAACACAACCGTCACAACCTAATATTTCGGGTTTAGAAGTCAGTTACGCGAGGGGAAGGTATTAGCACCTCTCACGTCCTTTGTACTCAACGGGAACCTCTTAGGGTATTTTATGATGGGCGTTATCTAAGCTCGATTGTTTTCTTCTCAATGATAAATGTGAATTGGCAGGGTAAACAGATAAAAAGGGAATGGGTGGTTAAAAGATAGGGGGCTTGCCAAAGATTGGGGCCCTTGTGCCTACGTATGCTCATTCGGACGAGAATGAGAAATCAGAGCGCCGTAGTTCGACTATGGGAAAGGTTGGGGGGAGACGAAAGATGGAGGGAAGGTAGACAGAATAACGGAGAAAGAAAGAAGTGTGCTCGGCAAGATCATCGCAATCTTGTGCCTACGTATCTTACATTTAGACGAGAATGAAGAATCAGAGCGTCTGTAGTTCGTGGAGACGAACACGAAAAGACGAGGTTTAAATTGGTTTGAAGTTTGGTTGGGAGGCGAAAGATTGACTGACAAGCAACCCAAGGGGCGTGCTCGAGAGCTGTCACTCAAGAATTCAAGGAATGCGAGATTCCAAGAACTCAGTTCTTTCGGGAATTGATTGAAAAGGTTTGAAGAGATAGTTGAACATTTTGAAATTGAAAGAATGAACTAATAACAACCCAAGGGGCGTGCCTCGAGAGTTAACCGTTCAGAGATCCAAGGATGCTAGACTCCAAGAATATCTTTCTTTCGTAAGTTTGATTACGAAATATGTTTGAATAGAAATTAGGTGTTTTAAGACGAGAGAGTGAATGAACGACAACCCAAGGCGTGCGCCTCAAGAGACATTCATTCGAAGACTGAATGCTAGACTCCACGAATCTCCTTCTTTCGTTAATTGTTTAAGAAATGTGTTTGTAAAAGATTAAATCGAATACGTTGCGAAAAGAGGTGAACTGCGAGGCAAACGGAAGTTGGTTTGAAAATTGAACCGGCTTGATGACAAATCAAGGGTTAAGTTGTGAGAAACGATACTAGTCCCTGAGGGTGCCCCCAATATCAAAACCACGATGAATTGAGAAGGTGTGAGCGATAGGTTGACGGCGAATGCGTACGAGCACTTGACTTTTCAACTTGAATCTTAATTATTGCATTTTATGTTTTTTTTTCAATGGTTTAATTAATATTTCTCACTTGACGTCTTTCCAGCTTCACTTTTTTTCTTTGTTATTTTTTTTTAATTTTCTTTATTAGTATTTATTTCGGTTACATGGTCCAACTGAGAGATAATATATTTTGCATTAATAATTTTAAATTACTATTTTCAAAAACCCATTTTATTTTTTTTATATAATCAAATCCCTCGATTTTCATCAAAAATCAACGTGATATATATTTTAAATGACTATATTGAATATGGTGCTAGTGTTTTTTTTTATATTTTCTATTTTTAATTAATACTTTCACGTCGACTTTTATATAAAACTGACGTATCACATATTTGGCGTGAAATACTTCAGATTACTATCAAAGATCAAACGTCATTTCGTCACTCTCACTTCGCAACAAAAAAAAAACTTAGGTGGTTATCATCGTCACTCTCATAAAACTCTTTCAACATATATTCTTCAAAACTCGAGTATCATCTCTATTCTAACCAAAACTCGTTTGATGTATGCTTGTTCATTTTGTTTTTCACTGAAACGTTAGTTAGAATGTTTCTATGTGTTGTTTGATTAACTGAAATAGTTTCTCTTGATCATTATTTTACTTTTTCACTGAAACGTTAGTTAGTATGTTTCTACGTGTTGTTTGATTCACTGAAATAGTTTCTCTTGATCATTTTGAGGTTTATTTAGACATTCATGGTCGATTTGACAAGCACATCCCATATAACATTTGCTGCAACCTTTGTTAATACAAAACAGAAAATAAAATCTAGAGGTGCCACGATGTATACCAAGGTGAAAAAATCTCACGAAAGAGGTGTTCGCTACCCGGTTATAGTTGATATAAGAACTAGCAGGGCTTATGGTGAATATGCTAAGGATTTTATGGGTTGTTCTGTTACAAGGTATAAGTAAAATGAGTATTTTGATAGATACTTGACACGGGGTTGATGAGAAATTTAAAGATGCCATATGGGATGATGTAAAGGTATTTTATGATTTGTTTACAAGTATATATTATAATTTATTTTTTGCTTAATACTAATAATTTCTCTATTGTGTAAACATATGATGTGTTTATTGTTAGTCTAGAGGATACTATTATGAAAAATAAATTGCTTACATATTGTGGTGGGCATTGGAATGACTTTAAGATACGACTCACCCATGATTATATTAAACATCCAAGAGATGAAGATGACCCTGTATATAAGCCTCCTGAATTCTTGGCAAAGAGCAAAAAAGAAAAGGAAAATTGAGATAGAAATATCTAACTACATAGATTGTCTGGTAGAGAATATCAAAAACTTGAAAAGAATGTGATTGAAGAAAAAAGAAAACATAAGGAACTAGAGCTGAGATATTTTATAAGCCTTGATCACACTCCATCTCCACCATTACATCATGTCAAAGAGGAGACGACGAGTTCACATCATATGTTACACGTGAAGTGGCTCAAAAGATTATAAGTAGGTACTTTTTTCAACAATATTTATTTTGGTTAAATCAATTTGGTAAAGATGAAATTTTATATGTGTTGTAGAATGATTTGGTTGAACAAACAAAAGTCATCCTCTTCACTTCACAAGATCTTCGTGACATCTTGGTAGAAGCCATTGGAATCGAGGAACATTATGTGTGTGTTTGTGCTCTTGGAAGAAGCGTTGGCTTCAAGTTATATTTTGGACCATCTAAATCATCTAAAGAAGAAAACCGTAAGAGAGAGATTGAAGAAATTGTTGTTGTTAAGTTAGGGGAGGAAAGAGAGAAGTGGATGGAAGAGTGGGATATGATCTTGGAGGAGGATAGGGAGAGGTGAAAAGTGGAGCGAGAGAGGATCTTTGAGGAGGAGAGGGAAAGGTTGTTACAAAAGGAGCGGGAGAGTGTTAATAAGGAGCAAGAAGAGCAAGAGAGAAAGGCTGAGGAGGAACAAAAGAGGATGAACAAGGAGGATCTTGAGAAGATATCTGAGAAGTGTACCCGCAATGTGCTTGAGGTATACGTTATATGTTGTTGTTATTATTGTTTGCATATTTTAATTTTTTTTATTATATTTATGTTATTTTTATGATCAGAAATTGAATTCGTTGGATCTACTCAACCACACAAATTCAAGTCAGTTGGAAATTCAAGAGAATATAGATGAGAAAGTTACGGGTGGTACAAGTCAGAAAGAAATTTTTTCTGCCAGCCAGTGCAGTATTGAAACCACACCACCAAAACTATATAACATTGAGAGAATACCAATAATATTATAAAGTATTCCAGACCCATGCATGTGCATTACATTAAGTCATGATCCAAGTCAGTTATTCATTTTTTCTAAGGATTCTATTTATGATTTTTTGAAGGGAGATGAATATCTAGACAATTTCGTATTGCAAATTTGGTGCTCGTAAGTATAGTTTTTATGTTGATTTCTATTGATACTCATACGTTCTTGTAAATTAAATAAATATTTGACTCATGCAGGTTCATGCATGAGTTTTGTGCTAAAAGGAGTAATAAGTATTGTCTCTTAGATCCATCGGTGCTTGGTCTTACTGGCGGTTCAACAAGAAACAATATCTTTGTTTACGTACAAGAAAAGTTGAAAGAGAACAAAGAATGTTATTTGATCCCGTTTTACCACGAGTAAGTATGTGTTAATTTGTTTTTTCATTTATAAATCAATTTTATACATACTATTAATTATTATAAATGTTTATGTAGTGATTATTAGAAACTAATTGCTATATGTCCGAGGAAAAATGTTATAGTTGTGTTTTACTCGTTGCACTCTATCCTGCCTAAAGTTGTGGTTAAAGTGCCAAAAACTTTAAAGTGCCCTATATATATATATATATATATATATATATATATATATATATATATATATATATATATATATATATATATATATATATATATATATATATATATATATATATATATATATATATATATATATATATATATATATATATAGACACACACACACACACACATAAAGAAACATTATCTTTCACCTTCGTTTTCTAGGAAAACCGACGTAAATAGTTGTTCAGTGTTTGAGCTTCAATTCCTAGTTCATGCAATTTTATGTTTTATTTACAACTAAAAAGTTGCCTTTATTTTTTATACATTTTACGTCGGATATGATCCATCGGTTTTTTAGAAAAATCGACGTAAAATGTTGTTCAGTGTTTGAGCTTTGATTCCCAACTCCTGCAATTATAAGTTTATTTACAACTAAAAAGGCGCCCTTATTTTTTAGAGATTTTACGTCGCATATTATCCCTCGGTTGGTGGAGAAAACCGAGATAAAAATGCTAAAAACGATTTTTTATTCCTTTAGAATTATAATGTTTTGTCTCATTCACTTTTTGCGCCCTAGCAAAAGAAAGGAACCCATTCTTCTCCAGCGACGAAGGAGTTTCCCAAGATTCAAAACCACAACCCTTCGTCTCCGAGGAGGAAGTAAGCTCGAATTCTTATTTGTTGAGCATATCATCACATTTCTGGTATGTACAAATTATCCATTACTGTTGTTGTTGTTGTTGTTGTTTCTATCATTGATGTTGTAGGTCGTCGTCATTATTGTTGTTATTATTGTTATTGTTGTTGTTGTTGTTCCGTCGTTGATGTTGTTGTCGTATGTGGTTGTTTTTTTTATATGGTTTTTGAAACTTATATTGTTTACTATAAAGTTGTTATTGGATTTGTTGTTGTTTTGATAGTTATTGTTGGTTGTGTTCTAGTTTTATTTTATTTTTAGAAACTGTATGTGATTATGGATCGTAGTTGGATGAAAGACAATAGATTAAGTAAAGAGTATGAGAATAGAGTGATTCAATTTCTTGATTTTGCGGGGGAAAAAGCATTCCTAAGGAAAAGGGAATTTTTTGGCTTCCTTGTAACATTTGCCAAAATATGCACAAACATCCAAGGGATGAAATATTCAATCATTTAGATTGTGATGAAATTATTCAAAATTACATGAAATAGGTTGTGATGGAATTATTCAAAATTACACGAAATAGGTTGTGATGGAATTATTCAAAATTAGACGAAAGACAATAACACATTAAGGTTGTCTTTGGAAAGAAACTAAAAGGTAAACAAAAAGGGACCGTGGAAAAAAATAGTTAGAAAAAGAGGTCAGTGTTCTTTGATCTTCCATATTGGTCTTGTCTTGTTGTGATGCACGTGGAGAAAAATGTATGTGATAATTTTATTGGAACACTTCTCAACATTAAAGGTAAGATAAAATATACTAAGAAATCTCGTGAAGATATGGTGGTGATGGGTATATGACAAGAGTTAGTCCCAAAAGAAATAGGAAATAGAACATATTTTCCCCCAACCTATCACACTCTGTCTAAAAAAGAAAAAAAGTTTTTGTGATTGTTTGTTGGGTATCAAAGTTCTCAAAGGGTACTCATCAAATGTGAATGTCAAAGAACAATCACAAATTAGTCGGCTTAAAATTTCACGATTGGCATGTCTTAAGGCAACAACTTCTACCAGTGGCTCCGTGATAATTCACCAAGGAATGCAACAGTAACTATACCCTGATTGTGCTTATTCTTCAATGCTTTATGTAGTAAATTCGTTGATCTTGAAAATTTAGACGAGTTGGAACATGAGACTGCAATTATCTTTTGTCAATTAAATATGTTTTCCCTCCATCATTCTTTGACATTATGGTTAACTTAGTTGTTCATCTAGTAAGGGAGATTAGAACATGTGGTCTAGCTTACTTATGGTGGATGGATCCCGTAGAGAGAAACATAAAGGTCTTTGAAGGGTATACAAATAATCAATAGTGTTCAGAAGCTTAGATCATTGAATGATACATTACAGAAGAAACTATTGAGTTTTGTACAATGTATTTGTCAGAAGCTAACTCTATAGGAATTCTCTAGTCTCATCATGAGGGAAGATATGATGGTAGAGGAATTCTCGAGTCTCGTCATGAGTTTTGAACAAAATTTTTAACTGAGATTTAGTTCTTCAAGCACATTTGTATATATTGAATAATCTGACTGAAGTTCAACCTTACTTGACTGCTCACAAAAGTCTTATGAAGGAAAAATACCCCCGAATGAATGAAAAATAGTTGTTGATAGAGTATAAACCTTTCATAACTTGGTTTAATGAAAGTGTTTCTAAAGAGATTACTTGTGCATAGGAGATCATTAAATGGTTGTCACGTATGCCTAAGTTTAATGTAATTATTTGGAGCGCATACAAAATTACTAGATATTCATTATATACAAAACCAAAGGATGATCGTAGTACCATGTAATATAGTGGATTTATGGTTGAAGTTGAATCCATTTACTTCTCTTGTGCCAAAGATGACAATCATGTACTAGCATCTAGACCGTACTTTGGGTTTATTGAGGAGATTATGGAGATTGATTATGTTTCTTTTAAAGTGCATTTATTTAAATGCAAGTGTATTGACAATAACACTAGTGTAAAAACAGATGAATTAAGATTCATACGGGTTGATCTTCATAAGGCAACTTATAAGAACAACCATTCATCATGGCATCCCAAGCAAAACAAATTTTTTATGTCACTGATCCTTCGAACACTATATGGTCAATTGTACTTCAAGGAAAATATATTTCTGATAGTATTGATGATAATCAAGATTTTAACTACGAGACCCTTTGTTTTGCAACACATGTATGTCAATCATCTGAAGAAAATAATTCAGATGATGTGCATGTTATTCGTCGTAATCATAAAGAGGAAATATGGGGAAACTAGTAAGTAAATGTTTTATATCACTTAATAATTTATAATTATTCGTTTTTATTCCTTTTACGAAAGATTTAATATTGTTGTTGATTATCCTTATTGGTTTAAATTGATGTTTATATTATAGGTGTTTAACGACCGGTGACAAATCTTAGCATATATAGAACTTTTGGACAACCTACAAGACTTTCCATTTTGGTATTTTCTTTTGTTGGTTAATCATTTGATTTAGTTTTTAAAATGAAATTATAAGGTTTGTCTAATTTTGACTTTGCATTTAGTATAAACTATTGTTCTTCTATGATATGGTTTTTTAATGCATGTACAATGTTTCTGTTTTAGAAATCTGTAAAATATAATTATGTATTCTATGATATGGTTTTGTAATTCAGGCGCAAACGAAAATATAAAAAAAAATCACCTCTCGATTTTTAAATAAAGCCGGCGTCATAATATAGAGTTGTTACCTCGGTTTTTAAACAAAACAGAGATTTTATGTTGGGCGCGCCATCCAACTTTGTAAATAAAAAAATGCAGATGATGGGGTTTGAACTCATGATCAGATAACTTTCACCTCGGTTATTCATTAACTGAGGTGTTATGTGACGTCTTTTCATGTTGCCATTCGTTACGTCGTTTGAATAGCCGAGGTTACATCTCTTTCGCGTACAATGTTAAAAGCCTATTTGTAGTAGTGACAAGATTTAAAATGACATGATATATTTCAATTTTGTCACATATTTTGTAGTTTCTGTGTAAAAAAGGATACAGGCTAGTGAAAATAAGATTTAAAAGAATGTAAATTTGGTATTTTGTGTTTACAAGATTTATAAATGATATGATAGAGGCCAATGAAAATGAGATTTAAAAGAAATTATTTATGACAATAAATAAGATTTAACCTCACATTACTTAAAATCGAGGTAAAAATATACCTTATTACCTCGGTTTTTAAATAAAACTGAGAGGTATATGGTGTTGTACCCCAAAATTTGCTCAACCTTTTCGTACTTGGCTTACGTTTCTTTTCGCATTTTTGCATTTCTGCATTTGCATAGCATTCGTCCTTGAGACAGGGGATCAAGGTGTTCCCATGGCTCAGTTTTCATCTCAGTGCGTGAACCTGAACAGCGAGCGTCAGAGTCCTTGACATTTATTTTGCCCAGCGGTCGAGCGACCGATTTTATTTTATTTTGCAGGATAACTTCAGGAAGCAGTACTCAGGCTCATATCAAGCATTCTTACAGTTGCAACATTCAAGAACGAGATTCAGAAGCTTAACAGAGCTCCAAACAGTTGAAATAGGGCAAATGTACAGATTTCCCTCCAAAAGGCGCCAAATTCAAAATTTTGAAAGTGTTAATCGATTAACCGAGTCAAAATCAGGCCAGATTTGAAATTTTAACAGTGTTAATCGATTAACCCAAACTGTTAATCGATTAACTAGTGCAGATTTTGCCTCTGCACGTGAATTTTCAAAGGGAGCTGTTTTGGGGTCCAATTTTGATCACTTGGAAGTTCAATTTTACACTTGGGAAGGATCTAGAATCATTTCAGAATTTGATTAATTTCATTTTTTCTCCAAACTCCCATTCCTCATTCCAAACCAAATTTTCCAAACCATCTTCCAAACCTTTCATTTGGATCCAAACCTAAGGGGTATTTATTTGAATTACTCTAAACCACACACATTTAATCACTCATTTTCAGAATTCATCTCAATTCTCTCTCAATTTTCCAATTTCCACAACCTTCACCAAAACTCTTTTCCATTGAATTCTTTGATTCTTCCATGGAATCAATGAATTCTTGAGCTCAAACCTCCATCCATCATCTCCATTGGATCAATTTCTCCATCCAATTTTCGTGCAAAATTGGATCTGAATTTGGAAGTGATTTTGGAAGTGATTATTTGGCTTATTTTGGATTGACCTTGAAGGATCTTCATTGCTACTACAAGAATTGGTGTGGATCTTGAAGTATTTCGGACTTCTAGCATCGAATTTGTTCAATTACAGTTGAATCAACACTAACCGGAGCAAATCTTTGCTCCGAAGGTTGGATCCAAATATGTTTTTAGCTTATTTGCATAATCATATGGATTTTCATATTTGATTAGCTTTTGGTTAATTTGATCCGTTTGATCCATGATTTGTGTGTTAATCTGTTTACATGCTGCTTGAATCATGATGTGCTGATTTAATTTCGTGATTATGCAATCATCCGGTTGATCGGATAAGTGCTTATTTGCTGAAAATGTTGTTTTGTTGTTGTTTTCTGCTGTTGGAGCAGTGTTAATTGATTAATGACTGGTGTTAATCGATTAACCAGATCAAACTTTTAATTTTTTTGCAGTTCACACAGTGTTAATCGATTAACGTAATCTGTTAATCGGTTAACATGTTCAAACTTTCACTTTTTCACCTGTTTTTCAATGGTTAATCGATTAACACCTGCTGTTAATCGATTAATACTGCTCCAACATGCCTGTTTTGCTGATTTTCTTGCTTGTTTGAGTACCGTTTTGCATCGAATCATCGTAGTTCAATATGATGCATTAGAAGTGAAATGTTTTGGGATATACGTCGCTGTTTTGGTTGTTTCATCGAGACTTCGTCGACTTGTGTTTGTTTTCCACTTGGATGCACACTTGTGTGTTGTTGTTTATAGTGATGATGTTCTTGCATTTGCATTTCCTCTTGTGTTTTGGATCTTTGTTTCCAGCATTAATAAAGGTCGAGATGTGCTTGTGGTGGTGTTTACCCTACACTTTGTTCCTCCCTTTGCTTGTGTGCTGCATTCCATGTTTGCATCTCTTACTTGTGATTGAATTTATCTGGTGCTTTCTTGTGCTTTTTGCCATGATCCCCATAGGGTTCCTAGTCCTCCCGTTTAGGATGGGAGTGGGAGAGACATTAGGTGTTCAATCCAAGCATGCTAACATTAGGGTAGATGTTCCCCCTTTTAATCCTAACCTTAGGACCACTTTGCATGACAACGTTAGGGCCGAGTTTCCCTTAGACCTCCTGTGCATCTCTCTTTCTCATCTCAAAATTATTCTAACTCATCTAATAAGTGCGATGAACGTTGCGCGCTACGAGCCTTAAGCTACATGGGGAATGATGAGTGAGGGGTCTCCTCTCGCTTGTCTAGAGTGTTTAGTGTACATCCCGTTTGGGGGCGATATGCGACGCATTCGCCCCTATGTCATAGTCTTTAGTGCAACGTGAATCACAAACCGAATTAATTCACTTCACTAAAAAACACAAACAAACTTCAAACTTTTTTCCTTCGGGATTAATCAGAAACCTTTTTCATAAAAAAGAGTGTTGTTAAGCGTCGGTTCTACCGCAAACAGGCTTTGTCCCTAACTGTTGAAACGGAGGTTTAACCCTACTCGGTTAAAACACTTAATCAACCTGTGGTTTCGTGTCAGCCCGAACTACGTTTGCTCTAATTTCTCGTACCAGACGAGGATACGTAGGCACAAGACGCGATGTCTTGGCGAGCACCCTTCCCCCGCCTTTCGCCCGTAGTTAGCCGAATTACGTTGACTCTGACTTTCCCATTGCACGAGGGAATATGTAGGCACAAAGCGGCGACGCTCTGCCGAGTCTCTTTTCTTTTCTTTTTGTCATGTGAGCCTGTAGTGTAGATAGTTAAACACACCCTTAGATAGCCAACAAGCGTGGATTCCGTCGAGTACGACGGACGTGAGGGGTGCTAATACCTTCCCCTTGCGTAACCGACTCCCGAATCCAAGACTTGGTTGCGATGACCTCGTCTTTTCCCTTTTTCGTTAGGTTTTTCTGATCGTTTCCTTTCCCTCTCTTTGGGATAAATAACGAAAGGTGGCGACTCTTCTGTTTTCCGCCGGGTGTTTTTCGCAGTTGCGACATATGGCGCGCACAACAAATTTTGGAAAATAAAAATGTGTTGTTGTTAGAGATCGAACCAATGACCATTTACTTTCTAATCTCAGTTTAAAAAAACCGAGGGGAAAATGGCAAGTTATCATGTCACCTTTTGTTACCTCACCTGTGTAATCGAAATCATAGTCATTTCGCGACCGAGGTAAGATGTGTTATTTATAGTAGTGTCATGATGACACAACAATGATATCAGAGCCAATGGTTTAATTAAGGGACCAACTCCTTGTATCAAAAGTATTTCTGACAATGGGGTGGTTAGGCGGCGTGTTCTATTGTAGTATCTACCACGACAGTGCAAATGTATGTGGACGAAACAGCTTCCGCTTGAGCAGAAATATAGTGGATGAATTCACACTTGAGGAAGAGATTGTTGTGTACAAGTGTGAGTTGGAGTCCCATATTATTTAGAAAAGTGAAGGTTAAACACTTTATAAGTGAGATGATTTATATATCTATCACCTTAAAGTTTTAGGTGAATATATGATGTTTTTCTAACTTGTGTGTTGTTAAGTATTAACTAGTGTGAGTAGTGTGGATAATAGTCTCACATTGGATAGAACTCTTTTGGAAGAGTATGTAGTGTGTCTCTCATAAAAGTATTGTTTTAGAAAAGAAATCTCACAATGTTCAATACTTCTTAGGAAAAATCTTCCTCTAACATGTGTTGCTCTTGACTTAATATAAATCATCTAATAATAATAATAATAATAATAATAATAATAATATAAAAAAAATTATCATCCATAAAAATTGGACCTCATGATAATTTGTTGAATTCAGTTTGTTACGAAGCAACTAAATTGGAATTTATACTAGTTACCACAAAATCTTATAATTGTTTTAATAGAGGATAATATACTTTTTTTTATATTGAGAAAACTGCGGTGTGTATAAAAAGAGAAAAAAAAATCGTTGAAATGCGAAGACGGATGATTGAAAAATGTGAGTGTCAAGTCAGTTTATGTGGTTATTTCTAGTGTCCTAATGTATGAAATCTTACTCTTATATGGAAAACAGAATCAAGAGATAACTCTAAAATTAGAAGGTCCTCATGTTATTGGCCATTTAAATATGGAAGGAAATGGATTTTTCAGTTAACTGACAATGTATATAACTCTTTCCTAAAAATATTCTCATAACTCACAATGTTAACAATAGAGATAACATATTAAGGAAAGAACAAGGATATAATATCATAGTTTATAAAATAAGAATTATAAAGAAACTATATAACAAAACATAAGTAAGACTACACTAGCCTTAGCTCATATATAACAAAAGATCAATTATATATTCGGCTCGTTTAATATGGCTTTTCTTAAAATAATTTTTATGTAAAAAAAATAAAAGCTTTAAATGAAAATTTGATTTAAATAGTAGTTTTTAAAATGTCATTTTAAGTATTTATTATTTTATCAAAATTCTTTTTAGATATGAAAATTTTTTTAAAAAAAATCACTTAATTTTGAAGATATTTCAAATAGTTTTTTATAAAAAAATTATTTTTGAAATACGATTTTTTTAAAAAAAATTGTGATTTTGACTATGTTTTGATCTTTAATAATGTATATTTATGTTATAGAATGTTAAAATTAGTCATTTAATTTATAAAAAACAAATTTAAAAAAACTTATGATATTTTTGATAAACATTTTTGTAGAATTCATTTTAAAAAATACAATAAAAAAATCGATTTTTTTTTAAAGTTAAAACAAAGTGACCCATTATGTAACACACAGAACTAAAAAGATAAATACATACATAATCAATTATATATGCTACATACAAATCAATATTTAAACAAAATATATTTCAATATTTATCTTGCGGACTCATATGCAACATGCAACGTGTTCGTGAAATGATACCTACAACAACATATATGTAAGGCCTATAGTCTCACATTGTTTGAGAACCGAAGTCAAGTAAAGGGTAATAACTTTTATACAACATTCACATTCCTCAACCAAACGAGACACGTTTTCTATAAGGCAAAGATGTGAGAGTTCTCACATCCAAAACGGACGATACCTCGTAGTTGTTGAGAAAAACAAGTGCGAGTAGTGTGGAAAGTTCTACATTAGTTAAAAATGTAGAGAATTGAGCATTTATAAGTAAGAGAACACACACATCTATCACCTTAAAATTTGGGGTGAGTATGTGGTGTGTCTTCCACAAAGGTGTGTTGCTCATAGAAAAAATCCTCAAGGAATATAAAAATACTCTCATGTCGACCCCCTAAATTTAATGTCCCAACAATGATATCAGAGAGTAATGTCTCATATCCTCTTAAGTACTCTGTTCTTTGCCAGTTGGGAAATATTGAGTTCTTAAATGATGTATTCTTTTTCAGTTGAGACAAATAGAGTAATTAGTGAACTAAGAAGATTTTAATTCTTATTCAATTTGGTTGATCGTTACAAATTGGAAAAAGAAAGGACATTTTAGTAACATTTGATAAATAAGAATTTATATACTAGAGATTAAATATTCTTTTTAGATATTTTCTCTCTTCTATCCCTCATGATTCCCTTCCTTTGTTAGTAAGAAAGATGAGAAAGAGAAAGAAGAAAAAGGGAAGGAAAGAGGAGAAAAATGGAATAGCTTGGAAACCAAAGTTCAAGAGCTTGGAGCATCAAGAACTCAACTCCAATCTTCATCAATCTTTTTCTTAATAGGTGGGTTCCTAGATAGTCATAGCTTAGGGGGTGAATTCATGAAAACGAGAATTATGGTTTTTGTGTGAATCTTACTATATACATGAAATTGATGTTGGTTCTTGAGATTGTTGCCTGATGCATGTTGTTATTGATAACCCTTATGTTTGATGTTCCATATGTGTGATATATGCTATGATATGTTTTTTGATCATTTCTTTCTTCCCTGGTTCATTTTCACTCTATTGTTGTTCTGCATGTCTCACAAAGCGAGATAATAGCTCGCTAAGTGACCGTTCGTGTTTTCCCAGAAGTGATGTTCTGTCAACCCCGTTAAGTGAGGGAGGTAGTAGCTAAGCGAGAGTTCTGATTTTCTCTGCAGAACTCTATCTACTACGCTTGCTAAGCGAATGAAGTCTCACTAAGCGAGAGCCCTCCTTGAGCCAGGGTTCTAGCTTGCTAAGCGATGGAATGAAAATCTACATGTTTGAGCATTCTTCCTAGCCTCGCTTGGAGCTTGCCTTGAGCTTGCTAAGCAAGGGTTTTGAAATGTTGTTTCATGTTTCTACAATAAAATGGGACTTATAACTCCGATTAATGTGAGGCTGAATGAGTTGGAAATTAATTTCAATGCTTTATTAGACGGTGAAGTGAAAACGTGATTTTATGCCAATTATTGATTGGTTAGTGATGACAAACTATCATGTGTGCAAATGTTGTTTCCATGTTTCCACCATTAAATGATATTCGTAATTTTGATTGACGTGGGATCAGATACATTGGAAAGCGAGTTCAATGCCCTACCTTTTGGTAAGAAGAAACCATGCTTATGTTCCAATTATTGGTTGGATATTTAGTGAGGAACCATATTCTTAAAGTCCTATTTGGTGTTGAAGTTGCATGTGTGCTTCATGTATTATACTATGATGTATATGTGTTAAATGAATAATGAAGGAGATAGTAAATATAACACAGGTTGTGAAAGGAATTAGTAAATATAACACAGGTTGTGATAGTTAACTTAAGTTGTGATTCTCGAATGTAGAAGGAGATCGATATGTACCCATGAGCGAGTAGTCACGCATGATGAGTCGTCCCATCCACGAGAGTGCTAAAGGTATAGAAGGGGAACGATCTTATAGTTGCAATTCAAAGAGCATGTATAGAAACATGTCATATTAAATAGTGAATGTGATATAATCACATGGAATTGTGTATAATCCCAAGATGGATGTGATATAGCCACATGGAATTGTTAAGTCTAATATTGTATTTGTGAATAACCACTATTCGTGCTTATCTTGAGTTTGAGACTTATGTTGAGTAGTAACCGAGAAAGGCAGATCTTTGAGATTGAATACTATAAATCTATCGAGCGAATCCCACGCATTTGAGGTATGGACTTTATTGACAATATTTATTGGATGATGAAATCCATATAGTGGATTTCAGGTATTCGTTGACCATATATGGTGGAAAGGACTTGGTGCATTCCTTTTAGTGGAGGTCTAGTTTCCATTGACCATATCTGATGGGGAGTATGAACCAAGTAGTGGAGGTCTAAATTCCATTGACAATATCTGGTAGATATGAAATCCATACAGTGGATATCTTGTGTCTGTTGACCATATCTGGTAGAAGATTAGTTCGTGTAGTGGAGGTGTGGTATTTCCATCTACCATATCTGACAGATGAATTAGTAGATCTTTGTGATCAAGTTTGGGATAATCTCCCTTGTGTTACAGTTTGCATTCTTGAATAGTGATTCATTGATTTATGAGAACTGATGTTGTGTGTTTCCATATGAAGCAAAATCCCTTAGATGTTTAAGTTATTATTCTATTGTGTAAGTGTGCACAAGTAGGGTGAAGTTGAATGGCTTAAGTTAAGAATCGATATGAGACCCCTTTAGTGCCGAGTGGGCCCATAAGATATGGGGACTCACCTAGATTATTATCTTAACGCATTATAAATATTGACTTTAGGTAACTCAAGGAAGGTTAAAGCCAAGGGTGAAACTTTGTGAAGATGTTCGAAGATATTGATGTTTCGAGATAGTTCCGTTGTGTTTTATCTTAGTATTTTGTTAGGCACTTTTGTATATTATGTGACATTGGATGTATTTTGAGTATTTTGGACATGTATATAAATGATGTCGTTAGGCACTTATGTTGTATCAGTACCAATTAACACTTGTATCATATTTTTCTAGATTTATATTATACGAGGTGTTACAATTGGTATCAGAGTAGGTCGATTCTCGACCCAGCCTTGGAACATCATAAGTAAATAAATTCTTTCCTCATATGTGTGTTTTTCCAACATGATTCTTGATGTCACATTATGTAGTATTGGGCCTGATCAACCTAATTCTACATATGGTTAACTGACCACGAGGACCCTTAAGGTTTAGTAGAGCTTATCTATGGAGAGTAGGCTCAGGACAAGAGTTTGAAACTAAGAAGAAATGGTGAGGTCAGTTGAAGTCGTAGTAAGAGTTGTGATTCATGCGATACAACAAGTGTAGAATAGTTCACAATTGAAATCACCTGGTAGCATAAGAGAAGTGGAAATCTTAAAGGTTTCTACTGGATTAATCCACTTGAATTCAGAAGGAGTACGAACTTTTAGTAACGCAAGGTTGGCCCACTGGTATGGAACAATTCTTGCAAGTAATTCCATACAGTGAGGAACAAAATGTAGTTTTTCGTTCATATGTTATGAAGTTCATAAGTGAGGTGGTATACCAGTGTCTCAGCTTATATGACCACCCAGAGTACCTCAAAGAAGTGGAAGTAGTTCAACGAAGTATTCATGGGAAATAAATTTCCCAATAGTTAGAGGATAGAGAGGCATTAAGATTCAACAACTTTGTCAAGAGTCAACGGTAGTGAGAGAGTATACAAAAAGGTTTGAGGGCATGATTTATTGCTCCAAACGAGTCGTTTATGCACCAGACAAAGGGTAGAAGATAGACTGATTGTACCCAGTCTTAGAATGGAGGTCAGGTTCGAAGTAATTTAGCAGAGATTAAGTGTTAGTATGAGACCGTTATGGAAATTTTGAGTTGCCCAAGGAACAGTTGAAAGAGGTTCATGTTGGAAGAGAGACCTTTACCTTGGAACCATAAAATCATGTATTAGTAGTATCTCAGTCACAAGTATAAATACTTGAATATATTGTGTGTTGGTAGTTGTAGAGCACCACGCTATTTTTTAGAGCAAGCATGTTTTGTGCCCTAAGAGTCCAAGTATGTGGAAAGCTACCGAGAGCGATCCAGGCTTAGGTACAGAACTAAGTATGGATCGTGAAAAGTACTATATCACGTGAACTCATAAGTAGGTGGTAAGAGCCATCAGTTGCAATCCATCTAGATACGTAACTTTTGTATGATGAAGCGTATAATGAATGTTTGCTTCGAAAGAGAATCTAAGTTGGTAAGTGCGTGGAAATGTCAAGGTTCATCATGAGTGTGTAATAATCAGTTGCCAGTAGTGGAAGTGACTTATTGGAAGTCCTTTTGTTGTTTATCTTCCTAAGTAGGGTTTGGGTTGTATGATCACATGACGTTTACACATTGTTAGAACTAAGTAAATCCTGAATGCTATTTTGTGTTCCGTCGTAATGTAAAAGTTTGAGAAAAGAGTTACAAGTTTAATGCAAGTCAGATTGATAGGATTGATTTGGAATTCCTAAAGGTGTATTATGTAGTCAATCACATATAGAGATGTTAAGGAATTTGGACGCTTGGGTAGCCAACTTGTATGAACTATACTTAATGTGTGTAAGTCTTAGATGTCTCACTATTATAACTAATGAGAGCCATAAGGAGTGTAGCTGGAAGAGACTTATTGAGTGGTGATCTCGAGGAAATCAATTCAGTATCTTGATGATGTGTTGATAACATATGAATTGAAAATCAAAGTATGACACCTAGACAGTTAACTCAGATACATGGTCTCACAAGTAAACCCCCATTACAGTGGTACACGATGTATACAATGCTACCATACCTTATCGGTAGGATTCGTGAGTTATCCTTTTAGATGAGAGTGGGAATGAGATATTTCTAAAGTTAAGCATGTAAATCATATTGTATATTTGTAAGAACACAAACTAGAATTCCCATGAGATGAAGCGGGAAGATTGAAATGAATAATTATGGTCAAGAAGTACGATGTCATCTCAAGATGTGTAACTGAGTTGTGTGACTATGTGAGTTGAGTTAGAAACTCACATTTGCATCCTTTATGGGTTAAAGACCCATGGAATTGTTGTCAATGGTATTGCTTCATTAGTTGATTGAAGTCTTGTGTCAGCAGAACCCCATGAGTGGGTCAAAACCCTATAAAGGACTTGAAATGGAATATAGCACTAAGAACCAGGTATTTTTGAACTAATCTGGATTAATTGAAACTGGTACGGGACAATTCTAGATGTTTTATACTCTTATGGCCGCATTCATGTGACTCCTGCATATCTATCTTTTGGCATGTACCAGTCTTATTCTCAACCTTTGTATGGCGATAAATTTTTTATATCGGTGAGTGTCAGAAAGGTTATAGTATTGTTCATGGAAATTGACACTCAAGAGGGAAATTTTGGAATTTATATAAAATCCCATAAGCTAATCAGTAGCACATGTGATCCACACTATCTTAGTCAAAAGAACGCATTAGAGAGAGACGGATGGAAGAACTCAGTAAGTTTCATGGAGGATCTGAGAGATGATTGCTCTTATGAATGAAATTAAGATACTTCCTCACCAAGTGTGTGATATCTTATCAGAGTAGTGCGGAGGAAGTGAGACATCATGTATGTGCGCGCTTAGTACGCAGTATCAGGCCAAGTGAATTCTAATAAGAATATCAGTAGTTGGATTGTAAGGTCCCTCAAAATTGTTGAAGAATTTATAAGATAAGATTCATAGGTATCGCTTGTAGGTAAGGAATCAGTGGTCGACACCACAAAGATTTGACAGTGTTGGCTATCCAAGCAGAACAAAGTGGTGTATCCTAAGGAGCAAGTTGTAAAAGGAGGTTAGAAATAATCAAGGATTGGAAATAAGAGTATGATTAAACCAAGAAGTTTTGAGAATTTACAAAAGAAGGAAGTTTTCCAGTAAGGAGAAGTTAATAGATTGCGTGTTTAAGAAAATCTAACCAAGCAAAGTCAAATTTTGACCTAAGTCGGTGATGCAAGAAGTGTTTTTTCTCTTCAGTTAGAAGAATTTTAGGGCTGAATTTCAATTTAAGGAGAGGAGAATGTAATATCCCATATCCTATTAAGTGTTATGTTCTTTTTTAGTTGGAACATATTGAGTTCCTAAATGCTCTATTGTTTAATAGTTAAGACAAATAGAGATTAGTGAACTCATAAGAGATTAATTTTTACTCAATTTAATGTAACATTACTAATAGGTAAAATAAAGGATATTTTAGTAACATTTGGTGAATGGGCATTTATCTACTGAAGAATGAATATCCTTTTTAAATATTTTCTATCATCTCTCCCTTGCCATTCCTTATTCCCTTGTTAGTAAGAAATTAGAGAGAGAGAGAGAGAGAGAGAGAGAGAGAGAGAGAGAGAGAGAGAGAGAGGGGGGGGGGGAATCTTGGAAACAAAAAATCAAGAGCTTGAAGCATAAAAAACTCAACTCAATTCTTCATCAATCTTCTTCTTAAGAGGTGGGTTCCTAGATAGTCATAGTTTTGGGGGTGGGGGGGAAATTCATAAAAATGGGAATTAGGGTTTTTGTGTGGAATCTCACTACATGCATGAAACTGATGTTGATTCTTGAGATTGTTGTGTGATGCATATTGTAACACCCTTTTTCTACCCCACGAATATTATGGAAAAATAATCGAAGAGTAAAATATTGAACTCAACAAAATCATCTCAAAAAGGCGTACGTTTATCAATAAATTCAAATCAAAGTCAATGCTCCGTAAACAACGGGTTTTCCCAAAATTACTCAAATGGCAGCGAAACTCAAAAAGGAAAAAATCCAAAGTTTTCTTTGAGCAATAAGGAAATCAACATAACAAAACTCAATAAAATATAGTTTAACTCAAAGACCCCAACCCGATGTTACACTATTAGAGCAAGACCCTCTAAGTCAACCACAATGGCCAACGATCCAAAAACTTCAAAAAGTCCTCGACGACATCCACGGTCAAACCTGGTCATCTGCACGTTACCCACGTGGAGGCAACATTCAAACAAGTAGTGTGAGTAAAATGATTGATAATAATCAATATAAGAATCAATATATAAAATAGCATCATTTTCATATTCAACGTCATCATAATCATAAAGGAACATCAAAGGCCACAACATTATAAATTACACCAAATGGTCACATAAATGCAATGCAACAAGACTCATGCATGTGGTACCAATCAACAAAATTTGGTGGACACTGGGCCATCAATCCTCCATAGATCCACAACAGTAGGATCAATTCAACACGAGAATCGGAGCACAACAAAATACCTCACATTTGCACAATGGGACTGAAGCTACAAAAATCAAGGTCCTAGACCGAAGTCGGGATGCATATGAATGCATGATGCACACGTCAACATCATCCTCATAATAAACTCATTAGGTGCATCATCATTCATCAAAAACATCATGATAAATCATGTCATCATAGAATCATCAAAACCTCATGGAATCAACGTCACAAATCCTCATAGTTCCTCATGGGAATTCATCATGAAATCATGTATTAATCTCATAAGAATCACAATTATACTCATGGGTACTCATCATACGGTCATGTATTAATCACATAGGAATCACATATATACTCATAGTAATTCATCATACATTCATCTAATCACATCGGAATCACAGTTATACTCATAGTAATTCATCAGGGAAATCACATCATCAAACATCAAGACATCACTGAACTAAAACATAATTCGCGAAACTCTGCTACGTTCGCTAGCAAGTTCGTCGTGTGAGTCTGGGGTGAATGTTTGTCGTACGAAGCATTCATTCACTATACAAAATCGCGATTACAACAAATCGTTGTTACGCACCAGCACCAAATCTCAGAAGAATCATAGTCATACTCATGGTAATTCATCAAAGAAATCACAACATCAAAACATCAAGACATCACTACACAAGATCGGAATTCGCGAAACTTTGCTACGTTCACTAGCAAGTTCGCTGTGTGAGTCTGGGGAGAATATTCACTGTGCGAGCTCGCGATTACAGCAAATCGCTGTTACACACCAGCACCAAAACCAGCCCAAAAGCCTCTACGATTTCCTTCCCCAATACCCTAAAAATATCCCTAAATCATTCCTAAGGTATTACGGTGATAAAGGCACAAAATCTACGACTTATTAGGCCAATCCTGTATCATGCTTACGCATTTAATTCCTATAATTTCTTACAATTATCCCACAGTCATTAAAGTTCTCACAATCAATTACCCTATACGGTTAAACAACCTCAACAACAGATTTTGGCCACGAAGGCCTAATTTCCCTTACTATTAAATCAACCTCAAACCTATCAGACCATCAGTTCAAATCTCTCAAACTCATTGAACTCACCATCAGAAATGCAACAACAATTTAATACAAAAAATTCCTAAACCTTTAAATCAGCTTCAAACACATTGAATCACATATTGAAAACAATGAAGGCAATACTCCTCATACCTTAATTGTCGACTCTAAGCCTTTCTCCTTGATTCTTAGAAACCTCGCAAAGCCTTACCTCAATACTCTTCCTCAGAGCTCTGACCTCCATTTCTTCTCTTTTCATGGTCTAACAAGAATGAATCATAATTCCCTCAAAATTCCTTTTTGTTAAACCTAACTTTGGGCCTTATAATTGGGCTTTCTAACTTCACCCTCACTAACTCCTCCTCAAATGTCCATTTTTCCCTTAATTCACTTATATTTATTTAAATTAATAATAATACCAATATATTCATATTATATACTATTATTTAAATAAATAACTCAAAACCCATAAGTCCCAATATTCACACCAACCACCGAAAATCACCAAAAATACGAATATTCATATTTAAATAAATTAAATAAATATTCCAAGAATTTTGGGTGTTACACATATTGTTATTGATAACCCTTATGTTTGATGTTGCATATGTGTGATGTATGCAATGATATGTTGTGTGATCATTCCTTTCTTCCCTAATCTGTTTTCTCTCTATTATTGTTCTGAATTTCTCACTAAGTGAGAGAATGGCTTACTAAGCGAGCATTCATACTTTTATAGAAGTGATGTTGTATCAGCGTCACTGAGTGAGGGAGGTGGTTGCTAAGCAAGAGCTCTACTTATCTCTACAAAACTTTGTCTGCTACGCTCACTAAGCGAAGGAAGTCTCGCTAAGCGAGATCTAGCCTTAAGCGGGTGCTGGAGCTCGCTAAGCGACTGAAGAAAAATCTACAGGGTTGAGAATTCTGCCTCACCTCGCTTGGAGCTCGCCTTGAGCTTGCGAAGCTTGGGTTTTGAAATATTGTTTCTTGTTTCTACCATAAAATGGGATTCGTAACTCCGATTGATATGAGGTCGGATGCGTTGGAAATTTATTTCAATGCTTTGTTAGATGGTGAAATGAAAACATGATTTTATGCAAATTATACATTAGTTAGTGATGATAAACTATTTTGATAAATTGGATAGGGAGTCATATGCCCTAACTTTTGGTAAGAAGAAACCATGCTAATGTTCTAATTATTAGTTGGAAATTTGGTGAGGAACCTTATTCCTAAAGTCATATTTGGAGTTAAAATTTTATGTGTGGTTCATGTATTATACTATGATGTTTATGTGTTAAATGAATAATGAATGAAGTAACTTCCATAATGAATGAGTGAGCCTAGAGTAATAGCTAGGTGAATGAAGTTATTAGAGATAACTTAGGTTGTGGTAATTAACTTAAGTTGTGATGCTCGAATGTAAGAGGTATCTTTATGTGTACTCACGAGCGAGTAGTCATGCATGATGAGTCATCCCATCCATGAGAATGTCATAGGCATAGATAGGGAACAATGTCATAGTTGTGATTCAACGGGATTGTATAGAAACATGTTATATTATATTGTGAATGTGATATAATCACCTTGAATTGTGTATAGTCCCATGATAGTTGTGATATAGCCATATGGACATCATTGAGACTAGTTGTGTATTCGTGTTTATCTTTAGTTCGAGAGTTGTGTTGAGTAGTAACCAAGAAAGATGAATCTTTAAGATTGATTAATATAAATTTGTTAAGTTTATTCCAGGCAGTGGAAGTCTGGACTCCATTAATAATATATATTGGACGATGAAACCCATATAGTGGATTTCTGGTATCCATTGACCATATCTGGTGGGAAAGGGTGGAGGTCATGTTTCCATTAACCATATCGGATGGGGAGTGTAACCCATGCATTGAAGGTCTAGTTTCCATTGATTATATTTGATGGGGAGTGTGATTTTATAGTGAAGATCTAGATTCCATCGACAATATCTGGTGGATGGTGAAATCCATGCATTGGATGTCTGTTATCTATTGATGATATCTGGTAAATAGCGTAGTCCATGTAATGGAGGTCTGGTGTTTCCATCGACCATATCTGATGGATGGATTAGTAGATGTTTATGATCGATTTTGGGTTAATCCCCCATGTGTTACAGTATTCATTCCCGAATAGTGATTCATTGAGTTATGAGATCTCATGTTATGTGTTTCCATATGAAGCGTAAAATCCCTTAGATGCTTAAGTCCTTGTTCTATTGTGTAAGTGTGCACAAGTACGATGAAGTTGAATGGCTTAAGTTAATAATTGATATGTGACTCATTTAGTGTCTAGTAGACCCATAAGATAGGGGGACTCACCGAGATTACTATCTCGCCCCATTATAAATATTGACTTCAGGTAACTCTAGGAAGGTTAAAGGCAAAGGTTAAGTTATGTGAAGATGTTCAAAGATTTTGATGTTTTAAGATTGTTCTGTTGTGTTGTATCTTAGTATTTTGTTAGGCACTTTTGTATACTATGTGCCATTGGATGTATTTTGAGTATTTTGGACATGTATATAAATGATGTCATTAGAAACATATGTTGTATTAGTACCAATTAACACTTGTATGATATTATTCTAGATTTATATTATATAGGGTGTTACACCGAGCCTGGTTTGAGTGAGATATCAGATTCCTTGTATCGAAGTTCCCTATGGTGGTGGGTGTCGTTGTGCAAAAAATGACCACGGGCGCTCGCATGCTCGAGATGATAACATATTTGCCACCGAAAATTATTCATTCCAAAAGGAAAGGGAAAATATCGATAAACCCTTTAAAAGAAAAAAATGGTCGTCGCGATCAAATTCGGGTTCGGGAGTTAATTATGAGAGGGAAGGTGTTAGCACCATTTACATATTTTGTACTCAAAGGGAACCATTTAGTTATATTTGTGAATTGAATTTTAGCTTACGTTATTTGTTTAGTTCGAGTGATTAAAAGTTCAAAAGGAAAAGAAAAGGGGTCGCAAAAAGGTTTTTTTATTAAGGTGTCTGACGAGACTTTGAATCTCACTCCTAAGTATCTCCAAGTGAAATGGACAACTCAAGGTTACGTAGTTCTGGGTAGAAATTGTATGTTGGTTGGTCGATTTTAGTGAAGGATGCTTAGTTCACATTTGAGCTAAAAACATTGCTTGCTACCCAGTCATAAAAGTAGGGAACATTGTCAGTTGCATCAGAATTGACAACATAAATTGGTTCCTTTTCAGAATATCAGGATATCATATGCATATAGAGTGTGTGAAGGGAAACTTTAATTCTTGAATCCAATCATAGGCTTGATTGCTCCAGTAGAGACAAAATTAGAGATCTCTCTGCTGAGAACTTCATTAGCCAAACAGAGCAAAAGAGGTGACAGGGGATCTCCTTGCCTAACTCCCCTAGCACATTTAAAATAAGCCTAAAGAGAACCATTGACATAAGGGTAGAAGAGAGAATCGTAGAATTTCAGTCAGTAAACATTGAAGAGAAGCCAGAAAAATTCAAAACTTTTATAAGAAACCTACAATTTAAGGTGTCAGATGCTTTGATTACATCAACTTGTATTGCCACATTTCCTCCAAAACTCTTCTTATTCAGCAGGTTAAAAGCCTCTGAAGCCAAGAAAATACAGTGTTTAATTTTCCTTCATTTTATGAATCCTTTTTGCTCATTGAATAAAAGGTGGGGCATGATGGAAATTGCTAGTCTACCATAATCTTGGTAATGATCTTAAACTTGAAATTTAATAAGGCTATTGGTCCTAACTTGTCCAATGTGCCTGCTTCTTTGAATAAGGACAATTACACTAACATTGAAAATTTGCATAATCCATCCCTAATTGTAGAATTGGAGTACTGCTTTCCTCACATCATGTTTCATAATATCCCAATATTTTTGGTAGAAGAAACCACTAAAACCATCAGGACATGGGGAGTTGTCTTTGCTCAACCTAGACAATCAACCTGAAAACAATAACATTAATCTTTTACATAGAGGGACAGGTAGTTAACATTTTTTTTATTTTCTCATTCATAAGGAAAGGAATGATTCCTTCCATATCAGAGAAGTCTTGACATGCTTCTGCAACACCAAATAAGTTAGAAAAATAAGTAGTGGCATGGATAGAAATGCTTTGATGATCCTGCAGGAGGGTGTGACCATTCTTTATATGTGTTATAACGTTCCTAGAACTTTTGATCTTATCCATTCTATGGAAGAAATAAGTATTTATATATCCATCTGTGTGCCAATTTGATCTAGACTTTTCCTTCCAAAAAACTTCCTCAACTTCTAAAGCCTTTTCAAGAGCCCCCTGAGCTTTTTTTTCCTCCTAGGATATGAAGTCTTTAGAGGCTCCTCCTTTTGAATAAAATTTTGAATTTGATGTAAAAGATCAGAAGTTATTGTGACTTGCTTGTGAACATCACCAAAAATCTCTTTGTTCTAGACTTTGAGTTTATCTTTAAGAAATTGTAACTTCTTACTCAAAATAAACATTGGGAATCCCACATGATGAGAGTTCTAACAATCTTAGATTAGGGTTAAACAAGAATCATTAGTAGCACACGTTATATCAAATTTAAACTAAGGAACAGTTCTGACTACACTAAAACTAACGTAAAAAAGAATTATTTAATGATCTGACTTCAATCTTGGGAGGGAAGACATCGGCCATTTGGAACAATCAGAAAACCAAACATTGTTACAAATAAATTTTTCTAATCTTATTTCCACTAACTCTGATCCCTCTCTACCATTGCTTAAAGTATAAAATAAAATAAAAAAACTCCATTAGTATCCAAATCTACCATCTGGTTGTTATCAATCTCATTGTTATTAAAATTCTGGTATCAGATATGAGATGTCGAAGGCGATGTCACGACACTAATATCTGAACTATCACCACTATATGAACAAAGAAAAAACTGTTAACAATAGTAAATAGACACAAGCAATTGTTAACCCAGTTCGATGCAAACATACCTACGTCTGGGGGCTACCAAGTCAGGAGGGAAATTCACTAAGTAGAATTAGTTTGAAGATACACAGTAGACTCTCTCTAGCTTACTATCTTCGCACCTAATCTCTACCCTTGCAATTTCTATCTAGGACACTCCTATATAAGAGATACCTTTCGCTCCCTCTCAATCACAGCAGTGATAACAATAGATGAATAAACTTTAGAAGGCACTCTTCAAAGACAAAACTTGATCTTGCTTAAAAGCTTCAATCAAGAACAATACACTCTTGCTTACAAGCTTTGAGTGGACAACTTACAACACAAAAACTCAGTCCAATTCACACATCAAGGTGATGAGTGAATGACTCACAAATGATACAAGCACACGAAGCTAAAAGCTATAATCCTTACGTAATGCACTATCTTCACCCTAGCTTCTCTAATATTCAAAATAGGATTGTGAAGACTTTAAATAGTAACACATGTACGGGCTTGGCCTTTAGCAAAAACAGCATCTGATCTTGATAGAATCAATTCAAATAATTCTTCAATTCTTTTCATAATTAGTATCAAGGAGTAGAACCAAAACAAATTTGATTTAATCCAATCAACTCAAATCAAATCACTCTTCAGATCTTTAAGATTTTCTTCAGAAAATAGCACAAACGATTCCATAAATACTCCACGAATTATGCATCAAAAAATCTTTTGAATAAAGGATATTTCCACGTAGATTTGAACCATTAATGACTGATCACAACAGCGCAAAGAGTTGCACAAAAAGTAACAGATAGACAAACACATTCTCACTGAATGTTATGTTCACAAATGTCAGGACATCATGCTTGATATCATGAACTAAACCCTGCAACAACAAAGATAGCCACCTGCAGAATGTTAAGAATATATGTAAAGACATCCTGTAGGACATCTTGTGATATCACCAAGTTTTACCAAAATTCCTGCCAATCAAGAACTAACAGTTAAAATCAAGCATAGTACTCCTAGAAGAAGAAACCCTACCTGTATACCCACGGAACCCAAAATAGCATTAAAGTCACCAATTAAATTCCAAGGATGGGGGTTGGACGAAAACAAATAAGAGAGGTCCTCCCAAAGTTGTCTTCTATTAACCTGATTTGTCGATGTATATATCATTGTTGTACAGTAGCTATTAGAAATTATGTCTATCTTGAAATTCACCATTTGGTCAAAGATCTTCAAAATGAAAGGGTTAAGATACTTTTCACAAAGAAGCAAAAGATTAGAATTTAAATTTCCTTTAAAGTTAAGAGAAAAGAGATTTAAACCTAAACCATCAAATAATCTCTGAGGGAAATTGGAAAGAAAAAACATCCAAGGCTCAGACAAAAACAAAAGTCAGGAATATGCTTTTTAATGTCAAATTTTAGGACCAATATAGTTGGGGCATTGGCCAAACCCCTAGCATTCTAATAATGACTTTTCATAAAGAAGTTTTAGAAGTACCAACATTGGATTTGGTTGAGTATCTAGTCCTAATTTTTGGTTTGATTTTCTTCTTTTGGGATTTGGTCAAACCTATTTGAAATGTAAGGTCCAATTGTTGTTGATCTTCTTCTATATCATCAATTTCTAGCCATCCTTCAAGACTTGCCCAAGATTTGGCTAGAAATTCCTTATTTTTCAAAATACCAACATCGAAAGTATGTTCTACCACTTTAAGAGTGGCATCAACAAAAGTCCCTTTTGAACTGGAAGAACATCTAGTCTCAAGAGCGGATTCATAGTTGTGATATGGACTACGGTCTCTAAAGTGAAGAGTGTCTGAGGGAGACTTCACAATATCATCCTGAGAATCCTTTCTAGATATTTGAGGAGGTAAACACATTATGGTGGATTCTGGGACTTCCATGGGTTGCTTACATTTGGCTACATCTTCTTTTAGGATCTACCTTTGGGGAAGGAAAATCCTCTGAGTCATTCAAAAGACTTTCCACTTGCTCCTTTTGTTTGGGTTTGGAACAAATCTTTTTTATTTTGAGTTTTGAGCTTTTTAGATGGTTTGGATTGTTCATTATTTGCAAACTTTCACATTTCAATTGAAAGTTCAGTTTTATTACAATAATTGTAAAATTGAGGCAGATTTTCATATTTTAGTTCAATGAAGAAGGAAAATCCTTGCCTCTCTACAAGAATTGTATACCTAATTTCACAAGAAACATTCATGACTGCTAAAACCCTAACAAAATAACCATACATTTTGTCTATATCATAGGTTTTGTAGAGGCAATATTTGAGCAGATATGGTTTCCTATTCTACTTGCTATGGCAAATAAGATTTTTGGCCGCCAGTATTCTTGAGCCAGGCCATAAAAATGAACCCAAACTTGGGCCATGTTGTTTTGTTGAATAATAGGGACAAAATATTTAGTCCAAAGAAAGAGTTTTCACATACTTGGAGAATCGTTTCGTGAACCTGAAGCTCTGACTCTTCTCACATCTCCTAGAGACAACAAATAGAATTCAAAGAAGTATTTTCTCAGAGAAATTACATCTCACTTACCTATATTCTTCCAAAGAGGTGTGAGTTTGTTGTGAAGATTCATGGATGTAAGAGGTTTCTCTCCTTTTGGCCACAGGATCTTTCCATGATGATTATGTTTGCATACCTCCACTCCAACTAAGTAATCATCTTCTAGAATGGAGATTTAGAGACGATCCCCTTTCAAAATAGGTTGAGTTAACTAAGAGCTTGGAATGTCACACACCCCATTGAGCGTTTGAGCAAAAAAATTCAAAGGATTTGATGGTTCTTAATGAGTTTTGTTGTGGATTGTTTCAGGTTTTGATGTTAAGCAAGCTCTTAGAATGTGAAATGGTTTCACAATAGACATGTAAAATAAACGTCTTAAACTTCAACATTTGGGAAGATGATGAACAGTGCTAGGATTTTCATTCTTCCCTGAAGTTAAAATAAAAAGAACTTAACTATTAATGATTTTCATATCCCTAAGGAATATAGAAGTTTTGTGAATAGAGGAAGCAATATCAATTATTAACACCATAAGAACGATTTAATGTTTGTTCATCTGATGGGCTTAGTTCAGGTCGGACATGGACTTGGTTCAGGTCATCCCTCCACATACCTCAACGTGCATTCTATACACGTTTTTGACTGTTTGACACACACCATTATGTATTGTGCACTCGATTGGCCTAACCTTGTATCTTTCTCTCTCTCTCTCTCTCTCTCTCTCTCTCTCTCTCTCTCTCTCTCTCTCTCTCTCTCTCACACACACACACACACACACACACACACACACACACACACACACACACACACACACACACACACACACACACACACACACACACACACACACACACACACACACACACACACACACACACACACACACATTGTTTTCACATTTAATTGTTCATTTCCAATAATAATCGAATGACCTAAGTCATTAGTTTATGGATCAATATTATATTTTTAATATAAATAAAGAGTTTCGCTCAACTATCCACTCATCTCAAAACTTCACAATTTCTTCTCTTCTCTCACTTTTACACACTTTAAATTTTTCAGACTCCTTCCTGTTGTGTTAAAGTGGATACCCATCCAAGTCCCACATCGACTAATGTGAATAAAAAAGGAGTACAAGATTATTATAAATATAGAGAGTTAGTTTTATTTTATTTACCACAACAATTCTAGTCTTTTGCCTGCATTGAGGATTTGGGTAGTTGTGTGTCTAGAGAGGGTTTACAATTTTTCCGTATTTTCTATTTTTCCGTCCAAAAATAGTTATTGAGAGGGTTTTCTATTTTTCCGTTCAAAAATAGTTGTTGAGAGTGTTTGCAATTTTTCCGTCCAAAAATTGCAAGTTAGTAATAAACTTTTGGTTGTGAGTTTATTTTATTTTATCTGTATCAGTTATTGGAGATTTACTCTGGTTATATTCCCAACAACTGGCATCAGAGCAAAGATTTCAATCAAGGGAGGAAATCACAGGTTTACTATCATCTTATTTGATTTGAGTTTTATTTTCTTAAACAATATTATGGTTATATTGAAGTTGGACATTCCTTTGTTTTGTTTGATGGGAGAATGGATTTCTCCTTATGTCAATGCAAGATACAAGACTATTTGGTCCAACAAGGTCTTGATTGTGCTTTAGAAAAGAAAAAACCAAGTGAGATGAAAGATTCGGATTGAAATTTAATACAAAAAAGGACCGTGAATACAATTCGGTTGACACTTGCTCCATAAGTTAAAATGACTATGTTGAAAGAAATCTCCCCAAAGATAAAACTACTAAATGGGATAATTTATAACTTAGCACCAAACAAAACAAAGGTTGCCCAACACTTCATTCATAAGTAGTATACTTAGGCTAATCATAAATTGATGTTTCTTTTTGCATAAAAAAATTAAACATCAAACTTTACAAATTGTGTGTGGTTCCTACAATATGATTCCTACAAGGGCCATAGTACTGATACATCGTAGTATAAGTATTTGTGGTCAAATCAAGCTATATTCCATAGCCAATGAGCTATTTTGCATTATAAAGATACACAATAATGTTTCTTGTGTCTTGATAGCAGAGCAAAAGATGTTGCACTCATACGTGGTACAAAAGTGTCCACAAAATTTGTGTCCGTCGTATATTTGCCTCAATGGTGTAAAAGAGAACACCAAAGGGTCTTAAAAGTAAGGCCATAAAAAGAGAATCAACTTACATAGCACCAAACAATGAGAACTATGTGGAAAAATAGCACTTTGTGTGAAATTAAAGCAGCTTTATCTTTTTCACTAGTGCAATTATTAGTGTCAACAACAACAAGCCGAAAGAATACTAGCATATTCAACACCTTTGTTTTGCACCTATATAGGCTTAACCACGAAGCAAATTAAACTTTTCAAGAGAAGTGGCTGTAATAATTGACAACAAACTAGCATGGTTATTATTAAAGATAAAACTTGTTAAAATAGAAATAATGTTTGTCCTAAAACAACTCATTTTTTAGTGTTTAGAAGAAATATTAATAATCACTCTCGAGTTCAAATCAATTTTTAATAGGACGATCGATGGTTGAAAAGGTGGTTGTAGTTAATAAGGTTATTGGTTTGGCCAAGCACTCACAAAAAGCTTGCATAATTTTTAAAATGGACTTTGAAAAAAATTTATGATTAAGTTAGTTGGAGTTTTATGAATTATATGTTTAATAGATTTGCTTTTGATGATAAGTGGTGTTCTTGGATTAGAACTTGTGTGTTTGAAGGTAACCTGTCTGTTCTGGTTAATAGTTTTTCAATTGAAGAGATTAAAATCTAAAGAGGCTTGAAGTAAAAGTAGATCCCCCGACTCCTTTCCTTTTTCTGTTAGTTTTGAAAGTCTTAGTGGACTGATTAAGAGAGCCTATCATCTTCTTTATTAGAAAATCACTGGCTAGGTCATACTCCACTTAAAATCAGATTCTCTAGTCTCTACTATATTTCTCAGGTTAAAAAAAGGATTGTTAGTGAAGTTGGGAGGTGGAAGATGAAAGAATTTTGTGGAATTTTAGGTGGGTTTGGAGTCACTCTTGAGATAAGTTTTTCTTGGTGGTGTCAGCCTACCAGTGCTTGATGGTTTTCGCCGAGTCTCTAATCCCCTTTTAGTTATGGAGTTTCCATCTCTTTCCTCATTTGAAATAGTTAGACTCCTTCTAAGGTAATGTTTTTCTCCTAGCAGTTTCTTTTGTATAGGTTTCCTTCTAGAAAAAATCGGTTTAAAAAAAGGTTATTGTCGATCTAGAGGCTATCTCTTGTATTCTTTGTGGGGATTGGCTTGAATTAACATCTCATTTGTTTGTTATTTGTAGTCTTTCTTTTTGTGTCTAGTACATGATTTTCAAGTGGTTATAGTTGACTTTTCCTATGAATATTAGGACTCTTTTTGAAGTTTTCATTCTTTATGGGTTGACTCTAAGTCTAGGAATGTTTTTTTCCCATGATTTGGCATGATGTTGTGTGGACCATTTGATTAGCGTTGAATGAGAATCATTTCTCTGATAAGACAACAAACGAAAAAGAGTCGGAAGGAAATAGTTTTTTTTTTTTGCTTGGGGTTGATTTTGTGATCGAACATTTGTGAATTCTTTCTCTTTCTCTTGACTTCAGAATCTTATCCAATGTCTTAACCAATAGTGGTTTAAGTGGTCTGATCAGCTCCAAAGTTATTCAATTTATTCCTAATGTAGCTATGGTGTTTTGACTTGTTGATAATGGGTGTGACAATCTAAGATCTAGCAGATGTCCTGGTGTGTGGAAGTTCGTTGTTCGATTGTTATTTAAGGCTATGTTCTTGATTGTTCGGTTGAGATTCTCTATTATTCTTTATTTTTAATTTTTAATTTATTTATTTTATGTTTGTTGTTTTGATATTTAAATTATTGTACTTTTTATCGAGGTTGACCTTCCACCTTTATTTATATAAATATTATTTTGTTTTGTCAATAAAAAAATTGACAATCATATCTTGACCTAACAATATGAACTACTAGAATCTGATGGCAAAGTTTAGGAATCTAAAGTACTCCTAGTTGAAATAATGATAAAGTCAATATCCCTACAAGCCTAAACTTTTGTGGAAGAACGTGGATCCAATTTCAATAGAAAATAGCAACATCCACCAATGCTAGGCGTTTAATTTGGTGAAGACAGAAAAAAATACCCAATCATATTTCTCTTATAGGCCAAACTAGGCTAGATAGACATATAGTTGACAATTCCATTATTGATCCTGTCTGGCCCCAAACATGTTAACACCACCATAAACCGACATAGTGGTTCATGTCAACAAGTTTGTGACACTTGAACTACACAAAGTTGTTTTAGTCCAGCAAGATCAATAATGTCACTCTCACCTGTTCCAGACGTTTGTAAGTTGCAACCATCGGGAATCTACTCAAATTTTCTCTAGTGTAAAACTAATAATAATCCAGTGTTACATGTGCATTTGAATAAAATCTAGGTGGATAAAAATAGCACGGTAATATTGATTTTATTATAGTATACCCTCCATTTTCTTTTATAAGTTTATAAGTAAATTTTAATTTTTTTAAAATTTATTGAATAAATGATATATTTAAATAATATATAAATTAAATATTAATTTTCAATGAATTTAAAAAATTAAAATTTACTTATAAAAAAGTATGTTTTAAGAAAATATTGACTTAAGAAAATATAGTAAGACATATAAGAATGAGGAGAAAACTGAATGAATTTAATATGTTCGATTTTCCTTTAAAAAAAGTTAAATCACGTAAAAAATAACACACCCTTATAAAAATAAAAAAAAAAAAAAAAAAACATATGTCATTTTAAATTTAATCAATAATAAAAAGTAAGACTTAATTTTAAAATATACAAAATAAATTTTATTATAAATCTATTATTTTAATAGATACTTAGTTCATGTTCTCGACCACCAAAGTTTTTAATCATATCAAAAAAGTTTAAAATTATCATATAGATCTCTATTTTACTAACTTCTAATATTTTTATAAAAGAAATATATAAAGACAAAAACAACATATAAATTAAAATTATATATTTCAAAATTTTATAGTATTCAAGGTTGATACTCGATAGGGTGAAAATATAATTTTCTTCTAATACCTACAGTACTTCGAGAGAACTTTGTTTCTCATCTTTGAGAGAGTAAATTTCAAAAAAGTTTTGAAAAGTTTAAAATGATCGTATAGATCTCTCTTTAATTAGTTTTAGTTTTTCTTAATAAAAATAATAATATGAAAAGACAAAAACAACATTAAAATTTAAAATTATATACTTTAAAGATTTTATATGTGAACAAATTATGAAAAGTATAGGGTGCCAAAATAATTTATAAAGTTGAAAGGCATAGAAAGAGTCAGCATTATACCAAGTTATTTAGATTTAACTCCTCTAAATTGAAACGTTTAGTAACAACATTGTTAGATAAAGTTGAAAGGCATGGAAAGAGTAAGCATGATACCGAGTTATTTAGATTTAACTCCTCTAAATTGAAAGAGGAGTGCTATGTTCCTGTTTGAAGCCAAAATTCAATTTAAATGTTACTACTATTTAATAACCATAATGAAAATCAAAATCCTTCAACTTTTATCCAGTGACAGAATTTAACTCAAAAAAACAAAACAAAATTGAACAAGTTTTCATATTAGTCACCATAGAGATCAGAATTTCTATCGCTCATCTCAAATTCCACCAAATGCCTTCTTTGCACCACTGGATGATCCAGCTGGTATCACTTTCAAGACATTGAACCTCACTGTCTTGGAGAGTGGCCTATGAAATGGTACAAATAGAGCCAGTCAGACAAACATCTATATCTATATCAATAGATAAACAAAATTCTCCCCTATTAATTTAATGCACACAAAAAGGATCCTCCCGTTGAGTCTCACCTGCATTGGCCAATAATAACATGATCTCCTTCCTTAACACGGAAGCAAGGTGAAACATGAGCAGGGATGTTTGAATGTCTCTTCTCATATCTAAAAAGGCAAATGAAAAAACAAATGAGTTATAAATTAGCTTTCTCTAGCATGCAAATAAAAACAGCACACAGTGGTATGAATGGAGAATACCTTTGATACTTCTTAATAAAGTGAAGATAATTCCTCCTAACAATAATAGTCCTATTCATCTTAGCACTGTGGCAAGTTCCAGCTATAATACGACCTCGGATGGAAACATTGCCAGTGAAGGGGCACTTCTTGTCAATATAGGTTCCTGTTTTGATAGAAAATAAAGACTTTCAATTAGAAGCAGAAATAAACACACAAATACATTCAGAAAGAAACAACTAAGTCACATGGAATGATAACGTATATCAAGAAGATCATGACATGAGCAATGGTGAAATCTGTTTTGACTAGGGGTATGTAGAACTATTGGCCTCTCTAATCAAAAGATGACAGCTCAAAACGTAAATATACTTGAGCATATTATTTCGTTTGCTATAATTTTTTAAACCATTTAACAATAATGCTTGCATGACACAAGATCAGTGCATACATATTTCTGCATAAGTAGACCTATACTATAAACTACCAAGTTGGAGCGGATCTCATATAAAAATGGTTCACATAAAACACGTGTCACAAATCCCTGACATGGAATTCAAAAGCTTTAACAAGCGATTAAATAAAACAATTTGTTGATTAAGAGAGACAACAAGAGAAATATGGTGAAACCGTATGTTTAAACAACACAGCAAAGACTTTATATAGGCTTAAGAGCAATAAATAAGATAACTACATAGTATTCTACCCCTATTTATATGGATCCTAGCTATTAACACATATCTAATCTCATTTTCAACACAGCACACATTTCATCTAATCATATAACATGAACTAACTAAAACTAGCAAAAGGGTATATAAGATTGGCTTAGTGGCTGAGGTGAGGAAGTTAAAAAGCGCGGAGATTGAGGGTTCAATGGGTTCAATCTCCACTCCCAGCATAATACTAACAAACACCCAACATTATTTCAAAAAGAACAAGAAAACTAAAATTAGCCGATAGATACAACCATA
This sequence comes from Lathyrus sativus, assembly GCA_963859935.3. Lineage (NCBI taxonomy): Eukaryota > Viridiplantae > Streptophyta > Magnoliopsida > Fabales > Fabaceae > Lathyrus > Lathyrus sativus. The sequence goes on along the minus strand of OZ012738.1, from coordinate 612,005,293 downwards.
TATCTACATTGTATTTAAAGCATTGTGAATCTTTCATTGCAGATTGCAGGTTCAGCCTTCACAAAGACTAAATTATTACACACAAATCTAACAGTAAGATGCTTCCCGTAACTAACACCATTTAATTAACACGCAAAACACATTGATTCAGCAAAATAATTGACAAAACCTAGATGCAGCAACATAACACAATAGATTTACAATTCAAAGTACAAATTTTACGAAATACAGTAGAGAACAAGAGGATGAACCTTCAGTGGCTTCCTTAGGAGTCTTAAATCCAAGACCAACAGATTTCCAAAATCGATTTCCACCTTTACCAGGCCTCTTTCCCTTCCCAGATTTCTTCGAGCTACAAAATTTACGCAAATAACAAACAAGTATTCATCAATAACAAAATAACAAGAGAGAAAAAAGTGAATCATTTTGGGAATACTGAATTTAAAATACCATAGAAACACTTTAGGTTGCTTCAGATAAGCCTTCTCAGTCTGTAACAGAAATTCAAAAAAAAAAAAAAAAATTAAATCAACGGAAGATTCAAAAGATTTATGAACAATCAGGAGAAAGGGAAAACGATTTGAAATGAGATTAGAGTGAAAAAGGAAGATGAAGTTAGTTACTTGTTCAGCCATGGTGGTGGAGTTTGGGGATTTTGCAGAGGAGAAGAAAGTGTTTAGCCGCACTCGTCGAAAACCCTCTTGCTCAAGTTTGATGAGAATTGAGAAACCCTAATATCACTGTGTTTCAATTTAATAAAAGTTTTAAAAAAATTTAAATAGTTAATGAAAATTAATAAATAGATGATAAAAAATATAAAAAATAAAAATTTATCAAAATAATAATCGAAAATTTTTGGGCCTTTAAAAATGCAATTTGTCTAAATTAACCAACCGGCATATACAACTTTTACATGTTTAGATGGGTTAATAAGAATAAATAACATTTATAAAATGTGAAGCAGAATAATAAACCATAAAAAAAAATTAAAAAATTGGTTTAATTACAATTTTGATAATCTATTTTATTTGGTCGCAAAATTTATATTTTTATTTTAAATTTAAATATTTTTTATTCTCTATTTTATCTGATTTACGGAATTTATTATTTATTTTAAATTTAAATATTTTTTGTCCTCCTCTCATACATTTAAACTAAAAATTAACGATTTTTTATTTTTCAAACGACATTTTTCTTATAAAACATAACAAATCATTGAATATAAAATTATAGAATTTTATAGATTAAAATATAAGTAAAAAACTAAAATTATCATTGATTTTCTATATATAAAATAAGTGAGAAGAGAATTAAAGTTAAAACGGATTTAATTTAAAATATGGAAATACTTTCGTGAATATATGGATGGTAGTTTGACTTATACTCATAGGATACCTGCAAAATTCACTCATGCCTGATAGGATAAAAACCTACAAAATGAATACGGGTATTTTAGTACCCAACCCACCCTATACTCACACTATATATTTATATATTTTTATTTTTATTATTATAAAACACATGTATGTTTATCAATTTTATTGAATATATCTATATTAAACTTGTACACATTTCAATGTAAGTTTTTGTTTATTTCTTAATTCAATAATAATATCCTTAAATTTTTTTAATGTTGCCAAAATCTTAAAATAACATGATAAATTACAATTGATCGATAATGTTTTATTAAAAATACGAGTATACGAGTACGAGTATGGGTACTTATTTATCCACAGGATAGAGGCACATGTACAAATATTTATGCCCACACGGGTATGAGCTCGGATACAAATTTTTTTTTAAACTATGGCTATAGGGACTAGTACTATAATACCCTGTCAAAACCTACCCATTGTCATTCCTACGTAAAAAAATAAAATAGAGGGACCAAAACTATAATTTAGCCAAAAGATATTTGAATACTCACACCTCACTTTTGATGTTCCACTTTTTTCCTTTAAAATAAAGAATTTTCTTAACTTGTAACTTTGAGCAAATTTTAAAGAAAGTTGGTATGCAAAGCAAGTTTATCAAATGAGTTATGTTGGTTGTAACATTAGTGTCTTACAATTTCTAACATACAAGAAGCGCATGACTAGTATATGAAGGCTAAAAGAGACTTAAGACAAGGAGATCTAATATCTCTCTTTCTTTTTATGGTAGTGATGGAATATTTGCATAGAATCATATAAAAGCTGAAAAAATGACTGATTTAACTTCCACTTTAAGTTTTAGAAACTTCACATTATCAACTTAAATTTTGCAGATGACCTCCTTATTAGAGAACAAGAGCTTTTGAAGAGAGAGTTAGAGCTTTGAGAAGGAAATCACATAGAAGGATTCTTTTGTTAGAATTATAAGGTAAAGGAAAGACTATTAATCTAAGGGTGCCTTGATCATAAAAGTGTAAAGAGGTTTCTCTTAACCTCCGATAGAGTTTTTTTTTTCTCTATTTGATTGATGGCAATTTGATAAATGATGATGAAATTATGTTTTTATGTCATAAATTGATGTGCAATTGTGTTTTGAGTTTATGGTGTCTTGTGTTCATGAACTATTTGATTCAATGGTGAATTTGTGTTGCAATTAGGTGTTTTAGGATATGAGAGTAATCAAATCAATTCATGATAAGAATGGTATATTAGTGTTAATCAGTGAATTAATGTTTTAATCATGATAGAATGTGTAATTGATGCATTTGAATAATATAATGAGATTTGTGATAAGGTATGAGAGATAGGAGATGAAGAAGAGAAAGTATGTGTGATAAATAGAGATTTTTGCATTTTAGACTAGTGTCAATCGATTGCATGCGTGTTATTTTAGAAAAATAAGAAAATTTTAATTATGACAATCAATAGATCTTAGAAATTATCAATTGCATGTAGCCAATAAGCGAAAAATTGAGAAGGCAATGTATAAATGGAATTGATGTCAATCGATTGACATCCTATGTCAATGGATTGATGTTGGCCTATATTTGAAAATTTTCAGAAATAAACCATGTTTTATTACTCGACTATTTTTACATAACTTTAGTTCCGTAAGTCCAAATGAGGTGTCGTTTGAAGCGTTGTTGAACTAACACACAGAGCTATCTCATGGTAGTGCCTTGTGAGATAATTGATGTGTGAATGTATGTTATAAATTATATATATAATTGTGCGAATTGTTATACATGCTTGCTCATGATTGATAACGCGAATGGTTAATACGTTGAATGCATGATAGATTGCAGCCAAAGTAGGGTTGTGATCATTGTTATGTTGTTGTTGTGTGATTATTTACCGTCATAGTAGGGTTGTAATCACCGAATATGTTGTTCTCGGTGCACGATTAAATAACATGAGTTCAAGGTAAGGACAAATGATTTGTCTAAAACTCAAAGTGGAGGCTTGAAGCTCAGAGCGGGGGCTGAGTTAAGAGTGGAGACCTGATTCGTATAAAAAACCAAATGTTGAGTCGGTACTGCATGCATATAGAGTTGAGTTAAATAGTCAATATATTTGATCAATTTATAGACTAAAATACATTGATTATTCAATGAATCCAAAAAATTAATTATCTCTTATATAAAAACACAAAGGTAGTATATTAATATATGACTACTAGTACTGTCTATCCGAATAGACACCATGCTAAATTAAAATAACAAAAACAACATAACACTTCATCAAAAGCACTTTATAGTATGCATTTCCAAAAATACTCATTTTCTTACGAAAATGATAAATTCAAAGACGCGTTCTTAAAAATTAAATATAATGAGTGACTCACTAATTTCTGTTTAATTTTGTAAAAAGTGCATTTTCTAAAAATTAGAAGCATTTTTTACTTTTCACCATGTGGTTAGAAGAACCTATAAGGGTGAGAAAAGAAATTGCCAAAGGAAAAACGCAAGCTCACCAAAAGGCATGATCAATATGTTAAAGGAATAGCCCATTTATACCTTTCGAATATTCTAAAAGCCTGAATCTATAAATAACAGAGAAATTATAGCAAAGCAATATAGATAAAAAAAAATCTAGAACTCTCTGGGTATTTGCGTTATTCTAACACATCGGTTTATAAAATTCAGTTCCATATTATGTTACTAGGACATTTAGGAAAACGTGGTGGCTTACTAAGCTTAAGACCCTATATAGGCAGGCCAAATTGATAGCTCAACCTGTTTTGTACACCGTTGTTGTTGCCTTTGCATCGATAAATCTTTGTATAGTAAACTGAAACCCAAAATAAAAGTTTAGAGTTTTAAAAGAAACCAATGAAATTTATATGATGATGTCATCTCAATTCTAACGGACGATAAAGTCTGTAACCACTTCCAAGCATAAACAAAAGTCGCATAAGAAAAGATTCATTCCAATTCCAATTTCAATTCCAATTCCAATATTGTACAGCAATATCACAATTCTTATAAACTGTCTACAGCTGGAGAAAGTAAAATCATGCTTGCCATATATATCTAAAGATGCGCAAAATACCAACTTGACATCAAGAAAACCAACAACCCTGAAGTCTGATTTCTTATGACCACAACCTTCCTCGAGCATATTTTGTATACAACCAACATCATTCCATCTGCATCAAGAAGTTACGTCGTTGTTCAAAAGTTGTTAACTATAATTAAGAACACTGAAAACACAGTAGGCACCTTCAGAGAAATAACAACAATTAAAAAGGGGAAACGAAGTCTTCATGGAAAATATCAACTAAACCCACCACAATTCGAGACAAGTTTTCAAATACCCCCATTTACTGACCCACTAATTTAACACTTCAAAATCCATGCTACTTAAAAATGCAAGCAAATAAAATTATTTAGAACATCACACCCAAACTAGTTTATTTTGCTTGCCCGAGTTTTACAATCACAACTTTGTGCAAGGACAATCAAAGTGTTTTTTACAACCAAAACATTAGAACCTTCCCTTATTTTATGGGTTTGAGCACATTAATTTCATAAATGTGTATTAAAAAGAAAATTTGAGTGACATATATTGAGGGGAAAGTGGTACAATCATAATAATATGGCTTGGATGATTTGGACATGTGCAACAAAAACCGATAGAAACCCAGTCAAAATAACTTGATAATAACACTGTTGGACTAGTGATAGGCCAAGATAGGATCCCTACTAGATACATTTCTTTCATTTATTTAACCCATACTAAAGGACTCTAGTTGCTATTGTTATAGCAATTAATATTAATTATAATGTCACAGATGCGATCTAACATAGAACAGCAGTTTACAAACTCGAAAGTATAAGAGAAACCTTTTGGCGTTTTGGATCTGGAGCGCTTGATTCAGAATCGCTGTGTCTCCGTGATGTCCCAGCGTTAGTTTCAACCTACATATATACCTGCTAGTCAGTTTCTTTTCTTTTTTAGACGAGCGTGAATATAATATTCAATTTTCACAGCTACCATAGCAGAAAAAGATAAAGAAAAGATCAAGTCCTCCTGCATAATTGCACCTATTTGTTTTGTTACATTATAATTATATAGATGCTCAGCAACCTGGGAGCAAAGAAGACCTAATAGGGTTTGAACCAAGGAAAAAAATTGGGATTCCCACCTTCAACTAGTGGGACGTTCCTAGTATGCATCATAATCCAGAAGTTCTTAGGGTGGTTCAAAAGAAGGGCAGCAGCAGTTGAGGTTTCATGAAAAAAATTGATCACAATAAAACAAACAAAATAATGAGGCATGCTAACCTGGGTCGACGAATCTTGAGCCATTTGATCATCAGAAGAATTTCTTTCAGATCCTACTTGTTGAGATATGACCGGCATGATCTCACGGAGTACATTTGACAAAAATACTCCTTCATCACTAACAGGGGGTTCAGCTTCAGGGACTTGGGGAGCAGCCGTTGTTGTTGTTGCAGCAAGCACTGCAGCGGAACCCGCATTTGCTCCTTGTGAGCTTGAATCCTCCACGTGAATTTCTCCACCAGGAAAGAGTGTTCTTAAAAACTGAATTACATTGCTTGGTACCTGTCTATCAGACTCTTGATTGTTTTGGGGCCCACCAGCAGACAGAATATTGATATTTACAACACGAGAACTAAATAACTCTGGTCTCGCGTTTGGAGTTGATGAGGTGCCTACAGAAGTCCAATAACAAACATATTTAAGCCTGTAAAATATTTTTATTTAATCTGTATATCAAATTCTTTTGTAGGTCATCAATTTACGTAACAATAAGCTATAGTCAGCAGTTACTCAGCGCACACAGTGATGATGGGCTAAGCAAACAACCTATTGAGTGATCACAAAATGATGGAATATACAAGCAAGCTTTTGAGAAAGAAACAACATTGAGTAGAAAAATATAAAGCTGTAAATATTTTACATATTCTAACAAGTCAAGCACGAGCCAAAAGTAGAAAGTTGCAATACCAAATTGAGTAGAACCACATCTTCAATATCAGTGATAAGAAAAAGAAAAGAAATATCAAATTAGGAAACTTCTAGTACTAGGAAACAGTTATCGGTGTGAAATGCTAATTGCTCATTTTGTCTAGTTACCATTCCTTGCAGAGTCTTCTGCGCTTTGCCTTAACAATGTGGATTCAGGAGTTGAATGCTGTGCAGCAGGATGCTGACTTGCTGATTGAGATCCCTGTTCACTATCTGCATGTCCTGTAGTTACACGTTGGAATCTCCCAATAACTGGATGGTAAAGCCCTGCAGAATTAGCAGCAGATGGTTCTGAAAGACCGCCCAAGGGACCAGGTACTGTTGCAACCATGGTTCTAATTGGCACTATTCTTATTCCTGCCTCTCCAGCAGTAGATGCATCGGGACGCCTAGCACTTGCTTGATTAGCAGAATTTTCAGCTGGATTTCTTTGAACCGAAGCAGGTTGTGTATCCCCATGCTCTTCTTGATTGGCATTTGGTGTGGTTGTTGAAGTGCCTAATATTAAAAAATAAAGTTAACAGGAGGTGAGCATTACACAAAAAATACAGGATGCATGACACACATAAATAGATAAATAAATAAATGATGTACCTCGTCTTATCTGTATATCAATACGCCTTGGGAAAAAATTTGAGCCAAGTCCACTACCTAAACCTGAGTCAGACTGTGCAGCTCCTACAGGGACAGCACCAAAGCTTGCTCCAGGTTGAAAAGGAAGAGGCTGGATACATGCATTTCAATAAGCAAAAGTATGATAGTTTTCATGACATGCAAGACAAAGGACAAGTGCAACCTGAACCATGATATGATTAGGACCAGTAGGTGATATAAAAACTGCGGGTCCACCATTAACTACAGCTTCAGACTGCACAGAAGTTGCAATATCAGTAAGCAGTATAAACAGATGTATTAATAAAATATCATATGAATGGATAACCAAGCCTACCGGTGTTTGACCCATACGCAATGTCATGGCTGTTCGACCAAGCTCAAGTAAAAATGCACCAAGGTTATAAAACAATACTCCAGTCGCCAAAGCTCTAGATTGGGCGGTTGATCGCAATTGGGCATCAGTTACATCTGCTTGGTTCTCCAGTTGTCTTGCCAGTTGCTGTGGAAAAATGTAATGAACTCAATAAATTTCTACCTTAACATTAGTGAAGATATTACAAGCTCAAATAATTGAGAAAGGAAAGCCGAAAATAAAGGGGGAGTCTTTTATTGAACTGTTAGGGGGTCAGCTCATATACAGATGAAAATATGAGAAGATAGAACACACAAGTATGCACTCCCCAGCTTGTTCAGTGATCATTCGTCTTGTAGAACGCAAGACTTCTGCCAAGGATGCAGGTGATGAACGACTTTCCGGTGTTGAACCCAAACGTGAAGAAACAGATCCTATTTCAACATTAGTATGAGCCTCAGCTGCTTGGGCATTATTCTCCCCTTCTCTGACTGCCAATAAAATATGTTCCATCATTCTCAAATAACAAGATTGCAGCAGGAGCCATCTAATGATGATAACTACAAAATTCAAAATGGTTTGCTTACCAATTGTATCAAATTCATGGCTCATATGACTTAGGTACTGGGACAAAGTTGTCAAAGAATCAGGAATGACCTAAAATACAAGATATTAATGATTAAACTGTTAAATTCCAACAGAGACAAGTATCAAATCTAGAAAAATATGTATCTGAATTATGTAGACAAGAAACTTGGTGCATCATACAGGAGGCTGCAAAGACCCTAGAGAAACTGATGCCGGAAATCCAAAAGTATTCCGTAATCTATCTGACAAGCTACGTAAACCAGTTTGATCAGGCGGGGGACGATTCGGGTCTGATACTCCATTAGAATCTGAAGTTCTTCCAAGGCCTTGGGAATCATGCTCCTTCATTCAATCAAGTACAGACAAGATGTAATGTCAAAGATTTGCCAGATGAATAAATAAATAATAACACATCACCAGAACACTTTTTTATTTTTTATAAAAGGATAAGACCATCCTTAAATACGATAAGAAAAGAAACAAAACAAAACACACCATTGCAACTAAAAATTTGTGGGTGGCTACAACTAAATTTGTCAAAATGCAACACTACAAAACAATAGAAATAAGAAAGGTTGAACTCACCCTGACAATAATCCCTTCACCACCACTTGCGAAATTTGGAAGTCCAGCGATAGAACCAAGAACAGCAGAAACAATCTGCAGAGTAACATAAAAAATAAACAAAAATATGCAAACAACCCCACAGGTGTGCCACTTTCTCTTCCAATTTAAAATATACCCTATTAATTTCAGGCGGAACTCCATCGCCATGAACAGGAACATTAAAAGTTTCAATGAAGACACCTGGAGCGACTTGAGTGCTGTGATTATGGCTTGTGCTTGAGTTTGACTCGGTCACTGTAAAATGGATGATAAGCAAGCAGTAAATACTTATCAGTGTATTATGATTTATCTTAACATTTTCATTTGCTGCGCATGAGGTTAAAGCATAAAACACAACAAGATCAACAATGAATCTGCTCTGCACCCCACCACTAAAATAAACTTATGAAGAAACACTTTAGAATTTGGATTTGAGCCTAACTCAATCCCAAAAGCTAGCTCTTGCTAAGAGTTAACTTTTGGGATTGTCCTCCACTTATAACCATTGTTCAACTCATATCTTAAGTTTTCAATCCCAGATGGCATTGTGTGATGACAGGCCCCAAAACTAAGACGGAAGCATGCATGATTGTTAAACTTGCAAGTTAACTCTTAGACTGATAAGATCTAGGATCGTACTCCATTCCAAATCATTAGTCTATGTTCTGATTCCTTGCCTTTTCCAGTACAAATTGTGGTATCGAACAAATTATTAATTCTAATTCTTGCAAGTGCACCTGATCGGTGTATGCTTTTCTTAACTTATTCTCTAAGCATGAGTCGTGATATTTAAAATCAATAGTTTAATTCATCAGCAAGTCAACTGCAACTCATATTTCTTCCCAGGGATGCTTTTATATGTGAGAAAAACATTAAGAGCTTTAAACTAAGAATAACCTTTTTAGAAGAACAGCAAGGTTAGGCTACCAGTTAAGGTATGGCTCGATAATGAAAACCTTGGCGATATTCATATTTTATCAACTCTTATACATAGAAAGAAATTATCAAAACAATCACAAAACAATGAAAAGAGAACCATATTATAAATCCAAATAAACAAGAACAGGATTCATAATCATTACAAAAGCAAAGATGATATAAAAAAATTGCATCAAACCTGCGTGATTGGGCAGACTTCCTGGAGGTGGCAGATCAGGTTGCCTCACAACCAGATGCAATGTGTGACCATCTTCAACATCTACTTGTGTTAGGGAAGAAACCCGTATTGAAGAAAATATATTATATGAACAATACAAATTGAAGAAGAATGGCGACATAATATTTCGACACGACAAATCATAGCTTCTGAATTGATTGAGTGTAAATAAAAGGTTTATCGCAGATTTAAGTCATAAACAAGCATGCTTTGTTGTTTTTTACTTCCAAGTACACTTTGTAAAGATGCAAAAACTTTGGCACCAACAGTCATTTTGCTAAAAATATTCCACCATTATGGCTACCATGCCCACTCTAACAATCTGTTATTTTACTGGACCTTTCCGCCCCAAAATCTCAAACTCCTAATGTTTGACGACAAGCGAAGTTAATGATTGAGCAACAAGCAAAGGGAACAGCAAAAGGAAAAATCAAATACATATAAAGGAAACACCTTCAGGCTGTATTGCACAACGGCACCATTTGAAAATCAAAATCTTTTCTTCATAACTATATCAAATGAGAAACCTGGCACTCTTGTCAATCAACTGCCAAGAAAATGCACATTGGCCTCCTTTTTGATGTTGTTGAACACAAAATAGAAAGCTAAAGGATACGGTAGGCAGACAATAGTTGATCATCCTTGAGAACTTTCCCTTGGCAAATTAAGCGCTGTTGTTCTGATATCACTCCAGTTACAGAAGCAATCTGTTCTTTCAGAGCAGGGACTGGCATCTGCAGAACAGGAGAAATAGTTAGATGGAGGATCAACAGTTCAGATAAGTAATAGAAAGATGCCAGCTCAATGATCAAGATAACAGTTTTGAGGAGTTATGACAACCAACCAGACCAGCAATAATTTAATAAAGGAGTTGTCTTAAGAGTATTTGAGAAATAAGTATCATCAGCTTTGGAAAGCTCAATGGATTTCATCAAGAAGTTGGCCGCAGAGCACTTTGCAGCTTTCCAACATTGATGTGAACATTGCCACAGATGTAGGTATCAAGCACCTTTCATGATGGATGAAAAACAAATTGTACTAGAGTCATGGTTGTCAAACTCTCGAGTTACCTCCTAAATCAATAGGAGTTTACGATTCTAGTTACCTCTTGAGATAATCAAAGATATTCTAAATTACTCCAAAGCACAACTAGATATGTATTCAAACTATTTGTTTTTACTTAAAGGAAGAGCAAGAAGCAAGATTACATGAACAAAAATAGAAGTGCTACAGTGAAGAAATTCTATAAGAAAAAGTGAAGAAAGTTTATGTGTAGTCAAAGAATCACCTGTTTATCAACTTTGAGGGAATAAGTTTGTGAATCCAGTGTTTTGATCTTTATCTCAATAGTGGTTTCTGAACTTCCAGTGCTGTTATTGCTAGGGATCTTCTCAACATTGTTGCTTCCCATTCTCCACAGACCGCACAATACCCTATAAAATGAAAAGGCATCACAAACTACTAGTATTTTGCTGGTATTTTTCTTCCATGACACAAGGTGTTTCTGGAACAAACCACGTGAAACTAAATAAACAATATGAAAAGAAAGAATACTCAAAAAAAATCACATGAACACAATATTATAGTTTACATGCTAAACTCCCAACTTAATAGAAGTATAATAGCCTCTTCACGTGTAAAGGTCAATTAATGCAAAATGGATTCTGCAAACAAAAATATGAAATTTTGGAAGTTCATATGATTTCCACAATCATCAATCAAAACCATGCAGAAAAGCACACTGAATTAAAAGACAACTCCAAATGTCCAATATGTAGGCAAAATTCATACTGCCTTGATGGAACTCCTATCCAGCGAACAAATGACATAATGCATAATCCACTTCTACAAGCAACCTGGTAAGAGGGAAGAGTACCGTTGATGGGAGTTGTGCTGCACACCCAGTCAGTATGAGACTCATATTCTTCCATCAACCCTGACGGGTTGGAAAGATAAGCTTTATCCCCACATGCAGTAAGGAAAACAAGGCACTGATACCATTTCACGTGTAGAGTATAACCACTCCAAAAAACATGCTTATAAGAGTGATGTGTCTGAAGCCCATCCTATAAGGGATTAGCATTACAGCTCCTGCACCAACTTATCACCATGGCCAGATGATATCATGACAATTTGAAATTTTCAATCAATCCCAATAAACTGAAGATAAAGCACACCTTGAAACTTGATAACATGAGTAAAATAGGATAATATTCACTCTGGGTATAACAATACCCAACAAATTTGACCTACTCTTATTTTTGTATCCAGTTCCTTAAATTACAAACTAATGTTTTTTATAATACTCCTCCATTGTGCATAAGCATAACCTCTTACACATGCATTAATAACTTCTTATGTTTATGTTGACAGCATATATCATATTATCGTCATGCAATATGTGATAAAGATCGTCCAATGCAATTATATATGTTTAAACAACCAACTTTTAAATATTTTAGCTGGCGTAGCAAAATTTAAGACAGTGACTTCGCAAACAGCAAAGCAACTGCACAAGCAGCCCATTTGTGATTAAGATTTATTAGTATGTTGCAAAACCTGTAGGGCTCCGGACCCAAAAAAGCGCACATTCAAAATTCATAAGATTCTAATTTCAGAAATAATACATGTAAGAGGGGAGTAAAATCAATAATAAAGTTTAGAAGCTTTTCATTGCATGGTAGCATGTAGCAACAATCGCACGGGACATAACTCCTACAACTGAAAATGAAGGATAGGAATAAACTAGGAACAAATCAAAATGCAGCTAATCCACTACACTTTCTCACATGCAAAATGAAAGGCATCAAGCACATTCCTATCCCAATAATAAATCAAAAAACAAACCCAAATACAACTTACAAGTGCATAGCATTTGTAATCTATGTGGCACTGACACCTTTGAAAAATTAAATGTCCTTGTCAGCACCGACACCTACACTGACACTTGCGATTGCCTTTAATTTATTCAGTTTTCAAATTGTTACATGCGTTGCCGTGTCATTGTCGGTATCGTGTTCGAGGTGTCCTGTGTTTCATAGTTTGTAATTCTATCTTCATTGAAGACTGAAGAAAGTAAAGTACCACGTTAATATCAGTTTGCTTGCACTTTCCACCTTTTTCTCAAGATTAAGATATCCAGAATAAAACTAATTGATCAAACCAGTTCAAAAATGTCCCCTTTTTCACAAGATGATCGAGAATCAAAACAAATTCCGACCTAAACTACACAGAAATCACTCAAACATGCATGATTAGTTAAACAAAACACAATACAACCGTGTGAAAAGTTAAACAAAATTCGCGAACCTAATTTCAATTTCTCTTAAAGTGATTACAATAATCGCTTAAATACACAACAGTATATAATCAAAACCTAGTTACGAAAACCAACGATGATGAATAAACAGCAATAATCCGATTATTATTCAGCGAATAAGACACGAAAACCGAACAAAAGAAAATGCTACGATGATGGTATACGAACAAGAAATTGAAATTGAAATTGAAAAGAGATTATTGAATAGAGAAAAATGGAGAGAAGAAGAAGAAGACGGTGAATGAGGAATCTACCTTGAAGTGAAATGGAAGAGGAAGGGGTTAGGGATTGAGAATGGGAGTGGATGTTGCAGCGTTAGAGCTTTCACCGCTGAGTCTCGCGGATGCACGGGTTTTCAATTCTGAAAAAACTGGCTAGTGTGCATGCAAGTCTAGGTTGGATTATGGTGTAGTGGATTAATTCTCACCCTTTACTTCAACTTCGGAACTTCGCCATTGACTGAAAAAGTCGGTCGTAGCTCCGCCGCCTTTTTTATTTTTACCCATTGGTTTTAAAAACAATTAAATCATTGATTTAGTATAAATTTTTTATTTTTTTTATTTTTTTTAAAATTGTTGATTTAACTATACTATCCAATTTTTTTTTAAAATGATTAGAGATAGTAAAACAGGTTGTTGGTCTCGTTGCGTCCCGTTTTAAATATGTTAAAAATGAAACGGGCAGACAATGTCATTAGATAAAATTAAACTTTAAAATTTAACTCGTTCTAATGAATTGACGGCAAATTTGCAGGCCAATTTCTTTTTTTAATAGATTAATAGTTTTTTTATATTTTAATTAGACTTTTTTATTTTTTTAAATATTATTTATATAATATCTTTTTAATAAATTTTATTTTAAAAATATTGTATATTCATAAATATAAAATAATGTTCTATCAGTAAAACTAGTTCAAATAGTACCTTAGAAAAAATCATGTCCACATTTTATTTTCAAAAGATTTTTTTAATGACTCCCTTGTATTTTTAAAGAATTAGTTTGGACATGATGATCAACTACAAATTGTAATGTCTGAAGAGACTTTGATGCCTCTGCTATATATTTGACATGCTATTACCATCAAAATCATATCATATGTTAAGAAAGAAATCTTGAATTTCTATTTGAAAAACATAATCAACATCTTGTTTTGCGTTATCATGTTGATTTTGTTCTTCATCCTTACTTTGTTTAAAATCTTGAGGATTAAATTAGAAAGATTTTGATTAAATAGAGTAGATGTCTATGGGGATGCTGAATGCAAATCAAAATGAGACATAAATTAATCTTTTAAATATTCAACAATATAACGCAATGAATGACCAAGTTGTATGATAGATTTCCATAAGTTGTATACAACTTTCATAGTACATACATACTAAAATTATCCATATTTTTTTTAAATAAAGATATTTTGATATATTTTAAACAAATTATATTTGAAATAAACAATTGAATTTTCATCTCAAACAATAACAACAACATATTGAAGAAATCAAATATAAGTACAATTGAAGAAAATGCAAAGAGTATTTAATTGTAGTTAGGAAACTCTCATTTAAGTCAAGATCTGAAAAACATTTAATTTTAGTTATCTTGAAAACAATGTACATATATAAATGCATCTGAGCTTAGTATGATATTTTTGAGTGTTTGATAACTAAGTTGTCGGACTGGCGGACCAACCCGCTGATCCGCTGTCGCGCGCGGATCAGAACGAGTGTTTTTGTAAAAATGCAGTACAGCGACAATACTCGGAATATCGTTCTCAAGGATTCTTGATTATTACAAATCAAATAAAAAGGGGGTTTGTTTGGTTATGATCAATTAAATAAAGAGATTGCAATTAAGCGGTTAAAATAAGTGATTATCAAAATAAGTCAATCTACTGTTTTCGGTTCCGACTTATCACGGGTTTCTACCTTACCAATTTCGTAAGCGGTTTCGATCTCTATTCGATTCCTATGTCAATTGACAAGCGCAAAAGATATAAACTAGATTGGCAATCCTGTATTCCGAAATAAGCAAACGGATTAAGTTTTCGTAAATTAAGCAAACACGAATTACAAACGCGAATTAACGACAAAGCGACGTAACGGCGAATAAAAGTTAAGGATGCAATCATACGAATTTAATCAAGACAATTCTATAAACTAACTGATTAAGCAAGTGCAATTCATAGAATAGTATTGAAAGAGAAACGAATTAAATTGATAAAGTATAAACCTCAAAGCGTTGGAACACGATTACAGCAGATTGACTCTAAGGGATTAGTTCTCCATTCCAATAGTACAAGCTTCAACAATATTTTCGTGAATAGTGAATTGGGTGAACAGTAACACGAGTATTTTTCCCCTAAAAAGAAAACAAATTCGATTCATAACTCAATTGGGTCGAAAACATAACCCAGACCCAAAACATGACCCAAAACTAAAACAAATTCCTAATGTTGTAACTCCAACGAATATTCTGGGAAAATAGGCTTCGAATCTGACTTCGACTCCAACACGAAAGTCGTAGCTCTCTCTCTTAGATTTCCGGTGATTTTTAGAACGCCTTAAACGAATTCCCGGAACTCCAGTTATGATTGTTTCCGTGCAGACTACTAAAGCTGAAAAATAAAGTGCGAAAATCAAATTAAACCAAAAATAAAATAAAATATAAAAACATAATAAAACATAAGAATAATCAAAATAAAGTAAAGAAATGCCTAAGTAAAAATATAGGAGAATGTGCATAAATATGCACTGATCAAATTCCCCCAGACTTGAACTTTTGCACTCCGAGCAAAATTAAAATAAAACAAAACAAAGAAAACACAAACACATCACCAGTTACTCATTCCAGGCTAAAAGTCTTCTTTGGTTAAGTTTGCATCGATATGTACTAATCTTACACACTAAGGATATCGTAGGAACACTAATCCACGATTTTGCAGACATAAGCCCCCTGGATACAGAAATCAACTCAAATCATGTTATTATGTTAAAGTCTAATTTACTCATCCTCCTTTTTGCTCTTTTTCATTCAGGCGCAATCACATTAAGCTCGTTATCTCCATACACTCATAGCAAGGTGACCGGTTAGTGACTCTGATCCTTTTTGTTTGGGGTTCTGGTACTTACGTGGCATAACCCTTTGCCGACTCAATTGTAGTTGCGGGAGATCGAACCGTAATCCGCCCTACCAAGTTCAGCACCAGAAACCGTTGAACCAACTAACGAGTAATAAAAAAATTTTCCAACTTTTTCTTTTCTTTTTCTTTTTTTCTTTTTTTATTATTTTTTTTTCTTTTCAATTTGATCACTCACTTATATTCATCGGCTTCCCTGCGTAAAGTGTGTATGAGATGGTGCTGACTGTTGAAATAAACTACTCGAGAGCTGTCAGAGAATGAAAATTCAAGGCTAAACCATAATAAGAATTCAAATCAATTTCCATATGCAGGAGACTTACGGTGTTAAGACGATACCGATCTTGTGAATTTTTCCCAAGTCTCCGCAAACTAATCCCAAATTAGACTATAGCCCAAAACTTTCAAAAAGATGCAATTTTTTTAAAATATTTTTATTATTATAACTGAAAACAAAATAAAACAAAACAAACAAATAAAACAAAGGTTTCCCTCCCCAGGACTTAAAACAAGCATTGTCCTCAATGAAATGACATAATTATTAAAGTAGAAAGAAGGAAAGAACAACTCCCTGATCAAGTTGCAGTGTAGTTAGGCGCTTCCAAAGAAAGCTCCTCTATACCGACATCTTCAGGCACCGAGCTTTCATAGAATAATTTCAGACACTGCCCGTTAACCTTGAAAACTTTGTCAGTACATGCACTTTTAATTTCTACTACACCATGAGGGAAAATATTAGTAACAACAAAAGGGGCAATCCATTTGGATCGAAGTTTCCCAGCCATAAGCTTAAGGCGGGAGTTAAACAATAAAATTTGTTGGCCCACATAAAACTCTTTCCTAGAAATCATTTTATCATGGAAGTGCTTAGTTTTTTTCTTTATAAATTCTAGAGCTTTCATAAGCCTCTAATCTAAGCTCTTCCAGCTGTTGTAATTAGAGTTTTCTTTCAATGCCTGCTTGTTGCATCTCCAAATTACAACTTTTCACCGCCCAATAGGCAAGGTATTCTATCTCAACAAAAAGATGACATGTCTTACCAAAAACAAGTCGATAAGGAGATATCCCAATGGGTGTCTTGAAAGCTGTTCTCTGAGCCCAAAGTGCGTCTTCTAGACGACGGCTCCAGTCCTTCCTATTTGGTTGCACCATTTTCTCTAAAACCTATTTGATCTCCCTATTTGAGATCTCAGCTTGCCCATTAGTTTGTGGGTGATATGCAGTATAGACTCTGTGCACAACTCCATACTTTCGGAGCAAAGCTTCCATGGTGCGATTACAGAAATGAGTGCCTTGGTCACTAATGATAGCTCGCGGTATTCCAAACCTGCAAAAGATATTAGACCTGACAAAATCTTAACAACTCTAGAATCATTAGTCCGAGCGGGGATAGCTTTTACCCACTTTGAAACATAATCAACAACAAGCAAAACATAAAGGAAACCAAACGATACAGGAAATGGACCCATGAAGTCGATTCCTCATACATCGAATACCTCACAGAAAAGCATAGGCTGCTGAGGCATTTCACTCTTGCGAGTGATGTTTGTACCTGCTATCTGACACTCTTTACAAGTGTGGTAAGTCTTATAAGCATCTTTAAAAACAGTTGGCCAATAGAAACCTGAGTCGAGGACTTTTCTTGCAGTTCTTTGAGGGCCAAAATGTCCTCCGACTTGAGACGCATGAGAAAAATTTAAAATGGATTCAATCTCATAGTCGGGAACACATCTTCTAATAACCTGATCATTACCAAACTTCCAAAGATATGGATCATCCCAAACATAATATTTGACATCACTTTTGAGTTTATGAATCTATGATCTAGATGCACCTGTAGGAAAAACACCAACAACAAGATAATTAACAATATCAGCAAACCAAGGTGTAATGCCATGCAAGACTAAAAGCTGCTCATCAGGAAAGTCATCCTGAATAGGAAAAAGATCTGCATCTCTCTCTATCCTGCTCAAATGGTCAGCCACTAAGTTCTCAGCTCCACTTTTGTCTTTAATCTCTACATTAAACTCTTAGAGCAATAACATCCACCGAATCAATCTCAGTTTTGCATTCGGCTTCTTCAACAAGTACTTTAAGGCTGCATGGTCAGTAAAAACAACAACCTTGGAGCCTAGCAAATAAGATCTGAATTTATCAAGAGCAAAAACAATAGCTAGAAGTTCTTTTTCGGTGGTAGTGTAATTTGACTGTGCAGAATCTAAAGTCCTGGAAGCATAGTAAATCACATGGGCAGCCTTGTCAACTCTTTGTGCAAGGACATCCCCAACAGCATAATTCGAAGCGTCACACATAAGCTCAAAAGGGAGGGTCCAGTCAGGGGGCTGGATTATGGGAGCGGAGGTCAATGCTTTCTTCAAGAAGTCAAACGCCTGTTTGCATTTGTCATCGAAGTGGAAGGTGACGTCATTCTTCAACAAGTTTGACAGCGGAAGAGCTATCTTGTTGAAATCTTTGATAAAACGCCTGTAAAAACCTGCATGACCAAGAAAAGAACGAATCTCGTGAATGCAAGATGTGTAAGGTAATGTAGAAATCACATCAATCTTGGCAGGGTCAACAGAAATTCCTTTTTCAGAAATTATGTGACCAAGAGCAATTCCCTGCTTAACCATAAAATGACATTTTTCATAATTTAAAACAAGGTTGGTTTCGATGCATCTTTCTAAAATCAAGCTTAAACTGCTCAAGCATGCATCAAAAGAAGAACCATAGACAGTGAAGTCGTCCATAAAGACTTCCATGCAATTTTCAATAAAATCAGAAAAGATACTAAGCATGCAACGCTTGAAAGTGCCAGGAGCATTGCAAAGACCAAAAGGCATTCGCCTATAGGCAAAAGTACCGAAGGGACAAGTAAAAGTGGTCTTCTCTTGATCTTCCGGTGCAATATGAATCTGAAAGTAACCTGAAAATCCATCAAGAAAACAATAATGTGATTTACCAGCTAGCCGTTCAAGCATTTGGTCGATGAACGGTAAAGGAAAGTGATCCTTTCTAGTAGCCTGGTTTAGTCTCCTGTAATCGATACAAACTCTCCAGCTATTTTGCACTCTAGTGGGAACAAGTTCATTTTTTTCATTTTTGACAACTATAAGTCCAGATTTCTTAGGTACAACCTGCACTGGGCTTACCCACTTACTGTCAGAGATAGGATAAATGATACCTGCTTGCAAGAGTTTGGTTACCTATTTCCTCACAACATCGAGAATCAAAGGATTAAGCCTCCTTTAGGGCTGCCTTACCGTTTTTGCACCATCCTTAAGTAAAATTCTGTGCATGCACATGGAAGGACTAATTCCTGGAAGATCGGCTAATGTCCACTCGATTAACTTCTTGTGCTTCTTCAGAATCTGCAAAAGCTTGTTTTCTTGATCGAAATCAAGGTTAGAAGAAATAATAACAGGGAGTTTTTCATTACTCTCCAAGTAAGCGTATTTCAGGTTTTCATGGAGCTCCTTTAGCTCTAAGGACAGAGGCTGCTCGGTAGATGGGATGGTCAGAGCAGCAGGAACGTCAAGAGCATCAGCTACAAAAACAATTTCACCTGTAGGAAATATATCAGCCTGCAAGGCAGCATCAATCTCAACACACACAACACAAAGGTCAGTGTCAGTACAATCAGAACATGAATAAACATCATCAAAACCAGAAAGAGACGGAAAATCAAGTGAAAATAATTCAGAACAAGTGTCCTCAACCAGCTTAGATATCAATCCAATATGAAAAACGGAATGCTCCTCCAATGGATGTTTCATGGCATAAAAAATGTTGAATTTTGCGACAATGTCACCAAACTCCATGGACATGCTTCCATCATCAACATCAATTTTCGTTTTTGCCGTTTTCATGAACGGTCTTCCTAAAATGATGGGAGCTTTGCTGGAGTTTGTTTCTCCTTCCATGTCAAGAATGTAAAAATCTGTAGGAAAAATCAAATCGTTAACTAGAACAAGGACATCTTCGATTATGCTAGCAGATCGAGTGTTGCTCCTGTTCGCCAACTGAATGATTAAACCAGTAGGTTGCAAAGGACCAAGACAATGGTTATTATAAACAGAAGTAGGCATAACATTAATGCTCGCTCCTAAATTAAGCATGCAGTAATCGAATTTACTATTCCCGATGGTACAAGGAATAGCAAAAGTTCCCGGGTCTTTGCACTTTTGTGGCAGGACCGGAGTAGTGAGGAGGGCTGAAACATTTTCTTGGCCTGTAAATTTTCTAGATGGCTTGGGCTGAATAAAGGAAGAAATATTTCCTCCCAAATTCACTCTCTCACTTCCCTTCATCCTCCTCTTGTTGGTGCACAAATCCTTCAGAAACTTCGCATACTTAGGAACCTGTTTAATCACATCAAGTAACAGAATGTTTACCGCAACTTTTCGAAAAACATCTAATATCTCGCTTTCTTTTTCTCCCTCCTCAATTCTCTTATTTTTCAGAACTTTATGTGGGAAGAGGACTGGTGGTACATGCTCTTTTTCTTTATTTTTTTCAGTTTCGACCACAACAGAAGAAGGGGAAGAAAGTTCAGCTGGGTGAGGTTCAGAAGTTACCTCAATGATTTTTTTTATTTTTTTCAGGGGTTGGTTCTGTAACTTTTCCGGATCTCAAAGAAATTGCACTCACATTAGCACTAGGACCATTTGGATTGACAACTGTTTGGACTGGAAGTTGGTTCGACCCTTGGGCTTGCATGTTATTTATTTGAGTAGCAAGTTGTCCCATCTGCGTGTTCAAGGTATGGATGCTAGCATCGGACCTTTGTTGGAACTGAAGGTTGTTGACGACCATTTGTTTAACAAGTTCCTCTAAAGAAGGTCTGGAAGGTGCAGGGGCAGCAACCACTTGAGGTGGGTTAGGTTGTTGGCTGGTTTGTGGGTTTCCATATCAGAGGTTGGGATAGTTCCTCCAATTCAGGTGGTACTTATTAGTGGACAGGTCGAGAATGTTGTACCGGTTCTGGTTGTTACTTTGATTGTAAAGGGCTGTAGCATAAGCTGAGGGTAATTCAGTAGGCTTATCATCTTGCAGATCAGGACATGTATCAGTAGGATGATCAGAAGAAGTACAAATACCACATAACCTTGGTGGTTGGGTTTGATGGGCTGCTTGAGACTTACCTACGACTATCAACTGTTGTACTAAATCTTTCAGCTCACTCATTCTGTTTTCGAAGGCTTTGTCGGAATGAGCAACATGAGAAGATACGTGAATTTCGTTCACACCCTTTATTTGGACAAAATTATTTCTTGTTGTGAACTGTTGGGAATTGAGTGACATATTCTCAATTAAAGCCTTGGAAACGGCTGAAGTCTTATCAACAAGTGCTCCACCACTAGCAGCATCAAGAATGTTCCTATCCATCGGTAACAACCCCTCATAAAAGTACTGGATGAGTAGTTGCTCGGTGATATGATGCTGAGGGCAGCTGGATACCAAATGTTTGGATCTCTCTCAATATTCGGTCAAAGACCCATTACCCTGTCTAATACCACAAATCTCTTTTCTTATCGAGGCAGCTCTGGAGGCAGGAAAATATCTCTCACAGTCAAAGGTTGTGCACCTAGGGTTTCATCTGGTCAGCTCAAGGTCAACTATGGACTTGAGGGAGTTTGAGACTTGGTTTTAAGTTATTGGAGTTATGGGGAGTTATGTTGAGACATCTAGGACGTCATTTCAAGTTCATATAAATAATAATAAAGAATTCAAGAAGTTACTAAATTAGGATTTCAGTGTAAAATCCCCTTCTTTAGTGCTCAACTTCAAAGACAATTTACTTCATGATGCAAGTTCAATCTCACTTTCATGCAAACATGAAATTTGTAGGGCATGTTCTAATATTTCTTTTGAGTACTAGAACTCATCCATTGGTTTTGTGGAACTCAAGTTATGATTCCATCAAGTTAGAGGTCTCAGATGAACTTATTTTTGGTCAACCAAAAGTCAACTCACTCCAAAGGCTTTTTTGACCTAGAATCAAGTTTCTCCTCAACTTGAAGTGAACATGAAAGTTTTTCCTAATGATCTTAGATTTCTAAAAAGTCTTATAAGTCTTTGATATCATTTGTGGAACTCAAGTTATGGACCTTACAAGGCAAGGGTATTTTGGGAAAGTTTGATTATAGGCCATTTGTTACATAGGTCATTTTCATGCACTTGTGTACTTAAAATGAACTTTCAACCAACATGAAAGTTTCTCCTAAAGACCTCATTTGCATCTAAAAACCCAAGGATCATGTGAATTATGATTGATTATGGACATGAGATTTTCAAGTTAAAATTGAACTTTGAAGTATGATTTGAATTCAATACATTATAGGTCATGGTTATGTCTTATTTTGGTGCAATTCACTTCAAGATACACTCATGAGCAAATTGCACAATTTGGTTTTGGTTCAAGTAAGCTCAAACACGTGAAATTCCACATTCCTTCACAAAGAAGTTTTCATTCAAAACTTGCTAATTTTATCGAATCAAAGGCCCAAACCATTTCTCATGTCAAATTAAGTCCACATGCTGCAGATTGGAGTGGTTTTCATGTATGTATGCAAGCAATTCACGTGTGCATGAGGAGCTTGCCATTTTTTTGGCATTTCTTAAATTCATCAAATTAAGGCTTCATGGGCCTCCAAAACCATCTCAAATCCATAATATATATGTTCAAAACGCGCCTTGAGAGCTCAGAAGGGAAAATGGAGCAAGAGAGAGCATTTTCAGTTTCAAATTCTTAAGCAAAATTCAAAATCGTGTTTCACTTTTCTCTATAAATCAAGGCAAATTGAAGCACAATTCATCTTCCTTGAAGTATTTGGAGTGGATCTGGATCATTTGAAGCAAGCTTACACGTCTGAGAAGCACGAACGGAGTGTTTCCGTTTAGTAAGTTTCCAATCAACTTCTCTCTCATTCTAGGCCATGATCTAGGTTCATACTGGTCGCATCTGAAGCCCTACCTCGCGTAGGCCATGTTTGATCCATTATTATTAATGTTTGATGGAGTTTTTAGTTGTGCATCTCAAACTTGATGCGTTTGATTCTCTTAATTTGTGAAGGTTTGGGATGATTGGATCTTGGATTCATGACCTATGTGAGTTCAACTTTAATTTGGTATAATTTTTGTGAAGTTTGGTTGAGGTTTGATGACCTGAACTCCGACCACCTCGCCGAAGAAGACGACCGGAGCTAGGGCTTTGGCGTCTGGTTCATTTGACCTCAGATCTAAGGTGGCGAGGGTTTGAAATGTTGACCATGTGCGTGTGTTGTTTTTATTGGCTTGAATGCGCTTACTTGGAGTGTTGACTCCACGCAGATTAATGAAACGTTGCGTTTCATTAATCTGAAGTTTTGGCTTGGATCTGGGCCTGGTTTGTTATCCGCACCCCCAGTTTTTGGGGCCCAAGCGCGCTGAACTGTTTTGCTTTGTATTCTGAATTGCTTGATGCACCTCCTTCCAACTTGCATTTTATTTTCTTTATTTTATTTTCTGTTTTGCTTTTTAATTATTAAAAATGCTTCCAAAAATCAGAAAATTCAATAAAAAATATTTTCAAACACTTTAAAGTCTTAATTAATTTTTCATAATTTTTAAATTTGACTTTCTTTTGTTTTTCAATTTAATTTGAATTTTGTGATTGGAAGTGTTTTTAATATGTTTCTTCTTTGTTCATGCTTGCTTTGTGGACCATTTGCAATCACCAATGAGTGAGGTTTCTTCTCCACTTTGATGATGAATTGAGGTACCTTAGAGGCTGATTTTGGTCCATGTTTGATTAATTTTTGTTTGACTTTGTGTTGCTTTTGTTTGACCCTCGATAATAATTCCATAAGGTGGAGCACCCTAGTTGACCAAATCATTTGGTGATGCCTTGAATGGAATTTGGTTTGGATGTTTTGGCCTCTGGTTGCCAACATGTATAAGAGCTTTGTGTATTTTATTTGAGATTTATTGAACACTTCTACTATTTTTGGTGAACCTTGCAAGTCAAGTCACCCTAGTTGAAGTTCATACAAACTAGTTGACCTAGTTCCTTTGGGAGATGATCTTTGTGGATCCCATTTACATCCTATGATTCTTGATTCACATTCTTGACATGTTTAGGATGCTGGCTTCAATTTTATAGGCCACACACTTGTTTGGTTTGTGTTACAAGTCACTTTAAAGTTGGGCTTTCCATTCATGTTTGAATGTTGAAAGTGGTTTGAACTTTGGTTCTTTCCCTTGCCCTAGCTTGTGATTTATCTTGGCTTTATTTCTTCTTTCATTTGTGAGCTTTCTCCTATTGTTCTCACTTCTGTCCCTTGGACTTTGGAACTCAGTGATTTGGTTTGATTGATCATGCTTTGAGTTTACTTTGAATGGTGGGCCACTTTGAGAACTTGTTTGTGTTTTCTTTTTGCATGATCAATGTAATGCTTTTGGTTGAGATACTTTTCATGTTTCTTGCTGACCAAGCCTATTCTCCCATCCTCATCTTGATCATGGCTTCTTGTTTTGCTTATTTGCATTCTTTTGAGATTAGTGATTGATGTATGAATGGTTGTAGGAGTTGTAACTTCTCCCATTTTATCTCACTTTCTTCTTGACTTGTTTAAGTCATTTCCTTTGCATCTTTTATTTGTTTTGCATCTCTTGTATCTTGCATATCATGTTTGCATATTCTCTTGACTTGTTTAAGTCATCTTTATCTCTTTCTTTCATCTCACTTGTGATTGATTTTATCTTGTGTTTACTTGGTTTTCTTTGCCATGATCCCTTAGGATTCCTAGTCCCATTTGTTTAAGATGGGAGTAGGAGAGACATTAAGTGTTCAATCCAAGCATGATAACATGAGGGTAGACCTTTCCCCTTCTAATCTCAACCATAGGAGTACATTTCATGATAACATTAGGGTTGAGTTAGTTTCCCTTAGTTGTGTCTTCTCTCTTCTCATCTCAAAACTTCTTCAAAACATGTAATAAAGGATAATGAGTGTTGTACGCTACGAGCCTTAAGCATTTGGGAAATGATGATTGAGGTGCCTCCTCTTAATTGTCTAGAGTGTTTAGCGTATGCCCTTTGGGCGATATGCGGCACATTCGCTCTCAAGTCATAGTCTTTAGTGCAACATGAATTACAAACACCATTCAATTCACTTTTTCTTCATAAAAGACTCAAAAACAAATATCAAACCTTTTTTATCCTTCGGGATTGTTTGGAAAATCATTTTCATAAAAAGAGTGTTGTTAAATCTTGGTTCTACGGCAAGCAGGTAACGCCTAAGTCTCCAATGGTCGAGCAGCAATACACCTAACTGCTAGAGCGAAGGTTTAACCCTACTCACTTAAAATACTTGAACCAATTTGTGGTCGTGTCACCCCGAACTACGTTTGCTCTGATTACTCATACCAGACGAGGATACGTAGGCACAAGACGGTAATGTCTTGGCGAGCAACCTTCCCCACCTTTAACCCGTAGTTTTCTGAACTACGTGGACTCTGACTTTTCCATTGCACGAGGTAGTACGTAGGCATCCGAACTACGTTGACTCTGACTCTTTTCTTTTGTCCCTGTGGCCTGCCTTATAGATTAACACCCTTTTGATAGATAACAAGCGTGGATCCCATCGAGTACGACGGACGTGAGGGGTGCTCATACCTCCCCCTTGCGTAACCGACTCCCAAACCCAAGATTTGGTTGCGATGATCTTGTCTTTTCCCTTTTTCGTAGGTTTTCTCTGATCGTTTCCTTTCCCTCTCTTTGGGATAAATAACAAACGGTGGCGACTCTTCTGTCTTCCGCCGGCCCCTTTTTCGCAGTAGCGACAATGTTTATATTTATTATGTGATGAAACAAACAAAACACATTGCCATTTTTCTATTTAATATAATGTAAAAACAAGAAAAATGAAAAACAGGGATCACAATATTTGAATGCGAAAAACGTCCTTTATTTATGATAAAGTGCAAATAATAAAAGGGCCCAGCAGATTGGGTCACTACGCCTTGGGTAGAACGTAGGACTGAACATAATCAAAATAATGAATGTTACTCTACAGTAGTAATATGAATAACTTCTTCAGTAGTCCAGTTGCATAGCTTCTGGCTGAGAGTACATGGACAAATCCAAGCATCCATATCGCAGTCGCTGTCACCTTCGTCATCCCTTATGGCGTGAATCCTGTCAAATATGACACAACCACTAGTGAATTGGACAGGTCCCCTGTACCTCGGAGGGTCTTGAGAAGAACTGAAGGGTTTGTATACCTTGCCGAACTTGTCCTGCTTGACGGGAATATTAAGAACTTGGCCCCACTTCTGATGACATGGAAACCTCTGGGCCTTTGGCTTCTACAGGAGGCTTCTCTTGAATTTGCACTGCTTCGAAAGCCTGGCAGAGTGTTCCGTGGATCTCCCCATCCACCTCAACATACTTGAAGGATGACAAATGGCTAACCATAATATCCTCTTCACCGCATACTGTAACAACTTTACCCTCCATCATATACTTTAGCTTCTGATGCAGAGTTGATGTGACTGCTCCCGTAACATGTATCCATGGCTGACCAAGAAGACATCTGTAGGCTGGCTGGATATTCATAATGTAAAATTTTGCATCAAAGATCTCTGATCCTACCTGAATAGGCATCATAATTTCCCTAAACATCGACATCTTCGAGCCATCGAACGCTCTTACCACCAAATCACTGCGCGTACAAATCAGCCCCTGGGTGTCTAGCTTAATCAATGCCTTCTTGGGTAGTACATTAAGGGATGATCCTGTATCAACCAGGACATGTAACAATAGGGACCCTCTGCACTCCATTGAAATATGTAAAGCATGGTTATGGTTCCTCCGAGCAAGAGTTAAATCTAGGTTTGTAAAACCTAAACCATTGCCAGCGTTGACATGCGCTACTACCCCCTCCAACTGATTAACATAATCTCTTGGGGTACATATGCTGAATTCAAGATTTTCAATAAAGCGTTGTGGTGTGCCTCTGAACACAACAACAATGACAGAATAAAAATCTTCGAAGGAGTCTGATTTAAGTGATCCAAAATCTTGTAGTCACTTTTTCGAATGAGTCTCATAAATTCCTCTGCATCTTTTGAAAAAACATCATTACCAGCCTGTTGTTGGATGTTCTCCTCAATCACTACTTTACCCTTCCCTTTGTTGTTCCTATCAGTATTAACCTCTGGTAGGGAAAAGATCCAGCCATTTCTAGTCATACTGTCGACACCAACTCTATTTTCAACCGAAGAACCACCATACGACGACCCTGTCAATTCCTGCTTCTGTCTATTACATAACACCTTTGCTCCATAGTTCCATGGGATGGCTTCAGTGCTCTCGTACAACACAGATCCAGGAACGGTAATGATAATTGGCGCTGGCCTAGCAGGCGCTAGAATATTGATTGTCCGTAGGGAATTGAAATTGTAGCAACTTCGCTTCCATCATTACTCACCTTATCCTCAATGTTTTCTCCTAAAACCCTGTCAAATTGTAAACAACCATCATCAATCATTCTATGAATACCCTCCTTCAAAAGATCACAACCCTTAGGTTGCGCTTCACATTCTGAGCAATCAGTAGAACACCCCAGAAATACTCCCTTCTTCAATAAATTAGCCTTCAAGAAACTCAACGGAGTCTTCAAATCCCCAACATCAGTTATCAAGTTCAACCTTTCTCCCTTGATAATAACATTAACTCTCGGCACCCCATGATTTAGCATCAGATTTTGATTCACATTAGGCCCCTCGTTGGTGAAGTTGATAGCCTTTGAGTCAATTAAGTCCTAAACTTTGTGCTTGAAGGCTTTGCAGCTGTCAATATTATGGCTTGGGGCGCCTGAATGGAACTCACACCTAGAATTTGCATCATAACCAGGAAGTGGTGCACCAGTGAGAGGTGTCAAGGTTCTCTTCTGAATAAGTTGCAACTACAACAAATGTTGTAACAATTGAGAATACAGCATCAGAGGAGTCTCAAACTGCCTGCTGTTCATTCTTTGTCTGCCAACGTAAGGTCGCGGAACGTTAACTAGTTGCTGAGGTGCAGCCGAGATAGCTACAATAGAAACTTGTTGTTGATAACGAGATTGTGCTCTACCTTTAACCTTGTGAGAAATAGCATTAGCATCTCTTTCCCTCCTCTTAGGGTTTGCTGAATATGGCTTCTTCGTTCCTCCCGAAGAGGATGCACCACCATTTGGAATCTTCCTGGACTTAATCCCACTTTCGATTCTTTCACCAGTCTTCACCAGATTAGAAAAACCCGTAGATATACAACCTATCAACTTCTCAAAATACACACCAGGAAATGTATCCATGAACATATCAATCAATTCTCTTTCCACCATAGGAGGTTGTACCCTCGCTGCTAAATCTCGCCACCTCTGGGTGTATTATTTAAAGCTTTCATTATTTTTCTGCAACAAACTCTGCAATTGTACCATGTTCGATGTTGTATCACTGTTATAATGATAGTGGCAAACCAAGGCCTCGACCAATTCTCTCCAGCTGCGGATATGGTTTCTCTCAAGCCCCATATACCATTTCAAAGACGCCCCTGCTAGAATGTCTTGGAAAAGTGCATTAACAGCTTTTCATCATCGGAGTATGCAAACATCTTTCGGAAATACGCCTGGAGATGTACTCTAGGATAGGTTGTCCCTTTGTACTTGTCGAAATCGGGTACCTTGAACTTCAGAGAAATCCTAACCCCTGGCACAAGTCCCAAATCTGACATGTTGAGCCCCAAAGAATTCTGATTCTCGTAAGACTTCATCTTCTCCTCGACCAGTTTAAACCTTCTGTCAGCTTCAGTTGGCAAACCACCCTTCATATCTTTCATGGAAAAGACGTCATCCTGGTGATCTTCCTAATGAGGACCAACAGCCCCGTGCACAGCGCGCACACTTCCACCACCAATATTACCATTTTCATTCATAGCACCTCCGCCCGGAGGTATGACGACAGTAGGAATACCATGTGGAAAAGACCCACCAACCGATGGAGGAATAACACCAGATCCTCCATGCAAAATTTCCTCTTTGTCAACCCATGCTATCAACGGTTGGACCATAGTTAACTGTTCCTACCCGTTGGCAAAATTCTGCATCAACTCCATAAATTGGGCCATGCGAGCTCTGACTTCCTGCAATTCATCCTGAACCTGATCCATAACTTTTCACTGATTCCCTCGAGTTGGATATCTATGGAAATTAAACTCCTCAATCCTGTTACTAAAGAAAACCAAGCAGAGATAAGAATAAAAGGCCACTGCAGACACCTGCTGTTGCGGTGGAAATAGGATCACAAACTATTAATGAGTTTGAATCGCAATTCAGTTCACAACCGCTCTTTGATTTATCCGAAGGAAAAGGTCAAAAAGGGAAAACCTATTTTTGCATCGTAAACACAATGCGGGGAAAGATCTAGGGTTCGGGGGTTGGTTAAATTTAGGGAAGGTATTAGCACCCTAAACTTCTGTAGTACTCTACAGGAACCTTTTGTTCAGATGTTTACTATTTGCTTTATTCATTTGCTTAAGGTATATGTACAAAGGATTAAAAGTGAGAAAAGAGACCTAAGGGGTTAATTCTAAGTTTACTCGGCAAGACGTCGCATCTTGTGCCTATGTATCCTTACGGGAGTGGAATCAGAGTAATCGTAGTTCCCCTCAAAAGGGAGGTTAGAGACTTCTTGACTGTGGTCAAGGTCTCACGGGGAATAAACATGTCTTAAGGACACGCTTACGTGGAGTGTAGAAACTCCAAATCTCTACGTTGAAATGTTAAGTTGTAATTAGGGTTAAATTAGGGATTCCACGGCGGGAAACCCTAAAATGAGCGCGGCGGCTCTTTGACCTAATGCTAGGGGTAAAATGGTAACTTTGTCTGCGGCGAGACATTTATGGAAAATTAGGGTTTGTGAGGTTGTAAGGTTTTGAAGTTGAGGACTATTGACGCGGCGGTCATATGCTAGACCTAATTCCTTCGGATGCGTAAGGTGACAGAAATATCGCGATACATCAGCAGAAATTTAAATCATACATCATGCAAAAATTAAATGCGAAAAGTAAACGCGATTATTAGGTTCGCGAGATTACAATTGAGATACAGATACAATATAGTTAAGAAATTTAAATAAACTAAACACGCCGTAAGAGCTGCAAATGATGAACACTGTTAATAAGCAAAATTAGACAGTAATTGGACCAGTCAGGAGAAAAAGTGTAGTATTGAAGGTTTTTATGGTTTTTTAAAGAAAAGATATTAATTAAAATTATAAAAGAAAAAGTAATGTTTAACCTATAAAATATTTTAAACTTAATCTAAAAAACTAACTTACATATTTTTAAAGTGACTTTTAGATTATTTATTAGGAAAAGGTTTTTTTTTATTTTATTATATATATAAAAAGCTTTATGTTATTTATTTTAAAAGAGTTTTTTTTTATTATGAAAAAGAAGTTTTTTTTTTTTGATTTATTTTTGAAAAAAGAACAATTTTAATTTTAAATTTTAACAAAAATATAACTAAATAAATAAAAATAAGATAAAAAATATAAGAAAAAAAAACCGGGTTGGGCTGAGTGATCAAACCCCAGACCCAACCCTCACAATCCACACGAACTAACAGCAACTCGCTGCTAGGGTTTGTTCCCATTCGCGAACGGCGCTCTCTTCTTCTTCATCTCGCCTTTCTTCTTAATCGATCCTCTGCATCTTCTTCTACAAAACATGAAAAATAAAAAAACAGTGAGCTAAAACGTGAGGATTTACATTTGTTCCTCGGTGATTTATAGCCGATGATGTGTAGAACTGAGGCTTAGGGTTTTGTTGCCCGCCGTTCTTCGCGGACGGTGCTGGTGATCTCTCGCCTGTGATTCGCGGCTGTCTGTGGTTCAGATGATATTGATGTGCGGTGATGTTTGTTGTTCGCCGTCGATGATCTTCGTTCCTCTTTCTTACGAAGACGATGATGAGGATATTGGTTCCTCTGAGTCTCGGCTGTTCTCCTTGTTTGCGCCGCCTAGGGTTTGTTCGCGATTGGTCCGTTAGGGTTTTTTCACAGGTGAAATCGTCCCCTTCTTATAGTTTCTGACTCTCTTTTTTTTGGGCCTTTGTTAACAATGGACTTGCGTTATATTTTACTGATAAGATTTGATTTTATTCGTATTTTGTGATGATTGGATTTTGATTGGGATTTCTTCCCCTTTTGGGAATCGTAACCGAACTTTGTCTGGGTATTTGCAGTTTACTTTGATAACCCGTATTTGGATTTGGAATTTGTTTAGATGTGGATTGTTGCTAACTGGTTTCCAATTGGCTCTTCTGATGCAGGTTTCTGGTTCTATCGCAGATTAAGGATTCTTTTCCTCTTCTTCTTTCAGGGAATTGAAGCTGATGCTTCGGTCGGGTCAAAAATTGCCGAGAACGGTAGGCGGTGATGATGACTGTGTTCTGAACCCTCGAGGAAATACTTCTCGATGCTGCTGCGATTATTTTCCGCCGTGTTCTGTGGAACTTGGTTCAGAACACGAGTTGGGCTGTTACTTTGAATCGTTTTCTGATATGGTTTCGAGTTCAATTTACTCTTCCGGTTTTGAGTTTATTGACCCTCTTTTTCTCCTTTCAGAACTGATACTGATGCTGTTGAGTCAAACGCTGCCGAGGATGGTCACATGGTGATGATGATTGGCTATGATGTTGATGAACTGAGCCATGTATTTTTTTATGGACCGAGTATGGTTTTGATAACTTGTTTTCGGTGACTTTGTTTGTTGGGGCGATGATGTTCATAACTGAGCCCTTGTTTGGTGCTTTGCTTTTCCAATGTGGCCTGCACATTTGGTCGGTGTTTACTCTGTGCTGATGCGTGGTGATATTGAACCTATCTTGCCTTTTGTTATGGTTTTATGAACTGACCTGCAGATGCAATATGCTTAGCCGTTAGTTCACCTGGTGTTGAAGAACGATGAGCCATTTGACACTCTGTTTAGTTTTGACACAGTTTGTCTGATGTTCAATTGATTGTTGGTTTTCAGGCATTCATGATGACTCTGATTTGCTTTCTGATATGGCTGGTTCTTCTTCTTTTTTATGAACCTGAGCTGTTTTAGGGATTGAGTTGTCTGCTCCAATTTTGTGCAGCTTGTTGCGATTTGATGCAGCCTTGGCTTCATTTCACTCTACTTGTTCTGTTTGAACTGGGTTCTTCATGAACTTGCCTATGTGTTGCAGAACTGATGCTGCTTTTGGTTGTGCATTTTCAATTTGAATTTCCATTTACTCATGGCAGCTTATGAGCTATCTTGTTTCTGAGTTTCTGTCATCAATTTGTGCTGATGCTGTTGTGGAATTTCAGGTTTGGGAAAAAAATGAGCACAAAGTGATTTAGACCTGTCGGCATCCGGGTCTGAATCCCGCTTGACTATGCTGCCTTACTCTCATATCAGTTTGGAAATCCAATCGCGGCGAAACGAATCAGTCCCACTTCATTTATTTTTCTATCTCTCGGATGCCCCATATGGATAAGAACACGTATTACCTTATCTGACGCCCACGGCGCGGATCGGTAACGGGGGTAGGACGCAGCTTCGGTTGTGCCACTCCCGGCACTCGATGATGACATTGTTCTGAGAGTGTCGAAAAAAACTTCTAACATTTTTCTATACTGTCTGTTTTCTTTTGATGTGCAGGTTAGCTGAGGATTCATGGAGAAGTTCAAGTACAACATGAAGAACTTTAGATACTCTTGGGATTTAGGATAGATGCCTTAGGATTGAGAATTTTAATGTACTTCCTTGTAACAGTACTTTGTAAAATATGAAGCAACCTCCACATTCTTGTATGATAGCATTATTTATGGAATAAAATTCTCAAAGTTTTGAATTTATTTATATTTTATTCTTAGTTAAAAATATAAACAAATGTGAATAAATCCACAAGTATTTAATTCATTAACATAGACATAAAACATAAATATTCCCAAGTGGTATCTGTGATCCTAATCTCATCATCCGATTAAAATGTTAACCAATTGTTTCATAACCAAACACATATGGGCACCTTAATCACAACACCTTCAGCATCAACAGCAAAACTAATCGTAATTCAATTCCATTGACCAAACCGCTAAAATCTCAATATGATCAGAACTGGCGATAGATAAATGCCTCAAAACCAATATGTATCAAATGCCTCAGAATTTTAATAACAGCCCGTCTTCAAGGAATTGGTAGAATTTGCGAAAAATGACCAAAATACCCCTGGGACCAAATCTGCAAAACAAAACCCCTTCATAACTTGTTAGTGGTTAGCAAATGTACATATGAGATGCTATGCGAAATGACTGACTAAATATAAGGGTAAAATTTGGGGTATTACAGTTGCCCCTATTTAAATAGCTACACCAGACGATTTGAGTGACAGAGACTCGAGGAATCGTGGTGGAGAGATTTAAATATAGATAACCAAAAATTTTGCCCTTATATGCGACGATATGCAATGCTGTGGACAAAACGGGAACAACCTAATGCAAATGATGCCATGAATATGATATGATGCGTATGAATGCGGAAATGCTGACGAACATGTCGACACCGGGACAGACGCCACAAGAAGAACTCACTGGGGACAATGACGTGCTGAGACAACAGTACAACACTGGGGAAATCTAAAAATGATAGTCAACTGGTGCGAATGTCCAATTGTCATTTTTAGAAAAAGGACGAGATCCTCAAACGGAGATGGTACCTATGAGACGACCTCCACTGGGGAAACTAAAAATAATACTGGATCACGTACGATTGTAAGATTGACTACAGAATGCCGGAGCATTGAGCAAAGAATAACATCCAAGCTTCTGTAAACTATCTCTCGTGACAGGATCAAACGGACTTTTCGGAAATCCGTATCAAATATACAGGGTAAAGACCGACTGTATGCCAAAATAAATGGACTTTGATGGGAACTGCCCGGATAAGCTTCTCGAGGGAGAACTGTCACTCATCGTTGGAAGGGACTTATATGCCAAAATGGATAAGCACTCAAATAAAGAGGCTGCTGCTTATCTGATAAATAAATCTTCTCGCATTTTAAGGTCGGCGCCTGGAATACGATTCTGATTCTTCTCTTACTGAAGGATAAATAAACTGCTTCAAGATCGTGCTCTCTTGAACATGAAACGGGTAAACTGAACTTCCTCATACTTCAGAATCGTGCTCTCCTGAATATGAAACTGGATGACTGAATATACTCATACTTCAGAATCGTGCTCTCCTGAATATGAACATGGCTACTTGAACTTCCTCATAACTCAGAATCGTGCTCTCCTGAATATGATTCGGTTGTAAATGAATTTTTCCATACTTCAGAATCGTGCTCTCCTGAATATGAAAGTGGATAATCGAACTTCCTCATAACTCAGAATCGTGCTCTCCTGAATATGATTCGGCTCCTGAAATTTCTTTATTCTTCAGAATCGTGCTCTCCTGAAAAACGGCCAATTGAACTTCCTCATAACTCAGAATCGTGCTCTCCTGAATATGATTCCGCTCCTTCTTTTACTAAAGGATAAATGAACTTCTTCATAACTTCAGAATCGTGCTCTCCTGAATATGAAACTGCTCAAACCTCCCCGTAACTCAAGATCGTGCTCTCCTGAATACGATTTGGTTCAAACCTCAAGACGGCAGGTAAATGGAAGCCCAACTGCTCCATGGAGATGGCCATTTGCTGCGAGTCATAACGAGGATAGGATCGACTTCTTAGGTGAGAAATGTCGTATGTTGATGCTGTAAAATGTAAAGTGTAAAGGGTTGTAACATGTAGGATTGTAAAGTTTTGTACTGATATATTTTCCAGGCGTGAACTGGCATGTATCTGTAAAGGATTGTAGTTGATTTTCTTGAAAGATAGTGCAAAATAAATGCACGTCCGGTTGGGATTGACGACCGACATGACTGAGATTCAATCTAGGATCGAGCTAGAAAGAAGATTGGTAATCAAGACTCCATCGAGGGAATGAACTCGAAGGGTAGATATCTTATCCTGGCGAGGAAAGATAGCTGAAGTAACCGTCATCCACGAGGATCGAGCTCTGTGGGGAAACTGGAAACAAGTAAGTATTTTATGCTTAGGGCTGACAATCTATTGGAAGAGACCGGACGAACCCAGTTACTCGGTGGTAACGACCAATGATAGAGACACAATGAACCTGTGCATGCTAACACGTATGTTAATGGATATGTTAATATGAATGTATGTTGATGTCTATGTATGCGAATATGCAGGGTGTTATGAAATGAGTATGTAATGAGTATGTAATGAGTATGTAATGAATATGTAATGAATATGTAATGAATATGTAGTGAATATGTAATGAATATGTAATGCATATGTAATGAATATGTAATGAAATAGGCATGTGATGCTCATGCCCTTGCGTATGCTGACGAAACAGACTAGAGACGGGACGAGAGATGAAATAAACATCTCGACGGAAGTACCCTGCGTTCTTTGCAACCAATACGTCAATTACGGGAGAGAATGGTAGGATCAACTCTGGTTTTAAAGTTCTGAATTCTCTGGGGAGGAAGTAAATTGCTTAGGTGCACAGTATCACGTCTTCACATGGGGAGAAGAAAACCTGAGGGAAACTTTCGAGTTACCCAAGAAAAAGTTGTCAGCTTATAGTCTCGCTGGGGACTGTGTTAGAGCAATGGTTTGAAAGTGTTTCTGCAATAATGATATTTCCGGGGAATGAAGAGATCCTTTCGGAATTTCCACTAGTCAAAGTAATTTATTACATTTTAAATTTGTTTTGTTTTTGAAAAATAGTTTTGAAAATCTACAATGCACCTTTCATTTTCAAATTTTAGGAATAAACGCATTTTGCATAACAAATAGAAAACAAAGAGCAATGCACCAAAGAATGTAAGTAACGAGATGGTTTCTTTTATTTAAAGGGCGGTAGCTCGCTGAAGGCATAGCTCCACAGATGATTATGTTTTGAAATTGGCAACATGGGAAAGGTTACATCGAATCCAATGACACCTACTGACACTAATAACTAAGACTAATCCAGAATCCTGCTTTGGGCAAGGATGAAAGAACTGAAACATGGCTCTCATGCGGAAAGTGTGTCCGAGATAATCAGTGTCTTCTGATGCAAGGAAATGCCTTTGTCCCTAACTTTTGCCTGGACCGCCCTCTCGGGTTTTCAATCCACCGGGACACTCTTTTTTGCCTAAGCCGCCCTTTCGGGTTTTCAACTTAGCGAGCTTTTTATTATTATTTCTTTTTTTTTTCAACCCTTACTTTTGCCTAAGTCGCCTTTTGCAGGTTTTCGACTTAGCGGGTTTTTAGGCATAATATTTTCGGACTGCATCAGAATTCACGGGATGTGCTAGTTCTTCACCGTCCATTGTCGTAAGTATTAGAGACCCTCCGGAGAAGACAGTCTTTACAACGAATGGGCCTTCATAATTGGGCATCCACTTTCCACGCATATCTTTATGTACTGGTAAGATCTTTTTGAGTACGAGCTCTCCTTGACGGAACTCGCGGATACGAATCTTCTTATCAAACGCTCTTTTCATCCGTTTCTGATATAATTGCCCATGGCACATGGCTGTCAAACGCTTCTCGTCAATGAGATTCAACTGATCCAATCTGTCTTGAACCCACTCAGCTTCCTCAAGTTCAGCCTCCATTAACACTCTTAGCGAAGGTATCTCTACTTCGATGGGGAGCACGGCGTCCATTCCATATACCAGTGAGAAAGGTGTTGCCCCTGTCGAAGTTCTCACCGAGGTTCTGTATCCATGTAAAGCAAACGGTAACATCTCATGCCAATCTTTGTAAGTCACAACCATCTTTTGCAGGATCTTCTTGATATTCTTATTTGCAGCTTCAACAGCTCCATTCATCTTAGGACGGTACGGAGAAGAATTGTGGTGAGTGATCTTGAAATTATCACACAGCTCTTTCATAGTCTTATTATTCAGATTGGTGCCATTGTCAGTTATTATCCGGCTTGGGACTCCATAACGGCAGATGATCTCTCTCCTGATGAATCGGGCAACCACTTGCTTGGTCACGTTGGTGTAGGAGGCAGCCTCTACCCATTTGGTGAAATAATCAATGGCAACAAGGATAAAACGATGTCCATTAGAAGCTTTCGGCTCGATTGCCCCAATCATGTCAATGCCCCACATAGAGAACGGCCATGGTGAAGACAACACATTCAACGGTGACGGAGGTACGTGCATTTTATCAGCATAAATTTGGCACTTATGGCATTTCCTAGCGTATTGGATGCAGTCGGCTTCCATGGTTAACCAGTAATACCCAGCCCTTAACATCTTCTTGGACATAGCATAGCCATTGGCATGAGTTCCGAAGGTCCCCTCATGAATTTCCTGTAGCAACATGTCCGCTTCCCGTTTATCAACACATCTGAGCAGGACCATGTCGTGATTTCTCTTGTATAACACACCATTACTGATAAAGAATTTGGACGCCAGTCTTCTCAATGTCTTTTTGTCCAGACCAGTAGCACCATCGGGATACTCCTGCTTGACGAGATAGTTCTTGATATCATGAAACCAAGGCTTTTCATCCACCTCAACTTCTTCGACCATCTGACAATAAGCGGGCTCAACCTTGCGCTCGATATGGATAAGAGGTGCTTCATTAACGAATTTAACTTTCCACATGGATGCTAACATGGCTAAAGCATCGGCTACGTGATTCTCGGATCTAGGAACATGCTCGAACTCTATCTCGTCGAAATACTTGATCAGCTCAATAATGTAGTCCTTATAAGGGATCAACTTCTCATTCTTCGTTTCCCATTTGCCTTGTACTTGGTAAATAACCAAAGCTGAGTCACCACTTACTTTAAGAAGTTTGATTCGGAGGTGAATCGCTGCTTCGAGGCCAAGAATACATGCTTCATATTCTGCGACGTTGTTGGTACACTCAAAGTCCAACCTCGCTGTAAATGGAGTGAATCCACCCTTTGGGTTCATCAGAACGGCGCCTATACCATGCCCATTGAAATTCGAGGAGCCATCAAACATCATCTTCCACCAAAGACCTGGTTCTGGACCTTCGCTCGGACCTGGCTCTTCACAATCTCTTTTAATCAACAAAATATCCTCATCAGGAAAGTCGAGCTTAAGAGGTTCATAATCTTCAACTGGCTGGTCTGCAAGATAATCAGACAAGATACTACCCTTAATCGCCTTCTGGGGTACATACTGGATGTCATATTCGGATAACAACATGCGCCAACGGGCTAGCCTCCCGGTTTGAGCAGGTTTTTCAAAAATATACTTGATCGGATCCATTTTAGAAATCAATAACGTGGTATGACAGACCATATATTGCCGAAGGCGCTTAGCGGCCCAAGCCAATGCACAACAAGTTTTCTCTAATGGTGAGTATCTGTTTTCGCAATCGGTAAACTTCTTGCTCAAGTAATAAATCGCATGTTCCTTTTTCCCAGTCTCATCATGTTGCCCAAGCACACAACCCATAGACTTCTCGAGAACAGTAAGGTACATAAACAACGGTCTTCCAGGTACGGGAGGGATCAGAATAGGGGGATCTTGCAAATAACCCTTAATCTTCTCAAACGCTTTCTGACAATCAGGGTTCCACTCAACTGTATGCCCCTTGCAAAGCAACTTGAATATCGGCTCACAAGCGGCGGTCATATTAAAGATAAACCTGGAAATGTAATTCAGACGTCCCAGAAAACCCCTAACTTGCGTCTCGGTTCGCGGAGCCGGCATATCTTGAATGGCTCGGACTTTGTCAGGATCCACCCCAATCCCTCGCTGGCTAATAATGAAACCAAGCAGTTTTCCAGATCTGACACCGAAGGTACATTTTGCAGGATTCAATTTCAACTGATATTTCCTGAGTCGTTCAAACAGCTTCACCAAATGGTCTAAATGCTCCTCTTCACTCTGAGATTTGGCTATCATATCGTCCACATACACCTCAATTTCTTTGTGCATCATATCATGAAAAAGAGTGGTCATAGCACGTTGGTAAGTTGCCCCTGCATTCTTTAAACCGAAGGGCATGACTTTGTAGCAGAAGGTTCCCCAAGGAGTAATGAAAGTAGTCTTCTCTCGATCATCGGGATCCATCTTGATCTGATTATAGCCAGAGAAACCATCCATAAATGAGAACAACGCAAAACGGGCCGTATTGTCTACCA
Source organism: Lathyrus sativus (assembly GCA_963859935.3). NCBI lineage: Eukaryota > Viridiplantae > Streptophyta > Magnoliopsida > Fabales > Fabaceae > Lathyrus > Lathyrus sativus. The sequence goes on along the minus strand of OZ012738.1, from coordinate 611,965,843 downwards.
GTGTGTCAATATGTGGCAGTGGGAAGTCGTCTTTTGGACTTGCTTTGTTCAGATCCCTGTAGTCTACACACATCCTAACTTTACCGTCCTTCTTAGGTACTGGCACAATGTTGGCAACCCAATCTGGATATTTTGCGACTGCCAAGAAACCTGCATCCAACTGCTTTTTAACCTCATCTCGAATCTTCAAAGCCATGTCGGGTCTCGTTCTTCGGAGTTTCTGCTTGATAGGCGGACAATCTGGCTTGAGTGGCAACTTGTGAACAACAATATCTGTGTTCAGGCCCGGCATATCTTGATACGACCATGCAAACACATCAATATACTCTTTTAACAACTCAATCAACTTCGGCCTAATCTCCGTCCCAAGCATTGCACCAATCTTGACCTCTTTCTTGCTCTCATCTGTACCGAGATTAATTAGGTCCACCTGCTCTTTATGCGGTTGAAGCTCTGTGTACTCGTACTCAATCAATCTTGTCAGTTCCGCGGGTACTTCAAAATCTTTTTCACCCTCGTCCTCAGCTTGATTGATGGGTGCATCCCAGTCAGGAATGTCAGTAGAGTCCTCGGATCCAACAAGGTTTACGATGTCTCTGCATGATGGAAGGCTTACTTAATTAAAATGCTCGAAGATATGTAAGAATGAGATGCTGTTTTTTTTTTTTTTTTTCGGAAAAAAAGGTTGCCAATTTCATTTTTAAAGGTGAAAACGAAAAACGCAAATGAACTAAAGTGGAATTGAACAAAATGCTTTTATTAATACCTTTTAGGAATGAAAGGTGGCCCAATAAAAGACCCTATAGCCTTGGGCAGAGCTACGGATTTTTATTTGAAAATGTAAATGAAACTTTAAAAAAATAATTACTTTGACAAGGGAAAAATAACAGGGATCTCTACGGCCTCCCAGTTGTTCATGACTGCATCACCCTTAAACACCAGGTTGCTCAGCTCTTCATTTTCCTCACAGTCGTTGATGGCATTGACTTGGAAACCTCCGCTGACAAATATCTCTTGGATAACCTTCGGACGCCCTTCGACGGTTGTGGCAGCTCCATTCTGAGTTGGTTTGTAACCCAACCCAGAGCGATCAGTCTTGGTCTTGACATCGATTACCTCTCCCCAACCTTCAGGAATGCCCCTGTCAATTGTTGCTTTGGTACTCTTCAGAGACGCAAAAGATGGATTACCCTGGCCCACTGTTTCTTCGACTTCCAGCAGAACAGCATTGGCGATCTCAAGTGCTTGAAAGGAGATGTCTAAAGCATTCTCATCGGCCTCGATGTAACGGAAGGAAGACAGGTTACTGACCATCAGATCCTCCTCACCGTGTATAATAACCAACTTTCCATCGATCACGAACTTCATCTTCTGATGTAACGTTGAGGTCACTGCCCCAGCGGCATGAATCCACAGCCTTCCAAGTAAACAACTGTAATTGGGATTAATGTCCATGACTTGAAACGTGATATTAAAAACTTGCGGACCAATCAGGATAGGAAGCTCAACCTCCCCCATTACCGATCGGCGAGAACCATCGAAAGCCTTGACGACCAAAGGAGTAGGTTTCAACACAGTCTCTTTAAAAACCAACTTATCAAGAACCCTCTTGGGTAGAACATTCAGAGAAGACCCAGTGTCCACTAGCACCCTCGCTAAATTGTCCTCCTGACATTTCACCGATATATGTAAAGCACGATTATGATTCGGACCCTCCTTCGGTAACTCTTCATTGCTGAAACTAAGGGTGTTACAAGCGGTTAGATTGGCAATCACACTATCAAACCGACTGGTGCTAATATCTTGATCCACATGTGCTTGAGTCAAAACCTTCTGCAAGGCCATCCTATGAGCGGGTGAACTCATTAACAGAGATAAAATCGAGATCTTGGAAGGAGTCTGATGAAGTTGATCGATAACTTTATAGTCACTTTTCTTGATGATTCTCAAAAATTCGGCATCTTCATCATTCGTGACGGCTCCTTTACCTTTGTCTTTGGCAGGCATCGGGGTACTAGTCGTTTCCTTAGGTGGGACCTCATTGGAATGGGGAGTATACACACGGCCACTGCGAGTCATCCTGCTTACCTCTGCGATATTGGTCACAGTGCCCTTAACCTCTTCATTTGGAATAACCTTCCCAGACTCCTTGTCAATCATCGTCACGTCGTATTTCCAAGGCACAGCTTTAGGATCACTGAAAGGAAACGGACTTGGTCTCCTAATAACTATAGGCTTAGGCTGATTCACCTCAGGGATAGACGACTTTGGTATATCGAACACGAGATTGGCAGAACCTGCCCCTGATAGATTAAACATTGGTACCTTACCCTTTGATTCAGGCTTATGGAAGACAGGCTCAACCACAGCGACCTCATCCTTCTTGGCTTGGCTTGTCACTTGTAAAACACCCTCATTAATCAACCTCTGAACATCATTCTGAACCAACACACAACCCTTAATACTGGCTTCACAACTTACGCATGCAACGTGGGAAGTATCTACCAAACCAGCTTCAAACAGTTTCGAATGGAACATCTTGAGAGGAGTCTTAATCTGTTCAACATCAAGGGCATAACCATCCCCCGAATCAACACTAACGGCATTGACACTCTCATGGTTAGGAAAAGGGTTCTTCTTAACATTTGGTTGAGGATCTTCAAATGACAAAATCTTCTTTTCCAATAGATCCCTGACAATATTTTTGAGAGCATAACAATTCTCCAGATCATGACCAGGCGCACCCTCATGAAATAAACAATGAGCGGCGGCGTTGTAATTAGCGGGTAGAGGATTAGGAGGCGGACCCAAAGCCCGAGTGGTGATGAGCCCCTGCTTGACCAAAGAGGGATACAACTCGGTAAAAGTCATTGGAATCGGCGGACAAGGTTTATACGTTCTTCTGTTCGGCATATTCTGGCGAGGAGCCGGACTCTTTGGCTGTTGAGGAGCAGGAGTATTGGGCGCCTGCAGGTAGTTGACAGGAGGCGGATATACAGGAGGTTGTTGCATAGGTTGATACATGGGAACATGTTGATTGAAAGAAGGTGTAATAGCTGCCACATAGGGTTGTTGAGCATATTGGACTGGGTACCCTTGAGGTTGAGCATAACCTTGCGGATGCCGATAAAAGCGTTCTCTTGGTCTACCAGAGGATATAGCATTAGTCTCACCCTCCTTCTTTTTCTGGGAGCTATACGGAGGTTTCTTCGGCTGATCCTTAGAAGCACCATGATTATTTGTCATTTTACCACTTTTCATACCCAATTCAATCTTGACACCCACAACAACGATGTCGGAGAAATTTGAAGTCACACTGCCCACCATTCTCTCGTAAAATTCTGGACGGACCGTGTCGACAAACCAATCAGCTAACTCCTTCTCGGTCAAAGGAGGTTCTACCTGCGAAGCAGTCTCTCTCCACCTTTGGGCATATTCTTTGAAAGACTCAGAATTCTTTTGTGACATACTCAGCAACTATCTTCTGTCAGGAGCCAGATCCATATTGTACTTGTAGTGTTTGATGAAGGCGTCAGATAAATCTTGAAAGTTCTTAATGCGAGACTGGTCTAAAGTTAAATACCACTTGGAGGAAGCACCCTTCAAACTATCTTGGAAGCAATGAATCATCAGTTTATCATTCTCAACATGGGCCGCCATTTTGCGATAGTACATGATCAGATGACTCTTAGGACAGGTGGCACCTTCATAACGATCGAAATTCGGAGTTTTGAACTTCGGGGGAATAACCAAACCTGAGACCAAACAGACCTCCCTCGCAGCAGTCCCAAAAATTTGATCGCCCTCTACTTTTTTCAATCTCTGGACGATGGTGTTTACTTCCTCACGAAGCTTATCATGTTTCTCATAACCCTCAACATTCTCATCAAGATTATCAAAAACTGTCTCATTGAAGTACGGTTGCGCACGAGTGTGTACAACAGGTGGTGCAAAGATAGGAGCCCCCCTAGAAACTTCAGAAAATAAAGGCACGGCTTGCTGAACAGGTTGATTAATTGGAACAGTGGCTTGAGGAGGCACAAAACCGGGAGCAAGACCATAAGGTGGGTCCCTTGCTACGGTCACACTTGGTGGAGGGTCCACAGTAATGCCGGTAATCTCAGAAACAACGGTGGGCTGGGTATCCATCTTAGCATTCATGACATGTAACAATTCCGTCATACGCCTCATACCTCCTCGAAGGTCTTCAAGTTCATTGCTAAGGCGATCAATCTCTTTTGCCTGATCCTCCATTCTCTTCCGAGTTTGAGCTCTGGTGTTGTATTGGTGCCGAGAACTCAGGGTGACGAAACTGGAAGGTGAGAGAACCGAGTGTGAGAAATCGGGAGACACATGCAATGCAAGAAAGTAAATGATGCTAAAATGTGGATGAAGATTTCATGGAATTCAAACTTTTACGAATGTCGTGGGGTACCAAGGAAATCTTTTTCTTGTTTTTTCATTTTATCTTTTATTTATGGTATCCCGCGATATCCGTAAATGGTATTTGGACTCCATGAAATACAATGCAATGAGATGCTTTATGGATGCAATGCATGAAAACACACAAAGTCCTAGGTTAAAGGAACGTGAGCGGAGTCAAGGTCTACCCATCCCAAAAGGAGTGTACTATAGGTTAGTTGTACCTGCCGAACAAGGTTCTACAAAGTGCCCAAAGTCATCAGCCCATCTTTCGGATATTATCAACCTTCCGACTGACTCAGGGGTTAATAATATTCTCAAGAGAACCTCTTTTGAGTGTAGTATCGCGTAGCAGCCATTGTAAGATTACTCCTACATAGCTCCCGCACTACGTCCTAAATAAGGCCGAGGTGGTGTTAAGGTACTACGGTCCTCAATATCACAGACTCCAATCGACCATGGAAAAAGTTTTCGCGATTACTCGTTCAACCGAACCATTTTCGAAAGGGTCTCAACTGAGCGGAGATTCTCGAATCAGCTTGGTCGGGATTCAACTCCCTATAAGCCTCATCGAATATATCCCCATCCTATAATAATGTCACTAGTCCGGGCGTAGGACTTTATCTCACAACACGAGGAACAATCCCAAAATCAAAGCACAAATATATACATGCAAATGAATAATAACACAAATAGTAATAAATATGAACAAGTTAGGGATAACCCTCAAAAGTTTAGGAGTCCCCAGTGAAGTCGCCATTTTCTGTTGCGGTGGAAATAGGATCACAAACTATTAATGAGTTTGAATCGCAATTCAGTTCACAACCGCTCTTTGATTTATCCGAAGGAAAAGGTCAAAAAGGGAAAACCTATTTTTGCATCGTAAACACAATGCGGGGAAAGATCTAGGGTTCGGGGGTTGGTTAAATTTAGGGAAGGTATTAGCACCCTAAACTTCTGTAGTACTCTACAGGAACCTTTTGTTCAGATGTTTACTATTTGCTTTATTCATTTGCTTAAGGTATATGTACAAAGGATTAAAAGTGAGAAAAGAGACCTAAGGGGTTAATTCTAAGTTTACTTGGCAAGACGTCGCATCTTGTGCCTACGTATCCTTACGGGAGTGGAATCAGAGTAATCGTAGTTCCCCTCAAAAGGGAGGTTAGAGACTTCTTGACTGTGGTCAAGGTCTCACGGGGAATAAACATGTCTTAAGGACACGCTTACGTGGAGTGTAGAAACTCCAAATCTCTACGTTGAAATGTTAAGTTGTAATTAGGGTTAAATTAGGGATTCCACGGCGGGAAACCCTAAAATGAGCGCGGCGGCTCTTTGACCTAATGCTAGGGGTAAAATGGTAACTTTGTCTGCGGCGAGACATTTATGGAAAATTAGGGTTTGTGAGGTTGTAAGGTTTTGAAGTTGAGGACTATTGACGCGGCGGTCATATGCTAGACCTAATTCCTTCGGATGCGTAAGGTGACAGAAATATCGCGATACATCAGCAGAAATTTAAATCATACATCATGCAAAAATTAAATGCGAAAAGTAAACGCGATTATTAGGTTCGCGAGATTACAATTGAGATACAGATACAATATAGTTAAGAAATTTAAATAAACTAAACACGCCGTAAGAGCTGCAAATGATGAACACTGTTAATAAGCAAAATTAGACAGTAATTGGACCAGTCAGGAGAAAAAGTGTAGTATTGAAGGTTTTTATGGTTTTTTAAAGAAAAGATATTAATTAAAATTATAAAAGAAAAAGTAATGTTTAACCTATAAAATATTTTAAACTTAATCTAAAAAACTAACTTACATATTTTTAAAGTGACTTTTAGATTATTTATTAGGAAAAGGTTTTTTTTTTATTTTATTATATATATAAAAAGCTTTATGTTATTTATTTTAAAAGAGTTTTTTTTTATTATGAAAAAGAAGTTTTTTTTTTTTGATTTATTTTTGAAAAAAAGAACAATTTTAATTTTAAATTTTAACAAAAATATAACTAAATAAATAAAAATAAGATAAAAAATATAAGAAAAAAAAACCGGGTTGGGCTGAGTGATCAAACCCCAGACCCAACCCTCACAATCCACACGAACTAACAGCAACTCGCTGCTAGGGTTTGTTCCCATTCGCGAACGGCGCTCTCTTCTTCTTCATCTCGCCTTTCTTCTTAATCGATCCTCTGCATCTTCTTCTACAAAACATGAAAAATAAAAAAACAGTGAGCTAAAACGTGAGGATTTACATTTGTTCCTCGGTGATTTATAGCCGATGATGTGTAGAACTGAGGCTTAGGGTTTTGTTGCCCGCCGTTCTTCGCGGACGGTGCTGGTGATCTCTCGCCTGTGATTCGCGGCTGTCTGTGGTTCAGATGATATTGATGTGCGGTGATGTTTGTTGTTCGCCGTCGATGATCTTCGTTCCTCTTTCTTACGAAGACGATGATGAGGATATTGGTTCCTCTGAGTCTCGGCTGTTCTCCTTGTTTGCGCCGCCTAGGGTTTGTTCGCGATTGGTCCGTTAGGGTTTTTTCACAGGTGAAATCGTCCCCTTCTTATAGTTTCTGACTCTCTTTTTTTTGGGCCTTTGTTAACAATGGACTTGCGTTATATTTTACTGATAAGATTTGATTTTATTCGTATTTTGTGATGATTGGATTTTGATTGGGATTTCTTCCCCTTTTGGGAATCGTAACCGAACTTTGTCTGGGTATTTGCAGTTTACTTTGATAACCCGTATTTGGATTTGGAATTTGTTTAGATGTGGATTGTTGCTAACTGGTTTCCAATTGGCTCTTCTGATGCAGGTTTCTGGTTCTATCGCAGATTAAGGATTCTTTTCCTCTTCTTCTTTCAGGGAATTGAAGCTGATGCTTCGGTCGGGTCAAAAATTGCCGAGAACGGTAGGCGGTGATGATGACTGTGTTCTGAACCCTCGAGGAAATACTTCTCGATGCTGCTGCGATTATTTTCCACCGTGTTCTGTGGAACTTGGTTCAGAACACGAGTTGGGCTGTTACTTTGAATCGTTTTCTGATATGGTTTCGAGTTCAATTTACTCTTCCGGTTTTGAGTTCATTGACCCTCTTTTTCTCCTTTCAGAACTGATACTGATGCTGTTGAGTCAAACGCTGCCGAGGATGGTCACATGGTGATGATGATTGGCTATGATGTTGATGAACTGAGCCATGTATTTTTTTATGGACCGAGTATGGTTTTGATAACTTGTTTTCGGTGACTTTGTTTGTTGGGGCGATGATGTTCATAACTGAGCCCTTGTTTGGTGCTTTGCTTTTCCAATGTGGCCTGCACATTTGGTCGGTGTTTACTCTGTGCTGATGCGTGGTGATATTGAACCTATCTTGCCTTCTGTTATGGTTTTATGAACTGACCTGCAGATGCAATATGCTTAGCCGTTAGTTCACCTGGTGTTGAAGAACGATGAGCCATTTGACACTCTGTTTAGTTTTGACACAGTTTGTCTGATGTTCAATTGATTGTTGGTTTTCAGGCATTCATGATGACTCTGATTTGCTTTCTGATATGGCTGGTTCTTCTTCTTTTTTATGAACCTGAGCTTTTTTAGGGATTGAGTTGTCTGCTCCAATTTTGTGCAGCTTGTTGCGATTTGATGCAGCCTTGGCTTCATTTCACTCTACTTGTTCTGTTTGAACTGGGTTCTTCATGAACTTGCCTATGTGTTGCAGAACTGATGCTGCTTTTGGTTGTGCATTTTCAATTTGAATTTCCATTTACTCATGGCAGCTTATGAGCTATCTTGTTTCTGAGTTTCTGTCATCAATTTGTGCTGATGCTGTTGTGGAATTTCAGGTTTGGGAAAAAAATGAGCACAAAGTGATTTAGACCTGCCGGCATCCGGGTCTGAATCCCGCTTGACTATGCTGCCTTACTCTCATATCAGTTTGGAAATCCAATCGCGGCGAAACGAATCAGTCCCACTTCATTTATTTTTCTATCTCTCGGATGCCCCATATGGATAAGAACACGTATTACCTTATCTGACGCCCACGGCGCGGATCGGTAACGGGGGTAGGACGCAGCTTCGGTTGTGCCACTCCCGGCACTCGATGATGACATTGTTCTGAGAGTGTCGAAAAAAACTTCTAACATTTTTCTATACTGTCTGTTTTCTTTTGATGTGCAGGTTAGCTGAGGATTCATGGAGAAGTTCAAGTACAACATGAAGAACTTTAGATACTCTTGGGATTTAGGATAGATGCCTTAGGATTGAGAATTTTAATGTACTTCCTTGTAACAGTACTTTGTAAAATATGAAGCAACCTCCACATTCTTGTATGATAGCATTATTTATGGAATAAAATTCTCAAAGTTTTGAATTTATTTATATTTTATTCTTAGTTAAAAATATAAACAAATGTGAATAAATCCACAAGTATTTAATTCATTAACATAGACATAAAACATAAATATTCCCAAGTGGTATCTGTGATCCTAATCTCATCATCCGATTAAAATGTTAACCAATTGTTTCATAACCAAACACATATGGGCACCTTAATCACAACACCTTCAGCATCAACAGCAAAACTAATCGTAATTCAATTCCATTGACCAAACCGCTAAAATCTCAATATGATCAGAACTGGCGATAGATAAATGCCTCAAAACCAATATGTATCAAATGCCTCAAAATTTTAATAACAGCCCGTCTTCAAGGAATTGGTAGAATTTGCGAAAAATGACCAAAATACCCCTGGGACCAAATCTGCAAAACAAAACCCCTTCATAACTTGTTAGTGGTTAGCAAATGTACATATGAGATGCTATGCGAAATGACTGACTAAATATAAGGGTAAAATTTGGGGTATTACACCTGCGATGCAAATGAAAATGCAAGATGCAAAATGCAAACATGTCTATGTATTTCAAGGATATCTCTCCCTTGATTCTAGTTCCACAAATAATAACAGAATAATAGAGATAAATGGAAGGATCAAAAGTTTCTCTCGTAACATGAGAATAAAAGTCAGTGTACACAAACCACCAAGAGGAAATACAACTGCATACAAGCCTACGACCCCATCCAACAAGTCTGGTGATGGTCAAGATATAAGAAAAGAAAAGACTACTGAGATACAACATCAGACAACTTTCTTCAACCATTGTAGTTTTTATACCATTTATGGGCTTCTTCTAGCAACTTCTTGGTGTTTGGATGCTCCGGTCTCGCAATCAGTTCCTGGATGAGGGAATCTCTTCTGCAAATAAAATCCTTCAAACCTTGAACATATTCCTCCCAAGCATTCTCACTGAAGACGTCTTCAAGCTTTGGTTTCTTCAATTCATCTATCACCTTGAGTTCTTCCAATGCTGACAAAGTTTCTCCCATCCTTTGTTCACTCGTACATCTACGAGATGCCTCTACTGACACCTCTATATCTCTCTCTTTAGCCCTGAATTGTGTCTTCAATTTGTCAATCTACTTGTGAAGTTCATACTCTCTTTCTTTGTTGGTAGTTACCGTAGCGTTCCACTGATCATTGAACTTAGATATCTCTAGATAAGCTTTATCTAGTTCCTTCTTTTTATGCTTTAGGATGCTATCAATACTTTTTAGATCTTGGCCAACTCGTTCCTGCACCCGAATCTCTTCAGCTAACTCTTTCTCTCTTTTAGACAAGATTTATGTCTTCACTTTAGCCAAGTAAATAGCTTTGTCCTTGTCATGCTTCAACTGGTTGATCTCCTTTTTCATCTCTTCGCTTTCTTTGCGCAAATCTTCCTTCTCTGCCCAAAGCTTGTTGTACTTCAGGATATCAACCATTGTAGGCTCTTCAATCATCAAAGGGTACAAGGGTTCTTCAACAGAAAAAGGCAACAATGCCTTCTCAACCCTCTTTTAGATCCACTCTTTGTAAGGGTCATGAGCTCTGCAATCACCCTTACCCAAAGAGAGTTTCCCTCTTTTATGAACCTTTTCCCATGCTTCCACCACTTTGGCCAGAATATCATGATTAGCTACTCCGGTGATTTACAAAGATTCCTGCACTTCCTCATCCTTCGGGGGTCCTCTCAAAGCACACCCAAATTGCCTGACAGCAAGAGAATGGTTATAATTAATTCCCCATTTTCTTCCTATTAACGACACATTGGGAAAGCTACCATAACTAAATATAATCTCTACACCGAGCAGATCTCTATTGAACCAAACAATGTATTTAGCTGTCAAACCCATAAGTCTCCTAGACCATTTAGATGTAATCCTTGTATCAACAAAAGCTCTGACACGAGGAAGGTCATCTATGAACCACTTGTGGAAAAGCGGTGTACAATAAGAAACAATTTTCCCTCTCCTCTTTTCGTTCTTATAGTATACTGAATGGTATAAGTCTCCTAGGAGAGTGGGTACAGGGTTTTTAGAGACGAAGATATGGAAAGCGTCCATGTCAATGAAATCTGGTATGTTGGGAAATAATATGATACCATATATGCATAGAGCCAGAATAGCACTGAAAACTACCCATCACCCCTCCTTGGCATATTTATGGGCTTTACCCACCAAGAAAGATATGGTAAAGCCATAAGCTCCATTTCTGCAGACTACGTCATCCACCAACTCAGATTTGCTCAAATAAAGAGTATCGGTCAACTTCTCAAGATCAGGCTCTTCCTTGGAGTGAAAGATTGGTACTTCATCTAGGACTGGAACTCCCAGCAGAAAAGCAAATTCCTCTAAAGTGGGAACCAAGACATAATCCGGAAAAGTGAAGTAGTATAGTGAAAGGTCACAAAACTTTAGTAAAGCATGGATGACTCATTGCTCGTAGTTTGTGACTTTACAGATGAGACTTAGAATCCTCCCATAATCCTTTCTAAAATATTCTAGAACGCTAGGATCAACCATAGAAATCATACCAAATAAAGGTCCCAACTCCGGTAATGGAAATTTATATATGATGGTCTTCTTCATTTCAACCTCCATCTCAATAGTAGATCAGATCACTAGAATCAAAGGAAAGACGAGAACCTAAGAACACATACACATGCAATGTTAATATGCAGGATGATTATACAAATGCAGATAAGGGGATCAAGGTATCCAATGCTGTTATGTTGTCGACTAAATATAACCAGAGCTTCGCTCTAATAAGAAAAACCATAAATCCAAAACTCTAATAGAAAACCATAGTATCCAAGGTCAAAGGTCCGCTCTGACAAGAAAACCAGAAAACCGGGTTGGTTGGAGGTCAAAGTTTCCTGCAAAACCTATCCCTCTCATAGGTAAGTTCTAGTCTTGAAAGGTACGACATCCTAGGAAGGTCGTCGGCATCACATAATCTCAGGTCGAGAAACAATGATACGCTCACCATTTCTGGTTTGGCATCATAGTCAATCAAGGAGGTCTCAACTGACTTCCCAATGAACGGTCTCTAGAGTCGTGAGCTTTTATATCCAACACCCTTTCAACTGTCCAAGATGCACATGATAAGATATCTTCAAAGAAAACCTCGTCTGGACGCGAATTTCGGGTAGACTCTTACGTGTCAAGATGCCATACAAGTCCACACTACTCTCCACATAATCCTATGTGTATACTCAAGACTGGGTATTGGGCTTATCTCTCATTGAACAACCCACCTAACAACACAACAACATTATATGATAATAATGATAAAGTGCCGAAAGTAAAATGCAAATGCAATAATGTACAATAGTAAATATACACAAAAAACGTCCATATGCATAAAAATAACACCCGATGACATAAAACAGACAAGCGCTAGGATTGACTTGTATAGGGAACCAGAGTCGCCAGCTGTCGCAACTGCAAAAAGGGCCGGCGGAAACAAATAGAAGAGTCACCACCGAACGTTATTTATCCTAAAGAGAGGGAAAGGAAACGATCAAAGAAAACCTGAAGAACGGGAAAAGACAAGGTCATCGCAACCAAATCTTAGGTTCGAGAGTTGGTTATACAAGGGGAAGGTATGAGCACCCCTCACATCCTTTGTACTCAACGGGATCCATACTTGTTGTCTAATCAAAAGGTGTGTTATCTAAAAGCTACTGCTAAACGGGGGAGGGAAGAGAAAAAAGAGACTCGATAGAACATCGTCGCCATATGCCTACGTATTTCCTCATGCAATGGGAAAGTCAGAGTCAACGTAGTTTGGAAACTACGGGTGATGGGGGAAGGTTGCTCGCCAAGACATCGTCGTCTTGTGCCTATGTATCCTCATCTTGTATGAGAAATTAGAGCAAACGTAGTTCGGGAAAATAGGAAACCAATGGTCGGTTAAGTGTTTTTTATGAGCGATGTTAAGTTCCCATTCCAGCAATTAGGGTCGACGCCTGTTTGCGATAGAACGGAAAAGTAACGTACTCTTGTCTGAAAACGATTTTGAAACACAAATCCCGAAGTATAAAAAGGTTTGAATTTTATTTTTAAGTTTTAGTGAAGTGAATTGAATTTGTTTGAGATTCACGTTGCACTAAAGACAATGATATGGGAGCGAATACGTCACATATCATCCAAGAGGCATATACTAAACACTCTAGACAAGTGAGGAGAAACCCCCAACTCATCATTTCCCATATGCTTAAGGTTCATGGTGCACAATGTTCATCGTCTTTATTAAGTATTTTGAAAGTGTTTTTAGATAAGAAAAGAGACACACGAAAGATCTAAGGGAAACTCGGTCCTAACGTTGTCATGCAAAGTGGTCCTAAGGTCGGGATGCGAAAGGAGATTCTATCCTAATATTAGCATACAAAAGATGGACCTAAGGTCTAGGTAAAAAGGGACTAGTCTACTTGTTATCATGCATGGATTGCACTCCTGATGTCTATCCTACTCCAAATTTAATCGAAAATTAAATTGGAATAAGAATCCTAAGGGAACATGTAAAGGCAAGGCCAAAAAGCAAGAAAACAAAGCAAAAATAGCAGCTACAATAACGCTTCCTGCACAAAACAATAATTGAATCTAGCAAGGCAGCATAACAACATTTAACAGCTACTAATTCAACACAAAAGTAGGTGTAAAAGGCAGGCAGGCAGCAAGCAAGCAAAGATAACATGCAAAATTTAGGATAAGACAACTGTGAAAGCAGGGGCAACAAACATGTTTCAATGCAATTAACATGAGCAAATACCAATCATACAAACAACATACTTCAATCTTTTCAAACAAACTAAAAACGAAATAAGATCCCAATACTAACAACAACAAACCAACACAAAGTAATAGTTATCATTTATTGTAATAATTGTTTTGGTTGCATTACAACAGTAATACACTTTTTATCAGTGGCAGAGTATTAATAAATTCTAACCAATGTCTAATCTAGCATTATCAGATATGTAAACCAACCATAAAATAAGGCCCAATTGACTGTGAACTAGTAGTGATAATAGAGTAAAAAACAATTATTGAATAATTATACATATCATTGCATTCATGTGCTGATAAATAAGGATCCCATTCATCCTTGGGTTGTCTCTAGTCTTCAACAAACGAGTTCTCCGAGTTAACCTTTTTTGTCTAGAATAACCAAATTTAATCATTAGAGTTACATATATATAATCATTCGAGTATATAATATGCATGAAATTAAATGTTAGAAAAGAATAGAATAGAATAATTACTAGTTAAATTTTGTTAATACCTCTAAATTAAGAAGTGTGTCACTGAGTAGTAATTGTTTCTACTTAAAGGCAAAAATCTATGCATGTAATTGTAATAACTCTTCTCTCGTGATATCTTCACATTCTCGAATTGAAACCTCATTCACACCCTCTTGCACTAATAATAATAAAACATAAATAACAACAGTAGCAACAGAAACAGAAATTTAAATATTATAAAAATTAAATGTTAGGGTTTATAAATTACATACCTATGAATGAATAGTGCCTTCCAGAAACTTAGGGTGTCAGATTTGCAATGAGGGGTTTGATTTCTCGGCAGTGAAGAGTATGATTTCTGGATTTTATGTGAAGGATTCGAGTTTGATGAAAGGGTTTCTGGGTTCGCGAGAAGAGTTTAACAAAGGGGTTCATTTGTTGAATGAAAGGTTTGTTGTGAAGAAGAAGGGTTTGTAGTCAGAGAAGGGTTTGAAGTGAAGATTGAATTTGCAGTGAAGAGAAGAAGAATTTACAACGAAGTCGCGTGAAGAAGAGATTGAGAAGAAGAAAAAGGGTTTGCATTTTTAGGAATATGGTTTATGAGTTTAATTTTTTTTCTGATCTTAATTTTTATGAAGGGTATTCTTTTGGATTCCCATAGAGTACACATTAAAATTTAATTTGTTAAAATTAAATAAAAATTCTTAGGTCAGGTGGACAATACTTTCTTAAGTCAGTTAGTGAACACAGGCGACTTAAAAAATTTAATATGAATTATATCTTTTTTTTTATAATTTTTTTAAGTCGGTTCTAAATGTAATTGACATAACAATGTTACAAATATTTACGAAATTGCCACCGCATCACTTCTTGAGTCAGGTGGCAGGTGAACTGACTTAACAATCTCTACTATAAAGATATTTTTGTACTAGTGAGAAGAGGATGCAAAAGGTGTATGAAGAAGTGAGGACGGTGAACTAAAAATGAAGGACGGTGGAAGACCAGTGTGAGAGGAAGAAATTGGGTTTCCTGAGCGTGAAATAGATGAGTTTGAAATGTTAAAACTCACACACACACACACACACATATATATATATATATATATATATATATATATATATATATATATATATATATATATATATATATATATATATATATATATATATATATATATATATATATATATATATATATATATATATATATATATATATATATATATATATATATATATAAACATTGTTACCAAAATTAATTTTAATAAAAGTTACCTATTTATATAATAAAACAAAAAATATTTTACTATTATTTTAGACAAAAATATTAAGCTACATTGTCATGAAAATTATAATAATTATAATAATTATTTATTAAATTAATTAATAAAATTGAAAAGGTTAGAAAATAAAAATGAAAGAAAAAAGTGGAAAATTAAAGGAATAAAAAAAATAGTGATTATGATTGGCTAAAGTAATTGCGACAGTTCGCCTTAACTGTCGCGAGTGTGGAAAGAGGGCGGTTCTTTGATAACTGTCGCATTATTTTATACAACATGCCTAAAAAATTTGCGACGGTTGGCTCAAACCGTCGTGAGAACTGTTGTAGTCCAGGAATAAGGACAGTTTTTTGATAACTGTCGCAAAAAATCTATGACAGTTGACCCTAACTGTCGTGACAACCGTCGCAATCCAGGAATAAGGACGGTTTTGTGATAACTGTCGCAACTCAAGTGTCATAAATCTCCTTTTTTCTTGTAGTGACAATTGTTCAACATGATTGCATCATCACGAATTAACAAGAATAACATGTTTTGTTCATCAATTACACCATTCAATTGATCATGCGACAAGTGGAATCTGAAGCAAATATAAACACACATCACAAGTCCAGTAAGATAATCATCAACAATTAATCATTAACATGATACAAGAAAACAAGGCATATGATCATCACATCAATCAAGCAACATAAACATGTTAAGCATTCAAACAGGAACCAAAAGTCACGCGTCGAAGAATCCAAATCAAACAATCAAGCACGATGAAATAGGTCAAAAATAGTCCACACAAATGCATCATATCAATTCATGAAGGTTAGAGGTGAAAAGGAACTCAAACAAGCAAGAAAATGCAAGAAAAATGCAATATGTCTCAGTGGTAATCGATTATCCCTTTGAAAAATGGCCAAAAAGGTGAAAAATATGCAGGGCAATTGGTTACCTGATAGTGGTAATCGATTACCACTGAGACAGAGTGTTGCAGTGAGAATAGGATATCAAATTATTAATTAATTTGAATCACAATCTTTGATTCACAACCGATCTTTGATTTATCCGAAGGAAAATGTCAAATGAAGGAAAACCTATTTTTGCATCGTAACCAATGCAGGGAGAGATCTAGGTAAGGGGTTGGTTAGCTTAGGGAAGGTATTAACACCCTAAACTTATGTAGTACTCTACATGAACCTTTTGTTTAAATTTACTATTTTGCTTTAATCATTTGCTTGCGGGTATATACTGAGCTAAGGGTTAAGAGTGACTGAAAGACCTAAGGGTTAGTCCTAAGTTTACTCGCCAAAATTCGCATCTTGTGCCTATGTATCCGAGGTAGGGGATGGAATCAGAGTAATCGTAGTTCCCCTCGAAAGGGAGGTTAGAAACTTCTTGATTGTGGTCAAGGTTTCAAGGGGAGTAAGTGTTCCTAAGAAAGCGCTTACGTGGAGTGCGGTGACTCCTATTTCTACGTTGAAAATAATTGAATTGAAATTAGGGTAAACTAAGTGTTCCACGCCGGAAAACCCTAAAACGGAGTACGACGGCTCCTTGACCTAATGCTAGAGTAAATGGTATTTTCGTCCACGGCGGGACACCTAGACTATTAGGGTTTTGAAACATTCAAAGGGTAAGACTATTGACTCGGCAGTCAAACTGTTAAACCTAATCCTTCGGAAGAGTTTAACGGTAAATAATGTCATGCAAAATTAAATAAAATGGCGGTATGAAAATATGGTAAAGTGCGAAAACAATACACATGCACAACGACAATATACCCGCATAAGTTACAACCCAAAAATGAAAATAAAAGGCGACAAGTAAGGGAAGTGCAAGGCGACGATCACTCGCATAAATTACAACCTAAAAATAAGAATGCGAATAAAAAATAAGAAATTTATAATTGTACAATAGAGAAACAGCAAGAAACGACATAAGCGTCAGAATTAACGGGACAAATTTGCAATTTAGTCGACGGTTCAATTTGAAACCGAAATTGAAAATGCTTGGAGCCCTGGTTAATCATGCTTTAAGGAAAAGTTAGGATTAAATGTCTTTAGAAAAAATGTTTATTATTAATAATTTTAATGTTAATTTATTTAAAATAAATTTAATTTTAAAAGAAAGTTAGCAATTGTAATTAAAATATTAATTTTTAACTTATAAAGTTAAATCCCTTGATTAAGAGATTAAATTTCAAAATAAGTCTTAAATTAAATTTAATTAAGTCTAATTTCAAGTTTTTGTTAAAAGAGAGATTTTAAATTAAGTTTTAATGGAAAAAAAGTTTTAAGTCATGTTTGAAAAGTAGTTAATTATAATTTTTTAATTTTAATGTTTTAATTAAAAAGGGTTTCAATTTTAAAATATTTTAATTACAAAAGTGGTTTTAATTTTAAAATATGTTTTTGATTTTAAAAAATATTTTTATTTTTATGTTTTATCAACCTAATTAATTAAATTATAAAATTAAAATGGTTTTAACAAATGTAATTAAATTGTAACATTATAAATTAAAAATGATAATGAATAAAAAAAGGCAAATAAATTAGGGGAGGGGCGGATATATTGCTGCATTTCATTAGGGTTTGACAAAACCCTTTCTCTTCTTCCTCACAGCCGGCGGCGGCGCCATGACTGTCACCATCGAAGCTTTTCCGTTTCCTTTTTCTTCTTGCATGCCTTCTTCTCTCTTTCATTTCTGTTATCTTGAAAACACAACAAAAATTTCCAACATGATGAGTTCTTACCTTTTTCGATGGTCGTGTTTGTGACGGACGACAATGATGTTGACAACTGAGTCTCCGCCGTTGGGATTTTTTGCTCGCCGGTAGAGCTTGACCGGCGTTGAAACTTCAAGGTTTCCGCCGCTGCCTCTGGGGCTTGATCAATGATGGCGGATGCTACGTTCTTGTCCTCTTTGATGTGGTTTTTCGAATCTCCTTTTGGGATTCTTTTATGATGATGATGATGACGCCTCAAGGATTTTTCTGAATCTATTCGCTTGAAGCCCCCCCTTTCTTCTTCTGACCCCTCGTCTTTATATTGTTCTTGTATGCGTTATGTTGAGGAGTTTTCGGATTCCCTGGGCCTCGTTATTTCACTATTTTTGCTGCATTTTCTCAAGGATTCTTGATGATCCGTGTTGACTGAGATATTTTTGCGGATTTGGCTTGTTTGGAAACTGTTTTTTCCTGCAGTTTGTTATGGTGGTCGCCTTGTTGTTGCTGGACTTATTTGTTTGACTTGTTGATGATTCTGGAAGTTTGTTTTGATGGTTCTTTTAGGTTTTGTGATTTTGCGAAAAAAGTGGTTTGCTTGAATGTTGGAGATTTTTCCAGAAAGTTGAGTTTGATCCGTTGCGTTTGATCCGTTGGCTTCAAGGATGCTTGTGAAATTCTGTTAATGCCTTGTTTGGCTAGATAGAAAAAAATCACTTTTTTGGAATAAGCACTTTTTCAAATAATCACATTTCGAATAATCATTTTTCTCCTTCTCTCGAAACAGAATAGATATTACCGAATTTATCGGGGTTGAGAATAAGTCGGGAGTTGGCTTCGACTTCGTCGTTACCCTTCCGACACACCCGATGATGAGCATTTTTTGAGGGTACCGGATCAAAATAAACTCTAACTCTTAAAATTTCTTATTTGTTGCTTACTTGCAGGTTCGAAGAATTCGAAAGTCGGAACATGAAGATCGGATTCAAAGTCAATTTTAGGACAATTTAGAAAATTAGCACTTAGGAACAAATGTAATTTTAATTTGTAATTTTTCCTCATTTTGGATATTGTAACAAAAATAATAGAATCAATAATAATTCTATTTTTTCTATTAATTTGAATTTCTCGTACCAATCCTCTGATTAATCCCAGTCTCGATTAAAATCTCTAAACCTCTTAATAATTCCGACGAATAACCTTATCCGACTTAATTAGATTAAATTCAAACATGCAATCCCTCCGATTAAGTTCAAACCAAATAAATCCACTTAACTGAATTCAACTAATTAAATTCCTCCAACTTAATTCATACAAATCAATTCGTCCAAATAAACCAGCCTGACCAACTTCACTTGGTTAAAACTCGACCAATTGAATTCGTCATATAAACTCAATGAATTAGTTCATACCTGATAATACAATCAAATAAGCAGTGAAATGTCCGTTAAACGGTAGAACGAACTGTCTTTTGTATTAAAATTCAAAACGCATCTTGACTGCTTTAACTCGGCAACCTGAATCAGCCCAACTAACAGTTATGACCCAAAACCAACAGATATCCCTTATAAATTCAAGTCGCCTCAAAATTCCACTGTTCCTTTAAAACCCGACCGTTGACCAGTAGAAAACAGGAAAACGTGCATCTGTCAGAATAAATCCCGCAAAGCAACTTCTCGCACCGGTTTGACTCGAATCTACTGATACCTCAACACATTTAGCTCTAGATGGCTTATTACTCAAAAAGCATTTCTGAAACCCGTATGACGACTAAATATCTGCTCTGGAATAACACGAGCTGCGTTGTTAGAAATCTGACGTCAAAACCGCCGTAAAATTCAATCCATCCTCAAATAAGCCACAGAACTCAGAGATGGAAACCCTAATCGCTTGAGGGATTCCTGAGGACGAATCAGCTTCACAATTTGTCAGTAACTGCAAATTCATGACCATTTTTCCCTTCACTAATTAAACTGTGCACAATGTGATTTTTCCTGCAAAACCAACGGACTGAGCCAACTGGTTAGCGGTTATTTACAATGTAATACAAAATGAGGTGAAATGCAAAATGAGCCGACCAATCTAAGGGTCAAAATTTGGGGTATTACACAGAGGCAACAAATCAGCTTCCAAAAGCACTTTTCAGCAGCAAACAACTTATCTGATCATCCAAATGAACAAGTAATCAAGTATGCACGAAAATTAGGTCATGCCACAACAATCAAGCACCAATTATATCAAACAAACAACAAGATCAAAGATCCAATCAAAGCAAATGGATCAAAATGCAACAACATCCAAAGATTTACATTGTATCATGCAAGATTAAGCAATATCAAAGCTAGATCTGAAAATTACTAACCAACAAAGCTAGAATTGCTTTTGTAAGTGTTGTTAAGCTGCAATTAATAGATCCAAGTAAGAAATCCAAGGATCTATGAAGCTTGAGCAAGAAAACTTGAAGATCCAAACAAGAATCCACAAATAAGCAAAAACTCTTCCAAAAGTGATTCCAACAACTTAATTCAAGATCCAAATAAACTGTAGAACCAAAATTGAACCAAGGATGAAGATGCAATGAAGGTTTAGCTCAAGGATTCACAAATTGCAATGCATAATTTGCGAAGCTTTTTGGTTATGGAGCTTTGGTGGAAGGTTGAAGAATGGGAGAAAAGTTGAGAGAATTTGAGAGCAAATTCTGAAATTGAGATGAAAAATGAGAGTGAATGAGTGTGGTTTGGAGTAAATTTGATTAAATAACTTCTAGGTTAGGAATCAAAATGTGGTTTGGAGTATGGGTTAGTGTTTGGAGTGGAAATTAGAAGTGGAATTAGGAATGAAGTGTTTGAAATTTGGAGGGAAATGGTGAAAATGAATCAATTCTAGATCCTTCCATGTGAGATCAAGGGTTGAAAATGATTGGAAATTCTGCAGTGCTGAAAATTCAAATATTTTTGCAAACTGCGCCTGAGGTAATCGATTTCCCATATGTGGCAACTGATTACCACATTCAAAAATTGCCAATTTTGGCGCCATGTGGAGGGAAACTTGCGTAATCACCTGTTGCCATCTGTTCTGATCCCCATTAAGTCTCTCAAACTCGCCTTTGAATATTATAATTGTGAAAATGCCTGAGATAGCTTGTACATTGTCTCCTGTGCTGAAAATAACCTGTTAAATAAAAATAAAATCGGGCATTCTGTTACTGGACAAAATAAATGTCGACGCCTTTGACGCTCGCTGTTTAAACTCTTGCAATAAAAGGAAACCTCGAGCAAAAGTACCTTGATCCCTATCTCGAGAACCAATTCTATGGTATGCAGAAATGAAAAATGTAGAGAAACATAAGCCAGTAAATCAAGAAACAGTGAGGAAAATTTTTGGGTGCTACATTGAGAAATACCCATCTCAGACAATAGAATACTCTTGGACGACATGGTTCTCAATTGGGATTCGCACAAGTTGAGGTTGAGTAGGATCATTTACTTCAGGTGAAATGACATTCTCAGTAACCGCAGTTTGCTGAATGTTGTCCTCTCTTTGTGCTAAAGCTATCATGCCCCTCACTAGTTGGTCCAATTGGTTCTTCATTAAGTCAACATCTCCTCTTAATGCAACATGGCTTTGCTCCAGTGGACCCATGATAATTCAAGAGCTTCTTCGAGTCCGATACGGGTGTCGAGAAATCAACTGCTAGTTATGGACAAAAGGTGGGATGAGTTTTTTGATAAATAATATGCATGCAGGCTGATAAAATGCAAATGCATGATTTTTTGTATATTAAAAAATGCAATACAATGCATATATGGTTAAGATCTGGGGTATCATGAGTATCACAGAACACCCTAGATGTAGGTTTTTTTATGATGGATAGTTCTAGCCTTTCTACCTATTAACAACTCACAAGATAGTTTCTAGATTAACAGATAAGGTTCCCAGAGTCATGAACCTTAATTGTATAAATGTCCTACAATATGTTGGATGTTTTAATATGAGAGTGATGAAAAGATCTATTCTGGGCGGGGTCTCCGTTTTCGGCACAAAAGGAGTGGTCCTTGGGTACTAAAACTATGCAACCACCAAAATAATAACTGGTTCTAAGATGGGTCCTAGAATCATGGACCCTTCATGAATCAATGTTATGCGACAAACTATCCATCTTATAAAGAAATCTACGAAAAGGTCTACTTTATGGAGAGTCATCATGTTAGGCACACAAGGAGTGGTCCTTAGGGACTAACACTAAACAACTACCATTATAACATATATTTTCTCTCTTCTTTTTCCAAAGCTCAAGTGTAGAGCTTTACTCAAGATATCATCCTAAATCTCACATATATGCATGATAATGAACATATAAAAAGAGAAAGCGTAAAGAAAACAAATAAGCAGACAAGCATAAAGGAAAAAATTAAGAAAAACCAACATTTATCGCAAATTTAACTAAATTAGGCTTGACTCTCCTTTGTAGAAGCATGTCCCCAGCTGATTCGCTAGTTGTCGCATCTCGAAAAATACAATTCTTTGCAAAGCGTTATTGCACGCTTTTCAAAAAATGATTCAAATAGAGTCGCCACAAAATTTTATTTATTCCAAAGAAGGAAAGGAAAAATATCAATAAAACCCTTAAAAGAAAATGAAGATGGTCATCACGACCAAATTCGGGTTCTGAAGTTGATTACGCAAGGGAAAGATGTTAGCACCCCTCACGTCTGTTATACTCAACGGGAACCTTTTAGTTAAACTTGCGATTGAATGTTAGATTATGTTAATTGTTTTCTTAGAATAATAAAAAATGCAAAAGGAAAATAAAAGGGATCACAAAAATGTTTTTTATTAGGTGCTTGACAAGATTGCGAGTCTTGCTCCTACGTATTCTCAGGTACAATGAAGAATTCAAAGTGACATAGTTCTGTGCAAGACAAAAGATATTTTTAGTATTCTTTTGTTATAGTGCTTGATGAGAAGTTGAATCTTCCTCCTACATATCTCCAGGTGCGATGGAGAACTCAAAGCTACGTGATTCTGGGTAGCAAATGAATGTTGGTTGATTGATTTTAATGAACGAATATTTAGGTTGCATTCTAAACGGTTAAACATTGGCTTGTATGCTCACGATGGAGGGTGAAACATTAGTTTGTACATAAGATTTATTTTGAACAAACTTCTTCTTAGGATGATGATGAAAAAAATTATACACGCATTGCTTTTTCTTTATTGGATTAGTCACTTTCCTTGACAAATGTAGTTTTACTAGTACTTGGCTTATCAAATTTTGAATAGCCAAGTCTATTTTTATCATTAGAATATCTTTGTCCACTAAGAACACTTTCCAATATAAATTGTCCTTTTTCATATCTTTTGATAACTCTATTTAATTGGACAATTCTGAAAGAAAGAAAGAAAATTACAGTTATTGTATGTAGAATTATATTTTGTTTTTTAAAATTCTTTTTGCATAGTGTCAATTTTCTCTTCAAGAGATGAAATTTGTTTATTTTGTGTTGATACTGTTTTGTATAAAATTTTACATTTATTGATTAATTATTTTATTGCTTCTTGTGCATCATTATCATAAGAGAGTTTTTCATGAATAATGTGATGCCATCAATGCAAAGTTTACACAGTCTTCACTTTTTGAATTGGATGATGAATTTACATCATTTTCATCCCATGCTATGTAGTCCTTTTTGCATTTTGATTCCTTTCTCCCTTGATGATTACCTTTGTTAGAGAGCTTGGGCAAATCCTCATTCATGTGTCCTTGCTTTCCATATTCAAAGCATGTAAAATTATGGTTTGAAGTAGATGCTTCCTTCTTGAAAAATTTCCCGCTCTTACCAAAACTAAAAGTTTTATCGTTTTGTAGAAATTTACCAAACCTTTTTAGAAGAAAAGTGACATTCTCATCTTCATCTGAAATGCCTTCTTCTAGTTTTTCCTTTGAATCAACTTTTAAAGCAATAATCTTGTGTTTCTTCTCTTTAGTCTCATGATTTTCTAGTCTTCCATGTTCAATCTCATACTCTTAAAGTTTTTTGAACAATGATGCGGACGTCATTTTGGATAGGCTCTTATTTTTAGATATCACTATCACTTTCGATTGCCATGCTCCGGTTAAATATTTAAGAATTATAAGATTAATTTCATCATTAGAAAAAGTCTTACCAAGCACCGTTAAGTGGTTTACCAAGTGTGATAATCTTTTCTACATGTCAATAATTGATGCATCAGGATGCATCATAAACATTTCATAATCTTTAGATAATGAGTTCAATTTTGACCTTTTTACTTCCATGGTTCCTTCATGAGTGAATTCTAATGTATCCCACATTTCCTTTGTTGTTTTGCAATAAGAGGCAAGAATTAATCTATGCTTAGGGCTACTTGAATCAAATTCTTCGCTTTTTTGTCATAGAGAACTTTTTTCTTATCATCTTCACCCCACAAAATTTTGATCTAGGATATACCAATGTCATTGACAACACTTGTGGTTATATGAAAGCAAATGTGATCATGATGATAAGAGAAAGGATGTAAGTGACATTGTATATGTCACTAAGAAGGATATTGTGATGGTGAATAAGGAAGTTGCTACCATGCTAATGAATAGGATGTAAGTGACACTGCAGGTGTCACTAACAAGGTTGTGACAAATAAGAAAAAGCAAACTTCTAAGAATTTTTTTTTATTTTGTGACTAAGAAAAAGAAGAAGTCTATAGAGAAAAAGAAGAAAATTGCTACCAAGAAAAACACAGCTGCTCAAAAGAAGAACATAACAGTTAAAAGAAAGAAAACCCATAAGTACCCTAAGAAGTATATAGTTGAAAACAAGGTTTATGATATCTTAGAAGAAATCATGGAGGACCCTGCTGCAAAGAGAATGAAGAAGGTTGTTGGTGAAAAGAAACTACCTCAAAACATTCATGTCGTTCCTTTGGATAATCTCTTATTTCACTTCAAAGAAAGTGCTGCCAAATACAAACATGTGTTCCATATAAGAATAACTCACAAAGGAGAATTTTCTATGGATTCTAAGAAGTGAAACAAGATCATGGAAGTGCTCAGTAATGCTTAAATCCTGAAAATAATGATGAATATTGGTCCCTTTTATCCGAAGCTTGTAAAGGAATTTATTGTGAACCTACCTAAAGAGTTTAATGATATTAGAAGCAGAAAATATAGGAAGGTACATCTGTGATGCCATTGATTTGGGTTCTCGCCTACAATCATCAATGACTATCCTGGAAGAGGGATGCTAATTATTGTTGACCGTGTCTCATTGCTAAAGACCATTTCAAAAGAAACCATTGGAAATCTTCATAATGATTGGACATCTAAAGGCTTGCTGGTTGCTTTGAAAATCAATATAAAATATGCAATTCTTCAGAATCTTATATCAGATGTTGAGAAAGATGATATGACATTGGGTTAAGATGAAAACATGGCAAGCATCAACAAAGATGATGGCGTCGAGTATGAAATTGTCACAGATAACAATTCTTCAGCTTCTTCTCAGTAATATCTTTGTTGGTTAATGTGATTGTTGGTTGTTTTTATGTTTTCTTTTGTTGGATTCTCAAATTTGTTTTGTTGAAGATGTATCTCATGGTTCTACGTATAAATTATAATCTAACAGGGGGTAAAATAGATTTTTTTTTGGTAATTTAAACTTTTTCATGATTTTAAGTGATGACACTTATGTCTTTATTTTTCTAAAACTGTTGAGATGATAAAGTGCAGAAATATAAATGCAGAAAAAAATAAAGAACACAATGATATATCACGGATCTTCTTTTCAAACAAGAGTGTTCCAGTCTCCTTACACTCCATGAGAGATTTCACTATGTTAGAAACCGTTACATTCTACCACTAAGACTCTCTTAACTTTCTAAAACAATCAAGAACGAAAATCACCTTCTAATTTTACAACCCATAAGAGAAAACACACCATTTTCTATTGGATAAAAATGATCACTAACACTTTATGATCAAAAGATAATTTGAAATAAATATTTGAAGTAAGTTGCTTCCCTTGAATCAATGTCTATACAAAGTTTGATTTTCTCTTCTAGTAAACAAATCAAATATGATACAATGAGATTGCTTAGAAACTTTAATAAGTGATATGAACGAATAAAGAAAAAGTTTCAAATCTGAAAGTTTTGAATTGCTAGTAAAATTTGAAATTGAAAGAGGTGAATTGATACATGAAAAATTATGGTTTATATATTGTTTAAGATACCTCACAAAGCAATGGCAATGCTTAAAAAGTATTCAGGGTTCAATAGGTAATGATTATGAAAAAGTATGGTGAATCAACGGAATGAAAAGTAATGTAAAAATTCATAATTTTTCAAAAATTTTACAGGTGTAATCAGTTGAATAAATATGTCAAATGGTTACACTCTTTGTAACATTAAAAAATTTGCAAAACTGAACTGGTGTAATCTGTTAGTTTATTTGTGTAACTGGTTACACTATGTTGAAATTAAAAAAAAAGTCATAACCAAAATGAAATTGGTTGGCTTATTATCTTAACCAATTACATTAGTGGAAAAATTTATTTTTTCATTTTGAAAAGTCATGAATTGAAAGTGTATACAAAAGGAATGTTTGGAAAACTTAAAAACATTTGAGATAAAGTTTTTCTGAGCATCTAATTATAAACAACAAATGAATTGTTATTTGAAGTACCTTGACTTCTTGAACACATTACCTTTTTTGATAATGACTTTGTTTTCATAAAAATTAACACTCCAAATAAGTTTGTCTTCACTCTGATATGGCGGAATAGTATGTTCTTTGTTGACTTTTATGTTCATGTACGGCTGAATATTTTCTCTATTTTGTATGCCTATATGTGGTTGTCAATGGTCTCATTGTAAGAGCAAGAATTGTCTTTACATATTATCTCTATGTTTTGATGATAACAATTAAGTATTTGTGAAAGAACCATTTTATGTTCTAATGTTTGTTGTGTGCAGATCGTTAAATAAAGATATCAGATCAAACAAACAATATCAAGAAGTGCATTAAATACAATATGGAGTTACTTTGTGTGACGTGACATAAAGCGCTTATTAAAGAAGCAAGTTTTCCTCTGTATCTGTTCACGATTAGAAAGTTCCAGGGATGTTGTATATTGCAGTTGCAATGCTCCTGTGGATTCTACTCTGAGAAGTGCATCTGATCTAAAAGCAATCAAAGCGTATTGAAGAAGCTAGTATGGCTTTGTATCTGATCACAATCAGAAAGATCCAAAGATGTTGTATATTGCAGTTGCAATGCTCTTGTGGATTTTGCTCTGAGAAGTGTATCTGATCTGGAAGCTATCAACGCATCTGAGATATAATCCTCTGAAGAACCAAGCTCTGAAGACTCTGATGACTTGAAGCTCTGAAGGCTGAATGCTCTGAAGACCAAGTGCAGAAAGACTCTGAAGACTTAAGGATTCTGAAGATCAAGACTCTGATGACTCTGAAGATATAATCCTCTGAAGAACTACGCGCTGAAGACTCTGATGACTTGAAGCTCTGAAGGCTGAAGGCTCTGAAGACCAAGTGCAGAAAGACTCTGAAGACTAGATTCTGAAGTTGAAGATTATGTAGCTTCACCTAGATAAAGACGTGTTAATCAGATAATTTGTTGATATCAACTCTGATAAACAAGGTGCCGAAGTCAGAATCTGATGTTATTACGCTATCATACCAAAGTAGTTTCTGAACTACTCATCTGATACATCATCAGAAGAAACAAAGCCAGAAGCCGATTTGTCCAAGTTGATAAATGAAGATCAAATCATTGGTGGATAAAAGCTGTCTCCCACAATGATATATTAAAGTTGCAAGAAAAGGAAAAGAAAGTGATGTCAGTACTATACAACACGTGAGTATTCTATCTGTTGGGAAATCACCGTTGGAATATTTGAATGGACATCTATACCCTCACAACATCTATTTTGAATGCACTATAAAAGAAGAACATTTGATTCATTCAAATGTTAGCTCATTACAAATCAAGCCAGCTTTTTGCAAAGCAATGATGCTGACGAGTGAAGTTAGCAACATAGTTGATTAACAAGAAAAGCTTTATGCTAAGAAGCCGCAATGCTCACATAAGAAAGCTTTTAAGAAATATGGAAACTACTGTTTTAATAATCTCATAGAGATTTATCTTTAGATTAGTTTCTATATTAGGAAGCAAGGAGTTGTTGCTCAATACTTGCTATGTACTTAATTAGGAGTAATCTGCTTGATAAGAAGCACTCATGTAATCTCCGACAATACAAATTCAATTTTGAATTAATGATTCCTCAAGTGATCTTGTGAATATCAGAATACTTGATATGACAAGTGACAGTAGTCATTTGTGGAAACTAATAAGAGATCTTATATGATCGGATTCTATTAGGTATCAATGAACGTTATATCCCTAAGGGATCCCTGAACGTGTCATTGTCTATTTGTTAGTCACCTGCAGTTAGCTTGTGCAACTGTAATCAGTTTGGTTATAGTGTATTAAGTCCTTGCTTGAGTGAGGCAAAATCACCTTGGAAGGGTGGACTGGAGTAGCTTGAGAGTTGCTCAAGTGAACAAGGATATATCATGTGTTCTTTACTTGTGTTATACTTTATTATATATGCTTCCGCAATGCATCTTAAAGAACTCTATAGAAAGCAACAATTAAAGAAACCTAGAAATTTTTTTAATAGAGTGAATACCCAATTCAAACCCTCCCTTTCTTGTGTATTTTTCACACCTTCAGTTGGTATCAGAGCTCGGGTATGTTATTGATGGATGTCAAACACCTAACAGTGTCAGATAAAGATCCAAATGCCGTGTGAAGAAATACTCTTGGTGGTTTTTCACTTCACTTACAGTTTCAGTCTAGTATCGGTTTTTTGATGAAGATGAGTACTGAAATTGTAATCAAATGAGTTATCTTGAGCAAGTCAGTAATTAGTTGAAGTTTGAAGTTTTGAAGTTTTCAACAACAAAGTCTTCTCCACTAGAGCTTGGAAGAAGATTGAAGAATCAGCTGACAAGAGAGATTCATCAAATAAGAAATTTTCTGTTGAATGCTCATCTTGTAATACATTTGGATATACAACGTATTCACTCAAAAATATCAAACCATCAGAAAGCAAGAAATCTTGTTTGCTGAAGATTATTTCTATGTAAGTATGAAATGTTTTCAAGAAACGGATTAGTCCGCTCTTGAATTTCTCATAAAAAGCTCATTGGGAATTATCTTTAGTAAGTAAAGAAATATTGTTAGCTAATGAATTTGACTCATAGGAACTTCAGAATAAAGTCTGCAGAAAAGAACTGGAACAGAGATAGTTCAAATTTTGAAGCAATGATCCTCCTGATTCAAGGCATCAGAATGTTGTTGTCCTTGAGAAGTTTCAAATAAATCTGTAGATGTTTCGTGTAAAAAAGTTCACTAACTCATCATGGATATGATGTAAGATGAACTCTGAGATTTTATTATAAGTAACATGGACAATTAAGTCCTGTTAACTTGAGATTTTATCTCAGTTAAACAAACTATAATTGGTCAGATGGTATCGGACATTCTTTCTCAGAAGTTCATAATGATTGGATCCTGAAGTCAAGCTGTTCAGAAAGATACAATGACAGAAGTCATTCAATCTATTTTTAAAAAGGGATTTAAGTCACTGGTGTTGTTCATAATGAATAAGTCAGTTGACATTCTTTCCAGAAGCAAATGTACTGTCAACTCTGGTTGAAATAACTCTGTACGAGTTAGCTCAACATTGTAAGAACAGAATTGTCATTTAGACTGTGCCATATGATGCATCTAAGTTTGAGGATAATTGTATCTAGACTGGATCTGCATTTGTTTCAATCAAACAAAATCAGAAGATGAAGCCTGCTGGAAGTTAGATGTTCTAAATCATGAAGATCAGAATATCTGTGCTCTGAGGATGTCTCTCAGAAATCAGAAGGATGATATGTTGATGAATATACTGCAGAGCGCAACCAAAGGATATGAGATCAGCTCAGAAGAGAAATTTAGAAGATCCTACTTCAGATGTTGTTACTGGCTCTTCTCACAAGAACAAGATCCTTCCTCATATCTTCAAGGCTAGTCAGCAAGAAGGTTTTGACTACACAGAGACATATTCTTCTATGGCAAGGTTAGAATCCATACTCTTGTTAATTTCCTTTGTTGCTCAGAATAACATCTATCTATATCAGATAAATATTAAAAATACTTTTTAAATGGTTTAATTGAAGAAGAAGTATGTGTTCATCAACCTTCTGGTTTTTTAAAAAATGAAAGATTTCCAGAACACGTTCTCTAAATTAAAGAAATCATTCTATAGCCTAAAACAAGCTCTCAGAGCTTGGTGTGTAAGGCTGAGTAATTTTCTTATGGAAAATAATTTTATCAGAGGAAAGATTGATAACACTCACTTTCATAAATCAATTAAGAAAGATATTTTAATCTGTCAGATTTATGTAGATGATATTATGTTTGGAACAACATATATTACACTTGGAAAGGAGTTTGCTCAGTGTATGTAGGCAGAAGCTGAAATAAGCATGATGGGAAAGCTAAGATACTTTCAGAGCATTCAAGTCATTCAGACTCCAGAAGGCATCTATATACATCAGATGAAGTATGTGAAGGAGATTTTGAAGAAGTTTAACATTACAGAGACTACAGAATGATCTGAACGTTAAGCCACAACACTTCAGAAGATTCTGAGTGTTTTACAAGAAGCGAGGCTATAGAGGATTCTGAGGAAGCAACATTTCAGAAAACTCTTAGCGAAGAGTATAAAGCAATGTTTCAGAAGACTCTGAGTGCACTTATCTCAAAGGCTACAACTGCAGAGGCTCTGAGAATCAGATTATGCATGGCTCTAAAATGTCAGCATCAAAGCTTACATCTGGGCAATAAGGACATCTGAAGAACGAAGATCTGCTCTGATCTGAAGCGTTCCTCTGGATGAACAGTTTACTGAAACATTCGCTAGAGCTAAGCTGCATAGATCTGAAGCTTACTCTGGAACTTCTTCAAAAGATCTGAAGATTACTCTGATAAGGGGAGAAATAGAACTTCATCAGAGGATCTGAAGCTTACTCTGATAAGAAGAAGATGAAACTTCATCACAGGATCTGATGCAAGGAAACATTTCCATATTTGTTCTCTCAATAGATGCTGATCAAGATAAGTAGAATTTCAACTTCACAGTCAGAAGAATCTATTCTGGAAATCAATGAAATCTAGTATATGAACCATATCAATATCAAACCCTCTGAAGAAACACTTATAGGCTTGATGTCGTTGATTGAGCTATCATCTGTTGATGAAGATCTTCTGGGAAGACTGAATGTCGATGATAAGAAGGACTAACTAACATAACTCAAATAGTTACGGTTAGAAAGTCTGATGTAGAGAATCCCTTCAGAAGAGAAAGCAGAAGCTTTGATAGTTTCTGAAGAAATATCAGAAAGGAAATTTGTTCAGTAAAGCTGTTGATACATGAATGTATTTGTTGATGTTCATCTTCTTCTGAACTCTTGGGATTGAGTAGAAGTATGAATTTGAGATTGAATTTGATAATAAGCTTGGAATCAGAAATCAAATATGGGTTAGCAGAAGAAGTCACCATCAGATGATCTGATGCTGGTTGATAAAGAGCAAGATTTTCATTCAAATAGATGCTAGAAGTACATCTTGGTTTGATGATAGTTTGTGATGATCAACTACGTCTATTCAAAGGATAAGTTCTTATGATGGAAGAAGATAAAGAGGCGTGATCATTGGTATAAGAAGATGGATTATCAGAAGATGAAGAGCAAAGGAAGAATGCGGAATTCATAACTATTGTTCAAGATGATACAAACATCAGAGGAGATATGTTTCTATTCAAAAGAAAGGAATCTGAAGAAGTCATTATGATTCAAAAGAAGACTGTAGGAGAAAGAAGATTAATCTGTCAGAGAGTAGCCAGCTAATACTTTCACACATTCAACATACACTTTGGGAAAAGAAGAGGTTAGTAAAAAGGTAGATGAAAAGCTGTACAAAGGTATAAGTTGTTCTCTTTTGTATTTTACTACTTCTAGACTTGTGATCCGCTGTCGCGCGGGATCAAAATGAGTAGTTTGGAAAACGGTAGTTTAGCGACAATGACTCGAGTCGTATTGTAAGGATTCTTGTAGTGATTGACCAATAAAGTAACAGTTATGGGGGGTTTGGATTTTTGATTAAGAGAAAAAAAAACTGAAAATAAGTGATTATCAAAATAAGTTGAAACGGTTAATCTGCTGTTTTAGTTTCCCAACTTATTATCGATCCTAATAATTCCCAATTTCTAAGCGGATTCTACCCCCTTTTCGATTATAATAACAATCAAACAAGCGCAATTGATATTATACGAAAGATATTCCTAATTTCCGAATTAAGCAAACAGATAAAATATAGTAACCGTGAATTAAGCAAACACGAGAAACATACGCGAATTAAGCAAACGCGATTAAAGTATAAGAACATGAAATCATTGAAATAAATCAATCATCCCTAAGATAATTCTAATTAAGCAAACAAGATATCATAGAGAAGAATTGAAAGGAAATAGATTTTATTGGAAGAATTGAAAGAACCTCAAAGTGTCGGCGGAAACCGATTACAGCAGATTAACGTGAAGGAATTAGTTCTCCATAATTCGTATAAAGCTTTAACAATATTTTTCATGAATAGTGTATGATTCAACAGTAACACGAGTTTTCCCTAAAAAGAAAACAAGTTCATAACCCAACTGGGTCAAAAACATCACCCAGGCCCAAAACATGACCCAAAACTAAAACAAATTCCTAATGTTGTAACTTCAACGAATATTCTGGAAAAGTGTACTCCAAATCTGACTTCGACTCCAACATAAAAGTCATAGCTCTCTCTCTTATCTTTCCGGCAATTTTTAGAACGCCTCAAACGGATTCCCAAAACTCCAGTTATGATCGTTTCCGTGCAGCTAAAGCTGAAAAATAAAGTGCGAAAATCAAATTAAACCAAAAATAAAATAAAATATAAAAACATAATAAAACATAAGAATAATCAAAATAAAGTAAAGAAATGTCTAAGTAAAAATATAGGAGAATGTGCATAAAGATGCACTGATCAAATTCCCCCAGACTTGAACTTTTGCACTCCGAGTAAAATTAAAATAAAACAAAACAAAGAAAGCACAAACACATCAACAGTTACTCATTCCAGGCTAAAAGTCTTCTTCGATTAAGTTTACATCGATAGGTACTAATCTTACACACTAAGGATATCATAGGAACACTAATCCACAATTTTGCAGACATAAGCCTCCTAGATACAAAAATCAACTCAAATCATGTTATTATGTTAAAGCCTAACTTACTCATCCTCCTTTTTGCTCTTTTTCATTTAGGCGCAATCACATTAAGCCCGTTATCTCCACACACTCATAGCAAGGCGACCGGTTAGTGACTCTGAATCTTTTTGCATGGGGTTCTGGTACTTACGTGGCATAACCCCTTGCTTACTCAGTTGTAGTTGCGTGGGATCGGATCGTAATCTGCCCTACCAAGTTCAGCACCAAAAACCGCTGAACCAACTACAACGAGTCTTATTATCATTTGAGATTTGTTTTCTTTTTTTTTTTTCATTTTGGGAACACTCACTTATATTCATCGGCTTCCCTGCGTAGAGTGCGTGTGAGATGGTGCTGACTGCTGAAATAAACTACTCAAGAGCTGTCAGAGAATGAAAATTTAAGGCTAAAACATAAAGAGTATTCAAATCAATTTCCACATGCAGGAGACTTACGGTGTTAAGACGATACCGATCTTGTGAATTTTTCCCAGGTCTCCGTAAACTAATCTCAAATTAGACTATAGCCTCAAACTTTCAAGAAGATGCATTTTTTTATTTGACTGAAAACAAACAAAACACTAACAAAAACAAGGAAAACAAACGAAACAAAGAAATTGTTCTCTCTCCCACACTTAAAACATACATTGTCCTCAATGAAAGAAGAGAAATATAAAATAAAAGTGAGGAGAGATAGGAAAGGACACACCCGAGGAGTCAAGGTGGATAGATGATCGCATAACCAGCATTTCCTAAAGAGAGCTCTTCTGCAGTCTCTTCTTCCAAAGTGGGGCTCTCGTGGAGTAGCTTTGGACAATGACCATTGTTTTTGAAATTTTTAGTAATGCCTTTGTCTTTTATTTCAGGATCAAAGAAGGTCCTTCGATACGTAAACGTGTCGAATGGGCACGTAAACATGATCTCATTTTTCACGTCAAGAATAAAAGGATTAAGGGGCTGTCTCACTAATTTAGCTTCTTCTTTAAGCAGAATCCGATGCATGCACCTGGAAGGGCTAATACTGGGAATGTCCACCAAGGTCCACCCTATTTCCTTTTTGTGCCTCTTTAAAACCTGTAAAAGCCTACTTTCTTGATTGAAATCAAGGTTAGCTGAAATAATAATAGGAGACTTATCATTTATGTCTAAGTAGGCATATTTGAGATTTTCTGAGAGAGGTTTGAGTTCTAAAGAAGGGGGCTGCTCAATAGATGGGATGGTCGGGGCAGCAGGAACGTCCAGAGCCTCAACCGCACAAACCACTTCATCGATAACCTTATCCACCTGCAAAATATCAGTCCGCAATGCAGCATTTATCTCGGCACAAGTAGAGCAAAAATTAGTGTTAGTGCACACATCACAGGAGAAAATATCATCATAGTCTAGTAAAGACGGGAAATCAGATAAAAACTCGGGAAATGTATCGTCTACTAAGTCAGAAAGTAACTCAATCTAAAACACTGAATGCTCTTCCATGGGATGTCTCATTGCATCAAAGATTATGGTCAGGATTGCAAATGCAGCAACAAATCTGATAATTCCCACAATGTCCCTGTAGGTCAGAATCAAACTCAAAGAAGGAAGATGGTTACAATAAAATCGAAAAAACCTAAAAACACAACATTTAACCTAATTAGATCAAATAAGAATTTTGGAAATTTTTTTGGATTTTTTGAGACAGTGAAAACAGTAAAAAATTAATTAAATATAGAAAAAAGAGGAATTGGCGATTCGAGGGGCCAACTCCTATAACTCTTTTAGAGTTAAGGATTTTTGCTTCAAGTTCATGAAACAGATCTCAAAAAGAAGGCGATTTGCCCAAAACCTGGTTTTTTTTACTTGGTCTGACGAGAAACAGGACGGCCGGACGCGAAAACGCAAGAAAATACACAAAAATGCAGAAAATTAAAACAAACAAAACCTAAATCTAGACTATTGGCTAAATCAACAAGAATCCCCAACAACGGCGCCAATTTGATCAACTGTCGCGCGCGGATCAAAACGAGTAGTTTGGAAAACGGTAGTTTAGCGACAATGACTCGAGTCGTATCACAAGGATTCTTGTAGTGATTGACCAATAAAGTAACAATTATGGGGGGTTTGGATTTTTGATTAAGAGAGAAAAAAAATTGAAAATAAGTGATTATCAAAATAAGCTGAAACGGTTAATCTGCTGTTTTAGTTTCCTAACTTATCATCGATCCTAATAATTCCCAATTTCTAAGCGGATTCTATTCCCTTTTCGATTATAATAACAATCAAACAAGCGCAATTGATATTATACGAAATATATTCCTAATTTCCGAATTAAGCAAACGGATAAAATATAGTAAGCGTGAATTAAGCAAACACGAGAAACATACGCGGATTAAGCAAACGCGATTAAAGTATAAGAACATGCAATCATTGAAATAAATAAATCACCCCTAAGATAATTCAAATTAAGCAAACAAGATATCATAAAGAAGAATTGAAAGAAAATAGATTTTATTGGAAGAATTGAAAGAACCTCAAAGTGTCGGCGGAAACCGATTACAACAGATTAACGTGAAGGAATTAGTTCTCCATAATTTGTACAAAGCTTCAACAATATTTTTCGTGAATAGCGTATGATTCAACACTAACACGAGTTTTCCCTAAAAAGAAAAACAAGTTCATAACCCAACTGGGTCGAAAACATCACCTAGACCCAAAACATGATCCAAAACTAAAACAAATTCCTAATGCTGTAACTTCAACGAATATTCTGGGAAAATGTACTCCAAATCTGACTTCGACTCCAACATAAAAGTTGTATCTCTCTCTCTCTTAGCTTTCCGGTGATTTTTAGAACGCCTCAAACGGATTCCCGGAACTTCAGTTATGATCGTTTCCGTGCAGACTGCTAAAGCTGAAAAATAAAGTGAGAAAATCAAATTAAACCAAAAATAAAATAAAATATAAAAACATAATAAAACATAAGAATAATCAAAATAAAGTAAAGAAATACCTAAGTAAAAGTATAGGAGAATGTGCATAAAGATGCACTGATCAACCTGACATTCTTTCCAGTATATGTTTATGTGCTTGATTCCAATCAGATCCTAGAGAATCTCACTTAATAGTTGTTAAGAGATTTCTGAGGTATCTGAAAGGTACTACTAACGTGGCTCTCTGTTACAGAAAATCGGTTGAATATAGTTTAGTAGGTTTCTGTGATGCTGATTTTGCTGAAGACAGAGTTGAATGCAAGAGCACATCTATAAGCTATCAGACAATCTGATCCTTGTTACAGCAAGAAGCAACTCAAAATAGCACTCTCTACTACAGAAGCAGAACATGTTGTTGCTGCTTGTTGAAGTATCAGATGCTCTGGATGAAGAATCAGCTGGAGAACTATCATATGCATAGGACTGAAGAATCAGAACGCATTTTTCGCACATTACCTTCTATTGGTGTCAAAGATGCTCTTCTAAAGATCTGAGCAAATCTGAAGTGATAGATCATCTAAAGATTTGGATTATCTGGAGATCTAGATAAAAGATTTAATTAGAAGAAATTCTGTCAAATCAAACTCTGATACTTCTGAAGTATAGTATTTTGATGTTGAAGAAACAAGATGAAGAAAGATAAAATTCAGAATGGAAAGCACTCAGAGAAAGAATAACTCTGAAGATCTCAGAATCTCAAAGATATATGAGCTTTCTGAAAAGTGAAAGTCTTGACTCTGAAAGCTCCTCTCCATCTGCATCTTCTCCGTTAAAAGAGAATATGGTTTCAACAATTCCTACACCTCCTTCAATTGGTATTCCTCAAAAAACCAATTCTTCTGAAGTTTCCTCCTCAAAGCAACCAGATGATGCAAATCCCTCTGAACCTTTTCCTCTATCCTTTCAACACATTACCTCTGAGCACTATTCATTTCTCTGAGTATGTTCATGTCAATAAACCTTCATCCTCTGGAGTTTGAAACTTTCTGGAACGTCTTTCAGAAGTGGTTGAATTTTGAATCTGAACGCTTTTCAAGTCATTAGAAGCTGAAGTTCAACTGGTTAAGGAAATAGAAGACAAGCTAGAAAGGATAAGAAACTTCAAACTTCTTAGTAGCAAAAAGAAGCTGAAGAAAAAGTTGCTGAAGAAGCGAGATTTTTTTAGAAGATTCCAGAAAAGAAACTTGTCAACAACCCTCTTCTGTGCATGCTTCAACAAATTCTGGAAAAGATGTCAACCTATAAGAATTAGACACTCAGGTTTTATTTCTTGACTCTATTAATTTAATATTTTTTAATTCTGATATAAAAGAGGGAGAAATAGAATATATTTTAAATCTTGTTTTTAATGAAAACTCACCTTTTTGATGATGTCAAAAAGGGGGAGAAAAAGAATATGATTTTGATATAATCTGAAGAAATAGAATATAATCTGATATAACCTAAAGAGAATGCAAAACATCAACTCTGAAATAAACTGCGTTTATTACTAACTGTATGTTTGATGTTTTACCGAGGAACTCTGAACAAGTTCACTAGGCATTCTAAAGACAGGTCAAATGAATGAACTCTGAGTTCAAATGAACTGGTTGTTCATATAATCGAAGTTATACACTTCGTGAACATATGTTCAGAATCAGATGGACCAAATATTGTTCAAGAGAAAGTTAAAGTCATCTTGATTTTGGTATCATAATGTTCAGAAGGTGTAAACTATTTGTGAATATGATAATCGGAGCATAAGAATCAGAAATCTTTATAAAAGCAAAAATTGGTCTCAGACTCAGAATCAAGAACTAGTATTAGATTCAGGGGGAGTTCTGATGATCTAAATATCTGACCTATTGTAGCCAGGGGGAGTTCACCCAGAAAGGTTAACAAGTCAGAATATTTGATTTTCACCCAGTCTAAAATTCAGGATGTGCAAATGCTATAGAAGACTCTGAAGATATACGACTCTGATACGATGTTTAGAGAAAACAAGTTCTAAAGATCCGAAGATGGAAGTTCTGCTGAACTAGTCCAGATGCTAAAGACTTATACTCTCTTATATCATAGTGAAGTATTCCTTATCTTCTATTTGTTTTTTGTTTTTTAAATATTTCTATTTTGTGAGTCTTGGGATCAGAGAAAGTCTCTGAACAAGCATAAAAAGAATTTTTAAGGTTAACACATTCATGGGGAGTTGTTGCTTGAAACTCTGAATATGTTAATACTTGGTGATTACCCTGTATAAAATGTTCTATCAAAATACATGTTTTTGTCATTATAAAAAAGGGGGAGATTGTAAGAGCAAGAATTGTCTCTACATGTTATCTCCATGTTTTGATGATAACAATTAAGTATTTATGAAAGAACCATTTTATGTTCTAATGTTTGTTGTGTGTAGATCGTTAAATAAAGATATCAGATCAAACAAACAATATCAAGAAGTGTATTAAATACAATATGGAGTTACTTTGTGTGACGTGACATAAAGCGCTTATTAAAGAAGCAAGTTTTCCTCTGTATCTGTTCACGATCAGAAAGTTCCAGGGATGTTGTATATTGCAGTTGCAATGCTCCTGTGGATTCTACTCTGAGAAGTGCATCTGATCTAAAAGCAATCAAAGCGTATTGAAGAAGCAAGTATGGCTATGTATCTGATCACAATCAGAAAGATCCAAAGATATTGTATATTGCAGTTGCAATGCTCTTGTGGATTCTGCTCTGAGAAGTGTATCTGATCTGGAAGCTATCAACGCATCTGAGATATAATCCTCTGAAGAACCAAGCTCTGAAGACTCTGATGACTTGAAGCTCTGAAGGCTGAATGCTCTGAAGACCAAGTGCAGAAAGACTCTGAAGACTTAAGGATTCTGAAGATCAAGACTCTGATGACTCTGAAGATATAATCCTCTGAAGAACTACGCGCTGAAGACTCTGATGACTTGAAGCTCTGAAGGCTGAAGGCTCTGAAGATGAAGTGCAGAAAGACTCTGAAGACTAGATTCTGAAGTTGAAGATTATGTAGCTTCACCCAGATAAAGACGTGTTAATAAGATAATCTGTTGATATCAACTCTGATAAACAAGGTGCCGAAGTTAGAATCTGATGTTATTACGCTATCATACCAAAGTAGTTTCTGAACTACTCATCTGATACATCATCAGAAGAAACAAAGCCAGAAGCCGATTTGTCCAAGTTGATAAATGAAGATCACATCATTGGTGGATAAAAGCTGTCTCCCACAATGATATATTAAAGTTGCAAGAAAAGGAAAAGAAAGTGATGTCAGTACTATACAACACGTGAGTATTCTATCTGTTGGGAAATGACCGTTGGAATATTTGAATGGACATCTATACCCTCACAACATCTATTTTGAATGCACTATAAAATAAGAACATTTGATTGTATTTGATTTTATACAAAATTCAAATTTGACTTTAATGAAGAAAGATTAATCTTGCATTTTTTGGAATCGCATGGTTTGTGTCAAAAGCCTAATGGGATTTTTAGGTTGGATTTTTTTTCTATTTAAAAGAGGTTGTCCTTGTTTGAAGACTCGGACTTTGAAGACTTTAGTGCACCGCTTTCTTGTTTTTATTGAGTCTTTTGTATTTTGTTTGTAATACTTTATTCTTAAGTATCTTTCTTAAATTAGAAGGATATACTACTTGATTATAATTGTGATTTAGCATGCCATATATAATTGTAAAATTGCAAACACTTGAGAGAGTGTTTGAATGAAAGTGAGAGGGGTATCAAATTTAGGGGTAGTATGGATTGAAACACAAGGGTAATATTAGAAAACATGTATTAAACTGTGAGAGTTTAGATGAAACTGTCGTCACTATTAACTACTGATTACTAAATTTTCTTTCATTCAATGATGTCCTCTAGACGTATTTGACTTTGCACCGAAGTGCGTTATTTATTTTGCTTATTTTTTATTTGTTTTTAATTCTTCATATTATTTCAACATTGTGTGTGACATTTTATTACCGATTGAACATAATTTCAAAACCCATATGAACCATATAATCATTGGTGATACTAATAAAATTTTATTTAAGTATTTTTTTTATAGATATTATGTAAAGTAAATTTTAAATTTTTATGATGTTAGGTTTTTTTAGATATTATGCAAAGTAAATTTTAAATTTTTATGATGTTGAAGGTTACCTACTTTCATAGATTGCAAATCCATCAAATAAAAGAAAGATTATTCATGAATAATCAAAATATTGTAAAGACATAATTTATTTGCAGACTTTTTATTTAGTTCAGAAGACAATA
This sequence comes from Lathyrus sativus, assembly GCA_963859935.3. Classification (NCBI taxonomy): domain Eukaryota; kingdom Viridiplantae; phylum Streptophyta; class Magnoliopsida; order Fabales; family Fabaceae; genus Lathyrus; species Lathyrus sativus. The sequence goes on along the minus strand of OZ012738.1, from coordinate 611,925,177 downwards.
TTTTAATAATTTTATCATCACCCAAATGACTAACATGATGTGCACCCAATTAGCATCACACATGGAAACCAAGTAAATTAATATCCAATTGGTATCACACGAAGGTGTTCCCTGCCATGGAGATGGACCAAAATTAAAGCTAGCCCCTACAATAAGTCCCTATCTGTTAAACAGAAATAATTTATTTGCTTATATTATTTTAAATATTAAGCCTTTTGGGTACAAAATAATTGTTCATATAATGGTGTAATGTTTGGTTTTTTCTAATAAAAGGTATAGCTACTATTGTTGCTGATTTTAGAAATGGACACTTCTCGTCCTAGGTCCTACACGATTTATCACCTCACATGTTTATAGAATTGATGTGGAGATGCAACTTATCTCTTTTGCACAATTTTCTTTGGGAAATTTCTATTTTTCTATTTTTTAGAGCAAATAGAATACATAAATATAGACACTAAAAATTAAGAGAGTACATTACAAGGGTTGATAGAAAGCACACGAGGTATCTAGCTACCAACAAAAACAAAACGTTGCAGCATACAAACAATAAGAAATCTACCATCAATATTGTGGTATTTGAATTGAACTATGATATCGACAAAATAAATTTTATAGTTCGATAGAAGTTGTGCATGATTTAGTTAAAGTCTATTTAAGTATATTGTTAAAATATGTTAGTTTTGTGTTTAAGTTAGCATTCGAGTTGAGTCTTTCTTTTAAGTTCAATTGTTAAGTTAACTTGTAATCTAAGTTAACTTAATAGTCTATAAATAGACTAGTTCTCTCAGATTGTTGGGAGCAGTTAATTGTTGATATTTACTTGTAATCTTTCAACCTTTATTGAGAAAGTAAATACTAAAACACTTTTAACCAATTCTTATTCTTTTTCTTCCTTCTTCTCTCCCTTTTGTAAAACCTAATAGGGTTTCTTGTGTATGTTCAAGAAACTCAATCTTTATCTAATAACTTTATTATGTTATTGACGATATCGTTTCACAACAAATTGGTGCAGTGAGCGCGTAGGAGAATATGCCGTCAACAAAGTATTAGATTGATAAATTCATTGGTGTGGATGATTTCTGTTTGTGGCGCTTGAAGATGCAAGCCCTTCTTGTTCAACACCGTTTGTTAGAAGCGTTAAAAGGATTGGAGAAGATGGACACTGCCTTATCGGAGAAAGAGAAGATAACAATGATAAAAAAAAACCGTAGTGCCATTGTATTGAACCTTGGTGATAAGGTTTTCAGACATGTTTCAAAGGAGAAAACTATAGCTGGTGTGTGGACGAAACTTGAAGGTTTGTACATGATAAAATCTTTGGTTAATCATCTCTACTTGAAGCAAGCTTTGTATTCATTCAAGATGAGTGAAAACAAAGTCTTGGCTGGGCAGTTGGATATGTTCAAAGTTGATTCTTGATCTTGAGAATATCGAGGTCAAGATTGATGATGAATATCAAAAGTTGTTGATGTTGTGTTCTTTACTTAAGTATCACGCTCATTTCAAAGAAAATCTCTTGTATAGAAGAGATTCCTTGACCTTTGAAGATGTTCAATCTGCCTTTTACTCTAAGGTTTGAACGAATGAAAAGAGAAAAAACCATCTTCTATTGGTGAAGGTTTTTCCATTAAGGATACATTCTTGAAAAGAGATGGTAGGTTTGAGAAGAAGAAGGGTAAATTTCTACAAAAATCGTATGGTGGTAATGCTCATACTATTAAGTATTATCATTGTAAGAAGGATGGCCATACAAGAAAAGTATGTCCTAGTCGACTGAATAGTCATGGTGGAAAGGATAATGGTAATGCAGCCATTGTGCAAGATGGTTATAAATCATCTGATGTCCTAGTGGTTTCAAGCAACGACTCTAGTAAGGAGTGGATTATGGATTCAAGGTGTATTTGGCACATGAATTCAAACAAATACATGTTTGAGGAATTGTGTGTTTAAGATGGTGGATCAGTACTGCTGGGAAACAACAAAGGTTGCAAAATTCAGGTATTGGATCTGTGAGATTCAAGCTCCATGATGAGTCAATAAGGTTATTGACTGATGTTAGGTATGTACCTGATCTTAAGTGGAATTTTGTGAACGTTGTGTATTTTATAAATCCTATAGAATGAAGTTTAACAAAGCTAAACAGATAATACATGAATCCATTTATTATATTCATGCTGATCTTTGGGGGCCTGCAAGGAGTTCTTCACACTCAGGTGCAAAGTATTTTCTATCCATAGTTGATGATTATTCCAGAAAGTTATGGGTATTCATCCAGAAGACTAAGGATGAAACTTTTAAAAATTTAAAAAGTTGGAAGACTCTGGTTGAAAACCAAACTGGCAGGAAGGTTAAAAGGTTGGGGACCGATAATTGTCTTGAATTTTGCAATGTGGCTTTCGATAGCTATGTGGTGCGTCTGGTATTGCAAAGCAAAAAACTACTGTAGGCACTCCCTAACAAAATGGATTCGATGAAAGGATTAATTGAACCATTTTGGAATGATTAGGTGCATGTTAGTTAATGCAAGATTGAAGAAGGTGTTTTGGGATGAGGCAGTCATAATTGCAGCTTACCTGATAAATAGGTGTCCATCGACAATTTTAGGGATGAAAACACATACAGAAGTCTTATCAAAACATCCATATAATCTCGACAGACTTAGAGTATTTGGATGCTTAGCCTATGCTCACATTAGGCAAGATAAGGAAAAACCTAAAGCTATGAAATGTATGTTCCTCGAATACCCTGAAGGAGTCAAAGCTTATAGGTTGTGGTGACTTGAGCTAGGTCACATGAGGTGTATCATAAGTTGAGATGTAGTTTTAAATGAAGCAAAAATGGGTTTCAAGGAAACTCATAATGTTGGTCGAAGCGCCAAGATATCTAAAGAAGAGTTGGAACGTGAAGGGATTCCTGTTGAGGTGGATCATGTTGATGTTGAGTTGCATAACCCACATGAAGTCAAAAAAGAAACAGAAGTTGTTATCAAAGCTGATGAGAGTGGTAATGATTACCTGCTGGCAAGACACAGGTCAAAAAGAGTCATCAAGTCACCTCAGAGACTTGGTTATGCAAATCTCATAACTTATGCATTAATCTCTATCAGTAAGGTTCTTGGAAAAAAAATAGAAACTATAAGGAATTTATGAGGAGTCGAAATAAGACTGAATGACTGAAAGCCATGGATGATAAGATGAAATCTCTTCATGATAATAACACTTGGGATCTGGTTAAGAAACCCGCAAGGGCCCGATTAGTCAACTGTAATTGGATTTTCAAGGTTAGGGAAGGAATCGAAGGAGTGATGTCGAAGCGTTTTAAGGCAAGGTTGGTTGTTAGGGGGTTCACTCAGAAAGAAGGTGTCAAATTCAATGATGTGTTCTCACCTTTTGTAAAGCATAGATCCATTAGAATGTTAATACCCATGGTAGCAAAGTTCGACCTAGAACTTGAACAAATCGATGTGAAGGCGACCTTCCTGTATGTTGATCTGGATGAAATAATCCTTATGACGCAACCTAAAGGGTATGTAGAAAAAAGGAAAGGAAAATTATGTGTGCAAGCTGAATAGGTCTTTGTATGACCTGAAATAATCTCCTCGATAATAGAATAGGGGATTCGACAAGTTCATGGTACACATTAGTTTCACTAAGAGCTAGTTCGACCATTGTGCTTACTTCATATTTCGACCTAGAAATTCACTTGTTATTTTGTTGTTTTATGTGAATGACATCTTCATAAAAAGCAACAGTGTCGAAGATGTTATGAAGGTGAAGGCTGAACTCGATAAGGAGTTTAAAAAGAAGGATTTGTGAGTTATCTCTAGAATTCTTGGGATTGACATTCACCGATATAGAAAGCAGTCGAGATTATGCTTATCTCAAGAGACATACCTGAAGAAGATTCTCGACAAGTTTGGTATGTCGAACTCAAAGCTTGCTCTAACACCGACTAATTCTCAGTACAAGCTGAGTACGACTTAAAGTCCTAGTACTGAAGTCAAAAGAGTCTATATGAATAACATTCCATATGTTAGTATAGTAGGCTCTTTGATGTATGTTATGGTTTATACGAGGCTAGACATAACATACTGAGTGAGCCTTGTAAGCAGGTATAATGCCAATCCTGGGAAGGCGTATTGGTAAACATTAGGCTCTGTTTGGTAAAAATAACGGTTGGTTGATAATCTAGCTGATAGTTTATAGCTTATGACTGATGACTGATGAATGATAGCTTATAGCTTATAGCTGATGCCTGATGACTTATATCTGATACACTAATTGAAGTGTTTGGAAAAAATAATGGTTTAATTAGTTGATAAATTAAAATGACATAAAAAATATTTAATATATAATTGTTCTATTTTAAATTAAAATAAATTATAAAGGGTAGTAGTGGATTTTAGTTAAAATAAGGTCAAAAATGGAAGAAAAAATGATAAGTTATAAGTTATAAGCTAGTAAAATAAGCTATATGCTCGTGATGAAAAGACTATTACCAAACAAGTCTTTTATTGTCATACGAGCTTATAAGCTATAAGCTCAAAAAATATTTTGCCAAACAGAGCCTTAATGTAGATTCTTAGGTACATCGGTAAGATTTTGAGTAAAGTCCTGATTTATGGTGGAGTCTATGGTGATGATAACAAATTTGAAATTGAAGGATTTGTCGAATCTGATTATGCAGGTTTTATGGATTCCAAAAAATCTATTTCTGGATATGCGTTCACTATGTTTGACATATCAATTAGTTAGAAAGTAACATTTCAGAAGGTTGCTGCCTTATCAACCACTGAAGTAGAGTATATCGCCCTCACTGAAGCTGTGAATGAAGCACTGTGGCTTGAAGGTTTTGCTAAGAAGATAAAACTTCAAGGTCGAGTTATCACTATTAAATAAGATAGTCAAAGTGAAATACACATATAGAACAATTCAGCCTATCATGAGCGAATCAAGCACATTGATGTGAGGTTGCACTTTGTCAGAGAGATAATCGAATAGTGAGAAGTCCAAATGCTTAAGGTTTCGACTGATGATAATGATGCTGATATGATCACCCAGACATTGCCAAGTAGGAAGTTTTTCCACTGTATGCAGTTGATAAAGCTACATGATAAAATCTCGTTTGTTCCCTTGTTAGTGTAGAGTTTGTCCCAAGGTGGAGATTTTTGGTATTTGGATCAAACTTTGGTATCGACACAGGTAGCTTCATGGTCCGACAGGAGTTGCACTCGTTGTAGTCAAAGTCTATTCAAGCATGTTGTTGAAACATGTTAGCTTTGTGTTTAAGTTAGCATGTCGAATTGGGTCTTGCTTATAAGCCCAATTATTATGTTAGCTTGTAACCTAAGTTAGCTTATTAGTCTATAAATAAAATAGTTCTCTCAGGTTTTTGAGATAGATTAATTGTTGGTATTCACTTGTAATCTTTGAACCCTTATTGAGAAAGTGAATAGTAAAACAATTTTAACCAATTCTTATTCTTCCTCTTCTTCCTTCTTCTCTCTCTTTCGTAAAACCTAATAGGGTTTCTTGTGTTTGTACAAGAAACTCAATCTTTATCTCATAATTTTTTTCTGTTATTGACGACATCATTTCACAACAAATACAAAGATAAAGCAAAAATTAGACAACAAAACAGAAAAAGAGCGCAAAGAATGAAGAACCAAAGCTATATCTAGGCAAAGACTAATATATAGTGAACATTGATATATACTTAAGCAACAAGAACACATCAAAGGGAAGACGAAGACACTCAGACAATTATTGGATTAGATGCATGATAGGTTTATTGAGACAAGCCGAGAAAGCACAAGAGTTACCCATATAACTATCAATTTACCATTTTCGCATTAAGAGAATACTTAAGTTCTTCATGTCCTTAGAAGTCACCAATTTACCTAAGAACATGATATCATTTAGATATTTCCAAACCAACCAAATCAAAACATGCCAAATTATAAGACAACTTTCCCTAGTCCTAGACATGCCACCAAATGTCAAGAACTTCTTAAATAGGGTCACAAAACCTCTAGGTAAAACCAAAATTCACCCCAGCTAACTAAACATATTATACCAAATAGAAACCACTACATCAAAAGTCATAAAAGGATGAGAGGACGACTTAATATCCCACTCGTAGAGAGGATATAGGATAACTTAATAACCCTTACGCAAAGAGGATAGAGGACACCCTCCAAAACCAGTGGTATCCCCCCTCTTAAGTAAGTTTTCTCAAGTAGGGATGCAATCCCGAAGGATTTTTCAAGAAAAAACAATTACTTTGGAGGGGACCCAACTACTCTAAGTACTATGTATAACTACCTCTACAGACGAGTCTAGAAGATCTTTAGGAAGCTATCACGAGAGAAGGAATGTGTACACATATGTCATATATAAGAACCGTCTATAGAATAGAGTCACCATAACTTATCGTGCTAAGTTGAATGGGTAAAATCCTTGATCCCCCAGAGAAGTTCAGAAATCAAAATTCGCTCATGCTCAATAAGGCAGGCTCTTCTCTTTGGTCAAAAACAAGCCATCAAAACTCGAGTTTATGGGGCTTAATTTCATTCTTTATGCGCGTTTGTTTGATTTTGAGAAAATAAATATTAATTTTAAAATAAATTAATGTTACAAACGTGAGTTGAATAAAAAAGCATTTATGTTTGAATACATACGAATGAGTTGAACAATAAATTGCAGTGTCAAAAGAAAATTTAAACTTAAAAACCAAATTACGTAATATAATTTGAAGTGTTATGAAGAAAAATATATGATGGGATGAGAAATACACAAATATAATTTGAGTTGAGATTAATTCAACTATATAAATTTGACTTACAAAGTGAGAAAAGTTCTCCCATTTGTATATCATTTGTTGCAAACTTGGCCAAGATCCAATTGACATGATATCAAATCACAATTTTAAGAGATAAAACAAATAAAGAGATGATCACGCTCTAGAAACACACATGGTCAAGGCTGACTAATGCTTAAGGACTGTCTGATAAAAATCAACAAGATCCTATAACACATGTCCTCTAAGGCACCTGTCTCTAAAAAAAATCTAGAACTTTGTTATGATGATCAATACCAAGAACAAATTAAATCTGAGAGAAAGATAGAGTTTATCGATCAAACAAGAAACCTTTCAATTCAAGAAGAGAGAGAGAGAGAGAGAGAGAGAGAGAGAGAGAGAGAGAGAGAGAGAGAGAGAGAGAGAGAAGAAGAAGAAGAAGAGAGAAAACAAAGTTGGTTATACTTGTTATTCAATTCATTTTCTCACTGAGTGTTAAATGATTACAAGTGAAACAAAATAACAATCAACCTCTCTTCTAACACATGAGAATGCAAACTATTTATAGATTACTAGCATATGTATGTTATGTATGAAGATAACACGTATACATGAAATACATAACTATTACATAACAACATACATAGCTACTTTCGACTATTGCATGATCAAACAAACTTCGAATACAACATGCACATTTGACCATTTCGAATCCTGAAACTACCCCTATTAGGACAGGAATACGATCTAGTAATACAAATTTACACCTTGGAAAAAATCCAAAACATCAAGGGAATAAACTAGATGTTATGATGCAGTTTTATCAACTACATGCAATGGAAGAACTTGTTGCTTGACAATGTCTTGGTGATCATATCAACATTGTGATCATTCAAAACCTTAATCACTTTGACTTCTCCCCTTTCGATTTTCTTCCTAACAAAATGCAGCTTAACACCAATGTGTTTGGTTCTCTCATGATAGGCTGAATTATTTGACAGATGTATGAAAATTTGACTATCACATTTAATAGTGATAACTTGACCTTGAAGTTACATTTATTTAGTGAACCCTTCAAGCCACAATGCTTCTTTTACAACTTCAGCGAGGGCAATATATTCAGCTTCAGTGGTTGATAAGGCTACAACCTTCTGAATTGTAGCTTTCCAACTGGTTATTATACCAAACATAGTGAAAACATATCCAAAAAGAGATTTTCTGGTATCCATACATCCTGCATATTCATACTCAACAAATCCTTCAACTTCAAATTTGTCATAATCTCCTTTGGCTCCACCATAAACAAGGACCATGCACAGAGACCCTTTTATGTATCTTAGGATCCATTTCAAGTCTTGCTAGTGCACCTTTCCAGGGTTGGAAATGTACCTATTTACAAGGCTAAATGCATATGCTATGTTTGGCCTGGTACAAACCATAACATACATCAAAGAATCTACTATATTAACATATATAATGTTGTCCATATAGGCTTTTTCAAATTCTGTACTAGGACTTTGAGTTATACTTAGCTTGAATTGCTGAGTTCTTGGCGTTATAACATGTTTTGAGTTTGACATATCAAACTTGTTGAGAATCTTCCTTAGATATGACCCTTGAGATAAGCATAACTTTGACTGTTTTCTATCTCTCTTGATGTCGATACCTATAATCCTATTTGAATCTCTAAGGTCCTTCATTTATAATTCCTAGTTAAGTTAAGTCTTCACCCTAATTACTTCTTCAACAAGGTTGCTTGCTATGACGATGTCATTCACATAGAGCAATAAAATGATAAATTAAATTTCAAGTGAGAACCTAAAATAAACATAGTAATTGAAGTTGCTCTTTGTGAAACCTATGTGTGCTATGAACTTGTCAAATTTCCTATTTCATTGCCTAAGAGTCTGTTTCAGGCCATATAGTGACTTATTCAGTTGCACACATAATCTATCTTACCTTTTTCTTCATACCTTTCTGTTTGCTTCATCATAATTGTTTCATGTAGATCACCAAATAGAAAAGAAATTTTCATATCCATCTGCTCCAATTATAGCTCGAACCTAGCCACCATGGAAAGAAGACTTCTAATGGATATATGCTTCTCAATATGAGAGAATACATCATTGAAATTCGCTCCTACTCTTTGAGTTAAGCCCAATGAAACCAGTCTTTCCTTGAATTTCTTCAATATAACGCCTTCAAATCCTTCGTTTACTTTGAAAATCCATTTACAACTGACTAACCTGATCCATACAGGTTTTTTTACTAGCTTCTAGGTATGGTTATCTTAAAGAGATTTTATCTCATTAACCATGGCTTTCAGCCATTCCTTCTTATTTTGAATTCTCGTAGCTTATTTGTAATCTCTAGGTTCTTCATCGACAACCTAACTAGTAGAGATTAAATAAAAAAGATATGTATAACACAACCTTTGAGGCGGCTTAATGACTCCTATCGACCTGAATCTTGTTAACAGGTAGTCATCAATAATTTCCTCATTTTCTTCAACATCATGTGTTTTTTCAACAATTTCATCTAGATTCTCGTCATAATTGTGCACTTTATTTCCCAAGTGCTCCACCTCAACATGAACTTTTTCCTTCTTTTCATCTTCTTCAGAGATCTTTGCAGTTCGACCAGCATCATCAATTTTCTTGAATGTGATATTTGCTTCATTGAAAACCACATCACGACTGGTGATACACCTCTTGTGACATGGTTATAGGCACCACAACCTATAGGCATTAACTCCCTCAAGATACCTAAGAAACATGCATCTTAGAGCTATAAGTTCAAAGTTGTCTTGCCTAATGTAAACATAGGCTACACAACCAAATATTCTAAGATTATCGAGATCTGATGGATGATTCGACCAAACTTCTTCAAGTGTCTTCATCCCCAAGGAAGCTGAAGGATGCCTATTTATCGTATATACTGGTGTTATGACAACCTCATCCAAAAACACATTCTTCAATCCAACACCAGCGAATATACTTTTCTAGGATTGTGCCATTAAACGTCTCAGCCAGACCATTTTGTTGAGTAGTATTTGCTGCAATCTTGTGCTTAGCAATACCAGAGATAACACAATGAATATCAAAGGCTTCTATGTAGAACTCAAGACCAATGTTGGTCCTCAATCTCTTCACCTTCCCGACAGTTTGATTTTTGACCAAATTCTTCCAAACTTTGAAATTTTCAAAAGTTTCATCCTTAGTTTTCTGAGTGAATACCCATAACTTTCAGGAATAATCATCAACTATTGATAGGAAATATCTTACACGCCCCCAAAGATCAGCATGAATGTAATATAGAAATCTATGTATTATTTACTTACCTTTATTAATCTTCACTTTGCAAGCTTTTCCAAATACATAAGGTTCACAGAACTCTAGCTTTTCAACCTTGTCACCACCTAGCAGATTTTGTTTCCCTAGTTCGACCATGCCCCTTTCACTGACATGGCCTAATCTCATGTGACATAGCTCCGTATTTGACACAAGCTTTATGAATGTAAAATCTGCTAAACCACTCATAACACCAGGCTCAAGGGTATACAATCCTTACCTCTTGATGCCTCTCAAGACTTGCTTCGACCCCTTTATGACTCTTAGAATACCTTACTCTCCTTTGAAAACATATCATTTATTGTTGAATTCACCAAGAGAAATAAAGTTTCTCTTAAGATCAGGTACATACCTAATGTAAGTCAACAACTTTATTAACTTATCATGCAACTTTAATCTCACAGATCTAATCTTTGCAATATTGTAGGCTTTATTGTTTCCCAGCAACACTGATCCACCATCTTGATCATATAATTCCTCAAGCACATATTTGCTTGGAGTCATGTGCCAAGTGCAATCTGATTTCATAATCCATTCCTTGCAAGAATTATTGCTCAAAACCACCAAGACATCAGATTATTCATAATCATCTTGAATAATTGATGCATTTCCACTATCCTCACTATTGCCATAACTCTTTAGCCTATAAGGACACACTCCTTCTTCGAGAGTTTTCCTTTTACGGACAATCCTTCACCAACTTTTGATGGCTTGTGCTCATTTCTTTCATTCAAGTCCTTTGAATACAAGGTCGATTGAACTTCTTCAAAGGTTATGGACTCTGTTCCATACAAGAAAGTTTCTTTGAAATAAGCATGAAACCTAGGTAAACTACACAACAACAACAACGCTTGATTTTCATCATAGATTCTAACATCAATATTCTCTAGATCAAGAATTAGCTTGTTGAACATATCCAACTGCTCAGTCAAGACTTTGTCTTCACTCATCATGAATGAATACAAAGCTTGTTTTAGGTAGAGACGATTGACCAAAGACTTGATCATGTATAAACCTTCAAGTTTGATCCACTTAGTTACTACAGTTTTTTCTTTCGAGACCTACCGAAGAACCTTATCACCAAAGCTCAATATGATGATACTCTAGGTTTTCTCAATCATCGTCGTCTTCTCCCTCTTCGTTAGGGAAAAATCTATGTGTTTCAGATCCCTTTAGCGCTTCTAGCAGACCTTGTTGAACAAGAAGGACTCACATGTTCAAACGTTGTAATATGAAGTCACTTTCTCCAATGAATTTCTCAATCTCATACTTTATTGAAGGCATCTTGATTCACATTCATCACACCAGTTTGTTGCGATAATCGATGATAAGAACAAAATAGATCTGAGAGAAAGAGAGATTTTCTTGATCAAACAAAAAGCTATTCAATTCAGAGAGAGAGAGAGAGAGAGAGTTGGTTATAACGGTTATTCAATTCAGTTTCTCACTGAGCATTAAATGATTACAAGTGAAACAAAATAACAACCAATCTCTCTCCTATTAAGTGAGAGAACAACCTATTTATAGACTACTAGTATATGTATGTCATGTGTTGTGAATTGATATCGTCAAGAACAAACCAAAATATGAGAAAAAGATTGAATTTCTTGAACATACACAAGAAACCTTATTAGGTTTTACAAAAGGGAGAGAAGAAGGAAGAAAAAGAATAAGAATTGATTAAATCTGTTTTTCTATTCACTTTCTCAATAAGGATTCAAAGATTACAAGTGAATACCAACAACTAATCTCTCTCAATAAGCTGAGAGAATTAGTCTATTTATAGACTACTAAGCTAACTTAGGATACAAACTAACTCAACAATTAGGCTTAGAAGCAAGACTCAATTCGACATACTAACTTAAATTACAAGTTAATATATTTCGACATTATGTTCGAACAAACTTCGACTACAACATACACAACTCCACCATTATTGACACTAGAGTTCAATCCAAATACCACATTATCTATGAGGATAATACTTATAAATGACATATATAAATATTACATAACATAATACATTACGAATTTCGACTACTGCATGTTTGGACAAACTTCAACTACAACATACACATTCGACCCTATCAAATCGTGAAACTACACTTGTCAAGATTGAAGTTTAATCCATTACTACAACTTTTCTAATCCAAAGATGGTCACACAATAGCAATATACTTCATTAGGGCTGACTAACGCTTAAGGTCATGAGTCATAAAAAAAATTCAACAATTACTACTAATTTAATTGTCAGAAAATTTGAAGATACACTTACTTCCCAATAAAGGAACTATTTGATAATAATTATTGAATAAATAAAGTCTAATATCTATAATAAATTATAAAATGTGATATCTCTGTTGGAGAGTAATTTAATACACATACTATATAATATGTAGGTTAAGGTCTGTATGTTTTCTCAGCTGCAAAAAGTAGGAAATGTTACTTTTGCATACTGCAATTTTGCAGTCATTGGTCCCCAGTTTGTTTTGCTTTCATAACTTAAGAGCCAAGATATTAAAATTAAGAAACTAACATAATATTACATTTATTCTAAAAATAGATTTGTAATAAAAAAAGTTAACATAATAATAATAATATTAATAATCATAATAATAATAATAATAATAATGTACAAATCATTCCTAAGCCTTAAAAAATTGCAGCATTTCTGCAAAATGATCACTTTTCTGTCTATAAAAATATTACATTTATCCATATAAGGAATTTTTGTCTTCTTTTTTTCTACCTAGAATCACTTAATTGTGTATTGGAGATTTTTTCCTAGCTGGAGAATAATCCATCTCAGTTATGTCTACAAAATCCTCAGGAAGATACTTAGAACTAGTTGCCATTGATTTTACTTTTACATCCTTTGCTTCATCTTTGTTCTTCACAACCTTTGACAAAGATTTAGTTGTAGAAATTGAAGTGCTAACAAGTTTCCTATTCTTTATATTTCCTGCATCAAAATATATAAGTATTATGATTAAATTTCTCTCATGATGCTTAGATAAATTATATTTTATACTTGCTTTAAACCATAAATCAATTAAGAGAAGAGACTAAAATCATGCACTTTTGCATAGTCATAAGAAATTTTTGCAACAAAATTTTAGATTCGATTGTAAAATGGTAATTATCTTGAATACCATTTTAATTAATGATAATTTTTTTTTTCATCTAAATTTAAACAAATTAAGGAAAAAAAATTGTGGACATAAAAACTAATGGTGCCTAGATCTATGTCGTCTAGGTCCATAATAATCTTCATGAATGTTTGGTAATTGGTTGTGTGGTTTTCTGGAAACTTTAGAAGCTGTTTTCTTCTGGCTACCTGTGCATTTTTGTTGATCATTGCAAAGAATGGCTTCTTCTTCTTCTACATGATGTTTTGGTTTCTCGAATGTTAAAGACTCTTTCGCCAAACGGATCCCTGTGAAAAAATAAGGAAGATTAAAAGCGCGTTAACGACTTCATTTTGTCTACGTTTGCGAGTGCAGAAAGAAATCAGAATTTAAATATAGATGTTTAAACTGCATGGTAAATTATAATTAAATTTAAATACCTTGAGTTTTTGTAAGGAGAAGTGAAAAAATGAGAAGAGAAACTAGTACAAAAGAAGGCCTCATTTGAAGAAGAGTTTAAAGAAGTGAGAAATTTTAATGTTGAAACAAAATGTGTGATTTTGTTAGGAGTTTTGTTCTTGCAAAGAAGAAGTTGGAAAATTTTGAGAGTGGTTGATGGGATGGAAGATAGATAGGTGTAATATATATACTATATAGAGTAGTGTATAGGGGTCCACATTGGTGTACAATAGTGTTTTTTTTTCTTTCCTTTTTTTAGGTTTTTTTGTCTTCTGACACAACTCAAAGTGCACTTATGTCAGAGGAATTAAGTTGCTAATAATCTAATAATCTCCCAATCATTTAAGTGCAGGCTTAAGTGTTTACTGAAAAGGTTTAGTATTATTTGAATTAAACAATATGAAAGAAAAAAAATGTACATTTACTTTGGGGAAAGGTACATGAAGATGATAGTTTATAAGTTTGGCTATGATTTCACTTTTTGTTCTACATGAATGCATTATTCAAGGTACATTTTTATTACTTTTGGCAATGGTACAGAGAAAGACCACTTTGATTAGGAGCTCTATAAGCAATTTATTAGATATCATTTATTTAAGTTGTCTCAACACAAATTCTAAAAATAATTCAATAATTCTACTTGTTATTTTGTGTCTATAACTCAACATACACAAGGACTCTGCCATATTCTTCATTTAGCATGAGAAAATGGAAACTCATTCAACATGTAGCAATGGAAAGAAGTGCAGGTGTATGTATTAAGTTTTGCTTCTTCAAACCATCAAAACTGGGCCATGCAATTGGAAGACATGAACCACGTAGAATATGGAAAACATGAACTCTGATATACGTGAAAAAACAAAACAAGGTTTGAAAGTCAGGGTTTGTGGGGTGATGATGCTGACAAATGATGGCAGTGTGGCTTTCGAAATGGAGCAAAAGCACGTGAATATCAATATCTATGTGTAAACTCCCACGCTAATAACCACGTGGACACCGCCACTTCACGCAAACATGTTGTATGTATAGGATGCACATATACCACAATGGTCGCAACTTTGTCTCAAAATGTCTTAAAGTGATTACTAGTACTATCTTTCTTAAATTCATAGATGCAAATTTTTTAAAATACTAACTTATATTTTAAATAGGTTTCTATTCCTCTTAAATATTGCATTTTTTTAAAAACTTTTTTTAAATGATCTTTTAAATATTTTTTATTCAAATATTTGGTCACGTTGATTAAATTTTAAATTAATATATATGATGGACACCATGGAATATGTTAATTAAAATACTATTTTTTTTATAAAAATTTATAAACGCATAAATTTATTTTACCTAACCTAATTTTGTCTGTAGAAATATAGAAACGATTATCTCCTCAGTTTTGCTTCGTTTCAATGTCATCTTTGAAGACGAACTCAACCAAAAACGTTGTCATGTATTCGTTTTATGTAAAATCTCGAGCTGAACATTTTTGTGAGTGTCATGGTCGTATGATTTCATACCAAGGAAAGCACCTAATAAAGGAAAAAAAATTTAGAGATGTCCTTTTAGGAGCAGTGATAAAACGTGTGATTTGTTCATATGGCATGAAGATATCAGAGCAAAAGTTGAAAATGAAGATTGAAACATTATGAATTCAGAGTTGGAAGATATGGGCTATTTGAAAGTTATGTATGAATATTCAAAGAAGAACAAACAAGAATTTAAAGAACGAATTAAAATTAGAGAAATTTTTTAGAAATTTGAAAATGTTATGTTTTGTAATTTCCTTTATGTTTAATGTTTACTTTGTTATCAAATCTAATTGTTGAAGTAGACTTTGAATTACATTGTTGTTGATATGGTGAAACTGCAGATGCAGTGAAATCTATGAATATTGTTGCTGTTATGGACTATTTGAAGGTTATGTATGAATATTTAAAGAAGAACAAACAAGAATTTGAAAAACAAATTGAAATTAGAGATTTTTTTTTTAATTTAAAAATGTTATGTTTTGTAATCTCCTTTATATTTAATGTTTACTTTGTTATTAAATCTAATTATTGAAGTATACTTTGAATGACCTTGTTTGTTAAAGAAATGTTGGTTTTGGTTAAATAATTCTCATGGTTAGCAATATTTGACAGATATAACATTTTTATTTTACATAAAAATTGACATAGCAACATTTCAATTTGGCATAGTAGCACCTAAATGAATGACTGATAATTGGTTTTATCTTACTTAAATTTGGCATAGTAACACTTGTATTCTAGACTAGATTGTTTTGCCTTAGTTTAACTTAATGTTAAAATTTGTTATGACAGTACAAATTAGATAAAACTTAAAGATAACATTGATGTTTTCATAGTTCTAAACCAGATAACATTGATGTTTTCATATTACTAAAAGAGATGCAACAAAGTTTCACAAGAGTGGATTATGGATTCAGGTTGCACTTGGTACATAAATCCAAACAGAGAATTGTTAGAGGAGTTATGTGATCAAAATGGTGGATCTGTGCTGCTGGGAGACAACAAATCTTGCAAAATTACAGGTATTGGATCTGTGAGATTCAAGCTCCATGATGAGTCAATAAGGTTATTGACTGAAGTCAGGTATGTACCTGACTTGAAGAGAAGAGTTATAGTTTTGTGAATCTTGTGTATTTGGTAAATTATGTAGGGCAAAGTTTAACAAAGTAAAGCAAAGAACACATGGATCACTGAATTATATTTATGCTGATCTTTGGAGGCCTACAAGGAGTCCTTCACACTCAGGTGCAAGGTATTTTCTATCCATCGTTGATGACTATTCCAGAAAGCTATGGGTATTCATTCAGAAGACAAAGGATGAAAATTTTGAGAATTTCAAAAATTGGAAGATTCTGGTCGAAACTCAAACTGGCAGAAAGGTTAAGAGGTTGAGAACCGACAATGGTCTTGAATTCTACAACGAAGCATTCGACAATTAGTTTGTTGAGTCTGAAATTGCAAGGCATAAGACTGTAGTAGGTACTCCTCAACAAAATGGCTTAGCTGAGAGATTGAATCGAACAATCCTTGAAAGGGTTAGATACATGTTGGTTAGTGCTAGATTGAAGAAGGTGTTTTGGGCAGAAGCTATTTCGACAGCAGCTTACTTCATAAATAGATGTCCCTCGACTGCCTTGGGAATGAATACACTTGAAGAAGTTTGGTCGGGACATCCACCTAGTCTCGACAGACTGAGAGTATTTGGCTGTGTGGCCTATGCTCATATTAGGCAAGACAAGGTCGAATCTAGAGCTCTGAAGTTCATGTTTATGGGATACCCTGAAGAAGTCAAAGCTTATAGGCTATAGTGCCTAGAGCCATGTCACAGGAGGTGTGTCACCAGTCGAGATATAGTTTTCAATGAAGCAGAGATGGCTTTCAAGAAAACTAATGATGTTGACAACGAGCTGGAGTAGGGAGAGATTCCCGTTGAGGTGGAGCATGTTGATGATGAATTGCGTACCCCAGATGAAGTCGAAGAAGACGTAGAAGATGTTTTTGAAGATGAGAAGACTGATAATGACTACCTGCTAGCAAGAGACAGGTCGAGGAGAGTCATCAAGCCACCTCAGAGACTTGGGTATGCATATCTTATAGCTTATGCCTTAATCTCTGCAAGTGAGGTTCTAGACGAAGAACCTAGAGACTATAAGGAAGTTATGAGGAGTCGAAAGAAGATTGAATGGCTGAAAGCCATGGATGATGAGATGAAACCTCTTCATGATAACAACACCTGGGAATTGATCAAGAAACCTGCTGGAGCCAGGTTAGTCAGCTGTAAATGCTTTTTCAAAGTTAATGAAGGAATTGAAGGAGTGACATCAAAGAGATACAAGGAAAGATTGTTTGTTAAGGGGTTCACTCAAAAAGAAGGTGTCGACTTTAATGATGTGTTCTCTCCTGTTGTGAAGCACAGATCCATTTGAATGTTGCTTGTGACAGTGGCACAGTTTGACCTTGAACTGGAACAGATGGATGTGAAGAATGCATTCTTGTATGGTGATTTAGATGAAACAATCCTGATGAGGCAACCTGAAGGGTATGTCGAAGAAGGGAAGGAAGATTATGTGTGCAAGCTAAAAAGATCCTTATATGGGCTGAAACAATCTCCTCGACAGTGGAATAAGAGACTCGACAAGTTCAAGGCATGCATAAGTTTCATCAGAAGTCAGTTCGACCACTGTGTTCACTTTAGATTTCGATTTAGTAATTCATTTGTTATTTTGTTGCTCTATGTGGATGATATTCTAATAGCAAGTAACAATGTCGAAGATGTAATGAGGGTGAAGGCTTAACTCAATAAGGAGTTCGACATGAAGGATCTGGGAGCTGCGTCCAGGATTCTTAGGATTGACATCCAAAGAGATAGAAAACAGTCGAAATTATGCTTATCTCAATAGGCATACGTACGAAAGGTTCTCGAAAAGTTTGGTGTGTCGAATTCAAAGCCTGTTGTGACTTCGAAAAACCCTAAATTCAAGCTGAGTATAGATCAGTGTCCCAACACTGATGTTGAAAGAACTTATATGAATAGCATTCCATATGCTAATTAATGGGTTCTTTGATGTATGTTATGGTCTGTACTAGACCCGACATAACATATGCAGTAAGTCTTGTAAGCAGGTACATGACGAATCTTGGAAAGGCTCACTGGTAAGCATTGAAGTGGAATTTAAGGTACATAATTGAGTCTTTGAATAAAGTCCTAATTTATGATGGAGCCTTGGGTGAAGATAGTAAAGCAACAATCGAAGGATATGTCGACTCTGGTTATGCAAGTTGTATGGATTCCAGAAAATCTATTTTTGGATATGTGTTCACTATGTTTGGGATAACAATCAGTTGGGAAACAAAACTTCAAAAGGTCATTGCCTTATCAACCACTGATGCGAAATATATTGCCCTAACTGAAGTTGTGAAGGAAGCATTATGGCTTGAAGTTTTTGCAAAGGAGCTAAAACTTCAAGGTCGAGTTATCACTGTTAAATGTGATAGTCAAAGTGCAATACACCTATCGAAGAATTTAGCCTATCATGAGCGAACCAAGCACATTGATGTGAGGCTGCAATTCGTCAGAGGGATAATCGAGCGTGGAGAAGTCCAAGTGCTGAAGGTTTCGAAAGATTACAATGTTGCAGATATGATCACCAAGACGTTGCCCGGTTGCATGTTTTTCCACTATATGTAGTTGATAAAGCTGCATGAAAAAAGCTAGTTTCTTGATGTTATAGAGTTAGATCCAAGGTGGAGATTTGTGAGATGTTGGATCGAACTCTGTATGGTTGAAGGGTAGCTTTTGGTTCGATATGAATTAAGCATGAGGTCGAAGTATGTTCACATGCTGTTGTCGGAGTAGTGCGTGTTATAGTCGAAGTTTGTTCTAACATGCATTAGTCAATATTTCAATGGTTGTTAGCATGTTGAATTGGGCCTTGCTTGTAAGCCTAATTGTTTAAGTTAGTTTGTATCCTAAGTTAGCTTGTAATGGATAATTGTTAAAAAAAACCCATTAGGTTAGTGTGTTATTTTTCTTATAAATAGAATGCTAGTTTCTCAATCTTGGTATAAGGAAAAATAGGAAGATAAAATCCTAATTTCAAGAGATAGAGGTTATTTTGTTATTCTTGTATACTTGTAATCTTGTTCTAAGAGTAAGGAAAGAATAGTAGTTTATAATCAATCCTTGATGTTCCTTGTTGTTTTACCTTGTTTTCTTTGTTAACCCTAACCCTTGTGTGTTTCTTGATCATAAAGAAACATTTTTATATTTTGTTTAAAGGCATCTAATTCACAACAGTAAGAAATATAGGAAAGTGGTTGTAAATGATTGTCACTATAAGTGATAGTAAATACAAAAAATTCAATTGCTAACCCTTTTCTTTGGTCCTATTTGGACACTTGGAGTTTGGCTTGCCTGAGTAAGTGTTTCAACAGTTGTTGTCAATTCACCAAGAGTAATTACAAGTTGTTTATTCTTCTTACATGTTCTAATGTTGTGCCCATATTCTAAACAGATCTTGCACTTGTGGATTTTGTTAGATCTCTTCCATCTTGTTTGGGTTTCCTTATTTGGTTCCCTTATATGGAGTCTCTTTGGCCTTCCTAGACCTCGCTTGAACATTGGTGGAAATATTTACATCTAAACACATGCTTACATCATCTTTTCCATCTTTTTTAGGTTGCCTCATTAACTGGGATATTTTAAATTATTCCACATAATTTAAACAAAATTACCATTTCTCCCCCTCTAAGAACAACCCTTCTTAAGTGGTCGACCTTATGTCAAATAAAACATTCGTACTCGACTTGTAAAACCTCTTAGACTTGCACTTAGACCTAGATTCCCCCTATTTGACCATACCTTTGCTCATTCCTCTTTAAATATTCAAGTTTTTTCAACAATTATCAACCTTCAACTCTTTCATCTTAGTTAACTCTTTGGTTCTTATATCTAGTCGAACCTCCTCCAAGGGGATCATGAATTCTTTATCATAAAGAATGACATTCTTAAAATGTTCAAAATTTCTAAGTAATGAACTCAATAATGGTAGAGTCGTGTCCTCATCATCATGTTTAACCTTAATATTTTGCAAGTCATCAATAATTTTGTGAAATTTTGTCAATTCCAACCGTGGTAAAAAATGGCGTCTGGTCATGGATTTGAATCCTAGCACCAGCACTTTTGCCTTTTTATTTATTTTAACCAACTTTTTACCATGATTGAAATTCCAACCGCGGTGAAAAGTGGCGCCTTTTACCACTGTTGGAATTCTAATCATGGTGAAAAGTGGTGTTTGGTCATGAGTTTGAATCTCAACACCAACAATTTTTGTTTTAATTTATTTTTAAGTCACTTTTCACGAAGGTTAAAATTCTAACCATGGTGAAATGTAGTGTTTTCCTTTTCTTTTTTTTAAAATTAAAAATAAATTATATTTTCAAGATATATAATACTCCATGTTCATTCAATTTTACCCTAGACGAATTTATATGAACTTCATCTTATACCTCAAAACTTCATCTTTCATTTACAAAAGTGTCAGAACTCCATCATCTATTTTCCAACTCGATTAAGGCAATGAAAATATGGATTCAAGTTAGTAATGTCAGTTGTTGTTGTTGTGTTAGGTAAAACGCTTAATCTTGTTGTTTTTTAGATTTAATGTTTAACGATTTTACTGATTTTGTTGTTGTTGTTGTTGTTGTTGTTGTTGTTGTT
This sequence comes from Lathyrus sativus, assembly GCA_963859935.3. Taxonomy (NCBI): domain Eukaryota; kingdom Viridiplantae; phylum Streptophyta; class Magnoliopsida; order Fabales; family Fabaceae; genus Lathyrus; species Lathyrus sativus. Next base: position 611,904,197 of record OZ012738.1, on the reverse strand, counting down.
GAAATTTAATATTAAACAAATGTGTTGAATTTGTTGTTGTTGTTGAGATTTTATGTTTAAATATTCTATTGATTTGTTGTTGTTGTTGTTCTTGTCTTTGTTATTGTTTTTGTTTTTCTTGTTATTTTTCTTATTCTTGTTCCTATTGTTGTTGTTATTATTGTTGTTGTTCTTATTCTTATTGTTGTTGTGATAGAAATATTTGATATTCTATATTATGATGAAAGATCTCAATTTAGTCAACTAAAGCACGTGACAAAAATAAAAAATTGGACCGATTGACTTTTCACCAAGGGTGGAACTTCCAACAGTGGTAAAAAGTTGGTTGGCTGACATTTCACAACAGTTGGAAGTTTCAACAGTGGTGAAATGTAAGGCGCTATCCAACTTTTTACAAGGACCTTAGACTGTGAGCGCACTTACTACCACACTTACCTTAACGCGGTTGATTAACAATGATGGCATTCATTTTTCAACTGTGGTGAAAGAGCCTTTAGATAGTAGTGTTACATTTTCCACTCGATCTTCACCTTTGTGAATTTGACCAACACTTTATCTCTAAGATATCCGATAATAAAATTTTGACCTTATCTATCATATTAATCTTCTCTTATTATATTAGGCTTGTTGGAATCAATATTTTAACTTTTAATTCTGCACACTTTTTGTTAAGTGAAAATTGCTCACATATTCACTTTTAAAAATCCAAAATCACTAATTTTAGAATTTTTTTCAATATTTCACACTTTTTGTTGAGTGAAAATTGTTCACATATTCACTTCTCAAAATCCAAAATCAATGACTTTAGAATTTTTTTCAATATTTCATTTAGAGTTTTTTTCACTTTTCATTTAAATCTGATGCTACTTACTTATAAACTTAAACCCATTACCCCATAGTAACCATCATTTATTATGAAATGAATAATTCAAACACACTAAGAGTAACATTGTGTAGAATACAGAACAGAAGAAACCACATTATATAGCCTACCAACTTGTACATTGTGAAACTATAACTAACAAGACTAAATATGGAAGTAGAGAATCTACAACACATACACACAAATTGTTTACTTAAAGAATCAAACAACATCAACCTACCAACTTATACAATATGAAACCAAAGCTAACAAAAATGATCTATTCTAGAAGAGATAACACCCCTTCCATTCATTTTTTTAAATGTTAGATTTCACTCATATATCCATTTGACTGAAAATTGACTCAAACAAAAAAATGAAAAATGAAGTTAATATAGAAACAGCAACAATAAAATATATAACAATACTAAAAAGATTCTTCAGAAACATGGTTAGCGAGTATACTTTAGTTTCATTTTGTTGGATTCCATTATCAGTGTGCGTTTTGGCACTGTACCGCACCAATATTTTGCTCAAATAATAACTTAGTATGGGTTGAATTTCACGTAATAGAACAACCTAGCTTCAAGAAATAATAATATAATAGTAGTAATTTGTTTCATATATATGTAACAGCATGTTATATATGCTTTTAGAAAACACAAACCCGACATTGTTGTGTGACTTTTGAGACCAAAAATAAGAACCACTTTCAACAATTGAAACATGTAACCCAACTATCTTTGTCTCTTATTCTTTTACTATATCTTAATATAAACAGACTCATTCATACACAATTTCTGATTTCTTGCCTCTATATAATCAAACAATCCACCTCTTCCAACCACAAAACCTAACCAAAATTCTATTGTCGTGTGTTTTATTAATTAATAATATAATTTATATTTTCTTCACGGGCCAGTTAATAACAAAATATTTGTATTATAAAGCTTTCCTGATATCATGGATGTTAGTTAATTAATTATTTATTTTATATGTCTCTTGGATTAACTATAGTTTGAGTTTTCTTTCGTATGAGATTGACATTACCTAATCATAAATAAATATGAGTTTAAAATTTAACAAGTTAAATTAATAGCATCAACATCAATAGCCACTAACATTTTCTATAGTATCATTAATTCATGTGTCAATCAATAGTTCCACGCTATTTATGATTTTCTTATTATAAACTGATTTTTTTTATCAAAAAAGAATATGAAAGCTATAGGGGATATTTACATATAAATAAATAGATCACAAAAGAGAATATGAAAGCTAAGTTTCTTAATGATGCCGATACAAATAAAATGTTAGGGATACTATAAATTATGATACTATAAATTATAAATGAAAGGTGGTATGAGGGGCCACTTTTGATGGAAATATAAAAAAAATTCAACAATTTCGGAACTCATTTTTGATGGATATATATATATATATATATATATATATATATATATATATATATATATATATATATATATATATATATATATATATATATATATATATATATATATATATATATATATATATATATATATATATATATATATATATATATATATATATATATATATATATATATATATATATATATATATATATATATATATATATATATATATATATATAATTATAAAAAATTATTAAATATGATATTTATGCGAACTACTCAATACAACTTATTCTTTTTTTTTTCTTTTCAAGTTCTTCATTTAAAAAATATAATAAACAAATCAAAACGTTTGTAAGTGATTTTTTTAAATAAAAGTATGACTTTTTCCACAAAAATAAATTTATAAGAAACATGTTTTTAATCTAATTATAATATAATTCATTTTAACAATGACATATTGATATGATAAATGTTGGAACAAATGTTTTGAAGTTAATATTTAAGACTTAGTCTAATGTCTTGATAAATGCATGTGAGTTAAACTGTTAAAGATAGGATGCAAATCAAATGTTGATACGACATAATGTTGGATTGTGGATGATTGTGTTAATATCTCGAGTTTTGATAAGAATCGACATTGATTTTGTTTAGGTTTGAAAGAGTCGATTTTTAATTTAATTGGCGGTGTTATTAGGTGTACAAGAACCAATGTCAATCTTAATTGGTAGTGTTTAATAATGGTGTTGGAGACTCAAGTAAAAATTGCATTTGTTTGAAGCATCGTGCATCATATATTTTAGAATTAGGTTTGGAGTTCAGTCTGATGTTAGAACTTCGGTGCAGTGTTTTAGAATTTCAATAAAACAACTATGAATTCAGTGATGGTACCTCATGCATGGGAGTAGAGGAGACAAATGTTGCATAATTATTCTTGTGTATGTTTCGTGATATTGCTTTATTGTGATTAACTGTGAATGACGTGATCGCATGTTAAAATGATATCCTTGCCTGTGAATGATGTGACTGTATGTTAAAATGATATCCTTGCTGCTATTATACCACATAATTTTATAGAATGTATTCTCACACATTTTTGTTTCTATGTCCCTTTATGTGAACCCTTGTTCAAATTATTATCAGGTTGAGACTGAGGAGTGATTGTGGTTGTTGTTTATGGAAGATGATGTAGATGATTACTTCAAGTGCTTGCCTTGATTTTATGTTTCAATGGACCTTAAGTCGACTATTAGTTTATTTTGGATTAATAGCTCTGATATTGTAACATTGGGGTTGAAATTGTTTTGTTATTTTCTCTACTTTGACTTAAACCAAATAATCATGAATTATTGTATGTGTTGGATTTAAATTTCCATATTTAAATATGTTATTAATCGTGATGCCTTAAAATATAGTATAAACGGTTTATTTATGATCAAGAAACACACAATGGTTAGGGTTAACAGAAAAACAACCAAGAAGAATAAGAAGAAACAACAAGGATTGGTTATAAACTGTTATTCTTTCCTTTCTCTATCAAACAAGATTACAAGTATACAAGAATAACAAATAACCTCTCTCTCTTGAATTATGATTTTATCTTCCTATTTTTTCTTATGCAAAATGAGAGACTAGCATATTATTTATAAGAAAACTAACACACTAACCTAATTGGCTTTTTAACAATTACCCATTACAAGCTAACTTAGGGTACAAGTTAACTTAAACAATTGGGCTTACAAGTAAGACTCAATTCAACATGCTAACGAACCTAGCAATATTGACTAATGCAAGTTAGAACAAACTTCGACTACAACACACATTATTTCGACAGCAGCATGCGAACAGACTTCAACCTCATGTTTAATTTCTGTCGAACTAGAAGCTACCCTTCGACTATACTAGAGTTCGATCCAATATCTCACAAATCTCCACCTTGGAACAAAGTCTATAACATCAAGGAATAAACTAGTTTTCTTCATGCAGCTTTATCAACTGCATACAGTGGAAAAACTTGCAACTTGACAACGTCTTGGTGATCATATCAGTAGTACTATGATCTGTCGAAACCTTCAGCACTTGAAGTTTCAACTCCTTTGCAAAACCATCAAGCTACAATGCTTCCTTCACCGCTTCAGTTAGGGCGATATATTCCGCTTTAGTGGTTGATAAGGCAATGACCTTCTAAAGTGTTGCTTTCCAACTGATTGTTGTCCCAAACATAGTGAACACATATCCAAAAATAGATTTTATGGAATCCATACAACCTGCATAATCAGAGTCGACATATCCTTCGATTGGATATGTGTTTCACAACAGGAGAGAACACACCATTGAAGTCGACACCTTATTTCTGAGTGAACCCACTAGCGACCAATCTTGCCTTGTATCTTTTCAACGCCACTCCTTCAATTCCTTCCTTAACTTTGAAAATCCATTTACAACTGACTAACCTGACTCCATCAGGTTTCTTGATCAGTTCCCAGGTGTTGTTGTCATGAAGAGATTTCATCTTATCATCCATTGCCTTCGTCCATTCAGTATTCTTTCGACTCCTCATAACTTCCTTATGGTCTCTAGGTTATTCTTCTAGAACCTCACTTACAGATATTAAGGCATAAGCTATAAGGTCTGCATACCCAAGTCTCTGAGGTGGCTTGATGACTCTCCTCGACCTGTCTCTTGCTAGCAGGTAGTCATTATCAGTCTCCTCATCTTCGACAACATCTTTTGTGCCTTCTTCGACTTCATATGGGATACGCAATTCAACATCAACATGTTCCACCTCAACAGGAATCTATCCCTGTTCCAGCTCTTCGTCAGCATCATCAGTTTTCTTGAAAGTCATCTCTGCTTCATTAAAAATGACATCTCGAATGGTGATACACCTCCGGTGACCTGGCTCTAAGAACCATAGCCTATAAGCTTTAACTCCTTCAGGGTATCCCATGAACATGCATTTCAGAGCTCTGGGTTCGACCTTGTCTTGCCTAATGTGAGCATAGGCCACTTAGCCAAATACTCTCAGTCTGTCGAGACTAGGTGGATGTCCCGACCAAACTTCTTCGTGTTTCTTCATTCCTAAGGCAGTTTAGGGACATATATTTATCAGATAAGATATTGTCAAAATAGCCTCCGCCCAAAACACCTTCTTCAATCCAGCACTAACCAACATGCATATAACCCTTTCAAGGATCGTTCGATTGAGTCACTCAACTAAGCCATTTTGTTAAAGAGTACTTGCTACAGTATTATCCCTTACAATCCCAGAGTCAACACAGTAACTATCAAACGCTTCGTTGCAGAACTTAAGGCCATTGTCGGTTCTCAACCTCTTAACCTTTATGCCAATTTGAGTTTCGACCAGAACCTTCCAACTTTTGAAATTATCAAAAGTTTCATCCTTCATCTTCTGAATGAATACCCATAGCTTTCTAGAATAGTCATCAACAATGGATAGAAAATACCTTGCACCTGAGTATGGAGGATTCCTTGCAGGCCTCCAAATATCAACATGAATGTAATCTAGGGATCCATGTGTTCTTTGTTTGCCTTTGTTAAACTTTACCCTACAGGATTTACCAAATACACATGATTCATAAAACTCCAACTTTTCGACTTTGTCACCACCTAGCAGGTTCTTCTTCCCCAATTTGACTAGGCCTCTTTCGCTGATATGACCCAATCTCATGTGCCATAATTTTGTCTTCGACACGGGTTTTATGGATGCAACATTTGTCGAACCACTTACATTCTCAGTCTCAATGGTATACAAGTCTTGTTTCTTCACGCTTCTCAAGACTTCCTTCGATCCCTTCATGACTCTTAGGATACTTTTCTCTCCTTGAAAAACATATCCCTTTCTGTCGATTTCACCAAGAGAAATCAAATTTCTCTTCAAATCAGGTACATACCTAACTTCAGTCAATAACCTTATTGACTCATCATGGAGCTTGAATCTCACAGATCCAATACCTGCAATTTTTCAAGCTTTGTTGTTTCCCAGCAGCACTAACCCACCATCTTGATCACATAGCTCCTCGAACATTTCTCTGTTTGGAGTCATGTGCCAAATGCAACCTGAATCCATAATCCACTCTTTTTCTTGAGTCGCTGCTCGAAACCACAAGGACATTAGATGAGTCGAAGTCATCTTGAACAATTGATGTGTTGCCATTATCCTTACCTCCATGATCTTTCAGGCGTTCAGGGCACATCTTTCTTGCGTGACCCTCCTTCTTATAGTGATAGCATCGAATACCAGATGCTTCACCACTATAAGACTTCTACTGACTTTTACCTTTCTTCTTGTCGAACTTACCATCCTTTCGCAAGAATTTTCCCTTAACGGTTAAACCTCCGCCCACCGTCTAAGGTTTATGCTCCTTTCGTTCGTTCAAGTCCTTAGAATACAAGGCTGATTAAACTTCTTCAAAGCTCAGAGATTCCCTTCCATACAGGAGAGTTTCTTTGAAGTGAGCATTGTCGCAACTGCGAAAAACACCCGGCAGAAAAACAGAAGAGTCGCCACTGAACATTATTTATCCCAAAGAGAGGGAAAGGAAACTGTCGTGGTGAAATTTGGATACCAAACTATTGATTAGTTTGAATCTTTAATTCAATTTACAACCGAAATTTGATTTGTCCAAAGGAATGGATAAAGATCGAAATTCCCACAATGCAATGCAAATGCAAGGTTAAGAGAGTTTTAGGTTCGGGGGTTGGTTAAACTTAGGGAAGGTACTAGCATCCTAAGTTTCTGTAGTACTCTACAGGAACCTCTTGTTTTAATATTTGTTTATTGCTAAGTGTTTATCTGCTTAATGGTTAAAAGACCCTAGTGGTTTATATCTAAGTATACTCAATAAGATGTCGCATCTTATGCCTACATATCCTTACGGGAGTGGAATCAGAGTACTTTGTAGTTCACCCTTAAGGGTTTGAGGAGACCTTTGACTGTGGTCAAAGTTCCTACGGGTTTAGGGTAGTTGTTTTGATTAGGTTTAGGAGAAGAGATGAGTCTTCATGTTAAGGGAGATGTAACCACCACAAGTGTAAAGGGGGTCGTAGGAAATGGTCTTTGCATCGTCTTAAGAAAAGGGCTTAAGTACTCGGATGGTCGCCAAGTATGCTTTTATCGCTCTTAAGGCAAAGTTCCTACATGTTTGATTGTATTGTTGTGGAGGTGGAGATTATATCTTACTTAAGATGATTAACATCTATTCTCTATTTGTGTTTAAAAAGTTTGTATTGTTGATTGTTTGTCTAAGTTGTAAAGATTAAGACAAGGTCCTTCCTATAGGGTAGGTCCTAAACTTAAATGATCAACTTGAATGGAATCAAGGATCGAAGGGAATATGATGCAAATGATGTGCAACTACACACAACGTTGAATTATATGTAGGTTTTTCCTTTGGATGGAATGCGATGCATAAGTATAAATTGCGGTAATGTAAATAACAGTAAGGTAAATTGCGAAAAAGTAAACCATACAAGTACGCATGAAAGCGCTAGGTGTACAAGGGTGTTGTGTCGTGAATGTGCACGATTAATTATTTTTTACGCTATGAGTTGATTTTAATCGATTTGATTTTTAAAGAGGTTGATTTTAAGATAAGCTTATTTTATAGGAAAAAGTTGTAGTTTGATTATTAATAGTGAGAGGTCGATTTTAGTTTGAATAATAAAAAAGTTGATTTGATTTTAAAAAGCTCGGGATTAATTGGGTTTAATAAATATTCATTTTAAAAAAGGATTTTCTTGATAAAATATAAATGATTTTTTGGTAATTTTTATTAGACGAAATATATTTTTTATTAAAATAGTTTCTTATGAATACAAGCTCTTTTTATATTATGAGTGGCCCTTTTATTACTAAATTACTAGTTAAATATGTATAAATAGATAAAAGTTGATTAAATTATGAAAAAAAAACTCTTTGGTAATAAATAAAGGGTGGTGACTATGGATAACTTATTAGTAATAAAAACTTAGTTATTTGAAAGTTATTAATTAGAAAAATATAATTTAATTAAAAGAGTTCACCAAATCGTTTTGATTAAGAAAAGTTAATTAATTGAAAAAGGTTTGATGATGATTAATAAGGGATAATGGTGAGGGATTAGTGTGTAGTGTGTGTTTTACGTGTAGTGAGGTGTATGTGATTAACATAATTAGCGAATTACAACATAAAACAAAAACAAAGAAAAGAAACAACGGAGGAACCCTAGGTTCCCGTCGCTCATCCCTCTCAACCTCGCTTCTCTCTTCATGGATCGTCTCCGATCGCGTCTCTCCCAATGGATTCCTTCTTCTTTTTCGTACGCCTGCAACATAATAAACAGATTAATAGGTTCGATGATGGCCGTGAAGGAACGAGACCTTACCAAAGGGTAGCGGCGGCGGCGGAGGCGACGAAAGATGCTTCGTGAGTTTGGGGCTTCGGCGGCGAAAGATAAGTTCCTTACTCAAAAACTCGAGTTACGAATGTTAGGTTTTTTTTGTGATAGTACTTGGTGCTAGTTTTTTCGGTAGTATATTTTCGGTCCTTCTTCTGCCTTGGTTCCTCCTTATATAGGCTTCAGGTTGAGAATGACTTGAATAGATTGTTAATTGCTGATTTGAATATTGATTTAATTGTTGATTGCATTTCCATTTTGGTTATAACCTGATTAAGAAACCTTCCTATTTTGTGTAGACAATATTTGAAAAATTTCCTCTTTCAATCGATTGTTTAATGAGCTTCTCAATCTTTGATTCTATATTTCGATTGGGTTTGGTTTTGAATCCTTCCAAATATTCCACGAATATACTCTGACCGTTACTTTGCTGACTCTGAGTGTGACTTGGCAGGTGTGGGTAGCAAAATGTCTTGGGCCAGAAGATGGATTGGAAGCCCAGGGGGGAGATTTCGTACTGGATGCGTGTCTAGCGGGAAACTCCACGAGAAAGAGGGTTAGTGGTGAAGAAGAGCGAAAGCAAGGGTTCACAAGGTATATCCTTTCAGTTCAATCCATGTTCCTATGTTTTCTCTTTAGACTGATACGTATTTGAGCATTCTTTTTCGTGTGTTGGACGGTGGTGCTTGGGGAGATGGAGTAAGGTATACACTACAGGTGCACCACCTATCTCTATATCATCTTCACCTTCATTTGTTTAAGTTTAAATTCACTCTTAACACAACACATTCAATCAGAGCTTCTGGACATTGCTGCTATTGAATTATTCCAACTCTTGTTTCCGCTTGATAACTCTCATCTGTAATTTCGGTTTCAGCACTGATCCTCGAAGAGGCATCAATCTTCATTGAGGTTGAAGGTTGCTAATTATTTGAACAGTCTGATTTTGAACCTCATTGCAAACTGCGCTTTTCTGACATTTATGTCTGTTTAACGACTTCCTTATATGGTAATCTTGAGATGTTCTTTTAACTTAGTCGTTGAATTGTTGCATTTTAAATACCCATCCATTTTTTCTTGACCGGCACCTTATTGATTAATATTTGTTATTATGTATTGTGAACTGCAGCAGGTGGTTACTTGCATTCTCCAGCTTCCAATGAAATTGACCTTATGGCAGTTTCGGTTGGTGATAACAGGTTTTCATAGCAGGTTGCTCTGATACACCTGCACCTCGTTCCAGGGCAGAGTTGCGGTAAAGTGAAGATTGTTGGATTGGGCTAGCACAAAAGGTCGATATTGCCGGGAGATATCACCATTTTAAGGTCTGTTTTACATCTCCATATGGTTGTATGTTTCTCCTCTTTCAAAAATGGTGATGGTCTACTGCAATTATAATTTCCCTTTTTTATGCACCTATGTTCTTCTGATCAGCATTGATGTCACAAAAGCGAAGTATACTAACCATTCCCTTTTGTTAAGTGTTGGTGATGTTGGTGACAACTTGGAGACAAACACTTGATGTTGTTGGCCTTGCTTCCATGTTGTAAGCCTTGTTTAATTGGTACTCAAATAATGAAAGTAACCTCTGCTAACTACTCCTGTTGACAACTTCTGTTTTGGATATTATGTAGTTGCGATGCTGTTGATGCTTGCAACTAATGTGAGAAAGCTCTGCTGCTGGTGCTTGCAGCCGGGGTGGGGATGTTATGCTGCTGATGTTTGCAGCTGTCATGAGTGTAACGTTCGCAGGATGGATTCGGTAGTTATATGCATTCGTGGCTAAGCTCCTTGTAGTTTCTACTTTTGTAATCCAATGCGTTGTAATGCTCTGTATCTTCTGGTTTGATCTTTTCAGCAACAAATGCTAGCCCTGAGATGGAGTGCGGATGACCATTGCTTTCCATGGTAGTCTTCGGAAACTTAAAGGTTCTTTTGAACTTCGTATCCTTTTCGAATATTCCGTTGATGTTGGGAATTGTCACAGTTGATTTCTCCATGCCAGGGAACATTGGATTGCGCACAAAATAGCCTTCGACACGAGGGACACTTCTGCGGTATTGCTCAACTCAAGGTTTGATTTGAACTATTTACCTATTTGATTAATTTTGTCTTCTTTAAAATCCTGAGTGTTGAAGTTGAAACCAGGACTGTCAATTTTGCAGGTTGTTTTGGCAGGGATGCCTCTGTCATCAAGAAGTTCAGTTCATAAACCTGCTTGAAGCAAGGCAAAGAAAGGGAATTGGCTTGATATGGATGTGCTGTTAGTGTAACAGGTGATTTTGGCTGTATTGTACACTTCTTTGGTCTTGTGTTAACAAACTGCACATTGTAGTTACCGGCCCATTTGAGTTGTTTTCCTGATATGCGATATGCCAACCTTATGCAGGTCAAAGTCGAGTCCTTTGTTCTCGTAAGAAGCTAAAGTTACTGGAGTTGGCAATACTTAGCCTGAGGCTAACAGATTACGGGAAAAGGAATATGGTTCGACATGTCGTGAATGCGGTGAACACTGCAGAGAACCGAAGAGGTGCATCTTTGGGTACTGCTCTAAATTATGGGGTTCAAGGGTTATTTGGTTCGCAATCTCTCCCTCGACTTGCCTATGTTCGTCCTCTGAGCTTATTGTTACTACGTATGGTCTTGATTTGGTCTCATGGTAGCAGCAACATCCTTAAATACAAAGCGTCACAAGTCACCCGATGGAAATCCTTGACTTCTATGCATGTTGTCTCCTTCCGCAGGCTCCCATCATCAGCGGGTCCGAGGGGTGCAGATGGCGTTACTTTCTCTTTGAATGACGTTTGGTTGCTTATAGGTGAAGATACTGTTGGCTGACGACTTCACTGTTATAGCAGAGTTGCGCGGTCAAGTGATGGGCTCTTCAAATACCTCCCAGCTTGAGATTTACTACTGGTGGCGCCGTAAATTGCGGAGAACTCTACCTCTTTCCAAATAGGTTTCTCTTTAAATTGACTTTTGAGCATTGTTGTTAGTTTGACAGGTTGCATTTGGTAGTGTTTACTCACATTGCTTGTAGCTGGTGCCAATGACGCTTGTTTGTCATCATCTGATATAATCTGGGGGTAATCATGTCTCACCATGCTAAGTTATTCTCGACTCTGTAACTGCGGTCGTTCAATGATTATGCTATGATTTTATTGCATTGCAGATCATCGAAAAAGGAGTAGCTTTGATCGCATAAGTAGCTTCTCTGTTTGTTTGTGTTTGACAAAACTTGTGCCGCATTATCAACTTAATGCATTCTAATGTTGAAATCAAATTAATGATATACATGGAGTTTTATATGAAATTTCTTGTTCCTGTTCAGAATTCATTTGTAGGGAGGAAACTTATGCCGACAACCAAATAATGGATGGTGAAGACTTAGGCCAATGGTTGCGGGAGATCTGATGAAGGGAGAAAAGTCCACGGCAAGTAATTGTGGATGAGCCTACGCAACTACGGATAAAGCAACGGCTGGTGTAGCAAGAGTACCGTAGCCGACACTTGTATTGTTATTTAGTTCGCATAGATGAAGCAGTTACCAAAATGTAATTACTAGACACAGAATCTAGAATTTTGAATGTATAGTAAATAAGTGTCCCCCTGCTGATACCCTTAATGCAGTGTTTAATGCAGATGATGGATTATGCATGTGAGCATCTTGTTTAAAGTCTATTGTCGTTCTTTTGACGGTCATTCATGTGACATCACGCTCCAAACTCTAATATTTGGCTTGTTGAAGGGAGTTATGTAAACCAACACACAAAACTTGCATATGGAGAAAACTTATAAGACCAAGGACGTGGGGACCAATATTCCTTCTTACCCTCGTACGCCTTCAAATTCAGAAGTTTCTCTTGGCGACTGTAAAGCATATCTAGTGACAGGAGATGATTCATAAAAATGACCTTGCCCTTGCTTTAGCTTTGAACTCGCGAGTTTTTATTGGCAAAGAGTTTGAAATAAAATATGGACCTTGAACCAAATGTATCTTTATCTCAAAACAATAAATAGATATCGTGCATTGTGATTCCAACAAAGTCCAACACTGGTGCGGACTTCGTGAGTCCCGACTTGGCTTAGAAGATATCTCGCACAAACTTGATCCAACACGTTTCAAATTGTCACTTCAAAACAATATGTTCCTCGAGTCATCAACCCATACTCACTTCTTGTAACATGCAATCTCGTTGGCCACGCCATCAGGACTAGTCTTGAATGACTAAACTCAACATTTAACGGAAGAAAGAATTTGATTTATGCTTGTACTTGTCCCCTACGTAAAAACGGATTAGTCGTAATAAAATGCATGAAAAAAAAGTATAAATAAAACAAGCAGGAGAATACACACAAGGAAGTGGAATCTTGTGGTCAAAAATTAGGGTGCGACAGAAACGATCGAAGAAAACCTGAAGAACGGGAAAAGACAAGGTCATTGCAACCAAATCTTGGGTTTAAGAGTCGGTTACGCAAGGGGAAGGTATTAGCACCCCTCACGTCCGTTGTATTCAACGGGATCCACGCTTATTGTCTATCAAAGGGTGTGTTTATCTATAAACTACTGCTAAACGGAAACGAGAACAAAAGAAAAAAGAAAGAGACTCGATAGGACATTGCCTCCCTATGCTTACGTATTCCCTCGTGCAATGGGAAAGTCAAAGTCAATGTGGTTCAGAAAACTATAGGTGAAGGGGGGAAGGTTGCTCGCCAAGACATCACCGTTTTGTGCCTACGTATCCTCATCTGGTATGAGAAACCAGAGTAAACGTAGTTCGGGTAACGAAACTACAGGTTGGTTAAGTGTTTTTTATGAGTGACGTTAAGCTCTCATTTCAGCAATTAGGGTCGATGCCTGTTTGCGGTAGAACGGAAAAGTAACATACTCTTTTCTAAAAATGATGTTTGAAACACAATTCCGAAGGATAAAAACTTTGAGTTTTGTTTATGAGTTCTAGTGAAGTGAATTAATTTTCTTTGTGATTCACATTGCACTAAAGACTATGACATAGGAGCGAATGCGTTGCATATCGCCCAAAGGGCATACACTAAACACTCTAGACAAGTGAGGAGAAACCCCTCACTCATCACTTCCCATGTGCTTAAGGCTCGTGGCGCACAATGTTCGTCGTATTTATTAAATGAGTTAGAATGTGTTTTGAGATGAGAAGAGAGACGAAGAAGGTCTAAGGGAAAACTCGGTCCTAACATTGTCATGCAAAGTGGTCATAAGGTCGGGATGCGAAAGGAGATTCTATCCTAATGTTAGCATGTAAAAGATGCACCTAAGGTTGAGGTTAAAAGGGACTAACCTACTTGTTATCATGCTTGGATTACCCTCATAGTGTCTGTTTTACTCCAAATTCAATCAGAAATTAAATTCGAATAAGAATCCTAAGGGAACATGCAAAGACAAGGCAAAAAGCAAGAAAACAAGGTAAAAACAGCAGCTATAATAGCACCTCCTGCATAAGACAACAATAAAATCTAGCACACAAGCAAGACAACATATAACATCACATGTTTCAGCACAAAAACAGGTGTGAAAAGCTAGGCAACAAGCAAGTAAAGCAAAGACGGCATGCAAGCTCAAAGTAGGAACAACTGTGGAAAGTATGGAGCAAGCAAGCTTGAATGCAATAAATCAAGAACAAACACCAATCATGGGTAGACATCATGCAACAATGGACATGCTTCAACAATCAAACATAATCGATCAACAAGAATCATTAAGATCAACATGTTCTTTTCAAATTAAATTGGAAGATCAACCGATCAAACAAACATGCAACGAAGCGGAAACGGAAACAAATGCAATCATACATCACAATGTTTATCAACAAGCATTCAATGATAATCAATTAATCATGCCACAAGCAAGCAAAGTAAATGAACATTCATCAAACAAATCACATGAACATGTTAAACATTCAAAACGGAAACCAAAAGTTGTGTGTCAAAGAATCGAGATTAAACATTCAAGAACGATGAAATATGTCCAAAACAAATCACATAAATGCATCATATCAATCCATGAAATTTACATATGAAAAGGAACTCAAACAAGCAAACAAATGCAAAAAAAATGCAAAAAAATGCAAAAAATGCAAAACTGCCAAAAATAGGCAAATCTGCCCCAAGTAACGGGTTACTCTATATAGGGTAACCGGCTACTTGGTGAAAAACAGCCCAGAAATGTGAAATTTGATAGGGTAACCAGTTACTCTATATAGGGTAACCGGTTACCACTGAACCAGAAGCAGAAAATCAGTTTTTAAAAGCAGTTTTCAGCATCAAATAACTTCTCCAATCATCCATATGATCATGATATCAACCAAACACAAAATTATCATCAAGAAACAGTGATCAAGCATCATGTAAACACAATCAAGCATTGACATCACAAATCACCAAGATCCAAATCATCCAAATGGATAAAAAAACAGAAAAAAACCATGGATCTACATTGTCATTATCCAAATAAGTTCAAAACATAAATGGATCTAGAATTGCCAACCTTCAAAGTGGAGATTTGCTTTGGTGAGTGTTGATTCACTTGAAATTAGCAGATCCAAGCAAGAAACCCAGAGATTCTTCAAGATCTAAGAGCTTCCTTGTTGTAGAAATGAAGATCAAGCAAGATAAAGCAAAAATAATCCAAAAAGCACTTCCAATCTAGCTTCCAAATTCAGATCCAAAACCAAACAAAAATTGAATGATGAATTGATGATAATGGAGATGAATGATGAAGGTTTAGCTCTAGAATTCTATGATTCCAATGAAAAATCAAAGAATTCAAGTGAAAGAGCTTTGATGGAGGTTTGGGAGTGAGAAAGTGGAGAGAAAATTAAGAGAAAATTCTCAAGAATGAGAGTGAAATATGAAAATGAAGGGTTCATGTGTGAGGTTTAGAGAAAATTCACTTAAATAAGCTCTAGGTTTGGAATCAAAATGTGGTTTGGTATGAGGATTAGCATTTGGAATGGAAATTAGGAGTGGAATTAGGAATGGAGTGTTTGAAATTTGGAGGGAAATTGTAAAAGTTGAAACAATTATAGATCCTTCCAAATATGATCAAGTGAAATCAATGGTTGAGAATGATTGGAAATTTGCACATGCTGAAAATTCAAATATTTTGGAAAACTGCGATTGAAGTAACCGGTTACCCTATATGTAGTATCCGATTACCCTGTTCAAAAAATGCCACTTTTGGCGCCAAATGCAGGGAATCCTGTACAATTGTCTGTTGCCACTAGTTCTGAACCCTGTTATGCCTCTGAAACCTGCTCTTGAATATGGTAACTATGAGAATGTCTAAGATGCCTTGTGTATTGTCTCCTGAGCTAAAAATAACCTGCTAAAACAATGAAATCGACCACTCAATTATTGAGAAAAATAAATGCCGGAGCCTCTAACGCTTGTTGTTTAGACTCTTGTAATAAAAGGGAACCTTGAGCCATAGAAATACCTTGATCCCATGTCTCGAGAGTCAATGCTATGATATGAGAAAATGCAAAATGCAGAGAAACACAAGCCGATAAAGGTTAAAACGAAAGGGAAAATTTTAGGGTGCTACAAGCATGTTTTCTGGGCAAAGCGCGCAACAACAATAGTGCTTGATCTTCATCATCGATCTTCATATCAACATTTTCTAGATCAAGAATCAGTTTGTTGAACATATCCAACTGCTCAGCCAACACTTTGTCTTCACTCATCTTGAATGAATATAAAGCTTGCTTCAGGTAGAGTCGATTCACCAGAGATTTGATCATGTACAAAGTTTCAAGTTTCACCCATAACCCCGATGTTGTAGTCTCCTTTAATACCGGTCGAAGAACCTTATCACCAAGGCTTAACAATATTACGATGTGGGCTTTCTCAATCATGGAGATCTTTTCTTTTGCTGTTAATGTAGCGTCCATGGCTGCCTCTCCCTTCAACGCTTCCAAACAATCATGTTAAACCAGTAGGGCTTTCATCTTCAAGTGCCACAGACTGAAATCCTTCACTCCAGTGAACTTTTCAATCTCATACTTTGTTGAAGGCATCTTCTTCATGCTCACTGCACCAATTTGTTGTGAATTATGATGCCTTTAAATAAATTATAAACAGTTTCTTTATGATCAAGAAACACACAAGGGTTAGGGTTAACGAAAAAACAGTCAAGAACAAGAAGAAACAATAAGGATTGGTTATAAACTATTATTATTTCCTTTCTCTATCAAACAAGATTACAAGTACACAAGAATAACAAATAACCTCTCTTTCTTGAATTAGGATTTTATCTTCCTATTTTTCCTTATACAAGATGAGAGACTAGCATGCTATTTATAAGAAAACTAACACACTAACCTAATGGGCTTTTTAAAATTTACCCATTACAAGCTAACTTAGGGTACAAGATAACTTAAACAATTGGGCTTACAAGCAAGGCCTAATTCAACATGTTAAAAAACCTAGCAATATTGACTAATGCAAGTTAGAACAAACTTCGATTACAACACGCATTATTTCGACAGCAGCATGCAGACAGACTTCGACCTCATGCTTAATTCCTGTCGAACCAGAAGCTACCCTTCGACCATACTAGAGTTTGATCCAATATCTCGCAAAATAAAAGTTGAACATTATGTTGTGTGACATCATTGTTGTATTTTTCTTATATTCTGCAATGTTTTACAAATAAAGAAAAAAATAATTTATCGTGGATTTAGGGTGTTACACGCTTCTTCAATTAACTTTCTTATCCAGTAAGTGTTATTATTCTATATTTATTTACAAACATAAAGGTATTACACTATATAATCTTGTCTATATTGATGATATTTTGTTGATTGGAACCTCCTCTACACTCATTTATGATATTATCACTAAGCTTTATGACATATTTTCCTTAAAAAATCTAATGAAGCCTGAGTATATTTTTCTCATAGATGTAAAATACCAGTAAAATATTGGTGTAAGTCCTATAGACCAATAATTTTATTAGAACTTGATAATTTTATTAAATCATCTAATAATACTAAGGTGTTTCTGTATTACGATTGTTTTTTCAAAGTGTTAAAGTGCTTAGAATAACGAGTCTGTTTGATGAAACAATAAGTATGATTTAATCATAAGACTCCATTAAAAAAAGGGCATTATTCTTAAAGTATTTATAGTCAAGCTTTATTGTGAATTGAGATACCATTAAATATTAAGACTAATAGGTGGATAGAACGACGATCACATCTCATAAATAATGGATAAAGAGTTTTCAAGACTTCACATAGGTATAAATATTAAGAGTAATATTTATATTGGATTGACACACAATGAGAATACTATATAGAATGTTATGCAAGTGTTATAAGTTAGTCCCATGGTGATAGTGGTGTATACCGCCCTTTGAGCTGAAACCACAATGGGTCCTAGATGTGGAATCAAGTACTTTATTGTCGTTCAAACATTGTCCATAGCAGGAGGATTATAAAGATTGTTAATGGGTACTCCATAAATCATGTTCCGCGACATGAATGACCTATATGGAATTTTCCAATCCTATATAACAAGATAAATGTTTAAGGATCCAATATTGAACTGGACAAGGGTGACATGGTGTATGTCTTGTGTTTAATATAGAAATGAGAGCAAAATGGTAAATGTACACATAAACATTCTCAAAAAAATGTTTCTTCAAATCACATCATAGTTTTGTGACTTATATAGATGTGATGTGTTACTAGATACCACTCATTGGTTATTGTTAAGTGCAAATTTTGACTTAAATTAAACCATCTTTCTTGGCATTTTTCAACTCAATTCTCATGTTTTAATAGATTTATTTCTTGTTCTTATGTGATTCTTCAATTATATTGCAAATACCTTTGGATTCTTTGATGTGCATGTTATTGTGCAAAATATAGACATAAAACATCAATGATAAAGACACAAAGGATATGATAAGGAAGCCAAAGAAATGAAGAAGAATCAGCATGTTCGCTGTGCAAACACCAGCGAGGTGAAAGTGAATACTCGTTGTGAGAGGTCCTGGCAAAGCCCCAGCGAACCATCCCAGATTAGAGGCAATAGAAAAGAGACCCAAAGTTCGTTGGGCGAAGCTGTAACGAAGAAGTTTATTGTGCGAAGAAGGGCTTGCAATGCAAACTCATATATTTTTAAGGGGCGGTTTAACTGTTCATGAGGCACTTGAAGTGCCTAAAAGTGGTCTTCGTTGGGCGAAGAAGGTGTTCGCTAGGCGAACAATACAAATTTTTATTTTACTATATATGTAATTTTCTCACTTTTAGAAACATAACTTTTGTAACTTGAAATTTTTATAATAGAACTTTATCTCTCTTCATTTCAAAGCATATTTTAGAGAGAGGAACACAAACCCTAAGGGGGGAAGGTAAGAGCTTCGATCTCTTGTTGGATTTGGATGTAATCTTTTGATCCTTATGTATTTCATCTAATCTATGAATTGTGAACTAGTTTTGATTCAATATTGATGTTGTCTTTGATTTCTTATTTGTGGGTCTTGACAAAACCTTTTTCAAATCATAGATCTTAGATATTCATCTATCAATGAGCAAACTTTTGACATAGTCTTGTAAGTTGATATTCATTAGTATCTTTGATTTTATTGTGTTGACTATTGACACGAGTAGCATGAATAGGATCAATACGGTATTGTGAGGATGCGTGATAATAGAGATGAAGAACTATGTTCACTTACATTTAGAAAATTAGTTGAATGCATGTAAAAAGGGTTAAGCGTATGTACGTATTCCGATCATGACGTTTTATATGAATCAATCATGAAGTTGATATGGATGTCATCTTTGTTTACCTGTATATCTTTGATTTGAACCGTTCTAGAAATATACTCTTCAGATCTTGATCTAGGATGATTATTTGTTAGGTTCTAGACTCTAGACATAGATTTAGGCTTAGCATTTGATTGAGTATCAGCTCTTAATGCTCTGTGTTGTTGAGTTGCGTGAGACATCATCAATGAGACAATACGGTTGTTCTCTCGACGTTGCGTTAGACATAACCTCTATTGTGGATGATACACGGGGATATTAGACAAATGATTGGTTTATGTTTAATTGGTTAGAAGAATGCATGTATTATCAATTGATGAGATCCAATCCCAACAAGGCTCCGTTTATATTTTAAGTCTTTACTTTATATTTTCCATCTTTATATTTTCAGCTTTTATCTATTGTATCTTTCATCTTTCAAACAATTTTTCACAAAAAGCTTAGAAATGTTGAGACCGTGGAACGACATTCTTTCCCTTGCACCGATCCATGTGGAGACAATATAAATCGCAGAAGAAATCCTTCCAAAACTAAATTTTTGCTTCTTGCCGCTTTACTGCAGTTCAAACAGTTATTATATTAAATGTGTGATTTAATATAACTACCAACATCCTGAGAATCTAAAAGATTACACACATAAGAACAAATTGATGAGAGATAAAGTGAATAAATGAAGTTTATCTGACCATGCAATATTGTAATGCACTAGCGTAAATTAGAGAAACACAATACACTGTAAGGTATGATGTACTTAAGTAAAATGAGAAACACCATAATGTACAATGTACTTAAACTTAATACACAATACCATAAGGTACAATGTACTTTAGTGAAATATGAAACACTGTAAGATACAATGCACTTAAGTGAAGTAAAACACAACCTATGGTATAATATGCTTAAGTTGGCTTTTGTTAGCTTGCAGTCCACACAAATTTGACTTGTAAAACTCTAGTCAGACTTTCTCTTTTTCAAAGTATTCATCCAGGACAACTAGCATTGAGATCAAAGGCGCTTTTTTTGTGTAAATCGAGTAGAGTTGTTGTTGTTTTCTCATCACTCGTGACCATTTTCTAGAGTCCGCATTAACGATTAATCACCACATGAGGTAATCATCATATCATTGATTATGTCCATTCATAAGTATTGGTTTAAGGGCAATTTTTATTTTTCGATATAAATTTTACTTGTGATTTCCCTTCATCAAATGACTCTCTGATTTTAACTCATACCAAATATATTCAAGATCTCTTCTCCAAAGTTAATATGATTAGTGCCAACGGAGTCGTCACTCCCATGTTCGGTCATTGTACGCTAATATTCTTCTATGTACGAGTCAATTGTTGGTGCTTTGTAATATGTAATATTGATCCGTCTTGACATTACTTATTGTGTAAGCAAAGCCGGCCAATTCTTAACCAATCATCTTGAAAATCATTAGAGTGTTTTTAAGAGAATATTAAGGTATCTCAATAGAACTTCCACTCATGGCTTGCTTCTCTCTCCTGTCAATCGTATTCAAAAAGATTACACAGGGGCTTAAAGTTATTTGTATTAGACAAGTAATCTCAATGATTGAAGGTTCACATCCGGATCATGCATCTATTTTGGCCCAATCTTGTGTCTTGAAGCTCCAAAAAGCAATCACTTGTAGCATAGTCCAACACTGGGACTGAGTATCAAACTCTTCCTCACTCTACTTCAGAGGTGTTATAGTTATAGTCTCTTTTATCTGAATTACACATATATTATATCTCTGCTATTTTACTATATGACAATCTTAGCGATATCATACTATCACATAATCCAATTCTATATGTTAGAACTAAACATATTAGATTGAATATTCATTTTCTTCGTGAATGAGTGATTGTCAATAAACTCATAATTCAACACGGGGAACTAAAAACCAAACTCGAAGTGGTATCTCTCCTACCTCATTGAACTTGTGGGAGAGGATTAGTGTAAATAAAAGGAAGTTAAAACCAGGGACATGTTAAAGTTTGTCAAGAAAAGTTATTAGACTCAACATAATTTACTCATTCCATAGTGACACTTAGTAAAGTGTATAAATATTTGTAAACAACCATTTGCCTAGAACATCATTGAATATAATATATCTCGATGACTGTTAAGACAATATTGGATAAATGTACTCATTCATATATGTCCGAAGTTTTTCTTTAAATCTTGAAATCCAGCCCGTCGACCGACTAATTTAAGGGAATTAATTTCACCGTCTATTAATAAAGTCCCGTTTAAAGTCAAAACATTATTCTATATATACTGATCCAAAATAAAAATTAATTGTATCTAATAGAATTCGAACCTGAGACTTTGAAAAAAGTACACTCTCAAAATCTATGTCTCTACCACTAAATCAACTCTTGGGTTAAATATGCCCAAAGTTAATTCAACAAAAGAGGCAGCCGTCTGGGACGGAAAAAAGAGAGAGAGGCAGAAGAGCTTTTAAAGACCCTACAGTTTTCATCCATGCATAAAGAAGAAAAGCAAGAGCATGGTCTCCGATTTTATACACACGAAAATAAATTAAAATAAATAGCGACTACATATACAAAAAGTCAAAGGAAGAATTTGAACTTGAAGTATAGAATATGATTGTCCAATTGTAGCTTAGGATTCCATACTTTATTTGGATCTATATTTGTGACCATCCATAATTCCATGCCAAATTGTTGTGATGAGTGGAATAGGGTCACATGTAATTGTCCATATCGCATGGGCACATTGCCATCACCGTTCCAAAATTGTTTCCGGAGAAACATATGTATAATGCGATGATTGTGTTTGAATATAATGGAAAATTGACACTCCCAATTGGTTCTAAAAGTGTGTTTGAACAAGATAATTGAGAATTTTTAAAAAATTTAAAATTTTAAATAATTTAAATAATTTAATTGAAATTTATTTATTTTTATTTATTTTTTGTTTGGATTAAGTATTAAAATGATTTATTGTTAAATTTTTAAAAATAATTTTTATAAAATTTAAAACTTTTGAATCAAATTAAAAATATGAAAAATAGGGATTACTTTGCAATTTTTTAAAATTTGAAGAGCTAATTTATAAAATTTGAAAATTATTAAAAATTTATCTGCAATTTTATAAAAGTTTTAGGGTTAAATTTAAATTTTTCAAAAAATATGATGCACCATCTTGCAAAATTTGAAAAATTAATAATAAACAATTTAATCATTATAGAGAGTGAATGACCAATTTCATATTCTTTGTTTTTTGATATCATTTGAAATTTTTAAATTTTTTTAAATAAAATATTTCATAAATTTAAATTATTTTAACAATTTTCTATACTATTCTATCCAAACAATAAATTTTGGTCAAATCATTTTAAGTTTTCTAAAAAAATTACTTTCCTTCATTAACACACTCTAAGAGTGTGTTTGGATGAGGTAATTAAAAAAATTAAAACTATAAACAATTCAATTAAAATTCATTCGTTTTTTAATTTTTTTGTTTGGATGAAGTATTAAAATGATTCATTGTTAAATTTTTAGAGTTTTTTTATAAATTTTAAAATATTTGGGACAAATTGAAAATATAAAAAACATGGACCAGTTTACAAATTTTAAAATTTTGAAAGGACCAATTCATAAAATTAGAAAATTATTAAGGATTTATTTTTAATTTGTTTAAAAATTTTGAGGGTGAATTTAAAATTTTCATAAAATATGAGGATCATCTTGCAAAGTTTAAGAAATTAATAATATACAATTAGGATTCACGTTATATGGAGTGAATGAACGATTTCAAATTTTTTACTTTTTTTTTGTGCTATTTGAAATTCTTTACATTTAACTTGAATAAAATACTTCATAAATTTACATTATTTAACCAATTTTTCATATTTTTTTATCCAAACAATAGATTTTTGTCAAATCATTTTAAATTTCCTCAACAAAAAAAAACTATTCCCCCTCATTAAAATGCTTCATCCAAACATATTTAAGAGTTTTTTAATTTGAAAATTGAGATTTAGAGATTAAGAAATAATAGGATAAATAAACTAATAAATTAAAAGACGATGAATTAAAACTTTATTTGCATTGCTTTTTTTAATTTTTTACATTACTTAGAAGCATAAGTTTTAAGAAACTATTTGTTTATAAGAAATATAAAAATAACTTATGATATTATGCATGAGGTATTATTAACCTTTTTTCATAAGTTTTTCAAAATAGCTATGTTTTATTTTTATACTTTAATTCAAAATAAAAATTACAATATAATAATAAAAATATATTTATTTATTTGAATACACGAGTTTGATAGACTTAAAAGGTTTTTTTTTATGTCTTGTGAACTAATTTTTTTTAACTAAATAATCTTATAAAAAGTGTAACCATTTTCTATTTAAAAAATTTGGTTGACCTAGGCCCACGTTGTAACACCCTTCTAAACCCCACGGAAAACATATGAATAATCAGAGTAAATTTTTCATGCATTTACAAAAGGGCATTACACATAATTTCAAAACATCACAACACCTGTCATGCTCATAAACACTTCAATAATTAATCATGCCTTCTCAAGATTTCACTTGCATATAGCAGCAGATTCAATCATATAATAATTTTCATAAAGAAACATTTGCGTTATCACATAAACCAACATCGTTTAAGCACTAAGGCCAACATCATAATATTCCAATGAATATAAACACGTTTATAGAATACATAATGTATATCTTAAACACAACTCAAGCGATCCCAGTGTTACATGACCAGAGCATGACTCGACCCAACATAATTAAATCACTAAACAACTACACCAATAGAGATCTCGCAACTATAAGCAGTACTACTCCTTGATACCTGCACGATGTCATGTTAGACATCATTCCAGCAGAAGGGTGAGAAATATTATCATAATAACAATGCATATAATCATATATAAATACACAAATACATAATACATATATTCCACATTTTCTCACCACAATTTGT
Source organism: Lathyrus sativus (assembly GCA_963859935.3). Classification (NCBI taxonomy): domain Eukaryota; kingdom Viridiplantae; phylum Streptophyta; class Magnoliopsida; order Fabales; family Fabaceae; genus Lathyrus; species Lathyrus sativus. The sequence continues at coordinate 611,879,742 of OZ012738.1, read as the reverse complement.
GATAACTCATCATGTATGTCACAACATATATATAAACAAATATGGATAATCACCTAGCATATTCATCATGCACATGTCCATAAATCTAAACATTTCACATAAACATACACATATTATGTTTATTTCACCAATTCACAATTCTCAAATCAACAATTCATGCTCATAAGCATACTTTCATACAATAATCACATATTCACAACTCTCAATTACACAAGTAATGCACATACGCATATTCCACAATTCTCACCATACTCCATCATAACTCATCATATACTTCACAAAGCATATATATATATATATATATATATATATATATATATATATATATATATATATATATATATATATATATATATATATATATATATATATATATATATATATATATATATATATATATATATATATATATATATATATATATATATATATATATATCCATAATTCTCAATTACACAAGTCATGTACATACACCTATGCATAACTTCATACAACAATCATATATTCATTCCATGAGACTCAATGCAACTCATGCCATGTGGTACCAACACTTGTTATCATTTTTCGGTTTTTACATTTAAACCGGGTCTACCCTTCTAGACCGATAACAACAAAAGCCCGTTCCCTAAACTTTCAAACCCACCCTTCTAGGTTTGGGACAAGTCACTAGTCTCCACGAAACTAGCAAACATTGCATCTTGACTAAATGATGCATATGCAATCAACAACCAAATGCACTTAAGACCGTTCTCACATCTTAATCCCATGCATTCTCAAATAATTCATCACTCAAAAATTATAATATGATTGCACATACAACATATCCATTTCAATACCATCAATATATTTATCAAGCAATGCACACATATTCACAATATGTTCTCATGCATTATTCACATACAATTACAAACAATGCAGACATATTCACAATATGTTCCCATGCATTATTCACATATAATTACAAGCAATGCACACATATTCACAATATATTCTCATGCATTCTTCACATACAATTACAAGCAATGCACACATATTCACAATATGTTCCCATGCATTCTTCACATACAATTACAAGCAATGCACACATATTCACAATATGTTCTCATGCATTCTTCACATACAAATACAAGCAATGCACACATATTCACAATATGTTCCCATGCATTCTTTACATTCAATCGCATACAAACAATATGCATTCACAATATATATATATATATATATATATATATATATATATATATATATATATATATATATATATATATATATATATATATATATATATATATTCCATAATATATATTCATCATTCATCACATACCATTTCATACAAGGTATACACATTCACAGTCAATCTCATCATGCATTCACATTTAATTCAAACAATGCATAAATTGCCAAACGGCCACAAAATTACAATCGATTCCACATTCTAGGATTCACGCCATACGGCTACCCGCAACATATCATACAACAACATATAAGCTACTCATATAAGAAGAGGTCGATCGCAACCGAAAGCTCTAATTAATTAAGCCTCACTTACTTAAAGTAATTAATCTTGATTGATCGGTAAAATCGGCTAAAAGTCGGCTAAAAATAATATTTCTTTTCACCAAGTTATAGAACATATTATTAGCTTCAGTTTGATATAAAGAACGTCAAAATCCGATAAACGGTGAAGAAGTTATGAATTTTTGAAGTTTTGAAATAATATTTTCTCACACTTACAGTGTTAATCGGTTAATTCATATGGTTAACCGATTAACCACTCAAAAATCTCAGTTTTTAGGCTAAAAACTCCGTTTTTAGGCCCCTAATACTGTGTTAATTTGTTAACGTATATGGTTAACCGATTAACACCTGAAAAACTCAGAAAAACAGCTACGAGTTTGAGCTTAAAACCCTCAAAAACCCGACCGATTCAATTATTTTCTCCCGATTAAATACCTACTCATCATTACCAATTATATATCAACAATTTGGGACCCTAAAACGCCAATTCTACGACTTTCGATTTTCCTCCAAATCTTAACCTCCAATTTCTCCAAAAATGGCAAAACTCATAAACTCGATCAAATTCACTCAAACGAAACTCAATACTCTCGGCTAAACACTACCCGACTAAACTATGTAATTTATTTCGGGTTTCATCCGTTAAAACTCGGTTTCTATCGATTTAACTCATTTGCCCTAGAAATGGAAAATAGAGAAAACTACCAACAAATCCAACACAACTCATACATAATCATACACATTGATCAAATAATAATGTTTCTCACCCTTACCTTGATTAAATCGATAGCAAGAAGTTGATCTTGAGCTTCCCATGATTTTCCCTTCTTTCCTTCTCTTTTCCTTTCTTCCTCTTTCTTTCTCTCTTCTTTCCCTTATGTTTTCCCCTTTTCTTTCCTTCCTTCTATTTTTCCTTTATATGTCTTTCTATCATAATTCCTTCCATCATAATTCTTCTCAAATTATCTACCAATTCATTTTCTCATAAAATATCTCATCTCATCATTAATTAGAGAATATCTAATAAGTTCACATTATTCTACCAAATAGAATAAATCAATTAAATCCATTAACTCATATAAATTAAATAAATCCAATAATTCACTTAAATAAGACAAATCACACAAACCAATTAATTAGTACAAATAATCAATTACTGAAAATTGGGTTGTTACAACCCTCCCCCACTTTAGGAATTTTCGTCCTCGAAAATGTTATCTGATTCAAATAACCCTGGACACGACTCTCGCATCCCAATCTCCCAAACTACTTCCACCAAAGGAATCCCTTTACCTCGAAGTTGCTTCTCGTTCATCAACCTGAACTAGCAATGCCTCCACAATAAAATTGTCTCTCCCTTGCACACCATCCTTTCGAATCAATGTACCTCTTCAACTTAGGCACATGAATACATCATGCAATTTCCACAAGCGGCAGCATTAAAACAGTCAAACATGCTAGTTTCCCTACGCTTTCGCTGCGCTACTCTGATACAGATCAACAAAACACAGTGGGTGCTCCCGAGACCTCAAGCTCGACCAACACCAGTTACTATCGTAACTCTCAAAACACGTCTTTTCTTGGATCCTTTTGATCTTTCCAGTCGTCTCTTGCACAATCTCAGGTCCGAGTACAACACTCTCTCCGAACACACATCAACACAAAGGAGTCCTACACCTCCTACCATACAAAGCCTCATACGATGTCATTCCGATACTAGAATGATAGCGGTTATTGTAGGTAACTCAATCAACAACAATTAACGACCCCCTAATCCATCTTGATCCAACACACAAGCTCTCAACAAATCCTCTACATACTGGATAGTTCTCTTTGTCTGTCCATTCCGTCCATGGATGCTAGACAGAGTTCAACTTCAACATGTCACCCAAAGCGTCCGCAAAATCTCCCAAAAGCTCAATGAAAACTCAGATTCCCATCTGACACAATATTCAACGGTAACCTATACTACCCCGCAACTTCCTCACTATACCTCTTAACTAGCTTCAGCATAAAATGATTCATCCTCATTGGTAAGAAATGAGTTAATCTTTTCAATCCATTCATAACCACCCAAGTCGAATCATATCTCTTCAAATTCTTCAGAAAACCCATCACAAATCCATGAGAATACTATCTCATATCATTCAGAAATATTCAACAGTTGTATCAGGCCCAACAGCCTATGATGTTCACACTACGACTTTCAACAAGTCAAACCAGCACATATCACTTCAACCACTTCTCTCTCCATCTATGGTCAACAAAATAATTCCTCAAATTTGGTCACATCTTCATAGTACCCGGATGGATACTCAATCTATATCAATGTCCTTCATCCCGAGTACTCTTATCCAACTCACACTATTTGGAACACAACTCTATCACGACATCCCACTGTACCATTCCCATCAATCCGAAATCAACTATTCGACTTTAATTCATTAAATTCAATCAGTCTATTAACTCAAATTAGAACTCTGACTTCTTCGAATCTTATCAAGAATACCTATAGTCAATCTCAACATACAAAGCTCAACTTCGTAAGAAATTTCTTCACAGACCAAACGCATATCCCGAATGGTAATTCAACCCAAAACTGCACTCTTTCAGAAATCCCAATTATTTCCTCTACATCATATTCAACTTTTTAAAATCAAACAAATACCTTAAGCTCTTAAGATCATTAACCATCTCAAATATCAACTAAACAATTGAGGCCTCTAAACCCCGACACAACCACACAACAGCAACCAACTCTAAATCACTTGTCACATAATTCCCTTATGTACTTTAAATTGTCTCCAAGCATAACTAAAACTCGTTGATGTTACACTTAACATATCTCCCAATCATATCAACCAAACATCACAAAACACAACAAATAGTTCTGTCAAATTCGGCAAAACCAATACACGAGCTGTTGACAGCTTTCCCAAAAACTCTTTGAACTTCTTTCACAGTGGTATATAACTGCTTCTTCTCCAATACTGATAACTCAAGTCCCCGATGCTCAACATGATCCTCTATACTCTTCGAATATATCCAAATATCATTGGTTACACAACCATTGACTCACTTAATTAAGTACGGAAAATCCCATGCCAAACGGACACCCAATCTGCAAGTTACGGTTCTCCTGCTACGTCAAAATACGAAAACAACATTTTCACACTTAGAAGGCCATTCGACACATCTTCAACTCTTGGAATGTTTAAAGGTCTAATTACCAATATTTTATCCCACATCTTACTTCCTTTAATAATCACCAGAAGTCACTATCCACCCTTTATATACTTGCCCTCATAATCTGTTGCCGTAGCACACACACCAGACACAAGTCTCAAAACTACTCAATCAATTTAATTCCTTGGCCATCCAAAAAAATCTATAATATGGAGCTCTCAATATCTGACTAGTTCCTGTAACTAAGTCGATCACAACTCCACTTCACGCCTTGGCTGTATATCACTATTCTGTCAGGATAACTTCCAGACAACCACAATTAATCGGCAAACCGCCAACTTCCCACTTTCATTAATACTCAAAATCCCCATCTCATCACTGTCCTGCGCCGACTCATCAAAACAATTCTTCAACACCTGGCATCACTCTAAACAATTCACTGCTCACGCCATTTAAGCTCGCAAGACACGTCTATCCCATCCAACACAATCCCAACTACTATCAACAAGAGATTAAGGGTGATCGTTCCTTAATTTGTCAATAGACAGCCGAAATCATGATGGGGCATAAACCATCTTTACCAAACTATAAGAGCGTTCAACCATACACTGAGCTACAACTCCACACTTGCAGCATCTTGGAGAAACACAAGCTTCTCCCCCACTTGAATCATTCCCACTCTTGCAGACAAAGGCTAGACAACAAATATGTATCGACAGTGTTTTCACACACATGTCGTATACCAGGGAACAAACAACATTAGACAACTTGGCCGGATGGACCGACCTGCTCTAATACCACTAATGTAACACCCTTTTAAACCCCGCGGAAAACATATAAATAATCAGAGTAAATTTTTCATGCATTTACAAAAGGGCATTACACATAATTTCAAAACATCAAAACACCTGTCATGCTCATAAACACTTCAATAATTAATCATGCCTTCTCAAGATTTCACTTGCATATAGCAGCAGATTCAATCATATAATAATTTTCATAAAGAAACATTTGCGTTATCACATAAACCAACATCGTTTAAGCACTAAGGTCAACATCATAATATTCCAATGAATATAAACACGTTTATAGAATACATAATGTATATCTTAAACACAACCCAAGCGATCCCAGTGTTACATGACCAGAGCATGACTCGACCCAACATAATTAAATCACTAAACAACTACACCAATAGCGACCTCGCAACTATAAGCAGTACTACTCCTTGATACCTGCACGATGTCATGTTAGACATCATTCCAGCAGAAGGGTGAGAAATATTATCATAATAACAATTCATATAATCATATATAAATACACAAATACATAATACATATATTCTACATTGTCTCACCATAATTTGTTATAACTCATCATGTACGTCACAACATATATATAAACAAATATGGATAATCACCTAGCATATTCATCATGCACATGTCCATAAATCTAAACATTTCACATAAACATACACATATTATGTTTATTTCACCAATTCACAATTACACATTCACAATTCTCAAATCAACAATTCATGCTCATAAGCATACTTTCATACAATAATCACGTATTCACAACTCTCAATTACACAAGTAATGCACATACGCATATTCCACAATTCTCACCATACTCCATCATAACTCATCATATACTTCACAAAGCACACACACACACACACACACACACACACACACACACACACACACACACACACACACACACACACACACACACACACACACACACACACACACACACACACACACACACACACACACACACACACACACACACACACACACACACACACACACACACACACACACACACACACACACACACACACACACACACACACACACACACACACACACACACACACACACACACACACACACACACACACACACACACACACACACACATATATATATATATATATATATATATATATATATATATATATATATATATATATATATATATATATATATATATATATATATATATATATATATATAGGCAAATGGACAATCATCAAACATATCCATAATTCTCAATTACACAAGTCATGTACATACACCTATGTATAACTTCATACAACAATCATATATTCATTCCATGAGACTCAATGCAACTCATGCCATGTGGTACCAACACTTGTTATCATTTTTCGGTTTTTACATTTAAACCGGGTCCACCCTTCTAGACCGATAACAACAAAAGCCCGTTCCCTAAGCTTTCAAACCCACCCTTCTAGGTTTGGAACAAGTCATTAGTCTCTACGAAACTAGCAAACATTGCCTCTTGACTAAATGATGCATATGCAATCAACAACCAAATGCACTTAAGACCGTTCTCGCATCTTAATCCCATGCATTCTCAAATAATTCATCACTCAAAAATTATAATATGATTGCACATACAACATATCCATTTCAATACCATCAATATATCACAATATGTTACCATGCATTATTCACATACAATTACAAGCAATGCAGACATATTCACAATATATTCCCATGCATTATTCACATACAATTACAAGCAATGCACACATATTCACAATATGTTCCCATGCATTCTTCACATACAATTACAAGCAATGCACACATATTCACAATATATTCCCATGCATTCTTCACATATAAATACAAGCAATGCACACATATTCACAATATGTTCCCATGCATTCTTTACATTCAATCGCATACAAACAATATGCATTCACAATATATATATATATATATATATATATATATATATATATATATATATATATATATATATATATATATATATATATATATATATATATATATATATATATATATATATATATATATATATATATATATATATATATATATATATATATATATATATATATATATATATATATTCATCATTCATCATATACCATTTCATACAAGGTCATTCATTGTCAATCTCATCATGCATTCACGTTTAATTCAAACAATGCAAAAATTACCAAACGGCCACAAAATCACAATCGATTCCACATTCTAGGATTCACGCCATACGGCTACCCGCAACATATCATACAACAACACATAAGCTACTCATACAAGAAGAGGTCGATCGCAACCGAACGCTCTAATTAATTAAGCCTCACTTACTTAAACTAATTAATCTCGATTAATCGGTAAAATCGGCTAAAAGTAGGCTAAAAATAATATTTCTTATCACCAAGTTATAAAACATATTATTAACTTCAGTTTGATATAAAGAACGTCAAAATCCGATAAACGGTGAAGAAGTTATGAATTATCGAAGTTTTGAAAATAATATTTTCTCACACTTACAGTGTTAGTCGGTTAACGCATATGGTTAACCGATTAACCACTCCAAAATCTCAGTTTTTAGGCTAAAAACTCCATTTTTAGGCCCCTAATACTGTGTTAATCGATTAACGTATATGGTTAACCGATTAACACCTGAAAAACTCAGAAAAACAGCTATGGGTTTGAGCTTAAAACCCTCAAAAACCTGACAAATTCAATTATTTTCTCCTGATTAAATACCTACTCATCATTACCAATTATATATCAACAATTTGGGACCCTAAAACGCCAATTCTACGACTTCCGATTTTCCTTCAAATCTTAACCTCCAATTTCTCCAAAAATGGCAAAACTCATAAACTCGATCAAATTCACTCAAACGAAACTCAATACTCTCGGCTAAATACTATCCGACTAAACTACGTAATTTATTTCGAGTTTCATCCGTTAAAACTCGGTTTCTATCGATTTAACTCATTTGCCTTAGAAATGGAAAATAGAGAAAAACTACCAACAAATCCAACACAACTCATACATAATCATACACATTGATCAAATAATAATGTTTCTCACCCTTACCTTGATTAAATCGATAGCAAGAAGTTGATCTTGAGCTTCCCATGATTTTCCCTTCTTTCCTTCTCGTTTCCTTTCTTCCTCTTTCTTTCTCTCTTCTTTCCCTTATGTTTTCCCCTTTTCTTTCCTTCCTTCTATTTTTCCTTTATATGTCTTTCTATCATAATTCCCTCCATCATAATTCTTCTCAAATTATCTACCAATTCATTTTCTCATAAAATATCTCATCTCATAATTAATTAGAGAATATCTAATAAGTTCACATTATTCTACCAAATAGAATAAATCAATTAAATCCATTAACTCATATAAATTAAATAAATCCAATAATTCACTTAAATAAGATAAATCACACAAACCAATTAATTAGTACAAATAATCAATTACTGAAAATTGGGCTGTTACACATGTAAGCTATAGGTCACTGGCGTAGGATGGTAAATCGGGTCTGATATGTCAGAGCAGTCTTTGACGGTGCGTAGGGCAACCTACAACACAAAGTCTCACAATTTTTTAAAATTATGCTATGTAGAAAAGGACATCCATACATATATTTCACGGTTAATTTACGATTAAAAAGACCTATTAAAAAAATTTCACAAACTTACTTTAGCATCATCTGATGAGACAACCATAAGAGTTTTTTTTTCATTTGTAGCATCATCTGATGGCACATCATCTTATCTATAGACCGAATAACAAACAAGATGAGGAAGTGGTAACTAAGAAAATAATAAATAAAATAATAAATTCCGTACACTACTCATCAAAGATGACATGCCTTTCCTACTTTGTAGATGCTCTCACTAACAAATGCATTTTTACATATCATTTCTTTGTTTCTTCTATGCCACACTAGAATGAGAAACTGCATCAATGAATCCCAAGCTGTCAAATGAAGTTACCAATTTAGTCTTTAGATAGGTTTCTTGATGGGATAAGTCCTTTGGGTTATAGACATAAGACTAGACGTCCACCAAGAAATGGTTTTGACACCATAACTTGGAGAATTTACCCTAACATTAGAAAGGTAGCTCAAACTCTATGTCACATATGTTAGCGTTAGCCACCTTGGTAAAGGGCGTAACCAGGTAATACTAGTGCTTGAATAGATGAAAAAGAGTGTCAAGGTCAACATGTTCTTTTATACTCACGCAATAGTATAAGACTCCCCAAGGCTTCACATATATCTTGTGAGTTTAACTTTCCGTTAGATGTATTTTGTATGATATCAAAACTAAGATACTTTAGCGTTTATGTATCTTGAATGATATCCTCTGAATCTTAATGTGCATTTTTGCATTAGAAAACGTAACATCATTTTGGAAATGATTTATAAAAGGTTTAATAAATAAAATTTTTTTAGAAAATGTTTCATTTATTAAAAACAGGTTTTTATGTTTTTAATGTGAAAAGTAGGTCTATAGGTTGGCCTATACGAATTGTAGGTTGACTCATGTACCTCATTTTTAAATTCTGTTTTCTGTGCTGACTGCATAGGTTGCCACATGACCTTTACAGGTCGGCTCAGACAATTTTCAGAAAGACACATAGAAGAAAAAAATTTCTATGTGTCGACACATCCGTTTTTCCAGGTCGACACATGTACTGCATTTTTAAAGCCTGTAGGCTTTGTTAGATGTGTCACTTCTATAGGTCGACACATGACTTGTTCAGGTCAGTACATGACCTTTACAAGTCGGCTTATGACTTACAAAGGTCGACACAAGCATCAAAAATCTTGAAAATTTGCATTGATTTCCAAACCTATTGCATTTCTTTTTGCTTCTAACTTGCGCCTGCGCGCGCACGCACACACACACACACCCCTCACACACACACACACACACACACACACACACACACACATATAAGTGATGATTCACTTACTCCAAGATTAAGTTTTTATAAATGACTCTATAATCATAACCTTTAAATTAGATATAATCAAATGGTTATAAGTAAAAATGCTAATTTAACCACTAGATTATATTCAATTTAAAGGCTATGATGTGGAGTAAGTTAAAAAAACTTACTCTTGGAGTAAATTGGTCCCCACTATGTATATATATATATATATATATATATGTGTGTGTGTGTGTGTGTGTGTGTGTGTGTGTGTGTGTGTGTGTGTGTGTGTGTGTGTGTGTGTGTGTGTGTGTGTGTGTGTGTGTGTGTGTGTGTGTGTGTGTGTGTGTGTGTGTGTGTGTGTGTGTGTGTGTGTATATATATATAAAATTTCTTTTCAACGATTTTTGTAAAATGATAAACGAAAGCTGAAACATTCAAAGACTTTTCTTCATCTTCAATCTTGATTTTATGTATACACACAAACAAAGTATCCATGATCATTCATTATTTAGGTTCCATCTAGAATCAAGTTGATAACGTCTAATTTAGCTTGTGGTGTTGTAAATTGGGTTGAGATCTTTTGGGGATTTCAAATAAGAAAACCCAGGTGGGTTTCTCTTCAAGATCAATTAGGGATTTAAATGTTTTGGACAAGATTACTAAAGTTGGATTCGACCGAGTGAAGGATTTGAAGAACGGTGGTTTCTTGTAAAGGAGTAGCGTCAGACGATGGATCATCTTGGTAAATCTTGGGTTACAACAGTTCGTAATTCGGATTCGATCAAGTGAAAGCTTTTAATAATGAAAGGTTCTTACAAAGGATTGGTGTGAGATGGTGGATCATATTGGTACTACTAGGTGACAATAATTTGCAATTTAGATTTGATCGAGTGAAAGCTTTTAAGAACAGAAGGTTCTTACAAAGGAGTAGTGTGAGACGGTGAATCAAATTGGCATTGTTGGGTTACTTGATCATGTTTGATCAAGGGAAGAGAAAGTATCAGAATCAACATCAAACTTAAGGTTTCTAGGGTTGGATTACTACATTTATCTTGTATATGGATTTTGCAAAGTATGGTTTATTTCACTATCTCAATTTGAGTTCGAATTGATGGCATACGTACCCATAGCAAGGCCGATTGAGGAACAACCTAAACAAATCCTTGTGTACTCTCTCTCTATCTATCTCTTTTACATTTTATTTTCAAATTGTTTAGTTCATCAATTGTGCGATCAATGCGTTTGGTTAATTCTTTTTGAAAACCATTTGAAAAATATTTTTTTAAGTTGATCACAATCCTTTAGACTGTGGTTGGATTTTAAAATCAACAAACTCATATAAACTTTCAAATGAAATTGATTGCACACAAGGTGTTCGATAATTTTCCTCAATAATATTTTTGTGTGATTTATCATTGGAAATAATCTATAGTTTTAGCATATCATTCAATTGGTTGTAGTTGATAGATTGTTGATCTAATTTGTGTTCATTATTATTGATTGGTTTTAAATATACGCATATCTGAGCTTTTTGATAGCGGTTTAGTTTAGAAGAATCGATTCAAGTTACTTTCGCTAGCCATTGTTTATTAAAACAGTTTTTGTAAAGCAAATATTTTATGTGGGGTCTATTCACCCCCTCTAGATAAGTCACATTTTTCTAACATATCCTCTAACAAATGCAACCCTACGATCAACAACAACAGTTATTGGAAACTGCAAACCGCATTACGAACGATCAAGATCTTACTTCAGACGGTTCAAAATACTCGAGTACCCTAATATAGGAAGACATTGTTATTGCCAGGCATAGGCCCACACGTCGAGTTTCCCCACTAAACGTTGGTAGTCACAAGAGAGACATTTAATGCGCTTGTTCCCAATTTTATTAATGTGTCATCGAAACTCTTCCATTTTCTTTTGCTAGAAGCTAAACGAAAGGCATGTATGACAAACCCTCATTCAACATGTATGTAAAAAAGCTTAGGGGGAAACAACTTTGGGCCATTTGCATGGTCCACGATGAAAGGTCCAATATCAAGCATTTCACATAAAGGAACGTGGAACATGGGGACCTTACCCAAATTGTGGATGCATGATTTCGCCCTCCAACACACTTTCCACTATTGCATCTGACCGAATGGCCACCCGCATGAGATGCCAGATCTCATGAAGATGGTTTTAACCGCTCACCCAAACTCAGGATACGTGATTCTGGCCTCCAACACACTCCTCACATTGGATCTAAACGGACGACCACACACATTAGGCGCCAGATCTCATGGAGACGATTTTAAGCATCTGTCTTATATAAAGCACACACGTGCCATTTTAGATATTCTTTTATTCACACACTCAAACTAATTTCGGTCGACCTCAAGTTCATGAAACTGTTGCTACAAGTTATTCTCCAATTTGGACGTTAGAACCCTCATGGCTTCGTCCTTTAGAAAAAACACCTCGTTAAATTGAGGTGTATGAATATTGTATATAAAATACCTTTAATCTCGATTTCCAAACAATATGGTGCTATTTTAGCCGGCTCGAAAAAGGGGTAAAACAAATGTTCAAGAGTTTCATAAGGAAAAAAAAATAAACTTAAGGTAAGTGTCTGCGGCAAATGCTTCATCATGTCAACCAATGTTTTAAGAATCAGACCGGAGATCAAACCAGTGAAACTTGCAGTTTAAGGTTCAATTGGTTAAACCTATAGTTGAGCCGTTTATTAAATAAACTAATAATATGAAACTAAATTTCATAGATATGTCACACATAATTATATGTTCACAACTTAATAAAATAAACATTTCAAAAATACATTATAAATTTAATACAACAATATCGATAATACATAACATAACATAGTTCTACACTTCATTTGAAACATTATTTAAGAATATTTTGACCAAACTAAAGAATTACAATAAAATAAATTAAACTAATTTAAACCAAAATAAAAAAAATAATAGAATATATAACTAAAATAAATTTCAAATAATTAAGAAAATCTAAATTAAATAAGATAGAATACCAAAATATATGTAATACAATATACTTCATTAAACAACAAAAAATTGAATTTGAATTGAACTACGATATACAAGTCTTATTTGACAACAACAAACAATATTGACTTGAATGACAATCAATATTGAGTTTGACATTGTGACTATGTTTGAAAGAGAGGGCATGATGATGATGGAGTGTGGTTGGAAAAAAAACTATAATGGAGTGACAAAAATTAAAAGTTTATATGGTTGTAAAAAACACACAAAATTCTTTTTTATCATTGAAGAATGTATGTTAAGTTTTGATGTTAACATATTAAAATATATATAAAATATTAAAAAATGGTCAATTCGATGCATTTTTTTGAACCAGACGATTTTACAAAACCAGCTCCGATTATTTGGTTCGAAAGATTTTAGACAGTTCAATTCGATTTTTCTGATTTTACTGCGATTTTAAGCCACTAGCAATTTTGAAAATTGATCCAACTGAACTCATCTCCGATTTCTGATCCAACCAATTAAAACGGCCGGTTCGATCCGATTTTTAAAACATTATCTTAATTCATTCCATACACAATGCATATACATTCAAATAGGGTGAGTATTTGAAAAAGTTCCTTTCTTTATTTGTTTTCATTTCCAAGTATATATTCATAATAAAATTGCATAAAGTAGGTAGGTAACTGTTAATACAAAATATGAAACTTCAAGAAACAAATCCTTAGCATGGCATTGCTTTTATCAAGTTTCAAAAGCTCAATCATTACCCTCAATTCTTAAAGACCCTTTTTGTGCTCTTCTAATCTCATTGCTCCTTTACAAACCTAGTTGCCCTTAATATGATAATACACTTCATAGATTGAATCATTAGGCACTGATTCTCATACTCTGAGATATCACAAGCTGTTTACTCTTCAAGTGGATGATTTTCAACTAAGTCATATAGTTCATATCCAATTCCAAATCCAAGCATTCTTGCCATATCATTTGCCTTCGATTCAGGCTTGGGAATGTTGTGATGCTTCAACCATGAATACACAATAAAAACTTTATTCATAACAAACAATTCCAATGCTTCTGGATTAAAAACAACTCCCATTTTCATATTCATCTGCAACCATAATATAAATACCAAGTTAGCTACTACTCGTACTCATAGTTTCTAAATTATGGTCTGCAATCGCAAATGCGGTCCCAAAATAAAATTTTATAGGTTCACAGCATAGCCACATTCGCAATTTAAAACGATGATGCTACTCACCTGATGTGGAACTAACATAGCAGCATACCGAGCTAGCTCGCCAGCTCTCCAGTCCAACAAAACTGGCAACCATGGATAAGCAGCATCAAGTCTCACAAACCATAGTCTAATATCCGGATACTCCGATAACTCACGAGGATCGCGAGGATCTTGTCTTGTATAGTTGATGGTAAAGCCAATAGAACGCTCAAGAAACTCTTGCGGTTTCACTGTAACATCAGTATCACCAAGAATCATCCATGTTAACTGTGAAGAAGATTTATATATAACAGTTATTAAAACAGTTTTCAATTTCATACCAGATAAGGGATTTTTCATGCCTGTTGCAGCTTGAAAAGGGGACAAGTCAAGACTACTAACAGCATCATTATCAATTACAACATTGAATCTGCCTTCAGTTGGAGGCAAAGGAGGTTCAACTTTAGATTCATCTGCGAACCAAATCAATGAACTTGGTAAACATATGATATGAAATAAGTGTAATGAACATAAGTATTATTATTACCATTATCATCAAATAATGATACATCGAAGTTCCCTTGTGGGTTGAAGGCAACAGAAACTGCAACATATCTACGTTGATGAGATAAAGGACGAGAAACTGGAAGGGAAAGCCATGAAGTTTGAGGTGAATTGGTTTGTTTAGGCAAAGGAGAAAGTGGAACCAAAGGTTTGAATCTGATAGTTGTAGCCATTACCAGAAACAGTTAATACAGTTTCTGTTTCATTATTTTATCTATCTACAAATTTCTCATGCCTTATGTTTTTTCAACAATGTTATCCTGTTCTTTGAATTTTTTTTTTTGGTTTTTTGATAATAGCCAATGTTTGGGCCTTTAAGATTGTTATTACTCAAGCGGCCCAACTATGATATGATTTATATAAGAGGGTACTTTCCCCACCCAATGTGCTGAAGGATCACCCTTTAGAAACCCAAAAATATTCTTTCTAAATTTTAGAAGTGTATATTTGGACGCACTTTAATTACACACTGACACTTTATAAGTGAGTCATCTACAGAGATGCATATTTGTATATTTTATAGAGTGAATTCGTAAGTGCATCTCCAAACTAACCCTTCAAAGCATTTTGAGTTGATGAAATAACAGTTTTTGTATAATCTAGTGGGCAAAGACAGATTTAGGTGTCATGAATTGGGGGCAACTTACTTAATTTTATGTTTAATAAATATTTATTAATTTTTATATTGATACAATAAAATTTTTGGACCCATCACTGCCAGTGGGTATTTCAGAAGTGCGTCTCCAAAAAAAATCCTCAGAACATAGAACATCAGTCATAGGCAGCAAGTTTGTCATGAAAATGATATATTTAAGCCAACTTATATTTTAGACCATTTATACTAACGATATCATGAAACCATATAATTAATGTAATTCAATGATGTCATATATAAACTCAATCAATAATCAAATCCAAACTTTAATCAATTAATCGAAAACATTACCATTATACATAATTTGTTTAGAAAACACAAATAATACAAATGTTACCAAAATAAAAATAAAAATAAACTATTGTGTATATCTAACCCCCTTATTTATCCTCTGCCTTATGTACTGCAAGTCATTATATGCCTCGGCTAAGATGACCTATACAATCGTTATACCAGAGCTGCCTTCCTCAAAATCTCCTATCTCTAAAGCATCTATCGTAAGCATCGCAATATGCCAACATCCGTTAAGACATCTTGGGCGCGCATGGTCATCCCTAGTGTACTCCTCTTCTAATATCTTTTGATGAGTTGGCATTTTAAAATTTTTAACGTTTTAAAATTTTTTCAAACATTAACAGTGTTAATCGGTTAACGCATATGGTTAACCGATTAACCTGTTCAAAATTCCAGATTTTCTGAACTTTTTAAGGTGTTAACCGATTAACCCCAGGTGTTAACCGATTAACACTGTGCCAGAATGTCATATTTGCTGTTTTGTTTGCTTGTTCGCATATCATTTCGATTCGAATCATCATAGATCAGTGTGATGCATTAGGATTGAATTGTTTTGGATATTTGTCACTGTTTGTGGTTGGTTAATCATGATTTTGTTGAAATGTATGTTCATGTTCCAGTCGGTTGCATGCTTGTGTATGTGGATCGAAGTGAGCATTTGTTTGCATATTTATTTGCTTTTATCTCTTATTTTTCTCCACATGTTTGCATCATTCTTGCATCGCTGTTGAGGTCGAGACACGCTTGTGGCGGCTGCTGCCCCACACATTTTTTCCTCCCTCCCACCATTCTAAGTGCGCATTTCCATGTTTGCATTTTTCTACTTGTGATTGATCTTTCCTTTGTTCTTCTTGTGCTTTTTGCCATGATCCCCATAGGGTTCCTAGTCCCTCCGTTTAGGATGGGAGTAGGAGAGACATTAGGTGTTCAATCCAAGCATGCTAACATTAGGGTAGATGTTTCCCCTTTTAATCCAAACTTTAGGATCAGTTTGCATGACAACGTTAGGGCCAAGTCTCCCTTAGACATTTCGTGCGTCTCTCTTCTCATCTTCAAATAATCTTAACATACTTAATAAAGATAATGGATGTTGTGCCATGAGCCTTATACTTGGGAAATGGTGATTGGGTGCCACCTCTGAATTGCCTAGAGTGTTTAGTATACGTCCTTAGGACGATATGCGACGCATTCAATCCTAGGTTTTAGACTTTAGTACAACATACATTATGAACACTCAAATTCAAAACACTTATTCTCTAAAAAAACACAAAAACACTTCAAACCTTTTTCATCCTTCGGGATCTTAATCAGGAAAATCTTTTCAGATAAAAGAGTGTTGTTAACTTTTAGTTCTACCGCAAACGGTAACGCCTAAGTCTCCAATGGTCGAGCTGCATACACCAACTGCTAGAACTACTTGTTAACCCTACTCAGGCCTAAAAACTTTTGAACTAACCTGTGGCATTTTAGCCCGAACTACGTTTGCTCGGATATTTCATGCCAGATGAAAGTACGTAGGCACAAGACGCGATGTCTTGGCGAGCAACCTTCCCCCCTTTTACCCGTAGTTAGCCGAACTACATTGACCCTGACTTTCCCATTGCACGAGGGAATACGTAGGTACAGAGCTGTGATGCTCTTCCGAGTCTCTTTTCTTTTCTTTTTGTCCCGCAATCCTGTAGCGTAGATAGTTTAAACACACCCTTAGATAGACAACAAGCGTGGATCCCGTCGAGTACGACGGACGTGAGGGGTGCTAGTACCTTCCCCTTGCGTAACCGACTCCCGAATCCAGACTTGGTTGCGATGACCTCGTCTTTTCCCTTTTTCGTTAGGTTTTTCCGATCGTTTCCTTTCCCTCTCTTTAGGATAAATAACGAAAGGTGGCGACTCTTCTGTTTTTCTCTAGGTGTTTTTCGCAGTAGCGACAACAATCTTTCGCTTTGAGGAACATGATGTCCTCGTCAGGAAATTCAAACTTCATTGGTTGATAGTCTTCAATTGGCTGTTCAGCAAGGTATTTTGACAAGACACTTCCCTTGATGGCTTTCTGGGAAACATATTGTATATCGTACTCTGTCAGTACCATCTGCCATCTGGCAATTCTTTCTGAAAGCGCTTGCTTCTCGAAGACATACTTGATCGGATCCATCTTTGAAATCAGCATGGTTGTATGATTAAGCATATATTGTCTCAAATGTTTGGCAACCCAAGCGAGTGCGCAACACGTTTTCTCGAGCATTGAGTAACGGAACTCACAGTCTGTGAACTTTTTACTCAGATAATAGATCGCATGTTCTTTTCTTCCAGTCTCGTCGTGTTGACCGAGAACACAACCCATATTGTTCTCAAGAATCGTTAAGTACATGATTAAAGGCCTTCCAGCTACTTGGGGTATCAATATCGGAGGCTCCTGCAAGTATTCTCTTATCTTATCAAATGCTTTTTGACAATTTTCATTCCAGACGATCGCCTGATCTTTCTTTAGCAATTTAAACATTGGTTCACGCGTGGCTGTGAGATGAGATATAAATCGAGCAATGTAGTTCAATCTCCCCAAGAAACCACGGACC
This sequence comes from Lathyrus sativus, assembly GCA_963859935.3. NCBI lineage: Eukaryota > Viridiplantae > Streptophyta > Magnoliopsida > Fabales > Fabaceae > Lathyrus > Lathyrus sativus. The sequence continues at coordinate 611,860,984 of OZ012738.1, read as the reverse complement.
TCCTTTTCTGTTTTCGGCGCTGGCATATCTTGTATAGCTTTTATCTTGGCAGGATCGACCTCGATTCCTTTTTCACTGACAATGAACCCCAATAACTTTCCAGACTAAACTCCAAAAGTGCACTTATTTGGATTGTTGTAAAGTAGCTTTTTGTCATGTGAAGGTTAAAATGGCTACAAAGCCATTGCTGTAGGGTGACTGTGAAGTTTTTCTTCTCTCTTTTTTCTTTATGAGTACATTCTTGAAAGATGAAGAGAAAATACTAGAACTTTGTATTTGGCGCAGTATCTTAAACTTTGTAAACCATGGTTAAACTTTGGATTTGAATTTTGATGCATTAACTTCGCACTTAAACCTATGATGAATGGGAAAAGAATTTGAGTTCTCAATTTGTATACTTTGAATTAACTTTGCACTTGTAACATGTATACTCTTTACAAATCTCTTGTAAATTTTTCAATTTTGATCCTTCTTGGATGCTTGAATCCTTGGATTTGAGTTCTGGTGTTTTAACTTGATTCTTGTGAGAAGAATCTTGCAACTTGTATTCCAAATTCTCAGGATCTTGAAATTTCATGGCAACTTGAATGACAACCTTGCATCGTAAGAAAAACGATTATGAATCTTGTCTTGGACTCTAATCTCATATCTCCACAATCTTGACATTAATGTTGTATGTCTTGAATTGATAAAAATTGAAATCTTAATCACATGGTTTGAACTTGGAATTAAACTTTGAATTTTTAGTATTTAAGGTGTAAAACCCCATATTGAAAATCATGATGACATCACTAATGGATCCACCAACCTTGAACGTCGCTTTGAGATCTTATACCGACAGCTTCCCTTCCTCTAACTTACACTAAAGAATCGTTTTATTGTCTTGTATCTCTCAATCCGAGCTTGCTGTTGAAACATAGATTTTAGTTGTCGGATGACGTTGTAGGTATCCATGGTTGCAAAACGCTTTTACAAGCTTGACTCCAACTAGAAATGAAAATGAAAATTCTAAAGTTGAAAATTCCATGAAACTTAAAAGGAACCGGTGAAGAAAATACCTCAAGAGTAGTCTCTTAGTGTGTGTCTATATATATATATATATATATATATATATATATATATATATATATATATATATATATATATATATATATATATATATATATATATATATATATATATATATATATATATATATATATATATATATATATATATATATATATATATATATATATATATATATATTTATTGATATTGATGAGAATGATCTTGTTTGTGGTAGCATAACCATAAAGGTGGATTTTAATGCTTGGTCTGGTCTCTGAGCTACAATTCTTCTCAATTTGATGTCCTAATTGAAAGAATAAATGATATTATTATTATTTTTTTTTAAATTTAATATGTTGTGCACCCAAAAAATAAATCTCAGATTTGCATTAGATGAGGTGATAACTTTTTTTTAAAATATATTATTTGTATTAGTGTGTTCCCGTATTTTTTTCACTTAGTAACTTTTTGTATTCCTTGACCATTTGATTCTATTATGTATTTTATTAATATTATTTTGTCATTAAAAATAATTTAAATTGATTATTTTTAATAATTAAATTTATTATTTTTAGTTATGTATTTATTTTGTACATTTATAATTTTTTTTAAAAAATAATTTGTTATTAAAGTATGTTGGTTGTATCATATCTTGGATTTTAATTTTTTTTCGTATCTTGTCTTATATATTAGTTAAATATTTAAAAAATAATACCATGCTAAATAAATATAAAATATCTTTAAAAAATTAAAATAAAAAATTTATAATACCTTTTAAATAATTTTTATTAAATTTTAAAAATGCATATTTATCTCAAAAACAAACTTAATTCAACCATTTGATATTTTATTTTGCTTTTAGTCAAGATTCAACAATTTTATATTAAAAAATATAATTTTTTTAAAAAAAAGATAACATTTCAAAAGAAATAAGTTGAAAAGATAAAGATAAAAGATGATATAACAAAAATTTATATTTTTTTTTCAAATATGCAAAATTGATATAATTTAAAAGACTTTAGAACAATATTTCGTTGACTCAATTAAGTGAATAGATTCAACCAAATGAGTCAAATGTTAATTAAGTTTTGCATTAAAAACAATTAATGACATTTTAATATAAATAATATGACTTTTATTTTCGTGTGGATTTTAAAATACATATAAATGGTAAAATATCAAATATACTGAAAGTAAAAATAGTCAAATACAATGTCATATAAAAATAAATCTAAATAGATTTAAATTAAAATTAAAAACCAATTTAAGAAAGAAATAAAATATATTTTATATGTAAGAATGAATGATATTTTTTGAACAATTCTAAATAAATGAAGATTTCGATTGATTTTTTAATATAAAAATCAAGTCTTATTAAACTCAAAATTTATTAAATTGAGTCAAATAGATTTTTCAAAACAAATCTTAATTTTATTTGAAAAAAAAAATAAACTAGTAAGCAAATCTTCATTTTATTTGTATAATTATTTGTTTTTTTGCTATTACTCAAAAATAGTTGAAAAATATTTAAAAGAAGAAACGTTCGATTAATCCGTAAATCCTATTGTTTTTTCTAAATTTTCATGGAAAGGCTATACACACATATCGATACTATGGATATCTTTAATATTAACTATATTATAGGATTTACTATTCACTATGTAGAACATTTCCTTACTTCGAGCATTGTACAACGTTCTCTTAATTTTATTAATAATTCTATTAAATTTATTCGTGATTTATTGGAATCAACAAAGAAACTTATTTATATATATATATATATATATATATATATATATATATATATATATATATATATATATGTATATATATATATATATATATATATATATATATATATATATATATATATATATATATATATATATATATATATATATATATATATATATATATATATATGGAGTCAAATAGGAGAACATTTCCTTGCTTACCTGACTCACTTCGCAACAAAAAGAAGTAGTTTATTTGCTTGCTTAGCTCGAAGATGCCAACTTCGTTCACTTACGTCTCTCGTTTACTTGTTAGCTAGCCTTATTCCTCACCTTTGCTTTGAGGGTATCTAAATATAAAGTGGTGTGCTCGTTAGAGGATGCTTTTTGCGTTGTAAGGACAAAAACAATGAAAAGGTTCATGAAATTCGTGCATTTTTGTGTAGAAAATAATGAAAAAGAGACGAAGAAGAGAAAGACAAGACGTGTGAAGAAGAAGAGAAAGACAAACACAATAAAATTGACTCTTTTTTATATCTATAATATCATGTAGACTAGAAGCTCCAAGATGAATCCTTAATTTAAGTCACTTTTTTCCCAAAATCTCTTCACACATTGCAATACTTGAAACATGAATCCAAACTTTTATCGCTATGTTTTGAAAGTTATCTGAACCATATTTTTAGCCTCAATATATACTAGTAACAACATTGAATGATTTTCTCAGCAAGACAAATTGGAAAAATGCATCAAAACATGAAAACTTTATTTCTAATTTTTCTTCCTAAAGAAACGAACAACTGAAAAGAAAAGAAAACAATTGAATTTCAAGTGTCTCATACAAATATTTTAGAAATTTCTTCTTCGATAAATACGGCCGCCTTCTTTTTGTTTCTTGACTGAAACTCAAACAAGTTCATAGTTGTGATTTTAAGGAGAATATGCGATTTGTATCAATAGAAAATAAAACATAAATATATAATATGTATTTAAAAAAATTAAAATGAAAGTCAATGAGTTTTTTCAATTTATAAAAGTTATATTTTAATAGGATTAAAAAAAAGTAAAGAAGAAAAGATGCAATGGTTAGAGGCTAAAAAAACTCTAGAAAGTTTGACCAAAAATGTAATGTGGGAGAAATTTTGTTACTGCTATTATTTCTCAAAAGTAAACTAACTATTTCAATTTTAATATATATATATATATATATATATATATATATATATATATATATATATATATATATATATATATATATATATATATATTATTTAATTATTTAATTGTTATTTTTGTATTTGTAAAAAAAAAATTATGTGTTCTATTTTTATTAGTTGTTTCTGAGAATAAGAATTTATGGTCCTCTATGCAAAATTTTGTCATTGGTGAGAAAACTAAACAAAAATAAAAGTATTTTTTTTTATGTATGTCAATATTGTTCTGTAAATCATTTCATTGAAAGTTAAATTTAAATGGAACTTTCAAAATTCTAAAAGATTGAACCGTATACAAGTATTTTTCTAATTATATGTGTTTTATTAGGACTATATATACTGTATAAATTTATTATCAATTGATATTTTTATTTTCAATACTATTTATTGTTTAATTTACTGTATTTTTTTATTGTTTAATATATTCTAACTAGAGTTCATCATCATTATTATTACACAATACTATATATATATATATATATATATATATATATATACATATATATATATATATATATATATATATATATATATATATATATATATATATATATATATATATATATATATATATATATATATATATATATATATATATATATATATATATATTAGTGACAACATCTACAGATAAGTTATAAGAAAGAGGTAAGTTACAAAAATAAATAGCAGTTACCACATTATTTTCTTTTCTAAATATACCTTTTTTTTATTAAACAAAACATCGAGCATGAAAAATAATAGTAAGATTATTAATGTTCTTTATTGTAAAATATGTGAATATTTTATTTTTGTTATTTTATATCCATTTATAATTTGTATGATTTCTATATTGTGATATTATTAAAATTTTAAGACATTAAACAATATACATTGGTTGTCTTCTTACTTTTATTTTTTTAATTATGTAAATAATATTATTTTATGTAACATTTAATTTATTGATAAGTTTTAATTTTCACATTATACTCTTTAGATTATTAAGTTAATTTTAAGTTGACATTTGCATTGTTAAATTGGTCTCAAGATATTTTTTTTAGTATTAAATTGGTCTGAAGACATTACTACAACATATTAAAGTTAATATGTATCATTATATTTTTATTTTTTTTTGTAATTGTTCCTAAGTAATATTATTTTTAATGGAATATATGTCAAAAAGACCATTAAAAAAATTGTGTGCGTTAGCGCAATAAAAAAAGCGGACAAACGGGCACGGAGTGCCCCTTTGAACACTAGTATATATAAAGGGAATACTTTGTTTTGGTGTAGCCTATTTTTCTACCATTTTTACCCTTATATTATTGTGTAATTTACTTAATAACTTCCTATTATTAACTTCCATATAACTTGATATTATTAACTTCCACATAACTTCCATATATTGTATTTAAAAAAAGTTATTTTAACAAAAAATATCGTTTATCTTTTTATGTGCATTAAAAAAACGGACAGACGGGCATGCGAGTGCCCATCTGGACACTAGTATATATAAAGGGAATAGTGAGATAAAAGTGTGCCACATCTAGGGGCGAAATTTGCAATTAATAGTGGCGGTTGAAACCGTCATTTTATAACTAGTATTATAACATTTAGTAAAACCGCTGTAATCAACATAAAATTGTGGCATTTTAAAATTAAATGGTGTAACATAACTGCCATAATTAACACGTATTTTTGTAGTGTGAATCGTAGTATTTGACTACTGTGAGATATTGGATCGAACTCTAGTATGGTCGAAGGGTAGCTTCTGGTTTGACAGGAGTTAAGTATGAGGTCGATGTCTGTTCGCATGGTATTGTCAGAGTAATGTGTGTTGTAGTCGAAGTTTGTTCTAACATGCATTAGTCAATATTGCTAGGTTTGTTAGTATGTTGAATTGGGCCTTACTTGTAAGCCCAATTGTTTAAGTTAGCTTGTAACCTAAGTTATCTTTTAATGGGTAATTGTTAATTTTATTATAAATAGCATGCTAGTCTCTTATCTTGGCATAAGGAAAAATAGGAAGATAAAATCCTAATTCAAGAGAGAGAGGTTATTTTGTTATTCTTGTATACTTGTAATCTTGTTTCTAAGATAAAGGAAATAATAGCAGTTTATAACCAATCCTTGTTATTCCTTGTTGTTTTACCTTATTTTCTTTGTTAACTCTAACCCTTGTGTGCTTCTTGATCATAAAGAAACCGTTTATACTTTATTTAAAGACATCTGATTCACAAAAAATTGGTGCAACGAGCATGAAGAAGATGTCTTCTACAAAGTATGAGATTGAAAAGTTCACAGGAGCGAACAACTTCTGTCTGTGGCGCTTGAAGATGAAAGCCCTACTGGTTCAGCAGGGTTGTTTGGATGCGCTGAAGGGAGAGGCATCCATGGACGATGTGTTAACAGAAAAAGAAAAGACAAACATGATTGAGAAAGTCCACAATGCAATATTGTTGAGCCTTAGTGATAAGGTTCTTCGATAGGTATCAAAGAAGACTACATCATCGAGATTTTGGGTGAAACTTGAAAGTTTGTACATGACCAAATCTCTGGTGAATCGACTCTATCTGAAGTAAGCTTTGTATTTATTCAAGATGAGTGGAGACTGAGTGTTGGCAATATTGATGTGAAGATCGATGGTGAAGATCAAGCACTGTTGTTGTTGTGTGCTTTGCCCAGATCATATGCTCACTTCAAAGAAACTCTCTTGTATGGAAGAGAGTCCCTGACCTTTGAAAAAGTTCAATCAGCCTTGTATTCTAATGACTTGAACGAAAGGAGCATAAACCTTCTACGGTGTGCAAAGATTTGGCCGTTAAGGAAAAATTCTTGCGAAAGGATGGTAAGTTTGACAAGAAGAAAGGTAAAAGTCAACATAAGTCTTATAATGGCGAAATATCTGGTATTCGATGTTATCACTGTAAGAAGAAGGGTCGCACAAGAAAGGTGTTCCCTGAACACCTGAAAGATCATGAAGGTAATGGCAACACATCCATTGTTCAAGATGACTTTGACTCATCTGATGTTCTTGTGGTTTCAAGTGACGACTCAAGAAAAGAGTGGATTATGGATTCAGGTTGCACTTGGCACATGACTCCAAATAGAGAATTGTTCGATGAGCTATATGATCAAGATGGTGGTTCGATGCTGCTGGGAAACAAAAAATCTTGCAAAATTGCAGGTATTGGATATGTGAGATTCAAGCTCCATGATGAGTCAATAAGGTTATTGACTGAAGTCAGGTATGTACCTGACTTGAAGAGAAATTTGATTTCTTTTGGTGAATTCAATAGAAAGGAGTATGTTTTTCAAGGAGATAAAAGTATCCTAAGAGTCGTGAAGGGGTCGAAGGAAGTCTTGAGAGGCGTGAAGAAACAAGGCTTGTATACCCGTGTGGCTGAGGTTGTAAGTGGTTCGATAAATGTTGCATCCACGAAACCTGTGTCGAAGATAGAATTATTGCACATGAGTTTAGGCCATGTCAGCGAAAGAGGTCTGGTCAAATTGGGGAAGCAAAACCTGCTAAAAGGTGACAAAGTCGAAAAGTTGGAGTTTTGTAAATCTTGTGTATTTGGTAAATCCTTTAGGGCAAAGTTTAAAGGCAAGCAAAGAACACATGGATCCCTGAATGACATTCATTCTGATCTTTAGGGGCCTGCAAGGAATCCTTCACACTCAGGTGCAAGGTATTTTATATCCATCGTTGATGACTATTCCAAAAACCTATGGGTATTCATCCAGAAGACGAAGGATGAAACTTTTGATAATTTCAAAGGTTGGAAGATTTTTGGCTGAAACTCAAACTGGCAGAAAGGTTAAGAGGTTGAGAACCAACAATCGCTTTGAGTTCTGCAACAAAACATTCGACAATTATTATGTTGAGTCTAGGATTGCAAGGCATAATATTGTAGCAGGTACTCCTCAACAAAATGGCTTAGCTAAGAGATTCAATCGAACAATCCTTGAAAGGGTTAAATGCATGTTGGTTAGTGCTGGATTGAAGAAGGTGTTTTGGGTAGAGGCTGTTTCGACAATAGATTATCTGATAAAAAGATGTCCCTCGACTTCCTTGGGAATGAAGACACCTGAAGAAGTTTGGTCGGGACATCCACCTGGTCTCGACAGACTGAGAGTATTTTCCTGTGTGGCCTATGCTCATATTAGGCAAGACAAGGTCGAACCTAGAGCTCTGAAATGCATGTTCATGGGATACCCTGAAGGAGTTAAAGCTTATAGGCTATGGTGTCTAGAGCCAGGTCACAGGATGCGTATCACCAGTCGAGATGTAGTATTCAATGAAGCAGAGATGGCTTTCAAGAAAATTGATGATGCTGACGAAGAGCTGGAATAGAGAGAGATTCCTGTTAAGGTGGAGCATGTTGATGCTGAATTGTGTACACCATATGAAGTCGAAGAAGACGTAGAAGATGTTATCGAAGATGAGAAGACTCATAATGACTACCTGCTAGCAAGAAACAGGTCGAGAAGAGTCATCAAGCCACCTCAGAGACTTGGGTATGCAAATCTTATAGCTTATGCCTTAATCTTTGCAATTGAGGTTCTAGACGAAGAACCTAGATACTATAAGGAAGTTATGAGGAGTCGAAAGAATACTGAATGGCTGAAGGCCATGGATGATGAGATGAAATCTCTTCATGAGAATAACACCTGGGAACTGATCAAGAAACCTGTTGTTGCCAGGTTAGTCAGCTGTTAATGGATTTTCAAAGTTAAGGAAGGAATCGGAGAACTGGCGTCGAAGAGATACAAGGCATGATTGGTTGCTAGGGGGTTCACTCAGAAAGAAGGTGTTGACTTCAATGATGTGTTCTCTCCTGTTGCGAAGCACAAATCCATTCGAATGTTGCTTCCCATGGTGGCCTAGTTCGACGTTGAACTATAACAGATGGATGTAAAGACTGTGCTCTTTTATGGTGATATAGATGAAACAATCCTTATGATACAACCTGAAGGGTATGTCGAAAAAGGGAAGGAAGATTATGTGTGCAAGAAGAATAGATCCTTATATGGACTGCAAAAATCTCCTCGACAATGGAATAGAAGATTCGACAAGTTCATGGCACACATAACTTTCATCAGAAGTCAGTTTGACCACTTTGTTTACTTTAGATTCGACCGGGTAATTCATTTGTTATTTTGTTGCTCTATGTGGATGATATTCTAATAGCAAGCAACAATGTCAAAGATGTAATGAGGGTGAAGACTGAACTCAATAAGGAGTTCGATATGAAGGATCTGAGAGCTGCGATTTATCCAAATGAAAAGTTAAAGAAATAAAAACCTTTTGTACGATGTAACAACAAAGCTAGAGTTTCGGGGATTGGGGGTTGGTTGTAACTAGGTGTTGCACCCTAAAATTTGACCAACCGGTCCCCATATCTGGTTTATGTTTCGACGCATTTTTGCATTCGCATTCGCATACTGCATGCATTGCATTTTTCTCAGTCAGATGGATTTTATCGGGATTGCAGCCCCTGGCGTTTCAGGCAGTTCAGGCCAGTTGGAATAAAAGTCTGTTGAGAATTGGTGCTCGTTTCCTGTGTTTTCAGGCCATCTCGGGGCCCGGGTTTCGCTACGGTTGCGCATTTGAGCTTTAATCGGTTTAATCGGCCTCCTGGCATTTTTTAGGATTTTTCTTTTATTTTTCTGAATTTTTAATGCATTTAATTGGATTTTTCTGGATTTAATAGATTTTTTATAATTTTTAGAATTTTAAATAAATTTTCTTTTCTTTTTTAGAGATTTATTAGATTTTTATTTTTTAGATAGTATTTTCCTTTTAATAGTTTCTTTTAAAAAAAAAGATAGATATTATTAGATATTGATTTTCTTTTAAAAAAAATAGAGATAAATAAGTATTATCTTTTCTTTTAATAGAATAGTTCTAAAAAAAATATATAGAGTTTAGTAGATTTAACTGTTTTTTTTTTAGATTTTTAAATAGGGAATTAAATGTTTAGATTTTTTTAGATTTTATTTGATTTTTTTCAGAATTAATTAGGGTTTTTTAAAGATAATTTTTTTTAGATATTTTTCAGATTAATTAGGAGTTTATTTCTTAATTTTCGTTTTTAGTTAATTAGGTTTAATATAGATTTTAATTAGGAGTTTATTTTGTTAATTTTCGTTTTATAGTTTAATTAGGTTTTTTCAGTTTTAATCAGATCTTATTAGTCCCTAATCATCATTAATCAGAATTTAGATCCAATTGGACCAATTATCCATTAATCAGCCTAAGTTAAGAGTCCAAGTCCCAACGCCACGTGTCTTATATATACGCTGCCACGCGTGTATCTGAAGGTTGGACACCTCATTCTCTCTCTCACCCAGAACCCTGCCACGTCTCACCTTCTCTCCTCACACTTGGCACTCATGCAGTAACTCCTCACCCCACGTGTCTTCCCTTTCCCTCTCCCTCTCGCCACCTGTCCCACTACTACACTCCGCCGGAACCCTTCACCGCCGGCCATGCAAAGACCGGCGGCCACCCTAACTACTCGCCGACGTTCACTCTAACCGTCGCCGGAGACCGTTAACTCACCATAAACGCCATTTTTCCAGAAAACTCATCCAGATCTTCATCTTCACCGTCCATCTTCGAACGACCTTCATCCACATTCTACCGGAGAATTCAAATTCTCACCGGAAACTTCATCGGTTGTTCATCCTTTTCCAGATCCATAGATCTTCAGCTTCATCAAATCTTCGTCAGATTTGTGCATCAACGCCTTCATCATTCGCCAGAAATTCTTCATAGAACTTCAAGTGCCTTCATCCCATTCAAGACATTTTTTCCAGAAAAATCCAACGAATCAAACGACCTTCATAGTTCTGCATTTATGTTCATCCTTCCTTCAACCAACTTCATCATGGTGTTTGTCATCTTCATGTTCTTCACGAGAACATTCCAGAACGTTTAACATCAATTCTCCAGATTTCTTCGATCTTCATGAACAAACTCGGATACATCTTCTGGATTCGTTAATCTTCGTCCAACATTCCTTTTAAGGCTTATCGCGTCCTTCAGATCTTCGTCAATCTTGTGAGATGGATTATTGAGAGTTGTTAGGGAGTTTAAGAGGTGAGAGGTTTTCAGAGAGAGAGGTTCGAGAGGCGCCGTTTAGGGTTTAGTTTGGGAAAGATAAACAGTAGTAGGGATATAATGAAGAATTAGGAGTTTTAGGGTTTGTACTGAGACTGATTGTGGTTTGGACTCGGGCTTAGGCCCAGTTCAGTTTACTGGATCTACTCCCATATTACTCGTGAAACCCCCCTCCCCTGGTGTGTATTTTGGTTGGGCCTAGCAGCTGTTGCTTTTCACACCCCCGTTTGGGGCCCAAACCTGATATGCAAGCGAATCCCTGCTATTCGCACCCCCTGGGTATTGTTTCATTGTTTTTTTTCTAAATTGAACTTGGGCCCAGCGCATTGCTGGCTGCACCCCCTCCTGGGCCCAATGTGTTTCTGAAGGGAAATAAAACTGCTATTGGCGCCCCCCTGTATATGTCAATTTCAATTGAATTTCTTTTTTCATATCATTTGCATAGTTCACAAAATAATCCATATAAAATAAAAAAATCATCATTTTAACATGGGATTTTTTTCCTTCATTTTAGTAATTGTTTCAAGAAAATTGTGGGAAAATAAAAATAGTATATTAGGCATTTTTCCATTTATGGTGAATTTTCACATTTAATTGCTTTTTATTTTCATTTTGTTTGTACATACATTTTGGTGAATTTTGTTTAGCCATTTCCTTTCATATTTTGATTCCATTCTTTTTGTGGTAGATAGATTAGAACATTAAGTTCCCCTTGGATTTATTCCACATTTTTGTAGATTAATCTTGATTAGTTTTGATTAGAAAACATTAGGTTAGTATAATTAGGGTTCAAACTCAATATAGGTGCATTCTAACATTTTCTTTTGGGGTTTTAGCATGAATTAGGTTATGGGACATATAGGGTATGTAGGGTAGATATAGAAATCCTCTTAGAATAAATCTTAGAATTTTAAATACTATTTTACTATTTTTAGTATATTTTCCAAATGGTGTGTTAGTTTGGTGTTCCCACTTGGGGTTTTTAATTGGGTGCTTGGGCTTTTGGGCTTTTCTATGGGGTATGGGGCTTGGTTTGAGCTTGTGGAGCATGAAGACATCAAAGGAGAATATTGAGGATAATAATCAAAGCTTTGTGCATGAAGATTGCTTGGATTGAAGATGTTTTGAAGGCATAGGAAGTGATAGGAGATAGTTAAAGCCTTAGAATAGAACAAATTCTGTCATAAACATGGATAGCTTCCTTTGCTTCCATTCTTCTCAATGATTAAAAGTCCCTCTATGATATTCACCTCCCTCCTTTGGAGGGATAAGTGGTTTTATCTAGGAGGTAGAACTTTGAGGGAAACAGTCTGTTACAATGTCAACTATTCATAGACTTCCTTTGATTGTCAATGAACTGTTTGACATTCAATTTATCTTGATAAATCAATTCATCTAGGAGAGCTTGCCTTGAAGAAAGAAGCCATTGAAGATAGAGATGAAGATCAAAGATTGAAAAAGATGAAGATTATTCATGTCAAGACTGTGCAGCTGTTAAGGCTAGGGTTTACTGCTGTTTGGAGCTGTCTGATGTCTGATGCTGTCAACTGGTTAAGATTCTGTGCTTGCTAGAGCTTGATGGTTTCTTGGAGATGGAAGCTTGTTGTGGCTTGGGTATCATTGGAGTTGGATCTTTGGGGTTCATTGGGAGATTGTTGGTTATCAACTGTCTGAGTTGGGTGTTTTCAGGGTTGTTGCTGTAGGAGCTAGTGGGCTGTCAGAGCTGGTTTTGGGGTTTATTTTCTTTGCTGTATTGTTTGTTAATTTTTCCCATAGGGTTGAAGTGAAGTTGTTTCACTTTGCCCATTGTTTTCTAGGTTCGAGGTTGAGTGGGACTCCCTTGCCTCGCTTGTACTGCTGCATTCATGCATTTTACTGCTTTACTATATATATGCTGTTTCTTTTCCGTCTATCCCTTAGGATCTCTGTTTCTCTCTGCGCAAGAGAGAAATATGACAGACATTAGGTTATCATCCATGCATGACAATATTAGGGTAGATTTTGATTCCCTTTTTAACCCTAGGTTAGAGTTCTTTCTCTTCTCACCTCAAAACAATCAAAAATACAATAAACATTTCAAACATCAATAAAAGACAGTTCTTGCGTAAAAGACTGTAAACCAATCAAAAGAGTCATTTTTGTCCGCTTGGACCCGTAATCAGGACCTTTTTCAGAAGGATAAAAGATAAACAAACAAATATGTGTCTTCCGTAGCCCGAACTACGTTTGCTCTGATCTTTCATGCTGTATGAAAGTACGTAGGCATAGGATGCGATATCCTAGCGAGCAACCTTCCCCTCCTTTCCCGTAGGTAGGCGAACTACGTTGACTCTGATTTCTCGTTCCAGACAGGAATACGTAGGCATAAAGTGCGATACTTTGCCGATTCATTTTATTTTCTTTTAACCTCAGACCTGTAGAATAGATAGAATAACAATCCGTACTAGAAAACAAGCGTGGATCCCGTCGAGTACGACGGACGTGAGGGGTGCTAATACCTTCCCCTTGCGTAACCGACTCCCGAATCCAGGATTTGGTTGTGATGACCATTCCTTTCCCGTCTTTGAGGTAGGTTTACTTCGAGCGTTTCCTTTCCCTCCGTTGGGATAAATAACGCACGGTGGCGACTCTTCTATTCAGCCGGCGCCGATTTTCGCAGTAGCGACAGCTGGCGACTCTGCTGGGGACTCCAACGGTTCCCTACGCGAGTCAATCCTAGCGCTTGTTTTCCCGTCGTGGGCTTTGTATGGATTTACGTTTTCTGTATTTTACATTCAACATTATATTACTGTTATTATTGCTGTGGGTATGAGGGGGTTCTATGATTGAGAGATAAGCCGGACCTGGGCTTGAGTGCACCTAGAATTAGAGTGGAAATTAGTCGGCGCGTGCTTGCTTTGTAGGCACTAGTGTCTCATGAAATCCACGCTCGGACGAGGTTCTTCTGGTTGACTTCTTTTTCAACCCTTTGGGTTGAGGGGGTTGTTGGTTAGTTGGATTGTCGACTCCGGGGACCGATCATTTGGAAGTTGGCTAAGTGAGGTCTCTTCAGGACATGATGATGCCACACCTTCTGGGTATCGTATCATCAGTCTTGAAAGTCTGTGACGCCAACGACCGCATAGGATGCCATACCTTGTATCAGTTATTAGGGCATCTACCTGTGAGAGGGGTTGGGGCATGTAGGTAACTTGACCTCCAGATTTCCGGTTTTCTTGATTGAGATTCAGTGATATTTGAGGACAGCGTTATAGGGTATGTTGGAAACCAAGTTGGAGTATCATTTTGGCTTGTTGAGACCAGGTTCGAGCAGTGTTATGGGTCTGGTTAAGACCAGTATGGTGGATTGGACTTCTCAGCCAGGGGCACTTGGTCCCTTGTGTGTGCATTTTGCATTTTGCATGACTGTTTGCATTTGCATTTCATTTTGCATATTCATCCTCAGCCGGAACAGGGAGCTTACCCGTTTTTGTCCGCTTCACCAGTTGATTTCCCGACATTCGTATTGGACTTGAGTTAGCATCTGGAAAGATCATGGCTTCAGAAGAGCAGAACTTGGTCGTTACTCGGGCAGAGTTTGAATTATTGAAGTACCAGGTGAGTCAGGTCATGAAAGCCATAACAGCTATAAATGGAGGAGGAAACAATGGTCAAAGAGTTCAGATGAACAATGTTGCTCAGCCAGTACAAACCCCTGTCAGAGGTCCATATTCTTTCAATGACGCAGAGTGTCACAATTCCACTTTCTCTATGCCAGATTCTCCAAGGATTGTTCCATCTCCAAGAGTTGTTCCACAGGTTAATATTCAGGACCCAAGGACTGCTGAGTATATGAGAAGACTTCAGACGTTGGAAGATCAGATTGCTGCCTTGGTGAATAAGAATACTCTTGATTTGAATGCTGCGGGCATGTGTTTGGTGCCAGGTCTTGTATTGCCTCCAAAGTTCAAAATGCCCAATTTTGAGAAGTACAAAGGGGATAGCTGTCCGAAGCTACATTTGGTTATGTTCTGCCGAAGAATGACTTCACATATCACCAATGACAAGCTCATGATTCACTGTTTCCAAGATAGTTTGATTGGAGTATCTTTGGACTGGTACCTGGACTTGCAGAGTGATAGTATTAAATCATGGTCAGACTTAGCCAATGCCTTCGTGAAGCAGTACGACTACAACCTGGAAATGGCTCCTTTTCGCATGGAATTGCAAGAATTATCTCGTGCGAAGAATGAATCCTTTAGGGGGTATGTGCAAAGATGGAGAGAATTGGCTGCTCGTGTTCAACCACCAATTCCGAAGAGAGAAATGGTTAACCTCTTTTTGGGTACTCTGAAGGGCCGTTATTACGACTTGATGTTCACTTGTACAAACTTTGAAGGCTTGATGAGAATGGGAGATCTTGTTGAGAGAGAACTCAAGAATGGAAAGCTTCGAAATGCTCCTTATATCCCAGTTGATAAAAATGAATCAGTTCTCAGTTCTCGAGAAGAGTGGGGAGAAGGAAGCGACGTTGTCTCAGAATCTCTAGCGTCTCAGGCTCAGTTTTCAGACACTTCAAACCAGCGGTCATATTATCGTCAGCCGCGTCGTCACGCTCGACAAAGACCAAGGAAACCCGAAAGGCAGTTTACTCAGCTACCGGTGTCGTACAGTCAGTTATTTCCAGATTTGGTCGAAAGTGGATTAATAGTGCCGAAAGAGACTAGTCCAACGATCCCGCCTTATCCTCCAGGTTCTGATGCCAGCACCCGCTGTGAGTACCATGTTGGGGTACAGGGGCATTCGACAGATGATTGTAAGGTGCTTAGAAGCCAAGTTCAGAATCTGCTAGACTCTAACAAGATCTTCATCACGCCTCAGGGTTTTGTTCGGATTATTGATTCTCCTTCATCCGGTTGTGGGGGTTCGTCAGTCAATGGCATGGAATACTTCACTGAGAGTGTATGTTTTGAAGAATGTCCAACTGAGAGCTCCGTTGAATATGGGGGAAGTTGCTAGAGGTTTCTGCGTCGGGTGTCGCATCTGTTTTCTTTTCTCTGCTGACTGTTTAGCTTTCGTGCATTGTTGTTTGCTAACCACCACCAGGCTTGTTGGCTGGGGTCATTGTATTTTGTACTGGGGTGTGCTTGTTTGCTGCTTTTGTTGGCTTTACATAGTGGTGTGAGGCGTTTATCTCTGTGCTTATAGCTTGGGGTTTATTTGTCTTGTCTTGAATATGTGTTTGATTTCTGCATTGCATTCTCACATAACAGGTACATCAGAAACAGGGGTCTTATTTCCTATCTCCAGTTTGTTGCAGGAATTCCTCAGAGATATGGAACAGAATCAGGCTGAATTGATTGAAGTCCAAAGCCAGCTAGAGCAGATGGTGAAAGACATGCAAGAGTTACGTCTGGATCAGAAGATACTCAAAGAGGAAAACAATCAGCTGAAGACCCAAATGAGCTTGATCATGGAGGTAGTCAAGAATGTGCTTAGGAAAGAGGATGATCAGCTATCTGAAGCCGCAGTGAAGGAGTTTGTTCCACCTGTGCCTGTGGAACTCGTGCCTGTGGAACCTGAGCTTAAAAGACGTGTTGATCGACACCAACCACAACAACAAAAGATACATCCGGTTCGGCGAAGGTCAAGAAGGATATTTGAGGCGCCGCCTTCAACATATGCTAAGCTCTTTCAGACTTTATTGAGTTTGAAGTTGGTTGAAAAAAGAACATTGGAACCACTCACAGGAACGACGCTTCCTTATGGGTATGACACTAGTAAGCAGTGTGAATTTCATTCCGGGCCACCCGGACATGATGTGGAAAGTTGTCACGCTTCTAAGCACAACGTTCAGGACTTGATTGACGCAAACGTTATTGAACTCACGCCGAGCGGCGTAATTGTACCTAATGGTCTTACCCCAGTTGGTGCTAAAATGATGGACGTTCCCGAAGCTGCCGTAGATCAGAAGTATATTCTGCAATCATTGGTGTCAGAATCCCCCTGTCCTCAGTTGCTGCCTAGACCCAGCCTGAGGATGAAAGCGCTTGAACAGAAGGAGTCCCTGATAATTCAGACTCGACCTCCAAGTGGTTCGACCGATCAAAGTCAACAATCTGTCCAGTCTTCGCAACAGACGTCAACTCCTTTCCAGAGTCAGCAGCCTTATCGGTATCGGTCAAACCTGCGTGCTAGACAAAGCCCACTGAAGGTAGAAAGGCAATTCACCCGGCATCCGTTTTAAGCAGTATGGTTTCAATAGGCAACCTTGAAGATGGCTGGTTCAGCAGCAAGTCAGATGTGAAAGCCCGGTTCTCGGAAGCTGACGTTTTCCTGTGTTTCATCTTGTCATTTCTTTATGTTTGTAGTTTCTTTCTTGTTAAATTGCAATCTTGTTTGTAAAACTTGTTGTTTTCATTCAATTGATGATAATGAAATGAATATGCATGTTTTGATTAAATCCATTCGTGTTCACTAATTGATTTTTACAGATATCCAACACTTGGTTAAGCGGAATCCGGGGAGGATGACGAAAATGAACGACATGCAAGCTTCCGATATTATATGCCTTTGAAATAAAACCTGCTGATGATGTACAGGCATTGTTTCAAATCCCTAAACACCGGAGACATAAGGAAGATAATCCCTTGTCAACCCCTTTGAGCCCAGTAGTAGGAGTTCTTTCTGAAAACGAAAAGCCCTCAATCTCAACCTGGGGTAGGGTAGGTGTTCGCTAATTTGACCGAGCGTCCAAATTGCAAAAGGAGTGTCCGTTTGAGGATCAATCACACCTCTATAGGTCGTGCCTAAAAAACCACAGTGGTTAAGCGTCAGGAGTGACACAGTCACATTATTCCCCAAAGAGTCAGACAACCAGTGTCACACGACTTGTGCGGAAAAAAAACGAAAAGCGAAAAGAATCAAAAGCCCGCTAAGTCAAAACTTGAAAACAAACGAATTAGGCAAAAATAAGGGCATCCAGCTGGACTGGAAAATCAAAAGAAACTCAAAAGAGTCAGTCCAGGAAAAAGTCAGGGAAAGAAAAAATGAAAAGGATTACAAAAGAAAAGTCCTCAAATGAAATACGAGTCGTGTGACCCCAAATGTCAAAGGCGAAGAGCGAGTGGCTGGCACTCCAAAATCATAGTTTCTCGAACTATCACTCCTATGTTTCAATCTTTAAGAGGTGAGCGCTAAGGTCAAATTAGATGAACGTAGGATCGGAGAACATCAAGGAGAATGGGTGGGTTGAAATCAAAATTTGAGCCTTTATCCTTTCTTTCAAAACCGTGAACCTGACCACGTTACAACCTTCAAAAGTCCTAATTGAAGCAGGGTTGTTTCGAAGGCATACACCGGTTAAGATCGCGTCGAAGCTGACTCCTAAAAGGGTTCTTCTTACCATGTTGGTGCTGATGTCGATATTTTGATAAATGATTTGTGCATTATGTGTTATAAACGGTTTTCTATTTTTCTAGTGAACAGATTGGATGTTAAAACTGTCATATGCATTGCATTAATATATCTTTTATGCAGAACAATTGGTTTTACTTACGAGTAAGCGCTTGACAGCAGGAAAGTTTCCTACAGTGGAAAGTCTGATCAGGATAGAATGCAGGATGCCCGAACGTTCCGAGAGCCGGGGCAAGCTATTATCAAGTGATCCCCAGTGAGGTCAACCATCCAAAGTCGTTATTCTGGGGCAATCAGGTCGAGATTCGGTAAATCTCTCGTAGCTGGAGTCACTATACCGAATCAGCCAATCAGGGGCAAAGTCATTGCAGACAGGGGCAGACCATCCTAAGAGCGCGGAAGTTATTCTTTATTCAAGTGGCATTTGATTTGAAGTTTTGCCGAGGTTCAGAATGCTGGGGCATTTCATATCAGACCGTCAGGGTACAAATTTTCAGATTTCCTTTTGAGGACTATCCCCGCAGAGGTCCCACAAGCTGGGGCATATCAGAAACGAAGGAATTGTTCTTCTCCGTGTCATCAGAGTTATTCAGAGCTACTCAGAGCTATTCGAGCAGATTCAGCTAATCTCCAAGTGTGAGTCGAATGTCGGGAAGTCGTGTTACCATCTATCGACCCTTCAATCAGAAACTATGAATTCAGACAGGATATTGTTCCAGTGTCAATCATACATGACTCATCGCAGATAGCCTAAAGCCCAATCCTTATTGGCAATTTTCAAGAAGTCCAATCCTTATTGGCAATCACTGTAAGGCCCAATCTGTGGTGGCGCATCAGTTTCAAAATCCAATCTTCATTGGTACGCAGGAAGACTCCGTCTGTTTTCCTCAGAGCAAGTCCAATTTTCATTGGCACGGGTAAGCTATCCCTGACAGAAGTCCAATCATGCTTGGCACATTCGATTATTCCCCAGCGAAGTTGGCTTCACTTTTCCAGCATTTATTTTGCTGGAATAATTCTGTGATGCCTGGTTATCCCCAGCGGAGTTGGCTTTGTCTTCAGCATTTATTTTGCTGAAGCGGTTTTATGTATCCAATTTCTCCAGCGATCCGAGCCTGCATTTGCATTTGCATATATCATCATATTTGCATCATACTTGCATTTTATCCTCAAATGCGTAGCATTTCCATCCTATATGGAGCATTACGCCATAGAAAAATTCAAACATACGCATATGCATCCGAAGCATAAGCCAGTTTTTCTATCAGCCTTCAGTGGCAACATGAAGTACTCTGTAATCAGTTCAGGGGCATTTATCCAGCAGCTTTATTCAGATAGCTCTTTGGTGTTCGATTCTCAGATCATACAACAGTTATGCTTTACTCATCAGTCGTCTGATATTGACAAACTTCTCTTCCTGTCAGTTCACATTGACGATGTATTTCCCCCAGCGAGCCTTCTCCGTCTATCATTAGACTTCGGGAGTTGGGATATGATTTTCTCCGTCTATCCTTAGACGTTGAGAGGTTTCAAGGCGATCTTTCAGATATTGGCGTTCTTTCTGTTTATTGGACGAGATGGCATTTCAAGAGGGTTTTTCTGACCGTCGATCCTTATTGACGTCGAGGCTCTTTGAAGAATGTTTGGTTTTCCTAGTTGTTGATCCTTATCAACGGCATGACTCTTTGGAGGTGGTTTTTCTTCCTGTCAATCCTTATTGATGATGTGACCCCTTTGAAGATATTGTTCTTTCCATCAATTCCTGTAGACGAAAGGATTCTGAAATTTGATGGGTGGTGATGAATATGGTTCTCTTTCCGCTGGCGGGTTTTCCTTCGGGATGGTGCCTTTCTGTCTATCCTTAGACAATGTGAGTATGGGTATGGTGTTCCTTCGGGATGGGGTCTTTCTGTCTATCTGTGGACGATGTAAATATGGATAATGGTTTCCTTCGGGATGGTGTCTTTCTGTCTATCCTTAGACAATGTGAGTATGGATAATGGTGTTCCTTCGGGATGGGGTCTTTCTGTCTATCTGTAGAGAATGTGAGTATTGGATATTGGTTTTCCTTCGGGATGGTGTCTTGCTGTCTATCCTTAGACAATGTGAGTAATGGATATGGTTTTCCTTCGGGATGGTGTCTCCGTCTATCATTAGACGAGGAGAGTATGGATATGGTTTTCCTTCGGGATGGGGTCTTTCTGTCTATCTGTGGACGATGTAAGTATGGGTATGGTGTTCCTTCGGGATGGGGTCTTTCTGTCTATCTGTGGACGATGTAAATATGGATATTGGTTTTCCTTCGGGATGGTGTCTTGCTGTCTATCCTTAGACAATGTGAGTATGGATATGGTTTTCCTTCGGGACGGTGCCTTTCTGTCTATCCTTAGACGATGTAAATATGGATAATGGTTTCCTTCGGGATGGTGTCTTTCTGTCTATCCTTAGACAATGTGAGTATGGATAATGGTGTTCCTTCGGGATGGGGTCTTTCTGTCTATCTGTAGATGATGTAAATATGGATAATGGTTTCCTTCGGGATGGAGCCTTTCTGTCTATCCTTAGACAATGTGAGTATGGATATGGTTTTCCTTCGGGATGGTGCCTTTCTGTCTATCCTTAGACAATGTGAGTACGGATATGGTTTTCCTTCGGGATGGTGTCTTTCTGTCTATCTTTAGACGATGTGAGTATGGATATGGTTTTCCTGCGGGATGGCGTCTCCATCTATCAGTAGACGATGGGAGGTAATCAAGTGCATGTTGATCCAACCTTCGGGTTTGTTATTTGTGGTGTCACACAAGTAACTGGGGTTAAAGTCAAATCTCTTTATCAGAGGATCGATTAGTTTGTTGCCATAATAATTGGATTCAGTGCTCTGGATGGTGTTCCCAAGGCAAGGGTGCAGTTTATTTCTGCGGTTCGCAAATTTTCGGGTTTATTTTGTATTCAACCGTCTTCTACCTTTGAATGTTTGAAGGTTGTTCGCTCTTCAACCCTTCAGGTCCAAGCCGCTTGAATAAGGGCAGCTGTTGCACCCTAAAATTTGACCAACCGGTCCCCATATCTGGTTTATGTTTCGACGCATTTTTGCATTCGCATTCGCATACTGCATGCATTGCATTTTTCTCAGTCAGATGAATTTTATCGGGATTGCAGCCCCTGGTGTTTCAGGCAGTTCAGGCCGGTTGGAATAAAAGTCTGTTGAGAATTGGTGCTCGTTTCCTGTGTTTTCAGGCCATCTCGGGACCCGGGTTTCGCTATGGTTGCGTATTTGGGCTTTAATCGGTTTAATCGGCCTCCTGACATTTTTTAGGATTTTTCTTTTATTTTTCTGGATTTTTAATGCATTTAATTGGATTTTTCTGGATTTAATAGATTTTTTTTATAATTTTTAGAATTTTAAATAAATTTTCTTTTCTTTTTTAGAGATTTATTAGATTTTTATTTTTTAGATAGTATTTTCCTTTTAATAGTTTCTTTTAAAAAAAAAGATAAATATTATTAGATATTGATTTTCTTTTAAGAAAAATAGAGATAAATAGGTATTATCTTTTCTTTTAATAGAATAGTTCTAAAAAAAAATATAGAGTTTAGTATATTTAACTGTTTTTTTTTAGATTTTTAAATAGGGAATTAAATGTTTAGATTTTTTTAGATTTTATTTGATTTTTTTCAGAATTAATTAGGGTTTTTTAAAGATAATTTTTTTTAGATATTAAATAATAGTTTTAGATATTTTTCAGATTAATTAGGAGTTTATTTCTTAATTTTCATTTTTAATTAATTAGGTTTAATAATAGATTTTAATTAGGAGTCTATTTTGTTAATTTTCGTTTTATAGTTTAATTAGGTTTTTTCAGTTTTAATCAGATCTTATTAGTCCCTAATCATCATTAATCAGAATTTAGATCCAATTGGGCCAATTATCCATTAATCAGCCCAAGTTAAGAGTCCAAGTCCCAGCGCCACGTGTCTTATATATACGCTGCCACGCGTGTATCTGAAGGTTGGACACCTCATTCTCTCTCTCACCCAGAACCCTGCCACGTTTCACCTTCTCTCCTCACACTTGGAACTCATGCAGTAACTCCTCACCCCACGTGTCTTCCCTTTCCCTCTCCCTCTCGCCACCTGTCCCACTACTACACTCCGCCGGAACCCTTCACCGCCGGCCATGCAAAGACCGGCGGCCATCCTAACTACTCGCCGACGTTCACTCTAACCGTCGTCGGAGACCGTTAACTCACCGGAAACGCCATTTTTCCAGAAAACTCATCCAGATCTTCATCTTCACCGTCCATCTCCGAACGACCTTCATCCACATTCCACCGGAGAATTCAAATTCTCACCAGAAACTTCATCGGTTGTTCATCCTTTTCCAGATCCATAGATCTTCAGCTTCATCAAATCTTCGTCAGATCTGTGCATCAACGCCTTCATCATTCGCCAGAAATTCTTCATAGATCTTCAAGTGCCTTCATCCTGTTCAAGACATTTTTTCCAGAAAAATCCAACGAATCAAACGACCTTCATAGTTCTGCATTTATGTTCATCCTTCCTTCAACCAACTTCATCATGGTGTTTGTCATCTTCATGTTCTTCACGAGAACATTCCAGAACGTTTAACATCAATTCTCCAGATTTCTTCGATCTTGATGAACAAACTCGGACGCATCTTCTGGATTCGTCAATCTTCGTCCAACATTCCTTTTCAGGCTCATCGCGTCCTTCAGATCTTCACCGGAAGTGTTCTTCAGACTCATCGATCGTCAGCTCGATAGCGTTTTTCT
Source organism: Lathyrus sativus (assembly GCA_963859935.3). Taxonomy (NCBI): domain Eukaryota; kingdom Viridiplantae; phylum Streptophyta; class Magnoliopsida; order Fabales; family Fabaceae; genus Lathyrus; species Lathyrus sativus. The sequence continues at coordinate 611,837,691 of OZ012738.1, read as the reverse complement.
TCGCCAAATTCACAAGAACACCAATACTTCAAGATTCTCCTGCAACTTCCTCCAGGTTTGCTCTGAACACTTCATCCATGGTAGTTTTTTATTTTCGTGTTTTAGTTGAGAACTAGATGGTGTTTGTGAGATGGATTATTGAGAGTTGTTAGGGAGTTTAAGAGGTGAGAGGTTTTCAGAGAGAGAGGTTCGAGAGGCGCCGTTTAGGGTTTAGTTTGGGAAAGATGAACAGTAGTAGGGATAAAATGAAGAATTAGGAGTTTTAGGGTTTGTACTGAGACTGATTGTGGTTTGGACTCGGGCTTATGCCCAGTTTAGTTTACTGGATCTACTCCCATATTACTCGTGAAACCCCCCTCCCCTGGTGTGTATTTTGGTTGGGCCTAGCAGCTGTTGCTTTTCACACCCCCGTTTGGGGCCCAAACCTGATATGCAGGCGAATCCCTGCTATTCGCACCCCTGGGTATTGTTTTCATTGTTTTTTTTCTGAATTGAACTTGGGCCCAGCGCATTGCTGGCTGCACCCCCTCCCGGGCCCAATGTGTTTCTGAAGGGAAATAAAACTGCTATTGGCCCCCCCCTGTATATGTCAATTTCAATTGAATTTCTTTTTTCATATCATTTGCATAGTTCACAAAATAATCCATATAAAATAAAAAAATCATCATTTTAACATGGGATTTTTTTCCTTCATTTTAGTAATTGTTTCAAAAAAATTGTGGGAAAATAAAAATAGTATTTTAGGCATTTTTCCATTTATGGTGAATTTTCACATTTAATTGCTTTTTATTTTCATTTTGTTTGTACATACATTTTGGTGAATTTTGTTTAGCCATTTCCTTTCATATTTTGATTCCATTCTTTTTGTGGTAGCTATATTAGAACATTAAGTTCCCCTGGGATTTATTCCACATTTTTATGGATTAATCTTGATTAGTTTTGATTAGAAAACATTAGGTTAGTATAATTAGGGTTCAAACTCAACATAGGTGCATTCTAACATTTTCTTTTGGGGATTTTAGCATGAATTAGGTTATGGAACATATAGGGTATGTAGGGTAGATATAGAAATCCCCTTAGAATAAATCTTAGAATTTTAAATACTATTTTACTATTTTTAGTATATTTTGCAAATGGTGTGTTTGTTTGGTGTTCCCACTTGGGGTTTTTAATTGGGTGCTTGGGCTTTTGGGCTTTTCTATGGGGTATGGGGCTTGGTTTGAGCTTGTGGAGCATGAAGACATCAAAGGAGAAGATTGAGGATAATAATCAAAGCTTTGTGCATGAAGATTGCTTGGATTGAAGATGTTTTGAAGGCATAGGAAGTGATAGGAGATAGGTAAAGCCTTAGAATAGAACAAATTCTGTCATAAACATGGATAGCTTCCTTTGCTTCCATTCTTCTCAATGATTAAAAGTCCCTCTATGATATTCACCTCCCTCCTTTGGAGGGATAAGTGGTTTTATCTAGGAGGTAGAACTTTGAGGGAAACAGTCTGTTACAATGTCAACTATTCATAGACTTCCTTTGGTTGTCAATGAACTGTTTGACATTCAATTTATCCTGATAAATCAATTCATCTAGGAGAGCTTGCCTTGAAGAAAGAAGCCATTGAAGATAGAGATGAAGATCAAAGATTGACAAAGATGAAGATTATTCATGTCAAGACTGTGCAGCTGTTAAGGCTAGGGTTTACTGCTATTTGGAGCTGTCTGCTGTCTGATGCTGTCAACTGGTTAAGATTCTGTGCTTGCTGGAGCTTGATGGTTTATTGGAGATGGAAGCTTGTTGTGGCTTGGGTATCATTGGAGTTGGATCTTTGGGGTTCATTGGGAGATTGTTGGTTATCAACTGTCTGAGTTGGGTGTTTTCAGGGTTGTTGCTGTAGGAGTTGGTGGGCTGTCAGAGCTGGTTTTGGGGTTTATTTTCTTTGCTGTATTGTTTGTTAATTTTTCCCATAGGGTTGAAGTGAAGTTGTTTCACTTTGCCCATTGTTTTCTAGGTTCGAGGTTGAGTGGGACTCCCTTGCCTCGCTTGTACTGCTGCATTCATGCATTTTACTGCTTTACTGTATATATGCTGTTTCTTTTCCGTCTATCCCTTAGGATCTCTGTTTCTCTCTGCGCAAGAGAGAAATATGACAGACATTAGGTTCTCATCCATGCATGACAATATTAGGGTAGATTTTGATTCCCTTTTTAACCCTAGGTTAGAGTTCTTTCTCTTCTCACCTCAAAACAATCAAAAATACAATAAACATTTCCAACATCAATAAAAGACAGTTCTTGCGTAAAAGACTGTAAACCAATCAAAAGAGTCATTTTTGTCCGCTTGGATTCGTAATCAGGATCTTTTTCAGAAGGATAAAAGATAAACAAACAAATCTGTGTCTTTCGTAGCCCGAACTACGTTTGCTCTGATCTTTCATGTTGTATGAAAGTACGTAGGCATAAGATGCAATATCCTAGCGAGCAACCTTCCCCTCCTTTCCCGTAGGTAGGCGAACTACGTTGACTCTGATTTCTCGTTCCAGATGGGAATACGTAGGCATAAAGTGTGATACTTTGCCGAGTCATTTTATTTTCTTTTAACCTCAGACCTGTAAAATAAATAGAATAACAATCCGTACTAGAAAACAAGCGTGGATCCCGTCGAGTACGATGGACGTGAGGGGTGCTAATACCTTCCCCTTGCGTAACCGACTCCCGAATCCAGGATTTGGTTGCGATGACCATTCCTTTCCCGTCTTTGCGATAGGTTTACTTTGAGCATTTCCTTTCCCTCCTTTGGGATAAATAACGCACGGTGGCGACTCTTCTGTTCAGCCGGCGCTGATTTTCGCAGTAGCGACATTAGGGTAGTTATTTACATCCCAAACATTTGTAGTACTCTACAGGAACCTTTTGTGTATATATATGCAAGTTATCTAAGTTGTTGTTTACTAGGGCCATGGGATCAAGGTTAAGGTAAAGTTTGAGGTAAAGACCTCAGGATAGTTCTAGGTTTGTTCGAAGTTCACCTCACTAAGGTTGAGGAATACTTGACTATGGTCAACGCTCCAAGGGGGAAAAACATAACAATGAATTTCTATTCTCCGACTAAGTTCATTTGAATAAAAATTTAGCGTTCAACATCCGAGTTTGACAGCTAATCACTTTGCATAATACCTCGGCATTTAAAATTCAAATTATCCCTCGAATAATCTAACTTTGTAACCTGAATCAACTCGACTGATAATCGTGATCAAACCGAACTGACATTTATTATAAACTCAAATAAAATATACTGTGTCAAGAGGAATCTGATGTCAATATTGTCGTAAAACTCAACCCCTTCTCAAACCACTTGTAGTGTAAATCAGGAAATAAGAAACCATGATTTCCTGAGGAATTCTCTAACAATAAATTGACTTTGTAATCATCAACAAAAGGACGATGCACTTGTACTCCATGAATTAGCACACGGTATTATTTTCCTGCCAAACGAAACAAACTGAGCAAACCGGTTAGCGGTTAGTTAAAACGAAATACAGATCAGAATGAGAAGTGCAATGATCAGTGATCTAAAGGTAAAATTTGGGGTATGACAATTTCCCCTATTTAAATATTTTCACCGGATGATATGAGTGATGAAAATCATTCTGAAATCATGGTGAGAGGTATTTAAATACAGATAACTGAAAATTTTGCCCGTAGATGCAAAGACATGTTATGCTACAGACAAAGGAAAACTATACAATGCCGACATGCAAAGAAATCTAATATGACGAAAACGATGGAATGATGCAGACAAAAACGAAAGCAAACAGGTAATGAAGACGACACAATGATTAACCACTCACTAGGGCGAGGCAGCAACACAGAGGAATTGGCAAACCTCATCCATGGACGGAACTGGACGGAAAAGAGTCGTAACATTCAGAATAACATTGAATGAAGCGAGGGGAAATCTGGGAAATATCAGGGATAAAGAACCAAACATCAGAGGCATCCGGAAGAACATCGAATGAACTCCGAAACACACCAGAGATACTCGGAAAAACATCGAATAAACTCTGGGACACATCCAGAAACAAAATGAAGACAACGAGAAGAGTATTAGATGAAGACAAAGATTTTGAAGGTATATCCGAAACATTTAGGAAAACAATAAATGTACAAGAAAAGGTTTGAAGACATATCTGGAAGAATATCAGATAAGTAACAAAGGAGTTCTGGTAGAACATCAGAACACAGACTGGAAAAAACATCAGAAAGAGAAATAAATCCGAAAAAACATCGGATAGATTCTGGAAAAACATCATAATCAAAAGGAATATCTGGAAAAACATCAGATAAGTTTTGGAAGAACATCAGAACAAAGACTCAATCTGGAAAAACATCAGAAAGAGAAACAAATCTGGAAAAACATCGGATAGATTCTGGAAAAACATCAGAATCAAAAGGGAATATCTGGAAGAACATCAGATAAGTTCTGGCAGAACAAAGACTCAATCTGGAAAACAATCAGAAAGAGAAACATATCCGGAAAAACATCGGATTAGAAATGCCCTATCTGGTAGAACATCAGATAAGCCAAGACACAAACTATTTGGTAGGTGCCAATTGAGTTAGACTTTGACCACAAGGTGAGACATGAATGACACCACGGCCTCGGGAGAAATGCAAATGAGGATGAAAACTCATGATATGCATATGATATGAATTATGAAAATAATATATGACCAAACGTAAATGCAGACGCCGACGACACGACTCGACTTTTCTGGTAAGATGATAAAACTGGAAGACTGATTCCTCAATACGAATATCACTGCCATTCTACTTGGGGTTTAAAGATGCTACTTCCGAGCACATCTCTGCCACAACGGTAAACTGTATCAAGTTGATGGTCCTTGTAGGAATGACGAATAGTTGCTTAGGGATCCTTCAAGTAAACTGCCCCTGATTAAACCGTCTGTTGTAGATGAATTGATAATTACTTCAACTTGTCTGATTTTGTAGATGATTGCGCTACTATGCCCCTGGAAGGTCTACCCTAGTATGAGCCTTGGAGGATCTTCTGGATAAACTGATTCTGAGAAGGACTTGCCCCTGAACCACAAATCTTAAATTGATTCTCAATAGGATCTGGAAGGAACTTGCCCCGGATAGGATCACCGGCCAAGTTTCTCATTGTTTGAAAATTCCGTAGAGGAAAGCCAGTTTGCAAACAAAAATATTCATACAAACATGGTAATGCAAAGTTCATGCAACTTTTGAAACCATAATCATTTTTGAAAGATGAAAGATAAATGAGTCGTTGGTCAGAACACGGTGGTTCAAGACGCTCAAAGTTTAAAACAAAGACGTACTGCCAAAATAAATGATTTGTAAAGATCTTTTGGAGTCAACTTACACAACCTTGCTGTAGTATGCTTTCAAAATAACATTGCTTCAGTTAGGTCTTTTGAGGGTTTTAACGTGGCATGGTTCACGGTTTATGAAACAAAGGATAAAGGTTCAAAATTTATTTGTACCCACCCAATCTACTTGATAATCTTTAGTCCTACGCTTATTTAACTCCTATTATGCATTCAGGTTCCTATAGGTTAGGAATTGCACTGATAGTAGAAATGATGGTTCAGAAATCAAGGGACCTATGAAAAGGCAGCCACTACTTCCCTATAACATTTGGTTGTTTTGACATTGAGAATTTTCAGGGTAAGGATTTAAAGATCTCCTCTTTTTATTATCCCTAACTTTTTCCTGAACTATTTATTTTAAAGCACACAGTCAGCGAGATGCCCCAATTTTGCATAAGTCTCCTTCATATGTTTTGACTTAGCGGGCTTTTCTTTTGATTTTTTTTGGAAGAAAGTGAACCTAGCTCTAATGATTATGGTGAACCAGCATCGACTTAAAAGACATCTCCAACACTCGCTTGCGGTGTGCGAAGGAAAACTTGTGATTGAAACCTTCACATGAAAGGCATATTGCAGGAATACACAACCAAGTTAACTGAGAACTACCCATGCCCCAGGTTAAGATTGCAGGTTTTTTGTAAAGAAAGAAACTCCAACTTCTGGGCTCAAAGGGGTGACAAGGGAATAACTTCCTTATTTCTCCAGTGTTTGGGGATTGAAACAATGCCTTACATCGTCAACAAAATTTGATTGAAAGCATACTGACAGCAGTTATAGGTATAACGTTTTCATCATCCTCCCTCCAATCTTTGCATATCAAAAATCTGAACAAAAAGGTGCATATTTCAAAAGATAAAGCATAAAGATGCAAACAATGAACAAAATGAATTGAATCAACAGTCGTAATGCTCATTTCATTAATATAAAAGTACAAATATAATTTGAAGGCAAACATCTAATACAAAAATAAGGAAAGTACAAACAACAAGAAACAAAAGACCTAGTGACTAAATAAATACAAAGATGAGCCGTCCTGTCTGAAACACTGGCGTTTAGGAAAATAATCTGCTGGGGTCAGGCCGAAGCTTCACTTTTGATGCACTGACAAAGGATTGTTATGGACATTCGGACGACTATCCTCAAAATCAAGTATTCCAGCTCTAACCAACTCACGCACTCTAGCTTTCAGTGTAAAAAATTGCTCCAAGTCATGGCCCGGGGCACCCTTATGAAAAGCGCAATGGAGATCAGCCCTAATCCAGCTGGAGGAGGATTAGGAGGAGGTGGTAAAGCCCTTGTAGTGATCAGCCCTTGTCGAACCAGGTCAGGATATAGTTATGTGTAAGTCATGGGAATAAGATCAAACTTATTCCTATTCCGATATTGGTTCTGTCTAACAGCTGGGCGTTGAGGAGTTTGAGCTGGTTGTGGAGAAGCAACAGTAGCAACAACATGATGATCAACAGATTGAGGTCCATGGCGAGGCCTTCTTACTTCAGTCATGATAGCATTGGTCTGATCCTCTTTCCTTTTCTGGAAATTCCCATAGGATTTCTTTGCACCATTAGAAGATTCAGAAACTTTGGATACCTTACAATTTTTCAAACCTTCTTCTAAACTTTGGCCAATAGCCACCAGATCTGTAAAGTTTGAAGAGACACTCCCAATCATCTTTTCCCAATAGAAAGGAGATAAAGTATCCATGAACATTCCTGTTAACTCCTTCTCTGCTATAGGGGGTTCAACTTGGGAAGCTAACTCCCTCCAATGCTAAGCGTACTCCTTGGACGACTCTCTTTCTAACGTTGTTTGTTTGGCAGGTTCGAAGATCGAAACAAAGATCGGTGTGAAGAACTCTTAGAGAAAATTAGGACCTTTTAGGATAATTAGGACCTTAGGAAAATTAGGAGTTCTTTGTAATTTTCTCAAATGAAAATTGTAATACCAATTGTATAGAACTTGAATAAATAAATCCACTTTTAATAAAATGAATTTCTATTCTCCGACTAAGTTCATCTAAATAAAAATTTAGCGTTCAACATCCGAGTTCGACAGCTAATCACTTTGCATAATACCTCCGCATTTAAAATTTAAATTGTCCCTCGAATAATCTAACTCTGTAACCTGAATCAACTCGACTGATAATCGTGATCAAACCGAACTGACATTTATTATAAACTCGAATAAAATGTATTGTGTCAAGAGGAATCTGATGTCAATACTGTCATAAAATTCAACCCTTTCTCAAACCACTTGTAGTGCCAATCGGGAAACAAGAAACCATGATTGCCTGAGGAATTCTCTGACAATAAATTGACTCTGTAATCGTCAACAGACGGACGATGCGTCTGTACTCCATGAATTAGCACACAGTATTATTTTCCTGCCAAATGAAACAAATTGAGCAAACCAGTTAGCGGTTAGTTAAAACGAAATACAGATCAGAATGAAATGCGCAATGATCAGTGATCTAAAGGTAAAATTTGGGGTATGACAGGTAGGTATTTAGACTTAAAGCAAAGTGTAATGGATATAAGTTCTAACTTAACTAAGTTAAAGGACCTAATGAATTAACCAAGTCAAAGGAAGGGGTAATGAGCTATCTATGATAGTAAAGTCAATAGAGAGACTTTCCTTTGGAATAAGGGATAACAAGGCAATTGGATGAGAACTAACAAGCTACATCACTTGGGGAAACTTAACAAAGCCTAAACACACATATGCATTCATTCAAACACGATGAAGATATAAAGTCATGGTAACAACCAAGAAAGATAAGGGCAAACATGTGACAACATTAAACAAAGATGATAACAAGGCAACTTGATGAGAACTGACAAGTTCCATCACCGGGGAAACAAACTTGATAAAGATAAAGATAAACAAGTAGGATCAATTAACAAATTGAACAAAAAAAAGCATGGTAACAACCAAGGTTTAGTGATTTAACATTACAATGTTCAAATATCATGAAGGTAACAACCAACAAGGGCAAGCATTAAACATGTGTAACAACAACATTTCCATCAATGATATTGAAACAAAACTAATGCAAACAAATTACAACTTGAATACAAAATTGTATATGAATTAATCAAAGAAAAATGTAACACATTTAATCATATTCAAGTCATAGTTATGACAATAAATCATGGACAGGCAAGAAAAGTAACAACAGTTCAAGCATGGATTCAAACTTCACAAAGGGAAAGAAAACAAGATTCATGGTAACTTTCAAGGCAAGAAAAAACCCTAAACATATTATGGTTCTAACAGGACACATAAAAAAGTAAGATGAGGGTGAAGGATCATGTTCATGAGGTTACAACATCAAGAAACATATCATGGTTCACAACGAAGTTTCAAGGCATACTTTTCACATTCATGCATTCACAAAGGCAAGTATAATCATGGTAAAGCAAAAGAGCCAAGTGTTTTAAAACATATAAACATGTTATACATTAAAAAATGATTCATACAAGATCAATCTTACAAGAAAAATCTAGTACTGTCAAGAAAGTTCATGAAAACCAAAGAAAACCCTAAAAATGACCATGTCATTCAAGTGGACCAAAGTGTTCCAAAATTACAATTTTTGAATTCTTTATTTACACATTAAAACTAGACATATTAAGGAGAATAGTTCAAAAAGAGTGGTATCAAAATGATAAAAATCAAAGAAGTTGTGCACATTTGAAAACTAGGCACAAAACTAGGCAATAAAGGCAAAAAAACAAGGCAAGCAAAACCAAGGCAAGGTAGATTTTGCAAGAAGGATCATAACTCACTCAAAACATTATCAAATTGGATGAAATAAAAAATAAAATTGTTTATTTTTTCACAAGGAATCTAATGGTGGTGGTGGTTTCCTCAGATCATGCACCATGTGAAAAACTCGATAACATCATTGAAAAACTCGATAACATCATCGAGAAAGAAATGGTTCAAACATGACCTATAAAGTGTATCTAGCATGTTCATAATCAATGTACATCAATATTCAGCATGATCTTAAAAGTAGTAAGTTAGAACCCTTACCTCTTGTAGCTTTTTCAAGTCAATGCACCAAATAAAAAAATCAGTTGATGGATGATGATCCAAGCAGCTCCAATATGTTCCAAATAAGGTGTTCAAATGATGAGAACTCCTCCAAGATCACTGTCTTAACAGAATGTCTTCTTATGCAAGAAAACACCAAAAGCTTCAAAGTGAAACTCTGGGAAATGGTGTTACAGAAATTTTATGATGTCATGGATAGTTCAAACAACTTATATGGAAAGTGTTTGAAGTGTTAGAATGATTGGAAAAGGGCCCATTTGGTTCTGGTCTATGAAGATGCAGAAAAGTCAAAATTTCAAGGTATGAGAGTTGACTTTTGGAATGTGAGATTTTCTAGTGAATGTGAGGGTTTGGACAGCTTCAATGCATCATATGTGATGTGTTTGAGGTGTTAGTTCAAGTGTTTGGTGGCTGTATTGATTTGTGGCAGAGTTTTTGCAAGGTAGATTTTTCTTCACAAGGAAGCAACTTCTACCACTTGCAAGAAGATGGTGATCAGAGAAATGAGAGAGATTCAACTTGGTTTCTAGTTGATTCTGATGTAGTTTAGATGTTAGGAGTGTGTTCTATTTATAGGCAAGTTTGGAGAATGAGAGGTATGGGCAAATTGTGCCAACTTGCCAAGTTTGCCCTTTTTGGAGGCAAAATGAGCAAATCCAACTTGGGATTTATTTTATGAGCATGAGCAACCTTCCTATGTGTTTCAACATCACCAATAGCCTGCAAATAGTTTACATGAAGTGAAGGAAAGAGAGTAGCTGATACAGTAGCTGAGGTGTAGCAGAAAATGCAAAACATTTCTCTCTCCTTGCCACTTGCTTGAATAAACAAATCAAATAATCCAATCTCTAGTTTTTGCTTGTGGTAATCCATTGTAATCTCATCAATTAAGTCCCTAAACATCATAAAATTATTTAAACAAGTGATTAGAAGAGGTTTGAGTGGTTTATGCATCAAAATGCAACTGCTGAACTTGGTTTTGTGACATGAAAAATCCCTAACTTGCTCTCTTCGATTCTCCCTAATCACAAAGGCTGTGAAAATTCTCTTGTACTTTTTAAAAATCCCCAAATATGATCTACAATGTTAATATTTTTCCAAAGTTCATATTCCAAAGGGAACTAGGTCAAAACTTGACTTACAAGTCAAAAAACAAGAAAAAATTTTAAGTGTGGAAATCCTTCACAACTTGATGAGCTCATAACCCAAAATCTATGCATTTTTGCACATCAACCCTCTAGGACACTTTTGTAAGATTTCTCAAGAGATTTCCAACCAGATTTGGACCACTCAATGTGAGGTTTGAGAGTTATGACCATTCCAAATAAGCTTGTAATTAGGGTTTTTCATAAACCCTAATTTCTTAATTCAGAAGTTATCCATTAATTCTTGATTAAAGCTTTACCAAACTCACTAGTTAGGCATAACATGATGTTGGAAACCTTGATTGCTTCAATTTGGGGTCAAAACCCTAAAAGTCAAAGGGTTGACTTTCCAAACACACGAACCGAACTGTTGAAATCTTCAGGATCGATCCTTAGTATTCTGGAGTTTTTTTAACCTTTCATACTTCTTGAGGGGACTTCAATAAGTCATAGAAACATCATGGACCATGTTTCAAGCTTTGGAAACCCATTTAGACCAAAAGTCAAACTACAGTTGACTTTTTCAACTAAAAACCCTAATCAGGGTTTTGCACAACACTGCTTCAATTCTCTTGGTAACAACCTCAAATAACACTTGTTCTTGGTAAGATATGAACCTCTTGATGATGTGAAGACTTGATATGTAGAAGATCAATACAAAACCTTAACTGATCAGTCCACAAGATTCTTAATTTTAACAGTGTGAAACCCTAATTCATCTGCATCTTGACAAAGACTAACTTGAAAGAGGTTAGGGTTAGATAACATATGCATGATGCTGTTGCACCCCAAAATTTGCCCTCACAATACAAGACTTTGTGTTCCAAGAAGGTTCACAAGGTTCACAAAATTCACAATTGGTCAGAAGAGTTGACAATTCCCTCAGACAATGCACCTCCTAATCAGTGCATCCAAAACTAGGGTTTTGACTTTAATCAGGCTAAATGGACTTCCAATACCTCAAGTGAGTTTCATAACATCTTATATGTGTATAAGAACCCCCATGTCAAATTTCAAAACAATTCAAAAGTGAGCTTAAGTACCTAAGAGCCCATGGATAACCATGGATGAAAAGGATGCTAATACCTTCCCTTTTCATAACCTACCCCCCGGACCCAAAATATTCTCTAAGGTCTTTCCTGTTCTTTTATAACCTTTCCTTATGGATAAAATAAAAGTCGGTGGCGACTCTTGCTATCCGCAACATTGTTTAAAGTCAGTTCACCGGGTTACAGAACTGGCGACTCTGCTGGGGATCTATTTAAGAGGGGTACCCTTAGGAATTAAGATCACTTTAAATTGTTTGCCTTGTTTGCTTTATTATTATATTGTTGGGGTGCTCTTATGTGTGAAAGATCCTAACCCGGATCTAGTGTACCTTAGGTAAATGGCAATAGACCAAGGAAACTGTACGACGTATATCGATACGGTTGATCTGGTGGCCATAGTTAGTGCGACTTCTTGGTTGGTGCTTATATTCCTTAAGTCAAGTTGAGGATAATATTGAGGCTGCCATATGTTGTCAATGCACTAACTGACTTTTAGAACCCTAGTTAACTCATCTTGGCCTTTAGAAAGTAGTGAGGTAACCGGCTTTGGTGCAGACTGAAGTTGGTTGACACTCGATACTACGCTCATTGAGATCTTAAACTTGGAGGGTTTTGGTTGGCAAGTAAGTTGCCTTCTGAACAACCACCCTTGTGAAGGATCAATGATATTGAGATCCCTTAGAACCTGGTTACTTTTGTAGGACAGGATGAACCATCTAACTTCAGGGGAGGGTACTTGCCTTTGAACCTCATGCAAGCCTTTAAACCTAGGGCTATGGTGTGACTTGTTTGTGTGTGCCACATGTTTGTGATTGAGCATGACATCATGACATCATCATGCATCATAAGCATATCATTTTCCCTAACCATTTCAAGGACCAAAGGATTTATCTTTGTTCTTTGTTGCAGGTCATGGCTTCTGCTCGTAGAAACACCATCAGGATCAACTTTGTAGGGATACCTGCTAAGCTCAAGGAGTTGGTTTCCCTAGTGCCTGATCATTCCCAGTTCAACAAGAGACATGGTCACTTATTGGATCTAGTTACTTCAGGGTTTAGTGAAGACATGATGAGTGTGCTGTTTCAGTTCTTTGACCCTAAGCACCATTGCTTTACATTTCCTGATTATCAGCTGGTTCCAACCATGGAGGAGTTCTCTAAACTTCTGGGTATACCTGTTCTGGATCAGAAGCCATTCACAGGCTTAGAGAAGGAGCTTAAACCAGAAGTTATTGCTGCAGCTCTACATCTGAAGAAGTCTGACATTGTTCTAGAGACGAGAAGTGGAGTTAAAGGTATTCTTGCCAAGGTATTAGTGGAAAAAGCTCAAATGTTCTTGAAGGCTATGAGCTACGATGCTTTTGAGGAGATCTTAGCCTTATTGATTTATGGCTTAGTGTTGTTCCCCAATCCTGATCAGTTCATAGACGTTCATGCCATCAACATATTCCTGAGTCACAATCCAGTGCCTACCTTACTTGGAGACATCCTACATTCTCTTCACACCCGTACTACAAGGGCAAGAGGAACTTTGATGTGCTGCATACCTTTACTTTCTAGGTGGTTTATTTCTCACCTTCCTCGCTCAGTAATGAAGAATGAGCAAGGGTTCAGATGGTCCAAGAGGATCATGTCACTTTCTCACTCAGACATCCATTGGTGCTCCAGATCTATGGAGAATGTCACCATCATTGACCGTTGTGGGGAGTTTCCTAATGTGCCACTTCTAGGCATAAGAGGAGGCATCACCTACAACCCATCTCTAGCTTTACGACAGTTTGGTTACGCCCGGAGCGATGGTCCACATGACATGTTGATTCAGGGCATTGTGTTTGATTACGACAACGATCTTCAGGGTTACCGTCAGAGATTCATCCGAGCTTGGGGAAAGGTAAACAGGATTGACAGCAAGACACTGGAGCCTAAGTACACTATTCCTATGGAGGCTTATCTCAGATGGGTACGATCTCGTGCTCAGACACTCATGATGCCATATCCTGCCGTCCTACCAGTTACCATGGAACCTGTTGCTGAAGGAGACACAACTTATACCATCCTTCACCCAGACATGCCTACTGATATGGAAGACTTGCAGAGATCATGGATCCAACTGAAAGAGCAAAGGGATACTTTCGAGGCTCATTACAAAGCAAGCCAAGCAAGGATCCTAGAGCTAACAAAGCTACTTCATGAGGAACGAAACCTCAACTCATACCTCAACACAAAGAGGAAACGTCCATGGGAGACTTAAAACCCCATCTTTTGTACTTATTTCGTTTTCATTTTTTGTAAAGCCTAAAAGGCAAAACAAGTTATTACTAATAAAAAGTTACTTTCTTGTTTTTTTAAGCAAATTTAAATCCTGCGGTCCTTGAAAACATTGCATATGCATTCCCATATCATTGCATCACAGGTTTATAATTGTGCACAGGTTTCTCATCTTCTCGCTGTTTATTTCAGCAATGGCTCTTGAACAATCAGTTAAGGATCTCCAGGCACAGAATGCACAGTTCCAAGAGCTGATCCTGAACCTATCCAAGGGGCAGGATGAATTGAAGACACTGCTGGCCAAGAAGACTAAGAAGGCTAGAAGGTCTGCTGGGCTGCTCAACATGGGAAGAAGGTTCAAAGGTCCTGTCAAGACCAAGGAACATGTTGAAGACTATGAATCTGAAGAATCTGAGCAGGAGAGAGGCAGTCTCCACAATACTATGGGGGACTCTGATTCTGAGGCTAACTACTACCATGAGCCTAACGAAGACAAATTCAAGATGCTGGTGGATAGAATGGATGCTATGGAATTACAGAAATCATCTGGGCTGGATTTTGAGGATTTGAGCTTGATATCTGGGGTGGTCATACCCATTGGGTTCAAAGTTCCTACATTTGTTGTCTATGATGGGGTCTCTTGTCCCAAATTGCATCTGAGGTCTTATGTCAGAAGAATGCAACCCCACACTGCTGATAAAAAGTTGTGGATCCATTTCTTTCAAGAGAGTTTATCTGGAGCTCAGTTAGAGTGGTATTATCAGTTGGAGAGTGTCAACATCAGAGATTGGAATGACCTCGCTGAAGCTTTCTACAAGTAGTATCAATACAATGCTGACTTAGCCCCCACTCGCATGCAGCTTCAAAGCATGTCTATGGGTGCCAAAGAAAGCTTTAAGGAGTATGCTCAGAAGTGGAGAGACTTAGCTGGAAGAGTTCAACCCCCTTTGACTGATAGGGAGTTGGTTGATATGTTCATGTGTACGCTGAATGGTCCGTTTTACAGTCATCTCATTGGAAGCTCATCATCTGGCTTCACTGAGTTGATCATGACAGGAGAGCGAGTAGAGAATGGTATCAAGAGTGGTAAGATCCAAGTGGGCACTTCTTCATCAGGTGCTGCAAAGAAGCCTCCCACTGGGAAGAGAGAATCTAATGCTGTGTATGGTCAGCCTGATCGTAACAGAAGGCATCAGTCTGTTAGTGCAATTCATATTTCAAATCCAACTCCTGCAACAACAGAGCAACCTCAAGGCAACCAACAGAGGGCTAGAAGACAGTTCACGAAGATCAACATGTCAATGGCTCAGGCCTTGCAACACTTGTTGAAGGCTGAACTTATTACCCTGAGGGAGGCTCCTCAGAATCCCAATGTTACCTCTCCCAAGTACAATCCCAATGCACGATGTGCATATCATTCAAACTGTCCAGGACATGATACTAATAACTGCTGGGTCTTGAAGAACAAAATTCAGGATATGATTGATGCTGGAGAAATTGAGTTTGATCCACCAGGTACTCCAAATGTGATTACAGCTCCAATGCCAAATCACGAGAAGACTGTCAACGCCATTGATGAAAATGTTGATGAAGATCTGCATGTCTATTCAGTTATGGAGTTGAGCACACCATTGTCTGTTATCAAAAAGAGGTTAGTACAAGCTGGGATCTTTCCAGGTTGTCATGAAGATTGTCTATATTGTACCTATAAGCCGGATAGTTGCTTCATTTTGAGAGATGGGATTCAACGTCTCATGGATAAATATACTATAGTGTTTGAAAGAAGACCAGCATCTGTAGAAAGTATGGTGGATCATCTGACTCAGGGTAAGAAGATTGAAGAGGTTGACATGGTTGACAAAGTACCACTAAGAATCACTTCAAAGGGTCCCATTAAAATCACTCATCAGGGCCCAATCAAGATTACTGCTGAAGGTCCTGTGAAAGTTGTCGCGGAAGCCAGAGTAGCTCCTCTGATCATTACCACTCCTGGTCCTATTCCTTATACATCCGACAAAGCTGTGCCATGGCACTATGGGTCTGATGTTTACATCCATGGTGTCAAGCAGGAGCCTTTACCTGATATGCCTGTTGACATTGATAATATTGCTGGATCTAGCAAGATCACTCGTAGTGGAAGAGTCTTCTCTCCTCCAGTTGCTTCTAAGAGTGCAGTTACTCCTGCTGTTACTTCCACCACTGATGCTCGGGGCAAGGGTCCTGTTATTGAGCCTGTATCTACTGATGTGCCAGCTGCTGATGACCTCTCTAAGCAGATGGAAGAAGTATTGAAAATCATTCGCAAGAGTGATTATGATATTGTTGATCAGCTGGGGCATACTCCCTCAAAGATTTCTATGCTCTCCCTGTTATTATGTTCTGAGGCTCATGCCAAGTCATTGATCAAGTTTCTAAAGATGGATCATGTACCCAGTGCAATTTCTGTGGACCAGTTTGGGCATTGTGTTGCTCACCTGACCTACGACAACGAGTTAGGATTTTCTGATGCTGACTTGACCCTTGCCAAGAGGGATCATAACAGGGCCTTGCATATTTCAATTGAATGCAGGGGCACTACCCTGTCTCATGTGCTGATAGACAATGGTTCCTCTCTGAATGTGTTGCCTAAGGAAGTCCTGAACAAGCTGAGTCCTGAAGATACGGTATTGAAGCCCAGTAATATTGTGGTAAAGGCTTTTGATGGTTCTAGAAGAGTAGTGCATGGGGAAATTGATCTTCCAATCAAGGTTGGCTCTCAGGTGTTTACTACTACATTCTATGTGATGGATATTCGTCCTTCGTACTCATGTCTGCTTGGTCGTCCCTGGATCCATGGGGCAGGTGCTGTGACCTCCACATTACATCAAAAGTTGAGATATCCGGTGAATGGAAAAGTTGTTACTGTCTTTGGAGAGGAAGAATACTTTGTCAGCCATGTAAACACTTTCAAGTATCTGGAAGTAGAAGGTGAATACATTAAAACTCCATGTCAGTCATTTGAAGTGGTTCCCTGGGCTGTTAAGGATTGTGTGACTCCTCCTGCTGTGAAGAAGGTTCCTGTGGTCATCAGAAACCCTCCAACAATGGCAATGGCCTCCCTCAATGATGCAAAAGCTGTGGTGGAAGAAGGTGGTTGTACTATTTGGGGTCAGCTTCCTGATATTCCATACAAGTCTGCCAAGTTTGGTTTGGGTTTCACTGCAGAGTCCCAGAAGGCTGTTCGTCGTGCTCGTGCTGTTCGTATCACCAATCAAGGGGTTATCAATGCTGTGGGAGATCAGGATGAAGACTACAACTTGGAGGCATGGATTTTTCCTACTGTGGGTGCTGGACTCAATAATTGGACAGCTGAAGATGTTATCCCTATCTCCTTTAGTCAGGAGTAAATACTATTACTGTGTTATGTTTTTAAATTTATAATCTCTGGAACAATTAAAACTTTCAAGCCATGTGCCTTACCCGGGGCACAATGGTGTGCTTGTTGCGGGTTGTCATTTCATTTGCATACTGCATTCAATAAAATCAGTGGACGTTTCGTTTTCGTAAATATTGTGTTCCTTGTCTTTCTTTTTCTTTTATTTTTGCTTCATCAGCTATGTGTTCTTACACACACCCACGTCACTAAAATGCAGATCCTCATCCACTCTGGATCCAGTTGATAACAGTTCTACTATTGCCAATTACAATTTCGAGAATCCGATCTATCAAACTGAAGACGGAAACGAGGACGATTGTGAAATACCTGTAGAGCTTGCTAGGTTGTTACAACAAGAAGAGAAAGCTATACAGCCACATGAAGAGCCAGTCGAAGTTGTGAATCTGGGAACTGAAGAAAACAGAAAAGAGGTCAAGATAGGGGCTGATTTAGAGGACAGTGTCAAGAGCAGGTTGATTCAGATGCTACGTGACTATGTGGAGATCTTTGCTTGGTCTTATGAAGATATGCCAGGGTTGGATACAGACATTGTGGTTCACCGTTTGCCAGTGAAAGAAGATTGTCGTCCAAAGAAGCAGAAGGTTCGTCGTATGCGTCCTGAAATGTCAGAAAAGATCAAAGCAGAGGTAATGAAACAATTCAATGCAGGGTTCTTGGCCGTAACTTCTTATCCTCAGTGGGTTGCAAATGTGGTACCAGTTCCTAAGAAAGATGGTAAGGTACGTATGTGTGTAGACTACAGAGATCTGAACAAGGCTAGCCCTAAAGATGACTTTCCACTTCCTCATATTGATATTCTGGTAGACAACACTGCTCAGCATAAGGTATTCTCTTTTATGGATGGTTTCTCTGGTTACAATCAAATCAAGATGGCACCTGAAGATATGGAGAAGACTACATTTGTGACACAGAGGGGCACCTTTTGCTATAAGGTAATGCCATTTGGTTTGAAGAATGCAGGGGCAACATATCAGCGTGCTATGGTGGCTTTGTTTCATGATATGATTCATCATGAGATAGAGGTATATGTGGATGATATGATAGCCAGGTCTCAGAATGAAGAACAACATCTTGATCATCTGCACAAGTTGTTTGAGAGGTTGAAGAAATACAGGTTGAGATTAAATCCAAACAAGTGTACTTTTGGAGTTAGATCTGGAAAGCTCCTGGGTTTCATTGTCAGTGGAAAAGGTATTGAAGTGGATCCTGCAAAAGTGAAAGCTATCCGAGAGATGCCAGCTCCCCGTACTGAGAAGGAGGTTAGAGGTTTCTTGGGACGATTGAACTACATTGCAAGATTTATTTCCCAATTAACTACCATCTGTGAGCCAATCTTCAAGTTGTTGAAGAAAGATCAGGTGATGGAATGGAATGATGAGTGCCAGACTGCCTTTGATGAAATCAAGAGATATTTGCTAGAACCTCCAATTTTAATGCCACCAGTTGATGGAAGACCCTTGATTATGTATTTAACAGTATTAGACAACTCAATGGGATGTGTATTGGGGCAACATGACGAGTCTGGTCGAAAAGAGCAGGCAATATACTACCTTAGCAAAAAGTTACCGACTGTGAAACAAGATACTCACTGCTCGAGAAAACTTGCTGCGCTTTGGCATGGGCTGCTCGCCGACTAAGACAGTATATGTTGACCCATACTACCTTGTTGATTTCGAAGATGGATCCAATCAAGTACATATTTGAGAGACCTGCTCTCTCCGGAAGAATTGCAAGATGGCAAATGATCTTGACGGAATATGATATACAGTATACCACTCAGAAGGCCATTAAGGGGAGTGTTGTTGCTGATCATTTGGCTCATCAAGCAGTAGATGATTACCAGTCAATGAATTTTGAGTTCCCTGATGAAGACATTATGTCTGTTACCAAAGAACCTGGACAATATGACGGACCTGAACAAGGATCCCGATGGACCATGGTTTTTGATGGTGCCTCCAATGCACATGGTAATGGTGTTGGTGTTGTGATTAGTTCCCCTGAAGGTTGTCATACCCCGATTACTGCCAGACTTTGTTTCTATTGTACCAATAACATGGCTGAGTATGAGGCATGTATCATGGGTATGCAAGTTGCTATTGATATGAAGATTCAGTTCCTTGAGGTGTATGGAGATTCAGCTCTGGTAGTAAGTCAGATTAAAGGAGATTGGGATACAAAGCATGATAATCTCATTCCTTACAGAGAACATGTGTTGTCTTTGATCCCACATTTCAAAGAGATTACTTTTGGACATATTCCACGAAGAGAGAATCAGTTGGCAGACGCATTGGCCACCATGGCATCTATGTTTGAGATAAGCTGGGATGATGAAGCTCTCAAGATTACCATTGATAGATTTGAGAAGCCTGCATACTGCAATGAGATTGACACTGAAGGGGCAAGTGGACTCCAACATATGAGGGACCATTTGTAGTCAAGACAGTGTTCTCAGGAGGTGCCATGATACTGACTACAATGGATGGTGAAGACTTCCCACAACCTGTAAACGCAGACATAGTTAAAAAATACTACGCATAAAAAGAGACCCGCTAGGTTGACAGGCCTAGGCAAAAATAAGGGCATCCCGGCAAACCAAAAGGGTTTGGGCAAAAATTAGGGATATATATATAAAAAGATGTACACCCGGCAAGTCGAAAACCTGAAAAGGCGGCTTGGGCAAAAAAGGGTATCCCGGTGGATTGAAAACCTGAAAGGGCAATCCAGGCAAAAGTTAGGGATTAAAGCGTATGACTATGTCTCGTTTGGATCACTCATGAAACTGCAACCAGTTGTACTACTTACTCAAGCTCAAACAGATAAAGCTCAATCCAATCGTTTCCGTCTCAACAGCAAGAAGATGAGATACTTGAGTGGCAATAGTAGAATTGAAACTCAATAGGATTACTTCCCACATAGCTGATTCTTTTTGTAAAACTTCATGACAAAATTCTCTTACTAGGGTTTATGTCTCCTTGTACAAACTTACCCGTGTATGGGTCACTTTTGATATAAATAAATTCCATCTTTTGAATCCAGATTTACTTTTACCCTATTTACATAAGCGAAACGTCCATTGGTTGTGTTTGAATGTATGTATGCCTTTGAATATGATTGATGTTTACCAGAAATGCATGTATGCTTTTAATATGATTGATGTTTACCAGAAATGCATGAAAATGCAGTAATAGTATTTACTAAGGACGAACGAGGGAAGGACTTCAACGAAGCTTCGCCGGCTCATCTTTACAAGACAGTTACAAACCATCAGTAGGACTAATCCATTTTCACAAAGTCTAATCTCCCCTGGAATTTATATCCATCTCTTTTATCCTCATACGGATATACGGGAAATTACTTTCCAATAAGGGCACGATGAACGAAGACGGGATGTTATACTTATCCTACTATCAAACGAAAACGAAGGTTATCTATACCCTACTATCCCCAACAACGGGAGGTTATCTATACCTTGTTATCCCCAACAACGGGAGGTTATCTATACCTTGTTATCCCCAGCAGACGGAGGGTTATATATTCTTCAACAAATCGGGATTTATTTTCCTTGGCCAGCAGTTGTTATACAAGGATATCCAGACACTTCCAGCAGTGTCATATCATACATACATCACTTACATCATACCATAACATATATGTCTATAGTACATTACCTAAGTGCATCATGTCATACATGCATACATAAAGCATAAACTAATGTTGTTATACAGAATGCTACCTTGTTTTCAGGTTAATTATCCAACAAACAATCTTATGATCTTTGGGACTGCTTTATTGTAACCTCAGGGTTACTTTATCCTCCTGATGAGCTTCTTATTACTTTGGGACTGCTTTATTGTAACCTCAGGGTTATTTTATCCTCCTGATAGCCTCTCATGACTTCAAGACTGCTTTAGAGCTACTGATTGCTCTATCCTCCTGAAATCATCCTATTACTTCAAGACTGCTTTAGAGCTATTTATTGCTCTATCCTCATGAGGTCATATTACTACTTCAAGACTGCTTTAGAGCTATTCATTGCTCTATCCTCCTGAAGCCATCTAATTATTTCAAGACTGCTTTAGAGTTATCCATTGCTCTATCCTCCTGAAATTACATTATTATTTCAAGACTGCTTTAGAGCTATCCATTGCTCTATCCTCCTGAAATCATTACTTCAAGACTGCTTTAGAGCTATTGATTGCTCTATCCTCCTGAAGACATATCACATTATTATTTCAAGACTGCTTTAGAGCTGTTGATTGCCCTATCCTACTGAAGCCATTCTATTACTTCAAGACTGCTTTAGAGCTATTGATTGCTCTATCCTCCTGAAGCCATTATTACTTCAAGACTGCTTTAGAGCTATTGATTGCTCTATCCTCCTGAGGTCAGATTTATCACTTCAAGACTGCTTTAGGGTTATCATTATTGATTGCTCTATCCTCATGAAGACATGCTGTTACATCAGTATTACTCCAGACTCCTGACAGTTCTCATTATACTACTGAAGAACTTTCCCCTAGTGGCATCTTTAAGCCCACTCAATCATGTTCAACCAACCATCAATATCACTCCATGCACTGGTGAGTGCAAATTTTTGGGCTTTTGTGTTCAATCCCCTTCAACCTTCCAGGTTACGACTGGCAAATATACCAATCTAACCCCTCAGGTTTCAGAAAATTGAACAGGGGCAGCTGTTGCACCCCAAAATTTGCCCTCACAATACAAGACTTTGTGTTCCAAGAAGGTTCACAAGGTTCACAAAATTCACAATTGGTCAGAAGAGTTGACAATTCCCTCAGACAATGCACCTCCTAATCAGTGCATCCAAAACTAGGGTTTTGACTTTAATCAGGCTAAATGGACTTCCAATACCTCAAGTGAGTTTCATAACATCTTATATGTGTATAAGAACCCCCATGTCAAATTTCAAAACAATTCAAAAGTGAGCTTAAGTACCTAAGAGCCCATGGATAACCATGGATGAAAAGGATGCTAATACCTTCCCTTTTCATAACCTACCCCCCGGACCCAAAATATTCTCTAAGGTCTTTCCTGTTCTTTTATAACCTTTCCTTATGGATAAAATAAAAGTCGGTGGCGACTCTTGCTATCCGCAACATTGTTTAAAGTCAGTTCACCGGGTTACAGATGCACCTAGAATGATAATGGAATCTAGGGGTCAAAATTTAGGGTATGACCGTAAGATAAAATTATAATTCAAGAGAGAGATAGAGAGGTTATTTTGTTATTCTTGTATATTTGTAATCTTGTTTCTAAGAGAAATGAAAGAATAGCAGTTTATAACCAATCTTTGTTATTCCTTGTTGTTTTACCTTGTTTTCTTTGTTAACCATAACCCTTGTGTGTTTCTTGATCATAAAGAAACCGTTTACACTTTATTTAAAGACATCTGATTCACAACAGCTACATTTTCTAGATTTCAGGAAATCAACCATCCATTCCTAGAATGGTTGCTACATTCTTGGAATGCTCGATTTAGATCCTAGGACTATAAATATATCAATATCATGATACAAAACGGACAATTAATAAGAAAGAGAAAATACAAAGAGACAACACTTTCTCATCTCTCGTGAGCTAGTTCTAAATACCCTAACAACCAAGAAGCCATGAATCAATCCATATTCATATATAATTTATGTTACAACCGGTTATTAAAATCTTTTTTCACAATCGATTTTCCTTTTCTTAAAACAATTATGAATTAGTTATTAATCAATCAACCTGATTTAAAATTAATTATTAAAAGTTTGTTCAAGAATTTAGTTACTTTAATTAAAAATAATATTTTTTATTTTTAGGAAAAACATATATTTTTTTCCATTCTTAGGACAATAAATTAGTAATATTTATTTTTTCTAGCGAAATAATATTTTTTTTATTTAAAAAAGAAAAACATTACTTTTCAAAAATTAAAAAAAAAATAAAAAAATCTTATTTTTTTTATATTTTAAAAAAATATAAACTAACTTTTTCTTTCATGATTTTTATTTTTTCCGCGAAAACATTGTTTTTGATCAAAATAATAAAAATTCATATTTTTTGTTTTTTTTTCTTAGAAAAAAATGTTTTTTTGAAATTTTATTTTTATAAAAAACTAATTTTTTTTTTAAAATTTTCCAAAAGTAGACTAATTTTTTTTTTATATTTTTAATATGGATGTCGAAAATATAGAATTGATTAAAACCGCATTAATAATTAACCAATTTTTAATAATCAAGTTTAGATATGAATATGGATAATTTTAATAATTGGTTAATTCAAACACTTTTACCCTTATACACTATGGTTTGTCAATTATTTGTACATTTAGTTAGTACATTTTTATTTTAAATTTAATTTTGATATTAAAGTATCCTAGATATATCGTATCTTGAATTTTTTAATCTTTGTATCGTGTCCTATATACTAAATAAATATTTAAAAATAAGAAGATTGAGCTATATAAATAAATAAAAAGTATATAAAAATTAAAATTAGAAATTTACAATTTTGGTCGTGCTATTGTAAGAATACAAACTTCAATAAATCATTTTATTATAAAAGATATAATTTTAAAATTATTTAATTACAGTTTTGATCCGGACTCAATATCCTATTTTAAAAATAATCAATTTTAATTTTTATTAAACTTTTTTGCACTTATAATTAACAATTTATCCATTTTTAAATGTGATGTCACTCATGAAACTTCATTAATCGCCGTATAAAAACATTTTGTAGAATATTATAAATAGAAAATATCATTTAAAAAATTAATATTTCATTGATTTGTAGTGTAAAACATGAGAGAGAGGGCAAAACTATTTTATTTTAAAATAGATAAACTAACTTTGTGAATAAATAAAATAGGAGGACAAAAAGTGTAATTTAGCCTTTATAATAAATTAAATGAATATACAACTAATATATATAACTTTTTAGTACTTGAATTTTATTATTTTAAGTTATTTTTTTCTTTTTTGTATCCTGAATTTTATTATAACTTTTTAGTACTTTAATTTTGTGCATTTATCTTTTTATATTTCTTGTATCATATCCTGAATTTTAAATTTTTTGGCATCTTTGTAACGTGTATTAAATACTAATTAACTATTCAAAAATAAGAAGATCAGATTAAATAAATAAATAAAAATAACATATATATATATATATATATATATATATATATATATATATATATATATATATATATATATATATATATATATATATATATATATATATATATATATATATATATATATATATATATATATATATATATATATATATATATATATATATATATATATATATATATATATATATATATAATAAAAACTTACAATACCTTTTAAATAATTGTTACTATATTTTAAAAATGCATATTTATCGCAAAAACAATTTAAATTCAACCCTTTTTTTATATTTTATTTTATTTTTTATCAAGATTACACCATCTCATATTAAAAAGTATAATTTAAAATGGTTATCATTTCAAAATAAATAAAACAAAAAGATAAATATAAAAGATGATATAACTAAAAAAACATTTTTTGCAAACAAAAAGAATTGATACAATTAAAATATACTTTAAAACAATTTTTTGTTGACTCATTGAAAAAAGAATAGATTCAACCAAATAAATAAAATCTGAATTAAGTTTAACGTTAAAAAAAATTAATATATTTTAATATAAATAAAATGACTTTTTCTTTTTGTTCGAATTTTAAAATACATGTAAATTGTAAAAATTCAAATATAAAGGAAATAAAAGTTGTCATATACAACGCCTATAAAAATCTAAATGGATTTAAATAAAAATTAAAAATCAATTTAAAAACAAAACAAAAAACAATCACACAAAAACCAAATACTTTTTTATATGCTAGAATGGATGATGTATTTTGAAACAATTCTAAACAAATGAAAATTTATATTGATTTTTCAATATCCTTATAAATCAAATCTTATTAAATTCATATTTTATTAAATTGAGTCAAATTGATTTTTTTTAATTTGTTTGGATCCCTATGCATTTAACCAATAAAACATACAATTTAGTTTTATATATTTAATTTTAATTTGTAAAAAGAAATTATAGACTTTACCTAAACAATGTGCGACACTCGGAAATATAAACTTCATCCATTTATCGTTATCACACCTATTTCAGTTCCTTTTATCTGCAATTTCTGTTTTTAAGCTTAAATTTGTTGTTAGGACAGAAAAAAATGAGAAGGTTCATGAACTTCATGCTATTAGTGCAGAGAAAAACAAGAAAAAGACGAAGAGGAGAAAGACGCATGGAGAAGAAGAAGAGAAAGAGAAAGACGATGACACCAACACCACAAAAACCTTATGTGCCTCAAG
The DNA here is from genome assembly GCA_963859935.3 of Lathyrus sativus. Lineage (NCBI taxonomy): Eukaryota > Viridiplantae > Streptophyta > Magnoliopsida > Fabales > Fabaceae > Lathyrus > Lathyrus sativus. The sequence continues at coordinate 611,811,954 of OZ012738.1, read as the reverse complement.
AAATGATAACTGAAATTCTTCTAAGCTTACCGGTGAAGTCTCTTATTCGTTTCAAATGCGTTTCTAAACAGTGGTTTTCTCTTATCTCTGATCCCAATTTTGCCGAAAATCATTTTCAACATACACCACACACTCGTAGAATTGAATTCATATCAAATGATTTACAACAAACAACATCTATAGATTTCGAAGAACGTCTTGACTTAGAGAATGGTTCTGTTAAACGGTGCAATTTTTTGGATCCCCAAGCTGAATCTCATATTCAAATTGTAAGTTCCTGTAGAGGCTTATTATTTTTCCATCATTCTTTGAGCTTCTGCATATTGAATCCATGCACTAAAGTTCACAGGCAAATACCTTTAGCTCCGGGTGAATTTGAAACGAAGTTAGAGTTATGTTATTTCTATTATCTATATGGTTTTGGATATGATCACTTAAGAGATGATTACTTAGTGGTTTCGATGTCGTTTACTCCAGCCGAGGAAGATCTTTCACGTTTGGAATATTTCTCGTTGAAAGATAACAAGTGGAAGGAAATTGAGAATACTTTCTTCCATTTTACGAGCGACAAGATTGAGCCAAGAGTAGGATCACTATATAATGAGGCTATTCATTGGTTGGCTTTACATTCGGATTCATTGATGGAAGTTATTGTTGCATTTCATTTAACAGAAAGGAAACTTTTCGAGATGCCTTATCCAAATGGTGTAGAGCATAAGTCTGATCATTGTGAGTTGTGGATATATGGAGAATTTCTTAGCTTATGGGCTACGGATTGTGAAAATAGTAGAATTGAAATATGGTTGATGAAAGAATACAATGTGCATTCGTCTTGGATTAAGGCTATTATTCTCCCTATGGAAATTCTAACTCCTCATCAATTTTCCCCAATATGCTCTACAAAAAATGGGAATATCATTGGAACAGATGGTGAGAATATATTGTTGAGGTATAACGACATAGGAGAGCTTATAGAGGGTTCCTCGTACAGTCACATTCCAGATAGTGCAGTTTCACGTGGATCGCTATCGATAGTGTATACAGAATCTTTACTTTCACTCCCTGGTGGCGACATGCAAGCTTATGAAGATGATTCTTCAGACTAGAATAATCAGGTGTTGAAATATTCTCCTTCCCCATTTTATTATGATTTATTGGGCTGAAACAAAAAACAAGGTCTGGTTTTATATTTACTGGCAATGTTGATAGCTTTGTTTGTTATTCACTGTTATTTATGCATGTGTAAATGTAATTGCTTGAAATTGTTTTATGTTGTAATTTATTTTATAAGTTTATGCATGTGTAAATATTTATGTTGTAATTTATGTTACGAGTTTATGCATGTGTAAATGTTTATGTTATAAATTGTAATTTATTTTATTGTTGATCAAGATTGCCAAATCTTCTAATAATGTTATCTGTGCTACTTGCTTTAATTTCACCTAAAGTTAGATCATGCATGAGTTCAGCTCTATATTTTGTTTCTCTGTTGATATTTATTCTAAGATCATATAATATAATAGCAGTGCTTTTTATAAACATGTTGTTGTTAACTCTATTTCTGAAGTCATATACAGATTTATGATTACTTATTTTTCCTCTTCTTCGTTGTTTAATTGTTTCTTAAGCAGATTTGGTTGGTTGTGCCTATTTGGCCTTTATTTTCACCTTAATTATTTGTGTTGCATTTTTTTTCAGTTGCAGATACTTGCAGATCCTATAGGAATTTGAGTCACATTGGACGAGGTTGAAAACCTTCGAGACATTTCATTGTCATACTGATTAGTAAAGAAAAATTTGGCAATCCTACTCAGAAGCCTTAGAACAAGTTTCCATCCATTTGTGACTGATTTTTTTTTATTTCATTTTGAGATTGAACCAACCTTTTTTTTTTGGATGTACTATTTATTGCGTGTTGATTTTTATTTTTTTTTGTACTTTTTGTTATGATGCTTTCAGACACTTCTTTTATTTATTATATTATATTACTATTTGTCTTTAAGAAAAATTATCTTTTTTCTAAATATTTAGGTTGATATGAGACAAACAGGCCTTGTGAAATGGTTAGAAGTTTTGTTCTATAAAAATAACTATAAATCAGAATTTTAGTAAAAGATGTAATGAACTCAAATATCTTATAGATTATCTTATAGATTGCGTAAAATCCAAATTAGATTAGGTACACATACATAAATACTTTTGGCCACATAACATGAGGAAAGTTCATTATTATATTGAATTATTTCAAAACTAATTTTGAAGAATTTGCAAAAATCTCACTATGTTTGGGAAAAACATAGTGCATTTAGCATCACAAGAAAATCCTCTCTCAGCATCATATTGTTGCGACTGAAAAATCAAGTGGTAAAAAAAAACGGTTACTACGTGATAATTATATCGTTAAATATTTTTAATAATTAAATAATAAAACTCAGATTTTTAGATGGTAGTACATTGTAAAATTCAGAAAAAAAATGTTGCATCATTTCAAACACATCACAACATATATTTTTAAATTAAAAAAAAGCGTTAGGGTTTTCACACGAAGAGATTAAAATTTTAAGAAAAATAAAGTTGTGACAAAAAAAAATTATAAGAAAATTTGACTGACTGAATTGATGGTTGGACAAGTCTTATGGTTGTTCTAACATCTCAGTTTTATCGATGTGTAAATCATGTCGCAAAACAACGGTTACTTTTTATTTGCGACGTGATTTACAAGACGATAACTTGACTATAATCATGTGTCAACACCTTCCCCTCACGTACATAATCAATTTTTCCTCACTCTTCATTTCATCCTTAGCTTTCCTTTCTCTCTTCCAACCTCAAACTTCACTCCTCTCTTTCAACCTCAAGATTTCATACATTTTCTTACCTTCATCCAATTAATTTAAGGTATTAAATTATTTATTTTATTTTTCATTTATTTGATTTTTAATTTAATTGATTTTTTTTTGTTTTATTATTAATTTTATTTTTATTTTTCGTTTTTAATTTAGGATATTAAAATATTCATTCAAGAAGTTGCATCTCGAAAAAATTATGTTTTTATTTAATTTTTTTTTACAATTCATATATAAATATTATTGGACTGTTGTTGTTTTTTTAGATTTGTTTTTTTTTTTACAAACTAAATGGTATGAAATAGTAAATTTTTTAAATATAATAATATAAATTTTGGTAAGTATTGTATATTAAATAAATAAATATATATTTTTTAGATAATAATTATATATTAAGTACATTTTTTTATTTAAATATTTTAATTAAGTATTATAAATTAAGTAAGTAAATATATTTATATAAGTAACTATATATAAGTTTTAGATAAGTAATTAATAAAATTTGAGGCTGGCTAACAACGCCAGGAAATGTATGAGAACTCGCCTGTCCTGCTTATGTAACCTATTCGATTCACTCTCCTGGTCCGACAGCAAAACAAAGTGAACTTCCACGGGATCTGCCATCGAAAGGAAATGGCCTGGACATTGCAGGAAATACATATATATAGGCTGCAGATGGCCCAGAATATGCGATTGCGATAAGTATATATTTTATAAATAAGTAAATAAATAAAATTTGAGAAAGTATGTATTTTTAAGTAAATATTATTAAGTTAGTAAAAATATTAAAAAATATTATATATATATATATATATATATATATATATATATATATATATATATATATATATATATATATATATATATATATATATATATATATATATATATATATATATATATATATATATATATATATATATATATAAGTAATATTTTTATTTAATTAAGTATATATATTAAACATGGTTATGAAATGTAGTATTTATTGTAAGTATATATAGTAAGTAATATTTTTATTTAAGTAAATACAATTTGACTAAAAATATTATGAAATGTAGTTATATTTAAAACAATGTGAAAAAATGTTATATTATTTCACATAGTTATTAAGTTTGTTAATATTTGTAGTTAATGTTTTACTAAAATTTCAAAATTGTTTGATATATTAAAATCACATTTTTAATTTAAATGACAATGATTGTACAAATGTGCAATATGAAATATTATTTGTACTATCGCAGTTTGATGTACGATAGACTGTATTCAGGAAGACGTCCACTTAAACCAAAATTTGAGGAATGAGTTAAAGGATTTATCACATGGACATTTGCTCAAGAATCTTGTCAAAGCGAAGGAGAAGTAAGATGTCATTGTCTTAAATGTGAATGTAGACCTATAGTTAGTCACCCAAAGGAATAAAAGGTCATTTGAACATAAGGAATTTCATTGAAAATTATTGGGTTTGGACATATAATGAAGAAGAACTGCCAAATAATGTATCAAAGGCAACTAATATGCATGCTTCAAGTAGTCAATCACATACGAAATATGATGATGAACAATTTAATATGGTTGATGATATGGTTGGAGATGATTTTGGGGTGAATGTGACATATGATGAATCTGGAGATTTTGATGGGGAAGAGTTGTCAAATGAGGAAGTGCAAAGATTTTATCAGTTGTTGAAAGAAATGAATACACCATTGTTTAAGGGATCGTGGGACTCAAATTTATCAATGTGTGCAAGATTATTGGTCGCCAAGTCAAATTGTAATGTTTCTGATCAGTATTTGGAATTCTTCACAAATATGATGTTGGACGCGACTCCTAAGAAAGACAACTTGCCTACAACTTTTCGGATGCAAAAAGGTTGGTGTCGAAGTTAGGTTTAGAAGTAATAAAGATTGATTGTTACATTAGTGGTTGCATGTTTTTTCGGACAATGATTTTGGTACTAATGATAAAGCGTTGGAGGAATGTAAGTTTTGTAAGAGTCCAAGATATAAAGTTTGCAGTAAAGCCATTAACCGTAAACAAAAACGTGTAGCAGTGAAGAAGTAGACATGGCTTCATACAAGCGTCAAGAAGTAGACATTTTTGTTGGCCATTTATTGAAACCCCTTACAACCTCCCTCTTTAGAAATGCATGACAAAACCACACATGTTTTTTACTATCCTAATTCCAGGACCGTCAAGTCTAAAAGCCGGAATCAATGTGTATTTACAATCTTTAATTGATTATTTGAAGATTTTGTGGATTAGAGAATGGACTTATGATATATCCTTTAAACAAAACATTAACTTGTGAGTTGCCTTGATATGGCTTATAAACGACTTTCCCGCGTATGGCATGTTGTCTAGTTAGGGTACACATGGAACAATGGGTTGTCCACATTGCATGGTATAAACCAAGGTGTTTACGTTAGGGAAAAAAAAGGGGAATGGCTGTGGTTTTACTGTCACCACAAGTTCTTACCAGAACATCATGTCTTTAGAAGAAACAAAAATGATTTCAAAAAAGACGAGTAGGTAACATATATGCCTCCCTCTCTATTGTTACCCAGTGAAGTATAGAACCAAGTTTGTGAACTACCAAAATTCAAATATAATAGTAAAGCATGAAGAATTCAAGGATATGGGGTCACATACAATTGGACAAAAAGAAGTATATTTTGGGAGATCCAAATTGGAAAGGAAATTTGTTGCAACATAATCTTAATGTTAAGCATATTGAAAAGAATTTTTTTGATAATGTTTTTAACACACTTATGGATGCTCAAGGAAAAATAAAATATAATTAGAAGGCTACAAAATACATGGAAATTTGGTGTAATCAAAAATATTTGGAGTTAAAGCCTCAACCGAATGGAAAATTATTAAAAACCAAGGCTACTTACAGTCTAACTTCCTAAGAAGATAAAGCAGTTTGTCGATGGTTATATGAATTGAGAATACGTAATGGTTATGCTTCAAACATAGAAAGGTGTGTCGACCCTAACACTGGGAAGTTGCATGGAATGAAAAATCAGGATTGCCATGTTTTCATGGAACGATTGCTTACAATCACGTTTATTTCACTACCCAAACATGTGCTTGATCCACTAACTAAATTTAGTCAATTTTTTAGGGATATTTGTGCATCAACTTTATGAGTGGAAGACATCATTAAGTTGGACTAAAATATTCCAATCATTCTCTGTAAGTTAAAATAAGTATTTTCGCCTGGTTTTTTCGACTCTATGGAACATCTACATGTGCATCTTGCATATGAAGCTTACTTGTGCATCTTATTTTTATATGTTATGTTAATTTATTATATATGTATCCTCTCAAAATAGACAAAATCCCACCCTGAACTGAGAAGGATAAGGGTAAGAAGACCCAACAGCAATGTCTGAGGGTAACGGTATGTGAGGCACCTCAGTTGACCATATGTCCTCCCCTACAAAGTCAGGTAGACCCCATATCTATTGCTAGTTCTCAATATCTTATGACACTACTCTCCCCTCATGACTATCATATGTTCCATTATAGGAATCCACCTTTCATTAGCCCATATGAGGGATCTACCATTACAAACCAGCAGACACATGGATCTAGCTTTCCATACTAGCAAACTAGGGGAACTAGCTTTCCACATTCCGCACAGGTATCCTCATCCTTCATGCATCCGTACTCTTATCATCCCTCACACATACCCTCACCATCCATGTATCTTAGGGGATCCCGCACCCCACATCCCTCACACATACCCTCACCATCCACGGATCTTGTGAGACCCTTCACCCCACATCCTACACATATACCCTCACCATCCATGGATCTTGTGGGACCCTGCACCCCACATCCTTCACACACAGCCTCATCATCCATGAAAGGCAGGATCGCACTGCACATTCAGTGGTGAGTATGAGATGATTAATGGAAGATAATATATTTGGCCTAGTGGAAAATCGTCAGTTTCTAGTTTATAAAATTTTAATTAAAGTAAACATGTTTTCATTATTTAGATTTAATAATACTTATTCAAATTGTTGTTGTTTAGTTTGATCCGAGTTGAGTTGTTGCCAAATGTATAAGTTATGTTATTCAGCAAATGTGTAAAAAATCTTGTAGTAGATTTCAAGAACTTTCCAATAGTGAAAAAGATGCTAGGTTTAAAAAATTTAAGGTATAATGAATTTATTTGAAGTTATTGTTATTTTAATTACTTTTTTTAATTATAATTACTAACAATTTAGTTGAATGTCATACAACTTTGCAGGAAAAGTGTACGTGGGAAGTAATTAACGAGGCTAGGATTAAAAAATTTGATGGAATAGAATAATAGTCCAACTTGCTGACATTTTACGGCGTGCTAGAATGGTTGGAAAGAACTAGGTGTTCTTCCTAACTAGACAGGAAAGGAACTTTTTTATGAACTTCTTGTCTATTTGGATTCACCTAGTTTTAAGGCAAGATCTGAAATTGTAAAGAAAATGAGAGCATTTGAAAAGGGGGGTCACCTCAATGAAGTTGGAAGCATTCGTACTGCTGAACATGCTCGACATATTGTAATTATAACTAATTTTTTAAGTTATATTTTGATTTACTATATATTTTTAATTAAATTCAATTTTATTAATTTGTCTAAGGATTTGGGGAGACACCACGAATGAATGAGCTGGTTGTAAAGACTTGTACAATTAAACTGAGAATTTTGTTGACGAACGAACCATATTAGCTTTGGTAAGTTGTTTATATTATATTATTTTATTTAAAATGATTCTCGTATATGGATCAATTTTTAAAATTATTTTAATATTTAATGGAAAATTTGTGGTGTGATTTTCAGGTGACAACTAATTTAATGTTGTTTGTGGCATAAAAATCACGTGGCTATATTTCATTATTTTATTTTATTCAATTCTTGTATATAACTAAATTATTTAAACTATATTTAATTTAAATTTTTCTTGTATGCGTAGGAGGACTATCAGACACTGCTCGTAGAATTTTTAGTTCAAAATTCTCAGTATACTGTGATAGGTTCGAATCTGATTGATGAAAGTATGGATCTTTATATTTGGAGTTTAGTAAATGACGGGAGAGGACCTAATAGGTATTTTTTAGGTGTTGAATCTTTGGTCGGGAATACACACTAGAGGATCGATTTTTAATTGAAAGAGTTGAGGATGGGAAGGAACGTCACATCCACCACAATTGACACTCCAAATGTTGAAAACGCTGCAGAAATTGGCGCTAACTGAGGAGAGACGCGAGGCGGCAGAACGTGAGGCGTAGGCGGCAGAAAGTGAGGCGACAATGAATGCCCAAATGAAGGCAATGAATAAGAGACAAATTAAGATGTAGGAAATAATGCGACAATTACTCTCACAAGAGAACCAAATAAATAATTCAATGGGTGGTGATAAGGATGATAACGAGGATGATGATGTTGATTGATTTTTTTAGTTATTTTACTTTTAAATATTAGTTTTTGTATAATACTCCTAATTGTTTTGAATTTAATTATTTTTAATTCAAATTTATATTTCTAATTAATATTTGAAAATATTTTTATTTTTCATTATTAATTTAAATTAATATTTTTAATTGTAAAAAAATTATATTTCTTATTTATTTTGAATTTAATCATAAAATTTATATTTCTAATTAATAATTGAAATTAATTATATTATTTTTTTAAGAAAAAATTAATCTGCGTCATGGCCAACACGATGCTAATTAATGATAATATTTTCAAATTAGCATTGTGGAAAACACGAAGCAAAACTAATTTCTGTGTCATGAAAATGACATGGCAAACCTGCCAACCTAACTTGCGCTTCTAAATTGTAGCAGTGCAGATCTGCTTTACAGCAGAATTTTGTGGCGTGATTTTCACGTGGTAAAGTGTTGTGATGTTAAAATCATGTGGCAAAGTTGTATTATGATTTTCAAGTGGCAAAATATTTGCCACAAGTGTTATTTCCTCATGTTTCTCTACGTCTCCAATTAACGTTTGTGACGAGATTTTCATCAGTGACATGAAAAATCACGTCTCTAATAATTGTTTTTTGTATTGTATAGACTAGTGCGCCGTAGTGGAAATCATTGTGTTCTTGGTAAGAGAAACTTAAAAAATTGTGGGAAAATCTTTTGTACGAGAAACTTAAAAAGGTAAATGGAAGGATTCTTAGAATTGAAAGACCCTCGGAGTTATTTTAGGAGATTTAGAAACACTTATAAACAATATAGATTACATGATTCATGTATTGAGAATTTGAGCGATTGAAAATTATTTCGGTAGAAAGTATGATTTTTTCTTTAAAACTTGAAAGACTATTTTCTTGTAAATCATTTGTAATCTATACTAACCATTCTTATAGAGTAGTGAAATAAAGAGCTTCTATCTCCCCCATATTAGATGAGTTTGATCTAATTAGGTCAATAACATATTTGTGTGCTCTCGTTACTTATAGGTTATGTGTTATATCTCCCTATTCTAATGTTATTGAATTCATTCCTTCAACTTTTAACAACTGGACAAATTTGTTGAGTTTTTCAATGATCTCCTTCTTCGTAGATTTTTTTTTGAAACTTTACAAAAAAAATTGTATCTTTTGAATGGCGTATTGTATCGATTTTTGGCCCCAATTCTTGAATCTAAGATATATGTTAGGTATAAATGTTTTAACATTATCTCTAAAGAATTCTAATGTTTAAAAACCATCTATGAAGATGACTTTTATATTCATTTGGTATTTCATCTTCCATGATACGTATGTTCATTATCTCTTGTTCAATTTTGGGAAAATCTCTATGGATCATTTCAAGAGTGTCATATACTTTGGTGGAGAATCACAATTCAAAATATTAAGTTACTATCTTATGCTTAGAGCATTCATCATTAAGTACTTAACTTTAAAATTGAATTACCTTTTTTTCTTGCCTTCTTCAGTGAAAAGAAAAACAAGTGTTTTACTACTTTATTATTGATACAATAATTAGGAATAACTAGTACATTAATTACAAAGTTCCTCAATTCACAATTATTAGCTTCCATGAATATTTTCAATATAGCTTTCCATATATTAAACCTTTCACCATCAATAGGCGGAAACATATTTAGGAAAGTCTTCAAATTAAAACAATTATTTGAATTCATCATTCTACCCCCATTAGATGATTACTCATAAAAAATGTTAGGCTCTGATACCACTTGTTGAATAAGTGACTGCAAACACAAGAAGGGGATGAGGACTGAATTGTGGAGGTTTGAAAAACGATGTCCAAAATTCTTTGGTAAACGAGAGTATTTAAATTAATTTTGTAAAATAAACAAAGAATAGACAATATAATAAATAAAGAAATAGAAATCAGAGTAAATAATATAAATATAAAGAGATAATAGTTGGTAGAATTAATCTAATATTTATACAAGTTCAAGCTAACCACTTGGCCTACACGTGTTCACAAGAGTTTTCTCTTGAGAGTTTCCACTATATCAGATGAGACATTTTCACAAGTTATGTTTATGAACCTTCTTACAACCAACATAAGTTTTACACCATCTATCTTCAAAACCAAACATGAGGTTTTAGATCAGGACAATCTTAAAGCCAAATAGAGTATTTACACTGGGCTAAGTTGAGGAACCAAACAGAGATTTTGAAGGAAAATCTCAAGATCAAAACAACAACTTTTACACCATGTTGATCTCACGAGTCAAATGAACTTTTGAATAGCTAATCTCATAAAACAAAAAAAGAGCTTTTATTGTTTTAACTCTCAAATCAAACAACAACTTCTAACAAGAGATATTAAACAAGGGACAAAATCTCCTCTTGCATAAATTACAAGACTAATCCCAAAACTAGAATAAAAAGTCTCACTGATATCTTTCACTCTCAAAGCATTAAGGAAATTTAGTGATAAATAAAGAAATAAAATGGAGAAAGTAGAAAGTAAGAAAGTATATAGAAATAGTTTTTTTGTTTTTTTAATTGAGGATAAGCCCTCTATTTATAGGTGAAAAAATTGGCTCAAAAAGGAAAATGATACACGTCCCTTTAAATGACATAATCCATTAACCCATAGGGTTAATAGATTCTGAACCTTAAAATACTACAACCCTAATTCCAGAAAAGGAAAACCTACAACTATTATTTGACATAATCGATTAAGAATGTTCTAAGACAATTAAAAAGTTATATTCTTCACTCTACACTCAAGATATCTTCCTCCATCAATAATGAAGTACAAGTTCTTCAAGATTCAAATTAATCTAGTCATGAATTAGGGTTTTTCAACTTAAGTCAACTGCATCTTTGACTCTTACCAAGACATGATCTCAAATCTTGGGACATGATTCAAGACACTATAATACATCCTTAGAGTCTATACATTATGTCCAAGTAGCTCAAAAGATTGAATTCATTGAAAATCAAGAAGTAGAAATTCATCTGATACACAAGCCATGCACTACAAAGTCAAAGCTTTGGCTTTTGAGTTCTTTGATCAAAATTGAATTTCCCAAGATGAAATCCATTGGAAATATGTTTGATGATTGAATTTGATCAAGAAAATCAAGAGAAATGAGGTTACTTGCAAAAAGGGCAACAAAAGAGAAATTGGAATTTTTCTAAGTTATGGAAGCACAATGATTTTTGTCCAACTTGCCAAGGCCATAACTTACAATCCAAGCATTCATTTTCTTTGCTCCAAAGACCAATTTGAAGAGCGCATTCCCTACTACAACTTTGTCCGTCAGGATGAATTCCCAAAAAAGTGCACAGATTTCAAGTTATGAAGCCATGAAGTTGGTGTTTCATTCAAATGGAAGTTTGGACACTTAGAAATGTTTTGATGTAAATATGCCTTATAAAAGTAACGAACTTGAGAGCCATTTTTCATCATGATTCATTTTGATTCAAGGAAAACTAAAAACATGAAAGTTGTCAAGCATGTTTCAAGATTTCCAAAGAGACCAAGAACTTAGTTTTTCCATGCTTGAGCTAGGAGATTCGAAGAGGTAGAGTTGGCTTTCCAAACATGAACCTTAGGTCATTTTCATGTCCAAAACTTGTAGAAAATCCAATCCAATGCTGTAAATCCCTTGATTACTGGTCTTGTTACTTGCAAATCTATCTTTAATTAGAAGAGTACACAAAATTTTGAGGCATTACACATAGTTTTGAAGCATAATCCAAGAGTTCATGCCATTTATGGAATTTTTTGCCAAAAAGATCATTCTTCCACTTGCATAAAGAAGATTTAATCACAAAGTCCACTGTCATTGAGCTTCACAATTATTCCTTCTGCACAAAATTTTTGCAAAGTGTCGCATCGCTGTAAAGAGGGGCCGACAAGGACAAAAGAGTCACCGCCATTCGTTATTTATCCCAAAAGAGGGAAAGGAAACGATCAGAGAAAACCTACGAAAAAGAGAAAAGACAGGTTATCGCAACCAAATCTTGAGTTCGAGAAGGTATTAGCACCCCTCACGTCCGTCGTACTCGACGGGATCCACGCTTGTTATATATCTAAAGGGTGTTTATCTATCTAAGCTATAGGCCACATGGACAAAAGGAAAATAAAAGAGACTCGATAGAGCATCACCGCTCTATGCCTACGTACTCCCTCGTGCAATGGGAAAGTCAGAGTCAACGTAGTTCGGAAAAGTACGGGCGAAAGTGAGGAAGGTTGTTCGCCAAGACATCGCCGTCTTGTGCCTACGTATCCTTTTCTGGTATGAGAAATCAGAGCAAATGTAGTTCGGGCTAGCAAGACCACAGGTTGGTTCAAGTGTTTTACCCGAGTAGGGTTAAACCTTAGTTCTAGCAGTTAGGTATATGATGCTCGACCATTGGAGACTTAGGCGTTACCTGTTTGCGGTAGAACCAAGAGTTAACAAAACTCTCTTTATGAAAATGGTTTCCAAATTAATCCCGAAGGATAAAAAGATTTGATGTTTGTTTTTGAAGTCTTTTAAGAAAGAAGTGAATTGAATTTGGTTTGTAATTCATGTTGCACTAAAAACTATGACTTAGGAGCGAATGCGTTGTATATCGTCCAAATGACATACGCTAAACACTCTAGACAATTGAGAGGAGGCCCCCCAATCATCATTTCCCAAATACTTAAGGCTCATAGCGTACAATACTCATTATCCTTTATTAAGTGTTTTGAAAGAGTTTGAAGATGAGAAGAGAAAGACACACTAAAAGGGAGACTAAACTCAACCTAATGTTATCATGCAATGTGCACCTATGATTGGGATGAAAAGGGAAAGCTACCCTAATGTTATCATACATGGTTCAAACCTAATGTCTATCATAATCTATCTTGAACAAGAAAGATTAGAGGTCCTAAGGGAACATGGCAAAGAAGAAAGAAAAAGAAAGCATAAGTGAAAGAGGAAAGAAGATGCAAACATGCAATGCAAAACAAAGATGAAGAGGGAGGAAAAAGGTGTGGGGTAGCAACCACCACAAGCACATCTCAACCTCTTAAATGCAAACAAGAGATGCAAAACAAAGAAGGAAAGCAAACCAACGAACTTAAACAAGTTCAAACCAAAAGTGAGATGAAGTGGGAGAAATATAATTCCTACAACCACTTGTACATCAATCACTAACCAAGGCAAAGCAATCAAGCAAAAATAGAAGACATGATCAAGATGAGGGTGGGAGATAAGTCTTGGGCAGCAAGCAACACCAAATGAAACTCAACCAAAGGAATCACCATGATCAAGCAAGAAAAGAACAAAAAGAAGTTCTCAAAATGGCCTCTCATCCAAGTCAAACTCAAAGTGCAACCAAGAGGCACCAAATCAACTTGGATGAGTCCCCAAGGTCCTAGGACAGAAGTGAGAACAAGGAAAGAAGATATGCAATCCAAAGAAGAAATCAAGCCAACACAAGTTGCAAGATAAGGCATGGTAAAGAACCTAAGTCCTATACACTTTCAACATTCAACACCAAATAGAAAGCCTTAAACAAATGCAACTTGCAACAAGAACCAAACAAGTGTATGACCTAAAAATTGGCAAACAATTACTTCAACATGTTAGGGATGTGAATCAAAAAGAGTTGGAAGCATATGGGATCCACAAGGGTCATTTCCCATCAAAACTAGGTCAAGTGTGTGTGTGTGTGTGTGTGTGTGTGTGTGTGTGTGTGTGTGTGTGTGTGTGTGTGTGTGTGTGTGTGTGTGAACCATCCTTAGGAGTAGCTTGACTTGCAAGGCACACCAAAAATAGGAAAATGATTCAAATAAGTCCAAATAAAATACACAAATCTCTTAAATATGTTGGAAACTAGAGGCCAAAACACCACAACTAAAGTCCATTCAAAACATCACCCAAGGAATTGATCCACTAGGGTGCCCCATTTTGAAGGAGGGTTGTCGAGGGTCAAACAAATTAACATAAAAGTCAATCAAAAAGGTCAAACAAAATCCACAAACCATCCTCAGAGACCTCTCAACTCATCATTGAAATGAGGAATAAGTCTCATTCATAGGTGGTGAAAATTGGATCAAGAACAAGAAAGAACAAATGAAAACACATGAAAAAACAATTTAAAAATACCTCCAATCATAAAATCCAAATTTAAATGAAAAATAAATGGAAAATCAAATTAAAAATTATCAAAAATTAAATAAAAACTTAAAGTGTCAGAAAATATTTTTGGTTGAATTTTATCATGATTAGAACTATTTTTAAAAATCAAAAATCAAAACAGAAATGAAAATAAAATAAAATAAAACAATTAATTGCAAACGGTGTGAATAGCAAGTTTCCACGTTGAAAACATTGGGCTGATCAGCAAAGGGGTGTGGATAGCATCTAAAGCCCATTTCCCTTCAGAAACACAAAGTGTTGCATTTCATTAATTGACCTGACAGTCAATTTCCATGCAAGCGAAGTCACACAAATCAAAGAACGCCATGCAGCCAGGTCAAAGATTCAGAGGGAGTCCACCTCAGATCTGAGGTTTAAAACCAGACGTTGGAGCCCTAGCTCCGGTCGTCTTCTCCGGCGACCTGGCCAGAGATCAGATGACCTCAACCTTCACCAAACCTGGCAAATTTTATATCAAAATGAAGCTGAATTAACACACATTCCTAATCCAAGCTCCATTTATCTTAAACAAGCATGAACGAAGAGAATCGAATGATTGAAATTTTAGATGCACAACTGAAACTTCATCAAACATAGCAACTAAACTATCAAACATTGCCTACATGGTGTAGGACTTCAGATGAAACCACAATGATCCTAAAACAATGCCTAACATGAGAGAAATCTGGAATGGAAGATTACCTAACAGAGACACTTCGTTGGTGCTTCAATTGAGTGATTCCTTGCTCCAAACTGTGCAGATCAATTCCAATGAACTTGAGGAAGTGAATCCTTGCTTCAATTTGGCTTGAATTGCACTAGATCTGAGTTCACGATTTTCAAATTTCCCTCAAGTTTCCAAAACTGGTTCTGCTCTTCCCTCCATGAATTTTCAATTGTGAGCTCTCAAATTTCATTTTGAACTTTTATATGATGGATATGTGAGTGAATTGGAGGCCCATGAGGCTTGGTTGAAGAGAATTTTGAAAATGCCCAATTTGGAAGTTACTCCGATGCACACGTGATTATGTTAGATAACACTCATGGGATTTGCTTCATTTGGCAGCTGACAATGTGAATTACTCATTAGGATTGGAATTGGGCTTGGAATTGGTCCAATTATGGAGTTTGGATGCAAAACTTCTTTGTGAAGTAAGTGTCAATTCCACGTGTTTTTCTTCTTATACACCAAAGTTATTTTGTGCATTTTGCATGTTGGATAATTGTGAACAATTTTGGATCATAAGAAAGCATGAAAAAGTCCCATAACCAAATCAATTTGAATCACCTTTAAAAATCCAAATTTCACTTGGATTTCTTCACCAATGTTTATATCCAAGCATAATTCATACCAATCTTGAGTTTCATAATGAAATTGAAGTCATCTTGAGCAACTTTCATGTTGGTTGAAGTTCCATTTGAAGTGCACAAGTGTATGTAAATGACCCATAACCAAAATGACATATAATCAAAGTTTCCCAAAATACCCCTGCCTTGCAAGCTTCATAATTTGAGTTCCACAAATGATATGAAGGACTTCTAGGATGTTTTGGAAATATAAGATCATAAGGAACAACTTTCATGTTCACAAAAAGTTGAGGAGAAACATGATTCTAGGTCAAAAGTGCCTTGGAAGTGAGTTGACTTTTGTTGACTGAAAAATATGTTCATCTGAGACCCATAACTTGACGGCATCATAACTTGAGTTCCACAAACTCAATAGATGAGTTCTAGTACTCAAACGAAATCTAAGAACATGCATTACAAGTCTCATGTTTATAAGAAAATGAGATTTAATTTGTATCTTGAGGTAAATGATCCTTGAAGTTAGCTCTTAAAGAAGGGGATTTTACACTGAGATCCTCTGAAACCCTAATTTAGTAACTTCTCAAACTCTTGATTCTTCTTGATTTGAACTTGAAATGACATACTAGATGTCTCAACATGACTTCTCATGACTCCTATAACTTGGAACCAAGTCTCCAACTCCTTCAAGCTCACAGTTGACCTTGCACTAAGCAGATGAAACCCTAGTTGTATCAATTTTGACTGCAACCTCTTGCAAATAATATGACCACTTAGATAAGCTCAAAAATGGATTCAAAAGCACTCCATGAGCTTCTCCAACATCTCTTATCCATAACCATGTCCTTGTGAACCCTTGATGATCTTCAGTTGCCCTCCAAGGTAGGAGACAAGCAACACACATCTATCCTCTTTCTCAAAGAGCTTTGACTACCTCCTGATGAGTATAAGCATTGGATAACTTGAGTAAACACTCATGCTTGAGATTGAAACCCTTGATACTCTCCTCTTGGATGGCACACCCTCCTTGATCCCCTGCAAAAGACAATGTTATGCAGATACAAATGCTAATGAAATGAAATGAAACAATAAGCCAAGTAAAGAAAGAAGGTTGGGCAAATTTTGGGGTACAACACAAAGGATCAAAAGCAACCTCTCAACCAACCTACAAGATTGTACTATGCCTTGGAAATTCACATTTTCATGGAACCATACCATTTCATTTTCAACAAAACCAAGTGAGCCATAACTTCACAATCTAACCAGAATCAATCCATCCATTTCTCCTATAAATAGAGTACTCCTCTAAGCCTCAAAACACACAAGAAATCACCCTTAAAACCTCAGCAATTCCTCCACATACCAGAATTTGCAAAACCACCATTTTTGCAAGTTTGAAAAACCTAAAAGCCATAACATGTAGTTCTGTTGAGTTCTCTCTCAACCAACCATCTAAACATCTCATATACATTACATATAACTCATCTAAACACACAAACCACTTCTGAACCACCTATATCATCATATTCTAAGTTTGGTCCTCCATTGTGCATGAAGGATCGTGTGAGAGATTTCAAGCTGTTTTAGAACAAAAAAAGGACATCACTAACTTTCTGAAGAATCAAGGAGGCTCATAAGATATTCATACCACTTTTGTAACCATTATGAATGGGCATTGGACCTTTCTCTAATAGGTAAGTTTTTTGCACCTTGAAACTCGTGACTCATGCATCATTTATGAGTGTTCATTGAAGCAAAAATCTAGCCCTTTTTGGGCTTAGTATGTTCCTGTGGCTGTTTGCATTATATCATGTTCATATGTGAAGTTTACAATGTTAGAAACTTAGGGTTTTTCTTGTCTTATTGACATTCGTGTGCATTGTACATTGAGTTTTAGGTTCTGAAATTTATACCATTATGATCCTTGTAAAAAGTAGATCAATTTTGGTTTTTATAGTTTTTAATTTGGTGGAAAAATGAGTGAGATATTGTGGTTGGAAGTTTTTGAAAAAAAAATGAAGGAAAGGAGAAGCACAAGGGGGAAGAGAGAGAGTGCATGAGTTGTTGAAGAAGATGACGACGTGGCCATTCTGATTTTGGATGTGCGTTTAATATTTAATTAAATGGTTCCATTTTAATAAATAGAAGTATCACCACCCCAGTGGTTTAGCTTGCGCGTTTGGAACCTTTATGACCTAGAGGACTGGGGTTCGAATCCCCCTTGTCGCAATCTTTTTGTTTTATTTTTTGCTATTTTTTAAAGCACGCTTTAAATATAAATGCATGAAAGCGCTTCTTAACTAGGCCAAGAAATTGGCCCAGTGGTAAAACTTTTTACCTTGAACATAGAGGGCACGTGTTCAAGCCCTTGGAGTAGCATTTACATTATTTTTTGGCACTTGGTATTTTTATGTTTTTTTTCATAATTTCATTCAATCATAACTTTCAAACCACGCATTATTTTGAATTGATTTTTTCGTACACTTGCTCTTTACTACGCCTATTTTATGAATCCACTAATTCCAAAAATATTTATTTTTCACTCATTTTTGTGTAGTTGAAGTTAGGCATATTTTTAGGGTTTATTAACTCCTTAAATTATTTCTTTGACTTGTTTCTTGATTTTGCTTGCCCATGTTGACTCGTGTGAATATGACATATATTGTATGAACCTTGTATGATGTTGATAACATGTTTCCTTGAGTTTTTCCTAAGTTTAAAGTACTTTAATGCTCACTTTTTCATGTATAAATGACTTATTTTTCCATGAATGGTTGTGAAACTTTTCTCTTGACCTTTGTCATGATACTTGTTGATCTTGTTATACCTTGTTGAACGCTTGTGAGCATGTATGCCCTTATGTTTGTTTACCTTTTATTATGTGTTCACAAATGCCTTAAAATTTGATAACATGTCTTTACATGATTCCTAACTTGTAAGCTTGCCATGTTCAAACCCTTGTGATGTCTTAACCTTTGGATATGATTACCATGAACCGTAAAAAGCACCTTTGGTTGTTACCTTGGTGTTTTGAACCATGTTTTTAATTGTATTCATGATTAAGTGTTGTTATAACTTATCCATGTTTGAATGTTTTAAATTGTATTCATGATTAGGTGTTATTACAACTTGTCCATGCTTGTTTGTATTCATGATTAAGTGGGTTAGTAAACCCTAAATCATGTCCTAACCTTGACTTTTATTCATGCTTACCCTAGTTGCATACTTAAACTTATCATCCATGATACCATGTTGATATTATTATATCCATATTAACTTGAATCCATACTTGATATTGTATATCCATGATTGATTTGAATCCTTGTATGTATCCATGATACTTGTGTTGTTACTTTGGTCTTATTAGAACCATGCCACATGTATGCTTTGATCTTTATCATCCATGCTTGTATGTCACCATTGGTTGTTACCTTTGATTTTTTTATGACTTTGTTAAGTCTTAGATGTTGTCACATCTACCTTCATCCTTTGGTGGTTACCATGTTTTGTCTATGACTTTGTTAAGTCTTATTTAGATGTTGTCACATCTATCTTTACCTTGGTTGTTACCATGACTTGTTAATGACTTTGTTGTATCTTAGATGTTGTCACATCTACTTTCATGTATTTGGTTGTTACCATGTTCATGTTAACTTTGTCATATCTCATATGTTTTCCTTGATTAACATCATGTTTGAATGTTACTTTTGTCACTTATAATTGATATCATGTTTGAATATCATCTTTGTTCATCTCATCCATGTTAACTTATCTTTTTCATGCTTACTTTAACTTTGTCAAGTTATCCCTAAGTGATGATAGCTTGTTAGCCTTCATCCTTCTTTTTTCTCTTTTGTTACCAAAACCAAAGGAAAGTTCTTTATGTTAACTTTATGTCATAAGTAGTGTTGCAGTGAGAATCAGATATCAAGCTATTAAATAAACTTGAATCACAAATCTATGAAACTCACCACCGAGCTTTGATTTATCTAAACGAAAGGATAAAGATCGAAGAAAACCCTAAATGCGCTATGTAACAACAAAGCTAAGATATCTAAGGTTTGGAGGTTGGTTATACCCAAGGAATGTGTTAGCATCCTAAATATCTGTAGTACTCTACAGGAACCTCTTCTTTGTATTTGTGTTATGTAATTTTTTGCTTGCTAAAGGAAATGGTGCTAAGGTAAAGACCTAGGGGTTTATTTCTAAGTATGTTCGCTAAGACATCGTATTTCACGCCTACGTATTCTCACAAGGATGGAATAAAAGCATTCGTAGTTCACCTAACTATGGGTGAGGAACACTTGATAGTGATCAAGGTTCCAAAGGGGGAGGTAAGTGTCCATGGCAAGACACCTACATAGAGTTAAGAAACTCTAAACCTAAGGCTAGGTTAATAAGGAAGGACTCTAACAAGGTCCAAAGGGTAAGTAAGTGTCCATGGTCGTGACACTTACATAGAGTTAGGCAACTCTAATCCTAAGGCTAGGATAAAAGGGAAGGAAGTGTTTGTAGCAATGATATTCACATAGAGTTAGGCAACTCTAATTCTAAGGCTAGGATAAAAGGGAAGGTAAGCTAGGCTAAGATATCCTAATTATGACATAAAGTCAACATAAATTATCCTTTCCTTTGGAGTTTAGATTAAGAAAAGATTTTGGATGCAAAAAGGAAGGAGAATCTATGAGAGACTAAATCCTAAATCTTATCATACAATGATGGTCCTAAAGTTGAGGATGAAGAAAAAATGTTAACCTAATGTTTTCATGCAAAAGATCGAGAACCTAAGATCTATCCTACTTCGATCTTAATTGAAAATTAAGTCGAGCTAGGAGATCCTAAGGGAACATGTGAATATATAAACTAGTACGTAAATCAAGAATAATCACTAAGCATATCCATAATTAACAAGAGAAAACAGGACTAGGTCATGAAAATACCATACACAAAATAGAATTAGGAAAAGAGAAACAACGTGATAAAAATGCATGAATCAGATGAATAATGACTAGCACAAGATAATGAGCAATGGCAAAGTCAACATAAGAATTGAAATCAAAAGATCAAACAAAAATAGTCAAGTCTCTAAGTAAAGGAATCTAAGTTGCAAACTTGCTAAGTTAAAAGTTAGATTGATTAAAGAAATCAATTAAAAATCTAAGCGAATCAAGATTGAAAATCCTAGACATAAATTAAAAAACAGACGTATTAATTCACAAAATTAATTGAGAAAAATATTTTTTGAGGTTTTTTGTTTATTATATTTAATCAAACGCAAAAGGACTAATTTGTTTAAATTAACATTAAAAAAAAGTGTTTAAATATTAATTAAGAATCTTTTTTTAAAAATAAGGAGTGTGAACTGATTAAGGGGTATGTAGAAAACATGAAAACATGGCTGAGACCAAAGAGAAAGTTACAAGAAAAAAAAAAAGATAAAAAAAAATGAAACATCAGAAGAAGAAAGGAAACAAGGTCACGAGAAAAACGAATATGAAAGCCAATTACTCCAACCTTCTTCTCCATCGTTCTCACTCCTTCTTGCCGCTTTCTTCCCTCTCACCTCGTCGCACTTTCTTCTTCTCCTTCTCGCGCGTCCCTCTTTTAACTCTTGAATTCACTCGACTCAACTCTCTCTCTTTTTTCCCGCTTTCTCATTGACTCTAACGGCGACGCGGAACTGAGTTTTGGATTAACAAAGGGGAAGTCATGGGGTGTTGTTGTTGTTGTGCTATAAATTAGAAGAGCTTGTAGTTGTTGGTTAAGTTTGTTAGTTTTTGTCGGTGAAAATGTTGTGAAACCGAGGTTGTGTAGAGATAAAACAATGAAAGTAGAAACGGAGGATGGTTTCGGATGCGTTACGGTTCTGTTGAAGGTGTTTGGTGGTTGAATGTTAACACGGCGGTTCAATGAATAAGGTGGCAGTGGTGTGTTTTGTTTGCCACTTTTTAGGAAAATATATTTTTTTACTTTTTCATAACTTTGTATTTTTCATTACAAAAACCCTAGTTTTCCCATTTTCATCATCTCTTAGCCATCTTTCACAAAAAGAAGGTGGATTCCCATCCAATCTTGATTATTCGACTCGGATGTTAATCAACCTTCTTCTGAAACTTGTTGCTTAAGGTACCATGGAAATGGGTGGCTAAACCCTTTTTGTGTCAAGATTAGAGGTAGCTAATTCTGATTTTATGTATTCCTCTTAATCTTTTGTATGCGAACAAGGCGTTGATCAATATAGATGAAGTTATTTTCTATATTTTATTGTATTTATGGTTTGGATTTCTTTAGACATAAACTTTTCAAGTCTTGACCTAATTTCTTCATTTATCAACTAACAAACTCTAGACATAGATTTGTGAGTTGATATTCACATTGTATTAATCTTAATGATTATTGTTTTGGGTGTTATTTAGAGAGATCATTTAATGGTTGAAACAATAATATTCACGAAATCGCTTTAGAGATGAACGGTTTTGTGAGGGTACAGGATTATATTGGTTGAAACTATGTTCACATATTCGATTGATTAGATACGTTTAAAAAGGATTGGTGAACCCTAATCTTGGCATGCTTTTTATCAAACTAAACCCAACTTTTACCTTGTTTACTTCTTGCAAACTTATGTTACAAAATAGAAACCATTTCAAAACCCCCCTACTTGAGTCACTAAAATATTGAATGGCAAGCATCAAATATTCTCGTACAATCCCTGCGGATATGATAAACCACTCATGAAAAATATATTCTAACAAATTGGCGTCGTTGTTGGGGATTGTTAGTAGAATATTGCAAGCATTACAATAGCTTAGTGATTTTAAGATTTGTGTATTGTGAATCTCTTATCTCTGTAATTCTTTGTGTTTTTTGATCTATTTAGCTTGTGTGCAGAATTCGTTTATGCGAGGACAAGTCCGGCCTGAAGACCTTCTTTTCGATCCTGAGATTGAAAGAACTGCTCGTTGACTCAACAGTCGAACAAAGCGAAGATGACAACAAGCTAGGGAAAGACAAGAGCGCGGGGAATCTTCTTCATACACTCCACCTGATTCACCAATCATGGCAGCTCCACCACCACTACCACCTCCAGCTTCCGTTCCATGTACAAATAGTCTGAGGCACAATACTCAGTTTGCGCGCAATCTCCAAAATTGAAGGCAATCTGAGATGAAAATAGGAATCCTTGCACTAATTTATCAAAATCCTTTCACGGGGTTAGATCATGGGGATCCGTTTACACATCTTACCAAATTCTATGAGATTGTGAGTGCAACTGAAGCACCAAAAGCTGGCATAGAATCACTGTTTAAGAGACTATTTCCTCATTCTTTGACCAGGAAAGCAAAGGAATGGTATCTTGATCAGTCTACAACAGTAATGACGGACTGGAATTTATTGGAAGAAAAGTTCCTTCAATGGTTTTTTCCATATAACCAGTTCATGGAAGCAAAGACGACAATCATTGTATTTTCACCAGGAGGAAATAAATCCTTCAATGAAGCTTGAGAGTGATTCAAGTCAATGTTGAGAAAATGTAAAGGACACGGTTTTGATGAACTTACGCAAGTTCAAATTTTCCACAATGGTCTCCTCTCGGTTCACAAGACCTTGTTGGATGCTACGGCGGGTGGTTCTTTGATGTCTAAAAGTGTCGAGGAAGCAATTGCAATCATTGATAAGATGGCGCTTAATGACCGCCAAGGGAATCATAACTATGGAGTAACTCAAAGAAAACCAGGAGTGCTCGAGTCGGGTAACAATGAAGCTATTCTTGCTCAGAACAAACTTCTATCAAAACAAGTGGAGCTTTTGACTCAACAAATATCGAAGCTTGCACAACAAATCAAAGAGATGCAAGAAGTTCCTACCAAAGCTCAAGTGGCAAGTTGCAAATTGTGTAAAGGTGACCATCCTACCAATTATTGTCCTTCGGTAGTGGAAGAGGTAAACTATGTCGGAAATCAAAATCAAGGATACCAACCTAGGCCACCTTACCAATAAGCCAATCAAGGGTATCAAAGACCAAATAATGGTTATCAACAACCTTGGAGGCCGCAAGAAGCCAGAACTTCAAATCGCCAACAATACCAAAATTACACTCAACCTCCACAAACTCAAAGTGCAACTTCAAAGATGGAAGAAACTCTTACTGAATTTATGCAAATGTCAATGTCAAATCAAAAGAACATTGATGCGGCTATAAAGAATTTGGAGACACAAGTGGGCCAATTACCAAAACAGTTGGTTGACCAACAAAAAGGGCCATTCGCGGCTACCACTCTCCCAAATCTTAAGGAGCATTGCAAGGCGATTCTCACAAGAAGTGGTAGAGAAATTGACATGGGTGTAGGTGAGGAGGTAGTAGAGGAAGAGGTTGTAGTTGAAAAAGAAAAAGAGAATGTTGAGAAAGAAGTAGAAAAAAATTTTGAGGGAGAATTAGTTGAAAAAGAAAGAGTAAGGAAGAAGAGAAAAATAAGAGATAAGAAAAAGTGAAAAAGTCTAGGAAAGGTAAAGAACAAGTGAGCATTATTCCAATTCAAAATTTGTCATATCCACATGCTCCATCAAGAAAAGATAGTGTGAGACACTATGCTCGGTTCATGGATATATTCAAGCAATTTCAAATCAATATTCCATTTTCTGAAGCATTAGAACAAATGCCCAAGTATGCGAAATTCATGAAGAATATCCTTACAAAGAAGAAGAGGTATATGGATCAAGAAACTATCATGGTGGATGCTAATTGTAGCGTAATCACTCAACGTACTCTCCCGAGGAAAGAAAGTGATCCGAGACTAGTCACTTTGCCGGCTACAATTGGAAACATTTATATTGGCAATGGGTTGATTGATTTAGGCTCTGGTATCAATTTGATACCCTTGTCTATTGTGAAGTGGTTGGGATACATGGAGTTGAAGTCCACCTAAATGACATTGCAACTTACTGACAAATCTATCACTCACCCTCATGGTGTAGCGGAAGACGTGTTGGTAAAGGTTGATAAATTTTTGTTTCCAATCGACTTTGTGGTGATTGATATGGAGGAAGATGAGGATTCTCCCTTGATTCTTGGGCGTCCTTTTATGAAGACCGCACACATGGCAATTGATATGGATGATGGTATAATGAGAGCTAGATTTCAAGATAAGGAGATATGTTTCAATCTTTTTGAAGCCATGAAGCACTCGAAGGACAAGACCGATTGTTTTAGAATCGATGCAACGGAAGGGGTGATCAAAAAAGTTAAAGAGTTGCTATAAGTTCCCACACCATTACAATAAGTTTTCACTAGTGCTCTTTCAAATTTTAATGAAAAAGAAGAAAAAGAGATTGAAAAGTGCTTCCGGGAGCTTGAAGAGTTAGAAGAAATTCCCCTTTTGAATGAAAGGCTGGAAATGTTGAAAAAGGAAAACAATGAGGAAATTAAACTTGAGTTGAAAGTTTTACCATCTCATCTCAAGTATGTCTTTCTTAATGAAGATGGAAACAAGTCGGTGATCATTAGTGCAGAGCTAACCAAGAAGGAAGAGACAAAATTAGTTGGTGTTTTGAAGAAAAATCAAGAGGCAATGGGTTGGACTCTTTCCGACTTGAAAGGTATAAGTTCATCATATTATATGCATCGAATATTCATGGAGGAAGATTTCAAGCCGGTGGCTCAACCACAAAGAAGATTGAATCCTACCATGAAAGAAGTGGTGAGGAAAGAAGTGGTAAAAATGTTGGACGTCAGAATGATTTATCCTATCTATGACAGCCCGTGGATTAGTCCGGTAAAAATGGTGCCGAAGAAGGGAGGAATGACAGTTATCTGAAATAAGAAGAATGAGTTGATTCCAACAAAAAATGTAACGGGATGGAGGATGTGTATCGACTACCGTAGGCTCAATCAAGCTACGAGGAAAGATAACTTCCCTCTTCCTTTCATGGATCAAATGCTTGAGAGGCTTTCCGGTCAAGAGTATTATTGTTTTTGGATGGATACTTGGGGTATAATCAAATCATTGTCAACCCGGAGGATCATGAAAAAATAGCTTTCACTTGCCCTTTCGGAATCTTTGCTTATAGGAGGATGTCATTTGGCCTGTGTAATGCATCGGCGACTTTTCAAAGGTGTATGCAAGCTATTTTCTCAGTTTTCGATCCGTCATTTGACCTTTGTCTGAAAAATTTAGATGTTGTTTTGGAGAGGTGTGTGGAGACTAACTTAGTACTCAACTGGGAGAAATCCAATTTTATGGTCACAGAAGGAATTGTGATTGGACACAAAGTTTCTTCGAAAGAGCTTGAAGTTGATTGTGCCAAAGTGGAAGTCATTGAGAAGCTACCACCACCTTTGAAGGTGAAAGGAATCAGAAGCTTTTTGGGTGATGCAGGATTATACCGGAGATTTATCAAAGATTTTTCAAAGATTGCGAAGCCATTGAGCAACTTGCTCAACAAAGATAAGTCTTTTATTTTCGACGAGTCTTGTATGACAGCTTTTAATCGTAGCACCAAATTGGAAAATTGATTTTAAACTCATGTGCGATGCTAGTGATTATGCGATTGGCACAACGTTGGGTCAAAGAAAAACAAATTTTTTTCATGCTATACACTATACGAGCAAAGTTCTCAATGAAGCTCAAATTAACTATGCAACAATCGAGAAAGAGTTGCTTGCAATAGTTTATGCATTGGAAAATTTTCGGTCATACTTGATAGGGTCTAAAGTTGTGGTTTACACTAACCATGCGACGATCAAGTATCTGCACACCAAGCCGGATTCAAAATAAAGGCTAATTCTTTGGATCATTTTGTTACAAGAATTTGATTTGGAAATTTGTGACAAAAAGGGATCCGAGAATTTGGTGGCGGATCACTTATCCCGTCTTGTGAATGTTGAGGTTACGAAACATGAAAATGAGGTGAAGGAATAATTTCCTGATGAAAAGTTGTACATGGTGCAAGTTAGACCTTGGTTCGCCAACATGGCTAACCACAAAGCCGCCATATTAATACCGGAAGGTCTAACGAGTAACCAGAAAAAGAAATTTTTGTTTGATGCCAAATATTTTATGTGGGATGAGCCTCATTTGTTTAAGCTTGGTGTTGGCAACATTTTGAGGAGATGTGTGTTTCATGAAGAAGCCAAAGACGTACTTTGGCATTGTCACAACTCTCTTTATGGAGGTCATTTTAATGATACAAGAACGATAATGAAAGTCCTCCAATCGGGCTTTTATTGGCCTTCTTTGTTCAAATATGCGCATGCGCATACTAAAATTTGTGACAAGTGCTATAGGAGTGGTGGAATTTCACAAAGGAATGAAATGTCGTTGCAAAATATGTTGGAAGTCGAAGTATTTGACTGTTGGGGCATAAATTTTGTTGGCCCATTTCCACCTTCTTTTGGTAATGAATACATTTTAGTTGCGGTTGATTACGTTTCAAAATGGGTTGAAGCAATAACAAGTGCTAAGGCTGACAGAAAAACCGTGATAAAATTTTTGAAGAAAAATATTTTCTCTCGATTTGGTACTCCGCGAGTGTTGATAAGTGATGGAGGATCTCACTTTTGCAATACTCAGATAGAAAAAGCGCTGGAGGAGTACATTGTTAAGCACAAAGTTGCAACACTCTACCATCCACAAGCTAGTGGGCAAGCCGAAGTATCAAATCGAGAAATAAAAAAATTGGAAAAAAATTGTGTCTGCTTCTAGAAAAGATTGGCCGAGCAAGTTAGATGATGCTTTGTGGGCTTATCAGACGGCTTTTAAGGCTCCAATTAGTCCCACTCCTTTCAAGATTGTATATGGTAAGAACTGTCACTTGCCGGTAGAGTTGGAACACAAGGTCTTTTGAGCGTTAAAATTGCTGAATTTTGATCAAAAGCTAAGTGGTGAAAAAAGAAAAATCCAACTTCATGAATTGGAGGCGTATGAATCTAACAAAGTTTACAAAGATCGGGTGAAGGGTTATCATGACAAGAAAAGCATGACCAAGAAGTTTAAAGTGGGACAAATAGTGTTGCTTTTCAACTCTCGGGTTGAAATTGTTTCCAAGGAAGCTGAAATCAAAATGGTCGGGTTCGTTCAGGATTCAAGACATCATGAGCTTTGGAGCAATCATAATTGAAGACGTGCAGCCAAAAGAGAGTTGGACAATGAATGGCCAAAGACTGAAGATCTATTTGGGTGGTGATTTCTAGCGGAACACTACCTTCGTGCCTCTGTGCGATCCTTGATCGCATTGGACCGTCGAGCTCCAACGACGTTAAACAAAGCGCTTGTTCGGAGGCACCCCAACATTGTAAGTATTTCTGTTTTACTGTTTTTACTTAATATATGTTTGTGCAAGGATGTGGTAGAAAGAGTTGGAAAGAAGAAGAAAAAATTTTGAAATCCTGTCATGTTCACCAGCAAGTTCACTATGCGAACCTCTGGGCGAACTCCTTCGCTAGTAAACTCGCAGTGCAAGAGCGAAACAGGGTATTATTTTTCTGCCACATCAGTTATGTTTTGCCTTATTGGGCCAACTTTTTGGTCCCACCCACTTACTTACTGAACTTTCTCTTGAGGGGTTAACATTTCTCCCTCCCTCACTTTCAAATTATGTCTCTCATTTGCTCTCACTCTCACACTTCCACTCTCACAAAACAACAAGTGCACCCAAGATTCTCTGTGACAATCTCTTCACCATTCGACATTCCAGGTTTTCTTGTCATTTCTTTCATCTGAAATTATTTTATTTTGGATTGTTGTAGGGTTGTAAGATGCAACTTCAAGTAGTTGATTATGGTTAGGTTAGAATTGTGAAATATGTTGCATGTTGTTGTTAGTAGTTCAAAATTGTGACCCATATCATTATCTTTTGTGATTGCATGTAGAACTAGGGTACAATTCACTTTGGAACAAAACAACGGTTGAATTCTGCAATTCGCAGACCTTCACTAGGAAGTTCGCACTGCGAACCTGGGGCGAATTTTTGCCAGGCCTTCGCACGGTGAATCTTCCAGCGAACATGACATATTTTTCTTTGTTATTTTACTCATATAGGGGGATTGTTATGCTTTCTTGTTTATTTTTCTGGACTAATTTGTTTGTGTATTGGTTGTTGTGTGTCTGTTTTGTTGGTGCAGATGGCTCCTAAAATTGTTGCATCCAAGTAACGAAAGATCGGAAGCACCTCACAACAGCAGCCGATTCAATACGAGAGTGACCGCTTTGTAGAACCGAAACAGGCAGCAAGGTATGTAGCCTTGGAAAAGCGAAGAATCCTTCTGGAAAAGAGATTCAACATAAATTCGGAAGGATCCTACAGAATTATTGTTGGCATCATTCATAGCAAGTGGTGGGACATTTTGGTGACACCTACGGACAACTACAACATTGAAGTTGTGAAGGAATTTTATGCCAATGCTCTTCCAAATGATGATGAGCCATTCACCTGGACCACAAGATTGTTAGGCAGAGAGGTAAGCTTTGATAGAGACACCATTAAGAGAGTTCTTGGAAGGTCATTGAATCTATGCGAAGATGAAATTGATGACTATCATAGGGACCTAAGGCTTCATAGATATACAGACCTGATCTCCGAGGCTTGGCTTTTGGAAGGGAATACAGTTGAGTTGAATCCATCTAGGGTTTTGAGGCGTTATCACCGTGAGGATATGAAACTGTTGCCTCAGTTGGTGCTTCTGTTAGTTTTGACAAATATAAAACCAAAGTCGTACAGTTCTACAGTGTCGGTCCTAATGGCACACTTAGTTCACTGCATTCTTACAAATGTTCAAATTGATGTAGCTAGGATCATCGCAGATGAAATGAGATCTGTGGTGGAGAGTGGTCTGAAGGTCGAGGCTCGCGTTAATTGCCCTCTTGCCTTCCTATGTCTCATCATGGCACTATGTGTTCATGCGAGGATTAAGCTACCTTCGCGTAGACAGGTGAAGATCCCAGCTGTTATTAATGATAGGTATGTGGACAAGTATTGTCGTCCCAAAAGTTTGAAAGGAAGTTCTTCTATCGCAGCTGCTTCTGATGCCAAGGTTACTTAAGGCCCCGGGGTTACATTCCGTAAAGGTTTTGATCCGTTCCAACAGGCTGTATATAACTATAATTGGGACTGGATGGAGGCCACACAGCGTGCCATGATTGACATTCATGACTCTATGCAAGTACGATAGTTGCAGTGTCGTGATCCCTCCGTTGCGCACAACATGATGACTAGGGAGCAATTCCTAGCCCATGCGAGTTGGCCTGAGGTCAGGCCTACGCTTGGAGAGGGGGTGGGTACTTCTGGCCCTGATGATGGTGGTGCTGGTGTAGGCGATGGTGATGATGCTGAGGAATTCGATGATGGTGATGATGCTGAGGAATTCGATGATGGTGATGAGTCTGGTTCAAATGAAGTTTCAAAGAGTGTGGAGGCTACAGAGTCCAATGAGGACTGATTTTGTATTGTTTCTGTTTTGTGGGCATGATCGTGAGCAACTTCCTTTGGTCTGCAAAGTGAAGTTTTCTTGTGCTTAGATCATTGATTTTATTATCATTATTGTACTTTATTTTGGATAATGTTGATGTACTATTTTGGGGTGTTTTTTACACCTAAGCACATTTCTATTTAGTATTATTAATGTTAATTTGTTTTGATGTTAAAAGTATTGTTCATATTATGTAATGCAAATTTGTGTAAAAAATTTTGGTGGTATTTAATGTTTACCATGTTGTTAGGCTCTAAATGAACTTCTAGATTGGTTGCTCTCTGAAAAGAAGTATCCAATGAAGATTCATCCAAGTTTGGATGGCAATGATAGTATTAAGCAAGTGAATATTGTCAAGTAACATGGTTAGCTTTGTTTAGAATTTTAGAATGCTTAATAACTTAAGTCTTTTTTGCAAATAAAATTTGTTCTTTTAGCAACTTGCTTGAATGATTGTTTCACTTAGGACCAAAACCACAATTTGTGAGAAAACTTCCATTGTTTACTAAATGCTGGATTACTAATAAACTTTGTTGATTCGTTTAATTCATGCTTTATCTTATTATTATTGTGAATGTGTGGAAGTGTCGTACCCTAATTTTTTACTCTAATATCCCACTCATTTTGCATGATCTGTATAGTTTATCATCTCTTGCATTTTTCATAATACCCAATTTATCAGCTGGAATAAACTTGTCGGAATTACAACCGAATCGGTCAAACTAAAAGTCAATTGTGCGTAAAATCAGTGGACGAAAAATTTTAAAATCGAGCCTGCAAACGTCAGTGATATTAATCTACGTTTTGCGTAGTTTAAACTGACGTGCTCATTTAAATTTTTCGACCACTTTTCGATCACGTTTTTGGACAGTTTAAGTCGTGTTAGCGGGTAAAATTTATTTCAAAATTTGACAAAACGCCATATTTTTCTGAATCGTATATTTTTTGCTGATCATTTTAGTGTATTCATTTTAATTTTTTGAGCACTTCGGTACTGATCCAATTTGTTCGTTTATACCATTTTATTTCTATTTATAATTTAATAATCATTTTAATTAATCAATTTTTATTTTGAGATTATTTATTTTATTACTGTTAACTTTATTTGTTACTTTATTTATCTTTTTTTGTTTTTTATTTTTATTTTATTTTATTTTTTTTAGTTTTGAAAACTTGTTAAATAAGCTTTATGGAGTAATTGTGTTGAGTCCCCATGCATATAACAATTTCCCATGCAACGTACCACCTTTTTTTTTCTTTACTACTTTTTCTCATTTGTCAATTCAAAAGGAGAACAAAGGAATGGCTACTTCATCTTTTCACCATAACCTCACGCATACAGTACATACACAGATATACTTTTTCTCATTTTTAATTGCAAGGAAAACATTACCCTCTCATAGCCTCTCTCTCATTAAAAAGGGTGGGGACCCTTTTTTTTCTTTTAATTTTGTTCTATTCTTTTTTCTTTACCTTTATTAGAATAAGTTGTTTCTCATACTGCTCATATTTTAAATGTGATCTATTTTATTGTGATAATCATCAATCTTTCCTTTAGAAGTTACTAAGTTATGTTTTAAAATAGATGGTGTATTATGTATATGCCAACCAAAGCTTATTTTTCATTTTTCTACAAGATTAATAATATAATATGGTTATGAAGTTAATATTTCTAGTTGGGATGTTAATTTTTGCTTCTTTAGTTGTATCATGATTGTTTAAGTAACATGGTAGGGTGGTGATCCATTTCTCACGATTGCATAGAATTATGATTAATGGAAGCTATTTTTTTTTTCTTTTTGATTTGTTACTGCTAATAATAAGGTGATGTCACTTTTATTTTCATGGTTACTATATTTTCATGTCCACTGTTAAACTGTAAAATAAGTATGTTTAAATATTATTTTAAGGAGAAATGCTAAAGTTACACTCAAATTTAACACTACACCATTCACTTTTTACTTTATTTTATTATTTTATATGAATTCGATTTTGAACCATAATGGCAATATTGTTTATGGATACGGTGTAAAACGCATACGGTGTTATAATTTGGTGTAACTATAGCATATCTCTATTTTAAGTGCTATATATGCTAATAATGTGATGTGGGTTGTACTTGTTTGTTAATGTATACTGCTTTGCGTTGTATAACATATAGTAGCGTGTGCGCATAGTGGTGTGCTAATACTTGTTTGATTTTGAAGAAAAATCCAAAAACAAAAATATTTTAGTTCTTTTTGTTATATATTATCATATTTTTTTTAGTTTAATTATTTTATTAAATATTAAAAATTCTCAAAATATTTTATTCTTTAATTTCTTTTAATTTCTTTTAGTTTTGGGATATAATTTAAAAATGTAAAAAATATGTTTTAATTATTAATTATTTTAAATATTTTTATTTAATATTGATTAATTAAATTATTAGTTAATACTATTAAATATTAATATTTAATGCAATTAATAATTCTTTTGTCACCCGATTATGTTTCATGACTTGATTGCTTTCTTACTTTGAGTTTACTTTGTTGATCATATCTGTTATTTACACGATGCTTTATCGTGATTGTTTTTTGTATTTTATTCGCGATGCTTTGCTGCGTATCTTTGTCTATTTATTACATGATATTTTTCTGTGTACAGTGTCAGTGTATTTTTACTTGTCATTTACATGATGCTTTTTCGTGTATCTATTGGTTTTCTTTTGATCTCTATGACCTAATCCAAGGGAAGGGACTGTGTGTTGACTTATTGTCATTGTGCATGTCCCTTGATTATCTGTCATAGTTGTTCTTGGTTCTTAGAACCTGGCAACTCGTAGTTCTACGAACTACAGACGCTCTGATTTCTCAAGTCCCTCTTTAGGATACGTAGGCACAAAATGCGATATCTTGGCAAACTCACTAATAACTAACTTCCTGTCAACATTTACAATTTAGGATTGGAGTCGCCGTGCTCTATTTAGTCGTCCCGCCGTGGATATTCCTTTCCTTGCTAACTTAACTTAGTTTAGAGTCGCCGCACTCTATGTAGGTGTCTTACCGCAGACATTTACTTGCCCCATAGAACTTTGACTATAGTCAAGAGTTTCTCACCCCTAGTTAGGGGAACTACGGTTGCTCTGATTCCATTCCCGTCAGGATACGTAGGCACGAGATGAGATGTCTTGGCGAGCATACATTGTATATACTTTTAGATTTTACCTTAGGACTTTTTCATTATCAAGCAAACTTTAGCATAACATAAATACTAACAAGAGGTTCCTGTAGAGTACTACAGATGTTTAGGATGTGAAACACCTACCCTAGGCATAACCAACCCCCAAACCTTAGATCTCTTAGGGTTGTTGTTACATCGCACAAAAGGTTTTTCTTTCTTTAAACCTTTCCTTTGGATAAATTAAAGTCCAATTGTGAATTTAATGAATTAAGATTCAATTTAATCAATAGCTTGGTATCACGATTCTCACCGCAACAGGAAGCATTATAAATGATCAAGACACTTGTTTTTATTGAGCACAACCATGTCCAAATGTAACTTACCCGTGAGTAGAGAGAATTCGTTAACCCCCCTTTGAGCCTAAACAATGTGAATCTCATTCTAAATTTTGTGAGATTTTAAAAAGTTTTCTTGAACCCTTGAATTTTTTAATTGTCCTTTTTGCTATAAAAAGCAAAGAGCATTCACTTGAGGGTTGGGTAAAAATAAAGTTAGGGAGAATGAAAAAGAAGATGGTAGGTTGCTATAACTTTTGAAAAATTCAAGCAAGCATTGAAAATTTGTGTGAATATGAATGTAAAAAAAATGCTTGCTTGAAAAAGAAAAATAGTGAAAGAATAAGTTGTGAAATAAGAGTTGGGAAGGTTTGCAATTGAGAAACAAATGGAATGAAGTTGGGATGTGTAAATAATGTGTACAGTGAATGTCTCTTTTGCATCGGCAACTTCGTTTCAATTGCCTTAGAAATGTTCTTGTTTGTGAATCCGACCAAGCTACAACCTTAAAGACCTTAGTGATCTTTTTGCTTCTGTATTTTTACTCTTGATTGTTAGATGTTGTATGAATTTGATTGATATTGACATTGTTTGTTAGGTGAGTGAAATTTTCCCCACGGTTGCAAACGCGTAATTTCTTCAATACTTATTTGAAGAGGAGAGATAGAGTGATTCATTCATGAAAAAATTAGTTGTTGATTGATACATGGCTTAATATTTGCTTTAAGAATTTAGTTCTTGTTCATTGTTTGATTCTCAATATTTGAAACCATTGCTTGTTTGCATTCCTTGTGTTTGAGCCATTTTATCCATTCTTGGGTGAATTTTAATCTTGAGTAAATCCTCTTGTTTGAAATGAGAGGCATACTTTGCTTGAGGACAAGCAAAAATTTAGTTGGGGAGAGTTGTTAGATGTCAAACTTTGCTTACATGCTCTATCAAATGTTGGCATATTTCATTCTTTTTGTAGATGAGTTGAATTGAATCACTTATGTTTTAGATGATATGCTTCATTGCTTGAAAATGTCTTGGTTGCTTTGATTTGTGTGCTATTATGCAGGAATTAGGCACAAAACAAGAAGAGCAAGACACAAGAACATTGACAAGGAAACCAAGTTAGCAACAAAACATCAACAAGTTCACACATCGTACTTCCTAGCAAATCTACCCAAGAAAAACATTAACAAGTTCGCATAGCGAACTTGCCAGCGAAGACCTTTAAGAACCTGTCGCTGTTCATACAGAGAGAAAAGCTATCAAAACTCACTGTACGAAGGAGCTAGCGAATAGTTCGCTGCAGCGAAGAAGAAGCGAAGTGCTAGCGAATGGCCCCAGACCCGAGGCAGTAAGTATTTGGATAAGAATTTGCTATGCGAAGTTTCTAGCGAAGGCTTCGCAGTGCGAAGGATTGTTCGCACAACAAATATGTGGAAATGTCTCAGGGCGGTTTAGCTGTACACTAGCACTTTAAGTGCCACTTTTGGATGTTTGCTAGGCGAACATGAGCTTCATAGTGCGAATATGACAGCACAGCAGCATGTCTATAAGTACTTAGTGCCACTTTAGGAAAATATATTTTTTTTTTACTTTTTTATAACTTTGTATTTTTCATTACAAAAACCCTAGTTTTCCCATTTTCCTCATCTCTTAGCCATCTTTCAGAAAAAGAAGGTGGATTCCCATCCAATCTCGATTATTCGACTCGGATGTTAATCAACCTTCTTCCGAAACTTGTTGCTTAAGGTACCATGAAAATGAGTGGCTAAACCCTTTTTGTGTCAAGATTAGAGGTAGCTAATTCTGATTTTATGTATTCCTCTTAATCTTTTGTATGTGAACAAGACTTTGATCAATATAGATGAAGTTATTTGCTATATTTTGTTGTATTTATGGTTTGGATTGCTTTAGACATAATTTTTTCAAGTCTTCACCTAATTTCTTCATCTATCAACTAACGAACTCTAAACATAGATTTGTAAGTTGATATTCGCATTGTATTGATCTTAATGATTATTGTTTCGGGTTTTATTTAGAGAGATCATTTAACGGTTGAAACAATAATATTCACGAAATCGCTTTAGAGATGAACGGTTTTGCGAGGATACGCGGTGATATTGGTAGAAACTAAGTTCACATATTCGATTGATTGGATACGTTTAAAAAGGATTGGTGAGCCCTAATCTTGACATGCTTTTTATGAAACTAAAACCAACTTTTACCTTGTTTACTTCTTGCAAACTTATGTTACAAAATAGAAACCATTTCAAAACCCCCTACTCGAGTCACTTAAATATTGAACGGCAAGCATTAAATATTCTCGCACAATCCCTGCGGACACGATAAAACACTCCTGAAAATATATTCTAACAGATACATAAGTATAAGACCGCGATGTCTTTGCGAGTATAATTAGTAAAACCTTTAGGTCTTTCCCCATAAAACATTTCCAATCAATAGAAAACAAACAAATAACATAACACAAATACAACAAGAGGTTCCTATAGGATACTATAGATAATTAAGGTGCTAAATACATTCTCTTTGTATAACCAACCCCCGAACCTTTAGATTTCTTTGCATTGTTGTTACATTGCACAATTACGGTTTTATTCGATCTTTTCTCTTTCCTTTGGATAAATTAAATTTCAGTGGTGAATATTCAATGTTTTGTGATTCAAGTTAATATAATAGCTTGATACTCGATTCTCATCACAACACACGTTTTGTGAAATTTGACTAAAAATTCATGCATCATTGATCATTATCATGCATCATATTCAAAGTCAAAGGAGAGTCAATATTTCACATGTTGAAGAGTTTGACTAAATTTGCATTTTTTTTATTATGCATTTAAAGAAATAGAGAATAAATTCATGATTATTTGATTTATCATCAAAATATTCATTTGATTTTTTTAATCATTTTCATGCATCATAAAACAAAAAATCAATATTTCTAGAAGGCCTAAAATATCTCTCATATATTACATCATTATTCCATAAAAATATTACATCATAATTCACTATTTAATAATTAAGTTTCTAGAAGATAATCATACCACTCTCACCTATTTTCCATAATTCCTAAACTACTCTTTTTATAGACTATAAATAAAATCATTTTCATCACAAATCTCACCAAGAAACACTCATAAGAACAAGCCTAAACTTTGCACATATTTCTCTTCAATTTTCAAGTCATTTTTTATTTTTCTTTATTTAGGTAGCCTTTTAATGTTTATTTAATTTTCTTTGCATTATTATTCTTTCTACACTTAATTAGTATCTTAATCATCACTATTTTGCATGAAAACTCCATTGATTTAAAATAAAGAGTGAAAAGTATTCTTAAACCTCTATGAGCAAAAATGATTAAATTTGAATTAATTTTCATTTATTGTGACTTATTTTTTAATTTTAAACTTTCCATGATGTTTGAGTTCTTGAACATCCATGAGTAAAAGTTATGGAAAAAATAAGGATGAATGTTATTGTTGTTCTTAAAGACAAACTCAAATTAAATCTCAGTCATCTGTTTCAGCATGCTCTTTCTTTGTCTTTTTCTCAACTTATTTTGTGTGGTGTCTAGTGGGCTCAACGTCCATTTGTGCTTATGCCATCATTTTCTTGTGCCATTTGCACCCTATTTGGCCAAACACCCCTTTTTGTTTTATTTCTTTTTCTTGTTTTTCTTAAAATCTTTGTCATTTTATTTTTTTTATCTCAATTTTTTTCATGCAATTGTTAATTTCAATTGCTCATATATGAAAAACCCAAAAAAAAATATTTTATTTTTTAATTCAATTAAATAATTAATTGCATATTTTTCCTTTTTATTATTTTTTTATACTTTATACTTCATGCAATTGTTAATTTCAATTGCTCATATATGAAAAACCCAAAAAAAATATTTTATTTTTTTAATTCAATTAAATAATTAATTGCATATTTTTCCTTTTTATTATTTTTTTATACTTTATACTTCATGCAATTGTTAATTTCAATTGCTCATATATGAAAAACCCAAAAAAAAAATATTTTATTTTTTTAATTCAATTAAATAATTAATTGCATATTTTTCCTTTTTATTATTTTTTTATACTTTATTTGTTTTATTTTTACTCTTGTATTGATAATTCATATCCTTCTATTTTTATGTCATTTATTCTTACTCATGTGTTGATGGTGCATCCCTATCCCTTTTATTATTTCTTTTATGCTTTATTTACTTTATTTTCCTTTATTTTCTTTAATTGCTCACACATTATGTGTTGATAATGTATTCCTCTCCTTTTATTTATTTCCTTTATTGCTTCTATTTTCTTTAGCTTTGATAAACTCTTAATTTGATAGTGTGTCCCTCTCTCTTTTATTTTTATTGTTTTTATTTTTGTTGCTTTAGTTTTTTATTGTTTTTTTTTGCTAATGCATGATTGTTAATGTAAGAAAATAAACGGCGATTAAAAATCAATCTCTTCAAAATTAGTCGCGTGATCAACATCAAGTAATTTTCAAAGCATTTCGTCACTCCCCAATCATTTTTCACCGTTGATTCCCAACCATTTTAAAACCATTTTCCTAATTCACTCCACAAACGAAAATAAAAACGTTTGATCCAACGTCAAGTTATTTTAACAATCGATTCAAATACAAATCCAAACCTTTTCCTAATTAAGCATAACGTTAATAATATTTTTCTTAACAAATGCGAAAGAAGAGAATTGTTGGAGTCTAGTAATTCATTGGAATCCTCGAATGATCAGTCTCGAGGCATAGATTTTGAGATAGCCGCTTATTCTTTCTTTCATTTTTCTAAAACACATAATATAAATTTGGACAAAAGAACTGTTGGAGTCTAGCATTCTAGTGGAACCCTTGAATAATCAATTTCGAGGCACACGTCTCATTCTCATAGAGTTTCCATT
This sequence comes from Lathyrus sativus, assembly GCA_963859935.3. NCBI lineage: Eukaryota > Viridiplantae > Streptophyta > Magnoliopsida > Fabales > Fabaceae > Lathyrus > Lathyrus sativus. The sequence continues at coordinate 611,773,307 of OZ012738.1, read as the reverse complement.
TGTCCATTAAACAAATATTTTAATTTCCTTGAATGAAAAAGAACTATTGGAGTCTAGCAATCCAGTGGAATCCTGAATAAATGGTCCTAAGGCTTACGACTCATTCTCACCAAGCATTTTTCATTTGCCTAAAATTAATTTCAACGCATTCAATCCTTTTTCCTTTTGGCTTTTAATTCAAAACCTTTTCAAAAATGAAAGAAGCTTCGTCCATTCCGTGAAAATATAGATAACGTTTCGCTATCAGAATATCAAACCTTTTCCGCTCGAATGTGATGATGACATAAATCTGCGTTGATCCAAATTAAGTCATCTATTCTTGAAGTGATGCAAATGTTCAATTATCCATGTGTTTGGGCAGCAATGTTTTCCGTTCGAATGCAACTTGAGAATATTTCGCCAAAATTGACTAACACATAAACATTTGCTACCCAGAACTACGTAATCTTAAGTTATCCATCGCACCTGAAGATATCTTTTTTGAGACCCCTTTCCTTTTCCATTTAATGTTTTATCACTTGATATAAACAAACAACATAACCTAATATCAATTCACAAATTTAACTAAAAAGTTCCCTTGAGTACAAAGGACGTGTTGGGTGCTAGTATCTTCCCTTTGCGTAATCGACTCTCGAAGCCAAATTTGGTCGAGACGACCATCTCCTTTTAGGGATTTATAGATATTTTCCCTTTCCTTCTTGGAATAAGTAAATTTTGATGGAGACTCTGTTCAAATCATTTTTGGCGAGTGTGTGAACGCTTTGCAAAGGATTGCACTTTTTGAGATGTGTGCGTATGTGCATGTGTGTGTATGTGCTTGTGTGTGTATGTGCACGTGTATGCACATGTGTGTGTGTGTATGTGTGTGTGTGTGTGTGCATGTGTGTTTAACCTTAGTAATTTAACAACATTCATACTTTATATAACATAAAAGATCCTATTAATAAATGAGACAATCCATCACAAGATCACATGCAAGTTTTTAGAAGATGAAACTTGTACTTATCTAAAAGTATAGGATTCCTGAAACCTCCTATACTTGTAAGGGTAGCCATAGGTTTTATTGGTCTTGGTGGTTTAGGGCTTTCTCATGGTGGTGAGAAACCCTGTTCAGTGTTGTTTTTTACTAAGCTCATGTGAGTAAGAAGTTGTATATCTTTAGATAATTTGTGTACATTATGAGTCCTCTTTCCTCATTTATGTGTATTTATAGGGACCTATGGGCATAGATTTAGGGGAATTATAAGAAGTGATAATCAGTCCACCTTCACTATGTAAGTTGTTCCATGCATATATCTTAGGGAGACATGGGCATGAGTTCGTAGATTCAATTATGCTTTAGGAGACACGTTATGGGTGAGCACATGGTGAGCATAAGACATGTCCCACCGTATTTTTGGGCTCTTAAATATATCAGTACATAGTCCCTCAAGTACGAGGGCTTGTAAGGGGAAAATTGTTTTAAGCTTATCATTTATTTTAGTTAAACCCTATTGTTAAGAGCGAGTTCCTCAATCATGGTCGACTCTCTCTATTAAGAGTGAGTCCCTTAGCTAAAAATTGAGTCCCTTAATTATAATGAGTTATTACCCCTTACCAGGTGTCTCCTAGGTAGCTTGTGTGTCAAATGTCAAACATCAATCAAATGACCTTAGAGAGGTAAAACTGTCAGTCAGTTAGGAAATCTTTGATCAATTAGTGGTAAAGGATTGTGTGTGGCTTTTAATTCATCTCTTCTAGGGAATTCCATTCTAGCCTCTTTCCTTACCAATGTACTTAACACGTGGAACCCCTTCCAATCCCTAGAGAAGTTACTATAGTACTCATGTACATTGCTTATGCTATTTGATTTTCCATATAAAGGCCCCTGGCTTACTTTTCAGTAAAACCTTTTCCTCTTCCCTCCCTGTTATAACATCCATTTTATTTAATCAAAGATAATTTTTATGTGCATAAGTTCTTCTTTGACTTTGGATATGAAAACCAAGATTACAAAGTTCACCACTCTCTCATGGATCCAAGCATTACAGTTTTTAGCATCTTCCTTCTCGTCGAAAACTAATGGCTTAGAAGAAAGCCAAATATGTTCATGTTCAAGATATTTCTTCTCTATATTCAAGCTCTGACATGATCATGAGGTTGCATCAAGTTATTTTATTTTCCACTAAATGGCATGAAGAGGATGTAATCCTTGAGCCCTATTCAGAAATGAAAAGAGCCAACATGTCACCATGAGTGGTTCACATGCTTCTATTTTTTACTTGCATCTTTCTATTACTCATGAGTTCGGGGGTTCTGATTCTCTTTACGACTTTTGTGGAAGAATTCTTAGATATCATTAATTTTTCCCCTTCTCATATCACGACCAACTTCTGGAGCATTCTAGGAGCCTTCGAGATCATCTGTTGATATTAGGGTGTTTCCCATACAATCAGGATACTCCTTTCTTTTTATGGTGTAGAAATTCTCCCAATTTGTGGCTAAATAACTTTATGCTCTTTATCAGGTATACGCTAGTTAGAACCATACATGGATCCTTATGAGGATTGGAATGATAAATTAGTGTGAGTCACATGGCAAGACGATGCCTCTATGGTGGCCACAGAGGTGACATGTACCTTTCTATTACCTTTGTCATGGACAACAGAGCATCGCCTTATAAAAGGGATAGACTTTAGCGTTCTTTCCCCCTTGAGAGACAGGTGATCCACATTTTAAACTTCTTTCACCTCACGAGTTTTGTACTTTAAAAACCCTAGACCTAGAAGACATTGTGGAAGTAGAGAACCTTCTGAATTGAAACCTTCTTTACTATTTTATATGTTTTAAAATTGTGTTTTCGACGAGATGAAAGAGCGCTTGGCTTGGATGCTAGTCAAACAAAAATAATTGGCCATGCCCTCACTCCTCCTTAGGTATTTAGTGATAGCTTGAGAAAAGAGGCAGAGCAAGACATCACGTGATGAAGATGTTATCCCTACAAGAATCAAAGGTGGGGGAAAGTCCTTTGGGTCCCTCAGGAGGCCATTGGATAACCAATGAAGAATAAAAGACAATTGGAGGTCTATTATCACACCGAGAGCTCTTCAACCCTCAATATGGAGCGACCCCTCTTTTAATGTGATAGATTTCTTTGGTAGATGCCCCCTCTCTCTGAGAATTTTACTAGTGACTATCAGTCACTTCATGAGTCTTTTTCTTTTTTAACAAACCTGTTGGAAGTTAAAATGCTGAGATGCCTACTAGTGGAGAGAATTCAATAGGAAAAAAATCTTCGGGTGATAAGTGGGTTGCAATCCAGGATGGGATTTATCACCTAGGATATTTAAAAATGTTAGAAGGAACAAGATATTTTGAGAGGCCACACCAAGTATGTGTCTTTAAAGGCTCTTTCTCGCGTATAGGAAGGGAATTTCTTAGAGGGATTGCTTGAGGAAACTTTTAGCTACCTAAGAAATATTTTCCCTAATAATATTCTTGAGAGTATCCATTAAACTTGAGATACTTTAGAGGGATGTTCCCACAAACCCCGTTACACAAGGAAATGAACATTTAAGACTAACATTCAAACAAACAACGAACAAGGTATAAAATGGTTATCCTCCAAACCAAACATAAATTTTCCAAAGGAAGATCTCAAACTAAGATGGAGTTTTAAGTTGGCTATCCTCTAAACTAAATTAAGGTTTTAAATTGATCATAAACCAATGTGAGAATTTATATGTGTTGATCTCGAGCCGAGTTGATATTTTATATCAGTTGTTCTCGGTCCATCTAAACGTTTATACAAGGTTGAAGTCAAGAACCAATCGATCTTTTAACTGGGCTGAGCTCTATAATTGTTTTGTATATTTTAATGGTTCATCTTCACTAACCAAAAGAGAGATTTTTCTTCAAGGTGAAACTTACGAACATAGTAGAGACTTCCTAAGACATTCCCCTAAAAAATACTAGAGCTTTTAATGGCTTAGATCGAAACCAAACAACTTCCTATGGAAGGGTATCTTAGTCAAGATATAATACACTCTTAGTACATTACAAATGATCCCTCACCCAAAGCAATGATCCTCACTCAGACTCATGAGTACTCTTGAAGAACTACAAATATGTGAGAAAAAGTTGAGAGATTTAGAAAAATATCATATTCATGATGTGTAAAAGAGAGATAAAATTTCTTTTTAGGCCAAGGATTGGTATAAATGTGGAAACAATTCATGGGAAAAATCAATGTCATATTCAATTAGGCTAATCGATTATTGGCCTTCAATAATTGATTACTCAAGTCGCAAATGGAAATTTTTGATAAAATTTTAAAGAACGTTTTTATAAGGATAACATGATTTACCATATTAAGAATCTTTTACCACTTAATCTATCGTCACCAAATAAACTTAACTATATATCGTTTGATCTCAGGTGTTGTCATTATCAAAACTAAACAATAACTACTCAGTTCCTTTACAACTTTGTTATCCACAAGCTTTACCACCTTGAATCATCTGGAGAATACCTACAAGCACATAAATCCACATTCTCACACTTTTTATAATGAAAACATGTCTCTAAGGAAGGTGGTAAAGCAGAAAACAAATAGATCAATTTTTCCTAAATATATGTGAGAAAAATGAGAGGTTTAGGAAAAGTGATAACAAAAATGAATGTGAGATCAAAGCTTGTTTTCTAGATGTGTAAAAGTGAAATATGAGCTCTCTATTTATAGGCCAAGGAGTGGTATAAATTTGGAAATAATCAATGGGACAAATCAATGTCATAATCGATTAGGCAAATAATTTATCGACCTTCAATAATCGATTTCTCAAGCCACAAATGGAAGGTTTTGATGTTTAGCTATTACTTATCATTAAGAGACTGTCCCAATTGATTTTATACACAACCAGAAAGACCTAATCAATTAGGACAATGGTCTAATTAATTATTCAATTAGAAAAGTCTTCTAATCAATAAGAGACTCCCATAATCAACTAGCTTGACCTTAAAATAAATTTCATATAATTTAAATAAATTACGAGAGGCTTATCAAATGTTTTTGGTGTGAGTGTGTATGTGTATGTAATTTTGTGATAGTATTTCTAGAAATACATTTATTTATTTACTAGACACAGGTCACTCATATAGACACGACTAGGCCAACTTTCACGGTTCATCTCTTTCATAACTCTGAAGCTTCAAGTCTTGACATCATTATCTTTGATTTTAGAATCACACAAGAACCTTGAGTCTTCCTAATGAGGAATGAGATATTTCATCTTGATTAACATCATCTAAAAGTTGATAGGTTTAAACCAACAACGATTATAGAAACAAAATTCTTTACTTAAATGTTGTTTCACCATAGTGTTTACTTCAAAGAGATAACTTAATCTTCAAGAGGATAACTTGACAAACCATCTTGAGCATATTTGAATGCTTAAGCTATCTTCACCATACAAAGGCTTCACTAGATATCCTTTGATATTAGGTGTTGTCATGATCAAGAATAAACAACTGCTACTTAGTTGACATGCAACTTTTATATCTATAAGCTTTATCACATTAGATCATCTAGACAACACATGCAATGACACATATTCATAGAGCTTACGGATCCTTTGGGCATTTGGTTATGAAGTTAGTAAATTAGATGTATGTGTGCCATTTGTTTGATGCCTTCCTAACTAAGCCTGTGTTAGCTAGCCTTAATGGATATTTTACCTTTGTTATGAAACCAATTTTTGTCAGCTTCAAAACTTCTTCATCAATAGCTTTCATTTTTACTTCGCCAACATTACGCTTCCTTTGAGACATCAATTTGACGGAACAATCAATAACTTGACAATTGTGCATCACTATAGTATCTATATCTGGCATATGTGAAGATTCCCAAGCAAACAAGTTAATGTTCCTCCTAAGAAGGGTGACCAATTCCTCATCTTCAAATTATGAAAGAGAGGTAACCAACTTTGTGACTTTGTGGTCTAAGGGGCCAGTATAGACCTCTTTCAGGTCTTCTGCTAAGGGTAAGTCTTTCATTTTCTATACACAATCTAGGATCCCAACCTACAATATTCACAAAGGTTTCTTGTAATAACCGTGTTAATAAGTATTTTATATGATGTTTATAAGATTATAAGGACATGACCTTTTTGTAACAAAAATATATAAAAATTTGTTGGTGTTCGAAATCGAAGCAAGTAACCTTTCAACTATCACAACCGTTATTATTAAGGACCGTGATAAAATTTATTTTAAATAAATAATAAAAAATTCAGGTGCGCAAAAATGTGTTATTATTATGGTTGTTTAAACGGTCCAAGTAATATGGTGTTACTAGAGATATATTTTGTTGTAGTGGTAGTACCACGCAAAATAGTTGGATTATGGTTGAGGTTGGATTCATATACTTCTCTAGTTTCAAAGATAAAAATTATATAATGGAATATAGACGGTACTTTGGGTCATTAAGGAGATTTGAGAGATTGCTTATATTATATTTATGACTTTATTTAATTGCAAGTGGGTTGAGTGCAACACTGGTGCACAAATCGATGAATTCGAGTTCACATGGGTTGACATTCACAAGGAAACTTATATGAACAAACTATTCATCGCATGCAATCCCAAGCAAAATAAGTTTTTTCTGTCACTGATCCTTCTAACAATAGAAGGTCAATTGTTGTACCAAGAAAACATATTCTTGATAGTGATGAAAATTATGATTTAACTCTTGGTATTTTTTAGACCCTTATTTCCCAACACTTGTGTATCTTATATAAAAAAATGATTCAGATGATCTGCATGCTCTTTGTTATGTTGATTAAGAAGGAATATGAAAAAACTATCAAGTATTTTATATGACTTATATATATATATATATATATATATATATATATATATATATATATATATATATATATATATATATATATATATATATATATATATATATATATATATATATATATATATATATATATATATATATATATATATATATATATATATATATATATATAAAACATGAGTTTTACTGTAGACTGTTTCTCAAAACAAAGGTAACAACACTAGATCTATTCTCTCGGATTTAAAATTCAAGTGGGGTGTACTTTTCAATTTTGAAAATATACAAAATTTTATTTCGAAAGATCGAACTCAGTTTCATTCCAATTTTTTCATCGACTAACAATTAATCTAAAATGAGAAGTGGTGCATTTTTTATGACACATTTCTTTAACTTAGCTTCGTTAGGTAGAATTCCTTAAGAAATTAGCTTCGTTAGGTAGAATTCCTTTTTTAACCAATGTTAAATTACTTATTCCTAATATTATTCAAAGTTAAATTACTTATTCATAAATTGGTGCATATTTTTATTTTTAATATTAATATATAGACTATTTCCTCCGTCTCATAAAAATTGGCATACTTTAGTAATGCATAATTTTTTTAAAATAATTAAATATATTGATTTTAATAAAAAAATAAATATTATTTATTAAAATATCTTTATTAATTATAAAATAATAAAGTAGTTAAATAGCATAAAAATTAATAAATAAAAATATAGTAATAAAAAATTATAATAAATACTAGATTGATATTATAAAAATACAATTATTTTGAAATAGATAAAAAAATATAAATAAAATATTTTTATGAGACAAAGGAAATAATATTGAGTTTTTTTATTAAAAACACTTAAGTCAAGAGGTAAGGTACTAGAAAGACAGCTAGCTATGTATGACATGTTATAGGGGTGAGAGAAATATTAGAGCAATATAATTATAATTATAATCCATGTTCTAGTTTTTGGAAACGGCATTCCATCATGTGACACAAGCTTAAAAAAATGTTATTGATAATAAATAATAAAGGATAGAGAAATATAATAAATAGGAAAGTGGGTAAAAGATTAAACTAAGAGGAGGCAAAATGAGGTTGAAGTAGAATTGCAGAGGGTTCTGCAGATAGATCCCCTCGTGCGTCTCACCCGCTGACTCACACTTTGTCCTTTTAATCTCATCATTATCATTTTTCTTTTGACCTTTGACTGCAACAACAATGACTCTAAATCAACTTTATAATATATAATAGTAACGTGTATGAAGAAAAGGGTAGTAGTATATAGTGTAAATCATACACGGTTACATTTTTGATTTATTAGGTTCTTGGATCCCTTGCACGTGAGGTCCTTTTACTAATATCATATTGTACCATTATACTTTACATGGCATGCATTTCTTCTCTATTACTCCACCATGTAACTTATATGTCTAATGAATATAGTAATGAATTATTAAGCTTATACAGATGCACTGAGTATCCTACTTCCGTTGGTCGGTTCTGATGTCATTCAACCCAATATGGATTAAAAATTTGCTCCCCTCGTGGATTTGTTGTTATTTTTATAGTGAAAGAGATCATAAATACATGAAAGGTAAAGTTTCTAGTGGTAATAGGTTTTCAATGATAAAAAAGAGTATATTTGTAAAAGATTAGTACTCTAATATTTAAGTTAGTGTTTGAATAAGATGGAATTTTATAAACGTGCTAGTCAGAGTCATATTTATATAGAGCAGATAGTTAGAATGGTTTGTAATTGTAAGATGTTGGATTGAACTCTAGTATGGTCGAAGTCTGTTCGCGAGTAATGCGTGTTGTAGTCGAAGTTTGTTCTAACATGCATTAGTCAATATTGTTAGGGTTGTTAGCATGTTGAATTGGGTATTGCTTGTAAGCCCAATTGTTTAAGTTAGCTTGTACCCTAAGTTAGCTTGTAATGGGGAATTGTTAAAAAGCCCATTAGATTAGTGTGCTACTTTTCTTATAAATAGGATATTAGTTTCTCAATATTGTCATAAGGAAAAATAGGAAAATAAAATCCTAATTTCAAGAGAGAGAGGTTATTTTGTTATTCTTGTATACTTGTAATCTTGTTCTAAGAGAAAGGAAAGAATAACAGTTTAATAACCAATCCTTGTTGTTTTCTTCTTTATTAACCCTAACCCTTGCGTGTTTCTTGATCATAAAGAAACTGTTTATACTTAGTTTTAAGGTATCCGATTCACAACAAATTGGTGCGGTGAGCGTGGGGAAGATGCCTTCAACAAAGTATGAGATTGAAAAGTTCACCAGAGTGAACGACTTCGGTCTGTGGCGCTTGAAGATGAAAGTCCTATTGGTTCAGCAGGGTTGTTTGGAAGCGTTGAAGGGTGAGACAGCCATGGACGCTGCGTTAACGACAAAAGAAAAGACGAGCATGATCGAGAAAGCTCACAATGCAATATTGTTAAGCCTTGGTGATAAGGTTCTTCGACATGTATCAAAGGAGACTACACCATCAGGATTACAGGTGAAATTTGAAAGTTTGTACATGACCAAATCTCTGGTGAATTGACTCTACCTAAAGCAAGCTTTGTATTCATTCAAGATGAGTGAAGACAAAGTGTTGGCTAAGCAGATAGATATGTTCAACAAGCTAAGTCTTGATCTTGAGAATATTGATGTGAAGATCAATGATGAAGATCAAGCATTATTGTTGTTGTGTGCTTTACCCAAAACACGTGCTCACTTCAAAGACACTCTCCTGTATGGAAGGGAGTCATTGACCTTTGAAGAAGTTCAACCAGTCTTGTATTCTAAGGACTTGAGCGAATGAAAGGAGCATAAACCTTCGATGGTGGGCAAAGGTTTGGCCGTTAAGGGAAAATTCTTGCGAAATGATGGTAAGTTCGACAAGAAGAAAGGTAAGAGTCAACAATAGTCTTATAGTGGCGAAACATCTGGTATTCGATGTTATTACTTTAAGAAGGAGGGTCACACAAGAAAGGTGTGCCCTGAACGTCTGAAAGATCATGGAGGTAATGGCAACGCAACCATTGTTCAAGATGACTTCGACTCATCTAACGTTCTTGTGGTTTCATGTGGCGACTCGAGAAAAGAGTGGATTATGGGTTCAGGTTGCACTTGCCACATGACTCCAAAAAGAGAATTTTTCGAGGAGCTATGTGATCTAGGTGGTGGATCTGTGCTGTTGGGAAACAACAAATCTTGCAAAATTATAGGTATTGGATCTGTGAGATTCAAGCTCCATGATGAGTCAATAAGGTTATTGAATGAAGTCAGGTATGTACCTAACTTGAAGAGAAATTTGATTTCTCTTGGTGAATTCGACAGAAATGGATATGTTTTTCAAGGAGAGAAAAGTATCCTAAGATTCATGAAAGGGTCGAAGGAAATCTTGAGAGGCGTGAAAAAATAAGGCTTGTATACCCTTGAGGCTGAGGTTGTAAGTGGTTTGACAAATGTTGCATCCAAGAAACCTGTGTCGAAGACAAAATTATGGCACATGAGATTGGTCCATGTCAGCGAAAGAGGCCTGGTCGAAATGGGGAAGCAGAACCTGCTAGGAGGTGACAAAGTCGAAAAGTTGGAATTTTGTGAATCTTGTATATTTGGTAAATCCTGTAGGGAAAAGTTTAACAAAGGCAAGCAAAGAACACATGGATCCCTGGATTACATTCATGCTGATCTTTGGGGCCTGCAAAGAATCCTTCACACTCAGGTGCAAGGTATTTTTTATCCATCGTTGATGACTATTCCAGAAAGCTATGGATATTCATTCAGAAGGCGAAGGATGAAACTTTTGAGAATTTCAAAAGTTGGAAGATTCTGGTCGAAACTCAACTGACAGAAAGGTTAAGAGGTTGAAAATCGACAATGGCCTTGAATTCTACAACGAAGCGTTCAACAGTTACCGTGTTGAGTCTGGGATTGCAAGGCATAAGACTGTAGCAGGTACTCCTCAACAAAATGGCTTAACTGAGAGATTCAATCGAACAATCCTTGAAAGGGTAAGACGCATGTTGGTTAGTGCTGGATTGTCTAAGTAAGAATTATGCCTAAGAGGGGGGGGGGGGGGGTGAATTAGGTTCTTTTGAAATTTTCTGGTTTTAAGAGGATTATGTTGCTTTCCCTTTTTTTTGTTGAGTGATGACATGAAAGCTTGTAAAGGCAGAAAGTAAAAGAGACACAGGAAATTATAGTGGTTCCCCTTACACTCCGAGGGTACTCCACTCCCCTTTCGACTCGAAAGAGATTTCACTATAGTTAGGATCAGTGTACAACTTTTCTTTCTAACCTATAGGGAGATCAAAGGCTCTTAAACACCTTTAAGATCTGAACACTAAGTGCAATGAGAACAATCCTCTCTAATGCACACACTTGCTTTCAACAATTCTGAACAACAATGGGAAATAAATACAATCTGATTTTTGTAATGATTTGTAACAATGTATACAGTTGTTTATCAATGTTGAGATTGATCTTCTCTTTCAATGGGAATTTCCACAAGTTTTTAAGGTTTATTGCTCAAGAATTTTCTTTTCAAAGGATATGAAATTTATGCAGAAAATTCTTTGTTAAAAGTGATTTTTCTTAGATGTGGAAATATGAAATTGTGATAAAGATTTTGAAAGAGAATTGAAAGAGATGTATATTTGAATTTTGAAATATTTAGGTATTTATATTACACAAACACCTCTTGAGAAAAACATGCAAATCTCCAGAAAAATTGATGAACAGTTGTCATGTTTCAAAGGAAACATTCCACAGAAATTCGATTGAAGAGATGCAATTTTTCAGAAAGATTTTTCAAAAACGTTCAGTGAGCAATCGATTGCACAAAGAGCCCAATCGATTGCACCTTCACAAAAATACTTGAAAATTCAAATTTTCAATAGAGCAATCGATTGCACCTTTGGACCAATCGATTGCACTTCAAAACAGAAGTGAAAAAAGAGAAATTTGTAATCATGCAATCGATTGCACCAAGGCAGCAATCGATTGCTTGCTGAAACAGAATCAAAAAGAGTTTAAAACATTGATCATGCAATCGATTTCTCTAAGAGTGCAATCGATTGCACTTACAAAAAAAATTCTCATTTTAAAAAGCTTGTGTTAATGTGAAAAGTAATGTAAATGATTTTTAATGATTTGAGCAATTAGGACTTAAATACTTAATGGACGTTCTCATTATACCTTATGAGGAAAACATCCTTAAAGTTGTGTCTTTGTTCTGATGCTTGGTGGTTAATCATCTTTGCCTTCTTTAAGTGGTTTGTCTTCACCAAAACATATGTTGATCTCTGAGAATCTTGATTCCACAGATTGAAGAAGGTGTTTTGGGCGGAGGCTGTTTCGACAACAGCTTACCTGATAAATAAATGTCCCTCAACTGCCTTGTAATAAAGACACCTGAAGAAGTTTGGTTGTGAGATCCACCTAGTCTCGACATGCTGAGAGTATTTGGCTGTGTGGCCTATGCTCATATTAGGCAAGACAATGTCGAACCTAGAGCTCTGAAATGCATGTTCATGGGATACCCTAAAGGAGTCAAAGCTTATAGGTTATGGTGTCTAGAGCCAAATCACAGAAGGTGTGTCACCAGTTGAGATGTAGTTTTCAATGAAGCAGAGATGGCTTTCAAGAAAACTAATGATGTTGACGAAGCACTGGAACATAGAAAGATTCCCGTTGAGGTGGAGCATGTTGATACTGAATTGCATACCCCATATGAAGTCGAAGAAGACGTAGAAGATGTTGTCGAAGATGAGGAGACTGATAATGACTACCTGCTAGCAAGAGAAAGGCAGAGGAGAGTCATTAAGCCACCTCAGAGACTTGGGTATGCAGATCTTATAGCTTGTTCCTTAATCTCTGCAAGTGAGGTTCTAGACGAAGAACCTAGAGACTATAAGGAAGTTATGAGGAGTCGAAAAAAGACTTAATGGATGAAGGCCATGGATAATAAGATGAAATCTCTTCATGATAACAACACTTGGGAACTGGTCAAGAAACCTGATGGAGCTAGGTTAGTCAACTGTAAATGGATTTTCAAAGTTAAGGAAGGAATCGAAGGAGTGGCGTCGAAGAGATACAAGGCATGATTGGTTGCTACGGGGTTCACTTAGAAAGAAGGTGTTGACTTCAATGATGTGTTCTCTCCTGTTGTGAAGCACAGATCCATTCGAATGTTGCTTGCCATAATGGCACAGTTCGACCTTGAACTGGAACAAATGGATGTGAAGACTGCGTTCTTGTATGGTGATTTAGATGAAACAATTCTGATGAGGCAACCTGAAGGGTATGTTGAAAAAGAGAAGGAAGACTATATGTGAAAGCTGAATAGATCCTTATATGGGCTGAAACAATCTCCTCGACAGTGGAATAGGAGATTCGACAAGTTCATGGCACACATAAGTTTCATCAGAGGTCAGTTCGACCATTGTTTTTACTTCATATTTTGACCGGGTAATTCATTTGTTATTTTGTTGCTCTATATGGATGGTATTCTAACAGCAAGCAACAATATCGAAGATGTAATGAGGGTGAAGGATGAACTCAATAAGGAGTTCAACATGAACGATTTGGGAGTTACGTACAGGATTCTTGGGATTGACATCCGAAGAGATAGAAAGCAGTCGGAATTATGCTAATTTCAAGAGGCATACCTACGGAAGGTTCTCAAAAATTTTGGTATGTCGAATTCAATGCCTGTTGTAACTCTGACAAACCCTCAATTTAAGCTGAGTATAGATTAGTGTTCCCACACTAATATTGAAAGAACTTATATGAATAGCATTCCATATGCTAATATAGTGGGTTCTTTGATGTATGCTATAGTTTGTACTAGACCCGACATAACATATGTAATAAGTCTTGTGAGTAGGTACATGGCGATTCTTGGAAAGGCTCACTGACAAGCATTGAAGTGGATTCTAAGGTACATAAATGGGTCTCTGAATAGAGTCCTAACTTATGATGGAGCCTTGGGTGAAGATAGTAATGCAGCAATCAAAGGATATCAACTCTGATTATGCAGGTTGTATGGATTTCAGAAAATTTATTTCTGAATATGTGTTCACTATGTTTGGGACAACAATCAGTTGAAAAGCAACACTTTAGAAGATCGTTGCCTTATCAACCACTGAAGCGGAATATATTGCCATAATTGAAGCTGTGAAGGAAGCATTGTAGCTTTAAGGTTTTGCAAAGGAGATAAAACTTTAAGGTCGAGTTATCACTGTTAAATGTGATAATCAAAGTGCAATACACCTGTCGTAGAATTCAGCCTATCATGAGAGAACCAAACACATTGATGTGAGGCTTCTTTTTGTCAGAGGGGTAATCGAGTGTGGAGAAGTCCAAGTGCTGAAGGTTTCGATAGATCATAATGTTGCTGATATGATCACCAAGACGTTGCCCAGTTGCGTGTTTCTCCACTGTATGCAGCTGATAAAGCTTCATGAAGAAAGCTAGTTTCTTCATGTTATAGAGTTAGATCCAAGTGGAAATTTGTGAGATGTTGGATCAAACTCTAGTATGGTCGAAGGGTAGCTTCTAGTTCGACAAGAATTAAGCATGAGGTCGAAGTATGTTCCCATGTTGTTGTCGGAGTAATGCATGTTCTAGTCAAAGTTTGTTCTAACACGCATTAGTCAATATTGCTAGGGTTGTTAGCATGTTGAATTGGGCCTTTCTTGTAAGCCCAATTGTTTAAGTTAGCTTGTACCCTAATTTAGCTTGTAATGAGTAATTGTTAAAAAAAACCCATTAGGTTAGTGTGCTATTTTTCTTATAAATAGGATGATAGTTTCTCAATCTTGGCCTAAGGAAAAATAGGAAGATAAAATCCTAATTTCAAGAGAGAGAGGTTATTTTGTTATTCTTGTATACTTGTAATCTTGTCCTAAGAGTAAGGAAAGAATAGCAGTTTATAATCAATTCTTATTGTTTTACGTTGTTATCTTTGTTAACCCTAACCCTTTGTGTGTTTCTTGGTCATAAAGAAACCGTTTATATTTTGTTTAAAGACAACCGATTCACAACATAAAGGAAAATGTTGAAAGAAAGTATAAGATTCTCTTAGGTATTATCATTTCTATAAACATTTATAAAACTTACATCATTTTAGTTAGTATGTAACCCCATTTCTAACAACATTTATATGAACATTTCTAAAACTAACGCCATTTATATGAACATTTTAAAACTAACACCATATTAGTGGTGAGTTATGTACCTCAAACGTGATAATGAAGGTTCAATGAGTTGATGTTGAAAATAGTTGATGTTGGAAGAGTTGATATTGAAAGATTTGATATTGGAAGAGTTGACTTTGAAAAGAGATGATGGAATCTAAGTTTTGATAAATAAAAAAACACCTAGGGTTTTGTTAAGAGAATGACAATGAAACACGACGAATAAATGAAACGTTAGAGTCTAATTTTGTGAAGTATTTATGCAAAAGAGCAAACACGTCGACTTTTAGGCAAACCCGGGGGAATAGATCAATTAAAAATTATAAAATTTTTGAAAAATGTCATATTATGAAAATTCATGTAAAAAAACTGTCACATCAGTTTTTAGACAAAACCGAGAGAATATAATATTTTATATTTAAAAATGATATAAATTATAAAAATAAAAAAAGGAATTTGACTATATTAGTTCAAATATATTGATGAAAAGATATTGCCCATCAGTTAGCCATAAAACTGAGGAATAATACAAACTAAAAATATTTTTTAAAAAATAGTTGAAAAAAGGCATTTTAAAAAATTAAATATAAAAATAAATAAATAAAGAAAAATCAAAAGTCTACAAGTGAGAAATTAAAATAATATATAAATTGAAGTATATGAGATTCAAAACGAGATACTAATAGTTATATCTCCTCGACTTTAGAAAAAATGGAGGGTATATGTTCTATATTATTTAAAAAAAAATTTAAACATGACACTTTTATGACATATACCTTGGTTTTGGAGTTTTTTTTGGATAAAAGTTTTGTCATAAAATATATATTTTTTTTAGAAAAATTATACCTCATACCCTATCATTATTCCTCTACTCCTATATTTTTTTAAATATTCCAATTCTACTATTTTTACTTGTCAAATGACTTTATTATTTAATATTTATTATTTTTTTGTATTGTATTTTTTCTTCACCAAAAAACTTGCAATCAAGTTTTTTGGTATGCATTTTTTTTCACCAAATAACTCGCAATCAAGTTTTTCGGTATGTATTTTTTCTTCTCTAAATAACTTGCAATCCGGTTATGTAATTTTTCTTCACCGATTAAATTACATACCAAAAAACTTGATTGTAAGTTATTTGGTGAAGAAAAAAATATATAGCTGAAAACTTGATTGCAAGTTATTTAGTGAAGAAAAATACATACCATAAAATTTGATTGTAAGTTATTTGCTGAAGAAAAAATACATACTCAAAAATAATAAAATTATTTGATAAATAAAAAAGATAGAATTAAAATATTTTAAAAATTATAGGAGTAAAGAAATAATGATAGGAATATGAAGTAAAATTTTCTCAATTGATGGCTAGTACGCTTCATTGCTTCAACATATAATAAGAGCCGTAAGAACAGATTAACGACCATAAATGGTCAAAAGAGAATTGATTCCCTCGAGCAAACAAGGAGATATAGTTGATTATGTGCCATCAATCGGTCTTATGGAGATCGAGTTGCGAGACCATATATAATATCACAACCTAAGAAGGAAAAAGTACAAGGAGATATTCACTCATAAAATTTATACCTAATATGATATATGCAACTGTGACTAACCCGACATTGATAAATTTATCAATTGATGTACCTAATGTGTAAAAAAACATCTCTAAGAATGTAACAATAATAAATATTTTAAGGGAGCACTTTATTGTTTATTATGGTCTTTATCACCTTAAGAGATTAGAACATTTAATTAATTTACATATTAAATTCATATTACTAAACCATACAGTTTCTTTATAAGCCAAATATATACTAAGAGAAAATACAAGGGGTTGCTCAACCAAAATACAAAGAAGAGAACCCAACACAAAACAAATTAAATAGCCATAGAGGTGGACAAACAAGAAACCAGATCTAAATTCCAATCCAACCACGTAAGATCAACTAAGCCTTTAAAATTAACCCAAAACCATTCCCAAGACAACCACTTAATTTTACCGAAAATATCTCAACTACACCATATCCTACCTTTAAACAGAATACTATTATTTCACTAGAATAATTGACAAGAAAATTATCAACAAAATAAGAACGGAAGGAAGCAAGATGTTGTGACAAGGAAATGCCTTCCACCACTTGCAAACCGAGCCAAGAACAAACCTGCTGCCACACCAGGACATCAATCGAGCACAATAGTAGTAAGCAAACAATTTCCTCTTCAATATCCGAACATAGTGGACAACTTGATAGTTAGGCAGTGTTGGAACAAAATTGACTATGAGAACATTTTGTCTGTTTCTAATCACATGAAAACTTAAGCAAAAGTCTGCAGAAGACAACCCAGATGCAACATATAATTCCTTTTATAACAAAGGGATTATGAATGGGCTTGCAACGATATTAACCATATCAAAAAACATCTCAATGTCTCTGAATAAAGCTTCTCAAAGATTATCTTGTGCAATCTCTTCAACGACTCTTTTTCTTCTCTATGTAAAGTGTTGAAGACTTGAAGAGTGATAACGAACCATTGACAATAAAAGAGATGTTACTCTGTCAAATAAAAAAAAGCACAAGTTTAACTTAAATTAACTCTTGTATATTCTAGAAATTTTTACGTATTAATGAGTCTTTCTATATTGTATTTTGTCTACACCTCTAATTGTATATCAATTGTAGTTTTGCACAATCTTTAAAATGTAGCCTAGAGTTTAAGAGGTTTATGGCTATGTGCTTGAGCATTTGAAATCTCTTGCTTGTGTGCTTAAGCATTAGAAGTCTCTTACTTCTATGTTTGAGAGTTGAAAGTCTCTTTCTTATTTTCTAGAGCGTTAGAAGTCTCTTACTCTTGTGTTCAAGCATTGTAAGTCTCTTACTTCTGTGTTTGAGAATTGAAAGTCTCTTGCTTTGTGCTTGAGCAATTGTAATCAGTTTTGATTATAGTGAAATCCCTTGAATATTCAAGGGGACTGAACTACTCTTATGTTATGGCAGGAACCATAACTTCTTGTCTCTCTCTTTCTTTCCTTTCTACCTTTGAACTGTTTTAATCCACTGTTAAATACTTAACTCTGATTCAGATTCTAGACATCGTTTTCAGAATCTGGTAAGATATTTTCTTAAAAGAATGAGAAAGCTAACACAATTCAGCCCCCAATTCTTGTGTCTTTCTCACCTTCAGGAAACCTATCCAAAAGAGCTCTCCAACAAAAACTTTGGATCTTACTCGATAACTTCGATTTTCAAATACGATCCAGCGACACCACCCAAGCAACTTCTAATGAGAAATCTGACCTGATCATTTCCTCAATAGTAGAGTAAGCACTACTAATTGAGAATCCATTATGCGATTTTCACCAAACAAATATGTCTGCTACATCATCATATTATTGAACCTACAACAGAATTTCATAAATTAAAAGAAATTCAACAAATTGGTCCTGGTTGAAATTGAGATATGCACCTGTTAAATGCAATGACCACTACAACTCCAACAAACTCTTTATATCAACCACTGAAACTACAAAGCTTCCCAAAATTATATGCGGATTCAGGAAATGAAGATGAAGAGTTTCTAAACCCAAGTAGTTAGTCCTCAAAACATCAAAAGAACGACCATTACCGACCATGCAATTGATCGAATTTGAAAACCACCACAACTCATTTGGACCAATTTTACGTATAGACAATAAATTGCGCCACTAAATGAAATCTCTCCAACCTATTTTTAAAAGATATTGGTTGAGAATTTCCTTTGACACATCATAGTACCTAAACACCAACAAATCACGTGAAACATGATTTTCTTCATTTAAAATTCTCCACAACCATTTACTAAGCATGGCTAAATCAAAATTTCTACAATGTTTAATGCCTAAACCCCATCCTTCTTTGGTGTACAAATATTGTTCCAACTAATCCAACAAAATTTATTCCTTCCTTCTACTCCTCCACCAAGAAATCTCTTTGCACTTTGATAATGTCTTTTATAAATCACCTTTGAAGCTTTGTAAAACAAAAAATAATATAAAAGAAGATTCAAAAGCACTACATTTAACATTACAATTGTCCCACCCATGGACATATGTTTACCCCTCCAAGAAGAAAATATTTCTTAAATCTTTAACAAAATAGGTTTCCAATTATCTTTCCTTCTAGGATTAGCTCCCACACTAACGCCTAAAAAATTGAAGGGGATTGACCCTAATCCACACAAAAAAATGTTGAGGCTTCTAGAAGAAAATCCTGCTTTAAATTGATACCAATCACTTTATATTTTAATAAATTTACACAAAGACCCGAAGCCATTTCAAACCCCTAAGAATGTCTGAGACTCACTACTACAAATAATACTTTTAATGACAAAGCATTCACCTTGACCCACAAATAACAAAGGTATATGTCCCTGCAACACCATCATTTTATTTATTATTTTTAAATATATACAACCTATATACTCAATTATTCCCTACACATAGGGAATATAACTACAAGGGAACTCGCTTTGAATTCAAGTTACTGCATTTTATGTTTTATTTTTATTTTTAATTGGTGTAGGTGATGTGTCTGCAAGTGCACGGAAATATCGAAGTAATATAAAAGATTGTCGAACCCACAGTGACCAATGTCAACCTACCGTTATCTATTGTTACGACGTAAAGCTAAGGCTAATTGAATTTGGAAAGTTAAATGCAAACGAAATTAAAAACAAAAGAAATAAAGATTTTTAGTTTTAGAAATATATTATTAAGGGATATCGGTATGCAATGCCTTAGTTATTGGGGATTCGACAGGTAGCCGGTGCTTTACAGTTTTTGCAAATGATTTTCAGGAGAAAATACCTGTTTAAAGACCTTTGCCTCACAATGGTTGTTGACTCGGGTCATAATTCTAAGACGGAATGTACGCTTTCGCAGTCCCATTCGGGGTTAAAATTACTCTTTGAAAATAAGTAAGCTCTGATTTCTTTTAAAGCGCTTTTGCTGTATTTAAAATAAATGCCTAGTTTTTACTATCCGGTCCGAATCCCAGCTTTCGCGTGCCGATTCGTATCTTAATGAATTTCCCACTTTCGTTGCAAAACTACTGTAAATAATTTCTCGCTGTCGCGACGAAGGTTTATTCAGAAATATTAGATTAAAAACTAACAGCCATAAAAGTGTTTGTAAAAAGGATGACACCGGTTACTATCGAATCGTCCTACTAATTTATTACATATCGACTTATGCGGTTTAGCTAGACATGGTAATTAATGCAAACGGAAATAAACGTAAACAACAAAATGATAGAACATACATATGACAGAAAATAAAATAATAATTCAATTGATAAGAACCTGGAAAGTAGTACTGAAATTGAAGAGTAGTCCTCCACAATGTTGGCAGGATTCTACTTTGGAGAAATAAAATTGCAGAAATACAATGCTCTGAACTAAAGGAAAAATGGAAAGGAAATAAAAGAAATAAAGTAGCTTCGGTATAAATTTTGGCAGCACTTCGATACGTCGAAGCCTCCCCCCAAAAATGTGAATCTAAGGCCTATTTATAGGAGATATTTCCTTTCTCAACTTCCAGAGATCATGGGTGAGTTATAGAGGGAGTGGGAGTAACTTCCAGTAATGGGCCGTGAGTGGAGAAAGTGTAGGAAGAAATTTAGTCGAGGGTCGTGCAGACTTCTGTTTTATTCTGATACTTGGCCCGTGACGGTCGTCATGGTCTTGTGACGGTCGTGTTGAACGTGATGACCGTGATGGTCTTGTGACGACCATGATGCTCGTGACGAGCGTGAGGAAGCTGTGACGAGCGTCACACGCACAAAATCTGTACTTTCTGTTTTTCTTCTCAATTTCTTTCTTTCTTCTTTCTTTTCCTTCCATTTCTTCTTCTGTTCTTTCTTTAATCCAAATTCTCCACAATCTGCAAAACAAAGTAAATTAACCGTATGATAGAATATAAATCAAGATAAATGAACATAGTCACAAATAAATGCATATAAATCAAGCCAAATAAACGATATGATTTCACGTTATCAGTAGGGTCAGATGGCGCCTTTCCCTTTTCATTTTTTTTCTTTTTTCTTTTTTATTTTTACTACCCTCGGTTATTTTGCCCAACCGAGGGATAATATCTTTTGTGCCAATATTGTTAACTACCTTATTTATTTATTTATTTTTATATTATTTTTAATTATAAATTAATCTATTACCTCGGTCGCTTCTTAAAACCAACATGATATTTAATTTAAATGAGTTCCCAAAATATGGATCTATATCGGGATTTTATATATATCTTTATTTTTAATTGATATATTCCCTTAGTTTTTCCTAAAAAATGACATGTTTGATCGTTTGCATGAATACTTCGAAGAACTAGACTCTAACTTTTCATTTACCTATCAACAAAAACTCTAACTTCATCATCATTCTCTTCAAAAAATATCTAGGTGAGTTTCATTAAAATTCTTTCATTATCAACTCGAACATCATCTCTTTTAATTTTCAACTCTTCAAACATCAACTCAAACATCATCTCTTTCCCAAATTCGTCAAAGTTTCATCATCAAACTTAAGATACATAGCTCACCATTGAAATGTACATCTCTCAGAAATACTAATACCAATGAAATATTATTAATGTAGTTACCATTGAAATGTTGTATTCCAATTGTGGTTTAGTTGTTTTGAAATGTAATACCACTGAAATATAATATCACTAAGATGTTTTAGTTATTATAGTTCGACAGTGGTTTAATTGATGTAGTCTGAAATAAGAAAAACGAGACATATGATAACATCACTTTACTAAGAAAACCAATGTAAACCTTCTTAAAAACAAATGCTCTATAGACAAAGTTTATAAATTTTTTGTTTTTCATATTGTAATTAAAATCCATCTTGGTGATTAATGTCCAACATTTTATCCATCTTTTAGATAACACACTTGTCAGGAACTTAAGTGTATGTTTCTATTGTTGTTGTTTCTATGTTCTAGTTAAACACTAGAAAAATGTGAAATATTTAGTTTGGTTGTTGTTTCAAAATGTGAATTCTTTTCACATTACAAAAGATAAACTGTTTCACAACGAATTCTTTTCAAGATATTTTGAATACCTTAATATGAATTGCACAAACACACTAAACATGCCTTAATGTGAATCACGAGGAATACATTGGGCCAAGTTCAGTTGGTAGCATTTGAGCTTGCAGTTGATGTAACACCCCAATTTTCTAATTTATATATTTAATCAAATTTATGTATGTTTAATTGTTTAAATCAACTTCTATGTGTATTTGGATGGGGTTTAGATGGTTAATATTCATATATGATGTTTTGGGATGGTGGAGCATAGTTCTAATTATTTAATAATAATAGAATTAAAAATATTAGAGAATAATGAGGATTATTATTAGTAAAATAAAATTAGAGTCAAAAGGATATTTTGGTAAATAGAGGAATAAGTGAGGGCATTGTGAGAATTATTAATTAAGGAGAATTAGATTTCTAATAAAGAGGAGTTAGTAGAGAATTTTTGGGATTATACGTGAAAACTGAAATTGGTAGAGGAGAGGCTAGGGGGACAGAGGTTTACGAAGAACCTCCATTGTTAGAGCTTGAAGGTACTTTTGCTGGAAATCCAAGATAGGGTAAAGGGAAGTTCTTAATTCCATTAGGTTTTTCCCGAATTTTCCCCTTTTGATGAATGGCTTATGAATATGAATTAAATTCTGTGATATATTATGTGAATTTAGTGTAATGACTTACCATGGAGATTGTATGTTCTTGTAAGTGAAGATGGCATGAGTTGGTGTTCATATGTGTGTTGTAATTTTGATGAATAAAACATGTATAAACCATGATTAATTGAAGAAAACGCATGTTAATTGATATATTAATGATGAATTGATGTTAGATATTATTTTCCCTAATGTTGGTGATCGATTTGAAGACTGGGAAGGGAAAATTAGATTTTTAAATTGAACCCCATGGAAAAAAACCAGTTTCTGCCTTATGGTTCAGGGTGACGGGCGTTAACCTCATGACGACTAGACTGTCATGGCTTCGAAGGTGTTGACAAGCATTAGCTGCCTGACGTGTAGTCCGTCATGGCCCTCGGGCCTAATTTTGTTGGGCAACTGTCATATGGATGACGCGTGAGGTGTATTGGGTGGATGACGGGCGTCACTCTGGTTACGGGCAACCCGTCATGATGTCAGAATGAGCATCGCTTTCTCAGTTGTATGTAATTGAGTTATCGATTCTAATTTTTAAAGTTGTGTTGTGACTATGCTACTGTTTGGCCACTATTTGAAGGTATTTTGGTGTTGTTTATTATTTATTATGGAATTAATCAATTATTGTGTATTGAGCATGATGTTATGCATAATTGTGGTAATTATATGATGATAATTATAGTGATATTTTATGTTGTTGAAAATCATGCATCACGGAGTATAGACTTTGGTCCAGTTTTGGTGTGCTCCGGTCTGATGATGTTGATTCAATAGTGAGTAGCTAGTTTTAAATGGAAATCAAGAAAGCGTTACTAAAGGTGTTAGTAGCAAATTGGTGTTGTCTAGTTCTAAGGAGGGAATTCAGGAGCGAGATGGACATGTGTTATCCATAGCGGTACCACATACATGTAAAGTCTTGGTGTTAAGTACATTGCATCTATTGTTTGCATATGTAATGGAAAGATTATGTTGACATTTGTGATTGAGAATACTTATGTGGTTATATGTGAATGAATTGTGTTGAAATCATGTGAATGAGATATATGATTGTTGATGTTTACTTAGGCTACCATTGCATACTTTTGCATCATTATGTATTTCTAGTGTATTCTTATCCCTTTGTTGTTTATGTGGTTTTGTGCTCCTTCTTGTGGTACAAATGAGCAGGTAAAAGAGTAGCTGATAGAAGCTGAAGGATAACGCTGAGGCTATTCTTCTTGTTCTGTTTTATTAATTATGTTTGTTTTGGATGTTGTTGATGTTGAAGGCATTATGCCATAACCAAGTTTTATGTTATGAGACTTAATTGTTTGTTGAGTTACCTTATTAGATCTATTTTCTATTACGAAGAGCTTATGTAAAGGAAAGAATGTGATGTCAGGTGTTTAAGTTCTTATATGTTTTATCTAACTCGTGTTACCTGGAAGGTTTATGTTGTGTTTGTGTGACAACCTATGAGTATAGTTGTTCTAAATTTGTATTATTTCGTGTTGGAGGTGTTAGGGTGTTACAATTCATGTATATGTTGCCATTTTTCTTAATTTACACAGACATGGGTGATTCGACAATTATCTCTCATATAAATTCTGCTGCAACCTTAGTAATACAAAAATTAAAAGAAAAGATAGAGGTTCCACGATGCGTACCAAGGTTAAAAAAAGCCCGTGAAAATGATGTTCACTCTCTGGTTAGTTTTGAACTTAGAACCAAAATGGTTTATGGCGAAAAAGATGATGATTTTAAGGGTTACGTGACATTACAAGGTAGAAGCAAAGTGAGTATTTTGATAGATAATTGGCACGAGGTTAATAGTGATTTGAATGATAGCATATAGACCGATATTACGATATTCATTATAAATTTTTTGATGTGATTTACAAGTATATATGACCAATTATTATTTGTATTTAGTACTAATGTTAAGTATATTAATTATGTAAATGTAGAAAGTGTTTATTGTTAGAGAAGATAGTATAATGAAAAAGAATTGACTTGCATATGCTGGTGAGAGTTGAAGGATTAAGTCATAGCTCACAAATGAATATATTAAAATCCAAAAGTTAACGTAGTGCGTCCATACATGAAGTATTCATTTATCGATAAGAAAGATCGAGAGGATTTAAAAAGTATTAGGCATTCAATGTATTTAATTCATGGCTAAGAGCCAAAAAGGATAGAAGAATAGAGCTATAAATATCTATCTACATTGATTGTCTCGTGTAGGATATGATAAATGATTAGTACATCTTCATATGCATTCTTCCATTGTTATACTTAGGCATTCCTGCAAATTATTTGAGTATTTTTTTTCTATTTTAATATGTTTTCATATTTTAGTTTGTTTTTAACTTTATTCTATTTTCGCAGCTTATTTTTAGCTATAACGGTTATTTGATATCTATTCACTGCTTGGATCATAACTGGAGCTACGAAAATCGAATTTGCACGTTTTAATATGTGTTGGAAAGCTAAGACATAGAGCTATAACTTTCATGTTTGAGGCAGAAGCTGATTCGGGGTTTAGAAGGCTCAAATAATTTGTTGAAATTAGGACCCAAAATCTATTATTAGAAATATTTAGTTTTGGACCGAGCCTTTTATGTTTTTCGACCCAGTTGGGTTAGAACCAGATTTTGTGATGCTTCCCTATACCTAGTAGCAGTTGTGCTACTGTTCATAACCTTCGTTTCACAAATTTTACTTTTGGTTTTTGTACGATTTTTATGGAGAACTAATTCATGAAGGAAAATCCCGCTGCTTATGGGTTCCACCGCTTTGAGGTTATTCTAATACCAATTTAATTCGATTTCTGTTCAATTCTTTTCTATAAAGTTATTTGCTTAATTTAATTGCAATCGTTTGCTTAATTCGATTGTGTTCATGTGATAGCATTGATTAAATTTGATTGTATGCATGTTCCTAAATTTAATTGCATTTTATCATTTGTTTAATTCGTTAACTTGTCATATTCTTAACCGTTTGCTTAATTCGTTAACTCGTCATTTTCCTAACTGTTTGCTTAATTCGATAAACAGGAACATAATTCGTATGATTTTGATAAACGCTTGTTTGATTAATATCATAATCGAATAGGATTGAAGCCGCTTATGGATTGATGTTATAATAGCCGATGATAATTCGGAATTCAAATCAGTAGGATTAGTCATTTTAGCTTATTTTTATAATCACTTATTTTAATCACTTATATGCATAAATTTTCTTTTAATAGAAATTCAAACCCCCATAAACCTTTTCTTTAGTTGGTTGAAATAATACAAGAGTCCTTGCGATACGACATCCGAGTGTCACTTCCCTTTACTACGTTTTAAAAATACTCGTTTTTGATCTGTGCGTGACAGTAGATCAAATTGGCACCGTTGTCGGGGACTCTTGTTGATTTTTGTCAATTTTAGAATTTTAATTTTAGAGTTTTGTTAGAGTTTTTTGTTTTTTGTTTTTGCATGTTAATTTTCAGGGTTGCAGTGCATTGGTAAGCGTTTCAGCCTATCAGGTGAGTTTGGAAGCTATTGTCTCGATTTGCTCCAAATTGTTTTCCATAAAATCAAAAAAAATCGACGAACAATACTCATTTAGAATAGAATTCTAATAGATTTTGACCCTGAAAATCGCAAATTCCTTATTTTCCTATTTTATTTGATTTATTTTCTATTTTTCTATTTTCAAAAGAATCCGAATTTTTTTATAGAGATTTATTGTGATTTGATTTGATTTTTAGTTATATTTTCATAATACTTAGATTTTATTTTATTCGCTTTTCTATTTTTCTATTATTTTTCTTAATAGGGATATTATTGGTATTTTCCTAATTGTTGCTGCATTGCTGAAGTAGTTCTGGATTTTCTTTTTCTTTTTTGATTTTTTCCTATGAAATTTAATATGACAAATCAAAGAACTCTTAGAGAACTTGTTGCCCATGATATGAATTATAATGCTTTATGTACGAAATATCCTGTTGTTACTGTACCTTTCAAATTGGAATCTGGTTTAATATACTTGTTGCCAAGGTTTAATGATCTTGCAGGTGAGGATCCGAATAAGCATCTGAAGAAATTCCAAATTGTGTGCTCTACACCTTCCGAACCTTCACTAGAGGATCTTATCAAGCAAATGACTATAAATGATCTTCAGTTTCAGCCACGAACAGATTCCAGTATTCAGGCTTTGCAGACACAGATTGGACAGCTTGCCACTGTAGTGAATGTCATGCAGTAAGCTGAAGAATCAAACCAACTACTTGCCCAAATAGTAGTGAATCCAAAAGAGTTACTGTCAGATTTAGTTGATGATACTTATCCTAAGTTGTTATCTGATTTTCCATCTTTATTAGATTATGATGATACTTACTCTTGCAATTTATATACTGACACTAACGTTTGCTCTATTTGTGCTGAGATTAATGCTGCCTTGCAGGGTGATGTGTTTCATGATGTCGTTTATGTAGCTGGAGCTCTTGATATCCAGACTGTCCCAATCATACCATCCATTGAACAACCTCTTTCCTTAGAGATTAAACCACTTTCTGATAATCTAAAATATGCTTATTTAGGGAGGGATGAAAAGCTTTCAATTATAATTTCTTCTAATCTTGATTTTGATCAAGAAAATAAACTTTTGCAGGTTTTGAATAAAC
This sequence comes from Lathyrus sativus, assembly GCA_963859935.3. NCBI lineage: Eukaryota > Viridiplantae > Streptophyta > Magnoliopsida > Fabales > Fabaceae > Lathyrus > Lathyrus sativus. The sequence goes on along the minus strand of OZ012738.1, from coordinate 611,745,890 downwards.
ATAAGAAGGGAATTGGATGAACCTCGATGGAAGATGGGAGAAAAGCAGTGAGGCAACCACTTAGTCCTTTAATCTCTGATGTTGTGGAAAAGTATATCATGTTCACGTGCCCATTCGACACCTTTATTTATCGAAGATTCTTCTTTGATCCTAGAATAAAAGGCGAAGACACTAATAAATATTTCAAGGTCAATGGATGCTACACAAAGTTACTTTATGACATCTCCACTTTGGAAGAAGAAAATGTAGAAGAGCTTTCTTTGAGAAAGACTGCTTATGTGATCACATATCCACCTTGACTACTCGGCTGTGTTCTTTCCTTTCTCTCACTCTTATTTAATAGTTATATCCTTTCATTGAGGACAATGCATGTTTTAAGTATGGGGGAGGGAGCCATTTCTTTATTTTGTATTCTTTGTTTTGTTTTAGTTTTATTCTTAAATAAAAAAATAAAAAAATATTTTTTTTTTATTTTGAAACACAATGCATCTTTTGAAATTTTTAGGCTATAGATTAATTTGAGGTTAGATTGTGGAGACTTGGGAAAAATTCATAAGATCGGTACCATTTTAACACCTTAACTCTCCCGAATATAAAAATCGATTTAAATACTTGTTATGACATAGCCTTAAGTTCTCATCCTTTAATAGCTCTTAAGTAGTTTATCTAGCAGTCAACACCATCTAAAAAACCACACACTAAGTAATTAAGTTGATGCAAATAAGTGAATGATTTTGTGCTTAATTAGAAATCTAAATAGGAATCCGCTTTTTAAGTTAGATGACCCTCACTCAGTCACATAGGCTAACAGTTGTGAAACCTTCAAAAAATAAAATAAAAAATATTGTTGTTGCTATTTAATTGGTTAATTTTGAATTGTTGACAAGATATATCATAGTTGTTAGACTATGGCACGGATCTAGAAGGGGGGGGGGTTGAATAGATCCCCAATTAAAATTTGAGTCGGCGCTACCAATTTAAAATTGGTTTTAAAAATGTTTTAAGTGCGGAAGCGGCCGAGGAAAAATATAGTCTAAAACGAATGATTATTGGAAAACCGGATATACGTAAGCCTATGGATTAATGACAATTCGGAAAAATAGAATCACAACACAAACTACACTTATCAATTATTTACTTCAGTTGTAAGGATTCCTAGTTCCAATGATTCAAAATCAAACCAAAACTAGATACACAAGTAAGATAATTTTGGTTCAAGCAATATGTCAAACACTTGGTGTGCAAAAACATTCCAAGTGATGTTTATGTTGAGTAAGTGATTTCAACCAGCCTAGTACAATGTATTGTTGTACTTTAGAGTTAAAAACAAAGTTTCAACCTCTTATTCAAATGATATCACAATTTTGACAATAGAGCTTACACAAACATTACTTATTTGAGCTGTAACGTAAATGCTGAAAATAGAGAACACAAGTAATTTGGTGAGGCAGTTCCCCCGTTGTCCTTGCTTCGGGGTACGTCTGCCCTCAATTCTAAAACTAGAATTGAGATATATTGTATAGATATCACCTGTTTGAATGAACAGTTTATACAAGGATTGAGCAGCAAATATACAACAAAAATCTCAATGTGTTGAAAGTTGCCTTCACTCCTTGCCCCTTGATTCAAGCTGAATCAAATTCTTCGATTTGTGTTGATGGACCTCCGACTCCAGCCACCTTATTGAAGAACATGTTGTTGTTCAAACCTTTGGCTCTGACTGATCTCAACAGCACCAAATCGAACCCGAGATCTTCCCTTCAAAATCACCGAATCCGCTACTAGACTTGTGAAGACCACCTCTTCACAATCACCTTCGCTCGATTGATCGTTGATGAAGAATCTCGTCCAAAAACCCCCAAAATTCGAACCAATCTTGGAGGGAAAAACCCCAATGGTTTTATTCAAGAAAGAACCTGTCGCAATCTTCAACCGGAGCTTGATTCTCCAATCTAAGCCTCGAACCTTATCACCTTGAATCTCTCACAAATGCATTTCAAAAATGATTGTGTGTAATTGAAATGTTGTGAGATGTTGAAGATGAAGATGATGAATCTTGGACACCTATTTCACTCTTTCTTGTTTTTGAACACATGAATCAAAAGAATATCAAATGTTAGTAGAGACAAGTGTTTAAGCAAGTATATATAGTGCCAACATAATTCAGGACATAACAATATTACAAATATGAGAGGGAAGTATTTTAAAACAGATTTTCCGCGCGAACGGTCGACCATAACAGGTCTGTGCATCGACGCATGGCCTGTGCTGTTTTGGATTTCTGGAAATTTCATCAGTATGCGTCGACCATACAGTCGGCGTGCGCTGACCCGTTGAAATCCATTTCCTTTGTGTGCCGACCCTATGGTCGACCCATGCCCTTACACGCTGACCCGCTGGAATGTTATTCCTTCATGCGCTGACCCTATGGTCGACGCATGCTTTGTGCGCTGACTGATTTGGACCTTTTTGATGAATACGCCGAGCCTATGGTCGACCCATGTCCTGCAAGCCTGCAAAAATTCATTAGTTTGAAGTTTTTCATGCCTTTAGTCATGATTGCATTTTGTCAACACAAAGTATATTCATTTCAGAAGTTTTAAGACAAGCGAAAAAAGGATATGGTGGATGATACGTTGCATCTGGTTTAGTGGATCTGGAATTCATACTTTCCAGTCTATCCGGGGAATTTGTCATCATCGAAACCTGCATTAACCAATGTCTTGCAGACTTGTGTGATATGTGGCGATTTTCCTCCACAATCTCCCCCTTTTTGATGATGACAACCTGTATACAACTAAAACACCAAATATGCAATGTATACACACAAGTATACACAAGCTCCCCCTTTCATTTGCACTATAAGGTTGTAGAACAAACAACCATCAAATGTTGTTAATATCCTGAACTGTTAATATCCTGACTTGGCTTTGGCTTTGGTGTTTGCTTGCTACATTGTCTTCTCCCCCTTTGACACCATCAAAAAGAGAAGAAGAACGCATCAATTAACAGAGAACATACAATAGGTGATAGTTAATTACCAAACTTCACACACAAGCATGATAATGAACAAAAATATCTTGAATTAATAGATAATGGCGAAAACATGTAATGAAAGTTCAGGCACACATAATACAGAAAAATAATGAAAAGTACACAGACGAAAACATATAAGCAAATATGAAATATGCAACTATGAATCTAATAATCACGACCCCGTCCTCGTCCTCTCCCTCGGTATGCAGCATCTGGATTGTGGTAAGGATCCGAGAAGTCCAAAAAGGCTTCGACGGACATGTTGAGATGACTAAGAGAGTTGGTGATTTCCCAATCTTGCCGCTCATGTGATTCAACCAGAGAGTCAATACGGGCGTCCATCCGAGTAGAAAATGAATTGAACCTTTCATTTTGGGCATGGAGCTCAGCTCTAATCTGCTCCATCTGAGTGTCTTGACGCCTCATGAAGTTTTGTTGTTCTAACTGCATTGACTGCATCATAGTAATGACTTCAGAGTTATCCGAAGACGGAGGAGGTGATGAGTGCTGAGAGGGTTGATAGTCTTGAGGGTAGCCGTGATATGGGTCATAGAATCTACCCAAGGTAGTCCAGCCTGTATATTGCCAATTGCCCCATCCTTGATTTGTAGAATCGCCTTCTTGTTCTTCTGATGGATATGAGTACTGGACCCAATCGGTATTTGTAGCCGTATCTTGGACTGGAGATTGATGATAATCTTGAGTCCCATAGATAGGTTCTTGTATCTCTGCATCTGTGTTGTCTTCTGCATCGTCTTCTTCACCTTCCTCGTCACTTTCTTCTTCACCTTGTTCTTCGCTTTCTTCTTCACCCTGTTCTTCACTTTCTTCTTCATCAGAATCGTTACGAGGCACCGGAGGAATATTGGCCCGACAGACAAATCGGTATGAACGTCGTTCAGCACACCAAAAATACCCCATCATTGCAAGGGTTTTTGTGCTAAATTCTTTATCCGAGGGAACTGATACACATGGAAATGTTGGATACACAACATTCGCAGCAGCAAGAATTTCCGAGATGAACGACCCATAGGCTAAAGCAGTGCCTCTACTTGAGTCTCTCAGAGCAAACATCCTGCTAGCAATATAGTAAGGCCAATTTATTTTGATCCTGTTTTGCAGTATATAGATGAGATGTACCTCAGCTTGTTCGACACGCGACAGGCCACCCTTTTTCGGTCGCAGTATACGAGCGACGATCCACTGAAGGATGCGCTCCCCTGTATTGAGTTTCCCAGCTGTGACCGATTGAGGAAAAGCATCGCTGTTGACAATTGCCTCTGGATAGGGTCGTTTGAGCATTCCATTCAGAGCCCTATTAAATTCATAACCCGACACCGTACGAGTGTCAGTTACCTCATGAAGTGGTGGTGCATCAACATCAACAGTCATATCAAAATATTTGTTCCATACTTCAGAATTTATATTAACCAGTCTATTTCCTGCAGAGGCGTGAAAGTGCTGATCTTGAAAGTTACCTTGCATATTTGTGTAAAACACTCTGACCAAATCCTCATTATACTTTGTATTACATTCTAGGAAATTGAAGAACCCTTGAAAGTCCAACAGGGACAGAATTCGGGTGAGATGCAAGCGCTCACTTGTTGCATGATAGAAAGCATGATGTGGAACTATGACCCTTTTGCTGAGACTTTTGTTGAAGTTTTCAACAGTAGGAGGATGAACAAGTGAAACAGCAGTAACCGGAACTGAAGCATAGGATGAAGAAGCTCTTGATCTCTTACCGGTAGTTTTGCGGAGAGAGGAAGCCATTGATGATGAGTTTTGGAGGAGTTTGTAAAGATGAACTTGGAACTTTGAAGAGAAAGATTTGGGAATAATGTTGGAGAAGAAGAATACTTAGGTCTTTAATAGAGGGAGGTGTTAGGGTTTTTGGGAAGAGGGAGGAGACAAGGAGACGTATTAGGTGTCTAGATGCAATTTACAAGATGAATGTCATATCAAAACATCATAAGAGTTGTCTGCACATTAAATGTAGGGGAGGGGGAATTTGGAACGTTTTTCAAAAGAGAAAAATTTTGGGTTTTTAAGCGAGTCGTCGACCATAGCCCTGCATGTGTCGACGCATACTGTACAGTTTTTGATAATTTTGAAAGTTTACAGCATGCGTCGACCATTGTCCTGTTTAGGTCGACTCAAACCTTCAAAAAACTCAAAATTTTCAGTTTTATGTTATGCAGAATGTCACACTTGCCTATTTATCATGCCTATTCAACTTTTCACAATATGACATGCATTCAACACACATAGTATCAACCAGCAACAATCATATACATATATAAGTACCATGATTGTAGAACGATATAGTTATTTTCAAGTCATGAATGCTAAGAGAGAGAGAAGAAAAAGAAGGAGAAAGGAGCAATATCACCTCTATACCGACCACTCTTGTTAATCACAGATTTGCACTTGCAACAAACTCGAAACAATTGTTAGTGGTACAAAAACATAGTTGTAAATATATTAAATTTGAACGTAGTAATTGTTAAACCCGATCAGAAATATCGAGAATACCAAGTTCTCGACGGATATGAAAGAAGGGCTCATTGGCTAGCGGCTTTGTGAAAATGTCTGCTAGTTGGTTTTTAGTATCGACGTGTTCAAAGACAACGTCACCCTTCTCTACATGGTCCCTAAGAAAATGGTGTCGAATTTCTATGTGTTTGGTACACGAGTGTAACACCGGATTCTTGGTAAGATTTATAGCACTGGTGTTGTCACAAAATATTGGAACACGTTCTAGTTTCAAATTGAAGTCCAATAGTTGTTGTTTAAGCCATAAGACTTGCGCACAACAACTACCGGTGGCTATGTATTCCGTTTCGGCGGTTGACAGAGTAACAGACACTTGTTTCTTATTGTGCCAACTAACCAAGGAATTTGAAAATAAGTGACATGTACCACTGGTGCTTTTCCTATCCGATTTGCAACCGGCAAAATCAGAATCGGAGAAGCCTACCAATGAACAATCATTACCCTTAGAATACCACAATCCATACTTCAGAGTACCAGATAGGTATCGAAGTATGCGTTTGACAAATTTTAGGTGGGATTCTTTAGGACATGATTGGTATCTGGCGCACATACACGCGCTAAACATAATGTCGGGACGCGAGGCAGTAAGATAGAGAAGCGTGCCAATCATACCTCTGTACCTTTTTACCTCAACAACTTTGCCACTTTCATCTTTACTCATATTTGCACATGTTGGCATAGGGGTGTCTATGGCTTTTGCATTTGCCATGTCAAATCTCTTGAGAAGATCCAAACAATATTTTGTTTGGCTCACGAATGTTCCTTCCTTCAGTTGCTTGATTTGTAACCCGAGAAAATATGTGAGTTCACCCATCATACTCATCTCGAATTCACCCTGCATAAGCTTAGCAAACTCTTTTACGAGATTCATGTTAGTGGATCCAAATATGATATCGTCAACATAAATTTGTACAAGAATTAAGTGTTTTCCTTGACGTTTAATGAAGAGAGTAGTATCAACCTTTCCTCTTGAGTAGCCTTGATCAAGTAAGAATCTGCTTAGTCTCTCATACCAAGCTCTAGGAGCTTGTTTGAGACCGTACAAAGCTCTTTTCAGTTTATAGACATGATCAGGATACTCATGAGACTCAAAACCAGGTGGTTGAGCAACATAGACTTCTTCATTTATAAACCCGTTAAGGAACGCACTTTTGACGTCCATTTGAAATAACTTAAAATCTTTCGCACAAGCGAAAGCAAGTAGAAGGCGTATAGCCTCGAGTCGGGCAACCGGCGCATAAGTTTCCTCATAGTCGATGCCTTCCTCTTGGTTATACCCTTGCGCAACTAAGCGCGCTTTGTTGCGAGTTATTACTCCGTTCTCGTCCAGTTTATTTCTAAACACCCATCGGGTGCCGATTACTCGATGACCTCATGGAGGAGGGACAAGGTCCCAAACCTCATTTCTAGTAAACTGATTTAGTTCCTCCTGCATTGACAAATACCAATGTTCATCGAGTAGGGCTTCCTTAGGGTTTTTAGGTTCCATCTGTGACACGAAAGCGAAGTAATAACATAAATTACTTAGCTTAGCTCGAGTTGTTACACCCTTTGTGATGTCTCCAATAATGTTTTCAATTGAATGGTCTTTAGATGACTTCCATTCTTGAGGAAGATCGTCGTTTGAAGGCGGATGAACTTCCTCTGTTGCATCACGGTGTGTATCCTTATCCTCCTCAATTTTGGCTTTGTCAGGTTGATCAATCCCCGTCTCGCCACTTTTGAGTATGTCTTCAGTGGATGTACCTGCACCATGAACAACACTATCCTTTCCGACATTTCTCGGGTAGGACTCATCAAAGGTAACATGCACAGACTCTTCTACAGCAAGTAATCATTTATTATATATTCTATATGCTTTACTCGAGTGAGAGTATCCGAGAAAGATACCTTCATCGACTTTGGAATCAAATTTGCCCAAGTTTTCCTTTCCATTGTTTAATACAAAGCATTTACATCCAAACACGTGCAAGTGAGAAACATTCGGCTTTCGCCTTTTTAAAAGTTCGTACGGTGTTTTGTTTAGAATGGGGTGAATAAGTACCCTATTCAAAATATAACACGCCGTACTAATGGCGTCGGCCCAAAAATATTTAGGTAAACCACTTTCGTTAATCATTGTTCTTCCCAATTCTTCTAAAATAGGGTTTTTACGCTCCACAACCCCGTTTTGTTGAGGAGTGCGTGGAGCGGAGAAGTTATGATCTATACCATGGTTACCACAATATTCTTCAAATAAGTGATTTTCAAACTCACCTCCATGGTCGCTCCTAATGGACACTATGTTTGTATTTAACTTATTTTGGGAAAGCTTAGCAAACTTTTCAAAAGCGGCGAATGTATCACTTTTACTTACTAAGAAGATGGTCCAACAAAACCTAGAAAAGTCGTCCACTATTACGAACCCGTAGTAGTTTCCTCCTAGACTTTTGATCCTAGACGGCCCAAATAAGTCCATGTGTAGAAGTTCAAGAGGTCTCGTTGTTGAAATTATCTTTTTGGATTTAAATGAGATCCTCGTTTGCTTCCCTTTTTGACAAGCATCACAAAGGTGATCCTTGGTGAACTTTATTTTGGGAAGTCCTAAGACTAGGTCTTTTGAGACTACCTTATTGAGTAAGTCAAAATTAACATGCGCTAAACGCCTATGCCATAGCCATGAGTCTTCACTCATAGTTATGAGGCATTTGTCGCTTGTTAATGATACTTCATTTAATTCAAGCATATATACATTGTTTACTCTAAAACCATTAAACATATTCTTCTTATCATTTTCATGCACAATTTTGCAACAATCTTTTGAAAAGGATACATTGTATCCTTTGTCGCACAATTGGCTAATGCTAAGCAGATTATGTTTAAGGTTTTCGACAAGCAATACGTCGGAAAGCATAGTAGAGGCGGGATTACCTACACTACCTTTACCTAGTATTGCTCCGCGGTTGTTATCACCATAAGTTACATACCCTTTCTTCTTAGCCACAAAGTCTATGAATAAGGATATGTCTCCAGACATGTGTCTTGAGCACCCACTATCGAGAACCCATCTTCTCTCGGTGGTCTCGACACATTTCACCTGTCAAAACATAATTAGTGCAAGGAGGTACCCAATGGCATATTGGGTCCTAATAGGTTAGCGACAAAATGGTTGCGTTTGGGCAACCATTGGTAGATGCCTTTAGGAACAAGAAATCTCCTAAACCGGCATTTACCAATGGAGTGACCTTTCTTGCAACAATATAAGCAAGCAAAATCAACTTTAGAGACACTTTCACTTGCTTGATCCCTAATTACATATGCATATTTTTGGTATGGGTTAATCATACTTTTTCTAAAATCCTTTTTATCAATAGCAAATGTAACTTTAGGTTCAAGTGCCTTGTTTAATTTGGCCTTGAGGTTTCTAACCTCACCTTGCCAAATATGACAAGTACCACACCCGAAGTTGAAAGGATTTCTATTGTCCTTACAATCCGATTTATTTCCTTTCACAATGGAAGCCTTAAGGTCCTCTCATTTCTTTTCGGACTCTTTAACTTTATGCTCTAAATACGTAAAGATTTTCTTATTAGAAGCAAGTTTCTTGAAGGCTTCAACTGCTTCATTATGTAAGGCATGAAATGCGGTTTGTAATTCTGAATGCGACATATTTGAGGACTTATCATATTTAGAGTGACGTACCTGTTTTTTCTTATTTTTCTGATTGGCGGAGAGGCATAGATTCACAAACTCTTCTTCATCACTAGAACTTTCATCAGAGGAGGAAGAGTCGTTGTCACTTTCCCATGCTATGTACGCTCTCCTAGACTTTGATGATTTCTTGTGTGACTTTGATGATTCCTTGTCCTTTCCCTTTTTATTCATCAGACAGTCCGGTTTGTAGTGACCGGGCTTTCCACACTTGTAGCACGTCCCTCTAGTCTTTTTACCTTTCGAGTCATCATCCTTGGAGTGCCTCGATTGTTTCCGGAAGTTTACCAAGTTCTCCTCGGAATGTTGGATGCCGTTCTTTCTCACGTTACGGTTATACCGTTTAACAAACAACCGCATAGCTTCGCTTGTATCCTCTTCTTCTTTGTCGCTCGAGGAATAATCATTTTTCTCTTTTGCTTGAGACTTCAAGGAGGAAGTCTTGAGAGCTATCGATTTCTTTTCACTCACCTTCGTTTTGCCTTTCTTTTCCATCTTTTCGCGTTGGTCTAAGCTCAAGAGTACCTGTTCATGCTCTTGTAATTTGCCAAACAATGTTGTTAAATCTAATAAGGTAAGATCAAGTGCTTCTTTGATGGCGGTCACTTTAGGTTACCATTCCCTGTTTAGACATCTTAAGATCTTATTAGTAGCAATATCATTGGAAACATGCCTACCTAATGAATGTAAACGATTGATGAGATGAGTAAATCTCTTTTGCATGTCAGCAATGGTTTCCCCTTGCTCCATGAAAAAGAGATCGAACTCTTGAGTTAATGTATTGATTCTATCCAACTTAACATCGTTTGTCCCCTCATGGGCTATTTGTAGTAAATCCCACATGGCCTTAGCGGTAGGACAATGGGATACACGATAGTATTCATCTACACCTAATGAGGAGATTAAGATGTTTTTAGCTTTCCAATCATAATTGTATTTTTTCTCATTGTCATTGGTCCATTGTGCTTCAGGCTTTGGCACAACTACGTTATCCGCATTGGTCATAGTAATTTCTATTGGACCATTAAGGATAACATTCCATATTTTTCTGTCTATGGAGTTTATATGCACACGCATACAGTCTTTCCAATAACTATAATTTTTACCGTTGAAAATAGGAGCTCTATTGTACGCCCCTTTAGGTTCGTTTGCCATTTTCTATCTCGTTGTATTTGAAGCACCGAATAACCGGAGCTCTAGATACCACTTGTTAGACTATGGCACGGATCTAAAAGGGGGGTTGAATAGATCCCCAATTAAAATTTGATTCGGCGCTACCAATTTAAATTTGGTTTTAAAAATGTTTTAAGTGCGGAAGCGGCCGAGGAAAAATATAGTCTAAAACGAACGGTTATTGGAAAACCGGATATACGTAAGCCTATGGATTAATGACAATTCGGAAAAATAGAATCATAACACAAACTACACTTATCAATTATTTACTTCAGTTGTAAGGATTCCTAGTTCCAATGATTCAAAATCAAACCAAAACTAGATACACAAGTAAGATAATTTTGGTTCAAGCAATATGTCAAACACTTGGTGTGCAAAAACACTCCAAGTGATGTTTATGTTGAGTAAGTGATTTCAACCAGCCTAGTACAATGTATTGTTGTACTTTAGAGTTAAAAACAAAGTTTCAACCTCTTACTCAATTGATATCACAATTTTGACAATAGAGCTTACACAAAAATTACTTATTTGAGCTGTAACGTAAATGCTGAAAATAGAGAAGACAAGTAATTTGGTGAGGCAGTTCCCCCGTCGTCCTCGCTTCGGGGTACGTCTGCCCTCAATTCTAAAACTAGAATTGAGATATATTGTATAGATATCACCTGTTTGAATGAACAGTTTATACAAGGATTGAGCAGCAAATATACAACAAAAATCTCAATGTGTTGGAAGTTGCCTTCACTCCTTGCCCCTTGATTCAAGCTGAATCAAGTTCTTTGATTTGTGTTGATGGACCTCCGACTCCAGCCACCTTATTGAAGAACACGTTGTTGTTCAAACCTTTGGCTCCGGCTGATCTCAACAGCACCAAATCGAACCCGGGATCTTCCCTTCAAAATCACTGAATCCGCTACTAGACTTGTGAAGACCACCTCTTTACAATCACCTTCGCTCGATTGATCATTGATGAAGAATCTCGTCCAAAAACCCCCAAAATTCGAATCAATCTTGGAGGGCTAAACCCCAATGGTTTTATTCAAGAAAGAACCTATCACAATCTTCAACCGGAGCTTGATTCTCCAATCTAAGCCTCGAACCTTATCACATTGAGTCTCTCACAAATGCATTTCAAAAATGATTGTGTGTAATTGAAATATTGTGAGATGTTGAAGATGAAGATGATGAATCTTGGACACCTATTTCACTCTTTCTTGTTTTTGAACACATGAATCAAAAGAATATCAAATGTTAGTAGACACAAGTGTTTAAGCAAGTATATATAGTGCCAACATAATTCAGGACATAACAGTATTTCAAATATGAGAGGGAAGTATTTTAAAACAGATTTTCCGCGCGAACGGTTGACCATAACAGGTCTATGCGTCGATGCATGGCCTGTGCTGTTTTGGATTTCTGGAAGTTTCAGCAGTATGCGTCGACCATACAGTCGGCGTGCGCTGACCCGTTGAAATCCATTTCCTTTGTGCGCCGATCCTATGGTCGACCCATGCTCTTACGCGCTGACCCGCTGGAATGTTATTCCTTCATACGCTGACCCTATGGTCGACGCATGCTTTGTGCGCTGACTGATATGGACCTTTTTGATGAATACGCCGACCCTATGGTCGACCCATGTCCTGCAAGCCTGCAAAAATTCATTAGTTTGAAGTTTTTCATGCCTTTAGTCATGATTGCATTTTGTCAACACAAAGTATATTCATTTCAGAAGTTTTAAGACAAGCGAAAAAAGGATATGGTGGATGATACATTGCATCTGGTTTAGTGGATCTAGAATTCATACTTTCCAGTCTATCCGGGGAATTTGTCATCATCGAAACCTGCATTATCCAATGTCTTGCACACTTGTGTGATATGTGGCGATTTGCCTCCACAATAGTCACTAACAGGCTTATTTACCATGTGTGTAAATAGATAACGGGTTTAATGTGATTGCATTAGAATGAAAGATAGCTAAAAGGAGGATGAGTAAGTTGGGCTTAAGTATAGTAACATGATTTGGATTGGTTTGTATAAGAGAGAGCTTTATGACCAGACAATTGCGGATTTGTGTTCTTACGATATCCTTAGTGTGCAAAATTAGTACCTATCGATGCAATCTTGACTGAAGAAGAGTTTACAGCCTAGAATGAGTATCTAAATAAATGCTATTATTTTTCACGAGTCTTGAATATATTTTGCTCGGAGTGCAAAAGTTTAAGTGTGGGGGAATTTGATCAGTACATCTTCATACACATTCTTCAATTGTTATACTTAGGTATTCCTGCAGTTTATTTGAGTATTTTTACTATTTTAATATGTTTTCATATTTGAGTTTGTTTTTACCTTTATTCTATTTTCGCAGCTTACTTTCAACTTTAGCGGTTATTTGATATCTATTCACTGCTTGGATCATAACTAGAGCTACGAGAATCAAATTTGCACGTTCTAATAGGTGTTGGAAAGCTAAGACAGAGAGGTACAATTTTCGTGTTTGAGGTAGAAGATGATTCGGAGTTTATAATGCTCAAATAATTTGTTGAAGCCAGGACCCGAAATCTGTCATTAGAAATATTTAGTTTTGGGCCGGGTCTTTTATGTTTTTCGACTCAGTTGGATTAGAACCAGATTTTGTGATGCTTCCCTATACCTAGTAGCAGCTGTGCTACTGTTCAGAACCTTCTTTTCACAAATTTTACTTTAGGTTTTTGTATGATTTTTATGGAGAACTAATCTCCGAAGGCAAATTTTGCTTTTGGGTTCCATTGCTTTGAGGTTATTCTACTACCAATTTAATTCAATTTCTATTCAATTCTTTTCTATAAAGACATTTGCTTAATTTGATTGCAATCGTTTGCTTAATTCGATTGTGTTCATATGATAGAATTGATTAAATTCGATTGTATGGATGTTCCTGAATTTAATTGCATGTTATCGTTTGCTTAATTAGTTAACTCGTCATATTTTTTACCTTTTACTTAATTCGGTAAACAGGAACATAATTCGTATGATTTTGATAAGCGCTTGTCTGATTAATATCATAATCGAATAAGATTGAAGTCACTTATGGATTGGTGTTATAATAACCGATGATAATTCGAAATATGAATCAGATTGAAGTCACTTCCCTTTACTACGTTTTCAAAAATACTCATTTTTGATTCGTGCGCAATAGTGGATCAATAGAATTGAACAAAAAATGATTAATGAAAAAAGAAAACAAAGGGAACTAGAGTTGAGAGATCTTTACAGAAGCCTTGATTGCAGTCCATCTCCACCATAATGCCATGAGAAATGAAAGAGGTCACGTTAAAGACCAGATGACTCATTCACATAAGAGATTACATGCGAAGTGGCTGAAAAATATTGTAAGGATATACTTTTTTCAAAATTATTTATTTTAGTTAAATAAGTTTTAGTTAGTTTAGTGTGTTGTAGGATGTATTGGTTGAACAATCCAAAGTTGATAGTTTCGTTCCACAATCCCCTCGTGACATCTTGGTAGAAGCTATCAAAATAGATGAGCATGTTGGGTGTAACTTTGGTCTTATAAGAGGCTTCATCTTGAAGCTACATTTTTTTTTACCATCGCAAGTAATTAACGAAGTAAACAGTATAAAAGAAAATGAAAGGATAGTTGCTGAAAAGATAACGGAGGTATTAGAATAGGAGGGAGAGAATTGGAATTAGGAATAGCGAGATAGGATGTTGTAAGAGGAGTGAGAGAGGATGTTGCAGGAGGTGCAGAAGAAGCGAAAGAGGTTGGCTAAGGTTGATTGGGAGAAGTGTACCTGGGATGTGATTGAGGTATAAGTATAATTTAAAATATATATGTTCTATGTTGTTTTTATTTTTTGGGTATTTTTATTTTTGTATTGTATTCGTTTGTTTTTATGATGTAAAAATTGAAATCTAGAGGTGTACTCAACCACCCTAATTCAGATCACTATGCTTGAGAAAGTAGATGAGAAAGTTGTTATGGGTGTCGCAAGCACGAAAGACAGTTGTTCTGCCTCGATTCACGATATTGAGACTACACCACCTTAACTAGATAATACTCAAAGACTATCTAGTATGATAGACAAAATTCCATACATCTGTGAGTTTAAATTAAAGCATGAACTAGCATAAGAATAAATACTTCGTAAGAGTTGTCTTGTGGAATTTTGGAAGGGAGATGATTGGCTAGACATACAAATAATACAATTGTGGTGCTCATAAGTATAACTCTTACGATGATTTCAATTTATATTTATTGTTCTTATACTTTAACATAAAGTTTTGATATTTTCATTAACTTTTAATAAGGGTCCTGCATGAAATTTGTGTTGAAAGGAAATTGAAAAAGTATTGTTTCATAGATCCATTGAACATTCAATTTGAAGGTAATTCAACAAGCACTATCATGATGCACATACAAAATAAGTTGGTTAAGGAGAATAAAGAATGTAGTATGACACAACTTATCCATAAGTAAGTATATGCTTCAATTTGTGTTTTCATTTATAAATAAATTTTATACATATTATTAATTATTTTGAGTGCTTATGTAGGGAACATTGACAACTAATCATTTTATCTCCGAAGCAATAAATTATGGTTATGTTATACACATTACACTGTCATCTTGACGAAGATATGCAAAAAGTTTTGACCGGCTAAGTGGTATTATTTGCAGTACACAAATTTGACCTTTAGTTTTGAATAGTTTTTATTAATTTAAATAGTTTTTATTCATGTTTAATTTTTACCCACATGTGGAGCTATGGAAGGATTCAATTTTGAGAAATGTAATATACTTGGTAAAAAGGTCAAAGTTCAAAGAACCCTATATAAGTATTACTTGTGCTTTTTGACATTCTTTTATTTTTGCTAATGTATTATATATGTGTTTTGTGTGTATTAATTAGTAACTATATGAGAATCATTTGTAGTCGCATAAACAACCCACTGCAAATGAATGTGGATACCTGTGATGAGACATATGTTTAGTATTGTCTCTAGAGGCAATTCAATTCATGGACTAGGGTATTAACAATCCATATACATATAACTTATGCATATTTGTTAAGTTAATGTTGTTGTTGTTGTTGTTGTTGTTGTTGTTGTTGTTGTTGTTGTTGTTGTTGTTGTTGTTGTCGTCTTATCATAATTTATATTTTGTTCAAATTATAGGGATTTAGCGATGAAACACCATCTTCACGAGAAGATATATATGACGCCTGATCACGTTGAACCGATGACTTCCTATCTTATCATGAATCTCATAAACACTAATTTTCGTGATTTACATCTATACACTAGCATTGTATAGAGGTTTGTCACTATAGGTGCAAATATGTATATGTTCTTTTGGTATTGGTTTTGTGTATCCCAAATGTCATTATAAGTATTGTAAGCATTGTACATTTGGTTTTGTAAATAATGTAAATTCGGTATTTTGTGTTATGTTCTGCATAAAATACAAATGATCTGATTGTGTCACATTAAAATGTATATTTTGTGTACAAAAATGATCCAGGTCAATCAAAATGGGATTTAAAATAGAATAAAAAATAAAAAATTGGTTGCATCCCTTGGTTATAAACAATACACGACGTAAATAGGGTCATCTTTCCCTCTGTTATAAACAAAACCCGATAGATATATGGGGCGTGCTACATTGTTTCGAAAAAAAGAAGATATTTTTAAGGATTTAACCAATAACCTTTTCACCTATTCCCTCAGCTATTTAGAACCGAGGGATAAGATGACAGACTTTCATGACGACCTTCCTAACATCGCCTATGTAGCCGAGGTAAACTTCAATTCACGCCCAAAATAAAACTGGTATATTTGTAGTAGTGACTCCACAAATTACTCTAAAATCCATTACAAATAATTATCGTATCTTCGACAAACTACATCAAATTAAACTGAATCATGTCATTAACTCAAAAGCCCTTCAACTCTTTCAAGGTGGAGGCATTATGAACCAAGCCCCCAAACCTTTTGCTTCTATAAGGATAAGGAAACGCTGATAAGCACTTGGAAACTAACCATGTCTATCACTTTCTTAATTCTTGAAGCTAAATATTTTGATAAAATTCTATAGAAACTACCTATCAAATAAATAGGACTATATTAAGTTATGCACATATAGTTCTTGATAAAGTGAGAATTGTGTTTTTTTCTTACTTAAAAAAATTGTACATTGATTATATTTAAACAAATATCAAATCATTATAATAATAGTTGGTACTCTAGCACCAAAATATCTTGGACTTTTTCTTGACATTATGATTCTTATCATACCTAATACATTGCTATGCTATGCTGTTCCAAATTGGCAAATTGCATTTGAATTATTATGTGAAAAATAGCTTCGTTTCTGCACTTAAATATTCTATATTAAATACTACTCTATTGGACTACAACACAAACCATAAACATACCGTTTAAACAAGTTCTCTCTTAGAAATTCTGTTTTAAAAGATTGCAAATTTATTTACTGATTTCTTCTAGGTAAAATATATATTTTTTTTTGCCGTAGATGACAGCACACAAACACTGTGATATTCCATGCCAAAGCTAAAGATCACGTGAATAGGGTTTGCCAAAACCGTATATCGAAGGCAAGGGTAAAAAGGAGAAACAAACAACCTCAATTATTTCAAACTCCAAGAATAACTCTTGGTTCGAATGTAAAGGCACAATTAAGCTAGCAGGTTCCGAAATATTAGCACTAAATTAAGCTTGTAATTAGCTTGTCATTAATTGTGTTGGTTATTGATTAGTGCTTAATGAGTTGTGGCTGTCTGTCTGTTAGAAATGCACATAATTATTATTAAACTAGAGATTGATTCTTGGTATAGTGGAGTAGTTGATGATTGGTGCATGTTGTCCATGTTTGATTCCCCAAAAAACATGGCATTTTATCGCAAATACTTGTTTCGGAATTTAGCTGACTGAGTTTAGACAATGCTGCCATATATGCACTAAAACAACATTTGTGCTCTTGTAGACAGTGGTTGCTTGATTTCCTTTCAAAAGTATTATCGCTGTTACAAAATAAAATGTGATATTTGTAGAAATTATTTGCCATATATTACATTTTATTAATCTCTAAAAAAATTTTGAAGTATGATATTTATTTTAGAACTGATGAAGTATGAATCTTATGGTTCTACACACTCACTTTTAAAATTTATATGGTCTTTATTAGTTTTGGTTTTAATTCTTCAGTTTTTTTTATAAGAATGAAGATTCAGTCATTCTTTTGTAAGACTACTTTTACATTTTTCAATGTATTATAAAAAGAAATTGAATATGCCAACGAGGTTGAATCTAGAAAAAAATGGTTGGAAATTTGAATTAATTAATTTTAGGTAAATATTTTTGTACCCTGAATTTAAGTTTGATATTGGTATTTTTACTGTAAATTATTTAATAATTTTATTTTAAAATAAAATAAAATAAAAAGTATTGTGATATTAAATTATATTATTTGATTATTTGAAATTAGTGATATCTAATTAAATTTAAGTGTACCAAAGTGTTGATCTTGATTTTAGTTAAAAATGAGTTGAAGATATCATAATTTATATTTAAATATATTTATAAAAAAATGCAATAAATTTTGAATCAAAAGTTTTATTTTTTAACTTTAATTGAAAAACAATTCTAAAAAAAAATTTAATTTTACTTAAAAATAACTAAACTTATCAAAATCCATTTGATTTCTTTAAAAACAATTTTAACTCCTAAAGAAACATACCAAGACATGCAATATATATAGTGATTCAAGAATCGGAAAATGGGAAAGTTTGGACAAGAAGTAAAATTATAATATTTTTTGGGTTAGGGTTTTGTCTTATATCAGAAAAACATAGAAGAAAAGTAGTAGTGATTTTTATAGCTAGTTGCCACATTTTCTAAGTCACAACCAGTAAAATTATGCATTGGAAGAATCACAGAAGAAAACGGCCTAGCTAAGACAAAACACCTATTCCTACTACCCCACTTGCAACGATTCCATATACTATCAAAAATCAAATTCGTTCGATTGATTTCACTTTCATAGAAACGAAAAATATTTCAATGAATTGTTACAACCAGCAGCAACATTTCGAACTGTTAGTAAATGTTCATAAACCATGTGTTTTTTTATTACATATGTCACGATCAGGATAGTTACCTAGCTAGGAGTTTGTTTGACACGTGTTAGAGTTTCGTGCACTTCAGCTTTCACTTAGTGAAGATGAATGTTGCAGGTGGAGAAGTGAGTTTCACTCTGTGAAGCAGAGATGCAGTAAAAGAAAAGGATAAAGTGAAAAAAGAAAATCTTATCATTGTTGGATTCCATATGTACAGTATAATGTTTATATAAGCATGGTGACTAAGCACCTAAAAGATGAGTTGGTAGTTAGACATTTATCCAATTCAGTTACAACACTCTAACTATCAAAAATGATCTGACACTCTTTTTATCTCTAACACCCCCATCAAACTGAAGAGTGGGAGGGACTGCATACCACCTTAAGTTTGTTGCGAATGTCTTGAAACGCAGTTGTACCAAGAGGTCTAGTAAGATTATTAGCAAGTTGAAATCCTTCGGTAACATATTGAACTTTCAGTTTCCAGCCACCACTCTTTCATGGACAAAATGAATGTCCAGTTTAATATGCTTAGGGCGAGTATGGAGAACTGGATTTTGTGATAGAAGAACCGCACTTAAGTTGTCACAAAGCAGAGTTGGTGGGTAAATCGGAATGCTGAGTTCAGATAGGTGAGATTCCAGCCAAAGTAACTCAGAGGTGGTGCGTGCTAAGGCGTGATATTATGCTTCAGTACTGGACCGTGCTACTAACGACTGCTTCTTAGAGCTCCAAGACACCAAGTTTGGTTTAAAAAATATGCAGGAACCAGATGTAGATTGTCGATCATCTGGATCACCCGTCCAATCAGAATCACTATAGGCACGAAGAGAGAATTTTGAAGAAGGAACAGAAGGAGCTAGTATTAAACCGTAATGAATAGTACCACTTAAGTATCTTAGGAATCTTCGAACAACAACCCAATGAGTGTCTAATGGGCAAGACATGAACTGACAAGCTTTGTTGACACTAAAAGCTATGTCAGGCCTGGTCAAGGTAACATATTGAATTGCTCCTACCATCACTACTAGAAAAAAGACTTTTGGAAAAATATTTTTATATCGGGTATTCACTCGAAGCGATGTAAAATGTGAAATTATAAAAACGATGGCAATATCGTAAATAATAAAAAAATTTATTAGATCTTTTACATCGGGCCAATTAATCAACCGATGTAAAAATTTGAAAAAAATTATTAAAAGGGTTTTTAAATCGGTTATAACTCCAATCGATTTAAAAAACAATGTTAAAAAAATTGGAAAAAAAATGTTTAAAGGGTTTTTAAATCGGGTATAACTCCAACCGATTTAAAAAACAATATAAAAAAATTGAAAAAAAATTATTTAAAGGGTTTTTACATCGGTTATATTACCAACTGATTTAAAAAACAAGGTTTTTAAATCGGGTAAAACTCCAACCGATTTAAAAAACAATATTAAAAAAAATTGAAGGATTTTTAAATCGGGTATAACTCCAACCAACAATATAAAAAAATTGAAAAAAATTATTTAAAGGGTTTTTACATCGTTATATTTCCAACTGATTTAAAAAACAAGGTTTTTAAATCGGGTAAAACTCCAACCGATTTAAAAAACAATATTAAAAAAAATTTAAAAGGGTTTTTACATCGGTTATATTACCAACCGATTTAAAAAAAATAATAAAAAATTTTGAAAAAAAAATATTTAAAGGGTTTTTACATCGATTTTACTCTCCAACCGATTTAAAAAGTTATTTAAACCATGGATTTTAAATCGGTTTTGTTTCCACCGATGTAAAATGTTATTTAAACCATGGATTTTAAATCGGTTGCAATTTTCACCGATTTAAAAAACACTGTAAAAACTCATATAATGTTTTTGACGAAAACATGCACATTTCAAACCCATTTCTCTCTTCCACGACGAATCTTCATTTCTCCCTTCCGCCCCACCCACGACCGTTCCTCCCTCCACCGTGCTCGTGCCGTCCTGCCTCCTCCCTCACCGCCGTGCTCGCGCCGTCCTGCCTCTTCCCTCACCGCCGTGCTCGTGCCGTCCGCCTCCTCCCTCCCACGGCCGTTTCTCATTCTTCCTTTTTTCACTTGCTTGTTTTGGAAATAGAGAGAATTATCAACATAAGGTACATACTTTAGTCCCCCTGCTGTGCATTTTGACTTTGCATTTTGACTTGCAATTTCTAAATTTCTTTTGGTTTTAATGGAGATTGCTCTGTTAGTTCAAGTTTAGATTTTTTCTTTCTTTCTTTCTTTTGTATGTGGTGTGCGTATGTGGATTTGGGTATAATCATCATCATCATCTTCAAAGATAGTACACCTATGACTTTATTTATTTTTTGTGTATGTTTTTTTTGGAATCATGTGTCATGTGTATGTTTCTGGATTAATCAATGGTGTTTTATGACTGAACTCTTGATTTTCTTTGGTGGTTCTGGCTGAAATTGTTTGATTAATTTGTAAGATGATGCTATTGCTTGTTCTCCAAATTAGTATACTGTTATTGCTATTGCCTACTATTCTTATAAGTTGGATTGTATTAAATTTTTTTGATTAATTTGTAAGATGGAATATTGTGTGTTTGTAAAAGATCATTTATCACCTCATCCAAATACTCTTGAGTTACACTATTTTGTAAATAGTTCTTAAATAAAATTATGGAATTTACATGAATTTTATTTAATAAGAGAATGAATATAATATTATAGTACATCTTTTGATCTCTAATTTCTTTTATTGAAAAATACTAATATCAAGGAGCTTATTGGGTTATTTTATTCTATCATATATTTTGTATCAAGGAGCTTATTGAAAAATACTTAATTTGATGTCTAATTGTTTATATTTTATGCTTAATTTGATTTCTAATTGTTTTTATTTTATGTTAACAGATACATGGCTGATTCAACTGACAACCCTTCTTCATCTAGTGACTCTAAAAAAATAAGAGTTAGAGGTCCCACTTTGATGACACAAATTAACAAAGTTCATCAAACGGGTGAAAAGATAAAGGTCGAGTTTCATCCAATAACCAAGGGATGTATGGGTAAAAATGCTTCAAATTTTAGAAGTTACATAGCGTCTCTTGCTCGACAGAGATGTAGTATTTTGAAAAATGAGTGGAAAGACATAGATGAAGGCATAAAAGATGCTATTTGGACTGATGTTCAGGTATTTTTAACTGCTACACTTTATTATATTTCATAATCATATACTAACAACATATGCCGTATACTATATGTGTAGGTTCATTTCACTATTCTAGAACCTCATGATCCAAATAAGGATCTGTTGAAGAAAGAATGGATTAAATATGCAGGAGAGTGTCGCTACCGCAAAAATAAGGTGCCGGCAAAACAGAAGAGTCGCCACCTTTCATTATTTATCCCACAGAACGGAAAAGGAAACGATCGCAAAAACCTGACGAAAAGGTATAAGACAAGGTCATCGCAACCATTGTCTGGGTTCGAGAGTCGATTACGCAAGGGGAAGGTATTAGCACCCCTCACGTCCATCGTACTCGATGGGATCCACGCTTGTTGGTTTGTCTAAGGGTGAAAAATAATCTAGCTACGACTGCTAAAGCTAAACGGAAAGAACTAACTCGATAGAACATCGCGCTCTATGCCTACGTATTCCCTCGTGCAATGGGAAAGTCAGAGTCAACGTAGTTCGGGAAACTACGGGGGGGGGGGGGGGGGGGGGGGGGGGGTTGCTCGCCGAGATATCGCATCTCGTGCCTACGTACTTTCACACGGCGTGAAAGATCAGAGCAAACGTAGTTCGAGATAACTACAGATAACCAGGGTATTCTCGATCACACAGGGGTGAGAGCAAGGATTGACGATACTAGCGTACGCATTCTAGCAGTTAGGTGTATGATGCTCGCTCGTCGGAGAGTTAGGCATTACCTGTTTACGGTAGAACGAGCGTAGTATGTCATTAGTTTAAAGGTATGAGAACCTACGGGACTTAGAACTACGGTCTGGTCTCGATTGCGCTAGGGCAAGAGAAAGGGAACATCAGTCGTTAGCGGGAAATTCTCGATCGCACGATAGCGAGAGAACAGAGAAGTTAGTTGTTAGTGTGCTTGCTAGGATATTGCATCCTATGCCTACATATTCTCATATGGTACGAGAAATCAGAGCAGCTGTAGTTCGGCTAACTACAGCAAAAGGGGAAAAGGGAGCTCGCTAGGATCATCGCAATCCTATGCCTACGTACTCTCGTCTGGTACGAGAGATCAGAGCAAACGTAGTTCAGCGCTATGGGGAAAACGAGTCTCGATTGCACGGGGGCAAGAGAAGGGGTCTCGATCGCCTGAACGCGAGAGAAAAGGGTCTCGATCGCGCGGGGGCGAGAACAAAGAGGAAGCAGGCCTAACACGCCTAAACGGGAAGGAACTCGGGACACACACGCAAGAACCTGAGGCGTAGGAGCGAGTGCGTCGTATATCACCCAAAGGGTGCTAGACTAAACACTCTAGACGATTGAGGGGAGACCGCTCAATTGTCATTTCCTACGTATCTAACGCTACAGCTCACAACACTCGACAGTTGCACGAAGACTTGAAAAAGATGTTATCGAACGAAGCGGCTCCGTTGGCTCTTGACATGTGCGCAAGCTCCATTCCAATCTTCTCCTCTCTGGATCCTTGATGATGACACTCGAATCAGAACCAATGTATCGCTTGGACCGTCATGATTTGACTTATACGAGAAATCAAACTCTAAGAGGTAACGTATTGATATCTGTGTCAAAGACAAGATAGAGAAATGATATTGAAAATCATTCTCCAATGGAATCATGTCACACGGCAAGCCCAGAATAAAATCCAAAATAAAATCAGATAGCAGAAGAAAAATGAGGAGAGAAATCCAATAACGAATGGAAATAAAATTCTACTCCTAAAATTGAAAGTAAATCCTAATAGAAATATTAAAAGGAAATTCTAAGTAAATTGCATATGGAAGATAAAATGGAAATTCTATATAAACCCTATAATATTCTATAATTTCCTAGAAAGAAAATAGAAATGAAAATTCTATACTATGCAATAATTTTCTATAAAGAAAAAAAGAATGAAAAATCTCTAATAAAAGGAAATGCTAATAGAATATAAAATCTAGAGTATAAAATCTATACTAAAATATTAAAAGAAATAATAGAAAACACTATGCTAAAAATATGCTAAGAAATAATATCTAAACTATAATTCCTAAGAAGACAAAAATAGAAAATAAACTAAAATCTATTACAAGCAAGCATCCAATACAAGCAAAAATTAGAAAATAAAGGGAAGGGGGTACAACAACTAAACAAGGGGAAAAAGCCTGAAAAAACAGAACTGGGCCCAGCCTACAATACAATCAGCCAGAACAAATAACAAAACAAAAAAAAACAAGGGGGAAACTGGGGGGGGGGGTGCGCTTAGGAACAGCGGAGGTGCGTGAGTAATTCGTCCGGCCCAGCCCAATTATCAACAAAAACTCCAACAGGGGGTGCGTTTGAGGAAACGGAGTGTGTAGTCCAAAAAATGATTGGGCCCAGCTCACCCAAAAGCCTCCCTCAGCCAAAAAAGAAAAAAAAAACAAGGGACGGGGTGAATAAGCAGAACGGGGGTATGAGGTCTGAAACTGAAGCAATTGGGCCCAAGGCCCAATCACCCAGTCCAAACGGCTCCCCAAAGTCTCCATCCTTCTCGCTCTCTGAAACCCTAGTCTCTTTCCTTTTCCTTTCCCCAACCGCCGCCGTTTTACCAGTCTCCTCTCAAACCTCCTCCATCAACTCCGTTCCCTTTCCATCAAACCACATTTTCTCTCACAATTCCTTCTTCGCCTTCCTTCAAACATCATCATCAAAACTCATGTGAATCTTGACGAAGGGAATAAAGCTGAGGTTGATGAAGTGTGAGTTTCTTCACGAAGTTCTTGGAGAACTCTGGCAAATATGAAGAACATATAGCGTTTCTGGGAACATATCGAAGTTGTGATGAACGCGTTTGAAGGAGCTTTGAAGTTTGATGGAGGTGTGCGAAAAAATGGTGGATCAGATGTTTTTGGTGAATCAAGAGCGTTGATAGGTTTGATGTTGATCGTTGGATGTTTTTGGTCCGGCGAAATCTAGTGAGGATGTTAATGAGTCGTGGTTTAATGGCAGAAAGAAGAAGGATGAATTTCTGGGGAAAAACAATGAAGGTGCTCGATGAAAGTGATGAAGTTCTTGAGGATCTGGGAAGACATCTTGACGATCTGAGGAATTAGGTGAGAACTGATGATGTTCTTGAATGGTGATGAACGGAGATCTGGAAAATCTTGTTGAAGATTTGAACGAATCTGGAAAATTCGCCATGAACGTGGTGAGTTTCTTGTAGGTTGCTGGGGAATGATGAAGAAATGATGAACTTGGTTGAAGATTCTGGCGAGAACATAGGATGAAGCTTGATGGATCTTAATCGTTTCTGGGAGAGTTGGATGAAGTTTCCGGTGGCTGTTGCTGTTTTCCGGCGACATTTATGGAGTTTTCCGGTGACGGTTATGACTTCCGGTGATGGTTACTGGTGGGATTTGGGTGAGTTGATTTCGCCGGCGAGGAGCTCCGGCGGTTTGCATGGCCGGCGGTGAGGGGAGAGTGAGTGGGACGCGTGGCAAAATGCATGGGAGAGAGAGAGGGTGAGGTGGCACGTGGTCTGTGATGTGTCATCTCGTGGTGAAAATGAGGTGGCATGGAGAGAGAAGGATAGGTGGGACCTTTATACGATGACAAGTGGCACAGACTTTGGGCCTCCAGGACTGGACATCTGGCCCACGAGATCAGACTCGATTAAATGATGATATTAAAACTCAATAAAATGAATTAAATGATGGATTAAGACTAGTTAACACCTAAACGAAAAATAATGCTAATGTTAACTGCTAATTAACTGAACATTAATTGTTAAAAGCCTGATTAACATCTAATTAATTCTATTAAATTCTAAAAGAAATTAAATCTAAAAATTTCTAAACAAAGAGAATTAATCCTATTAATTTCTAAAAGAAAATTAAATCTAAAAAAAGAATTTAACCTATTAATTTCTAACAAATTCAATTGATATCTAAAAATGAATTAAATCTATTAATTGCTAAAAGAATTAATATCTAGAAAAAGAAAATTAAAATCTATTTAAAATCTATTTTCTAATGTTAAAAAAATAAGGAAAAATTCTAGAAAATGCAATAAAGCCAATTAAATCAATTAAAAAAGATGCGAGACTATAGTGAAATAAACGGTAAAAACCGGACACCGAAATGTCCTAAAAAATAACAGCGAACGCTGAAAACACCGGGAAGAGCACATATTCCACCACAAAACCTGCTTATTCAAACTGGTTTGAAATGCCTGAAACGCCAGGGAAAGGCTGTGATCCCGATAAAGTCAATCTGATTGAAAAAAATGCAATGAAAGCGATATGCGGATGCAAAATGAAATGAGTTGAAACATAAGCCAAATAACGAGAAATGGTTGGTCAAATTTTGGGGTGCAACAACTGCCTCTATTCAAACGGCTTGGACCTGAAGGGTTGCGAAGCGAACGACTCTCAAACAATCAAGGTAAAAGACGGTTGAATACCAACAAACCCGGAAATTTGCCAACCGCACAAGCAAACGATATTCTGATGGGTAGACAAATCTTCGGAAACGAAAATGATAGTTGCACGACAACTAGCTGGAGAATTACTGATCTGATGTATTTGACATCACTGCGTCCTCAAATCATCGAGGGACCACTGGTCACACGGTAACTGGGGAAGGATATCTGATATTGATAGTTGCACAACAACTCACTGGTGGATGATTAACTACAAATCTCTGTCAGGATGATCATCTACGTCCTCGAGTCATCAAGGGATCACCGGTTACACGGTAACAGGTGATTTGCCAACCTGCAGAAATAAACTGCAAAACTGGTTGAGAACAAGATCTCTGAAAACTGAATACAGTTGCACGACAATAAATTGACTGCTCATTAGATACAGAACACTTGACCTCATCATCGGTCATCTGTGTAACGCCACAGACATCGAACCCGCAGGCCGGATCAACATGCACTTAATCCTCTCACCTCGGCAGAAAGAGAAACAACACTCACGTCGTCTAAAAGTAGATGGGAAGTCACTGCTGAAAACAGGATCAACACGCACTTGATCCTTTCCTTTCGTCAGAAGGAAACAATACTCACGTCGTCTAAAAGTAGACGGGAAGACACCATACGTTCACATCGTCTAAGGATAGACAGAAAACAAGCCACCATGCTCATATCATCTGAGGGTAGACATCCAATACTCACGTCATCTAAAAGTAGACGGAAAGAAGGCCACCACGCTCACATCATCTGAGGGTAAACAGGAATAAATCTGATACTCACATCGTCTAAAGAAAGACGGGAAGAAGAACTTGTCCGAAGAACCACATCGTCAATAGGAATTGACGGAAAGAAAGATCAAATCAATGATCACGTCAACGAACTTCGCCACTATTCAACAAACTTCTGAATCCTTTCGTCCATAAGAGTTGATGGAAAGGAAACCTATTCAAAGGGCCACATCATTAATAGGAATTGACAATATGAGAATCATCCTCAAATAGCCATATCGTCAATAGGAATCGACAACCAGGAAATCAAACATTCTTCAGAGAGCCACGACATCAATAGGAATTGACGGCACGAAAACCTTCTAAGAACAACATCTCGTCCAACAATCCGAAAGAAAACCATATTCGAATTTCGTCTTGAAATCTCGCATCGTCCAAGGATAGACGAAGAGAAAACCATATCCAAAATCTAAATTATTGAATGCTGAACAAACACGGAAAATCGTATTCATAACTCGCGTCGTCTAAGGATAGACGGTAAGAAGACTTGCTGGGGAAACACATCGTTAATAGAGATTAACTGTAAAAGAATCGGTCGACATCAGAGGGCTGATGGACAAAGGAAGTCTGCTCGGGGATGTCATCATCAGAGGACTGCTGAACAAAACATAACCGTTGTATAATCTGAAACCTGAGAGAAAGTAAGCTGATGAGCTGCCTGAATACAACTGCTGGATAAATGCCCCTGTATCGACCGCAGGGTGATTCGCGTTGCCACGGGAGGCTAATAACAAACTGGCTTATGCTTCGTATGCATATGCGTATGTTTGAATTTTTCTATGGCGTAATGCTCCACAGGGTGGAAATGCTACGCATTTGAGGATGAAATGCAAATATGATGCAAATATGATGATATATGCAAAGATACAAATGCAGGTTCGGGCTTCTGGAGAAAAGCTGTACACAGAAGGAACATTCCAGCAAAATAAATGCTGGAAAGGTGAATCCAACTCCGCTGGGGATAACCGGGTATCACATAATTACTCCAGCAAAATAAATGCTGGAGAGGTGAGACCGACTTCGCTGGGGATTTGGGAGAACTATCAAGTAACTCTGCTTTGGGGATTCAGGAATCATCCTAGACGAATAAACTTTGCTGAGGAACTCAAGAATCATCCTGAACACACAACTTCACCGGGGACCTCAAGAATCATCTTGAACAAACAACTCTGGCGAATTCACTGGGGATTTTTAAGAATCATCTTAAGCAAACAACTTCGCTGAGGACTTCAAGAACCATCTTGGGCAAACAACTCTGTCGGAGACTTCAGTCTAAATCGTCGAGAGCTAAGCACTTGCGGATAGTCTTCTACGAGAAAACTTCCTGTTGACCCACTACTGGGAATGAGTATACACCTCTACGCATGACTCAGCTGGGGATATTATAATCCTTCCTAGGATACATCGGGTTGGGGAGAATCCATCTCCACTTGGGGAGACACATCAATGCTCACAGCCCCCTGTTCAGACTCTTTGGGGAAACACAACTGAAAATGCTAGGGAAGAAGGAATCATCCTGCTTGGAAAAACATGCCATGAAACGAGCTCACGATGGCTTGCCCCAAAATCTTAACAACTTCTGACAATCTCTGCCAATACGGAGAGGAACGATTCCTTCATTTTCAGCTTTTTCCCCAGCCTGTGGGATCTCTGTGGGGATGTTCCTTGAAAGGGAATCTGCAATCTCTGCACCCTGATCTGCCTCAGCATCTTAAACCTCGAAGAGGTGCTTCATATTAATTTCCCCACGGGCAAGAAATAACTTATGCGCTCTTAGGGTGGCCTGCCCCTGTCTTGAAACGACTTTGCCCCTGATTGGCTAATCTGTGGGGAAATACCCTGGTTGTCCTCGAGAGATTCACGGAATCTCGACCTGACTGCCTCAGATCAACTGAATTATGGATGGCTGACTCCCATGCCATAATCTTTTGATGTAGCTTGCCCCGGTTCACCGGAATATTCAGGCATTCTGCATTCTGTCCTGATCAAATCTTTCCATCGTGGAAACTTTCCTACTGTCAAGCGCTTACTCGTTGGTAAAACAAGTTGTTATGCATAAAAGAGATATCAAATGCAATGCATATGGCAGTTTTCAAAATCCATTCCTGTTCACTGGAAAAAAATTTGTGACATAAAGTGTATGAAATCATTCATCAACATGTCAATATCAATACAACACTGTAAGAGGAATCCTTTCAAGGAGTCAGTTCCGATGCGATCTTCACCGAAGTATGCTTTCGAAACCTATTTCAATTAGGACTTTTCCAGGTTGTAACGTGGTCAGGTTTACAGTTTAGGAAGGAAAGGACACAGGCTCAAAATTCATTTTGACCCACCCATTCTCCATGATGTTCTGCAATCCTATGTTCTGCTAATTCGACCTTAGCATTCACCTTTCAAGGGTTGTATGATAGGAATGAAGGTTCATGAAACCACAGGTTTTCAGAGTGACAGTCATTCGCTTTTCATCTTTGTTTGGGCACCGGTAGCCACACGATTTTGTTCTTTTCGAGGATTTTTCTTTCGTAATCCTTTTCTTCTTTTCGTTTTTTCGATCCCTGATTTTTTCCTGGACTAACTCTTCTGAGTTTCTTCGATTTTGAAGTCCAGCGGGATGCCCTAATTTTTGCCTATGTCGCTTGCTTTCAAGATTCGACTTAGCGGGCTTTTTCTTTTCGATTTTTTTTCTTTCTCTTTTTTTTTTTGAACAAATCGCATGGCACCAGCTCGTCTGACTTGTTAAAGAGATTGTGACTGTCTCACTCCTGATCCGCCAGGTTTAACCATCATGGTTTTTTAGGTACGACCTATAGCGGTGTGATTAATCCTCAAAAGGACACTACTCGTTGTAATTTGAACTCTTGGTCAAATTAACTGACACCTACCCTGCCCCGGGTTAAGATTGAGGGTTTTCTATCTTCAGAAAGAAACTCCTACAACTAGGCTCAAAGGGGTTGACAAGGGATTATCTTCCTTATATCTCCGGTGTTTGGGATTTGAAACAATGCCTGTACATCATCAGCAGGTTTTATTTTCAAAAGCATAGCATCGGAAGCTTACGCATCATTGGATCTCATCATCCTCCCCGGATTCCGCTTACACAAGCATTTGACATCAGTTAAAACATTGAGTGAACACGAATGGATTAAATCAAAACATGCATATTCATTTCATTATCAATATCAATTGAAAACAATACAAGTTTTACGAATGCAATTTGCGCTTTAACAAAAAAGAAACTACAAAATGCAAAGAAATGACATGGTAAAACACATGTTGCCGACTTCTGGGAACCGGGCTTTCACACTTATTTGCTGCTGAGCCAGCCATCGTCAGAATTGATCGTCGAAGTCATCCTGATACTCTTCTGAACATCTGCTCTCAGTGAACTCTCCCATAACATGAACTGATACACCCATTCAGCTGGTTGAAGGAAAGTCGTTAATCTGAATACCCTGAGGCGTGACTGAGATCCTGTTAGAATCCAACAGAGTTTGAACTTGGCTTCTAAGCACCTTGCAGTCTTCAGTTGAATGCCCCTGTGCCCCAGCATGGTACTCACAGCGGGCGTTAACGTCGAAGCCTGGCAGATACGGCGGAATTTCTGGATTAATCTTCTTCGGAACAACCAATCCACTTCTGATCAACTCCAGCAATAACTGACTGTACGATACCGTTAGCTGAGCAAAATGCCTCTTTGGCTTCCTCGGCCTACGTCTGGCATGTTGACACGGTTGACGGTGGTATGAATGCTGACTCTGGAGGGGAACAAATATCGGATATATAGACCCAACAGATTGCTGACTCTTAACACTCAAAGTGTCTGAACACTGAATCTGAGGTACGGGAGATTCCGGGATAACATCACTTTTTCTCTCCCATTCTTCTTGAGAATTGGCAACTAATTTACTTTAAGAAGCTGAAGTATAAGGAATGTCTCGAATTTTTCCGCTCTTGATTCTGCTCTCAACATGTTCTCCTGCTATCACCAAGTCAGCAAAGTTCGACGCTCTACCACTGATCAACTTGTCAAAGTAATGGCCTTTCAAGATACCCAAGAACATGTCAACCAACTCTCTGTCCAGAAGCGGGGGTTGAACACGAGCAGCGGATTCTCTCTATCTTCGCACGTATCCTCTGAAGGATTCATTATCCGCTTGAGATATTTCTCGCAACTGCATGCGGCTAAGAGCCATGTCAAGATTGTAGTCGTACTACTTCACGAAGGCATTGGCTAAATCTGACCATGATATGATGCAATCACTCTTCAACTGCATATACCAATTCAACGATGCTCCACTCAAACTGTCTTGGAAGCAGTGAATCATAAGCTGGTCATTGGCGACATACGAAGTCATTTTTCTGCAGAACATTATCAAATGTAGCTTTGGACAACTATCCCCTTTGAACTTCTCAAAATTCGGCATTTTGAATTTCGGAGGCATCACAAGGCCTGGCACTAAGCACATGCTCGAAGCATTCAAATCAAGAGTATTCTGACTCATCAGAGCATCAAGCTTTTCCTCCAACAGACGATATCTTCTCATGAATTCAACAGTCCGTGAGTTCTCGGCATCAACCTTCGAAAAAACCCTCTGATGATCTTGCACAGGGAAAGTGAAATTCTGATAATCTATGTCATGAAGAGAAGATGCATCTTTATCTCTGACAGGGATCTGTACAGGCTGGGCTTGAGCAACATTGTTCACCGGGATCCTCTGATCATTGGCCTCATCTCTAGTCATAGTTGTTATGGCTTCCATGAACTGACTCAACTGGTTCTTCAACAATTCAAACTCGGCCCTGGTAACAACCTGATTCTGCTCTGCTGAGTTCATGATCCTTCCAGAAACTAACTCAAGTCCAATGCGAATGCCGGGAAGTCAACTGCGAGTTGGACAAAAGACGGGTAAGCTCTCTGTTCAGGCTGAGGATGGACATGCAAGCATGAGATGCACATGAAATGCAATGCAGAATGCTGATGCAGCAAACACGAGATCACAACCCCCACAAAGCTCTGAATACTCCTGCGTTGCTGACGGGATAAGTTCGCTCTGACGAGAGAAAGCCAAAATACCGGGTTGGCTGGAAGTCAAGTTTCCTGCAAAAACCCTCCCACTCACGGGTATGGACCTAAACTGACACAGGTTCGGCATCCTATGCGTTCATCAGTGTCACAGACTTTCAAGAAATGATGATACGATACCCAGAAGGTGTGGCATCATCATCTCTTGAAGCGGCCTCACTTAGCTGAATCCCAAATGATCGGTTCCCAGAGTCGACAATCCTCAGATCCGAAAACCCCTCGAGTCCAAAGGACCGATAGGAAATCATCAAAGAGAACCTCGTCTGAGTGTGGATTATATGGGAACTGATGCAAGCAAAGCAAGCACGTCCACCACTAATCCACTCTAATACTATGTATATGCTCCCAAGCCTGGGTCTGACTTCTCACTCATCAGAACTCCTCCCACAACAACACAATAGCAACAGATAATAATATAGTGCGGGAATGTAAATACAGTAATATAAAACATACAACACAAAAATAAACACCCACAGACAAGCAAACAAGCGCTAGGATTGACTCTCGTACAGGGACGTTAAATCCCCAGATTGACTCGCATAGGAGACGTTGGATCCCCAGGAAACTATCATAATCCTCAACAGAGTCGCCAGCTGTCGCTACCGTGAAAATAAGGTGCCGACAAAACAGAAGAGTCGCCGCCTTTCATTATTTATCCCACAGAACGGGAAAGGAAACGATCGAAAAAACCTGACGAAAAGGTATAAGACAAGGTCATCGCAACCATTGTCTGGGTTCGGGAGTCGGTTACGCAAGGGGAAGGTATTAACACCCCTCACGTCCATCGTACTCGATGGGATCCATACTTGTTGGTTTGTCTAAGGGTGAAAAACAATCTAGCTACGGCTGCTAAAGCTAAACGGAAAGAACTGATTCGATAGAACATCATGCTCTATGCCTACGTATTCCCTCGTGCAATGGGAAAGTCAGAGTCAACGTAGTTCGGGAAACTACGGGGGGATTGCTCCCCGAGATATTGCATCTCGTGCCTACGTACTTTCACACATCGTGAAAGATCAGAGCAAACATAGTTCGGGATAACTACGGATAACCAGGGTGTTCTCGATCACACAGGGGTGAGAGCAAGGATTGACGATACTAGCGTACGCATTCTAGCAGTTAGGTGTATGCTGCTTGCTTGTCGGAGACTTAGGCATTACCTGTTTGCGGTAGAACAGATGTAGTATGTCATTGGTTTAAAGGTATGGGAACCTACGGGACTTAGAACTACGGTCTGGTCTCGATTGCGCTAGGGCAAGAGAAAGGGAACATCAGTCGTTAGCGGGAAAGTCTCGATCGCACGGCAGCGAGAGAACAGAGAAGTTAGTTGTTAGTGTGCTCGCTAGGATATCGCATCCTATGCTTACATATTCTCGTCTGGTACGAGAAATCAGAGCAGCTGTAGTTCGGCTAACTACAGCAAAAGGGGAAAAGGGAGCTCGCTAGGATCATCGCAATCCTATGCCTACGTACTCTCGTCTGGTATGAGAGATTGGAGCAAACGTAGTTCGACGCTACGGGGAAAATGAGTCTCGATTGCACGGGGACAAGAGAAGGGGTCTCGATCACCTGAATGCGAGAGAAAAGGCTTTCGATCGCGCGGGGGCGAGAACAAAGAGGAAGCAGGCCTAACACGCCTAAACGGGAAGGATCTCGGGACACACACGCAAGAACCTGAGGCGTAGGAGCGAGTGCGTCGTATATCACCCAAAGGGTGCTAGACTAAACACTCTAGACGATTGAGGGGAGACCGCTCAATTGTCATTTCCTACGTATCTAACGCTACAGCTCACAACACTCGACAGTTGCACGAAGACTTGAAAAAGATGTTATCGAACGAAGCGGCTCCGTTGGCTCTTGACATGTGCGCAAGCTCCATTCCAATCTTCTCCTCTCTGGATCCTTGATGATGACGCTCGAATCGGAATCGATGTAACGCTTGGACCGTCATGATTTGACTTATACGATAAATCAAACTCTAAGAGGTAACGTATTGATATCCGTGTCAAAGACAAGATAGAGAAATGATATTGAAAATCATTCTCCAATGGAATCATGTCACACGGCCATCCCGGAATAAAATCTAAAATAAAATCAGATAGCAGAAGAAAAATGATGAGAGAAATCCAATAACGAATGGAAATAAAATTCTACTCCTAAAATTGAAAATAAATCCTAATAGAAATATTAAAAGGAAATTCTAAGTAAATTGCATATGGAAGATAAAATGGAAATTCTATATAAACCCTATAATATTCTATAATTTCCTAGAAAGAAAATAGAAATGAAAATTCTATACTATGCAATAATATTCTATAAAGAAAAAAAGAATGAAAAACCTCTAATAAAAGGAAATGCTAATAGAATATAAACTCTAGAATATAAGATCTATACTAAAATATTAAAAGAAATAATAGAAAATTCTATGCTAAAAATATGCTAAGAAATAATATCTAAACTATAATTCCTAAGAAGACAAAAATAGAAAATAAACTAAAATCTATTACAAGCAAGCATCCAATACAAGCAAAAATTATAAAATAAAGGGAAGGGGGTACAACAACTAAACAGGGGGAACAACCTGAAAAAAACAGAACTGGGCCCAGCCCACAATACAATCAGCCAGAAAAAATAACAAAACCAAAAAAAAACAAGGGGGAAACCGGGGGGGTGCGCTTAGGAACAGCGGAGGTGCGTGAGTAATTCGTTGGGCCCAACCCAACAATCAACAAAAACTCCAGCAGGGGGTGCGTTTGAGGAAACAAAGTGTGTAGTCCAAAAAATGATTGGGCCCAGCTCACCCAAAAGCCTCCCTCAGCCAAAAAAGAAAAAAAACAAGGGACGGGGTGAATAAGCAGAACGGGGGTATGAGGTCTGAAACTGAAGCAATTGGGCCCAAGGCCCAATCACCCAGTCCAAACGGCTTCCCAAAGTCTCCATCCTTTTCGCTCTCTGAAACCCTAGTCTCTTTCCTTTTCCTCTCCCCAGCCGTCTCCGTTTTACCAGTCTCCTCTCAAACTCCTCCGTCAACTCTGTCCCCTTTCCATTGAACTACATTTTTCTCTCACAATTCCTTCTTCGTCTTCCTTCAAACATCATCATCAAAACTCATGTGAATCTTGACGAAGGGAATAAAGCTGAGGTTGATGAAGCGTGAGTTTCTTCACGAAGTTCTTGGAGAACTCTGGCAAATATGAAGAACAGATAGCGTTTCTAGGAACAGATCGAAGTTGTGATGAACGCGTTTGAAGGAGCTTTGAAGTTTGATGGAGGTTTGCGAAAAAATGGTGGATCAGAGATGAATCTGTGGTGAATCAAGAGTGTTGATAGGTTTGATGTTGATCGTTGGATGTTTTTGGTCCGGCGAAATCTAGTGAGGATGTTAATGAGTCGTGGTTTAATGGCAGAA
Organism: Lathyrus sativus; assembly: GCA_963859935.3. Classification (NCBI taxonomy): domain Eukaryota; kingdom Viridiplantae; phylum Streptophyta; class Magnoliopsida; order Fabales; family Fabaceae; genus Lathyrus; species Lathyrus sativus. The sequence goes on along the minus strand of OZ012738.1, from coordinate 611,710,399 downwards.
AGAAGAAGGATGAATTTCTGGGGAAAAACGATGAAGGTGCTCGATGAAAGTGATGAAGTTCTTGAGGATCTGGGAAGACATCTTGACGATCTGAGGAATTAGGTGAAGAACTGATGATGCTCTTGAATGGTGATGAACGGAGATCTGGAAAATCTTGTTGAAGATTTGAACGAATTTGGAAAATTCGCCATGAACGTGGTAAGTTTCTTGTAGGTTGCTGGGGAATGATGAAGAAATGATGAATTTGGTTGAAGATTCTGGCGAGAACATAGGATGAAGGTTGATGGATCTTCATCGTTTCTGGGTGATTTGGATGAAGTTTCAGGTGGCTGTTGCTGTTTTCCGGCGACAGTTATGGAGTTTTCCGGTGACGGTTATGACTTCCGGTGATGGTTACCGGTGGGATTTGGGTGAGTTGATTTCGCCGGCGAGGAGCTCCGGCGGTTTGCATGGCCGGCGGTGAGGGGAGAGTGAGTGAGACGTGTGGCAAAACGCATGGGAGAGGAGAGGGTGAGGTGGCACGTGGCCTGTGATGTGCCAGCTCAGGGTGAAAATGAGGTGGCGTGGAGAGAGAAGGATATGTGGGACCTTTATACGATGACAAGTGGCACAGACTTTGGGCCTCCAGAACTGGACATCTGGCCCACGAGATCAGACTCGACTAAATGATGATATTAAAACTCAATAAAACGAATTAAATGATGGATTAAGACTAGTTAACACCTAAACGAAAAATAATGCTAATGTTAACTGCTAATTAACTGATAATTAATTGTTAAAAGTCTGATTAACATCTAATTAATTCTATTAAATTCTAAAAGAAATTAAATCTAAAAATTTCTAAACAAAGAGAATTAATGCTATTAATTTCTAAAAGAAAATTAAATCTAAAAAAAGAATTTAACCTATTAATTTCTAACAAATTCAATTGATATCTAAAAATGAATTAAATCTATTAATTGCTAAAAGAATTAATATCTAGAAAAAGAAAATTAAAATCTATTTAAAATCTATTTTCTAATGTTAAAAAAATAAGGAAAAATTCTAGAAAATGCAATAAAGCCAATTAAATCAATTAAAAAAAGATGCGAGACTATAGTGAAATAAACGGTAAAAACCGGACACCGAAATGTCCTCAAAAATAACAGCGAACGTTGAAAACACCAGGAAGAGCACAGATTCCACCACAAAACCTACTTATTCGAACTGGTTTGAAATGCTTGGAACGCCAGGGAAAGGCTGTGATCCCGATAAAGTCAATCTGATTGAAAAAAATGCAATGAAAGCGATATGCGGATGCAAAATGAAATGAGTTGAAACATAAGCCAAATAACGAGAAATGGTTGGTCAAATTTTGGGGTGCAACAGAGAGCGATGGAGAGCTTTTAAGACACAACTCACAAGCGAGTATATGAGACACCCCAAAGAAGGTCTAGCTCCTCCATATATCAGATATAATTATAATAAAGAAGAAGTATGGAAGGATTTTGTGCAGTCTCAAGATACCCCTGAATTTAAGGTTAGTAGGTGTTATAATTTTTTTTTGCGCATAACATTTTTATTATGTTTAGTATGATTAATAACTTTTTGAGTTTATAGCAGAAAAAAAGTCAAAAGGGTGCAACAAATGTGGCTAAAAATGTATACCCACATGTATTATCTCGTGGAGGGTATCGTTTATTTGAGGAGAAAATGATAAATGAAAGGAGATCATCGAAAGATGATTCTACCTTAGATGATACTGGTAGCCCATCTCCACTGTCACGCCATGAGTTATGGAAGAGAGCACGACAAAAGAAAAGGGGAGAATACACATCAAAGGCTACACAAGTTGTTGCTGAGAAAATTGTAAGTAAAAAATATGGTTTTTTCATTTTGTAGGATTCTCTAGTTATAGTTGTGATTGATAAAAAAATATGACTTTTTCATTTTGCAGGATTCTCTAGTTGAAGAAACTGAAAAGGGTGGCTTTCTTCTGGATGGACATAATGATATCTTAACAGCAGCCATTGGAACATCTGAGCATGGTGGTCGTGTTCGTGGTGTTGGAAAACACCATAAACAAAGTACTTTCTTTGGCAGATCTTCTTCACGTCAACGACAAAAAGATATAAGAGAACAATTTGCACAACTTTCATCTTCATTAGAAGCAAAGCTTAGAGCTGATTTTGATGAAAAGTTGGCTAAAGAGCGTAAGGCGATGGAACAATCTTTCATGGAGACACTTAGGTCTATGGGTCTCTCGCAACAAAGCACTGAAAATAATAATAAATGCATTGTACAATGGAAAGCTGTTGGTGGAAGCGGAAAAGGAAGTTGTTCAGCTGCAAAAGTAAGCACAAAAGAGGGAGAAAGAGAAGACAATGTTGAGAGATTAATGAGAATGGTTCTAAAAATAGGTGATGATCATTTGGAAATACAATTAAGTAATTGTGAGAGAGCCTGTAATTTTTATATGTCAGCTAAGTGTATCAAAGAGCTGCTGGTGGGTTTTAATTGGCTTGATGTGTCTACTCTCCAAGTTTGGTGCACGTAAGTACATGGCTTCAACAAGTGGCAAATGAGAATAGAAAAAAGGATACATGGCTTCAACCCAATGTAAGCGTGGTGTAAATTATAATTATATATTTAATTTTATCATATAAGTATTCACTAATTATGTCATTCATTTGTAGACAAGGAAACAACCTAACTCTGATGATTGTGGGTATTATGTGATGAAAAATTATGTTGAATATTGTCTCTGCCAGTATAACCAAATCTTGGATGAAGGTAATAAAAATGACTTTAATTTGTTATTTACTTTACATTTTGCAACTTAATGTGAATTTTCAAAGAATAACTCTATTGTTACTAACGTGTTGTAGGTATTTGATGACCCAACGAACTTAACAAACGATGATTTGTATGATTTGCGACTCCGTTTGGCAACATGTTTCTTTGAGTTATATAAAGGGTATGTTTTTTGTTGTTGTAGTGGTCCATCGTGCAAACCTCCTTATAATTTAGTACATTTGTGTATATCATATATCAGTACTTTTGTAAATCAATTATGTATATATACTAGATATTTGGTGCAATGGAATTAGATTTGTGAGAAAAATATGAAAATAACGACCTAAATATGGTCTATGTGATGTTGGAAAACTATTAAAATAGCGACCTAAATGTGGTCTATATGATGTGCACTATGGAAAATAGCGACCTAATTATGGTATGTGTGATGTTGAAAAAATATGAAAAAATAGGAACCAAAAAAGTTACAGGGAACGGCTAAAAAATAGGCAAATAATTTAAACTCTTAATAGTATATTTTACATCGGTTTAACCAAAGAACCGATGTAAAAAGTGTCAGCCTAAATTTTTTATTTATTACTACAGTACTTTTTACATCGGGTGAATAAGAAAACTGATGTAAAAAGTGTCACCTAGGACTTTTTACATCGGTCTACAAGAGAACCGATTTAAAAAGTGTTAGCATAATTTTTTTTTGTTTACTGCAGAACTTTTTACATCGGGTGATTAAGAGAACCGATATAAAAAGTGTCAGCATAATTTTTTTTTTGTTTACTACAGAACTTTTTACATCGGTTTTTCCACGCAACCGATGTAAAATGTCCACCTTTTACATCGGTTTTTCCTTAAAACCGATGTAAAAACACCCTTTTATAATTAAAATTTACAATTATATATTTTTTTTCACATCAGACTTAAAAATTTTAACCGATGTGCTTGGTGTATTTCTTACATCGGTCCAAAACCCGATGTAAAATGTCTTCGATTTACTACATCGCCTGTCTTTACATTGGACTAAGACCCGATGTAAAAAGTCATTTCTGAACTAGTGCATGGACTTATATAGCTGAGGGTCAGAAAATTGATTTGTGTCATGTTTACTCAACTTGCAGCTGCTTAACATTGAAGTAGGAACCCTGTTAGCATTATCCATCTTTCCTCTTGTAAGAAGGTGTTTGATATATTTATATCGATTTAGGAACATAGAACCATTTGAACAGAGTTTCACTTCAATACCAATAAAGTAACTAGGTCGCCCCAATTTCTTTAGAGCAAAGTCATGAAGAAGCTTGTTGATTAGCCTGTTTATAAAATATGTACTTGTACCAGTGATGAGCATATCATCCGCATAGACCAAGGCATATAAAGTAACACCAAACTTGGAGTAAACAAAGAGTGAGCTGTCACATTTAGAAGTAATAAAACTAAACTGTAGCAGAGTTTTAGTGAGTTTCTCATAACAATCCCATAGGGCTTGTTTGAGGCCATAGATGGCTTTGTGAAGCTTGCACACAAGATCTTTGTCAGAACTCACAAAACCAGATGGTTGGGTCATATAAACTTCATCATGAAGAATTCCATTTAGGAATGCATTATTGACACCTATTTGTTGGATGTCCCACTTGTGTGTGATAGAAAGGGTTAGAATCACCCTAATAGTGGTAGGTTTTACCATTGAAGAGAATGTTTCAGTGTAGTTAAAACCTTGCTCTTGGTGGAAACCTTTTGCCACAAGCCTGCCTTTGTATTTATGAATTGTACCATCAACATTTTCTTTAATCTTAAACACCCACCTACATTTTACTGCCTTTCTGTCAGGGGGTAGAGTAGTAAGTGTCCATGTGTTATTAGCTTGAAGAGCATTAAATTCATCAGTCATGGCCTTAACCCACTCAGGCTTGGTCGTAGCTTGTTTAACACTAGTTGGTTCATACTTATAATGGACAAAGAACACTCTAGGTTTTGACTTTCCAATTTTAGCTCTAGTTAACATGGGATGAGTATTTTCAAGTAGTGGAACAGCAGATATACTAGTGCTAGTTGAAGGAGATTGAGATGAATCAGAAATGGGAATGCATGAAGATAGTGTGAGTTCATTTGAGAAGAAAGAGTTGTCAGGCTATTGAGCTAAGGGAAGAACTCTATGAGGACTTGACTGAGGTAATATGGAATGAGCTCTATTATTAGCAGGAATGGTATTTGTAGAGGACATGTCTTGGGAATTACCCTCAGGATAACTAGATACCTCATAGTGAGTTTGTGGTGGTTCATTGGATATTACATGTTGTTGTTTGATTTTATCAGTTGTAATCTCTGTAAGGGAGCCTACATTATGACTAGTAGGACTTGACATATGACTAGTGGATGGGATGCTAGACTGTGTTCTGTAGCAGGTTATGTTAACTTTTGAGTGTTTCCAGACTGTTGTGTAGTAGAATTAGCTGACATGTGACTTTGGACAGGCTGGATAGGACTGTTCTGAAGGCTATTAGACTCGTGCATATTTTCAAGATTTTGTCCTTGGTCATAAGGTTCAAGAATGGGACCTATGTTACTTGAGTGAGACTGGTCTAATGAATCAGAAAGCTGATTCTCAACAGTTGTTGCCACTAGACTTGGATTAGGACCAGTAGTAGGACCAATGTTGTTAACAAGACCAGGAGAACCAGATGTAGGACAAGACATAGAGCCTAGGTGTAAAGTTTCTGTAGAAGAACTCTTGGAGCTGGTGGGAAACAAATGAGAGAAGGGAAAACTATGTTAATTAAAAATGACATCCTTGGAGATGTACAATCTCCCATATTTGTTCAAACACCTAAAACCTTTATGTTGGGGAGAAGGACCAAGATAAACACATTATTGACTTCTCAGTTGCAATTTGTGTTTATTGTAAGACCGAATGAGAGGAAAACCTGAGCAGCCAAACACTTTCATTATAGAGTAATCTAGGTCTTTGGCATACAAAACATGAAAAGGTGAATTAGAACTTTGTAAAGTGGATGTGGGAATCCTATTGATTATGTAAACAGATATGGAGAAACTATAGTCCCAGTAAATAATAAGTAATGAAGTATGAGCTAGTAATGTGAGTCCCATTTCAACAATTTGCCTATGTTTTCTCTCTACTGTCCTGTTTTGATTAGAGCTACGTGGACAAGTTAGCCTATGTGTGATCCCTAACTCTGCCAAATACTTAGTGAAAGTTCTAAAATCTCCTCTAAAATCAGATTGAACAGACTTAATGGTCACATTGAATTGTGTTTGGACAAATGTTAAAAATAATTTAAAAGCATATAGAGCCTCAGACTTTTGCTTGAGCATGTACAGCCAAGTGTACCTAGTATGCCCGTCTACAAAGGCTATGTGATAACTATAGCCAGAACTAGAGGGATTTGGGGAAGGACCCCTACAAATCAGTATATATCATGTCAAAAGGTTTGTGATAGATTGTTGTAGTTAGAGGAGCATACAATTTATGTGCCTTGCCAAGATTACAAGAAGTACATAATGACTGCTTATTTTTATTAACAGAAGGAATATCACACAGTTTAAGTATAGAAGCTACGGAATTACAGTTGGCATGGCCAAGCCTATGATGCCATAGTGTGCTAGTGTTACGAGTATCTATACTATGAAAATTAGAGTTAGAAACAACATAGATTTGAAAACTAGTGAAAGGAATAGATTTGTTTATGTGGTCGAGAGACCTTTTGAGATTGACATGCAGCTGAGGAAAGTAATATAAGCCACTAGAATCTAGGACTCCCTCAACAATGACTTGTCTTGAAGCCTGTGATTTAATATAGCATTTATCAAGTAGGAACTCAAAAATAACATTATTATCACTAGAAAACTTAGAAAGAGATAGTAGATTTCTAGTAATGGAGGGAACAAGTAGGACATTAGCTAGGGTTAGTGCACAAGAGAAATTGATTTTAGAGTAAAGTTGTGAGGACCCTGTGGCTTGTATGTCAAGTGTATGACCATTTCCTACATATACTTTATTGGTTCCTACATAAGGCTTCGTATTTTTCAAAAGAAAGGCATAAGGTGTTAAGTGATGGGATGCACCTGAGTCAGCAAACTAAGCCTGGGATTCAAGTTCAGATGGTAAATGATACTCTTGGGTGTATGCTGAGGATCTGCTTGTGGTAGCCATCATTGCCATATTTTGAGAGTTCTGAGAAGCTTCAGTACTAACTTCTTGCTTATGAGAGTTGGTGTTGTTGTTGGTTGAGCCATTTGAGGCATTGCTTGAGGTGGAAGGCATAAATTTTTCATCAAACCTATGCCAACAGGCTGTAATATCATGTCCATATTTACCACAAAGTTGGCATGTTAGACGGTTTCCAGAAGTATACCTACCTATTCCTCTGCTTCGACCATGATTGAATCTGCCTCTGCCACGACTTGCAGAGTAAGCTCCTCTGGAGTTATTGAGTTCTTGATTTGTATGTGCCATATTTTCTGCAACAATGGTAGCTGCCAATTCTTCACGAAACTTATCTAATTGTGCTTCTTGCACATAGAGTAAGACTTCAACATCACATAAAGTAGGACAAAAAGGACACCCATACATCTGCATAATGAAGGAGTTGTATTCCTCGGGAAGGCCTTGCAGTATAGAATCCATTTGATCTTGCTCAGAAATAGAGTCACCAACAGCCAAGATTGAATTAGTTGTGTCCTTGATTCTCAAGACATAGTAATCGACTTGGTTCCCTTCTTGGTAGATTTGAGTTCAACTCTTAACTGTCTAACCCTAGCTTTCATTTGAGCATTAAAGAATTGGCGAATCTTGTCCCGTACCTCATAAGAGTGTTTTCACGCAAGAACCCTTGGTAAAACGGATTCAGAAATCATGGACAACAACTAGATAAATAGTGCTTGATCTTGCACAATCCAAGATCCATAATCTTCAGAAATCATACTTGTAACCCAATCTTGATCAGACTTGAACTTCTGCGGATTCATCACGAACTTGTGCATTTTCTGAGTGAGAATCACACCTTCAACTTGTTGATTCCAAAGGAGATGGTTGTTCTCCTGCAGCTTAATCGAGAGCTTTGGTCCAAAAGAATTCTTGAATTTGGACACAGCAAAACGGATGAAAGTTTCTTGAGATTGGGGATGGTTTTTTACTACAGATTCTTGATTTTCTTCAGACGCCATTGATGAAGTTGAAACAAGATCTTGATTGATACAAATCTTGAGTATAAAAACAGAGTGAAACAGAACGAAGTAGATTGAGCAGGATAGCACGAAGGATTGATCACGAGAATGATACCATGTTAGAGTTTCATGCAGTTCATCTTTCACTCAGTGAAAATGAATGTTGCAGGAGGAGGAATGAGCTTCACTGAGTGAAGTTGAGATGCTAAAAAAGAAAAGGATAAAGTGAGAAAAGAAAATCTTATCATTATTGGATATCACATGTACAATATAATGCTAATATAAGCATGGTGACTAAACACCTACAAGATGAGTTGGTAGTTACCCTTCTAACTAATCCTGTTACAACACTCTAACTACCAAAAATGAGCTAACACTCTTTTTATCTCTAACGAAATGTATTATTGTCAACTTAATTTGTTTTATTGAATTTAAGGTTATAATTGAACTTTACTGTTTTCAAATTTTTTTTACTCTGGAAAAGTGCTAGACTATTTTTGTGCATATGTAGCAATTGCTTTTACAAAGAAAGTAATCATATAATCATGAGTTTTTCATTTACGTTGCAAAACCAGTAGTTAGAAAAAGTTTAGAAAAAAGAAAATAGTATTGTGGCTAATTCAATCTGCTTTAAAATCATACTTAGGGGAATATCATATAATTGGATAAGTATAAAACAATTTGTTTTAAATTTTATTTAGGTGGCTAGTGTGTCTTTAAATACCACGATCATTGTAATTGAAATATAAAATAGTCAATAATTTTTTTTCTCTCAATTATTCTCTATGTAATATCTCATATCATCTTAAGTGCTCCGTTCGTTGTTAATGGGAACATATTAAGTTCCTAAATGTCTATTATTTGTGAGTTGAGACAAATAAAGTAATTAGTTAACTCATAAGAGATTAATTCTTACTCAATTTGATTGACCTTTACTACTTGTTAAAAGAATTAATATTTTGGTAACATTAATATTGGTCAATTGTTTACTAGAAGATAAAATTGTTAGAATTTTTGGGTCACAAATGTAATATTGCATGTGTTAGAGCCATTATTTAATTAGACAAAACTACAGTGGTCTAATTAATATTAAATATGTGGCTAAAAGCATAAATGTTATAAAATATGACATTTTATTGGGTAGATATCATGGATTTAAGGGATATAAGTTGATGATATATCGATTCATAGGAATTATTTTAGAGTTCTGTTCTTGATTTGTATATCGATAGAAATAATAAAATTATGAATAGATCTAACAAATGGTACCAGAGCCACCTATATCCGATTCAATTTAATTTTGGAATTTTATTTTTATATTAGAGTTTCAAACCAACCATTTCTTTCTAAATATTTAAGTTACCATGATTTGGTTCTTTGATGTTATGATTTTGATCATTTCGTGTATTTGTGGTTGACTATGATAATTGGTTAATATGTGATTTTTTTTTTTAAAATAACCATATTCTTCATCTAAAATACCAAATAAACACAAAACTAAAAAATAAAAACCAAAATGACTACCTTTCAGCATTGAGTCGCCATATGAAATGGATGATCAAAGTCACCTTGACTTGAGTCGCCATTTCATATGGCGTAAGGGTTAAAAATTGGAAACTCTACCCTACACTGAGTCTCCATACCATATGGCGCCTCAGTTGTAGGGATTATATATATATATATATATATATATATATATATATATATATATATATATATATATATATATATATATATATATATATATATATATATATATATATATGTGTGTGTGTGTGTGTGTGTGTGTGTGTGTCTATATATATATATATATATATATATATATATATATATATATATATATATATATATATATATATATATATATATATATATATATATATATATATATATATATATATATATATATATATATATATATATATATATATATATATATATATATATATATATATATATATATATATATATATATATATATATATATATATATATATATATATATATATATATATATATATATATATATATATATATATATATATATATATATATATATATATATATATATATATATATATATATATATATATATAATATTTAATATTTTGTTAAACATAATATATAATTAAAAAAAAAATTTGTTCATTTGTAATATTTTATAAAAAAATATATAATTAAAAGAAAGAATAAATCATAATATTTATAATATAAAAAAGCTTCAATATTGTACAACATATAAAAAAAGGAAAGATCAATGACCGACTCTATTAAACTACCACCGGTTCCACATTAGGGTGGATTCGCGCGGCGTTAAGATCTACCACGAGGTCATTGAGGTGTATCTGGTCTTTTCGTGTTGACCTGTGGAAGAGGTATTTGTTCAGATGGCCCTGGCGTATCAGATAAATTTTGAAGCATTTGACCCCAATAGTCGGGCGGGCCGTTGCCAATGGCGCTTCCGTAATTAAGTTCAATGCGCATGTTTTCGTAGTTTTGTTGGGGAGGTCGGGTGGGGTGTGGATGGTATGGTTGTCCGAATTGGTACATCAAATCGGTTTGGAAACGATGTAATGGTTGTTGTGGGGTTTGGTAGTCAAAAAATGGATAAGTATTTTGTTGGTAGGAAGATTTATTGGCTTGTGTGGGGTCAAAAGAGTTATATGGGCTATAGGTGGATAAGGTAGGGTCAAAAGATGTATCAGGGCTATATGCAGAAGTGGTGTCGGTTTTGGAAGGCTAGCGGTAGAGGTAAGACTCTTGTTGTTGTGATTGGGTTGGTGGCATGTATGGGTTGTAGTTTGGGAAGATTGATTGGGTAGGCATAGTTGGATGTTGGGTATAACATGGTGTTTGATGTTAGGCATTGGGTTGCTGTTGTGGGTTTGAGGAAGACACATGTTGCCTTGGATCAATAAAATATGTCGGCTCAGACACAAATTGTTGTGATGTTGTAACCGATCTAAACCAAATCATATATTGATAACTTGATCTAGCCCCTTCCACAATAGGATCAATTAATATGTGTTGATGTCGGTTCTTCCAATGTAGACACGTCTCTTTTACAAAGTCCTTCCAATGATTTACATTCCATTGTGTATCCACCCTTAGCTGATGCCAGTGTCCTAATGACGTTGGAGCGACTGGAATATCCTGATGCATCCCGAACATCAGTTTCACCTGGTCACTTTGGTGCATCTCCACTGTAGTGAACCGAATGATAGGTGTTTTAGATGTCCACACGGCAACATCATTAGTGTTGGGCTGATTGTCGAGACCCTCGTACGACATCCAGATAAACTACATTAACAATATATTTAATGAGAAATACAAGTATGTGGTTATCAATTAGACAAAGTAATGGTAGATAAATTACATCGTCTGGCCCATGTAGAACCCTAATTTTTGACCTTAAGATCCCACCTCCTTGTGCATTTTCTTACATATCATCTAGGTTAATCACCCATGCATAGCTAACCGTTCTAACCAGTTTGTTTGCTTTGTTTTGTGAAGTCAGGTTTGCTACAAAATATTCAAGGCCTTTTGTGTGCTCTAGTCTTTGCAAGATGTATTGAAATGAAGAATAGACATATCCCCATGATTATGATCCTTAGTCAAGGCAAGACTAACATCCTCCAAGATTTATCAGAAGTTTTCCCCCCAAGAAGGATTAGGGTTTTCCGTTTCATTGGTGTTAAGCATAGACATTGGAGAATGTTTGGAATTTTATGGTGATCTGCATTACAAGTGGCATCCTTATTTTCAAAAGATTTCTCTTGGCATGGTTTGGTTTTATTCGTAAATTGGGCTTTTAGCTACCAGATGGAAGAGTTAATATGTTGTTAGTTTGTGAACCGTATGATTCGGAGCGGTAAACTTGGATGAAAGAAAGTTGGAATCAAGTATAGGCAATTAATTTTCAAAATTTCAGAGTTCAAGACTCATCTCCTTCACAAAATTCAAGAGAATTCACTATGTTTTCAACTTCAAATCCAAAAATTCAAGAAATATTTCAAAGAGAATTGAACATCATCACAAGTTAGCATTTAAAGGGGATGGTACTATAAATCATCAAGAGTCTTAATTAGAAAAAGTGGGCATGACTAAATTTAAGGGTTCAATTACCATGAAAAATCAAGATTGTAAGGATTGAATTATAAAATTTAAGTTTCATGTTGAAAAGGGCGAAACTCAAAATTATCTTGAGATTCAAGTTGTCATTTCTAAGAATGTTAAGTTCAAATTGGATTCAAAAGAGCACAAGACTCATTACAAGCTCAAGGTTGTATCATGGTGCAAGAATCACCTAGGATTCAAGACATTTTAGTTTTATTTTTGGGAACTTATAATAAGTTGTTCAATTTCAATCATGAGGAACTTCTCACTCAAATTACATGTTTGAAGAGATTTTGCAGCAAAACCAAGCTCAATGTTAGTCTTCATTCACGACAAAGTTACGAAACTTCAAGTCCATGCCAAGATTAACTAAGGACCTTTGAAAAAGAAATCTCAAATTGAAAACGTCATCCAAAATCAGTACCCAAAATTCAACAAAATTACCACTAAGACAAAGTACATTACAATATGTAAAGTTACAAAGGCAAACCAAAGATTTATTGCAAGACCGATTTAGAGCCTAGAATAACACTAGAAGGTCAAGTGAACAAGAAGGAAAAAGGAGTCATTTTGGTGAGACAACTTTGGAGAATTCTTCCAAACATGCCAAAACCGACGGTCTTAAAGCATGCTGCAGGGACCATCGTATTACTCAAAGGCCACATCTAGTATCTTCTTGCAAACAATAAAATTAGTAAAACCGTGAGAAAACCAACAAATTTCATGTCATTAAAAGTGGGTGTGACATAAGGGGTATGGTTATTGGATAACAAGTTCGGTGGCTGCGGGATTCTAATATTTTTGGCTTGCAATCTGCTCACGTGGTACCTAGATGGAGTTCAGATCCAGACGAAATGGTGTCTACATCCAGATGATGTGGACGATTTCCTTCACCTACAAATCACCTCAGAATTAAAGACGGACTTTTGTCTTCCAAATCAGTATTGTCATTTGTGTCCAAAACCAATTCAACTGAAAAAGGAAACACGTAATCAAGTCATTCAATTGGTATTGAAAACCAAAGTTTAAAACAAAAGTGAAGTCACAATTGCTAAAACAAACTCAAATGATCAACAATCACAAACAAAATCAGACAAGCCTTCAAGTTCTTGCCAAAATCAGAAACGACATGTTTCTTGCCAACAATCACAACCTTTAGTTCTTTCCTAAACAAGAATCCGACAGAATAATCACGACATTCAATTTGTTCAAATAAATAAGCCTATAAAGACAGCATCACAGAATAACATTCGGGAGGGGGGGGGACAAAACGAAATTCACAGAGCAAAACACACACACACACACCAAAAACGGCGAATTCACCAAAAAAACATACTCACAGAGATACACAGAAGTACGGAAAAACCCTAAAATCCTCAGAAATTTAAAACCCTAAAACACCTAAAAATGCGTAAAGAAAAAGGGTTTGAAAGAAACTTATCTTTTGTAAGTGCTCTTGATTGGCTGCATTTTATGGCAAAACATCAGAGTATGTATGTATGTCATACTGAATGTTAAGACATACATAATGATGTGTGTGCAGGGTAAGTCAACTTAGCTAACTATAAGTTAAGCTGGATGTCATACAGAATGTCATGACTTGGATCGTATGACATCAAGCGAGCAGGGTTAGTTTTTCTGGTATCTAGAAATCAAGAAATAAATCAGAAGCTCAAGCTGGAAGTCAGGAAACATTTTAAAAGCTATAAGCGAAATAAAATGTCCCTGAATTAATTGGCAAAACGTGCAGATGATTGAAGAATAGGGTTTGTTATGGATAAACCTAATTTATGCGCCCAGGCCCAAGGACTGACTACTGCTATAAATAAAGGGAGGAGCAATCCTAAAAAGGAAGCTCTTGACAGAAGATCAGAGAGTGCATATAGAGATTCCTTGTGAGTGAAGAAGGCTAGTCTTCGCGTGTGAATTGTGTCTTAGGAATACTTGTTTACCAAGCAACTGTATGCTGCATTGGTGAGGTAGATTATAAGTTGTGTCTCACTCAAAGCTGTTAAGCAAGAGTGTGTGTGTCCCTTGATCAAAGCTGTGAAGCAAGGTCAAGGTGTGTATGAAGTGTTTCTTCATATTTATTTTGTTATTGTGTATTGATATCATTGTGGTGTGATTAAGGGGGAGTGAGTGGGAATACTCAGGTCTAGAGTGTCTCTAGGTTGAACTGTCATTGGGTAGGTCTTAAGTGAAGAGTGCAAACTGGTGTGTTTGAATCTGAATTAATACTGCTGATAGTGAATTTCCTCCCTGACTTGGTAGCCCCCAAATGTAGGTGTTGTTGACACTGAACTAGGTGAACAATTGCTGTGTTATTTACTGCTTTTACTTACAGTTTAATTAGTTAGTACAGTAGTCAATGTCAAAGTGGATGTTATAACTTTGGTAATAACATCTATCGTGTGCTTTCTAGAATTTCATCTTTAGACTTATCTTTTTGTCACCGTTGCCGCGAATCGCCGATTGACAAACTCTTCAAACCGCCGCGAAGCCACCAACGAAATCTTCGACCCATCCTCGTCCCCCATTTGGTAAACTATTGACCTTGTGTTTGAAATCTTTGACTGCTTTTTTTCGTTTTCAGGTTCAAAAAAAGGAAAAAGTTGCGAAGGAAAAGAAACAGAGGAGCGAATCAGATAGAGAGGTTCGCGGAGAAGGAAAAGAAACAGGGAAGAAAAAGAGTGGATCGGAGAAGAAGAAAAGAAAATGGAGGGGAGCAGGCGGAAGGGGGCGTCGCAAAGAAGATTGAGCAATTAGGGTTTCAGCGAACCCCCCCCCCCCTTTCTTTATGTTATCCCGAGTCGGGTTGGGTCCAGTGGGCCTGACCACCACCGGGCCAACCCATTTTATTTTTTCTCCAGTTTTTTTTTATTTGTTTTTTATTATAGATATAATAATAAAACCATAATAATAAAAAACAGAAAATAACATAATAACAAAAAAAATAAAAACAATCAAAAATAAAATAATAATTTAATTTTCTTTACAATTTAAGTAATTTTAATAATTTAAATAATTTATATTTAATAAATTAATTTTAGAATTTAGAACACTTTAGATTTTTAATATCTAGGATTTAATTTATTTATAAACTATTTCTTTAATTAATCTTTCTTTATTTAATTTTAAACAAAAACAATAAAAACAATTTTCTCTTTGATTTAAACAGTTAACCATTATTAAATTAACCACAAATTCATTAACCCTGCCAATATTTCACTCGAACTTAACTTGCGACACCTTATCCTAAATGCTTGATGTATATATTCGCATTTATTTGCTATTACGTATCATTTGAATATTTATTTCCTACTGCATCCCGTTCTATTTTTCTTTGATAATATATGTTGTATGCACGTCCAAAGGGAAGAACATGCGCATGACTTCATTAAGTCGTGCGTATCGCATCTCATTTGCATCATATTCCCCCCGCTTGATCCTTGAGTTTTCAAGTCGACCAGCTTAGGCTTTAGATCCTACATGTTAAGGAGGATCATTTTCTCTTTTATCTTTCAACTTAGATGAACGTTATAATACAATTCAGTCAGCTATTCTCCCCACAAGAGAATTAGACATGAGTCATCTTGAAGTTGAGATATAATTCTCCTGCCCCATAATACTATCGAGAGATGTAGAATCTTTTCCGCTTGAGAGAGGTATGTGGTATACTCATCGATAAATCTGAGTTTTAAGCCCTTCTCTCAATGTGATACAAAGACCATCTCCTACAAGTTGTGATGGTTAAGTCGAGTATTCTCCCTTAAGATGACGACTCGTCTTTTCTTCTAGAACCAATTAAAAAACCTTATCCCCCTGGAACATTGACCAACAATTAATGGTTCCTCAATCCCTTTTAGGGGAACTACGAATACTCTGATTTCATTCCCGTCAGGATACGTAGGCACAAGATGCGATTTCTTGGCGAGTATACTTAGAAATAAACCCCTAGGTCTTTCACTCTTAGCAAACAAAAATATCATAATAAAATAAGAGGTTCCTGTAGAGTACTACAAATGCTTAGGATGCTAGCACCTTCCCTAAGTTTAACTAACCCTCGAACCTTAGATTCTCTAGCTTTGCATTTGCATTGCATCTTGTGGGCAATTTGATCTTTTTCCCTTCCCTTGGACAAATTAAAGACCGGTGATGAATAATGAATTGAGATTCAAGTTAATCCAATAGTTTGATATCTGATTCTCATTGTGATAGCCCAATGTGTTCTATAAGGTTGCGGCACACGATTATGGAGTTTCTGGGACATCTTTGGTAATTCATCCCCAGAACATACCACCTAAAAAAAAGAAACACAAATAAGTTAGTTACTAAGAAACATTGCACAAATAATTAAGTTACAAAGAAACATCGTTTGTATACTCGTATTGAAAACAAACTTACTTGTTAGCGTAGGGGAATGTGAATTGATTGCGGTTGATTAGAGAAGGTGTTAACATCTTAGACCAACCCCGCGCTTGAAGGAGATAGGCGCGGCCATAAAAAGTACAAGAATTTTTTTTTGCATTTTTAAATAATGAACTATATAGATGGGCGAGGACAGCTGAACCCCAACTATATGTCCATACTTTATTAATGTTGCACAACAACGGTAAATACATAATATTTACAGTATTTCCAGTACTGTCTGGAAATAAAAAATGACCAAATAATATCATAATATAGCACTGAGTTTTAAGTATCTTCTCATACTCAGTGGATTCCTCATTTAACACTATACTATTACAGTGTTCTCTGAGGTATTTCAAATTAATACCTTTCCCCCTCGGTCGACCTTCACGTTGTGGCTGAGGTGTGTCGACACATAGAGGGGCGCCCAATAAATCTTTGCAAAGTTGGTCATTAACACCAACTTTTTCATTGACGGCCTTATCATTGATGTGTAGGCCAAGTAACATGTAAACATCTTGTAAAGTTACAGTACGTTTACCGAAAGGTAGGTGAAATGTGTGGGTTTCTGGTCTCCAGCGTTCTAGCAACACTAGAATAAATTTGGGATCTAGTGAGTATGATTTGATTTTAATCAAATCACCAAACCCATATGCTTCTAAGTATCCTTCTATAAATGGGTCGTGTGCATGTAGTCATGCACACGACAGCGAAACCTTGATACATTCTGCGAAAGAATATAAATATCATTAGGTTTAAAGAAAATTCAACTTAGTAAAGAATGACAACAGAAAGCCAAATACTTACAAACTCTGTGATATTCTCAATTGTGCCTCTGTGATGGTTGCCCTTTGTGAGTAGAGACATTGTAGGTTAAGTTTGATGAGTGAAGTTTGTAGAGTGATAAGAAGATTTTATAGAACGTCTGAGGAGTAGAGGTTGTAATGTGATGAGAAGAGATTGTTCCTTAATGAACATCTATTTATAATGGTTAAATGTGATGAGTGGAGTCACATGAAAATGCATGCTGAAGTGTGCAAGTTTCTTAGTGTAGAAGTCACATGAAAATGCATGTTGAAGTGTGCAAGTTTCTAAGTGTAGGAGTCACATGAAAATGCATAATGTAGTGTTGTCATTCATGCAGAGTGTTGTGTTAAAAGTGTAGGTATGCTACAGTAATAGTGTAGGCATGTGAATACTACCACCATTAATGCATTCTAAAATATAATGACAATGGTGCAGGGAAGCATGCAAGTGTGGTTTTGTCATGCATGTGAAGCCATCACATGAGTCTAGTATTGTCATGCATGCAGAGTGTTGTGAAAATATAAGTTCTACTATAGTGTAGTGTTGTCAAGCATGCATAGTAAAGTGTGGTGTTAAAAGTGAAGTCTTTGCATGTAAAATATAAATTTTGCTAGGGTATTAATGCATGCTGAATTTTTATGACAATGGTGAAGGGAAACGTGCAAGTGTAGTCTTGTCTTACAAGATTTTGGTCATTGGAATGCAGAGAATCTTACAGTCATTGATTAATATAGCGTAGTCTTAAAAATATGAGCAAATATTTGTTTTTTTCCTTTATTACAAAGATATGATCACATATTTTTTCCTTTATTACAAGTATGCAACATATAATGTAGTCTTAAAGATATGAAGATGTGTTAAGTTGTCTGGATAACATTTTTAGAAAACAAGATGACAAGGACATTTATTAGTAAGAAAGCGTGTAAAACAATATCCTGCGAGACTAATAGTGTAGCCATGTGTAGCCATTTATTATTAAGAATCATGTAGGCATGCAGAGTATAGCCATGCAAAGTGTAATCTTGTCGTGCAGAGAACCTTGTAGGCACGTAGAGTGTAGGCACACAGAGTGTAGTCTTATCGTGCAGAGAATCTTATAGGCACGCAGAGTGTAGTCTTGTCGTGCAGAGAATCTTGTAGGCATGCAGAGTGTAGCCACACAGAGTGTAGCTATGCAGAGTCTAGTCTTGTCATGCAGAGAATCTTGTAGGCACGCAGAGACATGTGATGAGTGCAGATTTAATAATAAAAAACAACACTATATTGCTATTAATACAATAGAGATAGTTGACTTATTAGCATATCAATTAGTAAAATAGTCCTTTCAAACACGAGTTTAGTAACATTTTAGTTATAGCTCAAACACCACAATACATGATCAGTGCACATTTAAAGGGTGAGGTTTTTGAATGTAACTCAGCCGGTTTCAATTTTTGAAATACCAATTTTACTAGTTTTTTGATTGACAAAAGATCAAATTTTTTACACTTGAAATCAAGATTAGAAAAGAAATTATAGTGTAGTCCAGTTGGCCAAATAATCTACAAGAATCCTGTGTTTTTTGGCGGGCACGAGCAATGCAAAATTTTCCAATTAAAGATTCGAGAGGATGAAGATGTGTGTAACATGTTTTGCAGTCATGAGTATTTCGGTTTCTCAGATATTGAGCTATATGTTACGTTACAACAACAACAATTGTGTCAACAACTTGATTCTTCTCAAGTTTTTTACGAATCTTATGACGAACACGCTGAAGTCGATGCCATTGATGAAGAAGAAGAAGCAACTGAAGTCATTGTTGAAGACATGGTAAACAACGAGGAAGAGGGAGTGCCACCCAGTCATGTATATAGCCCACCTTAGCACATGACAAGTCTCGACTTAGGTGACGAAAAACCCTCAACAGATATTTTTTTAATCCAAACTACCCAACAAAAGAACTATTAAAAAAGGGAGACAACTTTCGTACAAAAGAAGATTGTGTCCAAGCAATAAAACAATATCACATGGACTTATCAACAAATTATATAGTCGATCGAACAAATCCGACTCTGTATAAGATTTATTGCCGTAACAAGATGTGCCTATTTCGATTAACAGCGTCTTTCTGGAAGAGAAGTGATTCATAGAAGATAGGGTCAATGGGTCTAGTGCACACTTGTATAATCATGAATCTGATGCAGGACAATCACAAGCTCAACTCTCAATTAATTTGCGATGAAATTCTATGGGTCATTAGCGGCAAACCTTCTTTGAAGGTGAATACCATAATTTCATATATGGTTCAAAGATACAATTACACTCCTTTGTACAGGAAAGCATGGATAACTAGGACTAAAGCGGTTGAAACGGTGCTTGGAAATTGGGAGGAATCTTACAAAGAACTTCCAAAATTCTTGGTGGCACTTAAACAATATTCTCCAGGGATTGTTGTCATCTTGGAGACAATGTCGGCGTATACACCTATATTCCATTATCATTTGAATAACATTTTAGGTCAATCATTCCTGCATAACTAACCATTTATCAAGATTTTTTTTGTTTTGTTTCATCTGTGAAATAGGGTTTGCCTCAAGGAGCTTAAGGGATTGATCAGTCAAAGTTTTGGATTGATCATCAATCAATCAAGTTATAATACACTCAAGAGATATTCCTCCATCAATAATCAAGTGCAATATGGATTCATTACATGTTCTTCAAGATTCAAATTCATATGGCCAAGAATTAGGGTTTTTTAACCAAAGTCAACTGCATCTTTGATTTTTCATCAAGGAATGATCTCAAGCCTCGAGACATGATTTAAGACACTCGAATACATCCTTTGAGTTCTCCTATGATGTTCAAATAGCTCAAGGGGTTGAATTCATTGAAGATCAAGAAGTTCAATTCATCTGATACATTTTTTCCATGCTTGAGCTATGAGATTCGAAGACATGAAGTTGACCATTCCAAGTTGAATTTTAGGTCATTTCGTGGCAAATTTCATGATCAAGTCCAAGTGATGCTGCAAATCTTGTTTTGTAGACCATCTTGCTTCTAAAGCTTTCCATAATCAGAGTATTTCACAAGCCCTTGGTGTATTACACAAGAGATTCATGCATTTTCTAAGTTTCATTCCATTTATGGGAATTTTACATAAAGCATTATGTTTATTTTTGATAAAGTCTGTTTTTGCCAACCACTTGAGCCTCCAAGCTGTTGCATCAGATCAAAAACAAATCTTTCTTGACCAGAAGCAACATCTAGATCCATGAAACTATCAATTGGTTTCCAACCAAACCAAAACCACACAACTTGAATTATGTAGAACTTTTGCTCTTCAATCTCTACTCATTCAATAAACACAACAAACTCACCAAGAAACCACAAAAACACCCTTCATACCAGATTTTTTTTTTAAAAAGCCTCTATTGTGCCACAAAACCTCCATTTTCACATAACTTGCCAAAATCTTCTCCATTCATAAAACCATCAAACCAAACATCCAAACACACCATAAAACACATAACAAAGGTATTCAAGCCATCTTATTCATAAAAAATCTCTAGAATCAAAAAGTCAAACTTCAACACTCATTCTATTGACTTTTTGCATAAAACACCACAACTTTCCATATAGACATTTTCCAATCCATTCAAGCTTCCAAACACCTTCTATAAACATTTCTTGAACTGTTCCAAGTGTCATTTTACATCTGTAGCATTATTTCCTTGAAGCTCAAAAATTCACATCTTACATCTTAGCAAGTGGGTTTGAGCCGAACTGTTGAAATTGTTCCAAAGTAAACCAAGCATCCCAAATGCATTAAAGAAGTTCATATAAGCTCTTAGAAACAACAAATACTTTATGTAACCCTTTGAAGAGGCATCGGGCCTTGCTCCAATAGGTAAGTGCATTCTCATTTGGAACTCTTTGATTCTGATATCATCTTCATATGTTGTGAGTTACCAAATCATTTGCTATCATGTAGACATCATAAATCCTATGTCATTTGATCTTGGTCATCTCCATACATGATTTCATTTTGTGTTTTTATCCTAGGTTCACATCATCAATTTCGTGATTTTTTTCTTGTTTGTTAAAATTTAACACGATTTATTGATACCATTGTATTCCTCATGAAATTTCAAGCAACTTTGGTTTTTATATCTTGGTGTTTCATCGAGTTTTGAACAAGTTGACATTCGTGAAAGTTTAAAAAATGGTGTTTTAAAACATTCTTTCATGACCGTGTTGATGCACAGTCCTTGTTCGTGTCGATGGACATACTCCTTTTTTGTGTGCATAGTTTTGCATTCTGCCATGTTCATGTCGACGTACAATCCTTGTTCGTGTCGACACATACTGATTGAAATTAGTGTTTTAAGCTTTTTGGCCTCTTCATGTTGATTCACAGTCCTTGTTTGTGTCGATACACAAATTCCTTTTTTTTTGTGTGCATAATTTTGCTTTATGCCCTTCCTAGGTCGACTCGTAGCTTGCTCAGATTGACCTCTTGTGCATATTCACTTGTTTCCAAGTATTTTATTCACAAAATTCACATTGTTAAGCATGATTTCTTTCCATGTCTCTGTTGATTTAAATTTTAGTTTGATTTATCATATCCATGATTCACATGTTGACTTGAACCTTTGAATGATATTGTTATATCCTTCATGATGATGTTGATATTGTTATATCCATGTTGACTTGAATCTTTGATTGATATTTTTATATCCTTCATGATGTTGTTGTTACATGTTGTCACGCTCCTTTACCATGCTAATATGTTGTCACTTATGTGCTTGTGTTGTATGCCTACATGTTATTGTTACAAACATGCTATGATACGCCACCCTTATGTTGTCACTTTGGTCTTGTTAGAACCATGTCACGTGAATTCTTTGATTATGAGCCATCCATGCTTGTATGTCATTTTTGGTTGTTACTGTGTCTTGTTTTTTACATTGTTAAATCTTGACTTGAATGATGTCATATCTTTGTTTATTATTGTTACCATGATCATTTGTGACTTTGTTATGTTTTATTTTAGGTGTTTCCACACCTAACTTCATGGTTTGATTATTACCATGTTCATTTAACCTTATTATTCACCTTGATTAATGTCATGTTTGAACATCATCTTTATCCTTCTTTACCCATCTTGGTCGATATCATGTTTGAATGTCATCTTTTGTCATGCTTAATTGATATCATGTTTGAATATCATCCTTGTTCATCTCATCCATATTCACTTGTATTGCTCAATGTTACTTTAACTTTGTAAAGTTATCCCTAAGTGATGTTAGCTTGTTAGCCTTCATCCTTCTTTCTTTCCTTTTGTTGCTTAAATTCAAAGGAAATAATCTTTTTGTTGACTTATTATGTTATAGGTAGCTTAGCCTTACCTTAGCTTCCATTTTGAACTTGTTAGAGTAATTAACTTTTTAACTTAGCCTTAGGTTAGAGTTTGTAAACTTATGTAATTGTTATTGTTATAAACACTTACCTCCCTGTTGGAACCTTGATCATAATCAAGTGTTCTTCACCCTTATTAAGGTGAACTACAATTGCTCTGATTTTATCCTTGTTAGAATACGTAGGCATAAGACCGCGAAGTCTTGGAGAACATACTTAGTAAAACCTTTAGGTATTTCCCCATAGAACATTCCCAATTAATAACAAAGAATAACATAACACAAATACAACATGAGGTTCTGTTGCGGTGAGAATAGGATATCAAATTATTAATTAATTTGAATCGCAAATCTTGGATTCACAACCGACCTTTGATTTATCCGAAGGAAAAGGTCAAATGAAGGAAAACATAATTTTTGCATCGTCAACAATGCGGGGAGAGCTCTAGGTAAGGGGTTGGTTAAGCTTAGGGAAGGTACTAGCACCCTAAAATTCTGTAGTACTCTACAGGAACCTTTTGTTTAAATTTACTATTTTCTTGATTATCTGCTTGAGGGTATATTGCTAAGTTAAGGGTTAGAAAGTGACAGAAAGACCTAAGGGTTATTCCTAAGTTTACTCGCCAAGACTCGCATCTTGTGCCTACGTATCCGAGGTAGGCGATAAAATCAGAGTAATCGTAGTTCTCCTCGAAAGAGAGGTTAGAAACTTCTTGACTGTGGTCAAGGTTTCAATGGGGAATAAGCGTTCTTAAGGAAGCGCTTACGTGGAGTGCGGCGACTCTTACTTCTACGTTGAAAATAGTTAATTGAAATTAGGGTTAACTAGGTATTCCACGACGGGAAACCTAAAACGGAGTGCGGCAACTCCTTGACCTAATGCTAAGGTAAAGCGTATTACGGTCCACGGCAGGACGCCTAGGCAAATTAAGGTTTTGAAGTATTCAAAGGTTAAGGCTATTGACTCGGCGGTCAAACTGTTAGACCTAATCCTTCAGAGGGGATTTTAAGATAAATAATGCAATGAATAACTAATTACGCGGCAGTATGAAAATACCGGAAATGTACGAAACAGTAAAGGGCGTGCAAAGCGACGATAACCTCGCGTAAATTACAACCCAAAAATAAAAATGCGAAAAGTATGGAATAAAAGCGACGATGTCGTTGCATAATTACAACCGAAAAATAAAATACGAAAATTAATGACGGAATAGTAAACAGAGATAAATAAGAATTAACTGACAGTCAAACTAAAATTAAACTAGAAGGTTATGAATTCTTTATTTTTGAATTTTGAGTTAGAAATTAGATCGAAAGTGTTAGCAAATTAAGTTAGAATTATTTTTAAGCAAAAGTTTTAGTATTAAATTAAAATGATTTTTTAGTTTTAATGTTTTTGAAAAAAAAGGTTACTATTAATTTACTTACAAAATTCTTAATTTTAATTTAAAATTCAATTTTACTTAGTTATGAGTTAAGTTAATTTCTCTTTCAAGATTAGAACTTAATTAAAATTTTAATCTTCTCAAAATTGATATTTTAAATTAAAATGGTTTTTGAAAAAAATCAAATTCAAGTTTTTTAAGTAAAAAAAGTTTTAAAATTTGGATGGTTTGAAAAAAATGGTTTATAATCTTTTTAAGAAAATAGTTTGATAATTAAAATGGTTTTAATAACATTCTATAATCTAATTACCTACAAAGTTCTAAAATAATAATAATAATACCTAATAACAGTAAATGAAAAAAAAAGAAAAAAAAAAGAAAATAATAAAAACTAGATAAGATAAAATGGGGGAGGGAGGCAAAACGTGTTGAATTGCATTTAGGGTTTTGAAAACCCTTCTTCTTCTTCTAAGTCCGCTGCAGCGGCTCCCAGGGCCTCTCTTCCGAAATTTTTATTCTTCTTTTCGTCGCCATTTTCTGTTTTCCTCTTCTGAACCTCTGAAACTTTTGATAATCCTGTAAAAAGAAACAACCCAAAACGTTGTTAATCCGGATCGCTCACCTTTAACAGGTTAAAAGCGGTCTGGCTTGCGGAGTTGAACGACGATGATGAGTGAAAGCTATGAGTCTCGCAGTGAAGATGGTGGTTTGCGCCATCGGATGAATTGTTTGGGTTTTTGGTAAGATGAACGATGATGCTGTTCTTCCCTAATTTTGGTGAAGTTCTGGGTTCGTTTGGTTGAACTTGATGATAACTTTTTTTTTTCTCTGATGAAAAATTCGCCCCCCTTTTCTTGTTCTTGATTAACTTGTTTTATATCTTTGACCCTATGGGCCTGGGCGATTATTGATAAATTTTGGTACGATGATTTTGTTGTTGCTGTTGCGAACTTCCCGACGGATTCGTTGTTGTTGTTATGATTCTTAACGTTGGAGCATGTTTTGATTCTGCTGTGGATTTGGAAGTTTGGTTTTGATCTTGTTTTTATGGTTTTGCTAATGCGAAATTTCAGGATTTTTTCCAGGAATGGTTGCTGTTGTGCGTTACGGATCTGTTAGCTTCAGAATTTGTTTTGGGATGTTCTTAGTGGCTGTTTGGCGAAAACTCATTTATTTGGAAAAATCATTTTTTGGGAAAAATAAGTGCTTTTTCCAAAAGCACTTTTTCAAAACCAATTTTCAAACTAAATCACTTTTCTTTGAATCACTTTCCTCTCCTTTCCTCTCTCCTGGGTTGCCTTGAACAGAAATCTTCCGGTCTGTGCCGAGTCGAAAAAATAAGTCGGGAGCTGACTTCGACGTTGTCGTTGCCCTCTCGACGTACCCGATGATGACATTAAGCTGAGGGTATCAGAACCACTTTTCTAACCGTTTAAAAAAATGCTTGTTTACTGTTGACTTGCAGGCTCGAAGAAAAAAGATCGAAAACTCGAAGAATCGGAAGCGGAAGACTTTTTAGGACAATTTTAGGAATTTAGAAATTTATTTTTGTAATTACTATTTCTTATGCAATATTGTAATAAAACAAAAAATTGAAATGAATAAAAAATCCAATTATTTCCCTAATTGCCTTTTACAATTTCCGATTTCAATTCCCGATTAAAATCTCCGAATAAACTTAAACGAATAACATCATCTGAATAAATCCAACTTGTTCGATTAAATCCAAATGGCTAAACTCTTCATCCAAATCAAATAAAATTGATTATTTTCTTGCAATTACCTTCCTGATTAAATTCTCCAAAGCAATTCTTCCGATTAAACTCAAATGAATAAACTCAATCGACTAAATGTATTAGATTAAATTCCAACAGATAAGCCATCCGATCAAACTCAACCCAACTAAATCCAATTAATTCAAATTATCTAATTAAACTTAAACGAATAAATTCCGTTAATTAAAATTTATCCGACTAAATTTATTGGACTAATTCACCTGACACTCCATCAGATTAAGCTCAAACAAATAAATACAAATAAACTGAATTAACCTGATTAAATTCCTCTAACGAGATTTATTCGATTAAATCGGGACATGCGGCCATGTACAAATAACCATAGAAAATTCAATTAACAACAGAACTAACTATATTTTGTATCGAAAATTCAAAACGCATCTTGACTGCTTTAACTCGGCCACCTGAATCAGCTCGACTACCCGTCCTAGTCAAAACAACAAGCTTCTCATTATAAATTCTAACACGAACCGAAATTCCACTATTTCCTTCCAAAATCGACCGATGACCAGCAGAAAGCAGGAAAGCGTGCGTCTGTTAAAATAAATTCTACAAAGCCAATTCTCGCACCATTTTAACCTGAATCCAATTCTATCGCAACACACTCAGCTCCATATGGCTTAAGAATCACTTGGGGAATGACGACTCAGCTTCATGAATTGTTGGAAGGCTGCAGATTAATGACCATTTTGCCCTTCACAAATTAAATCACACACAAAGTGATTTTTCCTGCAAAAACCAACAGACTGAGCAAACTAGTTAGCGATTAGTTAAAATGAAATGCAAAATGAGATGGAATGCAAAATGAAACGAATAATCTAAGGGTAAAATTTAGGGTATTTCGGTTACCCCTATTTAAATAGCTTCATCACATGATTTGAGCGACGAAGACTCGAGAAATCATGGTGGAGGGATTTAAATACAGATAACCAAAATTTTGCCCTTAGATGCAGTGGGATGCAATGCTATGGACAAAACAAAATCGAACTATAATGCTGCCAATGTCATGAATCTAGTATGATGCGTATACTGGAAATGATAGATGCAATGATGTACACGACACGACGACACGAGGGACAGACGCGACGAACAAACCATACTAGGGAATACGGCATACTGGGAAACAACACGGCACTAGGGAATTCTAAAGTGATGGCCAACTGGTGCGAACACGACCAATTGTCATTTTTAGAAAGGGAATGGTAAGGACAGGATCCTCGATGGAGATGGTACCGGTGAGACGGCCTCCACTAGGGAGTATCTAAGAGTAATTGTTCAACAAATTTAGGCGTGACTAGCTGATACTCTAGGATAAAAGGTAAAACTGGATCCGCACGGTTGTAGGATCAAGTAAACAGAACGCTAGAGCATTGAGCAAATAATAACATGCGAGCTTCTGGAAACTTTCCTCGTGAAAGGATCGAACAGGATTTTCGGGAATCCGTAGAAAATATATAGGGTAAAAACCAGCTGTATGCCAAAATAAATGGACTTTAATGGGAAATGCCCTGATAAGCTTCTCGAGAGAGAACTATCACTTATCGTTGGAAGGGACTTATATGCCAAAATGAATAAGCTCTCAAATAAAGAGATTGTTGCTTATCTGGATATAACATATGAATAGATTGATAAGCTCCACTGGAGGGACTGTCGCTCATCTGATAAAATAAGCTTCCATGATCGAAACATGATTCGGCTTCTTCTTTTACTAAAGGATAAAATAAACTTCTTCATACTTCAAGATTTGTGCTCTCCTGAATATGACTCAATTCGTTCTTTTCCTAAAGGATAAAATGAACTTCTTCATACTTCAAGATCTATGCTCTCCTGAATATGATTCAGTTCCTTCTTTTATTAAATGATAAAATAAACTTCTTCATACTTCAAGGTCGGTGCTCCCCTGAATACGCTTCAGTTTCTTCTTTTACTAAAGGATAAAATAAACTTCCTCATACTTCAAGGTCTGTGCTCCCCTGAATATGATTCAGTTCCTTCTTTTACTAAAGGATAAAATAAACTTCTTCACGTTTCAAGGTCTGTGCTCCCCTGAATATGATTCAGTTCAAACCTCCCCCTTCTTCAAGATGAAAAGGAAATGGAAACCAGCTTCTCGATGGAGATGGCCACTTGCTTCTACTCATGATGAAGATAGGATAAGCTTCTCAGGTGAAAAATACTGCTTATTTGCAAGAGTAGCAAGGATAAGCTTCTCGAACGAGACTTGCTTGTAGAGGTGGTAACATGTAATGTAAATTGTAATGAAGGTTGTAATGAAGGTTGTAATGAAGATTGTAAAGTGTAAGGTAATGTGTAATGATAGGTTTCTTGTACGAGAACTGTCACATACCGATCGATTGTAATGATAAGCTTCTTGTACGAGAAATGTCGCATACCGATTGAATGTAATGTTTGTAATGTAATGATAATATTATCAAATAAAGAGAATGGTCATTTACTATATAAAGTGTAATGATAGGCTTCTCGGGTGAGAACTCTCGCGCATCATTGTAGAATGTAACGATAGGATTCTCGGGCGAGAAATGTTGCTTACTGGTAAAGGTGGTGTAACCTCTTTTTGAAAGATAGTGCAAAATAAATGCACGTCCCGGTAGGTTCGGCGACCGACAGGACTGAGGTTCACTCTAGACTTGAGCTAGAAAGAAATTTGTCGAACAAGATTCCATTGAGGAAATGAACTCAAATGGGGATTATCTTATCCGGGCGCGAAAAGATAACTGAAATAATCATCGTCCACGAGGTTCGAGCTCTATGGGGGAAACTGGAAAGGAGTAGGTATTTTATGCTTAGGAATGACGATCTACTTGGAGAGAGTGGACAAACCCAGTTACTCGGCGGTAACGACAAAGGATGAAACAGATAGCAAAAAAATGTAAATGTGAATGCGTGTGCTAAATGTGTATGAAAATGCTATGAATATGTTCATGCTTAGGCTTATGCATATGCCTATGCTGACAAAACAGACGAGAGGAGGAAACATGAGATGAAATAAACATCTTGACGGGATACCTGGCGACCTCTGCAAAAGTACACCTATCAAGAGATAGGAAAAGTCGGTAGTAAAACCGAATCTGGCTTCAAAGTTCTAACTTCCCTGGGGAGAAAATAATCCACTTGGGGATACGGCATCATGACTTCCTTATGGGGATACGGTACGGCCTCACTGGAGAGTATGGTATCATGACTTCCCTGGAGGGATTGCTATCATGAATCATAATTAGCCAAGGAAAATCTCAAGACCAGAGAATTACGGGGATAAAATAAATATCCGCTTCATGGGGAAGATGAGGAGCTAGGCAGCTTCATAGAGATAGGGTAGCAACTTCCTGGGAATAATACCTCAACTTCCTGGGGGAAAGGTACATCCGACTGGGGATAAAATATATCAAACTTCCCTGAGGAGAGTTCATCAGACTTACTGGGGAGAATTCACCACATTCCTGGGGAAAGTATCTTGATTCCTTGGGGAGTATTTCCTGAGGAAAGTAAGGCCATTTCACTGAGGAGCAGATGATTCCACTGAGAGTGGCTCTTCAAGGACATGTATCACTGGGAAGATATCGAGGATATCTCTTCAGTCTTGAGAGTCACTGGGGATTTATTGGATGGATCCCAAAAGTGTTGTCAGCTTAAAGTCTCGCTAGGGACTGTTTCCTGAGGAAAGCAAGGAAGCTTCGGTGCAGAAAAGATGGTTCCACTTGAGGATGGGTCCTCAGAATAAATGTATCACTTGGAAGATGCTGGTATGATCTCTGCAGTCTTGAATGTTACTGGAGATTACCGGATTAATCCAAAGTGTTGTCAGCTTAAAGTCTCGCCGGGAATTGTGTCGGCTTAAAATCTCGCTAGGGACTGTGTCGGCTTAAAGTCTCGCTGGGGACTGTGATGAGGCAATAGTTTAGCAGTGTTTCTGCAACGATGAGACTTACTGGGGAATAAAGACCGTCGGGAGTAAAATCCATCGGGTGCATGAAGAATGTTGCAAAAACGCAGTAGTTTTGATCTTGAGGACTTTTGTAGTAGTCGCTATTTTGAAAAAAACAATATGCCCCTGAGTACCTGCTTTATGAGAGAGTCATCTCGAGAGGATTTTACAGAGAACATGGAGTCCAATTGCCCCACTATTTTCAAACTCTTTGAGAGATTTTGTCGGATCTCGACGTAACTGGCATAGATTAACCATCTTACGACTGAGTCTATAAGAATAGCTTTTAAGTACGTCAGACTCGCATCGGTAAGCGATTGGAGAACCACCTGCCCCTGTTTAGCAAGTTCTTAAAGCTCCATTGATTATGTCTATATGTAAGTTTCTAAGATATCAAGCAAAGTCAACACGCGTAAGATGCCTATCCTGAAATTGTCAACGCAACATGTATATTTGTCTTGAAGTTTTTGTTTTTGTTTTGAAAACGATATCGCAATAACTTGTGACTGAACCACTAGTTAGGATATGAATTTAATTTATAATGCCAACATTAAATTGAGTGTAGCTCGTAGGAGTCAGGAAACATTATCTCGTCGGGTATGCTTTCAAAAGAATTCCTACTTCAATTAGGTCTTTTGAAGGTTGTATCATGGCTTGGTTCATGGTTTAAGAAACAAAGGATAAAGGCTCAAAGTCATTTGTACCCACCCCTTATTTGTGATGTTCTCCAATCCTAATTCAGTTAACTGGATACGAGCCCTCATATCTCAAGCGGATTTGAGAGGGTCGGGAGCTTATCAAGGCTTTAGACATGACAGCCACTTACCTATTTTGGTGTTTGATCACACGACTTTGTTCTTTATTGGGGATTTATTGCAGTCCCTTGTTGTTTTACTTTTATTCCCTAACTTTTTCCTGGACGGAGTCTTTTGGATTTGACTTTTGAGTCCAGCAGGATGCCCTAGTTTTGCCTAAGTCTCCTTCATAGGTTTTGACTTAGCAGGCTATATTTTTTTTGAACGAGTCGTGTGACTCTTTTGAAGGCTTGTGACTGCCCCACTCTTTAAGTAGTAGAGGTATAGTCATTGTATCTTTTGACTTCCTAAGATGCTAAGGGTAGATGAAATGGAATCTCGAGTGTCACTCCTCCTTTTTGAGAGTCTAAGCGCTTGATTCGCTTAACTGAAAAACTACCCTGCCCCAGGTTAAGATGAGGGTTCTTATTTGGAAAAGAAAAAAAACTCCTACTTCAAGGCTCAAAGGGGTTAAAGAGGGATTGTCATCCTTATATCTCCAGTGTTTGGGATTTGAAACAATGCCTTACATCATCAGCAGGTTTCAATCGAAAGCACACAACAAGAGATCTGATGTTTTGGTTCATCATCCTCCCCGCAATTCTCTATCAAAGCAAGAGATCGGGTAAAGTTGGAATTATAGATTATGAAAAAATATTTTTTTGTGAGTGAATACGAATAGATTTATTAAAGACAAACATATGCGTTGCATTAATTAATCAAAACAAACAAGTTCGTACATGCTAATTATGCTTAATGTAACACCCTTCTAAACCCCACGGAAATATAAGCATAATCAGAGTAAAATTAACATGCAATCACAAAGGGCGTCACACATACACTTCCAAATTATTAAAAACCATCTGTCATGCTCATTAACACTGAAATAAATAATCATACATTACAAAATTACATTTTGCATGTAGCAGCAGATTCATTTATATCTCAATTTTTCATAAAAGAAATATTTGCGTTTAACACATAAATTAACATCACTTAGGCACTGAGGCCAACAACACAATATACATCTGAAACGTAACCCAAACGATCCCAGTGTTACATGACCAGAGAATGACTCAATCCAATACAAGTAAATCACTAAACAGCTACACCAATAGCGACCTTGCAACTACGAGCAATACTACACCTTGATACCTGCACGATGTCATGTAGGACATCATTCCAGCAGAAGGGTGAGAAATATTATCATAATAACAATGCATATAATCATATATAAATGCACAAGTACAGAATACATATATATATTCCACATTTTCTCACCACAATTCATTATAATCGCCATATATGTCACAATATATGTTTACCTAATTAATCACATTCATCAATCATACTTTTACAAGTCATGTCTTTTTCACATAAATATTTACAGTGATAATTACTTCACCAATTCACATAAACATACACAACATGTTTATTTCACTAATTCACATAAACATTCACAACATGTTTAATTCACTAATTCACATAAACATACACAACATGTTTATATCACCAATTCACATAAACATACACAACATGTTTATATCACCAATTCACATATAAGAATGATAAATGCAACTCATAGAGACCGACTCACGATTCTATGCAGATGAAAATGCGGTACCGACTCATTCAGCAGGTTCAATTGAAGAACCAAATGGAACCATCCCTTGTTACCGAAGTAACTCCCCGTCGGGCCTACGATGTTCACCCATCGCTCACACCCCACATGGGGACACGATGTTTCAGGATTACTCACACCCTACAAGGGCACACAATCATTCTGCAGATTCTCCACGGAATCAAATATAAACCATCGCTCACACCCCACAAGGGCACACGATCGTTTCTGCAGATCCTCAAAGGGATCAAAAATAAACCATCGCTCACACCCCACAAGGACACGCGAGGTTTCTGCAGATTCTCCAAGGGATAAAAAATAAACCATCGCTCACACCCCACAAGGGCACACAAGGTTTCTGCAGATCCTCCAAGGGATCAGAAATAAACCATCGCTCACACCCCACAAGGGCACACGAGGTTTCTGCAGATCCTACGTGGGATCAAGACACAAGAATGCAATCATGATGCTTCACATGCAAAACGACTCCACACACTCTTGAAATGCATACATATTCACAAATATATATAATTACACAGTTCACCTCATACAAGTACATACAACTTTACACATAATTGCCAAACGGCCACATCTCATACTTTTCTTACAACAATTACATATACATACCATATGATTCATATAAACTCATCGACTCTCACCAATCATCATTGAGATCATGGGTACATCGCCTATACCCCACAAGGAACAACATCACAGTTATTCTACCCCGGTGATTACTACACTAGGAACGACACCTTGTCATTCTACCCGAGTGAGTAAGAATCTCGCACGTTTACATTTCTCAATGTCATTATCACATAAAATTCAATATGCACTCACAAGGTCGTGCCAATTACAACGAACTCAATCACATTCATCATGAATTCACGTTTAATTCAAACAATGCATACAATTGCCAAAAGGCCATAATTCACAATCTAAGATTCATGCCATAAGGCTACCCACAGCACGTCTCATCTCAATAATACACAAACTATCCATATTATATAAGGATTTACATAATTGAACCAAACAAATAACCATTGGATGGACAACACAAGAAAACAACATGCTGACACACTCGCTACCTTGCTCGCCTAGCGAGTGCTCGCTACCTGTTCGCCTAGCGAACAAGCTCGCAAAGGCAAACAGAAGCCACTGACTTGATTCTCTACCTCACTCGCTCAGCGAAGGCCTAGCGAACGTTCCCCACCCCCTTCGCTACTAGCGAAGAACACCAAAACCATTTTGTCCAAGTCTGGGACCGTTCGCTACTGGCTCGCCATAGCGAATGCTCGCGACCTGCTCGCCTAGCGAACAAGCTAGCGAGGGTCTGCGAACTCAGAATTTCCCACTGTCCAAAACTCAGAAACTCATCGAAATTCACCCGATTCAATACCAACACGTTCTAGTAGCCTTAGCCCAACATTCCTCGACTAAACTCTACCACTTATCCTCATTTTTAACAGTTAAAAGTCGGTTTCTACCGATTAAACTCATTTATGCCCTAGAATGGAAGATGAGGGAAAACAACCAAAAAATCCATACATAATCACATACATTAGTAAGATAACAATATTTCACACCCTTACCTCGATTAATCGGAAGCTAGAAGTCATTCTTGATGATTTCCAAGATTTTCCCTTTTTCTTCCTCTTTTCTCCTCTTCCTCTTTCTTTCTCTCCTTTTCCTTCTTTCTTTCTATCCTTTTCCTTCTTTCTTTCTATCTCTTTCCTTTTCTCCCTTCTTTCTTTTATATAACCTTCTCTTTTATTTCTCTTCAATATCACATCTCTCAAAAATATCTATCAATTCCCTTTCTCACAAAATTATCTCATCTTATCATTAATTAGAGAATATCTAGTAAATCCACATTATTCCACCGAATAGAATAAATCAGTTAAATCCAATAATTCACTTAAATCAGATAAATCATACAAACCAATTAACTAGTCATTGTTGTTGTGCTCTGAGGCACATAGAAATGCTTTGCTGAGAATTTTGAATACAGCTTATATTCCACAAGAAATTTTTGTTAATCAACTAGAAGGAGTAGTGGCTCATGTTAACGCTGGTAATGGTTTGGGATTTACTGATTTGGATCTAACTCTCGCTCGGAGAAATCACAACCATGCTCTACACATATCCATATAGTGTAAGGGGGATGTTCTGTCTCATGTGCTAGTTGATATGGGATCATCACTCAATGTGTTGCTCAAGAAAGCATTAATGAAACTGGACACTCAAGGTTTGATTTGTACTCCCAGTGATTTGGTGGTGAGAGCTTTTGATGGGACTAGAAGGTCAGTGTTTGGTGAAGTCACATTGCCGATTCAAGTAGGCCCAGAGATCTTTGACGCAGTCTTCTATATCATGGATATCCAGCCCGCTTATAGCTGTTTACTTGGCCAGCCATGGATACACTCTGTTGGGGCAGTCACATCGACTTTGCACCAGAAACTGAAGTATATGATGGAAGGGAAGATTGTCACAGTCTGTGCGGAGGAAGATATCATGATCAGTAAACTATCATCTTTCAAGTACGTAGAAGTAGATGGAGAGATTCATGAGACATTGTGTCAAGATTTTGAAGCAGTACAGGTTCAGAAGAGGCCTCCTGTTGATAACAAAGTTCCAAAAGTTTCAATGTCCTCATTTAAAGAAGCCCGTGCTATTGTAGAATTTGGTTCTTCGCAGAGGTGGGGTCAAGTTCTCAATCTTCCTAACAAGAAAGACAAGTTTGGTTTGGGGTATAGCCCATCTTATTCTCAGAGTGCTTCGAGGTACAGGGGACCTGTTCAGTTCACCAGTGGTGGGGTTATTTTTGATAGGATTAATGTTGTGGGAGATGATGAAGGAGATAACGATTGCGACATGGATGCTTGGATTCATCCGTGTTTTCTCGGACAGAAGCTATGCGATTGGACTATAGAGGAAACCGTCCAAGTCACTTCTGAAGAGTAATTTCTTTGTTTTTGATTATGTGTGGTCCTACGTTCTGCCCAAGACGTAGTGGCTTTCCTTTGTAGGGCTCTTTTGGTTTATGTTCAAACTTTTTATCATTAATGAAAGGCGTTCTTTTTACATTCAAATGTTTTGATCCTTGTTTTTCTTCATATATTTTCAACATCAAAATGGTAATGTGTTTTTGTTAGTTTGCATATCATATTAAGCATAAAACATCAATAATGCAGGTTTCACATCTCAGATACCATCAATTCAGATTCGGCTTTAACTCGATATGATTTTGACAATCCTATTTTTCAACCTGAAGAAGAGACTGATGAAGATTGCAATCTACCTGAATAACTGACTAGACTTCTGAGACAAGAGGAAAAGGTCACTCTGCCTCATCAAGAGGATGTTGAAGTTATCAATCTGGGCACTAAAGAGGACATGAAAGAAGTCAGGGTTGGGGCTGCATTGGAGGATGATGTCAAGAGAAGATTGGCCAAAATGCTCCGTGAGTATAGAGATGTCTTCGCTTGGTCGTATGAAGATATGCCAGGGTTGGATACTAATATAGTGATGCACCGTCTACTTGTGAAACAAAAGTTGAGAAGAACCAAGCCTGATATGGCAGTCAAGATTAAGGAAGAGGTCTATAAGCAATTGGATGCTAGTTTTCTTGCCGTCATGAATTATCCTTCACGGGTCGCTAATATTGTTCTTGTACCTAAGAAAGATGGGAAGGTCATGATGTGCGTCGATTATCGAGATCTGAATAGAGCGAGCCCGAAAGACAATTTCCCACTCCCCCACATTGATGTTTTAGTTGATAATATTGCTCAGTACTCTGTGTTTTCCTTCATGGATGGTTTCTCTGGGTACAACCAAATCAAAATGGCCCCAGAAGACATAGAGAAAACTACTTTTATCACGTCGTGGGGGACCTTTTGCTACAAAGTTATGCCTTTTGGATTGAAGAATGCAGGGGCAACTTATCAGCGGACAATGGTGACTTTATTTCATGATATGACTCATCATGAGATCGAAGTATATGTTGATGACATGATTGCAAAGTCGTAGATGGAGGAGGGTCTTCTGGTTAATTTGTTAAAGTTGTTTGAAAGGTTAAGGAATTTCAAGCTGAGGTTGAATCCAAACAACTGCACCTTTGGGTGAGGTAAGGAAAACTGTTGGGGTTCATTGTCAGTGAAAGAGGAATCGAGGTGGATATCCTACAAATATAAAAGCAATACAAGAAATTCTTGAGCCAAAAATAGAAAAAGAGGTTCGTGGTTTTCTGGGGAGATTGAACTACATTGCAAGGTTCATATCTCACCTTACAGCCACTTGCGAACCAATATTTAAATTGTTAAAGAAAGATCAAGCAGTCGTTTGGAGCGAAAATTGTCAAAGGGCATTTGAGAAAATAAAAGAATATTTGCAGGAACCTCTGATATTGATGCCTCTAGTTGCAGGAAGACCTTTGATTATGTATTTGATGGTTCTTGAGAACTCAATGGGTTGTGTGCTCGGTCAACACGACGAGACAGGCATAAAAGAGCACGTTATTTACTACTTGAGTAAAAAGTTAACAGTATGTGAGTCCAGATACTCGATGCTAGAGAAAACATGTTGTGCACTTGCTTGGGCAGCCAAACGCCTAAGGCAATACATGTTAAATCATACCACCATGTTGATTTCGAAGATGGATTCAATCAAGTACGTGTTTAAAAAGCAGGCGCTTTCTGGGAGAATTGCTAGAAGGCAGATGGTTCTGACAGAATACGATATTCAATATGTTTCCCAAAAGGCCATTAAGGGGAGTGTTTTTTCAGAATATCTTGCAGAACAGCCAATTGAGGATTATCAACCAATGAAGTTTGAGTTTCCCGACGAAGACATCATGTTTTTGGAGATGAAGAATTGTGACAAGCCTTTACCAGACGAAGGTCCCAAAATAGGTTCTCAGTGGAAGATGGTTTTCGACGGTGCTGTTAATTCATATGGTAACGAAATTAGGGCAATCATTACAACTCCTCACGGTTCTCACATACTGTTCACTGCCCGATTAACGTTTTCCTGCACCAACAATGAAGCTAAATATGAAGCATGCATCATGGGTATAGAAGAAGCTATTGATTTGAGAATCAAGAATCTTAATGTATATGGTGATTCAACTTTAGTCGTCAATCAGATCAAAGGAGAGTAGGAAACCCGTCAGCCTAATCTGGTGCCTTATATGAATTATGCAAGAAGATTGCTGCCTTTCTTTGACAGGGTGGAATTTCATCATGTGCCGAGGGCTGAGAATCAGATGACGGGCGCTTTGGCAACGTTATCATCGATGTATAAAGTGAATTACTGGAATGAAGCTCCAATGATCACTATCATGCGCCTCGATAGGCCAACTTTCATATTCGCGGTAGAAGAAGCATCAGATGGGAAGCCTTGGTATTTTGACATCAGAAATTTCCTCAAGAATCAAGAGTATCTGCCTGGGGCATCGAGTAGAGATAACAAGACTCTGAGGAGGCTGTTGGGAAACTTTTACTTGAACAAGGATGATGTGATGTACAAAAGAAATTTCGATCTGGTATTGTTGCATTGTGTGGATGAAAATGAAACAAGTTTGCTAATGGAAGAGGTCCATGATGATTCTTTCGGTACTCATGCTGGTGGTCATGCGATGTCCAGAAAATTGTTGAGAGCAGGGTATTACTGGATGACTATGGAGTCCGACTGTTTTAAGTATGCCAGGATGTGCCATAAATGTCAAATTTATGCTGACAAAATACATGTGCCGCCAAGTCCTCTGAATGTTTTGACATCTCCTTGGCCCTTTGCAATGTGGGGCATCGACATGATTAGGAAGATTGAACCGGCCGCCTCCAATAGGCACCTCTTTATCTTGGTGGCAATTGATTATTTCACCAAGTGGGTAGAAGCAGCTTCCTTTGCCAATGTGACCAGACAGGTTGTTGCTCGATTTATCAAGAAGGACATCATCTTCCGTTATGGAGTGCCGGGACGAGTCATTACTGATAATGGTTCGAATTTGAACAATAAGATGATGAAAGAATTGTGCCAGAGTTTTAAGATTGAACACCATAACTCTTCTTCGTACCGTCCGAAGATGAATGGTGTTGTCGAGGCAACCAATAAGAATATCAAGAAATCGGGAAAAAGATTGTGGTGACCTACAAAGATTGGCACAAGATGTTACCCTTTGCTTTATATGGCTATCGCACTTCGGTGCGTACATCAACAGGGCAACACCATTCTCGCTGGTATATGGTATGGAAGTCGTCCTATCATTAGAAGTCGAGATTCCTTCTCTGAGGGTTTTGGTCAATGTGAAGCTTGATGAAGCGGAATGGGTGAAGGCTAGGTTGAATCAACTTAGTCTGATTGAAGAAAAGAGATTGGCAGCTATCGCCTATGGTTGGTTGTATCAAAGCAGGATGAAGAAAGCTTTTGATTAGAAGGTGCGCCCTTGATAGTTTCAGGCAGGTGATTTAGTGCTGAAAAGGATCCTCCCTCCACAAAATGATCACAAGGGCAAATTAACTCCAAACTATGAAGGTCCATACGTGGTAAGAAAAGTTTTCTCCAGAGGAGCCTTATTACTATCAACTATGGATGGTGAAGATTTTACGTCCACTGTGAACGCGGACGTAGTCAAAAAAATACCTTGCTTAAAAAGAGACCCGCTGGACACAAAAAGAAAATCCAAGCAAAAATGGGGCATCCCGGCGAATCATAAAAAGAAAAGCTTCGGGCAAAAATTAGGGATAAAATAAAAAATAGTAAACCCGCGGAGTTGAAAACTTGAAAAGGCGACTTTGGCAAAAATGGGTATCCTGGTGGATCGAAAACCCGCAAGGGAGATTCAGACAAAAGTTAGGGATTTAAAAGCAAACGACTATAGTCCGCGTCTGACCCATGAACACAGTTGGATTCTTGGAGGACCCGAGGGTTAATAAGTCAGTCTCTTCAAAAAGCAAAGAATTGGTGAAGCATCAAAGTCATGCGAGTCATAATTGAATCGACACATGGTGGTTGTCTGTTTCCATATTGCCGACATTTGTATATCTTTTGCATTTGTACTTTTTGCATGTTTTCCTCTTTTCAGGAGTTGCATCCATTGTAATTTGCCTGTTTATAGGCCATCTTAATCAATGAAGTATTTTTCACAAAGAGTTTTCTATTTCTTGTTTGTTTTTGCTGTTTTGTTTGCGAAAAGACGTCTGATACTTTTGATAAACTTTGCATACAAAAAAAACTTTTGGGGCTTTGCTAATCATGATTAGAACGATGATTTATTTGAATGATGTCACGGACGATAACCGAAAAGCCATTGTTGTATACAGGACACGTTATTTGTTTGTCACTTACAGGATTCATTCCACCAAGAACTGTTTCCAAGTCGGAAGTGTCTCACCAATAGTAGTGTGCACTTATCCCCAACAGGTTAAGATTGAGATTATTCCCCAACAGATAGGCAAGTTCAGTGTTGTTCCTCGATAGGATCTGTGTCATTGACTTTTCTCCCCAAGCATAGATCTAAGGCTGATTCCCTTGACGAGTATTTCGGGAATGGTAGACATTTGCAGCAGAATCTAATGATCATTGGTTTTCTTCGAAGTGAAATATTTGGGATAATTTTCCGATGGATGTTATTCTCAATTCCCAGCAGAATGGAATTGTCCTCGGTAGAGTTCTATTCCAGAAGGCTGTTCATGGCATATTTCTCAAAAAGTTTGTTTGCCGTTTCTCTCGGCACCTTTTCTCGGTGGTGGTCCTTTGCATTTTCATTTTTGCATAGCATTCTCCCAAGCGCGTAGCATTTCCATTTCGTATGGAGCATTACACCATATTCAAACATATGCATGCAAAGCATAAGTCAGGTTTGTTACTTTTATTGTCAGACATCTCTCCAGCAGATAACAGTATAATTCATGAGCCATTGTGGCACCAGACCCCCAGTAAGAATCATCGGTGGATGTCTTCATCTTATCTTTTGCTCCCCAGCAGTGCTTGCTTGTTTAAGTTTCTCTTTCCCTAGCAGAGTTCTCTTTTCTAGGTTGTAAATCGGTTAATTCTACTTCCTGTTTATCCTGGATGCTATTCTGACTCTTGGTTGGTAGTCCGTCGCTTTAAGGATGTTATCCGACTTTTGGTTTGTAGTCTTCTTTTGTCCCCCTGCAGAGTCATTATCTCAACTTTTGGTTGGTAGTCTCCTTTCTTAGTGATCCTAACTTTTGGTTAGTACCTGTTTGTCACACCCTCATTTTCACATTTAGCCTTTCATACCCTACATTCGCCATATCATACATCGTTCTATTGCATACCGAGCATGTGGGTTCACAAGGTAAGGATTGGGTTGGTTCATTTATTTTCCATTTCAAATAAGATAAATTGCCTATCTTGGGCTACATGGAAGAAAAGGTTCATCATCTAAGGTTTGGTTCAAGTTGGAAAGTCTACTCATGTAAATTCCTTCAAGAAGAAGTTACTTGAAAATATTAGGATATTCAAGATCAAAATTCCTAATGAACATGAAATGCAAGGCCTAATTCAAGATTACTTCATCTAATGTTGTTTCGAATTCTTGATCAATGGAGTTCAAATTTGCAAAGCATGAGTCAAGATCATAAGTTCATAATTCAAGACTTCATTTCATTTCAAATTCAATGGCATAAGGGAGACCCATTATTCCAAATTCAAGATTCATGAATTCAAGATTAGATGCAAGAATATTACAAAGAAAAGTTTCATGACATTACAAGAATGTCATTTGTTACAAAATTTCCAACTCTAAGTAATGTTTAGAAATTAATCTATTTCTAATCTTCATTCAAGTTTCTAGTCAAATTCATGTTATGGTACCCTTCATGCCCCATCAAGTCCACATGATCCTCCTTGTTCCTACAAACATCCAAGGAAAATAACTAAGATACAACTCAATATTGGAACATGTCAAGATCAAGACTATGTTTGTTTAGCCATGGGTAATTTTAATGTGATCCAAAACAACCCCATGCAAGAAGTGACAATTTGCATTATGTCACAAAACCATTACATGTCACAAAACTTGAGGAACTAGATCATGTTGGTTCACTTACATGACAAAATTCAGAACTTCAAAATGTTGTCAAAAGGAGAGGCATGGACCACATGGACAACCCAAGAACTAGTGAATAAAGGAGAGCAATGCAAAAGGGCAGCAAAATCCAGCAATAATGCAGCAGAAAAAACAGCAATGCAGAAAAAGCAACAAAAGCAAAAAGCAGCATGCTAGAAATGGAAAGAAATCGAGCTGCACCAAGAAAGTGGTAATAAGCCTTTCCAAGTATGGAAATTCTGAAACATGAAGCATGTGCAAAACCCATTGCTTTGGTAAAGCAGCAAAAGTGCATCAGAAAAGTAAGATTTCTAGAGGATAAGGGTGCACCAAGAAAGTGGCATTGGACATTTCTAAGTGTAGAAATTTTGAAGCTTAAAGACAGGTGAAAACCATAATGCTTTGGGTATAAAAGAAAAGCAACAGCAGTAGAAAAAGGGGAGATTCACACATTCACACATTAACACATTGACATTGAGATAAAATAGGCATTGAGAAAAAATCAGAAAAAGAGAGTAAGAGAAAAAATAGAAAAAAGAGTTTGAAAAGAAAACCTTGAGAGAACAAGAGAGGAAAAAACCCAGAAGAAGTAGGTGGACCATAGAAGCACATCCATCAAAGACCATTAGTAAAGAAAGATAGTAGCTCTTGGGTATCCTTCTCTTCAAACCCTTATCTTGTTTACATTTTTGCATGTTTATTTTCATGTTTTTTTTCTTGTGTTGTATAACTGTAATAAGGTCTTGATATGACCAACAAATGTTGTAAAAGAACAAAGAAAAGAGAAAGAACATAGCGTAGTTGACATAGTAAGATGAGTTGGAAAATACTCATCTTTATTGTCATGTTCGCTGGCAAGTTCGCCTAGCAAACTTTGCCCTATTTTCCCTCTGTTTCCATAAAAAAAGGCATATTCTGGGCAAAACAACATGAAGTTCGCCTAGCGAACTTCTTGATTTTTTTGTCATGTTCGCTGGCACCTTCGCCTAGCAAATTTTGCCCTCTTTCGCCGCTGTTTTCGTTCGCTGGGTGGTTCGCACAGCGAATTTCTTGTTGTTTTTTCTAGACAGCTTCGCCTAGCGAATTTAGTCCCCTTTTGCCTCTGTTTGCGTTTGCTGGGAAGTTCTCCTAGAGAGCTTCTTGTTGTTTCTAAGCAGCTTCGCTACAGCCTTCGCCTAGCGAACTTCCTTTACGTTTTCTAGTTTTTTCTCAATTTTTTTCTTCATGTTTTGTGTTTTTTCATGTCGACTAACGCGATGTGGTTGCATGACCATTGTATGTGGATGTTGTTACGGTCATTTTTGACTTTTGGTTCTAAAACCTATTTTCAAAAATAAACTCTCGATTCTATCGAGCCATTTTCACCCTTGTAAGTCGACCGCCTTGTGCGCTCGCCATCGACCTTGTTCGCATCACTTCAAATATCTTTACAAACAATAAAACCCTTGATCCAACATCAAGAGGTATTTTTCTCATAAAAAATCTAAAATACCATAAAGATACAATTGGGGTCATACACCATAAACTTTAAAGTGGTGGAAAAGGAATGAGAATGAAACCCTCCTACACTCGTTCCGAATGTTTTGAATACAAGGCACTCGACTTGGTTATTTGAAACATTCATCTCTATCCAAAGTCTTTAGTGTAATCCTAATCAAAAACAATCTCTTCTCAAAAAAACCTACAAAATAACATCAACTCATCAAACTTCTTTTCGCCTTAGGGCATCAATCCGAAAACCCTTTTTCAAGGTATAAAATCAACCAACAAATAACCATTTCACAAGCCTCTGAATTACGGAGCTCTGATTCTTCACTTCTTTTAAGTGAGGATACGTAGGCACAAGGGCCACAATCCTTGGCGAGCAATCTAATAAAAAACCAACCCCTTTTTTCTTGAAAGCAAGCAAGCTTTTAGATTAAAATACCCATTCACGCTAAACAACCTAGAAAGTTCCCATCGAGTACGATGGATGTGAGGGGGTGCTAATACCTTCCCCTCACATAACCGACTCCCGAACCCTAAGACTTGGTTGCGATGACCATGCTTTTTTTCTAAAGGTTTTATCATTATTTCCCTTTCCTTCCTTAGGATAAATAAAATTCGGTGGCGACTCTATGTCATTTTTCGCGTAGCGACACTGTTGTCTCGACTTTTGGTTGTTTGAGTTTCCTTCATTCCCCGCAGTTTTTTGTTCCGAATTTTGGTCGATGATTCCTAACTTTTGGTTAACAGCTTTTGTTTCGACTTTTGGTCGATGATTCCTAACTTTTGGTTAGAAGCTTTTGTTCCGACTTTTGGTCGATGATTCAAAACTTTTGGTTAGAAGTCTTGTTCTGACTTTTGATCGATGTTTCTAACTTTTGGTTAGTAGCTCCTGTTCCGACTTTTGGTCAATGATAATCTTTTGGATGATCCTAACTCTAGGTTAGTAGTCTCTTCTTCACACCTTTGGTTATAAATCTCAGGGTGATCCTAACTTTTGGTTAGTATCTTGCATCTCGCAACTTTTAGATACAATCCCCTGGTCATCCTGACTTTTGGTTGGTAGCCCCTGTTATCACTTTGATCAGTTACTATTTCGGTCATCCCAGCTCTTGGTTGGTACCCGTAGTTTTTAAGTCCACTTTTGACTAACAATGACTCTATAGTGTACCGTCCCGCAGGTTGCAAATTTCTGGGTTCTTTTGTATTGAATCGTCTTTTACCTTGAATGTCTGAAAGTGTTTGCTTTTTATACCTTCAGGTCCAAGCCGTTTGAATAGGGGCAGCAGTAGCACCCCAAAATTTGCCCAACCTTTTCTTCTATCTTGGCTTATGTTTCATAGCATCTTGCATTAGCATTTGTGCATAACATTGGTTCTAGACAGGGGATCAAGATGTTTTATTTACTACTCAAGAAAGAAGCTCCATGTTCAAAGCTCAGGCAAGAGTACATTTTCAAGTCACCAAGTCTCCATTATCATCAGAGTTGGTCTCAAAGCTTCTTGAGGAGAGAAAGTAGGTGTTTGGTTATCTCATCCTATCTTGAGGATGATTAGAGGCACGTGTAGCTATCTCCTTGGATGAGACATGGTTCAAGGGCTCAATGTATACCCTGAGGGTCCTCTATGGGGGTCACATGACTACACAAACCATTTGCAAGAAATCTCAGTTAATGGATAAGGTGTTATGGTTTCATCTGGTAAACAAAAAGTCAACTGTGGATTTGAAAGAGCTCAAGGCTTGATTCTTGATCATTAAAGCCATGAGAAGTCATCCTAAGCCATCTCATATGTTATGTTG
Organism: Lathyrus sativus; assembly: GCA_963859935.3. Lineage (NCBI taxonomy): Eukaryota > Viridiplantae > Streptophyta > Magnoliopsida > Fabales > Fabaceae > Lathyrus > Lathyrus sativus. The sequence continues at coordinate 611,665,805 of OZ012738.1, read as the reverse complement.
AAGTTGGTAAAGGAGGTTCAAGAGTTCAAGAAGTTGCTAAATTAGGGTTTCAGATGATTCTAAGTGTAAAATCCCCTCTTTTGGTATCTAACTTCACGGATAATTTCCACTATGGTGCAAGTCCTATCTCATTTTTATCAAACACGAGACCTGTTCCTCATAATTCAAGATTTCGTTTGAGTATAATAACTTTTCCATTGGGTTCATGCATATCAAGTTATGATATTCACAAGCTGGTGTCACAAAATGAAGAGAATTTAGAGGCACTCAAGGGTAACTCACTTCTAAGGCATTATTCACATGGAATCAAGCTCTTCCTCATTTTTTTAACAAACATGAGAGTTGTTCCTTATTGTCTAAGCTTTCCATAAAGTGTTAGAACTCATCGTTCCCGTGTGTAAAGCTCCAGTTATGATCATCCCAAGTCAAGGCATTTTTGGAAACCTAGTTTTAGGTCTTTCACTTCAATGATCAAATTCACGGACTTCAAGACTTCAAATCAAAATTCTTGCCACATGAAACTTGTTTGCTAAAACCTTAACTCTATCATGACCTCAAATCCATGTCATTTGTTGATTTGTGAGACCATGAAAGCATGATGAACAAGGAAACACGAAGTTTTGGATTTAATTTGGTTTTCTTCCATTTCAAGACACTAAATGGGATTGTTTTTTATTCTTAAATACCATTTCATCATCATGTCATGGCCATACTTTTACCCAAAATGAGCAAGCATGAGCTCATGTTTTCAAGCCATTTTCAAATTTCATGCCTTATGAGGTCATTATTTAAAACCATGCACAAACTCATTTCCTCTCCTTCTAACCACACAAATTGATTTCCTCACCTCCATCTAACCCAAGAGAACCACTTGAATGAGTAGCAAACCCCCAAACCCGTGTGTGATTTATTTTTGGCAAGTTTGTGAAATCAAGAGAATCATCCATCATGGGCCTGCAAAAACATCACAAAACTCTCATATATAAAGAGTAAAGAAACCCTAACATGGAGGTAGAGTTGGTTGCTGCAGAAAGAGCTCAAAATCAATCAAAATTTCTCAAACATTCTCTCTCTTCAAATTGCTCGTTTCTCTGGTTTTCTCTCGCATTTCTTACTTGGTTGATACTTGGTGAAGCACAAGGGTTGATTTGGAAGCATCATTTTGAAGCTTAAGCACCATTTGAAGGACCAATGGAGTTGTTCCGTTAGGTAACTTTTCATCCTCTAAAACTCGCATTTTAGGCATGTAATTAAGTTCATATTGGTTGCATCTGAAGTCCTACCATGTGTAGGCAATGTTTGATTGCTTGTGGTGTCTGTTTAACCTCATTTCAATTTGTGTGACAAATTTTCGTGGCTTGATTTCACCATGATAGAGGAAGCTTTTTGGAAAGCCATTAGCATATTTGGAATCTACGTGAAATTTACTTTGAGATGGTGTCCAAAGTTTTCATTTTTATCACGTTTTTTAGTCACCACCGGTGAGGCTCACCAGAGAAGACGACCGGAGCTAGGGCTCCGGTGTCTGAGGTCAAAAGATGAGGTGGCTGTGACTTGGAGTTTGACTTGCTTGCGTGGGAGTTGAAAATATGAGGTGTCTTGCCACGTTGATTAATGAAACGATGCGTTTTATTTAATCTGAGATTTTGTTGGATTGGGCTTAGGCCAGTTTGATATCCATACCCCCCCCCCCCTCGTTCAGCCCGTTTGTGCATCAAACATGAGACAAGTTCATCTGGGTTTTGCTATTACACCCCCTTTCACTCTTTTTCCTTTTTTATTTTATTTTTATTCTACTTTCATTTTAATTTTATTTTAAATAGTTTTAACCATTCTAAAAATCCACAAAAAATACTTTCTGATCAATTGACATGTTGAGATATTTTTCACAATTTTTATTTTATTTTTCATTTAATTTTATTATTTTTAATCAATTTAATTTGTGAAGAGGTTTTATGGCTTGTCCTTATAATTTAGGCTTGAAGTTTGACCTCATTTGAATACCTCCTTTGACTAATTTTCCTCTCACACTTGGGTGTTTGATTGAGGATTATTTGAGGGCTGTTTTGAGGTCTTGATGATCATTCATTGTTTGTTCTTCATTGGATTTCATTTGACCTTGATGTATGCTCGATAAGTTGAGTGCCTTGCCTTGTTTGATACAATTGGTGATGCTTCAATGCAATTCTTGCCATGATCTTTTGCACATTGATTCTTGATTGGCTTAACTTGAATTTAGGATTTTATTATTTGGATTTTATTTGGACTTGTTTCTATTTTTCGTTGATGCCTCAAAATATCATTGTTTTAACTATGTGTGTGTGTGTGTGTGTGAATGTCTTGACCTAGTTTTGAGGTGTGATCTTGTATGATCTATTGAGTGCTTGTTGAATCTTGTTTGCTCTTGTTAACATGTTTGAGATTCTGACTTGCATGATTAGATGTCCATTGAATGTTTGTTTCATCTCATATGCTTTGAATGATCATTGTTTTTGACTTGTGAGATGCTTACATGACTTTGGTACTTCAATTTGAGTGTGATTCTTCTTGACCTTGTTTGATAACTTGAATTTGAACTTGATGCATATCATTTGAAGTTACTTCTGATCTTGTTGAATGGATATTTGATCTTGATGCTTTTGTGTAATGTGTCTCACTTTGAGGAGGATTTGAATGTTTGAACTTCTTTTGAGTTGTGTTTGGATGTTTTCCTTTGAATGGTTATGAATGAATGCTTGATTTTAATAATCATGATGTGGTTGCCGCCCCACTCTCTCTCTTCCCTCATTTCTTTGTTTGTGATTCAATGTTTGACATCATTCTCCATAAGATGTTTGTGGCATGTGGTCTTGTGTGGTTGCTTTGTTTGGCTTGGTATTATAACTTTCATCTTGTTGACTTTGATATGACTTGTGTATATCATTGATGTATGTCTCTTGTTTGCATGATCATTATTGTTAGCTTATATGCTTCTCTCATCTCTTTTCATCTTTCATGACTTGTTTAAGTCTTTCTTTCTATCTTCATTTGTGATTGATTAGTGATGTGTTTACTTGTGTTTGCTCACATGATCCCTTAGGATTCCTAGTCCCTCTATTTAAGATGGGAGTAGGAGAGACATTAGGCTTTCAATCCTTTGTATGATAACATTAGGTAGACTCCCCTTTCATCCCAACTTTAGGATCGCTTTGCATGACAACATTAGGGTTCTCAGCTCCCTTTAGTATCCTTGTGTCTTCTCTTCTCATCTCAAATTCCTCTAAGACACTTAATAAAGAATGACAAGTGTTTTGCACTATGAGCCTTAATTACATGAGAAATGATAAGTGGGGAGGTCTCTCTTCACTTGTCTAGAGTTTTTAGCGTATGCCCTTTGGGTGATATGCGATGCATTCGCTCTTGTATCATAGTCTTTAGTGCAACATGAGTCTCAAATCAATTCAATTCACTTATTCTAAAATTCACAAACAAAATTCAAACCTTTTCATCCTTCAGGATTGTTTCAAAATTCATTCTCCGAAAAGAGTACGTTACTTTTCCGTTCTACCGCAAACATGCATCGTCCCTAACTATTGGAATTGAAACTTAGCGTCGCTCATAAAAAATACTCTTCCATCCTTTCGTCCGTAGTTTTCCAAACTATGTTTGCTCTAATTTCTCATACCATATGAGGATACGTAGGTATAATATGGCGATGTCTTGGCGAGAAACTTTCCCCTCATCACCCGTAGTTTTCCGAACTACATTGACTCTGACTTTCCCATTGCACGAGGGAATACGTAGGCATAGGGCGACGATGTCCTATCGAGTCTGTTCTTTTCGTTCACCCTTGTTTAGCAGTAGCGTTTAGATAGTTTTCACCTATAGATTAGACAACAAGCATGGATCCCGTTGAGTACAACGGACGTGAGGGGTGCTCATACCTTCCCCTTGCGTAACCGACTCCCGAACCTAAGATTTGGTTGTGATGACCTTGTCTTTCTCGTTCTCTTAGGTTTTCTTTGATTGTTTATTTTCCCTCTCTTTGGGATAAATAAAGTTCAGTGACGGCTCTTCTGTTTGTTTCTGTCGGCCCTTTATCGCAGTTGCGACACCATCCCCACAAACTGAAAAACAAGTTGGAGGATTTCTTGGACGATTGAATTACATTTCCATATTTATCTCTAACATGACCGCTACTTGTGAAACTATCTTTAATTTACTTCGCAAGGATTAGATCATTGATTGGAACTCTGATTGTCATCAAGATTTTGAGAAGATTAAAGGTTATTTGCAAGAACCTCCCATCTTGATTCCACTTGTTCTAGGGAAGCCTCTCTTTATGTATTTGACTGTACTCGAAAGATCTATGGGTTACATATTAGGCCAACATGATGAAATTGAACGAAAAGAACACACCATTTACTATTTGAGTAAGAAGTTCACTGATTGTGAAAGCAGATATTCACTTTTGGTGAAGACTTGTTACGCTCTAGAATGGGTTGCTAAACATATCAGGAAGTATATGATTTGTCATACTACTTTGCTGATCTCTACAACGGATCCAATAAAGTACATCTTTGAGAAGCCTTCTCAGACTGGAAGACTTGCCCGTTGGCACATGTAGTCATCTGAATACAACATTGAGTATGTAACACATAAGTCTATCAAAGGAAGTGTCTTGTCAGACTACCTTGCAGATCAACCTATTGAAGACTATGAGCCTCTGAAGTTCGATTTCCCTGACTAAGACATTATGTTAGTAAAAGATTGTGAAGAACCAGGTCCTGATGAAGGTCCTGAGCCAGGTTTCTATTGGAAGATGATGATTGATGGTTCCTCTAACTACAACGGGCATGGTGTATGAGCTATTTTGATTAATCACAATGGTGGTTATACTCCATTCATAGCGAGGCTATGTTTTGAATGTACCAACAACATTGCAGAATATGAAGCATGTACCTTAGGCATTAAAGCTGCTATTGATCTTCGAATTAAGATCCTTGAGGTATGTGGAGACTCAACTTTGGTGATCTACCAAGTTAAAGGCGAATGGGAAACATGTGATGAGAAGTTGATCCTGTATCGTGCTTGTATTGTGGAATTGATAAAATACTTTGATAAGTCACCTTTCGTCATGTCCCAAGAACGGAGAACTATATAGCTGATGCTTTGGCCATGCGAGCCTCCATGTGGAAAGTCTGATTCCTCAATGAAGCGCCACTTATCAGGATTTAACGAGAAACAGAACCTGCCTATTATTAGTTAGTTGAAGAGGAAGTCGATGGGAAACCATGGTTTCATGACATCAAAAATTATCTACAAAATCAGGAATATCCAGTTAAGGCTATAACCCATGATAACAAGACTCTGAGAAGATTGATGTCCAAATTCTTCCTTAGTTATAACGTGCTATACAAAAATAAACATGACATGGTTCTGCTTAGATGTTTGGACAGACATGAAACAAACTTTTTATTTCAAGAAATTCATGAAGAATCATTTGGAGCTCATGCCAATGGTCATGCTATGTCTAAAAAGATTCTGACATCTGGATATTACTAGTTAACCATGGAGTCTGATTGTATCTAATATGCTAGAATGTGCCATAAATGCTAAATTTATGCTGACAAGGTGCACGTGCCTCCGACACTGTTAAATATTCTATCATCGATGTGGCCTTTCTCTATGTGGGGCATTGACATGATTGGGGCAATTGAGCCCAAAGCTTCCGACGGTCACTGTTTCATCTTAGTTGCAATTGATTACTTTGCCAAATGGATTGAAGTTGTCTCCTATACCAATGTGACAAAACAAGTTGTTGCCCGCTTCATCAAAAAGGATATTATCTATCGTTATAGGATCCCTAGCTAAATCATAATAGATAATGAGACCAATCTGAACAATAAAACCATGAAAAAGCTGTGTAAAAATTTTAAGATTGAACATCACAATTCTTCTCCTTACCGTCCGAAAATGAATGGAGTTATTGAAGCTGCAAACAAAAATATCAAGAAAATCCTGCAAAAGATGTTGAAGACTTACAAAGATTGGCATGAAATGTTACCATTTGCTTTGCTTGGATACAAAAATTCAGTTAGAACTTCAATAGGGGAAACCCCTTTCTCCTTGGTGTACAGGATGGATGTTGTTCTCCCAATAGAAGTTGAGATACCATCCATGAGAGTCTTAATGGAAATCAAGCTGGATGAAGAATAATGGGTCCAAGAGAGATTTGATCAGCTGAACCTCATTGACGAGAAACACATAATTGTGATGTGCCATGGTCAGTTATATCAAAATCAAACTAAGAGGGCTTTTGACAATAAGGTCCTTATCCGAGAATTCAGAGAATGAAAGCTCGTACTTAAGAAACTCTTGCTAGTTCACAAAGATATGCACGGAAAATGAACTCCTAATTATGAAGGCCCATTTGTTGTGTAAATAGTCTTCTCAGAAGGTTCACTAATTCTCACAATAATAGATGGCGAAGAGCTTACGCACCCTGTGAATTCTAATGCAGTCAGAAAATATTATGCCTAAATAAAACCCGCTAAGTCGAAAACCAGAAAAGGCGACTTAGGCAACAATGGGTATCCTAGTGGATCAAAATCTATGAAGAAGATCCAGGAAGAAGTTAGGGATATAAATAAAAAAATAAGAGCTTGCTAAGTTGAAAACCCGAAAGGGCGACTTAGGCAAAAATGAGCATCTCGGGGGATTGAAGACCCGAAAGGGCAATTCAGAAAAAATTTAGGGACAAAAGGCATTTCACTGCATCAGATGGGGTTCACCATTGCAGAAGATCAAAGCAGAAGTTCAATCTAGCCGCTCTCGTCAAAAGCAATGTTTTGGAAAGTCTTAGTTATTAGGGCTAGTAGTGTCATTGGATTCAATGTAACCTTTCCCTCTTGCCATTTTCAAATTGTAATACTCCATGGAGCTTTTCCATTTGCAAGCGACCATTCTTGAATAAAATTAAATTTTGCCAATTCCATTCTTGTAATTTATGCTTTCTATGCCTTTTTCTTTTTATGCAAAATGTCATTTATTTGCTAATAATGATTTTGAAAGTGAAAAGTTTTGAATTAAAAATGTGTTGAAAACATAATAAAGAACTAAATTTTCTTTGACAAGTGGAAGAATTAAAAGAAATATTTTGTTTCCTCAAGAAGTCTTAAGGTTGCACAAACACTTTTAGACCATTTCAGCAAAAATCCCCATTAAAGCATAAACCAACAACACTTTTGGATTGATCCTTTTATCATGTGTGACTTTCAAGATTGAAGAGAATCTCCCTAGTGTCTATCATGTGATACATGTTCATTGGTGTTGATGATTTGTCCCCCAGTAGAGTCACCCTTTGTTCCCTTTGGAGTTACCCTATATCCTAATGAATTTCCTTGGTTTCATACTTCCTCAGTGGAGTGAGTGTGTGTTCCCCAGTGAATCTCTAAACTCTTTTTTCCATAGTAATTCCTTTTGACTCTTTTCTTCCACAATGAAGTGAATGTTTTCCTTCCCCTTGAGAGTCTCCTCAAAAGTCCTTATCTCTCTCCAGAGTCAGCATCTGCATATCATGGTCATCCATATCATGTGATATCATGTGCACTTGGCATTAATCTAGGTCTTTGTTGTTGGTTGTAGCCCCTTGACCCAATGTCCATAGAAATCCATCACCTCAGGTACGTTGGATCTACCACATCAACTAATAAGGTTTGATCTAACGCTCCTTGTGCTTTCTCATTTATTATTTTCTGATTTTATTTTCTAAAATTGCATTTATCTTCAAAAATTCATAAAAAGTAGCTACATTAATATTTTTCACCCCAATTTTTTCATAGTTCTATAAAAATATTTCCTATTTTCTAAGCATTTTTATGCATTTTTATTTCATCATTTTCTATTTTTCATGATTTTTTTTGCATTTGTTTTAAATAGTTAAAACATATTTTTATGCATTTTAAAACTCTGAACAATTTTATATATGTTTCTTGAGTTGTTTCTAATTTTCTGGATTTTTGTTGGTCATTTTGAATCTTATTTGATGCATCATTTGCATTTTCATGTTTATTTTCATTTTAAAAATCATTTTTATGCATATTATTTCATTTTATTGCATTTTAATATTGATTGACCTTTGTTGACTATTGTTTGACTTGAGTCTTAATTGATTTGGTCAAGTTTCATCAAGATCAATAGATCTTGGGTGTTGATAGGGTGAAAACCCTAATCCACCAAAAAGGATGATTGATCTTGATGATAGCTTGGTCAATCCTTTGATTCAATGTGTTGTTTTGGTTTCATTGCTGCCTCTTCTTCATCTCTTATCTTATTTTTTCTTTTGGTTGATGAAAATCTTTAGCATCATGGATTTTTGATGATCAAAGATGTTTAAATATTTATTACTTCAAACATGTTGTTGAAGTGGTCATTTGGATTACTCACTTCACTTTGGAGTAGTGATAGGTTGCCTTTGATTATTCATGGAAGTCCTTGATTAAGATGAAACAACTCCTCTTTTTTCTTTTTGAGTGGCAAGCTTTAGGAGGATGACTTACATGTCATTTCTCTAGCTTGTATTAGCACAAATATTGTTATTGGCCGGGCTTAGATAGTTGTGACTTCTATATAAGTCTAATTACGATTGCTTAACACAGCGTTAAATTTGTCCCGAATTAGAAACTAAGTCATTTTTGTAAGTGAGATTGGCCGCCTCCTATTCTCCATGGCATTGTGTGAAATAGGTTCGATCTTTTGTTATCAAAGAGAGCTAGTGGAATACTTGTCAATGTTATCCAAGTTGGAGCCCTTCTCATGGTGGTGGATGAGACCATGTTTTCATGCTTGTGGATGTTTAGTTGAGTATTCACCAAAAAATGACAAATTGGCTTATCCCTTCTAATCACTAACTCACTAACTTTTTTTTATTTCCTTACTTTACTTGTCATTTACTTTATGCTCTTTACTTATTTCCATTTACTTTATGCTTTTATTTTAGCATTTCATATCATATTATCATATTGTTTTCTCTTTGTCCACTTAGACTTATGTTTATGCTTACGCTCTTTTTATTTTGTCCATTTGGACTTTCTTTTCTCTTAAGACATTAATAAATATCAAAACTGCTAAAAAACTTGGTTAATTTGTGGACTTGATGTTACTACCTTATACATTGATGTGGAGTTTGGACTTAGAATTAATACCTTGACCTTTGCTTAGAAGTACATCTTAAGACCTATTTGGAATCATCTGGTACTCTTGGCTTAAGGATTCTTCTGGAGACTCATCTTGGTTATTATGATTTCGTCTGATATTTGGATCATTAGTTGCTTTTTTGTCTTAAATTCATCTTAAGGCTTAAATTATTCCTTGGTTAGATCTTTCTTTGTCCTTAGCTTTTACTTTATGCAATGGGATATTCACTTCATCTCCTCCCATTCTTAAAATTTCAAAATCTTCCCCCTTTTTTCTAAATCTTCTTCTTTTAAGCTAGAACCTCTTTGATAATAAAACCTTGAGTTTTTCAAGTGCATTTTCAAAATATTTTCTTTAATAAGTTCTAAGACATCTTAAGCATAATTTGACCATTTCAAATAGACATAAAAAATACATAAACCTGTTCAAACCCTTTTTGTGCCTTTGTGCACTTTTTCTTTTAAACTTTCGATAAAGTTTAGACATGAGTAATTTTCAAGTTGAGATGTAATTCTCCTATTCCCATATTATGAAAGATGCTGACATTTTCCACTTAGATGTTCAGTGATAGACTTGTTGATTTTAATCCAAGCAAAATCCTCCATTTTTAATATGATGCAAATCTTATTTTCTCCTACTTATGGGTGACTAGATTTAGTTTTCTCCTTAAAATGATAACTTGTCTACTAATTTAAAATCAATCAAAACATACCATTTTTGTTGTTTTTACCACGAACTACGAGGTTTTGATCCCTCATTGCACTTTGTGGGTACGTAGGCACGAGACTCAGGAAGTCTTGTCCAACACAAAAACATTAAAAATATTTCTTTTCTCACCTCGCCAATCTTTTAATGGCAAACCATTTTCAAACCAAAAGACGTAGATATCTCAAAGGCATCCTATAGAGTACTATAGACGTTTTGGGTTCTAACACCTTTCTATTGCGTAACTAACCCCCCTTACCCTTGTCTTTGTTTATTTGTTCTTGTTTCAAAACTTCTTTAGGTTTTGTTCGCTTTTTTTCCTTTCCTTTGGATAAAATAAAAGTGCGGTGGCGACTCGTGTTTTATGAGTTAAGTTAATTAATAGCTTATATTCATAATATTGACCGCTACAGGTGCAAACCTATTGTAGTAGGAAAGTCGTTTCTTTCCCCACCCTGTATCCGCACATTGGTCAATACCCCTTCATACATATCATGGATAGCTCGAAAATATCTAGTGGCTCTCTATCATTCGCCTTCTCTAATTTAATAAAAACCAAGTGCATATCTTGATGGTCTATCCTATACTGCTCCATCACCTGTCATAGTAGATAGATCGCTTCTATAGTCAAGCTCGTAAGCATAAAATCAAATTAATTATGTGTGACTTGAGTCTCTTTTCTTAATCTATGTTCAAACACTCTTTCCCATAATTTAATGGTAAGACTCATAAGTTTAATCACCCTATATTTTGCATAATTTTGTATATCCCCCTTATTCTTATAGATTAGACCTAAAGTTCTTCTTCTCCATTCATCTGAAATCTTCTTTTACCTCATAATCTCATTAAAGAGTTTGCTGAGTAACTCAATACCTTTATCCCCAAGAACTTTTCACACTTCAATAAGTTTTTTGGCCCTACCACCTTACTGTTACTGATCCTTTTTAATGCCTCTTTTACCTCTTGTTTATGAATTTAATGGTAGTAAATATAGTTTCAATATTCTTCTCCAACGTTGAGTCTGTTAAAGAATAATAAGATATCATATCCTTCATTAAATAAATTGTAAAAATATGTATTCCACCTATCCTTTATATATTTTATTGACCAAGACTTTTCCTTCTTCATCATTAACACACTTAACTTTATTTAAATATCTTATCATTCTTTCTTTTCCCTTAGAAAACCTGTATATAGGTATTTATCCCACCTTGTTTCTTAAGGATTGGTATAACCGTCAAAAGTTTGGGCTCTTTCTTCACTCACCTCCTTCTTATTGTTGTTCTTAGATTTCTTATATTTTTTCTAAGATTCAAAATATTTAAAAACAATCCTTTTTTAACTCTAACTTTACTCTATACACTTTCATTCCACCAACAAGATTCTTTACCCTTAGGTCCAAAACCTTTTGATTCTCCCATAATCTATTTAGAAACTTTTCTAGTCTCTTGGACCATCCTGTTCCACATATGATTTATACTTCCTAGTGGTTGTTCAAACCCTCCCTCCGAGATCCTATGTTGGAAACTTCCTTGTTTTCACCCTGCAAATTCCACCACATGATCTGTGGCGCTTCCATGTGACTTTCTCTCTTAGCTCTCCTCTTGATTCTTACATCCACAACTAATACTCTATGTTGGATAGTCAAGCTCTTTCCCATGATAACTTTACAGTCCAAGAAAGTATCCTATCAGACTTGCTAATAAGAAATAAATCTATCTAAGAACATGTCATTATACACTTATATGGTGTAAGATGCTCATCTATTTTTCTAAACCATGTATTAGCTATAGTAAGATCAAAGGCTGATGAAAACTTCATATGGATTTACCATCCACATTTAACTCCACGATAACATATCCCTTATGCACGCCCTTAAAACCTCTTACTATGCTCCCTAGGTGTCCATTTAGATCCCCTCCTCGAAAGAGCTTCTCTCTTTAGGGTATATCCTGAAGTAATCCTTCTAAATACTCCCAAAATTTTACCTTAAGGTTTTTTTCCAATTAAACCTGAGGTGCGTAAGCACTAATAACATTAAAACGCGTCTTGTTCCAATATAAACTTCAAAGCTATAATTCAATATCCTACTCTTTTAACACACTCAATATCCTTCTTCCACTTCTTTTCTATAATAATTCCCACTCCATTTCTCGATCTAACTATCCATGTGCACCAAAGCTTAAATCTCGAGTTGTCTAATTCCCTCACCTTTTCACCTTTCGAATTATTTCTTGTATGCACATGAAAATGATCTTCCTTCTAACCATAATGTTTACTATTTCCATATATTTTCATGTCAGTGTGCCTATATTCCATGATCCAAAACGAATATTACTCTCATGAAATTACTTCTTTACTCACACCCATTCACATAAATTTTGGAACCCTTGCTTTTTTTTCACTTCATCCGGGCGAAGATGCAGTGACTCTTAACATTGTACTCGAGCCATACATCGTGTTGCTTATGGGTAATGTCCTAGCATTCACATTATTTTATAGTTGATCAATGTCATTAAGATTCAACACATGTTTATGTTGGATGTCAATTTCCTAACATAACCCTCTTCTTTTATCTGGGCTTGGGACCGACTTAGCATATAAAAGATAACATATGCATGGTTTTTTATATACAAAAAATAAGGGATAAAAAACATGTGACCGTTGAGTTGTCATTGAGCTTTTGGGGTAAGGTTTATGCCAAAGAAACTTACCTAGTTGGAAGATGTTAATTCTCAAGAATAAAATTCCAATTATTTATAGAGGTTTTGATTAGAAAAAACTATAACCTACAATGTTTTAAAGTTTGTTAAAGTTTTTCTTATTTTACAAATCTAGCTAATTAATATTGATGATAAAGTTTTGGATTGTGTCTTCAATGTATATCCAAGTGATAAGAAGGCATATGAGCTCTTTTAGTGTGTAACCTTGGGTTTGAAATCCATCAATTGCATATGTATTACTTTTTAGGTGTATCTCGTTAGGGGTAGAAGAGTAAATACAACGAGATGAAACTTTTAGAATCTATGGCGGAAAAGACTCAGTTTGAGGTGAAGGTTCCTACTATTGATACTAGTAGTAGTGAGTAAATAACTACAAAGACCTCTAGTTATCCTTTAACTAGTGATAACTTAAGGAGGGAAAATTTACCATCTCAATTGGACGATTATGCTACCCTTGGGTGTTATGCTTTGAATGTGGTTGAAGGGTTGCAAAAAAAGAAAGCCTTAATGAAGGCATTTGAAAGCAGTTGAAGTCAAAATGGTTGAAAACCCATACCTTTGGGCTCATTAGACTAATAAAGTAGGAAACAATGGTCAGAAACAAGTGGATGCAAATCGCAAGATCAAGGTTTAATTGTGGCTTGAACTAGATCAATGTTTGTTGAATAGTGATTTAATATGGTAAAGAGAATCAAGGGGGTTGATAGATAAATTGTAACCACAATAGTTTCAAGTCAAGGTGGTTGATAGATAAATTGTAACCACAATAGTTTCAAGTCAAGGTGGAGATTTTTGAAGCATTCCTTAAACCCTTAAGTGATGAATAGATCGAAAGCATATTTCAAAATTGTAGAAACTATAAATCAACATGGAAGTCGATAGTGGACACTTTAGGGATGGAACAAAAGGGGATTAGATGATGGAGGTTCTTGTCAGTGAAGAGCAGTAGTGGCAGCGGACGATTCGAATTCAATGGGCGATTAACGTTCGTCGATTATCATATATGGTCCTTTTAGTTTTGTTGTATTGGGCTTGGTTGTTTCCAATTGTGAATCAGCTTTATAAGTGTTTTTGTTGGGGCCTATTAAATATCTTTTTAGGTTTTAGCAGTTATAAATATGTATCTCTCTAATTATTTTCTTGACAACCTTTAGAGTTTTAGAGTTGAAGACAAAGAGAAGGTTTTGGGAATCCTATTGGTGCTCTTAGAGAGGTAAGGGTAAACTCCTACGAGTTTATTCTTATAATTTGGGAAAGCCTTGGAGATATCTAAGGGGGATTGTGAAACACTTTTAAACACCTTTGATTTTGTGATTCATAAAACAGAGTTGGAGAGATTAGGAAACACTTGGATAGAAAATAGGGTTTGTTTTGGAAGTTTAACAAATTGGAGAGTTGTTCTCCCCCCTAGAGTAGATAGTTTGATAGAACTGGTTAAATAAGTTATCATTTTTCTTCTCTATGTTTTATCTTTTTCTACCAAGTTAAATTATTATATTTATGCATAGAGAGTTATTTTTACTAAAGGCCATATATTAAGCGGTTAATGCATGTAAAGTAGGCCGACTCTTTCCTCTCTGTGTCCTAGAGTATCCATCACAAGGATAACATACAAATATCCCAGGATATATCCAACGGTTAACCACATCCCATTCACATGCAATTACCAACCATATCCCCTATTTAAAGAGAAAAACATTCCACTCTTCGGGTATAAAAATCATTCCCATTTAAATTCCTTTTTTATAACTCCTATAGACACTTCACTAGAAAAACCTAAGAAGGTTTGTCCTTCCATAGCTCTGAACTTAAGACGCTTTTAAGAAGGTTTCTTTTCCTAAACTTATTCCATCTTTGAGGCGATATCAAACTCAAACCATAAGGGGAAGAAGACTAATTGTCCTATGACACTTACCAAAGATTCTCTTCCTTTCCTCCTTTGGCGTATCATCCACTAACTAGTAGGTCTAAATTCATTTCTTTGGTCGGTTTCAAGAAGCACCACCAATATGGTTAACCTCCATGTAGAAATCCACCAATTGGATTCTCAATTATAATTCCTTTACAGATAAGCCTTCTTCGTTTTAAGTGCACGAGCCAATACTTATGGATGATGTCAAACAAGCATGTGTAAAGATAAATTTCAAGCATCAGACTTTTTTGTGTGCCTCCCTAGTCAAAGATGTAGCTAGGTAAAAGTGATAGTAAAAATACTTCTTGTATTAAGAATAAGCTTCAAAACACTGGATATGTTGCTTCAAGCCAATAATAACTAAACCACTCGCATAATTAAGGTTGTTATGAATACTAATTAGATGGAAAAAAACAAAGTCACAATTGGCTTACCTCCCTTGTAATCACACCAATGTTAAAAAAATTTAACAAATGCCCATATAATCCCATGTAATTACAAGGGAGTGATCAACAAATAATTCAACACATCAATTTGAATTCGTTGAAGGGAAGATGATAGTTTATGATGGAAAATAAACATTCATGGAAAGGGATAACACATCCCCCATATTGAGTGTGAATCCTCTTATATTCATTAAGAAAAACTACCCCTCCCTCCAATCGGTTACAGAACCAACTTCTCTCGAGGCTTGACCAAACACACCTTCACGAACAAAAGAAAAAACAATCCTTAATATACTAGGTTCCACCAAATTTCCCAAAATATTCTCACCATCCTTCTTGATTGAAATTGACATTGTTACCATGTTTGAAATGTGTTATCAAGGCATGTCTCACAAGGGGCTATACTCAACCTTGTGGTACTCTCAAGCACTAAGGTCCTCTCAATATCAAGGCATGTCTCACAACCATTTGAGGCACGGTTACAAGCATTGATCGCCTACTCCTATCTTGGGAACAACTGGATTAATATTTTGGTCAAAAGGCATTTGTAGCTAGTTTGTTGGGCATAGCATGGTTCTATAGCTCAATACACATCTTGAGGGTTCCCTATATGTAGTAGGTATCATCACAAGTCATGACAAGAGCTTCAATCAATGGAAAAGGTGCTAGGGTTTCATCTGATCAAGAAAAGTTAATTGTGGCTCAATGGGGTCAAAGTCTTGGATTTTAAGGTCAACCAAGGGTATTCTATGTCTTCTCAAGTGTTTTCATGTGTTTGGAACAATAAAAGTCAAGGAGAAATATAAAATCAAGAGTTCGATTAAATTAGGCTTTTGGTGAAATATTTTCTAAGTGTAGAAAACCCTAATTCTAGTCATTTTGCAACATCAATAACTTTCTCATTCTTGATCCAATGGGAGCAAACTCTTTATCAAATTAAAGAGGACATCATGAGCTATAAGTTTGTAGAAGAAAGAAAGTCCAAAAGATCCATGGTTTGAAAGATATGGAGAGCTAAAGTTGAGAAAATTGAGGTTTTGACATTTCAACACTTAGAAAATTTTCTAAGTATAGAAATTCAGCTTGATGTACATGTTTTCAATCCTATCTTTCATAGTGATACAAGCTTCAAATTAATTTTCATCCAACATGAAAGTTGTAGAGCATCCTCCAGGCTTTCTTTTTAGTACTAGAACCCCTCCATTAGATGTGTAGAACTCAAGTTATAGTGTCTCCAAGATAGGGTAACAAAGATGTCAAGTGGGACAAGTTTTAGACAGATTTTTGGGTCACTTTTCCAAGGCATTTTTCACCAAGTTCTTAACCTCAAATCACTTTCCCTTGAACATTAAAGTTGAAGATCATTCTTCAAGCTTTCTATTCATTACTAGAACTCATCCATTGGATCAAAACTACCCAAGATATGTGGCATCAAAGTTGAGGTTTCGATGATGTCAAAGGATCATGACTTAGAATTTTTCTAAGTCATTTGGGACAGATTTCAAGGTATGACTTTCAAACCATTTTTTTCATGATCATACAAGGGTTGTTTCAAGTTGCCATCAACATGAGAAATGTCCATCATTCTTACTACTTTCATTTGGTACCAAATTCTAATCGAATGGTACAAAATTCACTATGTTGTATGTGTACAAAGTTGGTTACTTTGATATGTTGGTATACATTATCATGCTATCATCTTTTGGCACCTTTTGGATCTTTCATGCAACCACCTTTTTCCTATTTCACACGTGTTATGTGCCCAATGTGTGTCACAAAACATTACTTAAAATGTCCAAACACACACATTTGTATTTGGCACCTTTTTTAATTTACTTTGCCATTATGAGAAACAATGAAAACTTGCCCACCAAGTTCACAAAACCATTCTGATTTCCCTTCTCCATACAAGAAAGACAATCCCAACCACCCAAGCCATGTGCACTCGTACCTCCCTTATTCCCAGTCCATATTTCAATTTTGTAATAACCAAGCTTTAACCATAGTGAATCATTTTTTACCACACCCTAACCTCACATAAATACCCAAGAAACCCTAGAAGGATCCCACTTTCTAATCACTTTTTTTTAGTATTTCTCTTCATTTCCTTGTTCATTTCATCATCCACAAAGCTCAAGGAGTCATTTTGTGGATTTTTATGAAGAGTTCTACACAAGATCAGAAGCTATACAAAGCTCCACATTGAGTAATTTTCTCTCCCTTTTTTTCTCACTTATTCAATGCATTTTAGACATGTGATACTTGTATTCTAACTTTTGGAAGCATGAGAAGCATATTTGTGTTGTTGTTGTGTTGATTTGCTCAAGTTTCAGAACATGGTTATGTTTTTTGTGCTTAGATTTAAGGATGTTAGAGTGTGATTTAGTGAAAATGGATGTCATAGCTTTAATCTATGTGAAATTCTGCACAAGATGGTGTCCTTAGTTTTCATTTTTGGGTTATTTTTCAGTTGTCTCCGGCGAGTCTAGTCGGAGAAGATGTTTAGAATAGGGTTCTGGCGTCCTATGTGTTTACTGATGTATCATGCTGATGAGGCTTGTTTGACTGTGTGCGTGGCATGGAATTATGTGAGCTGGCTGGTGACAGGGATTAATGAAACAGTGTGTTTTATGATTTCTGGTTTTTTTTTGTTGCTAATGGGTTGGGGTTTTATGTATTTTCTACTCACACCACCCAGTGTCTGGCCCAAGCACGCGTGTGTGCATGTTTCTTTTGTTTTTGGCTTTTGCTCATACACCCCCTGTCTTTTTCTTTTATTTTCATTTTCATGTCATGTTCAATTGAATTTTTATTTTACTTGTTCCTTGTGTATAAAAAATCCATAAAAATGATTTTCTAACATTTTAACATGTTGAGATATTTTTGAACATTTTTATTTTATTTTTCACTTTATTTTATTATTTCTAATTGATTTATTTTGAAAAGTGCTTTTACATGATTACCCTTGAGCTAGGGTTTGTTGTTTGATGATTTTTTAAACACTTGTTGACCCTACCTTTTTATCATGTTTTGGCATATCATTGATGAATGTTCAAATGTTGTTTTTATGCCTTGATGATCATTTCTTGGATGATTCCTAATTTTTTTTGTTTGGTCCTCGAGGTGTGCTCGATTAGTTGTATACTTGAGTTTGTTTGGGTCAATTGATGATACATTTATGCAATTCCTTTTGAGATATTTTCCACATTTGTTCTTATGGATTTAACTTGAGTTTGAGTGCCTAATTGGAATTTTTTTGGTCTTGTTTCTATATTTGGATGTTGCATCAAATTGATGTTGTTTTGACCATGATTTTGTGCATGTCTTGACCTAGTTTCTTGAAGTTGTTTCTTGATTGATCCAATGGTTATTTGATGGCTCTTGTATTATTTTGTTGATATGTTTAAGGTTCTGGTATTCATGTTTGGAGGTTCATTGTATGACCACTTTATCTTATTTTCTTCACATGATCATTTGTTTCTCTTATGGATAACTTGAGGGATGTTTGCCCAACTTTTTGTGCTTGAACTTGAATTTGTCTCTTCTTGAGTTTGGTTGTTGATTTGGATTTTAATATGATTTGTGTCTTTTGAAATTGTTTCTGACCTTGATGATATGATACTTGACCATTTGTGTCCTCGTCTGGATGTCTCCTTTCTTTGAGAATGGTTTTGATGTATGCTTGCTTCTTGGTGCATGTCCTTGGATTCAACCCTTGTTGTTTCTCTTGAGTATTCATGATTAGAGGTTTAATTTTATATTCATGTTGATGTGGCTTCCCACACTTGGTTTCATGCCCCAATCTCTCATGTCTACTCCTTTGAGTTATGTCTTGCATGCTTGTTTTGGTATGGCAGTTGATTGTGTATAAATGTGATGTATTGACTTGACTCTTTGTGATCTTTCTTTGACCAATGGCATGAGTTGAATATGATGTGGCATTTCTACTTCCCTAACTTATTTCCTATCTCATTTGAATTCATTTCACTTTGCTTTGTGATTGATAATACTTCTTGCAAGATTTTAAGTCATTAGTCTGTATGTGAGCACTTTGTTTTGCCATTTGGTTTTGATTTCAAATCTTTGGGTTTGGTTTGACATGTGAATACATCGTTGTTGCTTTAACATGTTGTTGATGTTTACCTTGTTGATTGAGATGCTTGTTTGCTTGATGCATTTTTCCTTCGAACTTTCATGTTTGTTCATAGTGTTGCATCTTCTTCATTCTTCTTCTTTCATTTTCATTTTTCTTCTCTTCTTGAGACATGTTTAAGTTTCAATCTTGTTTTTATTTGTGATTGATTAGTATGGTGTTTACTTGTGCTTGTTCACACAATCCCTTAGGATTCCTAGTCCCACTTAATTTATGATTAAGTTGGGAGTAGGATAGACATTAGGCTTTCAATCCTTTGCATGATAACAATTAGGATAGTCCCTCTTTGACCTCAAATTTATGTCCATCATTTGTATGATAACATTAGGTAGACCTCCCTTTTATCCCAATCTTATGACCATTTTGTATGATAACATTAGGATTCAGTTTCCTTTAGTGTTTTCTTTTAAACCTTTGAGTCTTCTCTTCTCATCTCAAAACAATTTTAAAACACTTAATAAAGACGATGAACATTGTGAGCCACGAGTCTTAAGAATATGGGGAATGATGAGTGAGGGGTCTCTCCTTACTTATCTAGAGTGTTTAGTGTATGTCTTGTCTAGGGGCGATATGCGACGCATTCGTTCCTATGTCATAGTCTTTAGTGCAACGTGAATCTCAAATCCAGTTAATTCACTTCTCTAAAACTCATAAACAAAATTCAAACCTTTTTATCCTTCGGAATTTGTTCTTCAAACTCATTTTCAGAAAATAGTACGTTACTTTTCCGTTCTACCACAAACAGGCATCGACTCTAACTTCTGGAATGGGAACTTAGCGTCACTCATAAAAAACACTTAACCAACCTGTGGTTTAGTCAGCCGAACTACGTTTGCTCTGATTTCTTATACTAGATGAGAATACGTAGGCACAAGACGACAAAGTCTTGGCGAGCACCCTTTTCCCTTTCTTCCATAGTTAGTCGAACTACGTTTACTCTGATTTCTCATACCATATGAGAATACGTAGGCGCAAGATGACGAAGACTTGGTGGGCACCCTTTTTCCTTTCTTCCGTAGTTAGCCGAACTATGTTTTCTATGATTTCTCATATCATATGAGAATACGTAGGCACAAGACGGTGAAGTCTTGGCGAGCACCCTTTTCCCTTTCTTCCGTCGTTACCCGAACTATGTTTGCTCTAATTTCTCATACCAGATGAGGATACGTAGGCATAAGACTGTGATGTCTTGGTGAGCAACCTTCCCCCCTTCACTTGTAGTTTTCCGAACTACGTTGACTCTGACTTTCTCATTACACGAGGGAATATGTAGGCATAGGTGTTGCACCCCAAAATTTGACCAACCGGGTCTCGTATCTGGCTCGAGGTTTCGACGCATAATCGCATTCGCATCTGCATATTGCATACAATGCATTTCTCATTTGTTCTGATTTTATTGGGATCACAGCTCTCGTCTCGCGTTTCAGCTGTTTTTTTTAATCGGTTTAAATAGGTAGAATCGTATTTTTGGGATAGGTCGGTGCTCGTTTATTTTTTACCGGCTATTTTGGTGCGCTCTCGCGGTGTTTTGTGTCGTTCGGTGCTATTTTTGTTCCCTCGGGAATTGTTGTGATGTTTCTGGATTTTTATTGGCCATTTTTAGGGTTTAAATAGATTTTTAATCATTTTTAGAATATTAATAGGATTTTTAATAGTTTTAATTCTTTTTAAATAGATTTTAAATCATTTTAGGATTTAATAGATTTTTTAGGAATTTTTAGAATATTAATAGTTTTTAAATAGTTTTAAATAGCATTTTTCATTTTTAGAATATTAGTATGGTTTTTTTTAAATAGTTTTTAATTCTTTTTAATCATTTTTAAGATAATATAGAATTTTTTAGAATAATAATAGATTTTTTCTTTTATTTTCTTTTATAGAATTTAAATAGGTAATATAGTCTTTTTTAGAATTTAATATAGTTTTATTAGAGATTTATTAGAATTTTATTAGTGGGTTTATTAGATTTTTTTAGAGTATTATTGGTTTAGGAGTTAATTAGTTTAATTGAGTTTAGTTTAGTTAATTAGGTTTAGGTTAATTGGGCTGATCTTTTTCATTGCAGGTTTTTTGAGTTTTTTTATCAGATTAATTCATTGGGCATATATCCATTTCGCATCAGTCCAAGGCCCAATTCGCAGTCCAAGTCTCAGTCCAGAAAAATATCCAGCAATGTCCAGTACTTGCCAGATTCGTCCAGAGCCTTCTAGAAAGTTCCAGAATTTCTCAGCCTTTAAGTACCCAGCGCCACGTGTTGAATCAAGGCTGGCCCCACGTTTTGTCTTCACTCCCACGCCACCTCACTCTCAGCGTTCATCTCTCACCGCCACGCGTAGGGACACGCGTCCCACATGCACGCCGTCACCCCACCATCTCTGCCACGCCTCCACTCCTCCACCCACGTGTCTCCACACCAGCCCTCCACCAACACCTCGCCTAAAATCCCACCGGCCGGCATGCATGGCCGGCGGCCACCGCCCCCTCACCGGAAACTCACCTTCTCCCCAGAATCCGATCTTCATCTCCTACCTCCATCTTCCTCTCATCCAACCACCAGAAAAATCTCAAACCCTCATCTCCTCCGATCAATATCCACTTCCGGCCACCATCGATCACACCAGAACGCCAAGAAAAAACCAGAAACCACCCATCTTCATCCCTTCTCCTTCATGATCTTCACCAACTTGCATCCATCGATCTTAGATCCTCATACATGTTCCTCAGATTTGCCCTAATTCGTTCAAGAACATCATCATTGTTCTTCACAAGAATCTCCAGTAGCTTCTCGTCCAAATCGCCACCAACAATCTTCAAGTCTCGTTCAGTTCTCAGGTCTGTTCAAGAACAACCTTCAAGATTGTGATGAAGATCTTTGGATCTTCATCATTCATCTCCAGAATAGTTCTCCAGATTCCGTGAATCCTCAACAGATCCCCAAAATCTCCCATCGCGCCCAGGTTCTTCATGCGTTCACACCAAATTCATCATCAATAACAACAGATCTCCACCGTATTCCTCTTGGTTTCCTTCAGAATTCACCAACAACATAAGAACAATCTTCAGAGAAACCTCCAGAACTCCACAACAAGCGTTTCCAGAGTCAACAACACCTTCGATCGCGTTCAATATCACCGGAGAATACCCAGAAAACCTGAAGAATGTTTCATTAATCTTCATCAAGAATTCCACCGAGCTCATTGGTTGTTCCGGAGAAGGTCGTACCCACATGCAGCAATGGATCTTCGTCGTGGTGAGGTTCTTCGTCTATATTGTTCAAAGTGTTTCCGGTTGTTCATAGGTCTTCATCAGCGAACTTCCAAAATTCTCAAGATCCACACAGATCTTCAACGATAATCCACACCATGGTTCGTCTTCAAGAAATGGTTGAACGTAGAAAATCGAAGAAAGGCTGTTTGGTTTTGTGTGAGAAGGAGTTCGTTATGGAAGTAGGGATGTTGAACGGAGAGGGCTCAGGGAGAAAGAGAGGAAGACGGCGGCGGAAGGAGAGGGAAGATAGAGTTAGGGTTTCTGAATGGAGAAGGAGAGGGTGGTCCACGTGAGGGTTGGGCCAGGCCCAACTACGTTTTTTCTGAAGACACCTCCCCTCACGTTTTTTCTGATGAGAGTGGGCTGGGCCCAATGAGATCCTTGCCAGCCACATACTCCGTTCCACTCATACCCCCCCTCCGTTTCCTGTATTATTAATTGGGCTGGGCCCAATCTCAATCAGTTTTTGTTATTTTATTTTTTTCTGCTAACTCCCCCTGTAATAAGTGTTGTAACCCCCATCCCCTTGTGTATTTTCTTTTATGTTTTCTTAGTTTTTACATGAAGAAATATGTGGAGAAAAATATGAAAAAAGTATATTTGAAAAAAAGAAGAAAAAGAAATATATAGAAAAAATATGAAAAGAAAATGAAAAAAGAGATATTAAAATAGAAAAAGAAAAGAAAGAACATGAAAAAATATGGGAAAATATATTGGAAAAAATAGTGAAAAATATTGTGAAAAAAAGAGAAAAATAAAGAGCAAAATATATTGAGAAAAGATGAAAAATATATGAAAAATATTTTGAAGAAAAGAGAGAAAATATTGTGAAAAAATACATAGAAAAATATAGAAAAACATGGAAAAATATGTTGAAAAGAAAAGAAGGAAAAAGGAAAAAATATTAAAGTAGACTTAATATTTTTTAAAGCATTTTCTTTTAGGATATTGCCATAGAGTTTATTTCCCTTTTTAGGATAGTTTAGAAGCCCACTTGTTAGGGGGCTATTTTCCATTCGATTTTTCAGGATAGAATAGAATAGTGTTTCCTAGGAGATTTATTTTTCAGTATTCACTCATTGTAATCATTTTTCAGAGATTAATAAATTGAGATTTGAGTTGTGGTCCCGATAGTAGCCGAACTACAGCTGCTCTGATTTCTCGTACCAGACGAGAATATGTAGGCATAGGATGCGATATCCTAGCGAGCACACTAACAACTGACTTTCTGTTCTCTCGCGGCTGTGCGATCGAGACTTTCCCGCTGACGATTAATTGTTACCCTTTTTTCTCTCTTGCCCGAGTGCATTTGAGACCAAGCCATAGTTTTGCCCATAGGTTCCCGACCCTGTGAAACCAGTTGTTTTTCTCACTGCTGTGTGAGAATGTTTGTTTAGCCGTAGTTAGTCTGAACTACGTAAAGCTCTGATCTTCCATGCAGTGGAAGTACGTAGGCACAAGACGCGAGGTCTTGGCGAGCCAATTTTCCCCGTAGTCCCGAACTACGTTGACTCTGACTTTCTCTCTTGAGAATACGTAGGCATAGAGTGCGACGCTCTATCGAGTCAATTCCCTTCCGTTTAGATTTAGCAGTCGTAGATAGATTGTTTTGCATCCAGTAGACAACCCAAGCAAGCGTGGATCCCGTCGAGTACGACGGACGTGAGGGGTGCTAATACCTTCCCCTTGCGTAACCGACTCCCGAACCCAGGTTTTGGTTGCGATGACCATACCTTTTCCCCGTTTTTTGCGAGGTTTACTTCGAGCGTTTCCTTTCCCGCTCTGTGGGATAAATAACGCACGGTGGCGACTCTTCTGTCAGCCGGCGTCGATTTTCACAGTAGCGACAGCTGGCGACTCTGCTGGGGACTTGATAGTTTCCTAGGGATCCAATGTCCCGAAAGCGAGTCAATTTTGGGATCCAACGTCCCTTAAGAGAGTCAATCCTAGCGTTTGTTTGCTTGTCTCTTAGGTGTTTATTTATCGATATTATCTGTTGCTATTGGGGTGTTACGGGTGTTCTATGATTGAGAAATAAGCCGGACCTGGGCTTGAGTATGAGTATGCACCTAGATATAGTTGCGGAGAAGTAGTAGACGAACCTGTCTGCTGAGCAGGCACAGTTCCCTACGAAAATCTGCGCTCAGACGAGGTTCTCGCAGAGGTGCTCCTTTCCGGTCCTGAGGATCTGAGGGGAGTCCAGACGTGAGGATTGTCGACTCTGGGAACCGATCATTTGGAAGTTAGCTAAGTGAGGCCTATTCATGAGATGACGATGCCACTCCTTCTGGGAATCGTATCATTCCTCTTGAAAGTCTGTGACGCCGACGACCGCATAGGATGTCGTACCTTGTCAGATATAGGTCCACACCTGTGAGTGGGGGTTTTTGTGCAGGAAACTTAACTTCCAACCTACCCGTTATTCTGGTCTTCTCTTCAGAGCAACCGTGCTCCGTCAGCAGTGCAGCAGTATTTAGATTGTGTGGGGGCTGTGATCCCGTGTTTGTTGCATTGCATTTGCATAAGCATCTTCACATCATATTGCATACCATTCGCCAGCTAGTCAGAGCTCTTATCCAGCCGTTATTTTGATTCTGAAGGTGAATATCGAAGACGTCCAAGGGGTTGAAGCAGATTTAAAGCAGATCAGAGTCAAGCAGCTGACAGTTGTTGGTAGCTATGTCAGAGAGCAGCTTCCAGTTTGTTGATACCTTGTCAGGTTTCACCGTGACGTCCAATCCTCTGTATGGATCTCCGCACGACGAAGACTTTCCGCAAGTGAACAACCTTACTGCAGCTCAGCTTGTGCAGCCATCTGTTGAAGACCAAGGTCTGCATGAGCAGTTTGTTGCCCGAGGTGAACGTTCTCCTTCTATTGATGTCTCAGACTACCAGGGTTTTGCCTTCCCTGTGCCAAAGCCCCAAAGAGAGGTCCCGACAGCAAATAATGAAGACCCATTAGCTCCCGTGTATGCTGAAAGGTTTTGTGCATTAGAGGAGAGATTCAAAGCCTTGAAAGGTAAAGACGCTGTTACTCCTAGTGCTGCAGATATGTGTCTGGTTCCTGGCCTAATGTTACCTCCGAAGTTCAGAATGCCGAGGTTTGAAAGGTACAAAGGAGATAGTTGCCCGAAGCAACATTTGGTGATGTTCTGCCGAAGAATGACTTCGTTTGTGCACAACGACAAGCTGATGATTCATTGCTTTCAAGATAGTCTGACTAGGGCACCTCTGAGTTGGTATATGCAGTTAGAGCGTGATCAGATCCGATCATGGATGGACTTAGCCAATGCCTTTCTGAAGCAGTACGATTATAATCTTGACGAAGCTCCTACTCGCGTGCAACTGCAAGAATTGTCTCAAGGGAACAATGAATTTTTCAGAAAGTATGTTCATAGATGGAGAGAATTTGCTGGTAGAGTGCAACCACCGCTCCTAGACCAAGAGCTGAAAGGCATGTTCGTAAACTCCTTGCAGAGCCCGTACTTTGAAAGAATGCTTGGAACCGCACCAAATTTCTCTGAGTTGGTAAGGACGGGAGAGCGCATCGAGTATGGTGTAAAGACTGGAAGAATCCCGAATGTTTCAAGAGGTCAGGCCAGTGAAACTGAACCTCTCTATAGCTCTCAATCTGAAGATGAAGCTATGATCAATGCGGTCCTGACAGTTGTTGGATATCCTCAAGTCGAATCGGTGAAATCTGTTGGTTCTCCGTCTTCTCAGCGGTCAGTATCTTCTGTGTCTCGTTATTCTGGACAGACAACTGTGCCTGGGGCACCCCATCGGGAACCTTATGTCGCTCCTCTTGCAAGTCCACGAGCCCGTGGCCGAGGTTATCAGAATCAGCGTCAGAACCAGAACCGACCTCATAACAACTTGGAACGAAGGAACGCTCCTTTCCATCCAGTACCTGTGCCGTATAGCCAGATTCTTCCGCGTTTGATTCAGAATTCTTTGGTGGAGCCAAAAGCTCTTAAGCCAGTTCCAGAGCCTTACCCTCTAGGGTACGATCCTCATGCTCAGTGCGGCTACCATGGTGGATCTCTGGGACATTCGACGGAAGATTGTAAAGCATTTCAGGCGAAGGTACAGCAGTTGATTGATCAGGATCGCATTTCCTTTCGGGAAGGGTTTCTGTTTGTTCATCCTAACCGCTCAGCTGTCTAAGCTCGTAGATTCGGAAGGCATTCCCCAGCAAAGAAGCCAGTGGTTCAGACAGGCAGGCGCCTCAGCATTGGCAGTCCTCGGACTTTTCATCATTTGCATTTGTAGTTTCTTTTTCTGTTAGTTACTACCTGCTTTTAAACATTTGTATGTCTCGAATGGTGATGATAATAAAGTGACTATGCATTTTTCTGAATTAATCATGTCGCTGTCGCTCATATACTGCATTGCACTGACACTTGCATTTTTTCACTCCACTTTATCATTGTGACTAGCAAAGTTAGGAGGGAGGATGATGAAACTGAAACTCATAACCGATGATCGTATGCTTTCAGATAAGACCGTACCGATGACGTACAAGGCATTGTTTCAAATTCCCCAAACACTGGAGATATAAGGAGTTAGTCCATTGTTAACCACTTCGAGCCAAGAAGTAGGAAGTTTTTTCGGACTTTTTAACCCTTACATCTTAACCCGGGGCAGGGTAGTTGTCAGTTAGCTTGACCGAGCATTCAAGTCTTACAGAGGAGTGTTGTCTTTCGAGGACCAACCAGTTTATACCTTTCAAGAGGTCAAAACTCACCAATCAGGAGTGAGACAGTTACAATCCTTTCGGAGCAATCCAGACAACCAGTGTCACATGACTTTGTTCCAAAAGAAAGAAGAAAGAAAGCCCGCTAAGTAAAAAGAAAGAAAAGCTGAGAAAGCTAATACTTAGGCAAAAATTAGGGCATCCCGCTGGACTTCAAAAGAAATCGAAAAAATCGAAAAGAACTCAAAAGGAGTCAGTCCAGGCAAAATTTAGGGAATCAAAAGAATGAAAAAGAGGGATTAAAAAGAAAATTTTCCCCAACAAGTCACAAAGTCGTGTACACAGACACCGAAAGCGAAGAAGGAGTAACTATCACTCTAGAAAAAAGCATTGTGAATTCCTTAATTGTGGTTCTTACCATTCAGCATACCTCTCGAAGAGGCGAGCGCTTGTGCCAGGTTAACTGAACCTTAGGATCGGAGATCATCACGTAGAAGGGATGGGTACAAATCAAAATTTGAGCCAAATATCCTTTGTTTCACGAACCGTGAACCCGACCACGATACAGCCCTTAAAAGACCTAATTGAGGTAGGGTAAGTCTGAAGCGCATTACGATAAGGTTGAGTAACCTGACTCCTTCTTGACTTGCTAGTCACATCCTTGTTGTATTTTCACTGATCACGTAAGCACTACGTTTGAACTTTGGTTCATTCGTCACTCACAATCATGGCATGTAAATGAGTGACAGCTCAAAATTTTTTCAAAATCTGCATAACCATTGCATTTAGATTACCATTCGTGAATAGGCAATTTTAATTGCAGGTTAGTAGTTGACATAGAAGAAATTCCAGCAGGGAATCATCGAGCAGGACTGAGTAATTCAACAGTCTGAACCAGAACGGTGTATGTTGTGAAGCCCCAATGAATCAGGGGCATCATCTTCCAGTAAGTTCGGAATCAGTCAGTCTGAGGACAAGTCCCGAAGCTTCAGTTGATCAGGGGCATTTTGTTTGAAAAGCAGTTGATCAGAAGTGAGTCTTCTCGAGAGCCAATCAGGGGCAATTGTGCAGAGCACTGAGATTTGAAAGCAGAACCTTCCAGTGGATAATCAGATCAGGTTAAGTCGCTAGAACGCTCATTCAGGGGCGAGTCATCGCAGAGAATGTTGAAATCAACTGGGTTGTTAGGTGTTTTGGAGATTGAATTCTGTTGTCATACAGATACCGGGGCAAATATTCTCGAAGTATTCTCGAGGCAAGCTGTTCAGAGCAAGTATTCCCAAGAGTTAGATTGGGGCAAGTTGAATTGTACTAGGGCAAGTTGTGCAAGTTAGTCTTTTTATCCCCAGCTGAGTGTACTGGGGCAAGTTGTTCAAACCAGCCTGTTTATCCCCAGCCGGAGTTGAGTATCGGGGGATCATGTCATTACCCTTATCGAAAACCTCCTAAGAAGACCTTGTTGTCGTTGGATCATTATCCTACAGTTTAAACCTGTTGCGTGTCAGTAACCAGTCGTTTCCGAAGTCCAGTTCTCGCCTGGCAAACCGGTAACCAGTTCTCGTCTGGCCCACCCTTCCGTAAGCATCAGTTCCCGTCTGGTGCAGTTTATTGTAAGCATCAGTTCCCGTCTGGTGCAGTTTATTGTAACCAGTTCTCGTCTGGTCACCGTTTCTTCAAGTGTTGTATCAGTTCTCATCTGGTACATGTCGTCGCGTAACCAGTTCTCGTTTGATCATCGTGTGTTTTAACCTATGTGTTATACCAGTTCTCATCTGGTGTACGTCAGCTTTCAGCCAGTTCTCGCCTGGTTGTCTATACCTCAGTCTGCTATCCAGTCAGCCCGTCTGATGTCCAAACCAAATCAATCCCCGTCTGATATCCAGAACCCGTAAGTCAGTTCTCGTTTGACAACCTAGCATGTTTCGCTATCAGCTCTCGTTTGGTAGTCCACCCTGAATGCTAGTTCTCGTCTAGTATTTCTTATATCTCCCACTGTGTACATAGTCCGTGTTTACCATAAACCAGAAACACAAAGAAAACCTAAAGGTATCTGACGCAGTATTTCCCAATGACCCGCATGTTGTCATGTTCCCCGATACGAAGCTCGTCGGGTACCAGTGCTCCGAGTAATGTTTGAATTCCTCGCGGATGTTGTTAAATCAGAATTGCCACTCTTCAGCAGATGAAGGTTGCTTATTATCCCCGGAAGAGTCGAGATCGTATTTTACCCTGTATCAGAGTAGGATCAGAAGGATCCTCAGCAGATTAAGATCGACATCCCTGATAGTAGGGGCATTTCCAGCGGTGGGCCGCGCGCAATCAACCTCAGTTTGGGTCAATCCCCACAGAGCATGATCAGTTGCCAATGGTTTGAAGGAAGCATCCCCAAGCAGAGTTGTTCTTTCCTTCCCCAGTGAAGTCGCCAAGCAGGGTTGCCTTTTCCACTTCTCCAGCAGGGAAGTTATCCCCAGCGGATTTGATTTCCCGTTTCCAGCATTTATTTTGTTGAGGTGATCCTGTGACTTCAGTTCATCCCCAGTAGAGTTGGCATCGCCTTCGGCATTTATTTTGACAGGTGGTTTTCAGACCTGGTGTTCTCTGGCAGCTAGAGCTTGCATAAGCATTTGCATATAAAGTCATAGCATTTAACACTGCATAGCATTTAACATTGCATAGCATTGTACATGGTTGCACAGCATTTAGCATAAATGCATAGCATTCCCACCGTGTGGGGCATAGCGCAGAAGCATACGCATCATAAGCATGATCCAGGTTACTATCATTCTTGCTTTACATGCGTGCCACCAAGAGACCAGTTGCTCAGGACGATTCCTGATATTCTCTCCAACGAGGTCGATTTCTTGAGATGATTCCCAAGACCCCGGTGTGATCCCCACAGTCGCTCGCTCAAGATGATTTTTGAGATCCCCAGCGAAGTCTTCAGTTCAAGACGATTCTTGAATTCCTCAGCGGAGCCGTTTGCTTAAGATGATTCTTAAGACCTCAGTACAGCTTCCCGAGTTGTTCGCCTAGTATGATGCTTGAGTTCCCCAGTAGCGTCCTCAGCAAAAGTTGCCCAGGAAGGTCCCTGGAATACCCAGCAGAATGAAGTCTCCAGAATGGTTATCAGTTCAGGACGATTCTTGAAGGTGCCCGACGGAGTTTGTTCAAGATGATTCTTGAAGCCCATAGCAGCGTGATATGTCTGCTCCAACAGTGATGTCTAATCTGAAGATTGACTTCGTAAACGCCTGAAGGCGATATCAGAAGGTTCCTGTGAGTTCAGACTTCCTTGTTGATGAATCAACGTGTGGCTGAAGACAAGATTCCAAGCTCAGGTTTCGTACCTTTGGATGTGTTTGATTCCAAGCTCAGGTTTCGTACCTTTGGATATGTTTGATTCCAAGCTCAGGTTTCGTACCTTTAGATATGTTTAATTCCAAGCTCAGGTTTCGTACCTTTGGATATGTTTGATTCCAAGCTCAGGTCTCGTACCTTTGGATATGTTTGATTCCAAGCTCAGGTTTCGTACCTTTGGATATGTTTGATTCCAAGCTCAGGTTTCGTACCTTTGGATATGTACCGTTGGAAGTGTTTGTTTCCATCCCAAGCTCAGGTTTTGTACCTTTGAGATGTATACTTCGGATTCCCGGACCGGGTTTGTGTTCGACGGCGAGGTTGAATGTTTGTTTGACGGCGAGGTCAGACTCTGTAAATCCCCAGTAGAGATGATGTTTGTACGACGGCGATGTCGAGTGTCTCTAAAAGGATGTTTGTTTCAGACGGCGATGTCAGATTCAGTTTTCCAGCGGCGATGCGGGGTATTCTGTCAGATGTGTTTCTCCAGCGGCGATGTTGGGTGTTGCGGTTGTCTGAAGGCAATGTCAGAAGAATTTAATGTGGATAACTGACGGTGACGTCAGATCGATATTTCTCCAGCTAGTTGCCGTGCAGCTAGTGTTGCAGCATTCAAAGGTTTGTTCCCCGCAGAGTACCGTGTGCTCGCGCAGTTGGCAAATTTTCGGGTTTACCGATATTCAATCGTCTCGCACCTCGATTGGTTGAGAGCCGTTCGCTTCTCACCCAGTCAGGTTCAAGCCGTTTGAATAGGGGCAGCTGTTGCACCCCAAAATTTGACCAACCGGGTCTCGTATCTGGCTCGAGGTTTCGACGCATAATCGCATTCGCATCTGCATATTGCATACAATGCATTTCTCATTTGTTCTGATTTTATTGGGATCACAGCTCTCGTCTCGCGTTTCAGCTGTTTTTTTTAATCGGTTTAAATAGGTAGAATCGTATTTTTGGGATAGGTCGGTGCTCGTTTATTTTTTACCGGCTATTTTGGTGCGCTCTCGCGGTGTTTTGTGTCGTTCGGTGCTATTTTTGTTCCCTCGGGAATTGTTGTGATGTTTCTGGATTTTTATTGGCCATTTTTAGGGTTTAAATAGATTTTTAATCATTTTTAGAATATTAATAGGATTTTTAATAGTTTTAATTCTTTTTAAATAGATTTTAAATCATTTTAGGATTTAATAGAGTTTTTAGGAATTTTTAGAATATTAATAGTTTTTAAATAGTTTTAAATAGCATTTTTCATTTTTAGAATATTAGTATGGTTTTTTTTAAATAGTTTTTAATTCTTTTTAATCATTTTTAAGATAATATAGAATTTTTTAGAATAATAATAGATTTTTTCTTTTATTTTCTTTTATAGAATTTAAATAGGTAATATAGTCTTTTTTAGAATTTAATATAGTTTTATTAGAGATTTATTAGAATTTTATTAGTGGGTTTATTAGATTTTTTTAGAGTATTATTGGTTTAGGAGTTAATTAGTTTAATTGAGTTTAGTTTAGTTAATTAGGTTTAGGTTAATTGGGCTGATCTTTTTTATTGCAGGTTTTTTGAGTTTTTTTATCAGATTAATTCATTGGGCATATATCCATTTCGCATCAGTCCAAGGCCCAATTTGCAGTCCAAGTCTCAGTCCAGAAAAATATCCAGCAATGTCCAGTACTTGCCAGATTCGTCCAGAGCCTTCTAGAAAGTTCCAGAATTTCTCAGCCTTTAAGTACCCAGCGCCACGTGTTGAATCAAGGCTGGCCCCACGTTTTGTCTTCATTCCCACGCCACCTCACTCTCAGCGTTCATCTCTCACCGCCACGCGTAGGGACACGCGTCCCACATGCACGCCGTCACCCCACCATCTCTGCCACGCCTCCACTCCTCCACCCACGTGTCTCCACACCAGCCCTCCACCAGCACCTCGCCTGAAATCCCACCGGCCGGCATGCATGGCCGGCGGCCACCGCCCCCTCACCGGAAACTCACCTTCTCCCCAGAATCCGATCTTCATCTCCTACCTCCATCTTCCTCTCATCCAACCACCAGAAAAATCTCAAACCCTCATCTCCTCCGATCAATATCCACTTCCGGCCACCATCGATCACACCCGAAACGCCAAGAAAAAACCAGAAACCACCCATCTTCATCCCTTCTCCTTCATGATCTTCACCAACTTGCATCCATCGATCTTAGATCCTCATACATGTTCCTCAGATTTGCCCTAATTCGTTCAAGAACATCATCATTGTTCTTCACAAGAATCTCCAGTAGCTTCTCGTCCAAATCGCCACCAACAATCTTCAAGTCTCGTCCAGTTCTCAGGTCTGTTCAAGAACAACCTTCAAGATTGTGATGAAGATCTTTGGATCTTCATCATTCATCTCCAGAATAGTTCTCCAGATTCCGTGAATCCTCAACAGATCCCCAAAATCTCCCATCGCGCCCAGGTTCTTCATGCGTTCACACCAAATTCATCATCAATAACAACAGATCTCCACCGTATTCCTCTTGGTTTCCTTCAGAATTCACCAACAACATAAGAACAATCTTCAGAGAAACCTCCAGAACTCCACAACAAGCGTTTCCAGAGTCAACAACACCTTCGATCGCGTTCAATATCACCGGAGAATACCCAGAAAACCTGAAGAATGTTTCATTAATCTTCATCAAGAATTCCACCGAGCTCATTGGTTGTTCCGGAGAAGGTCGTACCCACATGCAGCAATGGATCTTCGTCGTGGTGAGGTTCTTCGTCTATATTGTTCAAAGTGTTTCCGGTTGTTCATAGGTCTTCATCAGCGAACTTCCAAAATTCTCAAGATCCACACAGATCTTCAACGATAATCCACACCATGGTTCGTCTTCAAGAAATGGTTGAACGTAGAAAATCGAAGAAAGGCTGTTTGGTTTTGTGTGAGAAGGAGTTCGTTATGGAAGTAGGGATGTTGAACGGAGAGGGCTCAGGGAGAAAGAGAGGAAGACGGCGGCGGAAGGAGAGGGAAGATAGAGTTAGGGTTTCTGAATGGAGAAGGAGAGGGTGGTCCACGTGAGGGTTGGGCCAGGCCCAACTACGTTTTTTCTGAAGACACCTCCCCTCACGTTTTTTCTGATGAGAGTGGGCTGGGCCCAATGAGATCCTTGCCAGCCACATACTCCGTTCCACTCATACCCCCCCTCCGTTTCCTGTATTATTAATTGGGCTGGGCCCAATCTCAATCAGTTTTTGTTATTTTATTTTTTTCTGCTAACTCCCCCTGTAATAAGTGTTGTAACCCCCATCCCCTTGTGTATTTTCTTTTATGTTTTCTTAGTTTTTACATGAAGAAATATGTGGAGAAAAATATGAAAAAAGTATATTTGAAAAAAAGAAGAAAAAGAAATATATAGAAAAAATATGAAAAGAAAATGAAAAAAGAGATATTAAAATAGAAAAAGAAAAGAAAGAACATGAAAAAATATGGGAAAATATATTGGAAAAAATAGTGAAAAATATTGTGAAAAAAAGAGAAAAATAAAGAGCAAAATATATTGAGAAAATATGAAAAATATATGAAAAATATTTTGAAGAAAAGAGAGAAAATATTGTGAAAAAATACATAGAAAAATATAGAAAAACATGGAAAAATATGTTGAAAAGAAAAGAAGGAAAAAGGAAAAAATATTAAAGTAGACTTAATATTTTTTAAAGCATTTTCTTTTAGGATATTGCCATAGAAGAATATTTCATGAGCGGAAGCCATTGAAGAATTACACTATCAGGATTAGAGAGATCAAGGTGATTGGGAAATTGAAGGTTTTCATGAGCGGAGGCCATTGAAGATCAAAGAAACCTTTTAGCTTGTAATGTCTAGTTTTTCTTTTTTATTTTCTTTGAATATTATGAGTAGCTAAACCCCCCAATGCTAGGGGGTGTCCTTGATTTGAATCTGTAATGACTATGATATTATTATTGCAATGACATTTCCTTTGTTTTCATAACTGATTTGATCTCTAGCTATTCTTAATGCTTGCCCTGTCGAACCAACAGGGTTTGATTTACGATTAATGATTAGGCTGGACCACCGTTGTTAAGGCTTTGCTTTTGATCATCCTATAGTACATATCACCTAGGACTAGGGATACCCTATAGGAACCAGAATAGTTCTTGATAATTGATTGCTTAATCTCACTTATAATTCTATATGGACGTATGAATTAGGGTATATGATTAAAGGTTTTCTCACTAAGGGCTTAGGAGTAAACATTCTAAAGAATCGGTAATTAGTAGTTACAACACGTTGTTGCAGTGTTAATTCAGATTTGTTTCTGAGTCAGATCTACACCTTTCCTAGCATGTCACTCATATATATCCAAACCACTTAGTCAATTTTCCCTTTTTACTTAAAAAGGTTTTTATAATCAACCTAAACCTTTTTAAAACCCCAATTTCTTTTGTTCAACTGAATTATTTTAGATATGTATTTCCTATGCAATCCTCGAGATCGATATTCGGGGAAATTCCCCTTATTACTCCATTGGAAAAAAGTACACTTGCTATTTTCCCGATCAAATTTTAGCGCCGTTGCCGGGGATTTCCGAAATATAAGTTAGTTATAATTCAATTGAAATTTTGTTGCTTTGCGACCAAAATTTTATTTTCAGATTTTTTTTTAATTTTACTTTATTATTTTTATTATTTGCATTCTGTTATTACTAATCTACGTCTAACATTTTTATGCGAGGAGAACCCTCAACTAATTTTTCTTTTGATGCAGAGATATAAAGAACTCTACACGCGAGGCGTAGACAAGCAAGACTGATAGGTTCAGACTTAGATACTGAAACTATGGGTGAAGTTCCACCAGCAGAGAGACTACTTGATGATTATGGTGGGGCTAATACACCGGCTAGTAGGTTAACAATTGTAAACCAACCAGTGAATATAGCAAATTTTCAGTTGCATCCAAGCACTATCAACCAACTTGAGAGGAAACCTTTCACCGAAAAGGTTAATGAAGATGCCAACAAACATCTACAAAGATTTCTGACTATGAGCATTACTCTCAAGATAGAGAGGAACACTAATGAAGCAAAGAAATTGAGAATGTTTCCATTCACTCTATATAAAAATGCTGAAGAATGGTTTTACTCGTTACCTGCAGGAAGTATTGCTACTTGGGAAGATATGGATAAGGACTTTCTTAATGAGTATTTTCCCGCCTCTGTGTATATTCGCAAGAGATATGATATCATGAATTTTAAACAGACGGAGGGAGAATCATTGGGTGATGCGTATAAGAAGTTCAAATGGTTATTGGTTGCATGTCCTACTCATAACCTGGATCAAACTAAATAGATGCAAATGTGTGTGAATGGTCTCAAGATGAAGACTAAGCAATTGATTGATACAGCAGCTGATGGCTCATCAAACTTTACAACAACCACTGGTATTAAGAAGATCATTGAAGTCATTGCTACAAATGAGCATTTGGAGTTGTATGACTGTAGTGTGAGTAAACCTGAAGGAACGATTGATTTGAAGATGGCTACTCAAGTTGTGAAAATGGAAGATCAAATCAAAGTTGAAGTAGAAAGAAAGCTTAAAGCAATGAATATAAGTACTTAACCAGTGGTTCAAGTTCAACCTTTCCAAGTTGTGAGTTGTGAGATTTGTAGTGAACCCCATTTTTCTGTGCATTGTGTTGCGACTGCTCAACAAATTGAAGAGATAAAGTTTCTGAGGCAGAATAATCCCTATTCTTAGACTTATAATCCAGGGTGGAAGAATCATCTGAACTTTTCCTAGAAAGATCAGAATCAACAGTGACAACAGGCTCCTCAGAAAGCGGAATGGGAAATAGCCCTTGAAAAGATGGCAGCTTACATTATTCAATTCCAAGAAGAGACATGGAGTAATCAGAGGAACCCCACAGCTGCTATAAAACATCTTGAAGTTTAGATGGGACAAATAGCCCAACAACTCTCCATGCATACTCAATCAACCCTCCCGAGCGCGACACTACCGAATCCAAAAAATCCTGAGAATGTTAATGTTGTCACCACAAGAAGTCAGAGAGTCATGGAAGAAGAGGAAGAAAAAGAAACAAATTATTATCAATGTATAGAAGTTGAGCTTGAAGTGAGAGAAAACGAGAAAGAATCGGAAAGAGTCTTACCACATGTGAAACCAAATGAAGAGAAAAAGAAAGAGGTAGTTAAACCAAAAACCAAGCTACCTTACCCTCAGAGAGTTACAAAGAAGGACCAGAAAGAGAAAGACTTTGAAAAATCCAGAATGTTGTTCAAAAAGTTAGAAATCAATATGTCGTTCTTTGAAGCACTCGAGCAAATGCCTTTGTACCAGAAATTCATGAAAGAGGTAATAGAGAAAAATAGAACAATGGGTGAGGAGTAGAAAATTTCAACTGAGTAGTGTAGTGAAATATCACAAGGAAGGAGAATCCCCATCAAGCAGAAAGATCCTAGACCAGTAGCAATCCCTTGTACTATTAAAGATAGAACTTTAAAAAATGTCCTAGTCGATTCAGGTGCTAGTGTAAGTCTTATGCCTTTATCTATTTTTAAAAAGCCGGGTATTGGAAAAGTGAGCGATACAGGAACAAACTTGAAGTTTATCGACCACACGACTAAGCGGTCATATGGGCTAGCAGAGGATGTAATGGTGATTATTGATAATTTCACCTTCCTAGTTGATTTTGAGATTATGGATATCCCAGAAGATGAAGATACTACAATCATACTTGACCGACCATTCTTGCTCACTAGTCGATGCACTGTTAACATTGAAACAGGTACTCTAACCTTGAAATCTTTTGATGAATAAATAACTTTAAAAGTGTTGGACATCAAGAACCGAGGTAAAGAGGAAAATCATCAACCTTCAGTTGGAATGATCAAAATAGTGAAAACAGGCAAACGTTCTAAACCACTTATGGAAAGAGTCTCTGGTGTAATTTATCAGGTAGCAATATCTCAGGCATCCAAGACACATAGCGAGACTCCAAACTTCATTCAAGGAGTCAAGAATAGAAAAGTTGGATGTGATTTGGTACACAAAGTTGTGTTTGTCTCTAAACATGATCGGTCCTTTTTTATAGAAAGATCAAGCAACAAAGTGTGGAAGCTAAGATACCCCCCATAACAATGGGGAGTGATATGTCGAGCCATGCAACGTTAAACGAAGTGCTGTGTGGGAGGCAACCCACGGTTTTAATGATTGACGTGTTTCTTTTTGTTGTCATTTTATTTTGTTTGCAGGTAATAAACGAAACCTTACAAGATAGATTGTTCCAACTCCTTAGTAAGGATCTTTGTGAGTACATCTCTCCCGCTCCGGTTCTAAAACATTGAGGACAATTTTTAGTTTAAATTTGGGAGAGTTTTTACTGTTTTGAGTTTTCGTGATTGTGCACTTTTTAATCGTGTTTGGGGTCTTTTCGTTGAAAAATCACTTTGAACTCTCCCCAAATGAGGATCGTAAAATTTTTTTGTGAATACTGTGATGTGCGAAGTAGTCAGGAAAGTATGTAGAGTTTGAGGAAAGAAAAGTTGAAACTATAGAAGTTGGGAAAATTTGGAGATTGAGGTATAACCTGAACACCCTAGATTCCCCGAAGTAAGGTAACGAGTCCAACGTGTAGATTTATGCCATAGTACTTGGATTTGAGAAGTATTCCCCGATTAGTTCATAGAGATGGTATGGCACGATTAAAAATAATCGCATGGATAAAGTTGATTGAGAGAATGAATTATGGCACTAAAAAAAATGATGAATGTTGACGGTAAAGATAATTGATCCTTCTAAGTTGGGTAACCCTCACCCGGTTATTTATTCTAACGACGGTTGAATCTCTATAGTCGTCCCAAAGTGGACTAATAAACGCCAATGCACAAGAAAAAATAGATAAATGTGCCTTGAAAAAGTCTCGATCCAATATTATACATGTGAGGGAAAGTAATCAAAAGTGCCTTAATCTGATTATCCGAATGAAAGGGGTAGAAAATCGAAGAAAATACTTAAGCCCAAAGCATAGTTGAAGAGGTGAATGAAAGAGGGATTTAGGTTTGTGGTTTTACTGCAGTTTGTGTTTGTGTAATACCTTCGTTAACAGACGATTACCAAGAGAACTAGTTTTGGCTGATCGAAACAAGGGCTCACGTATGAGTACCAACATACCTTACCTTCACAAGTCTTTTATTTGATATACCATTTGATATAAAAAAATTTTATCCAAGCTTATTGCTTGAGGTCAAGCAATGGTTTAAGTTTGAGGGAGTTTGATCAGTGGTTTTTATACGTTATTTTACCATGAGTTTTAGTTAATTATCTTTTGTGTTTACTTGCATTTTATGTCCTTTTATCGCATTTTATGTGTTGGTTTGGTATTTCCTTTTTTTTTAGGTTCAGGTACGCAATCAAGAAGAATCAGAGCAAAAACCAGGAAAAACAGTAGGAATTCAGAAGAGTTTTTGAAGTGAAACAGGGGTATGACACGACCACCCGTGTCACCTGACACGGCCCGTGTCAGGAGGGTACTAAGAGAGTGAAAGTTGAGGGTTGGAGAGTGGCTTGACATGGGTGCCCGTGTCACCTGACACGGCCCGTGTCAAGAGGGTACCAAGAGAGTGAAAGTTGAGGGTTGGACAGTGGCCTGACACGGGTGCCCGTGTCAGCAAGTCTGGAGTAGTGAAGTTTTTCATCAGATAACCAGGGGGCCAACACAGCCACCTTTGTCAGCTGGCATAGCCTGTGTTGGCTGATGCACTTCATCTTCCAATTTTCTGATTTTTTGGGCCTTTGTGATCCCTATGAGTATTTTGGATATTTTCCTATTAATGTGTTGGACCTGGAAGTATTTAAGACAGATTTTGAGAAGGAAAAAAAGACTCTTTTTAGCCATAGAAGAATTACACTATCAAGATTAGAGAGATCAAGGTCATTGGGAAACTGAAGGTTTTCATGAGCGAAAGCCATTGAAGATCAAAGAATCCTTTTATCTTGTAATGTCTATTTTTTATTTTTCATTTTCTTTGAATATTATGAGCAGCTAAACCCCCAATGTTAGGGGTGTGTCCCTGATTTGAATCTGTAATGACTCTGATATTATTATTGCAATGACATTTACTTTGTTTTCATAGCTGATTTGATCTCTAATTGTTCTTAATGCTTGTCCTGTCGGACCAACAGGGTTTGATTTACGATTAAAGATTAGGCTGGACCACCATTATTAAGACTTTGCTTTTGATCATCCTATAGTAGATATCACCTAGGACTAGGGATACCCTATGGGAACCATAATAGTTCTTGATAATTGATTGCTTAATCTCACTTATAATTCTCTATGAACGTAGGAATTAGGGTATATGATTAAAGGTTTTCTCACTAAGGACTTAGGAGTAAACATTCTAAAGAATCAGTAATTAGTAGTTACAATACGTTGTTGTAGTGTTAATTCAGAGTTGTTCTTGAGTCAGATCATACACCTTCCCTAGCATGTCACTCATATATTTCCAAACCACTCAGTCAATTTTCCCTTTTTACTTGAAAAGATTTTTATAATCAACCCAAACCTTTTTAAAACCCCAATTGCTTTTGTTCAACTGAATTATTTTAGACTTGTATTTCCTATGCAGTCCTCGAGATCGATATTCGGCGAAATCCCTCTTATTACTCCATTGGCAAAATAGTACACTTGCTATTTTCCCGATCACACACCCTCACTCAATTCATGCAAATGTCAATGTCCAATCAAAAGAACATTGATGCAACTATAAACAATCTTGAAAACCAAGTTGGACAACTTGCGAAGCAATTGGCCAATCAAC
Organism: Lathyrus sativus; assembly: GCA_963859935.3. NCBI lineage: Eukaryota > Viridiplantae > Streptophyta > Magnoliopsida > Fabales > Fabaceae > Lathyrus > Lathyrus sativus. The sequence goes on along the minus strand of OZ012738.1, from coordinate 611,625,553 downwards.
AACCGGGACCGTCCTTTTCTGCTAACACTTAACCAAATCCTAAGGAGCATTGCAAGGATATTCTTACAAGAAGTGGTAGAGAAATTGATATGGGCATAGGTGAGGAAGTAGTTGAAAAAGAAAAAGATATTTATGAGAAAGAAGTAGAAAAAAATGTTGAGGGAGAATTAGTTGAAAATGGAAAGAAAAAGAGAGAGGAAGAAGAAAAGAGAATGAAAGAAAAAAAATTGAAAAAGACTAGGAAGGGGAAGCAACCAATGAGCACTATTCTGATTCAAAATTTTCCATGTCCTCATGCTCCGTTAAAGAAAGATAGTGCGAGGCACTATGCTCGGTTTATGGATATTTTTAAGAAATTGCAAATTAATATTTCATTTTCCAAAGCATTAGAGCAAATGCCAAAATACACAAAATTCATGAAGGATATTCTCACGAAAAAGAAAATGTATAAGAATCAAAAAAACTATCATGGTTGATGCTAGTTGTAGCACTATCATTCAACAGAATCTTTCGCGGAAAGAAAGTGATCCAGGACGAGTCACTTTGCCGGTTACAATAGAAAATATTTATGTTGGAAATGAGTTGATCGATTTGGGCTCTAGTATCAATTTGATACCATTGTCCATTGTGAAACGGTTGGTACATATGGAATTGAGAGCTACTCAAATGACATTTCAACTTGCCGATAAATCCATCATCCGTCCTCACGGTGTAGTAGAAGATTTATTGGTTAAGGTAGATAAGTTCTTATTTCCCATCGACTTTGTGGTGATTGATATGGAAGAAGATGAAGACGCTTCATTGATTCTTAGGAGACCTTTTATGAAGACCACTAGAATGACCATTGATATGGATGACAGTCTCATGAAAGTGAGAGTTCAAGATGAGGAGATATGTTTTAATCTATTTGAAGCCATGAAGCATTCAAAGGACAAAGGCGATTATTTTAGAATCGATGCAACGAAGAAGGTAATTGAAGAAGGAAAATGGAAATTGCAAGTTCCAACCCCATTATAAAAATTTCTTACAAATGCTCTACAAAGTACCAATGAGAATGAAGAAAAAGAGATCGAAAAATGTTTGCGAGAACTTGAAGAATTGGAAGAAATTCCTCCCTTGAAAGAAAGGGTCAAAATTTTGAAAAAGGAAAATAATGAAGAAATCAAGCTTGAATTAAAGTTTTTACCCGCTCATCTTAAATATATATTTCTTGATGATGAGGGGCATAAACCGATGATCATAAGCAAGGAGCTAACCAAAAATGATGAGGAAAAATTAATTTGTGTATTGAAAAAGAATCAAGATGCGAAGGGGTGGACTCTTTTCGATTTAAAAGGAATAAGTCCCTCTTATTGTACACATAGGATATTCATGGAAGAGGTGGTTAGGAAAGAAGTGGTGAAAATGTTGGATGCTGAAATGATTTATCCGATATTCGATAGTCATTGGGTTAGCTCGGTGCAAGTGGTACCGAAGAAAGGAGGGATGACGGTTATCCAAAATGAGAAAAATGATTTGATCCCTACAAGAACTATGATCAGGTGGAGAATGTGAATTAATTACTGTACGCTAAACCAAGCTACGAGAAAAGATCATTTCCCTCTTCCATTCATGAATCAAATGCTCGAGAGACTTTCTGGTCAAGAATTCTATTGGTTTTTAGATGGTTATCTGGGTCACAATCAAATTATTGTGAACCCAGAGGACCATGAGAAAACTTCTTTCACTTGCCCTTTTGGGATCTTCGCTTATAGGAGGATGTCATTTGGGTTGTGTAATGCGCTGACGACTTTTCAACGGTGTGCAAGAAATATTTTCGTACTTGATTGAAAAGTCAATTGAGGTTTTTATGGATGAATTCTCGGCTTTTGGGCCATCATTTGATCTTTGTTTGAAAAAATTGGATGTGGTATTGGATAGGTGTGTGGAAACCAACTTTGTGCTTAATTGGGAGAAATGCAATTTCATGGTAACGGAAGCAATTGTGCTCGGCCACAAAGTTTTTTCAAAGGGCCTCGAAGTTGATCAAGCCAAGGGTGACATTATTGAAAAATCACCACCATCGTTGAATGTGAAGGGTATAAGGAGCTTCCTTGGTCATGCAGGATTTTTTCGGAGGTTCATCAAAGATTTTGCAAAAATCGCAAAGTCTTTGAGCAATTTGCTCAACAAAAATAAGTCTTTTCAAATTTGATGAGTCTTGCATGATTGCTTTTAATTCTTTAAAACAAAGTTTGACTACCGCACCCATTACCATCCCTCCAAATTGGAAAATGGATTTTGAACTCATGTGTGACACAAGTGATTATGCGGTAGGTGTGGTATTGGGTCAACGAAGAACAAAATTTTTTCATGCCATACATTATGCAAATAAAGTCTTGAATGAAGCTCAAGCAAACTATGCAAGAACAAAAAAAAAGAGTTGTTGTGATAGTGTATGCATTAGAGAAATTTCGGTCATATTTAATTGGTTCTAGAGGTGTGGTTTACACGGATCATGCGGCGATTAAGTATTTATTTACTAAGCCGGATTCAAAACAAAGGCTAATTCGTTAGGTCCTTTTGTTGCAAGAGTTTGATTTAGAAATTCACGACAAAAAGGGATCCGGGAATTTGGTGGCGGACCACTTATCCCACCTTGTTAATGTTGAGGTGACCAAGAATGAAGAGAGGTAAATGAAGAATTTCCTGATGAAATTTTATATATGGTGCAAGTTAGACCTTGGTTTTTCGACATGGCAAATCACAAGGTCGTCGGATTAATACCGAAAGGTCTAACTTGTAACCAGAAAAAGAAATTTTTGTCTGACTCCAAATACTTTGTATGGGATGAACCATATTTGTTTAAACTTGGTGTCGATAACATTTTGAGAAGGTGTGTGTCAAAATAAGGTGTCAATAACATACTTTGGCATTGTCAGAACTCTTCGTATGGAAGGCATTTTAATGGTTTGAGAACAACATTGAAAGTCCTCCAATCGGGCTTTTATTGGCCTTCATTGTTCAAAGATGCGCATGCGCATACACAAATATGTGACAAGTATCAAAGGAGTGATGGAATTTCAAAACAAAATGAAATGCCTTTAAAAAACATGTTAGAAGTTGAGGTGTTCGATTGTTGGGAATAGACTTTACTGACCCATTTCCATCATTATTTTCCAATGAGTACATTTTGGTTGCAGTTGACTATGTATCCAAGTGGGTAGAAGCAATAACATGCGCTAAAGCGGACGGAAAAGTTGTGATACGATTTCTAAAGAAAACCATTTTTTCTCGATTTGGTATTCCAAGAGTGTTGATAAGTGACAGAGGATCCCACTTTTGCAACACTCAGCTAGAAAAAGCCTTGGAGTAGTATGGTGTAAAGCACAAAGTTGCAACACCATACCATCCACAGGCTAATGGGAAAACAGAGGTATCAAATCGATAAATTAAAAGGATTATGAATAAAATGGTGTCGGCTTCTAGAAAAGATTGGTTAAACAAGCTCGATGATACTTTGTGGGCCTATCAGACAACTTTTAAGGCTCTGATTGGTCTCACACCTTTCAAAATGGTCTATGGTAAAAACTGTCATTTGCCAGTAGAGTTGGAACATAAGGCATTCTGGGTCTTAAAATTTTTGAATTTCGATCCAACTCTAAGCGGAGAAAAAAGAAAGGTATAATTGCATGAAATGAAGTAATTGCGCCTCCAAACGTATGACTCCAACAAGCTGTACAAAGACCGAGTGAAAGCTTACCATGACAAAAAGATAGTGACCAAATAGTTTGAGATAGGGAAGCTGGTCTTACTTTCCAATTCTCGATTAAAACTGTTCTCTGGAAAGTTTAAATATAAGTTCTCCGGTTCGTTTCAGATTAGGGATATCAAGCACTATTGGACGATTGTCATTGAAGACACGTTGTCAAATGAGAGTTGGACTATAAATAGTCAGAGGCTGAAGATTTATATTGGTGGTGAGTTCGAGCGGAATACAACCACAATGCCTTTTTACGATCATTGAGGTCGCATTGGAACGTCGAGCTCAAACGACGTTAAACAAAACGCTAGTTAGGAGGCACCTCAACACTGTAAGTATTCCTTCATTTTGACTGTTTTTATAGGATAGGTTATTTAGAATTATTGTGGAAGATGTGCCAAGAAGAGAACTAAAATTTTTCAAAATTCTATCATCTTTGCTGGGAAGTTTGCACGACAAACCTGGAGCGAGAATTTGCTAGCAAGTTCGCACAGTGAATTGAGCGAGACAGGCATTTTAACTCTGCTGCCACATCACTTAAAATTTGAGAAATATTGGCTAGGCCAAGATGCTTGGGCCCAATACCCATTCCTCATTTTTTTGAGATTAAACCCTACCCCACCTCACTTTGTCACTCTCACTTCACAAAATCTTGCCTCTCTCACTCTCATAAACATCTCACGTACAAATTGGAGCTTTTGCAACTTCTTCTAATTTTTCCAAACTAATCCTATCAGCATAACAGGTTTGATTTCGTTATTCTCTCCTTTGATTCTTCTTAATAACATATGGTTAGAGTTGGTTGTGGAACTTAAACAAAACTTGATTCTAGGTTGCATAGACTCAATGCATGTTCTGTATTTGTGATTTCTTTTATTGTGCATGTGGGTTTTATCATAGTTGAAATAGAATGTGTCATTGGAAAAATCTCTGTGCATTTAAACTTGTAGGAAGAACCTGCAGAAAGAGAATTCAAAGGGTTTTCCATGAGTTTGCACAGCGAACCTGGGGCGAGTATTCGCCATGGCTTCGCCTAGCAAACTTGTAGACGAACATGACAGACTTTTCAAAAAATTTGTGATGCTGAGTTCTTGTTCTGATTCTCTTTGTTTTGTTTCCTCACTAATATAAATTGTGTATTAGCTGGTTGGTTTTGTTTGGTGATTATGTAGATGGCACCCCCTAACACCGTTCCGTCCAAGAAGCGAAAGGTCGGAAGCTCATCACATCCGTCCCCAATCCAATTTGATTTAGATAGATTCAGAGGAGTAAAACAAGCTGCTTGTTACCTAACGCTAGAGAAGAGAAGCATCATACTTGAGAAGCGTTTCAACCTCAACCCCTAAGGATTCTATCGGGTGGTAGCAAGAATCCTTGAAAGCAAAAAGCAAGATAGATTGATCACACCGAGTGATAGCTACAATGTAGAGCTCGTGAGAGAGTTCTACACAAATGAACTCCCAAATGATGATCAGTTGTTCACGTGGACTACTATGGTTGGCGGAAGGGAGGTAAAAATTGTTTGTGACACCATCAACACTGTTTTAGGTAATCCTTTATCTTTGGGAGAGAATGAGATAGATGCATATCATCACACCTTGAGGTCGCATAGAGATACATATGTTATTTCTTGTGATTTGTTGCTTGAGGGAAAGTCAGTTGAATTGAACCCGTTTGGGGTTTCTCGAAGGTATCACAGAGAGGACATGCGTCCTTTGGCTCAACTTATTCTTTTATTGGTTTTGACCAATATAAAGCCAAAGTCGCACACCTCTACTGTGCCAATCCATATTTCTCACCTTTTCCATAGTATACTAACCAATGTGCAGATTGATATGGCTCGAATCATCGTAGAAGAGATGCGTGTAGCAGTGGAAAGCAGACTTGGTTCAGCTTCAAGGAAGAATTGACCCTTAGTCTTTCCCTGTTTGGTTATGGTATTATGTTTGCATGCGAGGGTGAAATTACCATCTTGTCATTAGGTGACGATTCCTACTGCGATTGATGATCGATATATGGACAAGTCTCGCAAATCAAAAGGTTGGAAAGGATAGACATCTAGTGCTGGTACTGATGATGGCAGTGCTTTTAGTTCTAAACCTGCAGTCTTCTATGGTTTTGACCCATTTTAGCGTGTTATGATTAACTTACATGACTCTATCCAGGTACTACAACTGTAGTATAGGGAACCCTCAGGAGAGCACTCTATGATGTCTAGGAAGCAATTTCTAGCACATGCTGCGTGGCTTGAGGCCAAGCCACAGTTTGGCGAGGGGGCAGATGCAGGTGTTCCTGAGGATGCTGCTGAGAAGGCCAGAGATGAGGAGGCTGATGATGGTGATGATGATGATGAGAAGGCCAATTTAGAGGAGGTTTTTAGTTATGATGAGGAGACTGAGTCCAAGAGGACTAGTTTTTTGATATTGTCATTTTGAGCATGATCCTATTTAACTTACTTTGGTCTACAAAGTAATGTTTTTTGTTTGCATTTGATCATTTCTAGTTATACTTATGGTTATTGTATTATCTTTTGTTGTACTTTATCCACTTGTTGGGTTCTTTTGAATATTTTTGTATTATGTACCATGTTTGGGGTACAAATACTTTTGTTGGTGTTTTTACACCATAACACATTATTGTTATTATTATTATCAGTTGAATTCTTCAGTTACAAATGTTTAACTTACATATTTTTTACTTTTGTTTTTCTTTTATTAGGTTGTTAAGAGTTGAATTCTTCAGTTTAGGAATGTTCAACTCTTAAACTTTGTTGGTATCCTTATTTATGTGTATTGTTGGTATGCTTGTGTGAATTTTAATGTTTCTATTTTTTGGTGTGGAAGTATAAGAACTTCTAGGATGGTGATGATAGTTCATCAATGAAAGATTCTTCCAAGTTTCGATGGTGATGATAGTATTTAATCATGTAAATATTGGCAAGGTACATGGTTACCTCTTTCTAGGGTGTAGAATGTTTAAGAAATTCTTTTCTTTGTGTGAATGTAATTTTGTTTCTAGTTGCAACTTTGTTGAATGCTTGTATCACTTAGGTCCAAAAGGAAAAATGGCGAGAAACCTCCACTGTCTACTAAATGCATAGGATGACTGATAAATTTTGTTTAGTACTTTTGATTCATGCTTTATCTTGTGATTTGTATGATTTTGTGGAAGCATTAGAAATGATCAATGCATTTGTTTATAATGAGCACAACCATTCCCAAACAATAACTTACCCGTGAGTAGTGAGTATTCATTAATCCTTTGAGCCTAAACAGTTTAGATCTCATTTTAGTGATGAACTTTGTGTATGTACATAGTTTGAAAATATAGTTCATCATTGGATTTTGTGAGATTCTAAAAAAATTTCTTCTTGAACTTTTGGACATTGTTTTAATTGATTTCCTTGCCATAAAAAGAAAGGAGCATCCACTTAAGGTTTGGTTGAAAATAAGTTGGGGAGAATGAAAAAAGATGAATGGTAGGTTGCTAAAACTTTTGAAAAATTTCAAGCATGCATGAAAAGAAAAAAGTGTGAATATGAACATGAAAAACAAAATAAAAAGAATGTTTGCTTGAAAGAGAAAAATAAAGAATAAAATAAGTATGCATAAGGAAGTTTGAGAAGGTTTGTTATAGAGGAAACAAAGTGGTGAATGAAGTTTGAATGTGTAAATACCTTGTATAGTGAATGTTTCTTTTACATCGACAATTTCGATTCAATAGCCTTTAGAAATCTCCCTTTATTGTGAACCCGACCAAGCTACAATCTTAAAAGCCTTTAGTGATCTTTTTTCTTCCAGAATTTTTTTATTGATCGTTTAGATATTATATAAATTGGTTTGTATTTGCATCATTTGTCAGATGAACAAAATTTCCCCGCGTTTGTAAGCGCGTAATTCCTTCAACTCTTTTTCGAAGAAGAGTGTTAGAGTGATATGAGTATGATATTTTAGTTGTTACCTGAAGCATTGTTTGATATTTGTTTAAGAACTAAATTATTTTGCATTGTTCGATTCTAGGAAGTGGTAATCATTTCTTGTGTACATTTGTTGTTTATTTGAGCCATAAATCCATTCTTGGTTGAGTTAAATGCTTGAGAAAATCCTCTTGTTTTCAATGAGAGGCATACCTTGCTTGAGAACAAGCAAAGACTTAGATGGGGAGAGTTTGTTAGATGTCAATGTTGCTTTAATTTAATCATGTATATTGGGCATTTTTCAAACTCTTTTGTGTTGATTTGTTGATATTGATACTTAAAAGTTTTCCATTCTTCAATTGTTTGAAAATACCTTTAGTACTTTTGATTTTTGTGTTATTGTGCATAAAATAGGCATTAAGTCATCAAAATGTGAGACACAAGGAAAGTGAACATAGTTGCCAAAGGAAAAGAAGAAGATCAGTAAGTTCGTTGGGTAAACTTGCTAGCGAACATTCGCTTTGTGAAAAACTGGCGAAGAACCAACGAATGCTCCCAGATTTGAGGCATTAGCAAAAGGCAAGTTAGTTCGCAGTGCGAACAAGCCAACAAAGGTTCGTTGTGGCAACGCTTGAGCGAAGAGCTAGCAAAGCATCTCAGACTTGAGGCAGTAGCTAAAGGGGTATAAGTTTGTTGTACGGACTTGTAGGCAAAGTAGTTCACAGGGCGAATAATCATTCGCACAACGAACTTCAGAGTTGTCTCAGAGGGGGTTTAACTATGCAGAGGCACATTAGATGCCTAATTTGATATTCGCTAGGCAAATAATCTGTTCGCAGTCCGAACATGACAGATTCTGGTTCTACTTTATAAGTACTTTTGACCATTTTTTGGGATCATAACATCACTTTACACATCAAAACCTATTTTTCTGAGTTTTCTTCACGAAAGAGTGAGATTTTTCACATAGAAGTTGGATTCGCATCCAAGTTCGACTCTTCGACGTGGATACTCATTCATCTCCTCCTGAAACTTGTGAAGCAAGCTAACATGGTTATGGGTAGCTAAATTAATTTTGTGTCAAGATTATAGGTAGTTAATCTTGTTATTATGTATTTCTTTTGATCTTTTATATGTGAACAAGGTTTATGATTAATAGATGATGAAGATATTTGCTTTTAATGACGTATTTATGATTTGAATCACTCTAGACATAGATTTTCCAAGTCTTGACCTAATTTCTTCATCTATTAACGAACAAACTCTAGAAATATATTTGAAATTTAATATTTTCTTTGTACCGATCTTTACGTTTATTATTTTGATTGTTATTTCGAAAAATCATCTAGCGATTAAAACAATAATATTCACGAAGCCGCTTTAGAAATAAACAGATTCGCGAGGATACACGATTGTATTAATCGAAACTAAGTTCACATGCTTCATTAATCAGATACGTATGAAAAGGATTAACTAAATCTAATCTTGACATGCTTTTCTCAAAACAAAACATATTTTCCCTAATTTAATCTTTGCAACAAACTTATGTTATAAAACAAGAAAGCTTTTGAAAACTCTTTACTTAGAACGTTAAACTATTGAACGGCTAGCATCGAGATATCACTTACAATCCCTGTGGATAGAACACCCCCAAAATACTTTTCAACATTACTACATTAACATTAATTAATCATAGCTCAACATGCACTCTCTTGATATCAATTCATTCTCACCTTGCACTGTTTAGATTTGTTCTAAAGAAGAAAAGAAAATGAACTTGTGGCATTCATACATTGTTTTTATCATTGCTCATGCTTAAGTCAAAAGATATTTTATTACAAAATCAACCTATGTAACATTCACTTCCTATAGGTATGATACCCTTACTTTTTATCACTTGCTACCTTTAAATATACATGTATACTTGCATGTGACACATTTATAAGCAACAAGTACTTAGAGCTATGTGGCCAACAACACATTATTAACGCTAGAGATCTTCTCAAAACAAAATACTTAAACACCCTAAATGAGGAGTAACGTGGATGCTATTCAGCAAAACTATGTCAATCTCTTTGAGCATTGCGTTGCATTTTTCAAGAGTAGCATTTAATGCATCAATTTCTCGAGGAATCAACATCACATCTAAGATGTCCATGTCCATAGATGCCATGGTCGGTTAACAACATATATCACGAACCCTCGCCCTACAAAGCATGGATAAGAGCTTGAGGGGAAATATTTTTACGCCGGCAACAAGGCCCAATAAAGGAAGCCCAATAAGAAATAGGAGGTTATAACATGTAAAGTAGACAGACTATTTCCACTCGACGTCTCAGAGTATCCATCACGAGTATACCATGTCTATCTCCCATGATTTATCCAACGATTGACCACATCCCACGCACATGTAGTTACAAACCACCTCCCCCATTTAAAAAGGAAAAACACCATTCTTCAAGGCATCAAAATCATTCTCATTTAAATTTCACTTTCAACATTGTTATAAACTTGAACGTTACAGCTCTAACCTTGCAGATCATTCTCTTCTCTACTACATCGAAAATATCAAACCACCGCAACAAACTATGAATTCATCCCCTGCAATTACTAACTAGATTCATATTAGAACAATTCCCACATATAATTTTGTTTTGTTGAATCTTTCAATTTAAAATATATATATATATATATATATATATATATATATATATATATATATATATATATATATATATATATATATATATATATATATATATATATATATATATCATTTTCTTAAATTTATTTTATCTTAGTGTTTTTTATTTTTTTTTTGTATTGTTTTGTTCAACTTACTCCATAAAAAAATAATAAAAGAGACACCAATAAATAGCAATTTTGATACCTTGAAATAATATATTGATAGTAATTCAAAAGGGACAAATTTTTCCGAGCATTAATCCTCTAGATTTGAGCCATAGAGCCTATCTATACTTTACCATTTGCGTTATATCACTAAGTAGTCTTCTAGGTACACCTCTCTAGCTTTTTCTATTAAAAAAAAAACCCTATAGCATTAATTTTTCAATCATATAAAAAAAGTATATTTACAACATTTTTCCTCTCCATGATAAATGTGATGTTAATGATACTCTATATTACCACTTATAAAACAAGTATGCTCTTAATTTCCGGTACTATGTTTTATACCATGTCTTGCTAACTATGTAGTTGGTGATTGGTGTCTCTATGCTCTAATTGCTTAGCTTTGAAGTCATTACAGTAATTAATCAGTATATTTAAAAACTATGCAAACTGTGGTGATCAGAGATTTGCATAAGACCCACATAGCACGAATGAAATTAAAGAAAATAGTGTTTGGAGAAAAGGTGATTCCAAGTTTGGTTGTGCTTTCTCAACTAATCTCTCTGACCTTTCTCTTTCTTTTTAAATTTTGTTCTTAACTTATGTTATGCAACTTGCAAACTTTTTAAAATATTATTTTACTATAATTCCACTTACATTATTTGATGAAATTAATTTTTAAATAATATTTTAAAGACATATATTACTTGTCAAATATATATTTTAAAAATTAATTTTCAAAAAAATAAACGCTTCATTAGACCAAAATTCAACTACTATCCTTAAATTTTAATCATTGTGATAATAGGGATTTTTATATTAAGGTAAAATGAAATAAAAAATTACTGTAATCACTGTTGAAATTTTATTTCAAATTATGCTTTAATTGGAGAAAAAAATTAAAAGTCAAAAATCAAGTTGCTATGTTAATTCCAAGATTTTTTGAATAAGAAGAGAGGTGTGACAATTTTTATAATAGTATATATATTAAAAAAATAGGAATTTATTTAAATGCAGCTTGTTCAAGAAAAGATAGGTTTATTTAGAAATAGAGCTCTTAAGCCAAGAAGAAGAGCAGAATAGTTTAGATTATAAGAATGGGAGACATGGAAACACCTCCCACGTTCTCCTCATATCTTCACTTGTTTCTTTATGATTCTCTCTTTCTCTGTCTTTTTCATCCTTCCCCTATCTATATATGTACAAAATATTTTCATATATTTATTTACATATCCAACAAAAATAAATTAATTAATTTTTTATATATATAGTCCTCTAGTGAACCTCCATAACTACTCTTTTGTGTTCAACAAGTTTTTCTATGATCATGGTAATTTGATGAAAACTCTCTTTCTTTTTTTCTATCAAAATTATTGTATTTTGATGAATTTTTATATTTACTTTTGGTTAAAATTATAGGGATATCAAAAGCCTGCATGGTTGGAAGCTCTTTATACAGAAAAGTTCTTTGTTGGTTGTTCTTATCATGAAAATGCAAAAAAGAATGAGAAGAATGTTTGTTGCTTAGATTGTTGCACAAGTATTTGTCCTCATTGTTTGCCGTCTCATCGCTTTCATCGCCTTCTTCAAGTCCGTCGTTATGTTTACCATGATGTTGTTAGATTGGAAGATCTTCAGAAATTAATCGACTGTTCTAACGTTCAGGTATATATTGTGTTAAAGAGAGTGTTGCTAGCATTTATTACATAATTGAATTATAATTCAATCTTTCTTCATCATAACATGAAATTTGATTGAAAAAGGTTTGAATTATGTTTACTATAGGCCTATACTATCAATAGTGCTAAAGTGGTTTTCATCAAGAAGAGGCCTCAAAATCGCCAATTCAAAGGTTCAGGAAACTATTGTACTTCATGTGATAGAAGCCTTCAAGAACCCTTTATTCATTGCTCTCTTGGATGCAAGGTACATATATTAATTACACACACTAAGCAAACTAAAATCATTCTTATCTTATAGTTAGAATTATGGATTATTGGTTTAGATTAGTTTCTCTTCTATGCTCAATGATTACAATTAAATTGAAATTGACTTGAATGTAAATAAGCACATAATTTTATATATTTGAACTATAGAACGAAGATGCGTAGTTTAGAGTTTAGTTTAGAGTTTAGGGTTTTGGATGAAGAGTTATGAATTCTAAGATACTGAGTTTGAATGTTTATCATACAACAAATACATGAATTATAAAGATTGATATATAGTGATTAAATCAACTCCTCAACTCCATGTAGTTTACAATAGTCATAAAGTCGGTTAGGATTTAAGAAATGTGATATTATTGTGAAAATAGTCGTGACAAAACTGTATCGTAAGGTTATACATAACCATTTTTATGATGAAAAAGATACTGTATTTGATTTAAACCATGACAACTGCAACCAGTATCGCAACATCTATACCAACTGAAATTGCAGAAGTTTTTACAGAATCGTTATTTAAAACTTGCATACTGATCACTTGCCCTAGATTCTGATAGTTGAATTACATATATGTATTTAAAGAAGTGATTATTGAGATAGAAGAAAATTAGTTAGTTTAATGTTAAATATGATATGATATATTTGTAATGTTAAATATGTTTTGATGATATATTTGTAGGTGGATTTTGTGCTGAAACACTACAGGGATCTTTCACCCTACCTAAGAACATGCAACATCCTACAATTAAGTCCTGATTATCTGATTCCACAAGAAATGGGAGAAGAAGAGATTACAAGATCAACAATTGATGAACAAATAAGTTCATATTCAGGATCATCATCATCATCAGGGTCAGAGAATATGAGCATTGCATGCACAGAAATTGTTAGGAAAAGAAGAAGTGGATGGACAAGTATGTGTGCAAAATTCATGGCAAATAATAATATCAATAAAGTTTCTGATGAAGACATGGCTTCAAGTATGATTAGTAGAAGAAAAGGAATCCCTCATAGATCTCCTCTATGTTAGTGTTAATTAGCTACCTTAATCAATAAAATTAATTAAGCTAATTAAGGTTCTACTTACAAAGAGGTAAAAGAACATTTACTAGTTGGATATTTAATTTTTTTAATTAGTTTTGGGACATGATGTTTTGACTGAAGTGAATTGTTCAAAGTTGTTACTTTCTATCTCGAAATTGAAGTTTTTCTTTGTTTAATTAATCACTTGGTCGGGGGTTTTGTCTTAATGGTATCACGTGGTTCCCAATTCCAAGTTATGGTGTGTACATTTATTTAAGTAATTTCATATTATTATGATGATTATAATAATTGTTGTTAGTACAACTATCCTAGTCAAGAATCCTGCTTTTGACTAACAAGAATAAATCATGAAAAATAGCAACAAAAAATAGTAATATAATACTATTTGTGTGTTATTTTAAACAACGGTCATTTTATGCTTGAATATCACATACAAGGTTAAAAACATCAGAAATAGTTTTTAAAATAAATCATTTTAGTTTAAGTAATTATAATGTTGTATTGAAAATTTCGAAATACAATAGAGCTAAATGCATTACAAGAAGTGCACAAGAGCCCAAAAAAAACTTTGTTAAGAAGAGGAAGAAGAAAAAGAGACGAAAAAATAAAAATCAAACGAAACGTTTGAGCATCACCTTGCCACCAATATAATTAGACTAGAACTCATGAAAAGAATCACCATCAATCAAAAATCATAATCCAAGAGAAGCTTCGAACAACATCCTGAATAAAATAAGAGTAACACTCGAACCACTATTGGATGAGACAAAGAATATGATTCGTAAGTCAATTAGAGAAAGAACATGAGTAAGACGATAATTACACATATTTAATTTTCAAACAAGAGAGATGCTCATATCTTCAATATCCTCTTCTTATATTAGTGTATCTGAAAAAATGAAGTCATTCTCGAATTTTTAAATAGTCCAACCACAAAGTGTCAAATCATGAAAAGACCAACCCCGATCTTAGCTAAATCCCATAAAGAAGAAAAAACCTTCAAAAGTAAAATAATATCTCCTTTCAAGACAACTATCATCTTCCACCTTAGAAAAATACTATACCAAAAAAATTTTGTCACGCTACAAGTGACAAATAGATGAGAGAAAGACTTAACATTCCCAACACACAAGCCACAAGAGAGACCATCAAGGTCAAGAATAATCCACCTCTTAAGAAAAGACAATCGCTTTTGAAGGATCACCTATGAGTGCATTCTTCAACTTAGTCATGTTTTAAATGATGTCAAAACTAGGATTGAGATTTAGCGTTTTGTACATTGGACGATATTAACCTAAGTTTAGATGTGCATATGTCATTTTAGCCTTAGGATGCATAAAAATAGTCTTTAAACAAGTTTGATGGGTTTTAGGCATGTCATACACATCCAAAAAACAAGTTTTATGTGTCAACATAACTGCATAAGCCGACCTATACAAGATCAGGTCGACCTATGGAAGCTTTTGCTTCAGTACAAGTCGACACATCCAAGTTTCAGGTCAGCTCCCACGCTCCAAGAATGAAACGTGTAGGCTCTCTCCACAGGTCGCCTTATAAGCCAGCCTGAACACCTTCATAGGTTGACTTATTGCTTTCGTAGGCCGGCCTTTACGACTTCAAACTTAAAAATGTCTTTTTTCATATTATTTTTCTTGCATCCTTTTTTCACATACACGTATATATATACTCATACATGCACCTTTTTCTAGTAAGGTTATAGGAAGTAAAACCTAAACGAAACCAGATTGCAAAGACGCCCATCATCTTCATCACTTATTCTATACATACACACAATTGAACTACACAATCATTTTTCGATTGGGTGACCATCTTGATTAGGGTTGATAATGTCCAATTAAGTTTGGTGTAATCGAGAATATTGGATTGGGAACTTTGTGTCATTCAAATAAGAAAACCAAGGTGGGGTTTTCCTTCAAAATCGGTGTGATTTGAAGGTTTTAGACAAGATCACATCAACATAGATTCGACCGAGTGAAGGCCTTGGGACAAGATGGTTTCCTTGCAAGGGAGTAGCGCGAGGCGAAGAATTGTGTTCGAGAATCATGGGTTTCAACAATTTGTGTGCACGGGAAAATCGTTGGATTAGAGTCTCATTGTTGGCCACTTCATCAAGCTTTGATCAAGGGTTTGAAGGTGGATGAATCAACACAAAACAATAGGGTTTTGGGGTTTGCATTCTTCATCTCTTGTTTAATAGATTTTCCAAAAAAAGGTTAATTGCAATCATCTCAACTCGATTCGAATTGAGGGCATACACACCCATAGTGAGGCCGATTGGGGAACTTCCTAAACAAATTTAGGTCTCTCTCTCTCTCTCTCTCTCTCTCTCTCTCTCTCACATCTCTTTATCGCTTTATTTGTTGATTTTGCAATTTATCGAATTCATCGTTATTTGATAAACTCTATTAGAATTTTTTTAAATTATCTTTTAAAAGTGTTGTTGTTGATATAATCATAATCACTTTGATTGTGATTGGTTTTTAACATCAACAAAAAAATTGAATTTCCAATTACTATCGATTGCATACCAAGTGTTTGATAAATTATTTGTACGTATTTTTAATTTTTTTTGTTCATTGAAAATACGAGTTGCAAATATATTTGCATTTAATTGATTCGTAGCTTGATCGTTGTTGAATATTTACGTTCATTATCATTTTATTTGGTTTGCGATATGTATATAGCTTTTCGATAGTAGGTTTGGTTAGACGATTCGTTCTGGGTCGTTTTTCCACCGTGCCATATTTTTTAAAATAGATTTTTGCCAAAGTTTTTAGTTGTAAAATTTGTGATCTATTCACCCCCATATATATCGAAACCTATTGTCTAACATGACCAACAACACCCAAGATTGTCAAACTTGCGAGTCTACTCAGACTCATAAAGGGTCTGTAGACCCAACTCGCAGACTCGACTCACAAACTCGTACGAGTCTATGGAAAATTAAAAATGAATTTTAAAAATCTATATGTGGCACATACATGACACACACATGTATTTTTAAACTTGTAAATACCTCATATACGATACAAATATATATATTAGAATACCAATTAACATGAAAATATAAATTTCATACTCTATAACAAAGTTCTTAACAAAAAAACTCAATAATAAAACAAACAAAATAGTAAAGTATGTATTTAAAGACTTAAAGTATCAATTTCTTCTTAATTTACTACTACATAATGCAAAAAAATCATTAAAAAAATATGCTAATGGGTTTAAACATCAAAAACTTCAATAAAATCATCACCACCAATATCATCACCATCATCTTCATCGGTATCTTGAGTATCATCATAAAATTCTACCCCGGATGAAACACCTTCATCATTAACCAAAGTTGGATTGCTTGAAGTTCCATTTCCACCTAATTCAATATTTCCACCACCACCATTTTGCACAATATTAGTAACAACAACATCAACTTCCATAACATTGTTAAAAATAACATCATCTTACTCAACATTAACTTCAGTTTGCATATTTTATGCATTAGGATCTTTAGTTATCCATTCATCATTTTTACACAAGAGAATATACAAGATAAACATCCAAGTGAAACATATAAGAAAAATAATTACACAACAAATGATTGATTTGCGAGAACGAACGTGAACAAAGCAAGAGAAATCATAAACACACATCGTCTATGAAGGGATAAAGGGAGGAAGAAACTTTTCTAAAACAAGAGACTAGGAGAAAGGATTTCTAATTCTCGTACAAACAAAAAATAAGGTTTTTTTAAATAAAATAAAATCTTTTAGAGAATTTGGGCATTTTTTGTGTTAAAAAAAAATTTAAAATTTTTTTCGAGTTGTAAAATTACCATAAACTCGCGAGTCTATACGAGTTTATGCGAGTCTACCTAAGTCTACTCGAGTTTATCAAAAAAAAGATTTTATACGCGAGTCTACTCGTTTTCACTTCATAGACTCGTAAGCTCGTACGAGTTTACTCGCAAGTTTGACAACCATGACTACACCAAATATGAAATTCTGGTAGCAGATCTCAGATATTCAGAGAGATGACGAGATTTTTGATCTCTACTTGTTTTAACAAAGGCCACAGAGAAGAACAACCAAAAGAAAACTGCTGATTCAAATCAATGTCGTGAAAGATGTTTCAACATCAGTCAAGACATATACTACAAAACATAAGAGCAGACTTAATAGAACATAACAGAATGAAAATAAAACAAGATATGATGACCCAGTTCAGTGCAACTCACCTACATTTGAGGCCTACCAAGCCAGGAATGAATTTACTACTAATAGTATTAATTTAGAGCTAAACTCCTCTGTTTACAACTCCTCACTTAATCCCTACCCAACACAATTCTATCTGGAAATCCCATCTAGATAAGAGAAGCCCATCTCAGTTCCTAAATCACCTCAGTGATATCTAACAGTTATAACCTTCGACAACTGCATCAGACTGTTCAATTGAAAGACACCCCTTCCAATACAATATTCAGTGAAAACTCTTGACTAACAATGATACTTAGATTTGCTTAAAAGCTTCATCCAATACAAAATATACAATTCATTACCTACAGGTTTCTGAATATGTAACACTATGTCTACCACAATGTATCCAACTTGATATAAAGGGTGACTTACAACACAAGAAAGTACATGACTCTCAAAACCCTAAACCCTTATAATTACTTTCTTTTTTAATTCGTTACAAGGTCTACTTTTTATCTATATCACTTTTGCCCTAAGTCTTAGTCTTTCTTTTATACCCTTCAGTAATCCATGGGCTTCGAAGTCTATGTCAAATCTTTCCTTGATCCATGTTCTGATTGCACCTTAAATCTTGGAACAGGTTTGCAACAAATATGTTGCACCAGACCAAGATGTCGAGTCCTCATGCTAGGACATCTTGTTTGACAAGTTGTTCATTACAAATTTCTTCTTGTTGGAACATCTTGTTCAACATCATGTTTTACCAAAGTTTTCTCAAATCTTAGAGTCTTCAATCTCCCCCTTTTGAGAACTTTTGGCTAAAATTCCTTTTGGACAATAAACCTAGGAAATGAGGAGAAGAGGAGTAGAAAGTCCTTAAGTCATTTCATCCAGCCTGTGATGAGTCTAGCTGAAAACTATGAGCCTCTTGAAAGCTTTCATTCTTCATGTACATCATGCACCACCTGTTGTACGATGAGAATTCTGCACCCCAGTGTACATGATGAAGAAGATGCATACCACTCCCCTTTAAAACCAGTCCCAATTTACCACCCTGGTGTACATGAGGAAGAGGATGTAAGCCACTCCCTCTCAAAACCAGTCCCAATATACCATCATGTATTATCCATAACATGGTTTAGAGGAGCAGACCCCAATTATGGATAACTCAGAAAACAAGACACAATTGTGTTCATAACTCAGATCACAAGACACAAAAACAAGACTAAGACAAGATGTTAGAACATCCTATCCAACAACCTTGCAAAAAAACTGCAAGGATGGACTCCACAACCAAAAAGAGACCAGTCATGTGTTGTGAGGACCAACATACAACTGAGATAAACACACACCCATTCTCCCTCTTTTTAGCCATAAATTGGCAAAAGTAAGCAACACAGTTCTAGACCCAAACAGTGTTCACCCACACTCGGACAAATGCCATAAATTTACAACCCACCATAAGAGACAACCTGAGACACAAGAGGCATTGACCCCCTTTAAATACCTAAGCAATTTCTTCTAGGAATTAACGGCGCATAGAAGTTACCAAATAACAATTCAATGAAGACATAAATTACGGTAGACAACTTCATCATAAATGAATGTGCACCGCCCAAATCATATTTGATTGTTTCGACTTTAGAGAGAACCGTCCAAGGAATACATATGCACCAAGACACATGTTTAACATGCCTTCTCTTAGGCACGCTCTCCATTGTCCAAGAAACACCATCCAAATAACCTACTTAGAAATAACCATTAGCTGTTGCACCCTAAAATTTGACCAACCGGGTCTCGTATCTGGCTCGATGTTTCGACGCATAATCGCATTCGCATCTGCATATTGCATACATTGCATATTTTCATTTGTTTTGATTTTATTGGGATCACAGCTCTCGTCTCGTGTTTCAGGTGTTTTTTAATCAGTTTAGATGGATAGAATCGTTTTTTGGGATATTTCGGTGCCCGTTTATTTTTACCGATTATTTTTGTGCGCTCTCGCGGTGTTATGTGTCGTTCGGGAATTATGGTGATTTTTCTGGATTTTATTGGCTATTTTTTAGGGTTTAAATAGATTTTAATCATTTTTAGCATTTTATAGGATATTAATAGGTTTTAATATTTTTAATAGCTTTTAAATCATTTTTTAGGAGTTAATAGATTTTTTAGGAATTTTTAGAATATTAATAAGATTTTTTAATAGTTTTAATAGCTTTTAAATCATTTTAGGATTTAATAGATTTTTTAGGATAATATAGAATTTTCTAGGATATTAATGGTTTTTTAATAGTTAATAGTTTTTTTTTAATCTTTTAATATAGTTTTTTCTTATTAAATAAATGAGTTTTTGTTAATAGAAAATTGATTGTTTTTAATTTTAGATATAGAGATTAATAGATTTTTTCTTTTATTAGTAAATAGAATTTAAATAGGGAATATAGTTTTTAATAGTTTTATTAGAGAGTTATTAGGATTTTATTAGTTTGATAGTTTAATTAGATTTTAATTGGTCCATTAGTTAATATTAATCCATTTTTTAAAGTCATTAATCCATTCAGTTTTTGTTTTGTTTGATTTTTGTTTTGGGCCCAGTTCATGCGCAGCCCAGGTTGCATCCAGCATCAGTCCATTTTCAGTCCAAATCTCCAGCAGAATCCAGCTTTTTCCAGAAGGTTCTGGAACGTCCCAGAAGTTCTCAAGCTATAAAGGCATCAGGCGCCACGTGTTGAACCGAGGACGGTCCCACGCTGCATCACCCACACACGCCACGCGTCTTCTCCGTTCATCTCTCTCTGCCACGCCCCACAACAGGTGGCAAGCATGCAGAGACCCCCTCCACCACCACGGCCACGCGTCACACCCACGACCATCGCCTGAAAATACCACCGGCCGGCCTGCATGGCCGGCGGCCACCGCCCCCTCACCGGAGAACGCCCAAAGCCCAGAATCCGATCACCACATTCATCCTCTTCATCTCTTCTCCTCCCACCTGCCTCCGATCACCATCTCCTTCCTCCGATCATCCCCTCCGGTTAACAACCCCCGCCGTTTCCAGAAAATGTAACAACATCCATCACCGATCAACCTTCTTCACCTTGTTCCGATCTCCAATTTTCCAGAACTCCCTTCATCTCTTCCAGAAAACTCCAGATTCAACCGTGCAACAACTTTCATCAGCCTCAATCTTCACCGTATCCACCAGATGCTTCACATCAAATTTTCCCAGAAAATTCTTCAATCGCCACCAAGCTCATGCATCTTCATCAGCCTTCAATAAACTTCCGTTCTTCAACAGATTGCAACTTCGTTCGTTCTCAAGAACAGATCTCCAGATCAAGAGCTTTCGTTAATAGCTTCCAATCGATGTTCGCATGAACCTTCTCCAGATTTTCTTCGCCAAGACTCATTAAACCTTCTCCAGATCCACATGCAAGGTTAGCCGCCGAAGTTATTTTTCCAGATTTTGTATCAAGTCTTCATCGCTTCGACGACACCAAAGTCTTCAACATACGAACATCAGGTCATCCACATCCACGAACATGGATCCTTCATCTTCTCCGTCTTGCAAATGTCATCGTCAGTAGTTCTTCATCAAGAACATCCTTCGTCAAGAATAAGTATTCGTCGGAAATCTTCAAGAGATTGTCAAGCCATGGATTAGGTTGTACAGATTGCGTTGTTGTGGTAGTTCGTTGATGATTATGATATTCAGAAGTAGTTTGATTCGAGTTAAGCGATTACGTTTGTGAGGTTTGTGAGGAGAAGATTGAGGGAAAGGCTGAAGGTGGAACGGAGGAGATGGAGAGGCTGAGAGTGAACAGTGTAGAAGACGGCCGTGAACAGTATCTGAGAAGGGAAGTTAGCGAATTAGGGTTTTTCCTTCAGATTGGAAGAGTGAGACGAGGGTGGGCGTTTGGGCCTCAAGGCCCAAAATCTTTTTTCTGATTCGTACACTCCCAGTTCAGTCTCCCCCCCCCCTCCGGGTTCTACAGCCAACAGATGGGCTGGGCCTACAGTCTGTTATTTTATTTTTCTAAGCCCCTGTAAACTGGTGTAAACCCCCCTATTGTATTTTCCATTTTTTTATCATTTCTTTTTGTTTAGAAATTGTGAAAAAGAAAAGAAATAGAAAAAGAAAATTAGAAAAAAAGTGAAAGAGGAAAATATCGAAAAAAGAAAAGATATAGAAGAAAATATTGAAAATATATTTGAAAGAGAAAAAATATTGATAAAATATTTGTGGAAAAGAAATAATAGAAAAATATAGTTGAAAAAAATAGAAAAGAAAAGAGAAAAAGAAATATATAGAAAATATGAAAAGAAAATGAAAAAGAAATATTGAAAAGAAATATAGAGAAAAATGTGTGAAAAATAGAAGAGAAATATTGAGAAAAGAATTTGAAAAAAGAAATAAAGAGAAAATATGTGGAAAAAAATAAAGAAATATTCAAGAGAAAAATAGAGAAAAATATAGAGGAAAATATGTTGAAAAGAAAAGAAGAAAAAAGAGAAAAAATATTAAAGTAGGTTTAATATTTTTTAAGTACATTTTTCTTTTAGGATATATTTTTTCATAGAGATTTTACGATTTTTAGGATAGTTTAGAAGCCCATTTGTTAGGGGGCTATTTTTCATCCGATTTTTTAGGATAGAATAAGATAGTATTTCCTAGGAGATTTATCTTTTCAATATGCAAGCATTGTAACCATTTTTCAGAGATTAATAAAACGAGATTTGAGCTGTGGTCCCGAAGTAGCCAAACTACAGCTGCTCTAATTTCTCGTACCAGACGAGGATATGTAGGCATAGGATGCGATATCCTAGCGAGCACACTAACGACTGACTTTGTTGTTCTCTCGCGGCTGTGCGATCGAGACCTTCCCGCTGACGATTAATTGATACCCTTTTTCTCTCTTGCCCAAGTGCATTTGAGACCAAGCCATAGTTTTGCCCATAGGTTCCCGACCCTGTGAAACCAGTTGTTTTTCTCACTGCTGTGTGAGAATGTTTTGTTTAGCCGTAGTTAGTCTGAACTATGTAAAGCTCTGATCTTCCGTGCAGTATGGAAGTACGTAGGCACAAGACGCGAGGTCTTGGCGAGCCAATTTTCCCTGTAGTCCCGAACTACGTTGACTCTGACTTTCTCTCTTGAGAATACGTAGGCATAGAGTGCGACGCTCTATCGAGTCAATTCCCTTCCGTTTAGATTTAGCAGTCGTAGATAGATTGTTTTGCATCCAGTAGACAACCCAAGCAAGCGTGGATCCCGTCGAGTACGACGGACGTGAGGGGTGCTAATACCTTCCCCTTGCGTAACCGACTCCCGAACCCAGGCTATGGTTGCGATGACCATACCTTTCCCCGTTTTTTGCGAGGTTTACTTCGAGCGTTTCCTTTCCCGCTCTGAGGGATAAATAACGCACGGTGGCGACTCTTCTGTCAGCCGGCGCCGATTTTCGCAGTAGCGACAGCTGGCGACTCTGCTGGGGAACTGATAGTTTCCTAGGGATCCAACGTCCCGAAAGCGAGTCAATTGTGGGATCCAACGTCCCCTAAGAGAGAGTCAATCCTAGCGCTTGTTTGCTTGTCTATTTGGGGCTCATTTATTGATATTATCTATTGCTGTTGGGGTGTTACGGGTGTTCTATGATTGAGATAAGCCGGACCTGGGCTTGAGTATGAGTATGCACCTAGATATAGTTGCGGAGAAGTAGTAGACGAACCTGTCTGCTGAGCAGGCACAGTTCCCTACGAAAATCTGCGCTCAGACGAGGTTCTCGCAGAGGTGCTCCTTTCCGGTCCTGAGGATCTGAGGGGAGTCCAGACGTGAGGATTGTCGACTCTGGGAACCGATCATTTGGAAGTTAGCTAAGTGAGGCCTCTTCATGAGATGACGATGCCACTCCTTCTGGGAATCGTATCATTCCTCATGAAAGTCTGTGACGCTGACGACCGCATAGGATGCCGTACCTTATCAGATATAGGTCCACACCTGTGAGTGAGGGGTTTTTTTTGTGCAGGAAACTTGACTTCCAACCTACCCGTTATTCTGGTTTTCTCTTCAGAGCAACCGTGCTCCGTCAGCAGTGCAGCAGTATTTAGATTGTGTGGGGGCTGTGATCCCGTGTTTGTTGCATTGCATTGCATTTGCATAGGCATCTTCGCATCATATTGCATGCCATTCGCCAGCTAGTCAGAGCTCTTATCCAGCCGTTATTTTGATTCTGAAGGTAAATATTGAAGACGACCAAGGGGTCTGAAGCAGATTTGATCAGAGTCAAGCAGTGAAGTCAGCTGAAGACCATTGGTAGCTATGTCAGAGAGCAGCTTCCAGTTTGTTGATACCTTGTCAGGTTTCACCGTGACGTCCAATCCTCTGTATGGATCTCCGCGCGACGAAGACTTTCCGCAAGTAAACAACCTTACTGCAGCTCAGCTGGTGCAGCCATCTGTTGAAGACCAAGGTCTGCGTGAGCAGTTTGTTGTCTGAGGTGAACGTTCTCCTTCTGTTGATGTCTCAGACTACCAGGGTTTTGCCTTCCCTGTGCCAAAGCCCCGAAGAGAGGTCCCGACAGCAAAGAATGAAGACCCATTAGCTCCCGTGTATGCTGAAAGGTTTCGTGCATTAGAGGAGAGATTCAAAGCCTTGAAAGGTAAATACGCTGTTACTCCTAGTGCTGCAGATATGTGTCTGGTTCCTGGCCTAGTGTTACCTCCGAAGTTCAGAATGCCGAGGTTTGAAAGGTACAAAGGAGATAGTTGCCCGAAGCAACATTTGGTGATGTTCTGCCGAAGAATGACTTCATTTGTGCACAACGACAAGCTGATGATTCATTGCTTTCAAGATAGTCTGACTAGGGCACCTCTGAGTTGGTATATGCAGTTAGAGCGTGATCAGATCTGATCATGGATGGATTTAGCCAATGCCTTTCTGAAGCAGTACGACTATAATCTTGATGAAGCTCCTATTCGCATGCAGCTGCAAGAATTGTCTCAAGGGAACAATGAATCTATCAGGAAGTATGTTCAGAGATGGAGAGAATTTGCTGGTAGAGTGCAACCACCGCTCCTAGACCAAGAGCTGAAGGGCATGTTCGTAAACTCCTTGCAGAGCCCGTACTTCGAAAGAATGCTTGGAGCCGCACCAAATTTCTCTGAGTTGGTAAGGACGGGAGGGCACATCGAGTATGGTGTAAAGACTGGAAGAATCCCGAATGTTTCAAGAGGTCAGGCCAGTGAAACTGAATCTCTCTGTAGCTCTCAATCTGAAGATGAAGCTATGATCAATGCAGTCCTGACAGATGTTGGATATCCTCAAGTCGAATCGGTGAAATCTGTTGGTTCTCCGTCTTCTCGGCGGTCAGTATCTTCTGCGGCTTGTTATACTGAACAGACAGTTGTGCCTGGGGCACCATATCAGGAATCTTATGTCGCTTCCATCGCAGATCAGCGAACTCGTGGCCGAGGTTATCAGAATCAGCGTCGGAATCAGAACAGACCTCGCAACAACTTGGAACGAAGGAATGCTCCTTTTCACCCAGTGCCTATGCCGTATAGCCAGTTGCTACCATCTTTGATCCAGAAGTCTTTGGTGGAGCCGAAAGCTCTTAAGCCAGTTCCAGAACCTTACCCTCCTGGGTACAATCCCCACGTTCAGTGTGGTTATCATGGTGGCTCACCGGGGCATTCGACGGAAGATTGTAAAGCATTTCAGGCGAAGGTACAGCAGTTGATTGACCAGGACCGTATTTCCTTTCGGGAAGGATTTCTGTTTGTTCATCCCAACCGCTCAGCTGTCTAAGCTCGTAGACTCGGAAGGTATTCCCCAGCAGAAGCCAGTGGTTCAGACAGGCAGGCGCCTCAGCATTGGCAGTCCTCAGACCTTTATACCATCATTTGCATTTGTAGTTACTACTTGCTTTTTAAACATTGTATGTTTTGAATGGTGATACTAATAAAGTGACTATGCATTTTTCTGAATTAGTCATGTCGCTGTCGCTCATTTATTGCATTGCACTGACACTTGCATTTTTTTTATTCACTCCACTTTTCTGCTATGACTAGCAAAGTTAGGAGGGAGGATGATGAAACTGAAACTCATAACCGAGGATCATATGCTTTCAGATAAGACCGTACCGATGACGTACAAGGCATTGTTTCAAATCCCCCAAACACTGGAGATATAAGGAGTTAGTCCCTTGTTAACCACTTCGAGCCAGGAAGTAGAAGTTTTTTCGGACTTTTAAAACCCTCACATCTTAACCCGGGGCAGGGTAGTTGTCAGTTAGCTTGACCGAGCATTCAAGTCTTACAGAGGAGAGTTGTCTTTCGAGGACCTATCAGTTTACACCTTTCAAGAGGTCAAACCTCACCAATCAGGAGTGAGACGGTTACAATCCTTTCGGAGCAATCAAGACAACCAGTGTCACACGACTTTGTTCCAAAAGAAAGAAAGAAAGAAAGCCCGCTAAGTAGAAAGAAAGAAAAAGCTGAGAAAGCTAATACTTAGGCAAAAATCAGGGCATCCCGCTGGACTTTAAAATCGAAAAAATCGAAAAGAACTCAAAATGAGTCAGTCCAGGCAAAAGTTAGGGAATCAAAAGAATGAAAAAGAGGGATTAAAAAGAAAATTTTCCCCAGCCAATCACAAAGTCGTGTACACAGACACCGAAAGCGAAGAAGGAGTAGCTATCACTCTAGAAGAAAAACTTGTGAATTCCTTAGCTATGGTCCTTACCATTCAGCATACCTCTCGAAGAGGCGAGCGCTTGTGCCAGGTTAACTGAACCTTAGGATCGGAGATCATCACGTAGAAGGGGTGGGTACAAATCAAAATTTGAGTCAAATATCCTTTGTTTCACGAACCGTGAACCCGACCACGATACAACCCTTGAAAGACCTAATTGAGGTAGGGTTAGTCTGTAGCGCATTACGATAAGGTTGAGTAACCTGACTCCTTCCTGACTTGCTAGTCACATCCTTGTTGTATTTTCACTGACCACGTAAGCACTACGTTTGAACTTTGGTTCACTCGTCACTCACAATCATATGCATGTAAATGAGTGACAGCTCAAATTTTTTTCAAAATCTGCATAACCGCTGCATTAAGATTACCATTCGTAGACAGACGATTCTAATTGCAGGTTGGTAGTTGACATAGAAGAAATTCCACCAGGGAATAATCGAGCAGGACTGGGTAATTCAGCAGTCTGAATCAGAATGGTGTATGTTGTGAAGCCTTGTGAATCAAGGGCATTATCTTCCGATGAGTTCGGAATCATTCAGTCTGAGGACAAGTCCCGAAGCTTCAGTTGATCAGGGGCATTTTATTTGAGAAGCAGTTGAGCAGAAGCGAGTCTTCTCGAGAGCCAATCAGGGGCAATCATTCAGAGCGTTGAGATTTGAAAGCAGATACTTCCAGTGGATAATCAGATCAGGTTAAGTCGCTAGAACGCTCATTCAGGGGCAAGTCGTCGCAGAGAGTGTTGAAATCAACTGGGTTGTTAGGTCTAATCGGAGATTGAATTCTGTTGTCGTATAGATACCGGGGCAAATATTCTCGAAGTCTTCTCGTAGAAAGCTGTTCAGAGCAGGTATTCCCAAGAGTTAGATTGGGGCAAGTTGTGCAAGCCAGTCTTTTTGTCCCCAGCTGATTGTATTGAAGCGAGTTGTTCAAACCAGCCTGTTTATCCCCAGCCAGAGTTGAGTATCGGGGAATCATGTCATTACCCTTATCAAAAACCTGAACCTTCCTTAGAAAGGCCTTGCTGTCATTGGATCATTATCCTACAGTTTAAAACCTGTTGCGTGTCAGTAACCAGTCGTTCCCAAAGTCCAGTTCTCGCCTGGCAAACCGGTAACCAGTTCTCGTCTGGCCCACCCTTCCGTAAGCATCAGTTCCCGTCCTGGTGCAGTTTATTGTAAGTATCAGTTCTCGTCTGGTGCAGTTTACCGTAAGCATCAGTTCTCGTCTGGTGCAGTTTATTGGTAACCAGTTCTCGTCTGGTCACCGTTTCTTCGAGTGTTGTATCAGTTCTCGTCTGGTACATGTCGTCGCGTAACCAGTTCTCACCTGGTCATCGTGTGTTTTAACCTATGTGTTATACCAGTTCTCATCTGGTGTACGTCAGCTTTCAGCCAGTTCTCGCCTGGTTGTCTATACCTCAGTCTGTTATCCAGTCAACCCGTCTGATGTTCAAAACACAAAAATCAATGTTTGTTCAATTTTCCTTCCCTATCAGTTCTCGCCTGATAGTCTACCTTTGAATGCTAGTTCTCGTCTAGTATTTCTTATATCTTCCACTGTGTACATAATCCATGTTTATCCTGAACCAGAAAAACAAAACAAAAAACCTAAAGGTATCTGACACAGTATTTCCCAATGACCCGCATGTTGTCATGTTCCCCGATACGAAGCTCGACGAATACCAATGCTCCGAGTAATGGTTGAATTCCTCGTGGATATTGTTAAATCAGAAGTGCCACTCTTCAGCAGATGAAAATTGCTTATTATCCCCGGAAGAATCGAGATTGTATTGTACCCCGCATCAGAGTAGGATCAGGAGTATCCTCAGCAAATTAAGATTGATATCCTTGATAGTAGGGACATTTCCAGCAGTGTGCCGCGCGCAATCAACCTCAGTTTAGGTCAATCCCCGCAGGGTACAATCAATTGTCAATGGTTTGAAGGGAGCATCCCCAAGCAGAGTTGTTTTCTTTCCCCAGTGAAGTCTCCAAGCAGGGTTACCTTTCCATTTCTCCAGCAGAACGGTTATCCCCAGCGGATTTGATTTCCCGTTTCCAGCATTTATTTTGCTGAGGCGATTCTGTGGCTTCAGTTCATCCCCAGTAGAGTTGGCGTTACCTTCGGCATTTATTTTGTCAAGTGGTTTTCAGACCTGGTGTTCTCTGGCAGCTCGAGCCTGCATTAGCATTCGCATATATAGTCATTGCATTTATACAAGCATTTAGCATATCCATGCCGTCTGGGCATCGCATTCTCAAACAAAACGCATAGCATTTACATGTCATATAGGGCATTGCATCATTATCAAGCATACGCATGTCGAAACATAGACCAGGATGATTACCTATTGGATTTCGAATTTGTTCACCTGCAGAGTTGTTTGGTTCAGCTTCTCGACTTCCCCAGCGGAGTGATTCTTCATTTGGTTTTTACGTCAGCACCAGGCAAAAAAACAACAACAACGAAGATTGACATATATCAGACTTCTGAAGCTGCCGCCTTCGTCAGAATAGGTGCCAAGCAGTTCCATTCAGAATTCCCCAGGAGAATTGTCCTCAAGTTCGCAATGAACTGTGGGTTGACCGGATTTGATCCCATGAGAGAGATGGGAATCAAGTCGTTTGCTTTTCCGAAGCATTATTTCAATACTTGTGGCGTTACACAGGTGTTGAAAAGGAGAAGAAAATGTTATCAGAAAATTGATCAGTTGTTGCCGTGATAACCAAACTTCAGTTTATTGGAAGCTATTCCTCAAGCAGCTTTGCAGTATATTCTTGCGGTTGGCAAATTTCAGGGTTCCATTTGTATTCAACCGTCATCTACCTCTGAATGTTTGAAGGCTGAGCGCTCTTCACCCATTCAGGTCGAAGCCGCTTGAATAGGGGCAGCTGTTGCACCCTAAAATTTGACCAATCGGGTCTCGTATCTGGCTCGATGTTTCGACGCATAATCGCATTCGCATCTGCATATTGCATACATTGCATATTTTCATTTGTTTTGATTTTATTGGGATCACAGCTCTCGTCTCGTGTTTCAGGTGTTTTTTAATCAGTTTAGATGGATAGAATCGTTTTTTGGGATATTTCGGTGCCCGTTTATTTTTACCGATTATTTTTGTGCGCTCTCGCGGTGTTATGTGTCGTTCGGGAATTATGGTGATTTTTTTGGATTTTATTGGCTATTTTTTAGGGTTTAAATAGATTTTAATCATTTTTAGCATTTTATAGGATATTAATAGGTTTTAATATTTTTAATAGCTTTTAAATCATTTTTTAGGAGTTAATAGATTTTTTAGGAATTTTTAGAATATTAATAAGATTTTTTAATAGTTTTAATAGCTTTTAAATCATTTTAGGATTTAATAGATTTTTTAGGATAATATAGAATTTTCTAGGATATTAATGGTTTTTTAATAGTTAATAGTTTTTTTTAATCTTTTAATATAGTTTTTTCTTATTAAATAAATGAGTTTTTGTTAATAGAAAATTGATTGTTTTTAATTTTAGATATAGAGATTAATAGATTTTTTCTTTTATTAGTAAATAGAATTTAAATAGGGAATATAGTTTTTAATAGTTTTATTAGAGAGTTATTAGGATTTTATTAGTTTGATAGTTTAATTAGATTTTAATTGGTCTATTAGTTAATATTAATCCATTTTTTAAAGTCATTAATCCATTCAGTTTTTGTTTTGTTTGATTTTTGTTTTGGGCCCAGTTCATGCGCAGCCCAGGTTGCATCCAGCATCAGTCCATTTTCAGTCCAAATCTCCAGCAGAATCCAGCTTTTTCCAGAAGGTCCTGGAACGTCCCAGAAGTTCTCAAGCTATAAAGGCATCAGGCGCCACGTGTTGAACCGAGGACGGTCCCACGCTGCATCACCCACACACGCCACGCGTCTTCTCCGTTCATCTCTCTCTGCCACGCCCCACAACAGGTGGCAAGCATGCAGAGAACCCCTCCACCACCACGGCCACGCGTCACACCCACGACCATCGCCTGAAAACACCACCGGCCGGCCTGCATGGCCGGCGGCCACCGCCCCCTCACCGGAGAACGCCCAAAGCCCAGAATCCGATCACCACATTCATCCTCTTCATCTCTTCTCCTCCCACCTGCCTCCGATCACCATCTCCTTCCTCCGATCATCCCCTCCGGTTAACAACCCCCGCCGTTTCCAGAAAATGTAACAACATCCATCACCGATCAACCTTCTTCACCTTGTTCCGATCTCCAATTTTCCAGAACTCCCTTCATCTCTTCCAGAAAACTCCATATTCAACCGTGCAACAACTTTCATCAGCCTCAATCTTCACCGTATCCACCAGATGCTTCACATCAAATTTTCCCAGAAAATTCTTCAATCGCCACCAAGCTCATGCATCTTCATCAGCCTTCAATAAACTTCTGTTCTTCAACAGATTGCAACTTCGTTCGTTCTCAAGAACAGATCTCCAGATCAAGAGCTTTCGTTAATAGCTTCCAATCGATGTTCGCATGAACCTTCTCCAGATTTTCTTCGCCAAGACTCATTAAACCTTCTCCAGATCCACATGCAAGGTTAGCCGCCGAAGTTATTTTTCCAGATTTTGTATCAAGTCTTCATCGCTTCGACGACACCAAAGTCTTCAACATACGGACATCAGGTCATCCACATCCACGAACATGGATCCTTCATCTTCTCCGTCTTGCAAATGTCATCGTCAGTAGTTCTTCATCAAGAACATCCTTCGTCAAGAATAAGTATTCGTCGGAAATCTTCAAGAGATTGTCAAGCCATGGATTAGGTTGTACAGATTGCGTTGTTGTGGTAGTTCGTTGGTGATTATGATATTCAGAAGTAGTTTGATTCGAGTTAAGCGATTACGTTTGTGAGGTTTGTGAGGAGAAGATTGAGGGAAAGGCTGAAGGTGGAACGGAGGAGATGGAGAGGCTGAGAGTGAACAGTGTAGAAGACGGCCGTGAACAGTATCTGAGAAGGGAAGTTAGCGAATTAGGGTTTTTCCTTCAGATTGGAAGAGTGAGACGAGGGTGGGCGTTTGGGCCTCAAGGCCCAAAATCTTTTTTCTGATTCGTACACTCCCAGTTCAGTCTCCCCCCCCCCCTCCGGGTTCTACAGCCAACAGATGGGCTGGGCCTACAGTCTGTTATTTTATTTTTCTAAGCCCCTGTAAACTGGTGTAAACCCCCCCCCCTATTGTATTTTCCATTTTTTTATCATTTCTTTTTGTTTAGAAATTGTGAAAAAGAAAAGAAATAGAAAAAGAAAATTAGAAAAAAAGTGAAAGAGGAAAATATCGAAAAAAGAAAAGATATAGAAGAAAATATTGAAAATATATTTGAAAGAGAAAAAATATTGAGAAAATATTTGTGGAAAAGAAATAATAGAAAAATATAGTTGAAAAAAATAGAAAAGAAAAGAGAAAAAGAAATATATAGAAAATATGAAAAGAAAATGAAAAAGAAATATTGAAAAGAAATATAGAGAAAAATGTGTGAAAAATAGAAGAGAAATATTGAGAAAAGAATTTGAAAAAAGAAATAAAGAGAAAATATGTGAAAAAAAATAAAGAAATATTCAAGAGAAAAATAGAGAAAAATATAGAGGAAAATATGTTGAAAAGAAAAGAAGAAAAAAGAGAAAAAATATTAAAGTAGGTTTAATATTTTTTAAGTACATTTTTCTTTTAGGATATATTTTTTCATAGAGATTTTACGATTTTTAGGATAGTTTAGAAGCCCATTTGTTAGGGGGCTAGTTTTCATCCGATTTTTTAGGATAGAATAAGATAGTATTTCCTAGGAGATTTATCTTTTCAATATGCAAGCATTGTAACCATTTTTCAGAGATTAATAAAACGAGATTTGAGCTGTGGTCCCGAAGTAGCCGAACTACAGCTGCTCTGATTTCTCGTACCAGACGAGGATATGTAGGCATAGGATGCGATATCCTAGCGAGCACACTAACGACTGACTTTGTTGTTCTCTCGCGGCTGTGCGATCGAGACCTTCCCGCTGACGATTAATTGATACCCTTTTTCTATCTTGCCCAAGTGCATTTGAGACCAAGCCATAGTTTTGCCCATAGGTTCCCGACCCTGTGAAACCAGTTGTTTTTCTAACTGCTGTGTGAGAATGTTTTGTTTAGCCGTAGTTAGTCTGAACTACGTAAAGCTCTGATCTTCCGTGCAGTATGGAAGTACGTAGGCACAAGACGCGAGGTCTTGGCAAGCCAATTTTCCCTGTAGTCCCGAACTACGTTGACTCTGACTTTCTCTCTTGAGAATACGTAGGCATAGAGTGCGACGCTCTATCGAGTCAATTCCCTTCCGTTTAGATTTAGCAGCCGTAGATATATTGTTTTGCATCCAGTAGACAACCCAAGCAAGCGTGGATCCCGTCGAGTACGACGGACGTGAGGGGTGCTAATACCTTCCCCTTGCGTAACCGACTCCCGAACCCAGGCTATGGTTGCGATGAGCATATCTTTCCCCGTTTTTTGCGAGGTTTACTTCGAGCGTTTCCTTTCCCGCTCTGAGGGATAAATAACGCACGGTGGCGACTCTTCTGTCAGCCGGCGCCGATTTTCGCAGTAGCGACATTAGTCCTAAACAATGTCCTGACATCTAGTCAGACTTTGTCTAGTCTCTCTCATGGCCTCTGAGGCATAGTCACTGATCCTTCCAGTAATCCCAACATGCTCCTTTCAACCAGGGGATGACTAAGATGTTAAGACATTCTATCCAACATCTCACAACAAGGACTCCCATGAACCTTAACTCATTCTGTAGAGAAAAATAAATTCTCCCAGACAATATCCAAACTAATTTCTCAGGTCACTTCTAAGAAGTAAGAAAATAGTTGAAATAAGTCAATAGCCTTAACAAATCAAACTCCCAAGCAGAGCTGAAAAAGCCAAAAAGTCAATACACCGCGATGCCAAGACATCATGCCTGACATTACATCTTTACAAGAATCACATGAGCATCTTCATGCTCATAAGTTAGAAAGATACCAGGACCACACCCCTTGTATCATAACCAAAATATTTTGGATTGAGACCAAATAACACCATGATCACTCTCCCCTAGAACACATTCATACACTTTACCAATTCCTCTTGAATTTTACAACCATAGACAACCTTGTTCTTGAGAATAAATCCAATCAATCATGGAATTCTCATATCCTCGAATTCTCTTAACTCCTTGGTTATCCAAAATGTCATCTACACATGGAAGACATCAAACCCCTTTTCCATAGGAAGAGAGTTACATCTCAGTTTTGACCATATTTTACAATGAATAGATAATTCAATTCTGATCCAGCTCGTGAGTAACAAACATCACACCATGAACTCCAAATTATCTTTCCTTTTTGAGGAGACAATCAACTGAAATGATGTTACAAACACTAGTTAAGACATCATCCTTAATCATATGACTTATCTGCTTTGGTTCTGGATTCAACCTCCATAGGAATAATTCTTTGCATGGTAATCCATACACCTCCATTTGCAATGAGAACAAAAGGATCCCAATAGACCACAGATGCAACACCATACCACAGAGAGATATAAAATCTCATAAGCCTCAGGAAGCTTCAACTCAGAAACATAATGTTCAGACATCCTGTCTGACATTACCAAGTAAGCACCCATCCTAAAAATCCAAAGAGGAGATTCCCTCAGACTGGTATCATGATGACTTACAATAAGCACAAGGTATAAAATGAGCATCATAAGTAGACTTCTCATCAAGGTTTACTTCACCTCTGCCCTTCAGTCTTCTATCATTCTTGTACAGTCCACCATAAGTCAAAATACATAAGTACTAACAAGGACTAATGCTTTAACAAGTGAAGACCTCATAAGACTAAAGAAACATGCTTGAGCAGGAAGTTTCTTGGGGCACACTCAAATACCACCTTCCTTCATAAGCAACCAATCAAAATACCTTCCACAAGGTCCCTGATCATATGGAAACAACAACAGAGTTGAATCTTCCAGTAGTAACACCAGAACTCTGAAACACTCATATCAAACATCTTAGATGAGACTCCAAGAAGACGATATGAAAACACCAAGTAATCAGCAACTCCCTTGAGCTTTTACTATTGCATGATCCAAACAGGAGGAAATAGACTTAAGAAACATCCATATAGTTGGAGAGCAACCACTCCTAAGAAGACCAGCTTATACAAGATGGTACAACTTCAATGCACACAAATAACTTCAACTTGAATATCTTGATGTTTTAACACAACGTCAGAACGTTGACATGACTAGCTAATTGGCGAAACCACACATGCCTGAAACAGTCTTGAAGATCTAACCCTTAGACTTCCAGATATTATCCCACCTTGAATAGATTTTCCATCATAACTGAACAAGAGTTCCATATTCTCATAGACTTGATAACAAAATCAAATCTGAGTAAACAACCTCCATCCTGTACATATAAATGGGGGGAAAAAAACAATCCTTTTCTAGACGACTCAAGAAAAGGAACAAATACCTTGATGACAGTCTGCTTCAAGCACAATTATCTAAGGGAATCATCCACACAAGATTAGAGACCACGCTAAAACCAAGCCTAATAGAAGAGATAATCACATAATAGACACAACCATCTGCAAGATCACTCATAGTCAGCTTTGAAAGACCAAAGACGTCTCCAAGCTATCAGAGTGAATGTTCTATACATTTTCCTTTGAATTCTATAAGCATAGAATCTAATAGAGATGTCTTTAAAATCTTCCACTAGGAAATTGAACACACAATCCTAACTTCTTCACCCATAAGCTTAGATCAGAAATAAATTAACCCAAAGAATGTTCATCAAGATGACCATGAGTTAATCTAAACTTCCACCATCACACTTATCTAAAACAAGATCTTGGATAAAGGCTTCTGAGATTACATACCAAATGACTCTTAAAGACCAATCTGAAGAAGATTCCTAACACTACGGATAAACACACACTTGTTTATCATCCAGAACATATGCCACATTCCTTCAATGTCAAGAAGTTCACTCCTTTGAACATCAAGATTCTGCACGCACACTTCTGACGTGACATCTCAACATCTTGTTGAACATCAATTCCTATTCACATGAAAAGCTCATTAAAATTGGTTCTGAAGTCATCACATACCTTGATTACATATGAGGACATGATAAGGACCTACTGAGACCTTCAGGTGTGACATCTTGACATCGCCAATCAAAAGGGTAATCAATTACATACTTGCTATTGATTTTAAATCCCAATTCTAAATTCTCTAGTTATAAAAAGTCCTACGACTTTCCTTAGAAATAAAATTTCAAAGCATAAGTCTTCCATAGAAAACCATCTTCTCTTCTGAACACATTCAGAAAAGCCCTTATGAGTGGACTTGAGAGAGGAATAAAGTATCTTGGGCTACCTTAAACATGACATAAAGTATTTACAAATCACTAGATCAAGAATTTGATGAACAAGCCATCAAATCAAGTTTTTCTTCCTATTACCTTTCATGGTACCTGGTTGACCTCGTCTCCCAAGCAACATAGGAAGGTCCTTCAGATGAAACCAAATCACAATGCTTGATCCTTCATACAACTCCGAGCTGGAGATGACATGAACCTCTAGAGAGTCTGACTCCATCTTCAACAGACCAGAGTACTTGTCAGAACATCTTATAAGACATTATGCTTAACACAAGTAACATTATCAGTAGCAGCGGATGAATCTTCATAGAGCACTCATTCAACCATAAGTAATTGTCATACCAGATCCATAAGGCTATCCTCCTAGATTCTAATCTCCATGAGGAAAACAATAATGGATGATCTGATCACACAATCTCCTTCCTTGTTTAAAAGACCAAAAAGTATCTTCCCTAGGACTCAACTAAAAACAGAATAGGATGCCTACTCTGATACCAATTGAAATTCAGGTAACAGATCTCAGATGTCCTGAGAGATGTAGAGACACTTGATCTTTGCTTGTTTGAACAAAGGCCACGAACAAGAACAACCAAAAGAAAATTGCAGATTCAAATCAATGTCATGAAAGATGCTTCAACATCAGTCAAGACATATGCTACCGAACAAAAGAGAAGACCGAATAGAACATAACACAATGAAAATAACACAAGATATGATGACCCAGTTTGGTGCAATTAACCTACATCCGAGGGCTACCAAGCCAGGAATGAATTCACTATTAGTAGTATTAATTTAGAGCTAAACTCCCTTGTTTATAACTCCTCACTTAATCCTTACCCAGTACAATTCTATATATAAATCCCATCTAGATAAGAGAAACTCATCTCAATTCCTAAATCACCTCAGTGATATCTAACAATTACAACCTCTGGCAACTCCATCACACTGTTCAATTGAAAGATACCCTTTCCATTACAATATTCAATAAAAACTCTTGACTAATAATGATACTTGGATTTTCTTAAAAGGTTCATCCAAGAACAATATATAATGCATTACCTACAGGTTTCTGAACATGTAACACTATGTCTACCATAATGTATCCAACCTGATACAAAGGGTAACTTACAACACAAGAAAGTACACGACTCTCAAAACCCTAAACCCTTATAATTACTTTCTTTTTTAATTCGTTACAAGGTCTACTTTTTATATATATCACTTTTTTCCTAGGTTTTGGTATTCCTTTTATACCCTTCAGTAGTCCATGGGCTTCGAAATCTCCGTCAAATCTTTTCTTGATCCACGTTCTGATTGCACCTTAAATCTTGGAACATATATGCAACAAATCTGCTGCACCAAACCAAGATGTCGAGCCCTCATGGTAGAACATCTTGTCTGACATGTTGTTCATTACATATTTCTTGTTGTTGGAACATCTTGTTCAACATCATGTTTTACCAAAATTTGCTCAAATCTTAGAGTCTTTAAAATAGACATCCTCCTTCCACATGAGACCAATGTAAATGATCACTATATAAAGAAATAAAATTCCATGAATAGACAAATGGATGTCATTAACCGAATCTTACTCATTATCAATGAGAGGTCACTACCATTATAAATCCCAAATCAAATTCTGATATTTCCAACATCCAATCTCACCAACCTTAACTTTTTTTTATTATATATAAGGTAAAATATGTAAAAATCCGATCAAAGAGGAGTGTCCCTCACCAAAAGATCATCCCAGAAATGAGTAAGCATACTAGATCCTACCTTTCTGCTCAGACCCGACACAAACCAGTCAGAAGTATCACTATATTTAGATTTTATAAGTGATAAAACCAAAGATCCATAGTCGATGCTTCATCTAGGATTAGAGAATCATCAACATACTACTAGTGGGAGATAAATAAGTCAAAATTCCTATCATAAAACCAGTAAAAAGATTTAGATTTTGAGCATGACAAAAAATGGCTTTAAGCCCTTCCGCAACCAAAAGAAAAAGGAAAGGTGCTAACATGTCTCCTTGTTTCAAACCCATATGATTGCTAATCTCTTCAGCCAGGAATCCTTTAACAAATATAGCCAAGTTCTTAAAAAAGATACAAAAGCATGCATCTAAGTATGCCACTTATTTTTGTGATTTATTTTATTGTGCGTGTGGGTTTTATCATAGTTGAAATAGAATGTGTAATTGGAAAAATCTTTGTGCATTTAAACTTGTAGGAAGAACCTGCAGAAAGAGATTTCAAAGGGTTTGCCATGAGTTTGAACAACGAACCTGGGGCGAGTATTCGCCATGGCTTCGCCTAGCGAACTTGTGGGCAAACATGACAGACTTTTCAAAAAATTTGTGATGTTGAATTCTTGTTCTGATTCTCTTTGTTTTGTTTCCTCGCTAATATAAATTGTGTATTGGCTGGTTGGTTTTGTTTGGTTATTATGTAGATGGCACCCCCTAAGACCGTTCCGTCCAAGAAGCGAAAGGTCGGAAGCTCATCACGTCCGGCCCGAATCCAGTTTGATTCGAATAGACTCAAAGGAGAAAAACAAGTTGCTTGTCACCTAACGCTAGAGAAGAGAAGCATCATACCTGAGAAGCGTTTCAACCTCCACCCTTAAGGATTCTATCGGGTGGTAGCAAGAATCCTTGAAAGCAAAAAGCGGGACAGATTGATCACACCGAGTGATAGCTACAATGTAGAGCTCGTGAGAGAGTTCTACACAAGTGCACTCCCAACTGATGATCAACTGTTCACGTGGACTACCATGGTTGGCGGAAGGGAGGTAAAACTTGATTGTGACACCATCAACACTATTTTAGGTAATCCTTTATCTTTGGGAGAGAATGAGATAGATGCATATCATCACACCTTGAGGTTGCATAGAGATACCTATGATATTTCTTGTGATTTGTTGCTTGAGGGAAAGTCAGTTGAATTACACCCGTCTAGGGTTCCTCGAAGGTATCACAGAGAGGACATGCGTCCTTTGGCTCAACTCTTTTGTTGGTTTTGACCAATATAAAGCCAAAGTCGCACACCTCTACTGTACCAATCCATATTTCTCACCTTTTCCATAGTATACTAACCAATGTGCATATTGATATGGCTCGAATCATCGTAGAAGAGATGCGTGTAGTGGTGGAAAGCAGACTTGGTTCAGCTTCAAGGAAGAATTGTCCCTTAGTCTTTCCCTGTTTGGTTATGGTATTATGTGTGCATGCGAGGGTGAAATTACCATCCTGTCATCAGGTGACGATTCCTATTGCGACTGATGATCGATATATGGACAAGTCTCGCAAATCAAAAGGTTGGAAAGAACAGACATCTAGAACTGGTACTGATGTTGGCGGTGCTTTTAATTCTAAACTTGCAGTCTTCTATGGTTTTGACCCATTTTAGCGCACTATGATTAACTTACATGACTCTATCTAGGTACTACAACTGCAGTATAGGGAACCCTCATGAGCACTCTATGATGTCTAGGAAGCAATTCCTAGCACATGTTGTGCGGCCTGAGGCTAAGCAACAATTTGGCAAGGGGGAAGATGCAGGTGTTCCTGAGGATGTTGTTGAGAAGGCCAGAGATGAGAAGGCTGATGATGGTGATGATGATGATGAGAAGGCCAAATCAGAGGAGGTTTTTGGTTATGATGAGGAGACCGAGTCCAAGAGGACTAGTTTTTTGATATTGTCATTTTGAGCATGATCCTATTTAACTTACTTTGGTTTACAAAGTGAAGTTTTCTGTTTGCATTTGATCATTTCTAGTTATATTTATGGTTATTGTATTATCTTTTGTTGTACTTTATCCACTTGTTGGATTATTTTGAATATTTTTGTATTATGTACCATGTTTGGGGTACAAATACTTTTGTTGGTGTTTTTACACCATAGCACATTATTGTTATTATTATTATCAGTTGAATTCTTCAGTTACAAATGTTCAACTTGCATATTTTTTACTTTTGTTTTTCTTTTATTAGGTTTTTAAGAGTTGAATTCTTCAGTTTAGGAATGTTCGACTCTTAAATTTTGTTGGTATCCTTATTATGTGTATTGTTGGTATGCTTGTGTGAATTTTAATGTTTCCATTTTTTGATGTGGAAATGTAAGAACTTCTAGGATGGTGATTGTTGCACCCTAAAATTTGCTCAATCTTTTCTTAACTTGGTTTATGCTTCATTTCATTTCATTTTTTTCTAGCATTTGCATTGCATAACATGTTTTGTTGAACAGGGGATCAAGAGGTTGTGCATAGCAAGAAGAGTCTACTCAGAGGTTTGAGCCTAAGAAAGGGGTGTTACTCAAGTTTGAATGATCATCAAGTCATCTAGAAGTGGGCATTAGATTTGTGAAAGGATTGATGGATATGTGTGGGTCAGTTCCTAACTTGAAGGCCAATTGAAGAGCATCAGAGGATTGTGAATTCATGAGTATGGATATAATATGTTGAGAGAGCTCATTGAGTGCCTTGAGGGTCATTGTGGAGCTCATCCAAGTGCTTGTGCTAAGTGTGAAAGGTTACAGTCAAGGAAGTTGCATCTAGGGTTTTCATCTAGTTGATCCTCAGTCAACTGTGAAATTGGAGGAGATTAAAACTCAATTCAAAGTCTCCATGGTCATGGGATGTTGTGTTAAGATATATGAGATAGCATTTCAAGATCAACTCACCAAGAATCAAGAGTGTGAGAAGTTACTAAATTAGGGTTCTTAGGGTAAAATCACATATTTAGTGCCTAACTTCAAGACCACCTACCTCAAGATACAAGTCTCATCTCAACTTTTAACCAACATGAAACTTGTAGAGCATGGTCTTAGCTTTCTTTTGAGTACTAGAAGTCCTTGATTGGATTTATAGAACTCAAGTTATGATCCAGACAAGTTACAGGTCATCAGATGAATGTGATTTTGGTCAACAAAAGTCAACCAACTCCCAAGCCATTTTTGACCTAGAAGGGTGTTTCTCGTCAACTTTAGGCCAACATGAAAGTTGTAAGGCATGGTCTTATCTTTCCAAAGAGTACTAGAATTCTTTCATCTAATTTGTAGAACTCAAGTTATGAGAGTTACAAGTCAGGGGTATTTTGGGAAAGTAAGGTTATAGGTCATAAAATTATAGGTCCATTTCACCAACTTGCACACTTCAAATGGAAATCTTTTCAACATGAAACTTGCTCCAAATAGGGCCATTTGCATTACCAAATCATCTCTTGTCATGGTTGGAGCTTGGATTGAAGAATTGGGATTTGAATTTTTCATAAAGAAGGCTTAAAATGAGAAATTAGGATTTAATTGATTTGGAACTTTCTCAAGGAAAATTTATACTTTTTTTGAGTGCAAATGATGTTCCAAAGACAATGCCAATTTCACATTTTCAATTTGAGGTCTTTAGATTGGTCATTTTCATGGTTTCTTCATCTTGAAGTAACAAATTGGAAATCCACCATGGAATCAAAACAAGGTTAAATTCTTGGCCCTTTGATCAATTCTGGCCATGTGCATATGATTTGGACCAAAATTAAGGCACGTGCAGTGCATAATTCGTGAATTATGGCAAGCAAAAAGTGAAGGAAAATTGAGTTTTCATTTTCACAAATTGGACACATTTGGGCCTCAATAAGTTGCTAAACACATCATATATAAGCATTAGGTCATTTCTGGATGAAGAAGAGATCATTTTCGTGCAAGAGGAGCAAGAGCAAAGTGTGAAAAAGTGAGAGTAACTTGAAATTCGTTTTTGGAGCTACACACTATTGCAAGCAAAATTGAGCATTCAAACATCTTTAATGAAGTTCATGGAATGATTCTGGGCGTTTTTCTTTAAGCTTCAACAACATTTCAAGGCCCAGTGGAGGCTCTCCACTAGGTAAACTACTTTTCAACTTTTCTCCCAATTCATAATGCCATTTCTTGCCATTTTTGTGTTTTTGTGAACTATGAACATGATATATCGTTTCTGGTATCATTTGGTTGCTGTTTATGATGGTTGATGTTGTGAGCTCCAAACTTGTTTGACTTAGTGTGAACTATTCTTGAGGTTTTATGCTTGTTTGTTGCTTGATTCGTGATCTACATAACATGTAGATGATTTATGGGTAAGTTTGGTTGAGGCTTATGAACTTTGATATTTTAAGCATTAAGCTTGTTGTTCGCAGTTTGTTGTTATCTTGAGATTTTAGGCTAAACCAATGATGGACTTGGATTCCCCTTGATTTGTAGATGAGTTTACATATAAATTTCATTGGTTTTGGTTCGGTATAGCTCTTTGCGTTGTTTTGATCACTATTCACGGCAGCCGGAAACTTGGGGAAGATGACCGGACTTTTGTTCCGGCCGGCACTAGT
Organism: Lathyrus sativus; assembly: GCA_963859935.3. Taxonomy (NCBI): domain Eukaryota; kingdom Viridiplantae; phylum Streptophyta; class Magnoliopsida; order Fabales; family Fabaceae; genus Lathyrus; species Lathyrus sativus. Next base: position 611,583,310 of record OZ012738.1, on the reverse strand, counting down.
TCTTGCAGCATTTTTGTTGACTTCTCAATGGAGAAGACAACCTTCCAACCGTGTGATCTATTTACTTCCATTTTGATCCACGTGATTAAGAAACATGATGAGCTCGCGTTGACCGCATAACACCATATCCGTTTTGAATTTTCATTTAATGAGTTGGCAGTCTCTCAGCCCCTTGATGCGCTTACCGTTTGATTAAACGTCCCATAGTGAGGACTACCATGCGCCTCCTTTGACCAGCGTCATGCGATAGTTGTTTGAACTCAGACTTGTTTGGGCGCCTTGGGCCTCATTTGCTTTTCATACCCCCCTGCTGGGCCCAGTCCACTTTTCAACTGAAATTACTTGCTATTTACACTCTGGTTTTTATTATTTTCTTTTCTTTTTCTTTTCTTTTTGTTTTAATTTTCTGTTTCAATTTAATTCATTATAAATAATTCTCCAATTATTAAAATTCACCAAAAATATGTTTTAGACTCTTTGGCTTGTCTTTTATTTTATAGTATTTTTTATTTTATTTTTTCAGTTTATTTTCATTTAAAAAAGAATTAATTAATTGGGGATGTTTTATTTGAATTAAATTGTGGCATTGTTTGCTCTTGATTTTATTTCTGGGTGTAAACTCCTTATTTTTGCATGAAATTTTTTGTGCATTGCATTAACATGTTGAAGGATTTTTGCATATTTTTATTTCTGTTTTTTAAAAGGTTTTGTTTAAGGTTTTGGTTTGATCTTGTGAACCTTTCTTTTTGCCTTAGTTTAGGGCATACCTTGTGTGTTTGCTTTCAATTGAGGCAGCTTTGCTTTGAGTTTTGATCTCTAATTTGGACCCCTGGTTCCTAACACCTTGGGGGTCCAATGAGATTTTATTTGGTAGTTTTAGGGGTTATTTACTATTTTTCATGCCTTTTCCATTTCATGTCTACATTGTGTTATTCCCTTTTGCATATGTGACTTAAGTGTTGATTTGTGTGCTTGCTTTTGTGCATCTCTCTCCCTCTTCTCTTTGCATCCTCATATGCATGCTTGGTTGAGATTGGCTTGTGGTGGCTACTGCCCCACACATGTTTTCCTCCCACTTTCATCTTACTTGTGCATTCCATGTATGCATTCTCTTATTTGCATGTTTTATTTTGTTCCTTCTTCTTCTTCTTTTGTCTTCCTTCCCTTAGGATTTCTAACCTCCCTTGTTCGAGAGAGGTTATGATAGACATTAGGGTTCTAACCATGCATGATAATATTAGGTAGAGATTTCCCTTTTGTAATCCCAACTTTAGATGCACTTTGCATGACAACTTCTAGGGTTTGGTCTAGTCCCCCTTTAGTTTGTTCCTTTCTCTTCTCATCTTCAAACGACTTCAATCCACTTAATAAAGATAATGAATGTTGTGCCATGAGCCTTATACTTGGGAAATGGTGATTGAGTGGCTACCTCTCAATTACCTAGAGTGTTTAGTGTACGTCTTTAGGGCGATATGCGACGCATTCGATCCTAGGTTTTAGACTTTGTTACATGTTAAGTGCAAATTTTACCTATTTTTGTATATAAGTTTTGTTGCACTTAACGTTACTTTATGTTAAAATCGTTCGAATAAACCCCGCTTTGTTTATAAATGCGTTTATTTTACGTTATAGTGTATATATTATGTTTTCCTGTAAATATCATTGAGTTTAATTGAATTTCATTCATTTTTGTAGGTAATAAAGCATTGATGTTGGAGCATTGTTAGATAGAGCATTGAATAAGCTTTCCAATGCTTCGAACCGGGCAAAAAACGGAGTTACGGTTAAAAAGTTATGGTCGAAACAAGTTGGTTTGCTGTCATGTTCGCCAAAGTTCGCCCGGCGAATGTTCGCCAGGCGAACCGAAAGTTCAAAAACGCGTGAAAAACACTGTTTTTAGAAGCAAAAGTTGTATATGTTCGCCAGGCGAATGGGACTTCGCCAGGCGAATACTGGAACCCATTTTTGTCTATTTAAGTGATTTTTCAGCATTTTTTAGGTTATGATGTTTGGGAACTTTTTACCCCAACTTCATCAAACACATTCTTGAGTAGATTTAGCTTAGAAACAACATTGGAGGGTGCATCTTGACGATCCGGAGTCGAATCCACTTCAATCGGAGTTGACAAACCGTGAGATTTGTATTCTTCTTCCTTCCTCTCTATGTATTTTTCATTTGTTGGGGTTTTGTATGTAAGTTTATCTTGATTGTATGTATATTTATGGGTCTTTGTATAAAATCTCTTTTACAACTCTTTATCGATGGTTATCTTGATTTTTTACTTAATGGGTTTGGATTGTGATAGAGATATGCGGTTCGAAATCGATCTAAGATGAACATCTGTTAGATTCTGAATGCTAGAGATAGATTTAGGACTAATATTCACGTGGGTATCGATTCTTAATGCTCCGTGTTGTCAAGTTGTGTGAGAGATCAACAATGAGACGATACGGTTGATCTCTCGACTTTGTGTTAGAGATAAACTCTGTTGTGAGCGATACGTGATGACATTGACGAGCGAATTAGGTTGCGTGCATTTGATCCATATATTTTTTAGTACATGATGGGTAGAAACGAAATACAACTCCTGACGAGTTTTCTCATTTCTTAAGAATGTACTTATTTTCTTGTTTTATGTTTTTCCTTTTGAAATTTTATCCCAAACCATTCAAACCCAAGCTTAGAGACGTAGAGATTGTCGAACGGTATTCTTTCCCTCACACTGATCCCTGTGGAGACGATAAATCCCGGAGGAAATTCTTCCGAAAATAATATTTTTGCTTGCTGCTTTACCGCTTCAACAAAATGGCGCCGTTGCCGGGGATTGGTTTTGATATTGAGTTGCATTGCGATAGTTTATATATTTCTAAGCTTTGCACATAATTGTATATATATATGCTTGTAGAGATATTTGTTTTGCTTTTGTCTTCTATTATGTTTGTTTAAGTGTTGTATATATTTTGTTCTCGTAACATTTGTTCAAGTGGTTGGTTAGGACACTTGCTTTTGGTTTGCGCGGTGAGACATTACATGGCATGAAGGAAGGAAGTTACTAGCTAAGCACAATAAAGGCGTCGAGCTTACGACGTAAAACAAGCATGTTTTTTCCATTTTTGTTTCGTTATTACTTTTTCCTTCTAGCTTAGGTAGTGTGGTGAACATTCATTAAACAAGTTGTTCTCGGATTATTCGTAAAATTCTCAAATCTTCACTTTACAACTTGTTTAATCCATTTTCACCTGGTATTTTATTGTTGTTTGGACTCAAATTTTTGTTTGGTAGCTTGAGGTATTTGAGGTGATTTTCCAAGTTTGAGTGTTTCAACTTGCGAATGCGTGGTAATGATAGTGTTTAAAGTTTTGTACACATTCAAGGTATGTGTTTATCGCTTTCTAGGCTTTAGCATATTCATGATACTTAGACTTTTTACAATTTCCATGCCATTCATTCTTTTGTATACTTGTTCATTTTGTGAATCATGTAGTTCCCACCTTTTTGTGAGGAAGCCTTTCGTTGTTCATATATGCTCGGAGTACCAATATTCTTGTTTTAACTGGATTTTATTATGCTTAATCTTTTGTTTGTGTTGATTATATGAAAGCATGAAAAGGATTAAGGCACTTGTTTCATTTTGAGCACAACTACCTAGCCAAATAGTCAATTCACCTTGTGAGTGTGTGATCATTTGTAACCCCTTTGAGCCTTTGGTCATTATCCATGTTGTTTGAGTTTTATTCTTGTCTATGAGTATCAAATTCATTTTTTGTGTGGATCTTGATTGTTGTTTTTTCTTGAGCCCTCAACTTTGTGTTGTTGTATGAATTTTTACCTTGCCTTAGAAAGTAGGGAGTATTCACATGATGATGTGGTTGAATTCAAGTTGGGGAGATGATGATCGTTCACTTGTGTTGTTGATTGCTATGAGGTTGAAAAATAGACAAGAAAAGAAAAATGAGAAAAATATGAAAAAGAAAAGAAAAGAAAAGAAAAAAAAATTGAAAAAGCTTAGAAAAAGATAAACAAAAAGAGTAGAATAATGTTGTGCTAATAAGTTCTATGTGTTTGGTATAACACTTGGGATTCTGGAAGAAGTTTGATTGGAATTTTGGTGTTTGAAACTTTGTGAGTTTATCACTCCCTTAGGTTTAGGCAAGTTTTTGTTTCGATTAGCTTTAGGAATTATCCCTTGTTTGTTCACCCGACCACATTACAACCCTGAAAGTCCTTTTGATTCTTGCTTTTGTGTTTTCAACATGATTTTTGGATGATTGCATAATTTAGTCTTTTGTTTGCAAGATTATTGTGTGAGTGAAAAAAGCCCTCATTTTGTGTTTTTCATCTACCGATGATTGTTTTTGCTAGGTGTGATTCACGTTTGAGCTTGTGTTGTTTTAGAATGTTTGGCATGACTTTTGTATTTAGCATTTGTTTTGTGATTATGTTATCGTTGAAGTTTAGTGGTAAGTATTCACTTTGCGTGTATCAATTTTTGATTGAACCATTGCATTTGTTTTCCGTTTGTCAAAACTTGTTGTTACGTGATTTCCTAGATTTCGCTTTTGTTCCTTTAGTTGTCGACTTTGTTTGAGGACAAACAATTAGGTAAGTTGGGGAGAGTTGTTAAGTGCAAATTTTACCTATTTTTGTATATAAGTTTTGTTGCACTTAACGTTACTTTATGTTAAAATCGTTCGAATAAACCCCGCTTTGTTTATAAATGCGTTTATTTTACGTTATAGTGTATATATTATGTTTTCCTGTAAATATCATTGAGTTTAATTGAATTTCATTCATTTTTGTAGGTAATAAAGCATTGATGTTGGAGCATTGTTAGATAGAGCATTGAATAAGCTTTCCAATGCTTCGAACCGGGCAAAAAACGGAGTTACGGTTAAAAAGTTATGGTCGAAACAAGTTGGTTTGCTGTCATGTTCGCCAAAGTTCGCCCGGCGAATGTTCGCCAGGCGAACAAAAGTTCGCCAGGCGAACCGAAAGTTCAAAAACGCGTGAAAAACACTGTTTTTACAGAAGCAAAAGTTGTATATGTTCGCCAGGCGAATGGGACTTCGCCAGGCGAATACTGGAACCCATTTTTGTCTATTTAAGTGATTTTTCAGCATTTTTTAGGTTATGATGTTTGGGAACTTTTTACCCCAACTTCATCAAACACATTCTTGAGTAGATTTAGCTTAGAAACAACATTGGAGGGTGCATCTTGACGATCCGGAGTCGAATCCACTTCAATCGGAGTTGACAAACCGTGAGATTTGTATTCTTCTTCCTTCCTCTCTATGTATTTTTCATTTGTTGGGGTTTTGTATGTAAGTTTATCTTGATTGTATGTATATTTATGGGTCTTTGTATAAAATCTCTTTTACAACTCTTTATCGATGGTTATCTTGATTTTTTACTTAATGGGTTTGGATTGTGATAGAGATATGCGGTTCGAAATCGATCTAAGATGAACATCTGTTAGATTCTGAATGCTAGAGATAGATTTAGGACTAATATTCACGTGGGTATCGATTCTTAATGCTCCGTGTTGTCAAGTTGTGTGAGAGATCAACAATGAGACGATACGGTTGATCTCTCGACTTTGTGTTAGAGATAAACTCTGTTGTGAGCGATACGTGATGACATTGACGAGCGAATTAGGTTGCGTGCATTTGATCCATATATTTTTTAGTACATGATGGGTAGAAACGAAATACAACTCCTGACGAGTTTTCTCATTTCTTAAGAATGTACTTATTTTCTTGTTTTATGTTTTTCCTTTTGAAATTTTATCCCAAACCATTCAAACCCAAGCTTAGAGACGTAGAGATTGTCGAACGGTATTCTTTCCCTCACACTGATCCCTGTGGAGACGATAAATCCCGGAGGAAATTCTTCCGAAAATAATATTTTTGCTTGCTGCTTTACCGCTTCAACATTACACCATACATTATGAACACTCTAATTCAAAACACTTCTTCTTTAAAAAACACAAAAAAATTCAAATATTTTTCATCCTCTGGGTTTCTAATCAAGGAAAATCTTTTCACAAAAAGAGTGTCGTTAACTCCTAGTTCTACCGCAAGCGGTAATGCCTAAGTCTCCAATGGTCGAGCTGCATACACCAACTGCTAGAACTATTTGTTAACCCTACTCGGGCCTAAAAACTTTTGAACCAGCTTGTGGTCTTTTTAGCCTGAACTACGTTTGCTCTGATCTTTCATACCAGATGAAAGTACGTAGGCATAAGACGTAATGTCTTAGCGAGCACCTGTCCCCCTTCTCTCCCGTAGTTAGTCGAACTATGTTGACTCTGACTTTCCCATTGCACGAGGGAGTACGTAGGCACAGAGCGGAGATGCTCTGCCGAGTCAGTCCTTTTTATTTTTTTTTTTGTCCATAAGCCTTTAGCGTAGAAAGTTTATACACCCTTTTAGATAGACAACAATGCGTGGTTCCCGTCGAGTACGACAGACGTGAGGGGTGCTAATACCTTCCCCTTGTGTAACCGACTCCCGAATCCAGACATGGTTGCGATGACCTTGTCTTTCCCTTTTTCTTTAGGTTTTTCTGATCGTTTCCTTTCCCTCTCTTTAGGATAAATAACGAAAATGGTGACTCTTCTGTTTTTCCGCCGGTTGTTTTTCGCAGTTGCGACAGCTGGCGACTCTGCTGGGAACTCTGGTTCCCTATGCGAGTCAATCCTAGCGCTTGTTTTTTATATTTGGGTGTTGTATATATGTGCTTTATTTACTTTCGCTTTTTACTTTTCCCGCATTTATTTTCTGCATCATATATCATTTGTGTTGTGCTGCGGGAATGGGGAGTTCTAATGAGTGATAAGCCGGACCTGGGCTTGAGTACATACCTAGCATTAGTAGTGGAGATTAGTGGAGGGCCTGTTTGCTTAGCAAACACAGTTCCCCATAAAATTCACACTCAGACGAGATTCTCTTTGATGACTTCACAACTGGCCCTTAGGGCTCGGCAGGATGTTGGATCTGAGGATTGTCGACTCTGGGAACCGATCATCTGTGAGTCTGCTAAGTGAGGCCTCTTCAGGAGATAATGATGCCAAACCAGAAATGGTGAACGTATCATCATTTCTTAAAAGTAGGTGATGCTGACAAACGCATAGGATGCCATACCGTATCAGTGAATAGGTCCATACCTGTGAGTGGGACTGGGGTTATGCAGAGAACTTTTACCTTCAGATTACCCAGTTTTCTCTACAGTCTGAATCTGGATTATTGGTATCAGTTGGTTTCTATCGGAGCAGTGCTATGTTCTTGCTGAAGCAGAGCTTTGATCTTCCTCAGTCTACAGCACATTGGTCTTGATCCCTTGTGTGTGAATTAGCATTTTGCATTTAGCATTGTTTGCATTTGCATTTCATTTTTGCATATCCATCCTCAGCTAGAACAGGGAGCTTACCCGTCTTTTGTCTGCTTCGTCAGTTGATTTCCCGACATTCGTATTGGACTTGAGTTAGCTCTTGGAAGGATCATGAACTCAGGAGAGCAAAAATTGGTTGTTACGAGGGCAGAGTTTGAATTGATGAAGAATCAGTTGAGTCAGCTCGTGGAAGCCATGGCAGCTATTACTAGGGGAGATGCCGGTATTCAGAAGACTCCAGTGAACAGTGTTGCCCAAGCTCATCCACTGCCGATTCCTGTTGAAGAGCATCCCATTGTCAGAGATGGAGATTCTTCTTCTCTCTATGACACAGAATATCATGGTTTCACATTCTCTGTGCCAGATTCTCAGAGGACTGTTCCAAAGGCTAATATTGAAGACCCGCAGACTGTTGAATTCATGGGAAAATGTCAGTTGTTGGAGGAAAAGCTTGATGCCCTGATAAGTCAGAACAATCTTGATCTGAATGCTTCGAGCATGTGTCTGGTGCCAGGTCTGGTGATGCCTCCGAAATTTAAGATACCAAATTTTGAGAAGTTCAAAGGAGATAGTTGTCCGAAGCAGCATTTGGTGATGTTCTGCAGGAAAATGACTTCACATGTTTATAATGATCAGCTTATGATTCACTGTTTTCAGGACAGTCTGAGTGGAGCATCGTTGAGTTGGTATATGCAGTTGGAGAATGGTTGTATCAGATCATGGTCAGATTTAGCCAATGCCTTCGTGAAGCAGTATGACTACAATCTCAATATGGCTCCTAGTCGCATGCAGTTACAAGAATTATCTCAGGCGGAGAATGAATCCTTTAGAGGGTATGTGCAGAGATGGAGAGAATTCGCTGCTCGTGTTCAACCATCACTTCAGGATAGAGAACTGGTTGACATCTTCTTGGATACTCTGAAGGGCCATTACTTTGACAATTAGATTAGCGTTGGAATGACAAACTTTCGGACTTGGTGATAATGGGTGAACGTGTTGAGAGTGGGCTCAAGAATGGGAAGATTAGAGACATGCCCTTCATCTCAGTTGAGGAGAATGAGTCAGTTGTGAGTTCTCAGGAAGAATGGGAGAAAGGAAGTGATCTTATCTCAAAATCTTCGACATCTCAGGTTCAGTCTTCAGACGTGTCAAGTGTTCAGAGCCAACGGTCTTTCCGTCATCAGCCGCGTCAGCACGCTCGACGAAGACCAAGGAAACCCGAAAGGCAGTTTGCTCAGCTACCGGTGTCGTACGGTCAATTGTTGCCGGATTTGGTCAAAAGTGGGCTGATTGTGCCAAAAGAGACTAATCCAATGATCCCGCCGTACCCTCCAGGCTTTGATGTCAACGCTCGCTGTGAGTACCATGTTGGGGCACAAGGGCATTCAACAGACGGTTGTAAGGTGCTTAGGAGCCAAGTTCAGACTCTGTTAGACTCTAACAAGTTTTCCATCACGCCTCAGGGTATTATTCAGATTAATGATCCCCCTTCATCCCACCATGAGGGCACAATAGTTCTTGTTATGGAAGGATCCACCGAGAGCATTTGTTCAGAAGAGTATCAAACTGAAGACTCAGTTGAGGGTTGTATTCCTGTGTAGAATCTTTTCATTACTGTATGCTGACCATCGCCAGGCTTGTTGGTAGAGGTCACTCTATTTGTATTCAGTTACTCCTATGTGGTGTACATGTGTGATGGTTATCCCTGTTTGGATATTGAGTTCCTTTTTTCCTTAGTGCTATTCTGAGATTTCCCTGTTGCATGTTTGTTTGCATCTTGCATATTATTTTTGTGTAACAGGTACCTCGAAGCTGTTAATTTGACTTCATATACTCCACTAGTTTTTTGCAAGTTATACAATTAGATAGATCACAAGAATCCCCGCAAAGTCATGGAGCAAGTTCAAGCAGAGCTGAGAGAAGTCAAGAGCCAGGTGGGGCAGTTCATTGCAGACATGCAAGCATTGTGTTTGGATCAGAATGCACTCAGAGAGGAGAACCAGCAGTTGAAAACTCAGGTGGGCTTAATCATGGAAGTAGTAAGGAGCATGCTTAGAAAAGAGGGTGACAAAATGCCTGAGGATGCAACAAAGATGCTTGTTCCGCTTCTGCTTGTGGAACCTATACCTGAGCGTAATGTGTGTCAGAAATCTGCTGTGCAGCCGGAGTTTCCAAAATTCTCGGGTCATTAGTTGTGTTCCGTTTCTCAGGAGAATCCCAGGATTAGAAGATATGGTCAAAGGACAAAATCTCAAGATAGAATCTTCGATCAGATCCCCATGGATTATGCTCAGTTGGTGCAACTCTTGCTCCAACTTCAGTTGGTTAAGCCTCGGACTTTGGATCCACTTACTGGCTAGCCACCACCGGGATTTGATATCAATGCTTATTGTGATTTCCACTCTAGAGGACGGGGGCACGATGTCGCAAACTGTAAAGCTTTTAAGCATAAGGTTCAGGACCTGATTGATTCGAAGACAATTGAATTCACGCCGAGCGGCATGAAGGTATCAGGCGAGTTTGCTCCCTGTCATGAAAAAGAGATAGATACTCCTATTCCCATTCCTAAAGCTGCAGTAGGTCAAGAGTATATCCTACAATCTTTGGTGTTAAAATCCCCCTGCCCACAGTTGCTGCCTGTTCCGGGATCAAATTTAAGGATGAAAGCACCTGAACAAAAGGAGTCCCTGATAATTCAGACTCAGCCTCCGAGTGTTTCAACTGTTCAGGGTCAACGACCCATCCAGTCTTTGCAACAGACATCAGTTTCTCTCCAAAATCAGCAACCTTATAGTTATAGCTCGAGTTTGCGCGTCAGGCAAAGACCAAAGAAGCCAGAAAGGCAGTTTGCTCGGTTGCCCATGTCGTATTGTCAGATGCTGCCAGATCTGATCAGAGGGGGTTGATAATGCCAAAGAAGAACAATGCAGTGATTCCTCCATATCCGCCAGGTTTTAATGTCAACACCCTATGTGAATACCATGCTGGGGTGCAGGAGCATTCAACCGACAACTGTAAGGTGCTTAAAAGCCAGATTCAGAATCTGCTAGACTCTGATATGTTCTCGGCCACACCTCAGGGTATCCAGATCAACAAGTTCTGCCATGTGGGTTCAGCAGTTCGCGTCATGAAAGAATTCACCGACGACAAAGGTTCAGAAGAGCTTCAGAATGGTTTCAATAAGCAACCTTGAAGATGGCTAGTTCAGCGGCAAATCAATGAAATCCCAGTTCCCAGAAGCTGGCAATTTTCGTTTTATCTTGTTATTTCTTTATGTTTGTAACTTCATTCCTGTTTAAAGTGCAATCTCATTTGTAAAACTTGTTGTTTCCGTTGATTAATATTAATGAAATGAATATGCATGTTTTGATTTAATCTGTTCTTGTTCACTAATTGCTTTTTACAAATGTTATACGCTTGTTTAAGCGGAACCCGGGGAGGATGACGAAATTTAAAGACGCGCAAGCTTCCGATTGTATGCTTTTGAAATAAAACCTGCTGATGATGTACAGGCATTGTTTCGAATTCCCAAACACCAGAGATATAAGGATGATAATCCCTTGTCAACCCCTTTGAGCCTAGTAGTAGGAGTTTCTTTCTGAAAACGAAAAACCCTAATTTTAACCTGGGGCGGGGTAGGTGTCAGCTAATTTGACCGAACATCCAAATTGTAATAGGAGTTGTTTCCGTTCGAGGATAAATCACACCTGTATAGGTCGTGCCCAAAGAACCACAATGGTTAAACCTTGCCGATAAGGAGTGAAACAGTCACGTTATTCCCCAAAGAGTCAGACAACCAGTTTCACACGACTTGTGCAAAAAAAAAAGGGAATCATAAAGAAAAAGCCCGCTAAGTCGAATCTTGAAAACAAGCGACTTGGGCTAAAATTAGGGCATCCCGCTGGACTTTGAAATCAAAAGAAACTCGAAAGAGTCCATCCAGGCAAAAGTTAGGGAAATTAAAAAATGATGATGAAAAACAAGTCGTGTGATTCAGGCACCAAAGACGAAAAAGCGAGTGACTGTCACTCCCAAAAAACTTGTGGTTTCCCGAACCAGCACTTCTGTCATTCAACCTCTGAGAGGTGAGCGCTAGAGTCGAATTAGCTGAATATAGGATTGAAGAACATCACGGAGAATGGGTGGGTTAAAATAAACTTTGAGCCTTTATCCTTTTCTTATAAACCGTGAACCCGACCAAGTTACAACCTGAAAAAGTCCTAATTGAAGCAGGTTTGTTTTGAAAGCATACTTCGGTAAAGATCGCATCGAAACTGACTCCTAAAAGGATTCCTCTTACAGTGTTGTACTAATGTTGACATGTTGCTAAATGATTTATTCACTTTATGTCACAAATTTTTCTAGTGAACAGATTGGATTTTGAAAACTGTCATATGCGTTGCATTTAAAATATCTTTTATGCAGGACAACTCGTTTTACTTACGAGTAAGTGCTTGACAACAGGAAAGTTTCCACAGCGGAAAGATTGATCAGGATAGAATGCGGAATGCCTGAATACTCCATCGAACTGGGGCAAGTTATATCAAATGATGATCATGGGAGTCAGCCATCCGGAAGTCAGTTGATTTGAGATAGTCAAGTCGAGATTCAGCAAATCTCTCGCAGCCAAGAAGCATTGTCCTTACAGATCAGCCAATCAGGGGCAAATTCGTTGCAGACTGGGGAAGGGCACGCCACCCCAAGAGCGTATGAGCTATTCCTTATCCGTGGGGCAATTAATATGAGGTACCTCTCCGAGGTTCAAGGTGTTTAGGCAGTGCATATCAAGCCATCATGGCATGAGATCCCATATTTCCTTTCGAGGAATATCCCCATAAAGATCCCACGAGCTGGGGCAAAATCGAAAGCGTAGGATTTGTTCCTCTCCATGTCTTCAAGAGTTGTTCAAGCAGGTTCAGCTAACTTTCAAGTACAAGATGAATGTCGAGAAGTCATGTTACTATCCTTTGACCCTTTAGCCAGAAAACCTCTAAGTTCAGACAGGGCATTTTCCAACATCAGTCGTACCTGATCCTTTGCAAATCCCATTCCCTTTGGTACGCCGGAAGACTTCGTCTGTTTTCTCTAGAAATAGTCAAATCATCATTGGCACGTGTAAGCTATCTCCAGTAGAGTCCAATCATACTTGGCACATTTGGTTATCCCCAGCAGAGTTGGCTTCACCTTTCCAGCATTTATTTTGCTGGAATGTTCTGTTGTGTCCGGTTTTCCCCGGCAACCCAAGCCTGCATTTGCATCTTTGCATATGTTATCATATTTCCATCATATTTTTCATTTCATCCTCAAATACGTAGCATTTCCATTTCGTATGGAGCATTATGCCATATTCAAACATACACATATGAATTCGAAGCATAAGCCAGTTTCTGTCAGCCTTCCGTGGCAACTTGAATCACTCTTCAATCAATATAGGGGCATTTATCCAGCAACTTTGTTCAGACAACTCATCGGTTTATTCGGGTTTCAGATCATACGCCGGTTATGATTGGTCCATCAGTCCTCTAATGATGACATCTCTGAGTAGATTTTCTTTCCGTCAGTTCCTATCGACGATTTGTTTCCCCAGCAGGTTTCCTCTCGTCTATCATTAGACGATGCGTGCTTTGGATATGATATTTCTCTCTGTTTATCATTAGACGATGTGAGTTTTTGGATATGGTTTTCTCTCCGTCTATCTTTAGACAATGCGAGGTTTCAAGGCGATCTTTCAGATATGGTTTTCTCTCTGTTTATTGATTGAGATGACATTCCAAGAGGGGTTTCTCCTGGCTGTCGATTCTTATTGATGTCGGGGCTCTTTGAAGAATGTTAGAATTTCCTAGTTGTTGATTCTTATTAACGACATGGCTCTTCGAAGGTGGTTTTCTTCCTGGCAGTTCTTATTGATGATGTGGCCCCTTTGAAGATATTTTTCCATTAATTCATATGGACGAAAGGATTCTGAAATTTGATGGGTGTTTTTGAGGTTCATTGACGTGGTCTATTTTTTTCCTCTCGTCTATCATTAGACGATGCGAGATTTGGATTTGATGTTCCTCTCGTCTATCATTAGACGATGCAAGATTTGGATTTAATGTTCCTTTCGTCTATCATTAGACGATATGAGTTCTGGATTTGATGTTCCTCTCGTCTATCATTAGACGATGCGAGATTTGTATTTGATGTTCCTCTCGTCTATCATTAGACGATGCGAGATTTGGATTTGATGTTCCTCTCGTCTATTATTAGACGATGCACTATGCCAAAAATAGCCTTTAGCAGCGCTTTAAAGCGCTGCCTAAAGTGGCGCTGCTAAAGGTAAAGGCAGCGCTTTTTTTTTGTGGAAAAAGCGCTGCTAAAGGCATCACTTTTAGCAGCGCTTTTTTACCCCTTTAGCAGCGCTTTACAAAGCGCTGCCTATTCTCCCTCCCCCTCCCCCCCTTTAGCAGCGCTTTATGAAAGCGCTTTTGTAGACCACCCTTTAGCAGCGCTTTTTTAAAGCGCTTTCTTAGACTCCTCCTTTCCTAACCTATAGCAGCGCTTTTTTATGCATATTTTCCCCCCTTTAGCAGCGCTTTCTTGTAAAAGCGCTGTCTATACTTCACGTTTTTAAAAAAAAATTTTTTTGAAAAATCACATTTTTTATATATTTTTAGACAAACCTGCTTATAACAATTATATTCCCTGCTTATAATTCAGGCCTTAAATATAACTTGACCTTTAAACATTGTAATTCAACACTTGGCCTTTAATTCAACACAATATAACTAAACATTGTACATTATACAATAACACTTTGCAATTTACACATAATTAACTCAAGTATAATTTACACATAATTTAAACATTGTACATTATACAATATACAATATACAATATACAATATACAATTTACACATAATTACAAATCCAATATACATTATAGAATTCTTAACTCAATCATAAATTGACACCATTCTTCCTTAATTTCTTCCAATTTTACTTTCGAGTACGTAGCGCATTTGAATTCATCAAAATACTACATAATATAACAGAACAAGCACGATTTAATACTAATTACTCAGATGAAATATTAGTTAATTATCAAAATGAATCATATAACTCATGAATTGATCCATACCATGATTGGAATCTCTAATTGACCAGAAAGAATGATTTCCTTCATAAAGCGCAGTACAAAATATCCGCAGTCAATCCCACCACGCTGACGAGGACACTGTATTAGGAAAAAAGTGAACGAACATTTATCAGGATATATAGTTTAAATAGTTTTATAAGTAGAACCACTATAACAGTCAAACATGGGAAAATATACCTCCACTCTGATCCAGTTGATGTTGCTAGCCCTGCTTTTTGGCACTGTTGCATCTCTCTGTGCTCTGTATATTTGTATAACTCTAACATAATATAAACACATATTTAGAACAATGTCACATAATAAATAAACATATATAATTATTCAGAATACTATATATCATCACTTACGTATCAACCATGTTCTTCAGATTTTCATATTTGTTTGTATCGCCATCCAATGAATCTATATAATACACTATTTCTTTAATCGGATTAATTGTGACCAACAACCAGTGACCACTATAAAATAAGACAACAGTTTAGACGGAAATGTTATATAATATGGTAAAAATCGAACAATTATAATAAATGAATTTAGAATAAAAACTAACCCATGGCCAGTATTATATGGCAACATAAACAACTTCTCCGTATTCGCACCCATAAATCTCTGGACTGTGTACTCTTTGACTGCTTCTGGTGTCTGGTCTATTGTCCGTGAGTTGACACTGCTAGCAGATAAGAATACGAATACTGAAGTCAAATCAGCGGGGACCAACAACTTGTCATACAAGAGCCTAAAAAAAAATAATCAACATTAGATTATTCAGTTAAACGAGCGAATTTTAAAATGTTCAATTATCTAATTAAAATGGATCGAAGTACCTGATGTAGGAATGCATAACCCCGACGCCCAATTCTAAATGTTTGAAAACCTGGTCGAAATCCTCCTTAGCAAGTGTTTCGGAATATTCAAAACCGAAAATACCTTGATCCATATGTATTAGACGGATGTCGCCCTCAGGCACGTCTGTTGTCCCTACATATGTTTGAAGGCACATCCTAAATTGAGGAACAAATGCTCTTTTTGTCTCGACCTTTTTTTTGGGCACCTTGGAAGTTTCAGGCATGTTTCCCTTGCTGACTTGTTGCGACTGCTGATCAAGAACCTAAAAGTCATATATAAGTTCAGTAAATAATTTATAATAAAATAATCACTTAAACTGTAGTACTAGTACCTGTAACTTTGATGCAGCTGAATCGGTATCCCGCACAATAATTTTATCATCTTTTGTTTTGGATTTTGTGGGAGTCTAAGATCATCATGTCAATAAGAAAGTGTAAATGTCAGAATAACTTTCATGTATGGGTAATAAAACATTGGAATATTACAAGGTTCAACCTACCTCATCATCTATGAAAATGAGATTCGCCGGCCATGCTACATAAGCTCCTATCGCGTCTCCCACCACTGTTGCGTCTGATACATCGTCTGGTATAGGCAACAACGCCCCCCCCCCCCTCTAATGCAATATCAACATATACTTTCAAAAATCCAGCAGGGAGGAGTTTATGGTAAAGTAAGTCTCCCAGGGTGTTATGCACCTTTCCCTTGCCAACCATGCGATAAGTCGGCGACGATAAATATAGTCGACAAGGTGAAATGCCCTAAACAAATAATGATCAGTTAATGTGTCAATTAAGAAAAATGTGCTAAATTAATTTCAATGTAATATATACAATTACCTCTGGAAGCTTTTGCGGACAACCGATACTATCTTTGTCACTAGTAGCTTTACCGGCCTCTGGAGCGCGCCTTTCGGACATGTATCTCTCCTTATCCTTCTGTAATTCACGAATTTGAGCTTTCATTTCCTCCAAAGTAACCATCACTTCTTTATTGGTTGGATTTTTTTTCCTTGACTTCTTATACAATTTGGATGGAGTGACACCAAATCCCTTGCCCCTCACACGCCCAGAGTACTCAGGAATATTCAACACCCGACTCAATAAACTCCTACAATCATCGTCTTCAGCAGGAGTTATAGTCTGGTATAGGGACTCCTGAAATATAAATAAAAGCATATTTAAATATTTTATACACTTTGTTCAAACACTTTGTTCAAAAACTAATGTTGTACTTACACATTGTTCAAACACTTGTTGAACTTCTTCTTGGACGGCTCCATCTCTTCCCACCCGGGCAGCCTTCCATACGACATGGTCCGGAAGAGATGTCGCATCACTTTTCTCCTCTTTCAACTACGCATTAAGATGAACAATAAAGCATTATATCCTATTATGTATACTTACTATTTTTTGTAAATAGATCATATTAAAGCATATATATGCACTTACTAATTTTTGTTCTAAGCGTGCATATCCCAAACGCCCCTTTCTATATGGATACGCAGGGTTTGATGCCCGTTCCCGATTTACGCCACTCTTAACCTAAAAAAACAAGTTTAAGTCATATCAGTTTGTTTGTGGAATAGGTATATATACTATACATTGTTCATGATAAGTTGTACTTACTTCAAATTCTTTGGTTCTTCGCTTCGCAACAAATGTCTCCCATTCTGCATCCGAAATCAAATCAGCGTACTTCGCTGGACGCTCCGAGTCTACAAAGTTGCCATCAGAATCTTTAAGAAATGTGTTGGTTAAAAACGCTCTAAATCCCCTCAAGCGTTTTTCGGCCAACTGAATACAATATTTTCTCCTAGAATCCTCAATATTAAAAGATCTCTGCAAACAAATACACATACATATAACATGTTAGTATAATTAATTTAAAGATGTAACTGTCAACATAATTAAAAATGATCAAATCTCATACTTGAATCTCGGTCCAAATTTTATCCTTAGCCGCTTCTAATGCAGGAATTCTCCAGTTATCGTAAGTAATCGGAACTTGCGAACGTACAACTGCTCCAATATAACTTGTCAGCAGCGCACCATTAGGCTCAACCAACTGATCTCTTTCATTCCAATGGACATCGTACTTTACACCTCTATCTCTCGCACGGATGATTCTTTTCATTATCGTTATGCCTCTTTTAATTTCGCCTTCAACGTCTTTGGGTGTTTCTTTTCCATCATGTGATGTTTCCTCGTTGCTGGCCATAATATACCTGTAATTCAGAATAACAACAACAACAACAAATATCAACAACAATAACAACAAATGTCATATTAAACAACAACAACAAACCATCTATATCAAATATAAACTATATCTCATATTTATAATCAACAACAACAACAAATATCATATTAAACAACAACAACAACAACAACAATCTATATCAAATATACACTATATCTCATATTTCATATCAACAACAACAACAAATATCATATTAAACAACAACAACAACAATATATATCAAATATATATATATCTCATATTTTACATCAACAACAACAACAAATATCATATTAAACAACAACAACAACAATATATATCAAATATATATATCTCATATTTTACATCAACAACAACAACAAATATCATATTAAACAACAACAACAACAATATATATCAAATATATATATCTCATATTTTACATCAACAACAACAACAAATATCATATTAAACAACAACAACAACCACAATCTATATCAAATATAAACTATATCTCATATTTTACAACAACAACAAACAACAAATATCATATTTTACAACAACAACAAACAACAAATATCATATATCAAATATTAAACTATATCAAATATCAAATATCAAATATATCTCAATAACACTAAAAACATCAAATATCATATATTAAACTATATATATATATATATATATATATATATATATATATATATATATATATATATATATATATATATATATATATATATATATATATATATATATATATATATATATATATATATATATATATATATATATATATATATATATATATATATATATATATATATATATATATATATATATATATATATATATCAACAACAACAACAACAAAAACAATCAGAACAACAACAACAACAACAAATAACACAACAACAACAACAAAAAAAACTCAAATATCTCATATTTTACATCAACAACAACAACAATATCATATATATCTCATATATCATATTAAACCTTCAATATCATATTTTACATAAACCAACAACAAAAACCATCAGAACAACAACAACAACAACAAATAACACAAAACCTTCAATATCATATTTTACACTAAACCTTCAATAACTCAGATAACACAAAACCTTCAATAAAAACAACAACAGCAACAATATAAAACCATCTATTATGTTCAAATACCATCTATATAAAACCATCTATATCATCAGAACAACAATGGTGAAAAGATAAAAAAAAAACAAGAAAAGCAGAGCAAGCTTCACGTACCGTAACAATGGTGGACCGACAATGCAGACGGATGGATGAACTCAAAAATGTACGGTGAACAGTGGGTGGTTGGTTCGTGTTTTCGTTCGCCAGAGAAAGAAGAAATAGTTAGCGTGACTGTTCTGATTCTATTAAAATTCTGGAGGGTATTTTAAAATTATAATATGAATACCTTTAGCAGCGCTTCTAAAGGACTTTAGCAGCGCTTTTATAGGGTGCCTTATCAATTCCATATAGCAGAGCTTTATATAAAAAGCGCTTTCTAAGGGTCCCCCTTTAGCAGCGCTTTTAAAAAGCGCTTTCTTAGGGGCCCCCTTTAGCAGCGCTTTTTAAAAGTGCTTTCTTAGACCCACCATTTAGCAGCGCTTTTTTAAAAGCGCTGTCTTAGGTAGGCGCTTTTTTTCTTTTTTTTTTATGGCCCTTTAGCAGCGCTTTTGTAAAAAGCGTTGTCTTTCTATGTGCTGCTAATAGTGATTTCTGGCGTAGTGATGCGAGATTTGAATTTGATGTTCCTCTCGTCTATCATTAGACGATGTGAACCTTTGGGATTGTTTTTCTTCCTGTCTATCATTAGACGATGTGAACCTTCGGAATTATTTTTCCTCTCGTCTATCATTAGACGATGTGAACCTTCGGAGTTATTTTTCTTCCTGTCTATCTTTAGACGACGTGAAAGGATCAAGTGCATGTTGATCCGGCTTTAGACGATGTGAATAGATAAAGTGCATGTTGATCTGGTTTTGGACAATGGAAAGGATCAAGTGCATGTTGATCCGGTCCATGGGTTCAATGTCTGTGACGTTACACATATGACTAACAGTGATGTCAGGTGTTCTTTATTGGATGACCAGTCAGCTGGTTGTCGTTGCAACTGTCTGCGTTCAGTTTTTCCGGATATTTGTCCCCATTTAGAGTTTTGCAGTTTATTTCTGCGGTTGGCAAATTTCTAGGTTCTTTGGTATTCAACTGTCTTTTACCTTGATTGTTTGAAAGTCCTTCGCTTTTCATCCATTCAGGTCCAATCCGTTTGAATAGGGGCAGCTGTTGCACCCCAAAATTTGCTCAATCTTTTCTTAACTTGGTTTATGTTTCATTTCATTTCATTTCTTTCTAGCATTTACATTGCATAACATGTTTCATTGAACAGGGGATCAAGAGGTTATGCATAGCAAGAAGAGTCTACTCAGAGGTTTGAGCCTAAGCAAGGGGTGTTACTCAAGTTTGAATGATCATCAAGTCATCTAGAAGTGGGCATTAGATTTGTGAAAGGATTGATGGATGTGTGTGGGTCAACTCCTAACTTGGAGGCCAATTGAAGAGCATCAGAGGATTGTGAATTCATGAGTATGGATATAAGATGTTGAGAGAGCTCATTGAGTGCCTTGAGGGTCATTGTGGAGCTCATCCAAGTGCTTGTGCTAAGTGTGAAAGGTTACACTCAAGGAAGTTGCATCTAGGGTTTTCATCTGGTTGATCCTCAGTCAACTGTGAAATTGGAGGAGATTAAAACTCAATTAAAAGTCTCCATGGTCATGGGATGTTGTGTTAATATATATGAGATAGAATTTCAAGATCAATTCATCAAGAATCAAAAGTGTGAGAAGTTACTAAATTAGGGTTCTTAGGGTAAAATCCCCTATTTAGTGCCTAACTTCAAGACCACCTACCTCAAGATACAAGTCTCATCTCAACTTTTGACCAACATGAAACTTGTAGAGCATGGTCTTAGCTTTCGTTTGAGTACTAGAAGTCCTTGATTGGATTTATAGAACTCAAGTTATGATCCAGACAAGTTACAGGTCATCAGATGAATGTGATTTTGGTCAACAAAAGTCAACCAACTCCCAAGCCATTTTTGACCAAGAAGGGTGTTTCTCCTAAACTTTTGGCAAACAAGAAAGTTGTAGGGCATGGTCGTATCTTTCCAAAGAGTACTAGAAGTATTTCATCTGATTTGTAGAACCCAAGTTATGAGAGTTACGAGTCAGGGGTATTTTGGGAAAGTAAGATTATAGGTCATAAAATTATAGGTCCATTTCACCAACTTGCACACTTCAAATGGAAATGTTTTCAACATGAAACTTGCTTCAAATAGAGCCATTTGCATTGCCAAATCATCTCTTGTCATGGTTGGAGCTTGGATTGAAGAATTGGGATTTGAATTTTTCATAAAGAAGGCTTAAAATGAGAAATTGGGATTTAATTGATTTGGAACTTTCTCAAGGCAAATTTATACTTTTTTTGAGTGCAAATGATGTTCCAAAGACAATGCCAATTTCACATTTTCAATTTGAGGTCTTTAGATTGGTCATTTTCATGGTTTCTTCATCTTGAAGTAACAAATTGGAAATCCACCATGGAATCAAAACAAGGTTATATTCTTGGCCCTTTGATCAATTCAGGCCATGTGCATTTGATTTGGACCAAAATTAAGGCATGTGCAGTGCATAATTCGTGAGTTATGGCAAGCAAAAAGTGAAGGAAAATTGAGTTTTCATTTTCACAAATTGGACACATTTGGGCCTCAATAAGTTGCTAAACTCATCATATATAAGCATTAGGTCATTTCTGGATGTAGAAGAGATCATTTTCGTGCAAGAGGAGCAAGAGCAAAGTGTGAAAAAGTGAGAGCAACTTGAAATTCGTTTTTGGAGCTATACACTATTGCAAGCAAAATTGAGCATTCAAACATCTTTAATGAAGTTCATGGAATGATTCTAGGCGTTTTTCTTTAAGCTTCAGCAACATTTCAAGGCCCAGTGGAGGCTCTCCACTAGGTAAACTACTTTTCAACTTTTCTCCCAATTCATAATGCCATTTCTTGCCATTTTTGTGTTTTTGTGAACTATGAACATGATATATCGTTTCTGGTATCATTTGGTTGCTGTTTATGATGGTTGATGTTGTGAGCTCCAAACTTGTTTGACTTAGTGTGAACTATTCTTGAGGTTTTATGCTTGTTTGTTGCTTGATTCGTGATCTACATAACATGTAGATGATTTCTGGGCAAGTTTGGTTGAGGTTTATGAACTTTGATATTTTGAGCATTAAGCTTGTTGTTCGCGATTTGTTGTTATCTTGAGATTTTAGGCTAAACCAATGATGGATTTGGATTCCCCTTGATCTGTAGATGAGTTTACATATAAATTTTGTTGGTTTTGGTTCGATATAGCTTTTTGTGTTGTTTTGATAACTATTCACGGCGGCCGGAGACTTGGGGAAGATGACCGGACTTTTGTTCCGGCCGGCACTGGTTGTTGCAGCATTTTTGGTGACTTTTCAATGGAGAAGACAACCTTCCAACCGTGTGACCTATTTACTTCCATTTTGATCCACGTGATTAAGAAACATAATGAGCTCGCGTTGACCGCATAACACCATATCCGTTTTGAATTTTCATTTAATGAGTTGGCAGTCTCTCAGCCCCTTGATGCGTTTACCGTTTGATCAAACGTCCCATAGTGAGGACTACCATGCACCTCCTTTGACCAGCCTCATGCGATAGTTGTTTGAACTCAGACTTGTTTGGGCGCCTTGGGCCTCATTTGCTTTTTGTACCCCCCTGCTGGGCCCAGTCCACTTTTCAACTGAAATTACTTGCTATTTACACTCTGGTTTTTATTATTTTCTTTTATTTTCTTTTTCTTTTCTTTTTATTTTAATTTTCTATTTCAATTTAATTCATTATAAATAATTCTCCAATTATTAGAATTCACCAAAAATATGTTTTAGACTCTTTGGCTTGTCTTTTATTTTATAGTATTTTTTAGTTTATTTTTTTCAGTTTATTTTCATTTAAAAAAGAATTAATTAATTGGTGATGCTTTATTTGAATTAAATTGTGGAATTGTTTGCTCTTGATTTTATTTCTGGGTGTAAACTCCTTATTTTTGCATGAAATTTTTTATGCATTGCATTAACATGTTGAAGGATTTTTGCATATTTTTATTTCTGTTTTTTTATCTAGTTTTGTTTAAGGTTTTGGTTTGATCTTGTGAACCTTTCTTTTTGCCCTAGTTTAGGGCATACCTTGTGTGTTTGCTTTCAATTGAGGCAGCTTTGCTTTGAGTTTTGATCTCTAATTTGGACCCTTGGTTCCTAACACCTTGGGGGTCCAATGAGATTTTATTTGGTATTTTTAGGGGTTGTTTACTATTTTTCATGCCTTTTCCATTTCATGTCTACATTGTGTGATTCCCTTTTGCATATGTGACTTAAGTGTTGATTTGTGTGCTTGCTTTTATGCATCTCTCTCCCTATTCTCTTTGCATCCTCATATGCATGCTTGGTTGAGATGGGCTTGTGGTGGCTACTGCCCCACACATGTTTTCCTCCCACTTTCATCTTACTTGTGCATTCCATGTATACATTCTCTTATTTGCATGTTTTATTTTGTTCCTTCTTCTTCTTCTTTTGTCTTCCTTCCCTTAGGATTTCTAACCTCCCTTGTTCGAGAGAGGTTATGATAGACATTAGGGTTCTAACCATGCATGATAACTTTAGGTATAGATTTCCCTTTTGTAATCCCAACTTTAGATGCACTTTGCATGACAACTTCTAGGGTTTGGTCTAGTCCCCCTTTAGTTTGTTCCTTTCTCTTCTCATCTACAAACGACTTCAATCCACTTAATAAAGATAATGAATGTTGTGCCATGAGCCTAATACTTGGGAAATGGTGATTGAGTGGCTACCTCTCAATTACCTAGAGTTTTTAGTGTACGTCCTTAGGACGATATGCGACGCATTCGATCCTAGGTTTTAGACTTTGTTACAACATACATTATGAACACTCTAATTCAAAACACTTCTTCTTTAAAAAACACAAAAACAATTCAAATATTTTTAACCCTCTGGGTTTCTAATCAAGGAAAATCTTTTCACAAAAAGAGTGTCGTTAACTCCTAGTTCTACCGCAAACGGTAACGCCTAAGTCTCCAATGGTCGAGCTGCATTCACCAACTGCTAGAACTATTTGTTAACCCTACTCGGGCCTAAAAACTTTTGAACCAGCTTGTGGTCTTTTTAGCCCGAACTACGTTTGCTCTGATCTTTCATACCAGATGAAAGTACATAGGCATAAGACGCGATGTCTTAGCGAGCAACCTTTCCCCCTTCTCTCCCGTACTTAGTCGAACTACGTTGACTCTGACTTTCCCATTGCACGAGGGAGTACGTAGGCACAGAGCGACGATGCTCTACCGAGTCAATCCTTTTTCTTTTTCTTTTGTCCATAAGCCTTTAGCGTAGATAGTTTATACACCCTTTTAGATAGACAACAATGCGTGGATCCCGTCGAGTACGACGGACGTGAGGGGTGCTAATACCTTTCCCTTGCGTAACCGACTCCCGAATCCAGACATGGTTGTGATGACCTTGTCTTTTCCTTTTTCTTTAGGTTTTTCCGATCGTTTCCTTTCCCTCTATTTGGGATAAATAACGAAAGTGACGAATCTTCTGTTTTTCCGCCGATTGTTTTTCGCAGTTGCGACAGTGATGATAGTTCATCAATGAAGATTCTTCCAAGTTTTGATGGTGATGATAGTATTTAAGCATGTAAATATTGGCAAGGTACATGGTTACCTCTTTTTAGGGTGTAGAATGTTTAAGAAATTCTTTTCTTTGTGCAATGTAATTTTGTTTCTTGTTGCAACTTTGTTGGATGCTTGTATCACTTAGGTCCAAAAGGAAAAATGGTGAGAAACCTCCATTGTCTACTAAATGCATAGGATGACTGATAAATTTTGTTTAGTACTTTTGATTCATGCTTTATCTTGTGATTTGTGTGATTTTGTGGAAGCATTAGAAATGATCAATGCATTTGTTTATAATGAGCACAACCATTCCCAAACAATAACTTACCCGTGAGCAGTGAGTATTTGTTAATCCTTTGAGCCTAAACAGTTTAGATCTCATTTTAGTGATGAACTTTGTGTATGTACATAGTTTGAAAATAAAGTTCATCATTCGATTTTGTGAGATTCTAAAAAATTTCTTCTTGAACCTTTGGACATTGTTTTAATTGATTTCCTTGCCATAAAAAGAAAGGAGCATTCACTTAAGGTTTGGTTGAAAATAAATTGGGGAGAATGAAAAAAGATGAATGGTAGGTTGCTAAAACTTTTGAAAAATTTCAAGCAAGCATGAAAAGAAAAAAGTGTGAATATCAATGTGAAAAACAAAATAAAAAGAATGCTTGCTTGAAAGAGAAAAATAGAGAATAAAATAATTATGCATAAGGAAGTTTGAGAAGGTTTGTTATAGAGGAAAACAAGTGGTGAATGAAGTTTGAATGTGTAAATACCTTGTATAGTGAATGTTTCTTTTGCATCGGCAATTTCAATTCAATGGCCTTTAGAAATCTCCCTTTATTGTCAACCCGACCAAGCTACAACCTTAAAAGCCCTTAGTGATCTTTTTTCTTCCATAATTTCTTTATTGATCGTTTAGATATTGTATGAATTAGTTTGTATTTGCATCATTTGTCAGATGAACGAAATTTCCCCGCGTTTGTAAGCGCGTAATTCCTTCAACTCTTTTTCGAAGAAGAGTGTTAGAGTGATATGAGTAAGATATTTTAGTTGTTACTTGAAGCATTGTTTGATATTTGTTTAAGAACTAAATTATTTTGCATTGTTCGATTCTAGGAAGTGGTAATCATTTCTTGTTCATTTGAGCCATAAATCCATTATTGGTTGAGTTAAATGCTTGAGCAAATCCTCTTGTTTTCAATGAGAGGCATACTTTGCTTGAGGACATGCAAAGAGTTAGTTGGGGAGAGTTTGTTAGAAGTCAATGTTGCTTTAATTTAATCATGTATATTGGGCATTTTTCAAACTCTTTTGTGTTGATTTGTTGATATTGATACTTAAAAGTTTTCCATTCTTCAATTGTTTGAAAATACCTTTAGTACCTTTGATTTTTGTGTTATTGTGCATAAAATAGGAATTAAGTCGTCAAAGTGTGAGACATAAGGAAAGTGAACAAAGTTGCCAAAGGAAAAGAAGAAGATCAGTAAGTTCGTTGGGTAAACTTGCTAGCGAACATTCGCTTTGCGAAAAACTGGCGAAAAACCAACGAATGCTCCCAAATTTAAGGCATTAGCAAAAGGCATGTTAGTTCGCAGTGTGAACAAGCCATTAAAGGTTCGTTGTGGCAACTCTTCATCGAAGAGCTAGCAAAGCATCTCAGACTTGAGGCAGTAGCTAAAGGGGTATAAGTTTGTTGTGCGAACTTGTTGGCAAAGTAGTTCGCAGGGCGAATAATCATTCACACAACGAACTTCAGAGTTGTCTCAGAGGGGGTTTAATTATGCAGAGGCACATCAGATTCCTAATTTGATATTCGTTAGGCGAATAATCTATTTGCAGTCCGAACATGGCAGATTCTGGTTCTACTTTATAAGTACTTTTGACCATTTTTTGGGATCATAACATCACTTTACACACCAAAACCTATTTTTCTGAGTTTTCTTCACCAAAGAGTGAGATTTTTCACATAGAAGTTGGATTCATATCCAAGTTCGACTCTTTGACGTGGATGCTCATTCATCTCCTCCTGAAACTTGTGAAGCAAGCTACCATGGTTATGGGTAACTAAATTAATTTTGTGTCAAGATTAGAGGTAGTTAATCTTGTTATTATGTATTTCTTTTGATCTTTTATATGTGAAAAAGGTTTATGATTAATAGATGATGAAGATATTTGCTTTTAATGATGTGGAAACAATCCTTCATAAGTAACCAATCAAAATACCTTCCACAAGGTCCCTGATCATGTGGAAACAACAACAGAGCTGAATCTTCTAGTAGTAACACCAGAACTCTGAAACACACATATCAAACATCTTAGATGAGACTCCAAGAAGACAATATGAAAACACCAAGTAATCAGCAACTCCCTTGAGCTTTTACTATTGCATGATCCAAACAGGAGGAAATAGACTTAAGAAACATCCATATAGTTGGAGAGCAACCATTCCTAAGAAGACCAACTTATACAAGATGGTACAACTTCAATGCACACAAACAACTTCAACTTGAACATCTTGATGTTCAGCACAATGTCAGAACATTGACATGACTAGCCAACTGATGAAACCACACATGCCTGAAACAGTCTTGAAGATCTAACCCTTAGACTTCTAGATATTATCCCACCTTGAATAGATTTTCCACCATAACTAAACAAGAGTTCCATGTTCTCATAGACTTGATAATGAAATCAAATTTGAGTAAAAAACCTCCATCCTATACATATAAATGGAAAAAAAAAAACCAATCCTTTTCTAGATGACTCAAGAAAATGAACAAATACCTTGATGACAGTCTGCTTCAAGCATAATTATCTAAGGGAATCATCCACACAAGATTAGTGACCATGCTAAAACCAAGCCTAATAGAAGAGATAGTCACAGAATATATAGACACAACTATCTGCAAGATCACTCATAGTCAGCTTTGAAAGACCAGAGACGTCTCCAAGCTATCAGAGTGAATGTTCTATACATTTTCCTTTGAATTCTATAAGCATAGAATCTGATAGAGATGTCTTTAAAATATTCCACTAGGAAATTGAACACACAATCCTAACTTCTTCACCCATAAGCTTTGGTCAGAAATAAACTAACCCAAAGAATGTTCATCAAGATGACCATGAGTTAATCTGAACTTCCACCAGCACACTTATCCAAAACAAGATCTTGGATAGAGGATTCCGAGATTACATACCAAACGACTCTTAAAGACCAATCTGAAGAAGATTCCTAACACTATGGATAAACACACGCTTGTTTATCATCCAGAACATATACGACATTCCTTCAATGTCAATAAGTTCACTCCTTGGAACATCAAGATTCTGCACGCACACTTCTGACGTGATGTCTCACCATCTTGTTGAACATCAATTCCTTTTCACATGAACAGCTCATTAAAATTGGTTCTGAAGTCATCACATACCTTGATTACATATGAGGACATGATAAGAACCTACTGAGACCTTCGGGTGTGACATCTTGACATCACCAATCAAAAGGGTAATCAATAACATACTTGCTATTGATTTTAAATCCCAATTCTGAATTCTCTAGTTATAAAAAGTCCTAAGACTTTCCTTAGAAAGAAAATTTCAAAGCATAAGTCTTCCATAGAAAACCATCTTCTCTTCTGAACACATTCAACAAAGCCCTTATGAGTGGACTTGAGAGAGGACTAAAGTATCTTGGGCTACCCTAAACATGACATAGAGTATTTACAAATCACTAGATCAAGAATTTGATGAACAAGCCATCAAATCAAGTTTTTCTTCCTATTATCTTTCATGGTAATTGGTTGACCTCATCTCCCAAGAAACATAGGAAGGTCCTTCAGATGAAACCAAATCATAATGCTTGATCCTTCATACAACTCCCAGCTGGAGATGACATGAATCTCTAGAGAGTCTGACTTCATCTTCAACAGACCAGAGGGCCTGTCAGAACATCTTATAAGACATTATGCTTAACATAAGTAACATTATTAGTAGTAGCGGACGAATCTTCACAGAGCACTCATTCAACCATCAGCAGTTGTCAGACCAGATCCATAAGGTTATCCTCTTAGCTTCCAATCTCCATGAGGAAAACAATAATGGATTATCTGATCACACAATCTCCTTCCTTGTTCAAAAGACCAGAAAGTATCTTCCCTAGGACTCAACTAAAAACAGAATAGGATGCCTACTCTGATACCAATTGAAATTCAGGTAACAGATCTCAAATGTCCTGAGAGATGTAGAGACACTTGATCTTTGCTTGTTTGAACAAAGGCCACAAACAGGAACAACCAAAAGAAAACTGCAGATTCAAATCAATGTCATGAAAGATGTTTCAACATCAATCAAGACATATACTACAGAACAAAAGAGCACACTGAATAGAACATAACAGAATGAAAATAACACAAGATATAATGACCCAGTTCGGTGCAATTAACCTACATCAAAGGGCTACCAAGCCAGGAATGAATTCACTATTAGTAGTATTAATTTAGAGCTAAACTCCCATGTTTACAACTCCTCACTTAATCCTTACCCGGTACAATTCTATATATAAATTCCATCTAGATAAGAGAATTTCATCTCAATTTCTAAATCACCTCAGTGATATCTAACAGTTACAACCTCTCGCAACTACATCACACTATTCAATTGAAAGACACCCTTTCCAATACAATATTCAGTAAAAACTCTTGACTAACAATGATACTTGGATTTTCTTAAAAGGTTCATCCAAGAACAATATATAATTCACTACCTACAGGTTTCTGAACATGTAACACTATGTCTACTATAATGTATCCAACCTGATACAAAGGGTGACTTACAACACAAGAAAGTACACGACTCTCAAAACCCTAAACCCTTATAATTACTTTCTTTTTTAATTCGTTACAAGGTCTAATTTTTATATATATCACTTTTTCCATAGGTTTTGGTATTCCTTTTATACCCTTCAACAGTCCATGGGCTTCGAAATCTCCGTCAAATCTTTTCTTGATCCACGTTCTGATTGCACCTTAAATCTTGGAACAGATATGCAACAAATTTGCTGCACCAGACCAAGATGTCGAGCCCTCATGCTAGGACATCTTGTCTGACATGTTGTTCATTACATATTTCTTGTTGTTAAAACATCTTGTTCAACATCATGTTTTACCAAAATTTGCTCAAATCTTAGAGTCTTCAAAATAGACATCCTCCTTCCACATGAGACCAATGTAAATGATCACTATATAAAGAAATAAAATTCCATGAATAGACAAATGGATGTCATTAACCGAATCTTACTCATTGTCAATGAGAGGTCACTACCATTATAAATCCCAAATCAAATTCTGATATTTCCAACATCCAATCTCACCAACCTTACCTTTTTTTATTATATATAAGGTAAAATATGTAAAAATCTGATCAAAGAGGAGTGTCCCTCACCAAAAGATCATCCCAAGTGCCCGACTTATAAATTTTGGCATTTAATTATTTCAGATGTACTATCATCATTAAAAATCACATTAAATTTTGGCATGTACGACAATTATTTAATTATTTCGGATGCATTATCATCATTAGAAATCATTTAATTAAATCGACTTATAAATTTCTTGTTAGGCTTTGTCAACACTCACTTATCACTCATTTAATAATATTTTTTCTTAACAAATCTTTTGTGAGTAGCTATGTAAGGTTGAACTTCCTCAAGATTATTCAAAAAAATAGAAATGTGCTTGAAGAACTACATCCCGACCCATTGACTTAATATTTATACCTGCATTACGTCTACCTCCATATCTGTCAGCATGATGAGACTTTGGAATTCTAATAGACTCTACTTCCAATAAATAGTTGAACAAAAATTAACAGCTTCTTTTGTGATGTAACATTCAACGGTTGAAGCTTCTGGTCGGCGATGTTTCTTCGTATATCCTTTAAAGATTTTCATGTATCTCTCTATTGGATACATCCACCTTAAATAAACTAGACCATAAAATTAGATTTCTCTGACTAGATGAAGAAGTAAGTGAACCATAATTTTAAAAAATGATGGAATAAAATCTATCTCCAATTAACACAAGATTATTACAGCCTCATATTCAAACTCATCTAATTTTTTAAAATCAATAATAATCACAATCTGGTTATAGTTACTCTTACATTTTTCCGAAGGATACCACAGATAGCCACTAATAGAAGTTGTTGTATCAAGACATGAAAATCATGAGATTTTAGGCTAATTAACTTGATATCTATCATTGATACAAGTGTCTTGATGTTTGACGAGTAACCTAAGGGAACTTTGATAACATGCAAACACTCACATAAAATTTTCTTTTCCTTTTTAAATAGCATGGACATGGCGGAGGCAAATAAAATCGTTTTCCTAATTCTTTTGGAGTCAATTGTTTTCGTATACCCAAAGCCTCAATATCTAGACGAGAATTTTTACTATCTATAGTCTTGCCTGCAATATTTAGAAGTATTTTAATCAAACTATCACACACATTTTTTCCACATTCAAATCAAGAAAACGTCTTACATTGAGACCATGCCAATATGGCAGATCAAAGAACACATACCTCTTTTTTCATATATTTTTCTCAATTGCCCATTTTTATTTTTCTTTCTTTCCAAAGACAACATTAATGTATTCTTGTCGTTAATAAATCTCATCCCCGATTAAAGGATTATGAGTCATATCTAACTCCTGCTCTTTGTTAAAATTCATTCGCAATATATAATAAGAATGATTAGGTTTCCGAAATTTACGATGTCCAAGGTAAGAGGTCTATTTTCCAAACACAAGTTGTTAAAAGCGGATATTAGATTCACATATAGGACACGCTTTACCATAATATGCATCATCAACTTCAATTCCTTCCTTCCGACAAAAGTCATAAATCTTCAAGTAATGGACTTAAATAAACGTCAACGTCATTTCCAGATTGTTTTGGTCCGGAAATCATCATACTTAACAGGATATACTTAACAAGACATGTTGTAAATTGTTAGAAGAACATGCCAAGAATAATGGTTAACACTCTGATTATCAAAGGTGTTCATTTCTTCCGTGGTGAGCCCAATCCTAAGGTTTCTTGAATCAATGCCGAAAAGGAAAATAACAAATAAATTTTCTTCCATTGCAAAGAATTAGCTACATGAAAATTGTTTCCATCATATTTTCTTTCATCTGCATGTCATCTAATATTCTATGCATCATTCACATTAGCAAAAGGTCTCTTGAATCTTGAAATTATTTGCAAGTATCATAAATTATAGCTGGAGGATGCTTCTTGCTAATATTGTCATTGTCATTGTTGTCCTTCACCTTGATATTCCAAACATTGATCCAAATTTTCATACATTTTCTTGTATAATATGCAACCATTAGGGCTTGCATGTATTTTGATATACTCCAAACCCATTTGACACATTATTTTCTTAGTGTCATAACAACGATCCAAAAAATTATTATCTTCTGGTGGCATTTGTTTCAACAAATCAAGCAATTCCGTGAAACTTTTATCCGACCATCCACCTTTTGCCTTCTAATTAAATAATTTTAATAAGAGAGACAATCATGTAAAACTTGTGCGCATCTTATATAAAAGTGCATCCTTATCATCACATAAAGTATAATAAATATAGAATTTCATAAAAGACATTTCTCCAATATCACTGTTCATATTCTCTAATTGATCATCTATATTTTCATCAACTTCATGCATTAAGTGTCAATTTTTCTTGTTTGAATATCAAGAAAATAACATAGCATAGTGGATTAAGAACTATCAAATTAAATCTATATTTATTTCTAGTGTTTCGAGTGAATTATTATCTTATATTTTTCATTTTGATGTCACAATAAGTGTCGTATCATAACAATTTATATATTTAGTATTTGAATAAAAAATGATAATGTAGTTTTTTGGATTTATCGAATATGTTTTTTTATGTATTAATAGTAATGGTCGAATAAAAATTAGAATGCATATTTCATTAGTTTGTTATGTTTTAATTATTTTCAGGATATCATAAGGCTCACTTAATAGCCATTTTTTAAAAAATAAAAGTGAAATTTATGCACGTTTTAAACGTTGTAATTTAAAGAAAAAACTATCATTATTAACTAAGTATATAATGATAGTTTGTATGGCAGATTAGTCAAAACCTACCTTTTATTCTTAGTGGCATCAAAATTTGCGGTATTATTGAAAACCGTAGTGTTATTTATTTAGGATAGTTAAAACCACCACAAATATGACATTTTCAACCGCACAATTCTCCTTTTTTTTAAGCATCTTTTGTGTTCATATATTGCATTTTTTAATTACAAAGAAAACTATCTTTTTTTTAAATTTATTTTATTAACATCATTTTTAAATGGAGAATTACATGAATATTATTTCTCGTTTGAAAACTTTTAAAGAATATACCTTTTATCTTATATACGATTATCCTTCATTTATATGGTAAAAATTTTAATAAGAAACATTATGGAAAAAATAAATTATAATAGGTATTAAAATAATGAATTGAATTTTCAATTATCACATTAATAAAGTGTTTGTGTAAAATTAGGTATAATAGTAAATTAGAGACAGAAGTGAAATAGAGGAAAAAATCAGGTACAAAATAAATTGGATAAAGAGTGGATTTCTAATGGAGGCATACAATTTAATTGGAAATTTGAAAATATTTTATAAATAAGTGTTTCGTTCTATATTCACTAGCACATGAAAATTCATTAAAGTTAATTATTTGAAGCTGAGCAGAAGTTCTGCGTATTTCAAAAGCACAAGTATGTATTTTTGTGTGTGTGTGAGTTGAGCCTTTTTATGGTTGTAACCAAAATCAATTTTTAACTTTATAAACATTTGAGCATGTGTAAATATTTGAATGTGATGTTCATGCATTCATAGTTCTGTTTTTATTTGTTTCATAATTGCCATATAATTCCTAAAAAGGAGTTTAACGTTCGAATAAATGTTGCTTCCTTTATATATTCTTCCAGAATCAATTTAAAAGATTATTTTGAAAGTACTAACTCATATATATTGTTAAGGTTTCACCCATCATAGTAAATAGAAGTACTGCAGATGCTGTTTTATGCACACAGGAACGACTTGAACTAATGCAGTTGCTGCAGTTTCTATATCCATCTATAGGTGCTGCAAATGAGATTATATGACCTTTCAACACTGATAGGTTTTTTTTAGTAAAATCATATTATGACAGGATCATTCATGCTCAATATAGGTAGGGTCTTGAAGCTGAGACAAACAAATATTCAGGTGGCTTTGGAAGGCGACATCTTCGATCAAAGGGAAGGTTTTTGCGTTGCGGTTGGTTCTTGATAGGCTTTCTACGAGATTTAATTTGGTAAATCGCGGAATTATCACAAATGTCCACGAAGGGGTATGTGTTTTCTATTTTTGTGTTGATGAGGAAGCTTCCCATTTATTTTTCCATTGTTCAAAAAGTAGAGCAGTTTGAAATATGGTTTGTGGTTGGTTAGAAGTTGGGAACACTATTGATTCGGACGGGAGAGATGAAGAAATTATCCCTCCATCCTTTGAGTAAAAGATGAAGAAATTATCGGTTGGAGCAACGAATGGAAAAATCGTCAATCATATAAATGATGATATTGTTTTGAGTATTTTATCAAAGTTACCTTTAAAATCTTTGACTCGATTTCGCTGCGTACGTAAAATATGGTCTCTTTTATTTGAAAACACTCATTTTGTGAATATGCTTCGAAATAATTTCTTAACAAAGAATAAAATTAATTATAATGATATATCTCTCTTTCTACACTATGATGTGTCGTGGGTTGCCGATAACTCAAGTAAATCAGGGTTGTATTCTCTTTCAGAGAAAGATTTGACAATATTGTAAACTTAGATTGGCCAAATCTATTTCACGAAGATGAACGTTTTTTTGACATTTTAGGTTCGAATAGTATCAATGGATTTCTATGTATTTATAGTAATCATACCAAGAGAGTTGTATTGTGGAACTCAACTACGGAAGAATACAAAGTTATTCCTCAAAGTACTTTTGTTTTTGAATCTTCACTAATTCATCTTCATGGATTTGGTTATGATCATATTGAAGATGATTATAAAATTATTCAACATGTAGAATTTTTCCCCTTACCTTATGAAAGTGAAGATTCCACATGAAAATATAGACATCCTTATTCCATGTGGGAGATATATTGTGTCAAAAGTAACTCTTGGAGAAACATTTACGCAGATATGCCTATGTGTTATCAAGATTCGGTGGGAGTTCATGTATATATGGATAGAGTGTGTTATTGGTGAGATAAAAATAAAACATGTGACTTTGATAGTGAAATGAACGATGAAGTTTATTTGGTGTCATTTAATTTGAGGAATGAGATGTTTGTTACTACACCAATTTCTTCAAATAAAAATGATATTGATTTTAGATACTTAACAGTGTTAAATGGATCAGTTGCGATGACTTTCAATTATAGAAAGACCACTACTTTTCACATATCAATTTTGGATGAAATTGGAGTTAAGGAGATATAGATAGAACTCTTTACTATTGAATCATTATTTGCATTGGTAGTACTATTGGAGTGAGTAAGAATGGTGATATATTCTTTATTAAAAATGATGAAGAATTGGTCCGGTTAAATTTAAGTAGGCAAAAGATTGAAGGGTTTGGTA
Organism: Lathyrus sativus; assembly: GCA_963859935.3. Lineage (NCBI taxonomy): Eukaryota > Viridiplantae > Streptophyta > Magnoliopsida > Fabales > Fabaceae > Lathyrus > Lathyrus sativus. The sequence goes on along the minus strand of OZ012738.1, from coordinate 611,548,216 downwards.
TTAAAGGAGGCTTTTATTGTCATATTATAACTTAAAAGGAAAGCCTCATGTTGGCTGAAAGAGAAAGTAAATAATTGTATTTTATTTTATCATCAAAGATACAAGGTCATGATAATATTTATTATGATTTTATATTAAATCATTTATATTTGTTGACATACATCTTTTTTATCATCAAAGTAAATAGTCGACATACATTATATAATATCGTGCGTTGTTGTATGTTATTGTTGTTGATTAATGTTATCGACAACACAACAACATACAATAAAATAAATAAAATATAAACTTCAAGAACGCAAGATATAATACAACAACACACGATATTATGTAATGTTTCAATAACATACCTTTTTTTAAAATTAATCGTGGATCTGGAACAAATTATAAAGTTCATCTAGTTTATGAAGTTATGAATAAGAAGTACAAGGTGAATGAAATTTACACAATGTTGGTGTAAGCCCTAGAGGTCATTACTTTTGGTACTTGTATCGGATTATTTTTTAATAATAAAAAACATTTCTTTATTATGTGTTTTTTTTAAAGATAATAAAGTCCTTAGAATAACTAGTCCATTTAATGAAATATTAAGTGCGACTTAATCATGAGATTTCATTAAACATAAGGACACTATTCTTAAAGTAATCGTAGTCGAGCTTTAATCTGAAGTGGGATAACCTTAAAGTATTAAGACTATTATGTAGATAGACTGATGATCACATCTCATGCATCATGGATAAAAAGTGATCAAGTCTTAACATATGTATGGATATTAGAAGTAATATTTATACTGCATTGATCTGCTATGAGAGTACTACGTAGAATATTATGTAAAGTATCATAAGTTACTCTCATGGTGATAGTGGTGTATATCACCATTCAATCTGAAACCACTATGGACCCTAGATATAGAGTCGAGAACTTTATTGTTGATTTAACATTGTCCGTAACTGGATGACCATAAAGACAGTTGATGGAGACTCCACAAAGCATGTTGTCTGACATGAGTGGCCTAGATGAAATTTGTTCATTCTGCATAACAGGATAAATGTCTAAGGGCCCAATATTGAACTAGACAAGGATGACATGGTATATGTCTTGTGTTCAATATAGACATAAGGGTAAAAGGGTAATTATACACACACGAACTATCACAAAAAGTTGTCATATCACATGATATTTCCGTGACTTGGATAGTAGTGATGTGTTGCCAGATACTGCTCACTGTTTATTATGTTAAATGTGTGATTTAATATAATTGCCAACGTCACGAAAACCTATAGGGTCTCACACCTTAGGACAGATTGATAAATGGTTGAGTAAATGTAGAACACTGTAAAGTACGGTGCACTTAAGTAGATTACAAAATGTTGTATGGTACCACGTACTTAAGTGATATACGGTACACCATAAGATACGGTGGACGTTCATTTAAAGGGGCTTTTTACCGTGTAGCACACACAAGTGGTTCTATAAATAGAACCCTTGTGCGGAGGCATTCACACTTGATAAAAATCCGGATTGTGAAACCTTAGCCGTATTTTTTTCTCTCTCTCACTTAAAGCTTTCAATCGTAGCAGCTAGCACTAAAACTGAAGGAATCTGTTCGTGTGGACTGAGTAAATGTGTTATTTATCATACATCGCTCGTGATCACTCATTTGATTCAGAATCAAAGGTTTCATCGCCACAAGAGGTAATTGTTCTATCACTGATCATGACCATTTGTAAGGATCACTAAAAGGAAAAAAATTATTTTCCACTGTGTTTTGGATTGCATATTTCCCTTCAGTATCATAGCCGAAATGTGCGCTTTGTTAAGGTGGTGAAGACGAATTTGAAAAAATGAGAACATTCATCAAATGAAAAAAATGAGAACCCATTTTTAACAAGAAACATAAACGAAATTGAAGCATAAGTTTAATGAACGAACCTCAACTTAGCGATTTGTGAAGACGAATCTGAAGGTTGAAGTATATTTAAAGAGTGACATGGATGTTAGGATTATGTTGTAAGAGAGAAGAGTGAAATTTGTTAAGGTTTTCTTTTGAGAGAAACAGTTGTTATGTACTGGACGATAGATACTTTTGCTTATATAGTAAAGAAAAACCATTATGCAATGGTGAGAGAGTTATTAATTATTGTTATTGTTATTCTTCATTACTGTTGTTATTGTTGTTGTTGTTATTTTTGTTGGCTTGTACTATTTTTTTTTAAAGAGAAAAAAGTATATAAAGAAAAGAGTATATAAAACAACACTAATAAATAAGTTCATTCAGAGGACCAAAAGGGAAGAGTATATCAAACATAATATTTTTATTACATAATTTTGTCAAGATCGAACCAATGTCCCATAACACTAAAGGAATCTTCATAATCTATAAAATATTCATACTATAAAATCTTCCTCGACACTTTTTTTTCTTCTTCTTGACCTTCCTTACCCTCGGTGTATTTCTGACAGCAGTCGATCCAGATGGTTGGACCTCCTCAGTTGATGGCTGATGTTGTTGGATTGTGGTGACTTCAGTTGACATATTTATGTTAGCATTCTCAGATGGAGAACTCATGTTGTTATAGGAAGTTAAGAAGAATAGTTTGAAGAAGTGAAAATTCTTTATATGAAACTGTGTTTTTATAGAAGAGGCTGAAGATGAAACATCTAATGATTTAATTCTTGCAATGACTACTTCTAATGGTTGATATTAAATGACTTGTGACCGTCTTGAGAAATGAAGAAAAATTTCAATCATCATTATAGTCGTTTCTCTCTTTTGGGAAGAGTAAAAGTTGTACAAATCATATTATATTAGAGTTTGGCCTAACGTTGTTGGATTGTGGTGACTTCAGTTGACATATTTATGTTAGCATTCTCAGATGGAGAACTCATGTTGCTATAGGAAGTTAAAAAGAATAGTTTGAAGAAGTGAAAATTCTTTATATGAAACTGTGCTTTTATAGAAGAGGCTGAAGATGAAACATCTAATGATTTAATTCTTGCAATGACTACTTCTAATGGTTGATATTAAATGACTTGTGACCGTCTTGAGAAATGAAGAAAAATTTCAATCATCATTATAGTCGTTTCTCTCTTTTGGGAAGAGTAAAAGTTGTACAAATCATATTATATTAGAGTTTGGCCTAACGTTGTTGGACTGTGGTGACTTCAGTTGACATATTTATGTTAGCATTCTCAGATGGAGAACTCATGTTGCTATAGAAAGTTAAAAAGAATAGTTTGAAGAAGTGAAAATTCTTTATATGAAACTGTGCTTTTATAGAAGAGGCTGAAGATGAAACATCTAATGATTTAATTCTTGCAATGACTACTTCTAATGGTTGATATTAAATGACTTATGACCGTCTTGAGAAATGAAGAAAAATTTCAATCATCATTACAGTCGTTTCTCTCTTTTGGGAAGAGTAAAAGTTTTACAAATCAGGCCTAACACTCCAACCAATATGGGACTTTAGGATCTTCCTAAGACACTCACTCACGTCGATCGATAGGCTCTGATACCATATTAGAGTTTGGCCTAACACTACCCTACAAAACCGGTTGGTAAGGTGAGGGGTGCCACTCTATATAAACTATTTCAATGCTCTATCTCCAACCAATGTGGGACTTTAGGATCTTCCTAACATATTATAACGGTTGAATATTAAAACTGTAATTAAATAATTTTCAATTTGTTGGAAATTCACCTCACACCCTATGAAGAATTCCCTTCAATCTTGATCTCAAGATTGATGAACAAACCCACAATATGATAATGATGGTAATAACAAGTAATTATCAAGAACAACAAAAGAGAAGAAGAATAACAAACAAGAAAAAGAAGAATGATAGAAGAAGTATTTGGAGAGAATGTGTTACCCACAACTGTGGGATTTCTTATTGAACTTTCACTTACTAACTGAAACTGTGAAATATGTTCTGTTGTGATGTAGAATACAAAGCAAGGCACCCTATTTATAGTTTTAGGTTTACACTAGCCCAAAACATAAAAGGCCCAAAATATTCTAAATCAAATCTAATCATATGATATCTAATCATATCATATCAAAGTAATCATATGATATCAAATCTAATCATATGATATCAAATCTAATCATATCAAATCACAATGAATTATATTTAACACACCACCTAATTCATTGTGTCTAAACTGTCTACATTCATCATGGCTCTTAGTCTTCTGAAGGCTTCGACCGGCACTCCCTTCGTCATGATATCTGCAATCTGATTCTCAGTTCTGTAGTGTTCCAACTTCATCTTCCCTTCTGCTACCCGCTATCGGAGATAATGGAACCTCATTTCGATGTGCTTGCTTCGACCATGAGCTATTGGATTCTTCGCCAAGTTGATAGCTGACATGCTGTCTATCTTCATGGTAATTGCTCCATGATTCTTCCCTGTGATTTCTTCGACCAAGTTCACCATCCAAGTTGCTTGACATGCACAAAGAGAAGCAGTTATATATTCTGCTTCGCATGATGATAATGCCACTACTGGTTCCTTTCTCGAATTCCAAGAAACTGGTGCACCACCTAACATAAACACATACCCAGCTGTGGATTTTCGATCCTCAGCATCACTACACCAACTGGAGTCTGTGTATCCCACTAACTTGCATTCTTTTCCTTCATCAGCTGCTAGAAACAAAATACCATAGTCGAGAGTTCCTTTCAGATACCTCAGTATCCTCTTCGTTGTTGCTAGGTGTGATACCTTTGCCTTCTGCATGAATCTACTTACCATACCAACACTGTATGCTAAGTCAGGCCTTGTGTGACAAAGGTATCTAAGTGACCCAATAAGTCTTCTGTATTGGGTTGGGTCGACATCATCTTCATCTGAATCCTTCGACAGTTGTAATCTGGGCTCAGCTGCATTGACTGGTTCGATGGACTCCAACTCTTCAATCATTGCTTTCATCCACTTCGACTCTTTCAATGCCTCAGCTGCATTGACTGGTTCGACATCTGCGTAGAAAGCATAATATACCAACTCACCCTCTTCATCGACTACATCATCTGATGTAATTACACATTCTTGCAACCTTGCAGGCATGTGTCTTGTTCGTCGAGGTCTGCTTAAACCTGCTTCATCTGCAACTGGTTCCTGTCGAACTTCTATTTCGACTTCAGTGGCTGGTTCTTCACAAGAGATTCTCACTGAATCCTTCTTGGCATTCTCAGTCCAATCCCATTATTTAAGCTCATCTATGATCACGTCCCTGCTGATCACTACCTGCTTATTCACCGGGTCGAACAGCTTGTACCCTCCTGTCGAATGATATCCTATCAAGATCATCTGATTTGACTTATCATCAGGTTTCCTTCTCAACTGATCTGGCACATGTCTATGTGCTATAGATCCAAACACCTTCAAGTGACTGAGACTAGGCTTGACACCAGACCAACATTCTTCTGGTGTGATTCCTTCAAGCTTCTTCGTCGGACATCTGTTCAATATATATGTTGTTGTCGAAACTGCTTCTCCCCATAATTCTTTAGGTAGATGCTTCCCATTCAACATACTTCTCACCATATTCATGATGGTTCTGTTCTTGCGTTCTACAATCCCATTTTGCTGTGGAGTGTAAGGTGGCACCACCTCATGCACAATCCCTTCTTTTACACATAGTGTATCGAACTCTTTCGACACATACTCTCCACCACCATCAGTCCTCATAATTTTCAGCTTTCGACCACTCTGTCTTTTGACCATGGACTTGAATCTGGAAAATACCTCAATCACATCACTTTTCTTCTTGATGAGGTAAGTCCACAACTTTCGACTGTAATCATCTATAAACGTGACAAAGTATCTATTTCCACCAATCGAATCCACCTGGATTGGACCACATACATCAGAGTATATGACTTCAAGTATTGCCTTCGACTTCATTCCTGCATCCTTGCTGAAGCTATTCTTGTGTTGTTTCGACTGAACACACTCCTCACAGACTTCACTTGGAATGTCGATTTCTGGTAATCCTGAAACCATATTTCTTCTCTTCAGTTCTCTGATGTCTTTAAAGTTGAGATGACCTAGTCGAAAATGCCATAACCACTCATCTCTGCTGGCTGCAGTTGCTAGACATCTGTGCTCCATCACATTGAGTCCAATCTTGAAGGTCCTATTCTGAGACATTTGAGCCTTCAAGATTAGTCTACCACCTGCGTCGAGAACTCTCATCATCTTGTCTTCGACAACTACCTTGTAGTTCTTTTCGACAAGCTGCCCTATGCTGAGCAAATTACTCTTCATGCCTGGTATGTACAACACATTGGAAATTGTTGACCTCTTGCCATCTTTCCTCATAATCAGAACATCACCAACACCTTCGGCCGCTAGAGTGTTGTCATTTGCAAACTTCACGGTGTTCTTCGACGAGGGTTTCATGTTGACAAACCAATCTTTCCTTCCAGTCATGTGTGATGAGCATCCTGAGTCCAAGTACCACTGATCTTAGAATCTTTCTTCATCTTGTGTTGTGACCATTAGCAACGTTTCTTCTTCTTCATGTTTCGCCAGTTTTGCATCAGTCTCTTGATTTCTCTTCCTTTCTGGATAATCACTAAAATAATGACCATACTTCTGGCAATTGAAACATTGAATGTGGCTTTTGTCTGTCTTTCGACCACCATCTTTTCCTTTACCTGCAGCATCACCTCTTTGGTTGCCTTGGTTCCAAGGTTTCTTCTTATTCGACTGGTTTCCTCCTTTGTTGCCATTCCAGCTACCTTTGAATTTTCTTTCCTTTTCTGTCTGCGCCTGCAAAGCCATATCTTTCGACTTTCCTGCAGCTCTCTCAGCCATCCTCTGTTCATGAGACTCAAGAGTCCCTTGAAGCTCTTCCTTCGTCAATACTGACAGATTTTTCGACTCTTCTATGGCAACTACCATGTGGTCGAATTTTGGAGCCAACGATCTCAAAATCTTTGAGACAACTGCTTTCGTCGTCAGGGTTTCTCCACATACTTTGATTTGATTCACCAACCTTGTAACTCTGGTGAAGAAATCTGTAATGCTTTCGTTGTCTTCCATCTGAAGCAACTCATAGGTTCTCTTGTGAGTTTGTAACTTCACCTCTTTCACCTTCTCTGCGCCTCCAAACGACTTTTCAAGAATCTCCCATGCTTCTTTTGCTGAATCAACATCACTAACCTTTTCAAAGTTATCAGGATCAACACACTGATGAATTATAAAGAGTGCTTTATAATCCTTCTTATTCAATTCTTTGTGCGCAGCCTTTTCCGCCTCCGTTGCGTTCTCCCCAAGCGATGTTACTCCGTCCTTCACAAGATCCCAAAGATCTTGATAACAGAAGATCACCTTAACCTGCTTGCACCAATTCTCATAATTGTCTTTCTTGAGAATTGGCAGGGTTGCCGGAAAGTTGTCGTTTGGATAGTTCATCGCCATCACTATCTTCCTTCCTTGAATCTCTTAATCGGAGCTCTAGATACCAGATGTTGGAAATTCACCTCACACCCTATGAAGAATTCCCTTCAATCTTGATCTCAAGATTGATGAACAAACCCACAATATGATAATGATGGTAATAACAAGTAATTATCAAGAACAACAAAAGAGAAGAAAAATAACAAACAAGAAAGAAAAGAATGAGAGAAGAAGTATTTGGAGAGAATGTGTTACCCACAACTGTGGGATTTCTTATTGAACTTTCACTTGCTAACTGCAACTGTGAAATCTGTTCTGTTGTGATGTAGAATACAAAGCAAGACACCCTATTTATAGTTTTAGGTTTACACTAGCCCAAAACATAAAAGGCCCAAAATATTCTAAATCAAATCTAATCATATGATATCAAATATAATCATATGATATCTAATCATATCATATCAAATTAATCATATGATATCAAATCTAATCATATCAAATCACAATGAATTATATTTAACACAATTTTTACTTATTTATGAACTTAAGTCACAAGCACTTTTTGTAATAGAAAAAATGGAAAAAAAAAATATATAGTTGATAGGATTCGAACCTTATACCACTCACTTTATAACTAGAGTGTTTGCGATATTACAACTGTGAAAATTATAACCGTAATAATATTATGTTACCGAATATATATTTTATAATAGTGATACTTTTAAAACTCACATTAATGGCATCTTAGATACCCAGTCAAAGAACAACAAGGATGAAAAAATAGTACGCATAGACATGTTAGTCCTTCAAATCAGAATGATTACAAAGGAAGCATTATCAATTAAGAGAAAAGGATTCAAAACAAGCTTACCAAAAATACAAGGTCCGGAGCAACAAGTAAATTTATCAAAACATCCATGTTGACAATATCGAAAGGTCTAGGAGGATCATCTATGAGAAAACAGCAAATAACAGATTAAAAATGATAACTACAATAACAAAGAGAAATATATATATAATAAAAACAACATGCACAACAATTGCCACTCTGGAGAAGCTATCCTCACTAACCAGACTATAAAGAAGTTACAAAAACGTATCATATGAAAATGATATCAAATCAACTACATGCAACAATGTCAACGAGTTTCTACTGAAGATATGAAGATCAATGAAAAAAAACGAATGTTAAAAACAACCGGGTGAATTACTAAAACAATAGATGCAACAAGAATCCAACTTACATTTAAATTCCTCATAAATCTTAGTGGAGAACATGGTAAATGTGGCGGTTGATATTGCTATTGATTGTTGCTTCCAAAAAATGGATTTTGAAACACATAATAAAATTCTGAGAGAATAAAAAATGACCCTCTCAGGTGGAGACGGATAATTTAGATTTTTGAGTTATATCCAAAAATTATCTTTCATTAAAAATTTAATTGGTTTGAGAGAATCTTATTAATGCATAAATTATATCAAATTACATATAAAAGAAGGAGACTGTAATTTTACTAAATATTGATGTAAATAAATTCCCTTATGAAAATTTATTTCTTATATATTTGGATGTTATGAATAATGATAATTTATAATTTTAGTTATAATTTAAAATTACAATAACTTTTTTTATATTTAAGTTATATTGATACCTTTTTTTTAAATGGTGAATTATACAAAGAATATTGCTAGTATGGAAAGCTTTAAAAAAAATACTTTTTATCCCAAATTCAATATTGATGAATAAAAAAAGGGGGAATAGGGTAAGTAAATTTAATGAGAAATATTATAAAGATATCTTTATTCATTATTAAAATACTAATATTTCAGTATCTTGTGTGTCCCCGTCAATATGAAAACACTTTGGTGTTTTTTCTGTTCCGAAATCAATATAAAGGTATATGTTTAACTTGCACATGAACAATGAATAGCTTAATCTTGATGAGTTTTGCCATTTTTTTCTTGTATAAATATAAAGGGTAAATTTAGTGTAATAATCTATAATAAAAATATTTATGAGTCTTTGTGTTCATTTATTTATTATATGAATTAGTCTTTTATGTATTTGTTTTTTTATGAAACTCTCTTAAGTTTTATAACGCATATTTTATTGTTATTTTTTCACAACTTACGTCACATATATGTTCATATTACCATTGGTGTTATTATATAATTTTGTAATTTGTCACAAATATGTTCACATGATAGTTGGAAAATAAATTGGTCGCCACAATGAAAAATAATGATGAATCGATTTGATTTTGAAATAATAATTACTACGTTTAAGAATTCGAACTAATTGCTCTACAACATAACAATCTATTACTTCATAATATTTTAAAACTGTTGTTATAATAGTGCTGTATTTCTGAAATCCGTAATTTTTTTTATAAGCAATAATTGTAAATGACTATAAGAAATAGTCGATCCATATACAAGCAATGCAAAGACGTAATGTATTTTTCACGATTATGATTTATGACGTAAGCATTTTATTTCTTTAAAATAGAATTTATGAATGTATTGAATAATGTTTTATACATTGACACTTTTGTCCTTTACACGTGCTAGTAATACTCGCTTCTAGTAGAATAACCTTGTGTAAACACTTTTTTTTTCAATTAAATTTTTTACTTATAATATTCATTCTCATTTTATATTATTTTTAATTTTTTCTATGATTTATTTAATTGTTAACACATACTCAAATAAACACTTAAGAAATATGGCAATTTAGATTAAAACTTTTAAGTTCATATAAAATATTTTCACATTAAATTTTTATATCAAATAATTTTAAAATACAACATAAAACAAAATACAACACATATGTTATGAATGTCTATAATCTCAAAACATATGAAAGCTTGATTTCCAAAAAAAATTGAATGACAAGTATAATATATATAAGAAAAACAACATCTTACAACAAAGAAGTGCCTGAAAACAAGAAAGATAAATAAGAAACAACAAAGAAAAGAAAAAACAACAAGACAAAATATATGAAGTTTGCTTTCCAAACTCTCATCTAATAATATCTCTTCAATTAAAGTTTTCTCGAAAAATTGTGCTCTTATCTTTAATTATTAACACTTTTAATGGCAATGGCATTTGATTTGCTTGAAATCAATTTAGATTCAACAAGTAAATTTAATAAAATCCATCACCATTTCAATCATCTTAAGTTTCCTCATCTAATAATGTAACTCTTATAACTTTTAATGCTTCTACAACCGATTTCTCTTCTCTCAAAGTCTTTCATGATAATATTCATCCCTTAAGGAACTTCTCATTAAAACAATCATTTGACTTTTCCTTACTTCATTTGGATTAAATATAACACATATGATGTTCGGTTGGCACCCCAGCATTACCGGTTTTAAAGGTATATTTAAATATTACATCTGAAACTCATTTGTACTTTTGACCGTAATATATATATATATATATATATATATATATATATATATATATATATATATATATATATATATATATATATATATATATATATATATATATATATATATATATATATATATATATATATATATATATATATATATATATATATATATATATATATATATATATGCTTTTGTTTTAAAAAAATCACTTAGGTAGTTTAAACTTCTATTTTGATTTTGGTATGCTTTATATGTTAAACTCGTCTATTTTATGAAAAAAGTGGGCAAAGTATATATGTAAAGAAGAGTTCTTATTAACCTTAGTTAATGTATCGATGAACATAAACACATCAACAAAAAGAAGACAAAAACTTTGTCTAAGAACAAATGATTAAAGGGTAGCACAATCAGCTCAGGTGATCATAAGCTTTGAAAATCAATGGAAAGAATCAAGAAGGTTAAAGTATACATTACAATTCATATTATATATCTTAATAGCTCATAAATTATCATGTGTATTCATCTCAAAGTTTCTTACATCATGTTGCTCTAAGCCTTTAGATCCATGCCATGAGAAATAAGTTTTTAGCACTTTCAGCACAGGTGTAACCGGTTACACCAAACCAATCTCTTATAGGTTCGAAAAATTTAATTTATTTTTAACAGCTACAACTATAAACGGTTAACCAAAACGTTTAACTGGTTACAATAACAAAAATTTCAAAATATCTTTTAACAGCTACAACTCATGTAACCGATTACAGCATTATGGTAACTGATTACCATTGAAACAACGACTATTTTCATCAATATGTTTCATTCCCAAAGATCGCGTTGCTTCATAGAACCACTCCAAACATTTACGTTCATTCAAATGGGTTCCTATTGATGTATTTAAGGTTTATTCATCACTAAAACGAAAATCAACTCTTTTAAAATGTAGTTTTCAAATCAACTCAAAAGTTGTGAAGTGTTCATATACTTTAAGAATAGAACTTTGTGCATAAATTTCCATATTATTTAAACAAGTTTGCTTCGTATCTATCCACGCATTTGAACAAAACCATGTCATAGTTTCTTTTGTATAACATATTAGCACTTAGGAAAATTTTGGATGTCAATCTTCTTAAATTTTTCTTGTCCACAATCGAAGCATTTATTGGATATTCATGGTTCTTAAGATAGAATTTGATATCATGAAACCACGGTTTTCCATCAGATTATTCTTCTATTGATAAACAATATGTGGTTCATCCAGATGCTTGATTCCTATAGGTGGTTTCTCATTGGACCATTTTACCTTATACATTGATGATAAGGAAGCCAATATATCAACAACCTGGTTTTCCTCTCTAGGGATATGATTGAAAGTGATTTCATTGAAATAGGGTATCGGTTTTAGGATGTGACCCCGATATAGAATCAAGTTAGGATGGTGGATTTCCCATTCTCCTCTTGCTTAATGGATGACTACTGTTAAGTCTTCATATACTTTCAAAATTTTGATTCTTAGATCAATGGTTGCTTCGGTGCCCAGGATACACACTTCATATTCTGCTATGTTATCCGCGCAGTCGAAACATAACCTTGTTGTAAAACGGAATGTGATGATTCTTTGGAGACGTTATAAGGGCTCTGATTCCATGGCCTAATGCATTTGAGCACCATCAAATACCAGATTTCATCGCGATCCGGGTTCGGGCCCTTCATCATCATCTAGAATCATTATGTCCTCATTTGGAAATGCAAATCGCATTGATTGATAATCTTCTACCGGTTGGTGAGCAAGATGATCTTCTAGTATGCTCCCTTTGATGACTTTCTGTGTGACATACGAGATGTCATACTCTGATAAAAGCATTTGCAAACGAACAATCCTTTCCGTAAGAGCAGGTTTCTCAAAGATGTACTTAATTGGATCCATCTTGATATTAACCAAGTGGTGTGGGTCAACATGTATTTCCTTAGGCGTCGGGTGGCCCATGATAGTGATCAACATGTTTTCTCAATCAACGAGTATCTGGTCTCATAATCTGTAAACTTCTTGCTCAAATAGTTAATGGCATGCTCTTTTCTGCCCGTCTTATCGTGTTGCCCCAGCTCATACCACATCGATTCATCATGTACTGTTAAATACATAATGAGGGGTCTCCTTAGAACAGAGAGTATCAAGATCAATGGCTCTTGCAAGTACTATTTGATCTTTTCAAATGCCCCTTGACAATGTTCATTTTACTTGATAGCCCAACCTTTCTTGAACAATTTGAAAATTGTTTTAAAGACGGTAGTAAGCTGTGAGATGAATCTAGCAATGTTGAGATGAATCTAGCAATGTAGTGCAATCTTCTCAAAAAATCATAAACCTCATTTTATGTGCTCGGTGTTGGCATGTTTTCTATTGCTCTGATCTTGTCAGGATCAACTTCAGTTCTTCGTTGACTGACTATAAATCCTAACAACTTCCTAGATAATGTGTTTGGTCACAATCAATCTATTTTTTTTCTCTTTAAGGCAAGAAGTACAAGTAACTTTTCTCAATTCCTTGCAAGTCAACCAATTTTGAGAGTAGAGAGAGTCTCATAAAATTTTCACATTTTAGTATTCCTACCCCTTCCAGCATGCAGCACGTGGCCAATAGGTCGTATCTAGGTCCAAAGTTGTCACGTGATTTTTCCATGCAAGGTCTCGATGTTTCGTACTTCATGGGTCATCCTAAGTTGTCTTTATGAGCCTATTTCTTTTGGTAAAATCTCATATATTACGTTTGTACCCAACTCTTTTACGTTTGTACCCATATATACATGCGACCACTGAATAGCAACAGGTTCGATAATAGGGCACTTTTCAACTTCATGGGTCATCCTAAGCTTTCTTTTCAACACATTCATAATTTGGTCGCGTGTTACTAAGTCAGTGTCAATAGCTTCAAGCTGACTTGTACCCGAGATGTATTGATTCACTGTAGGAGGTTGTTTGCCCAAAACTTCTTGATAAAGACTTATGTCGGTGAGACAGGTTTTGACATGTTCAGTGACGTAATTGCGCATTCCCTCCCAATAGACACCCTCTTTCAATCTCCCTAATGTTTTTGTCATACCACTATGTCCCCCAATGAGAGATGAATGGAAATCCTTTAGAAGTGAACTAGTTTTCAAATCAGAAGATGCTGGAATATAAAGTTTCCCTTTATAGAACAACAGATCATGAACTAGTTTCAAGTCAGGAAAATTAGAAGGTTCCTAGTGCTCTTTGGAGAGCAAGTCCTGATAAGGATGATCTTGAAGACATTGGGCGCGTAGCTTGTCCAAGAAGACAGTGTCTGAAACTGTAAATCCCAAACAAGTAGGAGCAGATTCATGGATGCGAGATAAGGCGTCTGCCACTTTGTTTTGAGCTTTGGGTTTGTAAACAATATCATAGCAGTAACCAAGCAGTTTTGCTAGGTAAAATTGTTGCTTTGGAGTCTGGACAACCTGTGTAATTAATTCACGGAGACTGCGTTGATTGGTGTGGTTCACAAACTTTCGCTCAGGAGGTATGTACGCCATTTTTTAACAGGAGAGGTGATAACACATAATTCACGCACATAAGTAGAGGCAGCAAGCAAACGTGAACATAGTTTCTTACTATAATAACAAATGAGGTGTCCTTGTTGGCATAAGACAACACCCATACCTAGTCCAGAAGCATCAGTTTCCATCAGAAATTCAATTGCAAAATTAGGCAGAGCTAATACCAGACTCTCAGTCATGGCTCGCTTTAATGTAGCAAAAGCAAGGGCATCATTTCCATTCCAAATAAAAGAGTCTTCCTTCAAGAGATCAGTAAGAAGGGATGCAATGGAAGCTTAATTTTTCACATATATGCGGTAGAAACCTGTGAGGCCCAAAAAACCTCTCAACTGTTTCATGTTCTTTGGAGTAGGCCAATTGACCATAGCCTCCATCTCTGGTTAAAAAAAGGTTTGAATTTTGTTTGTGGATTTTAGAGAAGTGAATTGAATTTGTTTGAGATTCACGATGCACTAAAGACTATGATATAAGAACGAATGCGTCACATGTCGGTCTCAGACGGGACGTACACCAAACACTATAGACAAGTAAGGGAAAACCCCTCACTCATCATTTCCCATATACATAAGGCTCGTGGCGCACAATGTTCATCGTGTTTATTAAGTATTTTAAATTGTTTGAGGTGAGAAGAGAAGACCAAAAGAAAAACACTAAAGGGAACTGAAAACCCTAATGTTATCATACAAAATGGTCCTAAGGTTAAGATAGAAAAGGAAAATCTATCTAATGTTATCATACAAAATAGTCCTAAAGTTGAGGTCAAAGAGGGACTATCCTAATTGTTATCATGCAAAGGATTGAAAGCCTAATGTCTCTCCTACTCCCACCTTAATTAGAAATTAAGTTGGACTAGGAATGCTAAGGGATCATGTGAACAAGCACAAGTGAACACTATATAATTCAATCACAAATGAAAACAAGATTGAAACTTAAACAAGTTCCAAGAAGAGAAAAGAGATGAAGAAGAAAGTAGAAGAAAGAAGAAGATGCAAACAAGATGAACAATCATGGTAGTTCAAAGCAAGAGGCATCAAGCAAACACACATCTCAATCATATAAGGTGAACACCCACATCATGTAAAAACAACAAGGAAGCATTCACATATCAAACCATATCAAAAGATTTGAAATCGAAACACAATGGCAAAACTAAGCACCAATGCATACACAAATAACTTAAGATCAACCAAGAAACATTTTCAATCATCAAATAAAGTGAAATGAAGTCAAATAATTTGAGAACCTAGGTTTGGCAGTAGCCATGTCATAATGCATTCAACTCATATCAATGGTCAAAGGATGAGCAAAAATATTCAAGTCATGCATCATATCCAAACAAAATCAATTGTCACAATAAGCATGTTAATTACACCTCAAAGAAGTGAACATGTAAGCTCAAGGTATGAATCCAAGTAGGGGCAGTAGCATATGTGAAAAGATCAATTTAAGTTCAAGTTCAACATCATAAGCAAGAAACATGAGCATCACATCACAACAAGTTCACACAAACATCATGCCTTTTATTGCTTTCTTATTTCAAAAAGAACAAAAACATTATAAAATGACTAAAATATTAAAATAGTTTAATTTGATCGTTTGGAATTTGTGTCACCACCCTTGCTTGAGAAGTATTTTGGACTTTGGACCTTAGGACTTAGTGCTTTCCTTTTTCTTGGAGTGGTATATGAGACTTTGTGATTCAAATGAGACCTAGCGAATCATCTAGATCCTTTAATATTCAATTCAAGACTTGGATGTTCTTTGTGGCTTTGTGACTTTGCTGTTCATCTAGATCTCTTGATATTCATCTACTTATGTGCTTGTTCATCTTGTGAATCAATACAAAGGGAAATAAATGCTTGTTTTGATCAATGTCAAATGCTTGCTCCATCTTCTGGTTAGTACACTTGCACACACAAAGGTTTTCTCTTAGGCTACCTTATAATGAGACATTTCATTTCATGTCATTTGCTTTATGCTTTAGGATAGTCTCTTCATCTCCTTCCCACTTCTTAAATATTCAAAACTTCTCCCTATTTCAAAAACTTCTTGTTTTCAAATTTCACACATTTTTATTCATAAACATTGACTTTTGTCAAGTGATCTAGAAAATCTTTTCTTAATAAATGCTAAAACACTTAAGCATATTCAAACTTTTTTCAAAACTTGTAAAAAAGAAAAACCTCATCAAACTTTTTTTTGTGCCATTGTGCACTTTTCTTTAAGAGCCTTTTTTTGAATGATTTGATATTAGTCTATTCATGTAGTGATGCAAACCATTATACTTCTACAATATGCTGAGAAGTGATTGACATTTTTCACTTGAATGTTGAGACGTACTTGTGAGAAAGTCAAAGTAAAAGTTCTCCATATCAAGATGATGCAAATGCTTATTTCCTCATAATTGTGGGTGCCACACCTCGAAAATATACCAAATCGAAAATACGACCCTCGCGTAAAAGGCGCGGAAGAAATTGGTTTGACATAGTTGCCGCCGAACTTTATTTATCCTAAAAGAGGGAAAGGAAAATATAGAGAAAACCTTAAAAAGATAAGAACATGGTCATCGTAACCACATTTTAGGTTTGGGATTCGGTTACGTGAGAGGAAGGTATTAGCCCCCTCACATCCATTATACTCAACGGGAACCTCTTAGTTCGAATTATGATAAATGTTAGCTAAGCTTATTTGTTATCTTCTAAACGAGATAAAGCAAAATGGTACGAGAAAAAGGAATCGATGCTAAGGGGAAAATATGGTGGTTTTAGGATAGGTTGCTCGCCAAGGATTGGGGCTCTCGTGCCTACATATGCTCATTCGGACGAGAATGAGAAATCAGAGCGCTCGTAGTTCGACTACGAGAAGAGGTTTGGATAGCGAAGGAAAGGTGGAAAAAGGTAAAAAAAAACGGAAGGTAGCAAAAGGTGAAAAAAGAAAAAAGGTAGCTCGCCAAGGATTAGGGCCCTTGTGCCTACGTATCTTCATTCAGACAAGAATGAAGAAACAGGGCGTTTGAAGTTCATGGATACGACAACAAAAGAAAAGGGAAGGATTCGTTGCTTGGATGATGATTACTTGAAGCTTAAGAAAGGCTCCTCGGGCCCAAGTAATCGGGAGAGTGAATTGAAGACTTGACTATCTCTCTCTCTCTCTCTCTCTCTCTCTCTCTCTCTTTTATAACCTTAAGCGTGAAAGAGTTTCGATAGTTATTATGTGTTTTGAAGTTTGATTGAGAAAATCCATTTGATGTTGGATCAAGGGTTTAATTTTACGCAAAGAGATTGATTGCGAGGAAAAAGGAACTCGACTTAAAAGTTGATTTTGAAAATGCCACTTGACGTTGAATCAAGGGTTTGTGAAAAAGGTGTGAATCGATCCTAGTCCCTAGGGGTGCTCATAATAAAGAAACCACGACGAAAGGTGCAAGTGTGTATGTTAGGTTGATTGCAAATGCTAAAGAGCAATCGACTTACAAGGGTGTTTTGAAAATGGCTCGATGTTGAATCGAGAATTAGTTTAAAAATGGTTTAGTCTATGCTAGTCCCTAGGGGTGCTCCTAGTAAAAAAAACCACAATCAAAGAAATGTGAGTAAAGTTTGTACATCAAAATGTGAGTGGGGGTACATATAAGTTACACGGGATTATAAGAAATAATTGGGGTCATTGTCAGGTAGCCCAAGAGGAAGCCGTGTGTGTGAGGTGTCCTAAACTAAGCCACGAACAAGAGTTCATACAAAATCTCCTTGCTAGAGTTTCTGCATAAAGTCCATACTCCATGTCTAGAGAATAGTAACCAACAGTCCACCAATTAAATCTTTTAGGGTTTCGATAGTTTTAACATGTTTTTGTTGTTTATGAACAAGGTATGAACAAGATGAACAAATGAATAATATGATAATATGAACAATAATATGAGCAATATAATATGAATAAGGTATATTGACGGAAAAGTAAAACAAGAGTATATTGAACAAAAATTAAAGTTAGTGGTTAGTGATTAATCGTTAATCATTATTGATCGGATGAATCGGGTCTACTTTAGCGCTTAACCATCGTAGCACGATCTATGACGAAGATCATACTATAGCAGGTCACACAATAAAGATGTTTGTGCTAAAACACGATGGAGAAATGAGATTTTGAATCATTCTCTAAGGAAATCGTGTCACACGAAAATAAAAGCGGATGGTCTCGTCTTAATCACAAACTTGCGTCGATTAATCGAAGGTAACCTATCATGATCCCAAAGTATAAAAAATGATCTCGATGATCATTCACTACAGATTTGAAATAATGAAGGTTAAACAACCTCAACTACCAACATTCATGATGTCAAAGACTTCATCGATCAAAATTGAAAATAAAATCGATATTAAAAATTAAAAAAAATTAGGAAAAGATTAATAAAAAATATCACAAATCAAGAGAAAATTTACATTATAAAATAAATATTTAAGAAAATCACAATGAAAATAAATAATAATAATAACAAAAAAAACAAAGAAAATAAAAAAGGAAAGGGGGTGGCGCTGGAAATATAAGGGTGTGGTAAAAACAAAATGGGATCATATGGGCTAAAGTCCATCACCCACTTCACAAGAAAAAACACGGTTGGCAAAAACTAATAATAAAGAACAAGAACTAAATGAAACCACAATGGGCTTTAAGCCCACCAACTCAACCAACAGGACACAGATCATGAGAGGTAAAAGTGTAGTGGATCATAATGTTGAACTCAAACAAACAAAAAAAGAAGGAAGAATAAGTCACAAGGGAGCCAGGTTGGTTCAACGCATCATATAACATGTCAAATACCACCATGGTCATGAAAGCAAGCTCAGAAGACAATACTCTTCCTCATCACGTCCATTAACACGTTATAAGAAGGAAAATAAAATGGAAACAAGATCAACAATAATGGTATTCAACCTTCGTTCCTGAACGACAGTCCCTCCGATTTGATTCGTGTGGTTTCGATCGTGGCTTTGCATCTGTTTCCTGATTCAGTTTCTTTTTCTTTTTTTTTTTTGTATTTGTTTCATCTCATATCTCAGTTTGTCTTGATTCTCTTCTTCCCAATTTCTATGGTTTGTGGTTCGGGTTATGGGTTGTTGATTTGGGCTTGTGTTGTATTGTTGTGGTTTTAAGAATGATTTGTGGTTGAGGGAGGATTAGGGTTGAAACAAAGAAGGTTGGGGAAGGATTTCCACAGCATTTCCTTGGCTTAATGAAGCTTCCCCTGAGAGTGATAGTAAGTTCAGTTTTTATAGAAAGAATTGAGGGTATTTGGGGAAAAAATAATGAGCTGGAAATCTGTTGAAGTCATTTTGTACGTTTCATGAGGTGGAGGGTGCGTGGTAAATCATGTTGTTGTTGTAACGGTTTTGGCGTTTGTGGTTCTCACAATTTTTGTGTGTTGTGTGAGTTTTACAATGGGCGCGTAATGGTTTTGTGGGGCTTGTAACGTACAAAATTCATGTTGAAATTATGATGATAGTTTGTGAATTATAATGGCTAGTGCAGGTTTATTGGAAATGCTTTTGTGTGGTTTTGCTTCTAGTTTTTGCGCAGGATTTTTATGTTATGACTTGTATTGCCGTTTGCGTTTTATTTGGTTTTAGGTGGTGCGTATTCGTCACGTTTGGAGCATGTTGTAAGGTATAATTCATGGTTGGACTGTTTGTAGCAAGGGTGCATGCAAATGAGATCGTGGCTTGGAAAACATTGATCAAAGGTGATGTGTGAATTGGCTGGTTGTGAAAACTAGCTTGTTAAGACGCATTAAATTGTCTGTAAATTGTAGACGGTTTGAGGCAATTGTTTTTGTGGCTAGTAAATTGCTGAAGGTGTTTATGGGAGCATGGGCCGTGAAGAATAGTAATTAGGCATGCAGCTTTTCCCCTTTTTTTTGGCAATTTTTGTTGTGTTGTCAACTTGGGCCTTGTTGGTGTAAATGGACTTTTTTTGAAATTTGTTGAAATGGTATGATAAATAACAAAAAGGTAATGGTTTTGGAAAAACTGATCTTTTGTAGTATATATGGACTATCTTTTTACTGTAACATGAGATTGTATGGAATTATGATCTAGGAACTCGAAAACAATTTATGAATGAAACATGGATATTAGGATATCAATATCGAAATGAAAATTAGAAAATGGAATTGGGTGTGTGAAAATGGATATAAACATGAAGGATGGATTTAGGAAACAAATGGGAAATGGATTAGAAAACAAAGAAAAAAATCATGGTTTCCCTTGTTATGATACTTCATAAACTTGCATTTGAGACCTTGAACGCCCTTGAGAAACCTTCATAATTTAGGATCTAGGGCAGGCTTGAATGATCCAATCTTGCAAGAAAGTGCTTGATCATGAACGGAGTTTTTTTTAATAAACCATAAACCAATCTTAAATCAACCTTGAAACTTAGCCTCTTGCATTGATAAACCAGTTTTCCACAAAGGACCAAATAAACAACACCTGACTGATGATATATACTGCAAAAACAAACTCTGATTGAAAGAAGCAAATTCCATATAATTCTCCATTATGAAATTACTGAAATCAACACGGCCTGGTAACCTTACCCACACGCAGATAACTTACATTGGCATAAGCCTTAATTGAAGCCTCAGACACACATCACTTGAATCATGAAACACATTCTTTCCTGACAAAGATTAAGTCAAACCAAGATAATTCTAAGTCCATACTACACACACTCCTGACCTGATGCCCTCAAATGAAGCATAGACTTAGGCAATAAGAAAATGAAAGTGGAAGCAGCATATTTTTGATTTTTTGAATAACAGTTAGTGGATGGAAGTATAAATGAAAGTAATGTACATGTAGGACAAATTTAAGGTATGACAGATGTCTCTATCTAATTGGCTTAAACCTAGTAAGATGAACTGCTACGACGTTCATTCTTTCGAGGTAGAAGTCAATTTGATATGAAGAAGACTATGAATTTGTCCGAAAAAAATAATATTTAGGAGGTGGAATAACAGATCAATGTCGACCCTCGAGTGGACACTGACTAACTTGCAGGGGTCGTTACCATCAAAAGGATGATAAAAAATTCTGACACCAAAAGGATGACAGACCTATCACCAAAAGGATGATATTGAACTCACGCGACTCAAATCGCTATTACCAAAAGTATAACAGTAAGTACACACACAGACCCTTCACCAAAAGGATGAAAATGAGGTCAAAACTCGCTATTACCAAAAATGTAATAGTAAGCACACACAAATTCCCGACACCAAAAGGATGACGAATATACCACCAAAAAGATGATAGAGAACACAACTCAACTTCGACACCAAAAGGATAATGGATCTATCACCAAAAGGATGATAGTGGACACAACTCCAAGGTATCCGACATCAAAAGGATGACGGACATATCACCAAAAGGATGATAGTAAACACACGACTCTGACACCAAAAGGATGATGGATATATCACTAAAAGGATGATATAAGACACACACGTAATGACCCTTCACCAAAAGGATGAAAGTGAGGTCAAAAATTGCTATTACAAAAGGATAATAGTAAGTAAACACATAAGATTCTGATGTTTTCGTTCACCAAAAGGATGATTCACAAACCAAAGATCCACAAATTACTGGCACCAAAAGAATGACGGACTTATCACCTAAAGGATGATAGAGAAATACGCACGCTAAAGTACCCGAAACCAAAAGGATAACAGACATATCACCAAAAGGATGATAGAGAACTCACGACCCTAATAACAAAAGGATGACAAATCTACCACCAAAAGGATGATAAGAAACACACGACTCCGACACTAAAAGGATGACAGATATATCACCAAAAGGATGATAGAGAACACACGATGATTTTGTCACCAAAAGGATGACAGAACTATCACAAAAGTATTATAGTAAACACGACTCCGACACTAAAAGAATGGCGAACCTATCACCAAAAGGATGATAGAGAACTCACACAACTCGATGTTCTTTCACCAAAAGGATGAAAATAAGGTCAACAAGATTTTATATTTCCAAAAGGATAATAGTAAATTCATAACGATGTCAGAGGTTGCCCTTCACCAAAAGGATGATACACATACCAAAGGTTCATAGATCACCGACACCAAAAGGATGTCAGTAAGATCAAATAACACAAGTTGCTACCAACATAAGGAGAATTACCAACACCAAAAGGATGAAGGTTAGGTTGAATTGACAGGATTTGGCTACCACCAAAAGGATGATAGTAAGGTTATTGACAAAAGGTCAAGTTCAATGATTGTATGATGAGTAAGACTTGTATGAAGACATCAATAAAAGGTTGAAGCAAGGTAGTCATTGAAGAATACCATCCTTACCAACAAAAGGTTAACAAGGTACCAAACTCACTAGGGAACGCCCAAGAGGAAGATTGAATTTTGCTCGGAGGAAAATCGCTGACTGGTCTGAGGATAATAACCCCGTCAACAAAAGATTGAAGTGAACCAGTTTAATAGGGAATGCCCACTGACTTGGAGAAATGCTACTGAATGAGCTAGGGATGACAACTTCATCAACAAAAGGTTGAGGAAACAACTCAATGGGTAACACCCACTAACTCGCTTGAAGATCACAACTTCATCAATAAAAGGTTGAAACAACTCCATGAGGAACGCCCACAGACTTGAAGAAGATACCCATGGATGGGCTAAAAATCGTCTTGAAGTCTTGCGGTTGGTCAATAAAAGGTTAAAACAAATTCGTGAGGAACACCCAAAGACTTGAAGAAGATGCCCCTGGCTAGGCTACAGATCACCTTGGAATCTCGCGAGTGATCCTACATCTTGATCTATGCATGTATGAATGCTCGATTGTGTAATGATGTTCCATACCGGATGGAAGTGGAATGCAAATGCTGACGCGCTGAGATGCAAGTGTTGGGGAAGTATGATTTGGTTTTTGTATG
This sequence comes from Lathyrus sativus, assembly GCA_963859935.3. Classification (NCBI taxonomy): domain Eukaryota; kingdom Viridiplantae; phylum Streptophyta; class Magnoliopsida; order Fabales; family Fabaceae; genus Lathyrus; species Lathyrus sativus. Next base: position 611,524,869 of record OZ012738.1, on the reverse strand, counting down.
CATATGATGCACATGATGTTGAATGTGATGTATATGATATGTATGATGCATATGATTGCAGATGGGTGATTGGATATGTTTTGTGAAGGTGCCAACATGGTGGACTTTTGGTAGTTGCTAATGCAGATTAGACTTTGGGTGGTGGGAGGGTTTGATTTCCTCGACATCAAATTTTTTGAAGATGCCATGATCGAAGCAAATGAAGATGCTCTTGATGCCTCAAGTTTGATCACTTGATGATAAGTTGTGGTATTTGTTTCTTAGAGAAGCACAAGTTACTTAAGGGTCAGGATGACCTGAAAATGAGTGTAGCGACGTGATCAGCTCGTGAAGACTGTGCTCTTGCTCTACATTTTATGATTGTTAGTGTTTGGACAATATATGTTTGTCCAATTTGAAAGTACAAAGAGGATTTTCCTTTTGCAACAGGCTCTGCCCCAGTCTGAACATGGTAACGGTCTTCCCCTGATTAACCAATTCTGAAATAGTCAGAGCGTTGAAAGTTGAGCTTTAATGTGCTTTTGAGATAATTTTCCCCTGATTGAGCTGTTGAAGGATTTCCCCTGATTGAGCTATTGAGGTAGTCTTGATTTGGGTCAATGCCACTGAAAGTTCAAGTTCCTTTTCAATTTCCCCGTGTTGGAGTGTCTTAGATGTCAAACACTGATTTGCAGTTTAAAATTGCTCTTTCACAAATGGTAATTTTAATGCAATGCTCATGCAAGTTTTAAAAAAGAGTCGTATATTAAAGTGTTGTGATAGTGTGAGATGAATGGACCATTAGTCCAAACGTTGTGTTGATTTTGCTAGTGCACGAAAGATATTGCAAGAAGAACGACACCAATTCTGAAGATTAGCAAATATGTGGGGAGTCAGTTTACGTAACCTTGCAATAGTATGCTTTCAGAATAAATCTCACTTCAATTACGTATTTCGAGTGTTGTAACATGGTCTGGTTCACGGTTTATGAATCAAAGGATTATTAGGCTCAAAACTTGGTTTCTACCCACCCCATCTTCGTGATGATCTCCAGTCCTACATTCAGTTAATTCTGCACACATTTGTCTTTCAAATGGATTTACGGTGTAAGCGTGATGATTCAAGGTATGCTCGAAATGGCAGCCACCTTATTTTGTTTTTGATGGATGTCACTGACCTTTGATTTTAATATGGTAGTCACTAAATCTTGTTTTGTTTTTGCCGAGGGTTTGAGAACCTCTTTTGATTTTGCTTTTGATCCCTAATTCTTGCATGGACTGATTTTGCTTTTCAAGTAATTGGGATTGCCTTGGTTTTTTCCTAAGTTTCCTTTTGAGGTGTTCGACTTAGCAGGCTTTTAATTTTTTTAATTTTTTTTTATTTTGTTGGAGGATTGTGACTGCTAAGTCATGGGTCATTGAAGAACAAACTTCATGTTTTTTGAATTTTGTCTTGTGATTTGAGTGCGTAATCGAATTAATTGAACACTATCCTGCCCTAGGTTGAGTGTAAGGGTTTATAGATCCAAAGGAAACTACAACTTCTTGGCTCAAAGTGGTTAACTAGGGATTAACTCCTTGTCTCTCCAGTGTTTGGGGGATTGAAATAATGCATGTACGTCATCAGCAGGATTTTATCCGAAAGCATACAATTTGCAATTATGGGTATTTCGTTTTCGTCATCCTTCCTCAAATCTTTGCTAAACAACAGTTTGATAAAGAGTGTTAAGTGGAGAAATATGTGTTTGTGCTTTGTAGTAAATGGAAAAATGAGTGAATACGACATAACTAATTCAAAACATGCATAATCACTACATTAATAAAACCAAACACAAACGAAAATATTTATAGCAAATAGTACTTTAATAAACAAATACAAAATACAATAATGCAAATGACGGGATGGCATGATGACTGCCTTTATTCGTGGAAAATGAACTTCCTTTCTTGACTTGATGCTGACACTTGCTTGGCGGCGGCAGAGGGTTGATTATGACATTCGAAGTCCTCCCTTTGAATGTGAGATCCTTCGAATCAATCAGGTCTTGAACCGTGTGCTTGAAGGCTCTATAATTCTTGAACGTGTCCCTAGAGCGCCCTTATGATACTCGCAGTGAGCATTAGCATCATAGTTTGGAGGAATGACAGTTGGAGGAGCTAGGTCTCTTTGGGGTGATCACCTTATCCTTCAGGAATTCAGAAAATATGTGAGCATACGTCATAGGTGTAACACCCTTCTAAACCCCGCAGAATAAATATAAATAAATCAGAGTAATTATCATGCATTTCACAAAAGGGTGTCACATAAAATTTCAAAACATCACACAAACACCTGTCATGCTCAATAACACTTAAATAACTTCATGCTTTTCATACACTTTCACATAAGCATGTAGCAGCAGATTTACTTCAATCATAATAGACATAATAAAAGTCTCATGCTCATCTCATTCATAATCAATACTTAGGCTTAAAAGCCAATACTCATATAATTCAAAATAACAATAACATAATGAAGTATAGTACATAAAGTATCTCTTAATTCATGAAATCGACACATTCCCCAGTGTTACATAATCAGAGCATGACTCGACCCAAAATAAATAAAGACACAAATCAAGCTACTCCAACGGCTACCTCGCGCTAGAAGCAACTTTACTCCTCGGTACTTGAGCGATGTCATATAAAACATCATTCCAACAGAAGGGTGAGAATTCACATAATTATTGAAATTATAAGATAATAATTAATCTAAGGCATACAAGAATAATTCAATTATTCTCACACTTCAAAGTTTCACCAACAAAGTATCACTCAAGTAACCATACCATTCACAAATATATACACACAATCCACAATTTCACCAATTTCAACAATTCACATAGATACACATAATCTTATAGCACAAACCTATACACAATGAGACTCAATGCAAGACTCAATGCAACTCATGTCATGTGGTACCAACACTTATTATTATTTTTCGGTTTTTACATTAAACCGGGTCAGTTCCCTAGACAAATAACACACAAAAAGCTCATTTCCTAAGCTTTCAAATCCCGCTCTAGGTTTGGGACAAGTCGCTAGTTTCCACGAAACTAACAAGTATTGTCTCTTGACACAAATGGTGTATGTGTAATTTCAACAACCATATGCAATTAAGATCATTCCTTAATCTTAATATTCATGCATATCTTCAATAATTCATCACACTTGAATTATCACACATTTGCATATACACAAGTATCAACACAATCCAACCTCAAATCACAAAACGCATATTGCTAATTAACTATAAAGTAATTAATCCATCATTAACAATTAAATTCAACATTCAATAAGTATTCACTACTCAATTCAATAATCAATATATATTCAATATTTTAACAAACAATTATTATTTAATAAATAATCCAATATTCAATAAACAATTCAATATTCATATAAAAATAAAATAAATATCAATCATCAAATTAAGATATATTATTATTATTTAAATTGAAATATATATATATATATATATATATATATATATATATATATATATATATATATATATATATATATATATATATATATATATATATATATATATATATATATATATATATATATATATATATATATATATATATATATATATATATATATATATATATATATATATATATATATATATATATATATATATATATATATATATATATATATATTCTCCCATAAAATTTTCCTAAATCTCCATTAATTAATTAATCAATTAGTATACAGTTACTAACCTACTACATTAAAGGACATGAGAATTTGGATTATTTACTTCCATTCTACTTACTGGTGCCACTACGGGCTTCATTATATATATCATTCATTGCCTAAAAGAAAGAGTGGCACTACAATAAGTAATGGAAAGTGAGTATCACATTTAATGCTACTAGTTAATGAGCCACTTGTCTTTGTGCTGCAGTGAAAAAGACACTATTATCATTTTCAGTTTCCCATTGCCTATTTAAGGGAAGAATTAAAAGTTAATTTCATCAAATTTCCAACAATACTTCTGGCGCTATAGGCGTCAAGGAAGGACATATTGCCTTGAATTTAATGCAAAAGGCTCAAGAAAGAATACTACTACATCATATATATATATATATATATATATATATATATATATATATATATATATATATATATATATATATATATATATATATATATATATATATATATATATATATATATATATATATATATATATATATATATATATATATATATATATATATATATATATATATATATATATATATATATATATATATATATATATATATATATATATATATATATATATATATATATATATATATATATATATATATATATATAAAATAAAGAAAATATCAAATTTTGGCATGACCTATTTTTATTCCATAATTACCTTTTACTTATTTTATATTTTATAATTCAAAGAATTAATTTAAGTAACTTGCACATACAATAATCACCTAAAGGTTATTGTAGAAGAGATCATAGAAATACAATAATTATATGAAAGTTATAAAAAAGAAAAAGATAAGAACATAAATGTCATAAAGCAAAACAAAGATTCAATGGACAATTTTCTCTCTGGATTAAACGCAACCAGTTTTTACAAATGAAAATTTATAAGAGCGCTCATGTTGCCAAGGTTTATGGAACAACCAATAATTCTCACATCTCTTTTTTTTCTCCTTTTTTTTGTCTTCCATATTATAGTTGCAATCTCTATCATCACTTTCGTTCTTCTTATGTCAGAGTATTTTAATTGATTGTTTTGATGTTGAAATTTGTATATTTTTGTTCCATTTAGTTTCGAATATGTCTTATGTTTTTGTACTTTTATTTTATTGACTTATTATTTTGATTATGTACAATTTTTGTGAATGTGAATGCTATTCAAGTCGAGAGAGAAAGAGTGAAAGAAAAAGTTGTCTTTGTAGAGAAATTGCCTCAACAATCTTTTTAAATTTAACTTTGTGTCTTTTCAATTTTATTATTATTATTGATTTGTCATAAAGAGGAGAGAGGTTAAGGAAATGAGAGAAAAAGAATGAACTCTGATCAAATGTTGAAGCAGGGTGAAGAAAAAAATGAAATGAAATTTATTTGGATTGTGAGTAAAATGGAAAGTGTTATATAAGAAGGAAGTGATGGAGCACATATATCCAAAACAAGCATGGGAATGTTATCACATAGAAATGCTACCACGTAGACAAGCCAATGACACAATTTTGGAAAAACCATGGTCATAGGATACTTTTTTAAATGTAGTGACATAATTTTTTAAGTTGGGGGAGACACTCATCCTAAAACCAATTTATTCATGTAAAATACAATTCAACTATGTAATTATCATATTTTTTGTTTGCTTTCAGTTTTGTATATTCAAGAAAAATCGGAGAGAGTTTAACAAAGATACATAAATGGATAGACGTTACAAATTATTTTGGCAAAAAATCATTGTAACAAAACATTTGACATCTTATTTCACTACACAAATATATATATATATATATATATATATATATATATATATATATATATATATATATATATATATATATATATATATATATATATATATATATATATATATATATATATATATATATATATATATATATATATATATATATATATATATATATATATATATATATATATATATATATATATATATATATATATATATATATATATATATATATATATATATATATATATATATATATATATATATATATATATATATAATTTTAGTGGAGTTTAATTGTGTACTTATTGGTCTACAAAAATTTAAAATTTGTTTCAATGTGTTGATTTTGTTTCTAAGTTTCCACAATCATGTGTTTGCAACAATTATTCTTAAAATATATATATCTATCTTTATAACAATTTATAAATTAATAGATTTTTTTTTGTTTTTTATTAAATAAATAAATATGGCCTCCAATTCCATTTCAACTATCCATTAAAAATTAATTACAAAATTTAGTTATTGAAACACGGTCATTATGTGAATAGAAACACGGTCTCGTTCATGTAATGTTCGATCAGTTTAGGTTCAGAAAAGTTACATTAAAATCCAAAACAGTCCCTAAAGTGTTCCTACAAATACAACCTATGGAGTACCGTCGAAACGACAGTCTTCACATCCCAGCACAATAAATTTAGCTGGACATGACGGTAATAAAAATAATGAATAGTTTGTAGAATATATTACTTAGGGAAATAAAACGTGCGCGATTGGTTCTCGAATGAACAAAAGTGTCACTCTTAGGTTCCGTTCAGAAAACGAATATTAGGAATAAAAGATAAGAATTAAATCGTGTGGTAAATAAAGGCATGGTTAGCTTTCAGAAGAACATAAGTGTTACGCTTGAGTTCAATCTTAGAAAATGAATCTTAGAAATAAAAGGAAATAAATAAGTTGTGCGGAAAGATAAAGGCAGCGATTGATTTCCAAAAGTATGAACAAAAGTGTCCCGCTTAAGTCCACTCTTAGAAAATAAATCTTCGAAATAAAAGCAATAATTAAAGGCGTAATCGGTCTCCAAAGGTAGGAACAAAAGTGTCACGCTTAAGTCCTCTCTTAGAAATAGATCTTTGAAAATAAAGCGGAATGTAAATGCGTAATCAGTTTCCAAAGACAAGAACCGAAGTGTTACTTTTAAGTTCTCTTCTTAGTAACTTATCTTTGAAAATTAAGTGCAATAAATAAATCGTGCGGAAAAATAAACAAAGTAAAGCAAGCCAGAAAGTAAATAAGTGCGAATAAAATAAACCTGCTCCAAATCGGTGACTTGAATCTGGTACAATGCTGGAAAGTAAATATGGCTTGAATGTACAATGACAGCAAGCTTAAAGTTCATATGCTACGATGCTCTAACCTAGTTACAAAAATGGTGCGATAAACCTTCAATGTGACGATTTATCGCTTTAACTCTGAATATATGCCTATGTTGCGAACTAAGACTGGATGCCTAAAACTATATATCTAGGTCCTATTTATAGTGTATCATTGCCTTGGACGTTACATAACTTCTTCCGGAATTGTTGGGAGGAAAAATCTCTTGTCATGGCGTCATGCTCTAATCGTCCTTGACCAAGCCACCAAATACACAGATCACTACTACAAAAAACTATCTAATAGCGTCCTTTTTTTTTTTGCTTTTTGATAGCGCTTAAAAGCGCTATTAACCAAGCTCCTATTGTAAAACAATTTTTTTTATAACGCTTTAAAAGCGCTATTATAGTACTGATAATTAATAGCGTTTTTCCAAAAGCGTTATTATAGTACCGGTATTTAATAGCATTTTTTCAAAAACGCTATTATAAGACACATATTAGATAACACTTTCAAACAAAGCGCTATTATAGTACCGGTAATTTGCTTTGATTTTGATAGCACTTTCAAACAAAACGCTATTATAAGACACATATTAGATAGCACTTTTCCATAAAAGTGCTATTATAGTACGTATCATTTATAGCACTCTCTCTTCAAAACGCTATTGTAGTACACTTTTTTTTTACACAAAATCATTCTTTTGGTGTATATATATATATATATATATATATATATATATATATATATATATATATATATATATATATATATATATATATATATATATATATATATATATATATATATATATATATATATATATATATATATATATATATATATATATATATATATATATATATATATATATATATATATATATATATATATATATATATATATATATATATATATATATATATATATATATATATATGACATTTGTATTTTACGACATTAGAATTCATAAAATAATAATGACTATGCAGCTAAAATATTTGAAACTAAAATAATAATGACAAATGTGATACCATATATATCTATACCACTGCCATAATAAACACAGAAGGAATTGTATCTATGTATTAATTTGGCTAAGAGTACTTCAAACCAAAATATTTTATAAACACAACTAAAATATTTTGCCACTAGTTATTAATTTGGCTAAGAGTACTTCAAACCAAATTCCAAACAAAAAGTACAATCACTTAGCTAGGCATATTCTCTAAACTAATGAAAAAACATCTAAAAAAACAAGAAAGGACAACAAAACAACATCAAGTAGCTAGTAACCACTCTGCGAACCAAAGCACTGCTACATCCAAAGATACAACCACTTTGCTAGCTAGTTAGGCAAAATCATTGTTTCTTGTTTTCCTGTATCATAGAAAGAATATTGATTATGTATTGTACAATAATTAGAAAACAAAAACCTGAAAACAATAGCTTGAAAATAAAAACCTGAAAATCATTGCTTCTCGTTTGCAGAAATGAATGTTGTTATAAGAGTTAAGAAGTGCAGTTATCCCTTCTCTCAAAAGTGTCTTATAAGGATCTCCTCTCCCTTCCAATCCATACCACAATGTAATGTCTGTTCCATATCTCCTTGCTGCAACCATTCCAAAAGCCACTTTTACTTTAGTTTCTCTGTTCACACCCCTCTAGTAGCATTCGTATTCCGGCATCATCCACATCCTATCAAACAGTTTACATAGTTATTATTCAGATATAAATATAGTACCGGTCGTTAGTCGAACGTTTATAAACTTACTATGGTGGACATGCTGAAGCTTCTACGAAAATCATGGGTGGTAGTGGACCTAATGGTGGTAACGGTGGAAGTTGCGACATTGGAAGTAGTGGCGGAAGTGGTGGCATCAGTGGTAGGTTGAAATTAGGAGGTGAAGAAACTGGTGGTGTCAATGTTGGTGGCGCCAACGTTGGTGGTGGCAAAGATGGTGTAGGGGATGGTTTGGAAGATATTGAGCAGTATTGCATAGGTTGAGGAGGCTGAGCAAGAAGAGCATCAACAACATACATTTCCATGTCAAACATCCTAAACATGAGTCTAGGATTTTAAGCAGGACCAGAAGCTTCACTACAACTCATTGATCCACCTTGTCCATCATTACTTCCTGAGACATGTATAGAACAACCACCTAAATCTGGTGCACCATCAAATCTCATTGTATAACTTCCAAACCAATTTGTTGTTTCTTCTCTTGACATTGTTATTTGACCACTGCTGTCACTACATGACCATAGCCTACATGCAGAAACCCCTGCCGCAGTAAAAATGAACTGCATTTAAATTGTTCCTTATTTGAGATGTGCAAGCTCATCAAAGATTTAATTACAATTTGCACAACATGGACAGAATGAAGAAACCAGAACGGAAATCTTATTTAAGAACAAATAACACATTTCTCATAGTTCCTTCTTTTCCCGAGAAAACTGATGTACCTCTACCTTCATTTCAGACTGTTGAATCATAAAATGTATCAGAATTCAGAAGTAAATTTTCCATTAACCTACTAAATTATCAACCAAGACATACAAAACACCTTGAGACGATTGTTTATGGCTTCGTATTCACTTAACTTCTGTGATAGGAATCTCAGTTTTGCTTTCTTCACGAACTCAGACAATTTCATCTTCGCTAGCACATAACTGGTGCCACAGAGCAGTTCGATCAATATTTGGAAAGTTCGGCAACTCCTCACATCATACTCAAAAGAGGCCAAATATACTCCTGTTCCTCACAGACCAAAGTAACCAATATATCCAAATCAAAACCTACTCCGCTGCCATTATCAGTAGTGTTGATGACACAGTCAACAAGCCTCTCTTCAGCATCCTCCCCCGGTAAGATTCATTAGCATACCATTTAAAGATTATCACATAAAGCAGTTTCACAAATTCTAGCACAAATAAGTCCCATGAGAGGGCCAAAGTTTCAGCAAGACCAAGAACTAATGTAATATCATCCCTTTGAACTCTCAATTGCTCACAGGCATCCTCCTATGTTGCACTATCTGAATGTTGAAAATTATCGGTTCTGCATTATTGTTCAATCTTCAGGAAAAAAGACTTTCCAACACTAGGGCTACAGACTAAGCACCTATTGCACCTCGTGCTACAGCTCTCTCAAATGTTTGATAAGCTTCAACAGCAAGATAAGGTATAGACAATATTTCTGATAGTATATAAATATCAGAAAAAATAACGACTAACACGAAAAGCCTGCGCATAAATCATGTGCAGTCCAGTAGCAGCAGTGTGCTATGCTCACTAAATAAGAAAATCCCACACGGTAGAGCAGTGCAACTTTAACCATAATCCTTATCACAATCAATATCCCTCAGTGTGGTTTCAACAACATCACCGAAATATTGTCTTACTTAAAAATTCAAAGACACAAGGCGACACATGAAGACCTAAACTTTTCAGCCTGACACGAACAGACCTAACTTGCATACATGGGAAAAAATAATGCTACAATTACAAATACTTCATAAATCATCTTGGAATTGGAAACAGTAAATAAGTATAATACTTTGCTTATGATGCACTGTGAATGTAAACTTTTTAACACTATCATCCAATGTTGTTTTGGGATTGCACTCAATGAGCTTGTTTAAATAAATTACTAAAATGAGATGCCAATTGACAAACTCATTAAATGACATGGCAAAACATTACCAGAAAATCGTTATTTGGCATTGTTATTTGACCACTGCTGTCACTACATGACAAAGTCACTTTTGCACCAGAAAACAACAGGTTGTGGTTTAGTGGTGTGAAAGACATTAACTTTGGTCAAAAAAGCTTACAACATAAGTATGTATGAAATTAATAAATAGATTGTGCCCAATGACCATAACTAGTTGGCCACAACTGTCTTTACTCCATTTATTGATCAACCAATGAAAAAGCTGTAAAAAATAATCTTTCACTTTTCACCTCACAACATGTGAGTATGTGAAAAAGTGTTTGTTTATCTCAAGATACATAGATAACAACAATTACAATAAAGTGTTTATTTTTTCTTCCAACTGTCAAAGTTATGGATGTACTGAATATAAAAAAAAAAAATAGAGGAACCAAATCACACATAGCTCAAACAATTGTAACCAAAAGAGTAATTTTCCAAAAACTTGAGTAACTAACATATGTTATAAGTTGCCATGCAGTGTAATTACTTGCAATATGAAAAGTATGGGACATAGCAACCACAGTTGGCCATTTCTATGCATAAATCCTCCTCCTTTGATCCGCTGCTTTTCCAAGGAAGTTCAACAGTATGGAGAATCCTTCCTAATGCTACAGGACGGTCTCAACGCCAATCAAGTGTTTTCGTTGCCAAGAATTGAACCCCTGGGATAGTTCAAGCATGCTTCAGGCAAGCTTCTAGCATCGGCGGAAGGAGCGCTTTTAGACCTACCAAAACGCAGATAGACAGGTTCACTAACATTTGCCGCTCTGAAAGAATGATTCTAGACATTCCCACTATTGACACCCTACAACAATATCAAAGTTCTTTTTCTATAAACACTATAATACAGTAACATAGAGAGAAAAATAATGAGAATTATCATGCCTAGCACAACTGGAATAATCACAGCCTTTTTCTTAGCACTCCCCATTCCATCAGAATAATTGTTATTAGACCTTCCTTGTCCTTCTGGTGTCCATGAACTATTCGCTCGAACCTTCACAAACAAAGTGGAACTCGTATCTTCAAAACCGCCGAAACTTAAACTCCTTAACACCCAACGTTTGACTACTAAGCTGCTCAGCTATGCAAGGAGACAACAATTGAATAATACTTATCTTAATTTTTCCCCATTTTATAGAGATGTAACATTATTGAAGTCCAAATTTCATGGCACTGTTTGATTGAATAATCCTATTTCAATGACAAACATACTAGTAGCTACTAACTTAGTGATAGAGTTCAAGCCCCAAGGATGTCAAGAATTAAATTAGTTAGAATCAGTCAGTAGAACAACAATAGGTTTCTTCATATAAAAGCTTTATGTTTATCATGTATGCCTTTACCTAGGGTTGTGATCAACCACTACTTGTTCGGTTTGCTGATCCTAAGAGACCTCGCCAAGGAGATTCCAGGTTTGTTTTCTGGCATTAGTTTATGATTCTTAAGCCTAAAAGCTTGTCGTATAATCAATTAATGACACATTAAATCCATGGACTTTTTTCATTTTATCCAGAAATTGATGTGTGTTTAGTCTTGTGAATATGGGGGATCATGCCTAAGCTAGAGTGTTATTTTATACTTGACAACTTTAGCAATATACTCTAGTCACTCTAGCATATTAACTTAATTTTGACTACTTAGCCCATGTTTTAGGCGTCCAGTGTTTGACTCAAGTGCATGAATAAATGAGTAGTTTTTGAACTTTTGTTTGGTTTCCAGGGGTCCTGTATTTGGAGTTGCAGGATTTGGTCCTATATTGGATGCACCAGGCACTAGGTATTCTCCCACCAGCTTTACTACTATTTTTGTGTGTGCAAAGGACCAACTTTATTACTGTCTTTTGAATAGTTAATCTTTTATATTCTTGTCTTGTTACTCAGTACAATGCTTTATTTTTGTAATTACTGTTTGCAGACTTCCATCAAATAATCCTGATCCTATGGGTGACAGTATGCCTCCCCCTAATGCTTGGCGTCCAATCCATCAACCAAATACTGGTACATCTTTCAATGCTGGTTTTCATGGTATTGGGCCTCCATCGATGCCAAGATCTGGCGACATGGCATTGCCTATAAATGCAGTAAGTATAAATTCAAGGATACCGGAGGATTTTTCCCCAAGCTCAATGATAATATTTTTTTCTTTAAAAGCTACAACCAACTGAGATGCTTTTCCCTATTTGTTTTATGCCAAAATGTTGCACTTTTCAATTTTAATTGCTGCCTTGATTTTGCATTCATACTCCCAGCAAACTTATTCTGAAGTTTGGCCAAGTAGATGGACAATTACAATAGATATCTTAGTGATAAAGTTCAAGCCCCAAGGATGCCAACAATTAAATTAGTTAGAATCAGTCAGTAGAACAACAATAGATTTTTGGTAACAATTTAACACCACTACATATCTTCATATAAAACCATACCTCTGTTTGGTAGCGGTTTTATCACAACTTTCAGTGGGATCTGCAGCATTGCGTTGCTGATTATTCAAACTTGAGGATAAATACTGGCATCGTGGAAGATTGAAAACACTGCATATGTTCATTATTTGATAATTAAAAATAAACAAAAATATTAGATATAAACATTTGGAACTAACGTACAAGACTGAACCCGGAATGAAGCATCCGATCAACTAAACAAGTCTATACGTACGGTCATTGACTCCACAATACATTCTCAAGATATTAAGAGCACTTAACAAAAAAAGAAGCAGGAAACAGATAATATAAATAATAATAATAATGGGCCTAACAACAATGCAAAATGGTAATCTGAGGCACAGCAGAACCATACCCTTTCTCTTTATACTTCCTAGTGATTGCTTGGTAATCTGTCTCCCAAGAGTTTGCAGAAGCTTGATCAAACTCCATGTCACTGAATACAAATATCAGATGAGTTTAATGCATAGAACCTGGCATTAACTTGATGTTTTGACAGGTTTTACAACAGCTCTATAACATGCCGATGATATCTTTGGTTTTGGCCAACCAGATCTTGTTAGGTGCAGGTTTCGTTTCAATGCTTATCGCAGAATTACCGTCTAAGGGATGCTCATTCGGACGATAATGAGGACCCTTGTGCCTACGTATGCTCATTCGGACTATAATGAGGAATCAAAGCGTTAGTAGTTTGACTACGCGAAGAGGTTTGGATAGCAAAGGAAAGGTGTAAAAAGGTGAAAAACAGAAGGTAGTAAAAGGTGAAAAAAGAAAAAAGGTAGCTCGCCATGGATTAGGGCCCTTGTGCCTACATATCTTGATTCTGACGAGAATGAAGAATCAGAGCGTTCGTGGTTCGCAGATATGACCACGAAATAAAGGGAAGGATGCTATGCTTGGATGACGATTACTTGAAGCTTAAGAAAGGCTCCTCGGGCTCAAGTAATCAGGAGAGTGAATCGAAGACTCGACTCTCTCTCTTTTTCAACCTTAATTGTGAAATATTTTTTATAGTTGTTATGTGTTTTGAAGTTTGATTGAGAAAATCCACTTGATGTTGGATCAAGAATTTGATTATACACGAAGAGATTGATTGCGAGGCAAAAGGAACTCGACTTAAAAGTTGATTTTAAAAATGCCACTTGACGTTGAATCAAGAGTTTGTGAAAAAGGTGTGAATCGATACTAGTCCCTAGGGGTGCTCCTAGTAATGAAACCACGACGAAAGGTGCAAGTGTGTGCATTAGATTGATGGCGAATGCTAAAGAGCAATCGACTTAGAAGAGGGTTTTGAAAATCACAATGAAAATAAATAATAATAATAATAAAAGAACAAAGAAAAGGAAAAACGAAATGGGGAGGCGCTGCAAACATAAGGGTGTGGTAACATCCAGAATTCTGGTTAAAATATGATGATAGTTTGTGAATTGTAATGGCTAGTGCAGATTTATTAGAAATGCTTTTGTGTGGTTTTGCTTCTAGTTTTTGCGCAGGATTTTTTATGTTGTGACTTGTTTTGTCGTTTGCGTTTTATTTGGTTTCAGGTGGTGTGTATTCGTCATGTTTGTAACATGCTGTAAGGTATAATTAATGGTTGGATCATTTGTAGCAAGGGTGTGTGCAAGTGGGATCATGGCTTGGAGAACATTGGTCAAAGGTGATGCGTGAATTGCCTGGTTGTGAAAACCAGCTTGTGAAGACGCATTGAATCGTGCGGCAGGTCGTAGAAGGTTTGAGGCAATTGTTTTTCTGGCTAGTAAATTGCTGAAGGTGTTTATGGGAGCATGAGCCGTGTAGAATAATAACTAGGCATGTAGCTTTTCCCTTTTTTTTTTGGCAATTTTTGTTGTGTTGTAAACATGGGCCTTTGATGTGTAAATGAACTTTTTTAAATTTTCTTGAAATGGTATGATAAATAAAAAAAAGGTAATGATTTTGGCAAAACTGATCTTTTGTAGTATATATGGACTATCTTTTTATTGTAACATGGGATTGTATGGAATTATAATCTAGGAACTCAAAAATAATTTATGAATGAAACATGAATATTAGGATATCAATATCGAAATTAAAATTGAAAAATGATATTGGGTGTGCGAAAATGGATATAAACATGAAGGACAAATGGGAAATGGATTAAAAAACAAAGAAAAAGTCATGGTTTCCCTTGTTATGATACTTCATAAACTTGCATTTGATACTTTGAAAGTCCTTGAGAAACCTTTATAATTTAGGATCTAGGGCAGGCTTGAATGATCCAATCTTGTAAGAAAATGCTTGATCATGAACGAAGATTTTTGTTTGTTTGAATAAACCACAAACCAATCTTATATCAACCTTGAACTTAGCCTCTTGCATTGATAAACCAGTTTTCCACAATGGACCAAATAAACAACACCTGACTGATGATATAGAATGGAAAAAAAACTCTGATTGAAAGAAGCAAATTCCACATAATTCTCCATTATAAAAATTTCTGAAATCAACATGGTCTGGTAACCTGACCCACACACAGATGACACGCATTGGCACACACCCTAATTGAAGCCTCAGACATACATCACTTGAATCATGAAACACACTCTTGCCTGACAAAGATTAAGACAAACCAAGACGATTCTCAGTCCATACTACACACACTCCTGAGCTAATGCCCCCAAATGAAGCATAGACTTAGGCAATAAGAAAATGAAAGTGGAAGCAGCATATTTTTAATTTTTTGAATAACAGTTAATGGATGGAAGTACAAATGAAAGTAATGTACATGTAGGACAAATTTGAGGTATGACAGATGCCTCTATCTAATTGGCTTAAACCTAGTAAGATGAACTGCTACGACGTTCATTCTTTCGAGGTAGAAGTCAATTTGATATGAAGAAGACTCTGAATTTGTCCGAAAAAAAGAAAATGTTTAAGAGGTGGAATAACAGATCAATGTCGACCCTCGAGTGGACAATGACTAACTTGCAGGGGTCGTTACCATCGAAAAGATGATAAAATATTTCTGACACCGAAAGGATGACAGACCTATCACCAAAAGGATGATAAAAAACCCACGCGACTCGACTCGCTATTATCAAAAGTATAACAATAAGTACACACACAGACCCTTCATCAAAAGTATGAAAATGAGGTCAAAACTCGCTATTACCAAAAGGGTAATAGTTAGCACACACAGATTCTCGACACCAAAAGAATGACAGATATACCACCAAAAAGATGATAGAGAACGCAACTCAACTCTGGCACCAAAAGAATAATGAATCTACCACCAATGGAGACTCTCAGTGCTTCTTCTTCAAATATCTTTTAATTACCCACATATGCAAGGAACTTGAAGAGAAATCATTCACAACCCCTCCTTCTTCCTCTTAATCACAATCTTGCCTTCACTTCTACTTCTTTCTTCTTCTCCCATTTCCCATTGCTCTTCTTGTTAGCCCTTTCCAACAACATGAGATATTATATGTGAGAGGCAATTAAAAGAGAACAAGTTAGTAAACTTGTTTGTCTTTTTTGGTTGCAAAATGCCCAATTCGCCCTTTACTTGCTTATAAATTTTCCAAAGTGTCACTCTCCACGTCTTTACTAATTTGCCCTTACCAATTGGTCAAAATACTAATGATTGTCAGTCTTAGATAATTAGAGTCATTAACATCACTAACACACAATTGATCCCATTACAACTCTTTTGGTATTAGGGGACTAAGGCGTTACAATGAACTACCTATTTTACATAATGTAATGTTGAACATTTGTAATTATTTAAAATAAGTCATTAATACCTTCTCTTTTGCTAATTAATAAAGTACACAAAATGGTTAATGAGTTACATGTAAAATAAAATATTAATATTTATTTTTTATGATTAATAAAATAATGAATTTGATTATTGACATAATCTAATATTTAAGTTACAAACTAATTTTTAAAGTTTTTTAAAATATATTTTTTATTTTAAAAATATAAATACTTTTTATTAAAAAGATTTGCAAAAATATAGAAATTATTCACGGTATAAATAAAGTGAACTATTGATGTCAAATTTTGGTGTAAAAATTGTGTTAGAGATGACCAATAAATCCCTATAAAATTGCTGGAGCAACCAACAAATAACTAAGAATTAGTTTTCTTAAACAAAAGGCCATCAAGAGTTTACCTAATATAGCATAATCAATACTCAATTACACCACCTCAACCTCAAGCTACAAACCTCTCGTACTTATATATTATCTTTTTGACTAATCTCTAAATTTCTTAGTATATGTTTTACATATATACTCTCTCAATTTCTCTGCATGGCCTTAGGAAATGCTTCTTCCATAACAAACTCTCATTGCCTCACAAAGCAACCACGTCGCACATGCATGTGCTCGCCGACCAATCATCCGGGCTCGTTCCGGTGTAGCAAGCACAAGAAGTCGCGGCACGTTGTGGTTGCTCCATGGTTATCTTCTTCCTCTTCCAAAGCAGATTATCGTAATCTGGATCGTTCGCGAATGACCATAGCCCTTAAAGCGAAACACCCGTTAACAGCATTTCTCCTCCAAATAATTAAGCATCATTCTAAAAATGTTCTTTATAGGAGGAAGATATTCCAGCCAAAGCCTACTCGGTTTTCGATAATGAACCGCATTGCAGTTTTGTGACCGATAGGTGTATAGTTCTTTAATGGCAAGCTCTAAAATCTCTTCCATACATTTTCCATGATGTAGCAGAATAGTCACTTTTACATGATCCAATAAGGTTGATTGATATATGAACAGAAACTATTTCTTTGTTTCATTTTTCCATTTTCTCTTGGAAGGAGAAAGATGAGAATGCCTTATTGGATTTGAGGTATGAGGATATGATATATATCTTGGCATGAGGTTTTCGATGTGTGTAGAATCGATAACATGTAAATCATGTTTTATTTTAAGTTTGTAATGGAAGAAATGTTTTAGGTTTTGTTAAAACATTGTATAATACATTAATTTTGGCCACATTACTTCTCATTTTGTGTCTTTATAGTGCAATTGCATGATATTTTAAAGTTTTGTTTGAGAACCGGGAGAGTAGAAAAAAATGAGAGTTTTGAAAAACAAAATTAAAAAAAAAAAAAAATAGAGAATTCTATAACTTTTTTAAAAGAATAATTTTATTTAAAATAATAATCGAATGTTTATCATTATTGTATTATAATAAATAAAATATATTTAAAAAAATTTATGTAAACCATGACAAATCCTTCTCCAAATTACTATAACAAATATATTTTATAATAAAACTTTCACCTTACCCAATAAAAATACCGAAATATAGATTTTGGCCGAGTTATGTTTAAATTTTTTTATTATAAAAAGTATCATTTATTTTCTTAATTCATTACTACAAATATTATATTTTGTGACAATGTTTTCACCTCATCCAACAAAAAATTGTGGTAAAATTCCTAGACGCGCTACATTATTTTTTTTTCAAAAAAATATCATATATTCTCTCGGTTTAAGTACATAACCGAGAGATAATTAATTCAGAGTACATGTTTTGAATCCCATCCACTACAATTTATATTTTTATTTCTTTTAAAGTGACACATGTTTTTACTTTATTTAATTATTAAATAATTCATTTCATCGGTTACTTTATTAACTGAGAGATCTGATACCCAAATTTAACTATCAAATGATTTATTCACTAAATTTTACCCTAAACCTAATGCATATACACAACTGCTTCATACTCTTAAACATCATTCCTTGTGATCAATTGCAAGATAAAAAAATATATTTGGTTTTGTGTTGTTCTTCTAACACCAACCTTTAACAAATTATTTTTATATTTTTACAATTTATCTCACATAATGGTGTTATTTTTGTTGTTGTTGTTATTGTTTTCACCTCTTGCCTACGTTAAATGGTAAAAGAAACACTACTACAAAATATACCTTTGTTAACATTATTTTACTACGGTCATTCAGTCCACCGTTGTAATATCTCAATTTGGAAGCGCCTGATTTTTTTATTAGAAGACATTTAATTACGGTTGTGCGAAACAACCGAGGTGATAAACTAAGTGTTACAAACTTCGAATTCCACTAGCAACATTTTTCCATATTTTCTTATTAAAAAGACGTGTGTCCCTTAAATTCATAAGTTAAACAAAAAATGAAAAATGTTTAACTGCGGTTCTATTTATCCACCGTGATAACATGTTATGTATTTCACTACGGTTGTTCTTATCAATCATGGTAAAAGACTTTCTTGTCAATTAAAACAAAACAAATTTTTTATTTCCTTCATAACATGCCTTAAACAAAACAGACGACAACGACAGCGAACTTTTCATTTTCACCATCTTCATTCATTTGGAATGAAAATCTTCACCGTCTTCATTTTGTGTCCACCATCTTCATTAATTTGAAACGAAATTCTTCATTATGTGTTCACCAACTTTATTCATTTGGTCTCTTCCTCCTCTTTGAAGTACGATACATTACTTTTTATGGCTGATGTTCATTGTTTTTATTCCTTTTTTGTTTATTTTATTGTTACTTTTCATTGCTTCATTGATTTTTTAAAAGCTTGTGTTCATATTGTTCCTGGTTCGTAGTTTCTTTCGTTTTTGAAACCTTGTGTTCATATACTATTGTGATGGATATGCATATCCTTTCGTAGTTCTTGGTTTATAGTTCATTGTGTTTTTTAGCGTTAAATATTATACTATTGTGATGGATATGCATATCCTTTAGGTTTAGTGTTATATTATTGTTATGAATATGCTTTAGGTATGTATATGTTTTAGGTTTAGGTTTTGGTGTGTGTAGCGGTGAAAAATTTGAGATTAAGTTATTGATTAACTTAACTCACAAAAGCAAGAGTCACACCACACTTTATTGTTTCTAAAAGAATGGGAAAAGAGCGAATGAAATTCACATAAGTTTTAAAACAAAGAGACAAGGGTAAGTGGGTTGGTTATGTAATGGGAAGGTGTTAGTATCCAAAACATCTATAGTACTCTATAGTAACCTCTTGAAAATCTATGTTTGGTTTAAAACTGATTGTTTGCAAAATATTGGGGAGATGAGAAGAGAAATATTTTTTAAAATTTTAGTTTGACAAGACTTCTTGAGCCTCATGCCTACGTACCCACAAAGTGCAACGGAGGATCAAAACCTCGTAGTTCATGGTATAAATAATAAAAATGTTTATTTTGATTGATTTTAAATGAACAAACATTTTGCCATATTCGAGTGGAAACTAAACTTACTATCCACAATTAATGAGGAAGGATCATTTGCATCATCTTAAGATGGAGGTCTTTTGCTTGGATGGAAATCAACAAGACTATCACTCAATATCTAAGTGGACAATGTCATCACATACTTTATTATTGTAAAAGTATAGGAGATGTAAAAGGAAAAGGTGCACAAAGGCACAACAAATTTGAATGAGTTTTGTGTTTTTTTTAAGTCTTTTGATATTGTGTTCATATGCTTAAGATGTTTTAGCTTATTTAAGAAAAGATTTTGAAAATCACTTGACAAAGTCAAGGTTTATTAAGAAAGTGATTCGAGTTTGAAAACAAGAAGGTTTTGAAAAAGGGAGAAGATTTTAAAAATTAAAGAAGGGGAGAAGATGAAGAGACTATCATAAAAAAATCAATAAAGTGGAAGTGTGTGCAAGTGTGCTAACTAGGATCTAGCCGACACTTGACAAGATTCAAGACCAAAATCCCATTCTTTTGGAACAAGCCACAAGAAAAAAGTAGATAAAACACAAAAGGAACCAGCCAAATAAAGTCACAGAGAAATAGATAAAGTATCCAAGCTTGATTCAAGGCCACCAGTATCAGAGGAACTTAATGTCTTCAACATAACATAATATCAAATGAACTTCCATGTTTCAGTCAAGAAAACTTCAAGCATGGGAAACCCTAATTCTAAGTCTATAGGTCAAACTTCAAGTCAAACAAAGGATAGTAACCATAGTCCATGAGAGATTAAAGTTTTTAGGGATTTTTTCCTTTATTAATGTATTTCAAAGAAAACGAAAAATGTCCAAATAGACAAAGGAAAAAGAAGCATAAATAATATGAAATGTAATGCTAACAGTAAAGACATAAAAATAAAGAGCAAGAAATTAAATGATAAGAAAATAAATGGCAAGAAAAGTAAAGGTGCATAAAGTAAAAGATAGTACAATAATAATGTTAATATTAATTATAGAGTTAATAATCCGATTCGGGAAAACTTTTAGAGCTATGTTAAGCAATCGTAACATAATCTATTAGGAAGATCATACTATAGGAGGCCGGTCAATAATAATTTATATACCATACATGTTAGAGATATGATAAAAAAATTATACTCCTAAAACATATAGGACAAGTAAAAAAAACAAGGAGGGATCAAACACTTAAGACAAAGAGGTTGGTCCATTGCATCAATCATCCTTCATGACAATTTAGGAAAAACTTATGCATCAATCCAAAGTACCTCAAATGATCTATGATCAATTGGAATATAGATTTGAAATGATGAAAGTTCATCAAGCATCAATCCAAACTCATGAACAAGATAGATACTAAATCATCCAATTGATCAAGAGAAAAGAGAAAGGAAAAGAAGGAGAAGGAGAGATGAAGAGAGAAACCAAATTGAACCAAGACTTGAGATCTCTCTATCATCAATTTCAATCACCTCTCTTGATGGATTAAGGCACTAAACCTATCATCAATTCAAAGTACTAAAAGTGATCCAAATGATCATTTAATAATAAGTTTAATCTGATGAAGATTCATCCAACCTCATCAACACCCAAAGTCCTTTGAAATTGAGGAAGATTTTGATTAAGAAGTCACGATTCAAGGCAAAAACAATTAATCAATAATAAAAAAATAAAATGCATGAAAATAATTTTTTAAAAATGATTTTAAATGAAAAATAAAATAAAAAAACAGATGAAGCATCAAAACTCAAATAAATCCTCAAGAAAAATATGGAAAAGTCAGAAAAACTACAAGAATTAAGATCTCAAAAGAATGGATCAAAAATATTTGAGAATGATAGAGAAATAATTTTTTAAAGTTTATTAAAAAGGAAAACAAAATAAAATAGAAAAAAAATCTAAAACAAACTTTAAAAATCTAGAAAAATCACACAAGATAGAAAATAATTTTAGAAAAATATAAAAAAGAATTTGAGTGAAAAAGATGAAAAGAACTATTTTTTATGATTTTTGAAAAGAAAATGAAATTAAAACAAAAAGAAATAAAATGTGCCAACAGCTATGAGAGGTGTCATGCTGAAATTGGCTAAATTCAAATATTTCCCACTAACGCACGCGAAAACATCATCTTCGACCTCTGAAACCCTCGCTTTAGCAATTTCATGAACTGTAAATTTAAGCTCAACCACACACAAGATTAACTTCGTTTTTCTTCATCTTTCATGTCTCCATGCTCAAGATCAATTTATTTGATCTGAGCATGAAGTCTTTTGCAAAATATGCAGGAACCCTAACAACTTCAAACAAAAATTAAATTCCAAAAAAAATTATTTTAATATTTTATCTAAACAATGTAATTTCAAAAAAAATTATTTATCTCGATTTTAATTATCATCAAGGTGATAGTTAAAAGGAAAAGATTAAAAAACCTCGATTTTATGATAAAATCAAGGTGTTTAATAATCATATGTTACTACAAAAATACCAGTTAAATAGATTTTATCCTAAGACTAACTTATATGTAGCCGTCCCAAAGAAAAGAAATATTCACCATCGTCCATTTGATCATGAGTTGCTACTACAGATCACTAGGATGGTCTGCAAGTGCAGAAAATAAAAGTTCCCATTGAGAAATAGTTCTCTAGCATCATGCATGGAACCTGGACATGGAAAATAAAAAATCTCATTGGGAAACAAATTTTACAATGTATTTTTAATATTTTGTGTAAACAATGTAATTTTAAAAAAAATAGTTTATTCATCTCGATCTTCATCGTGACTGAGGGGATATTTAAACGTAACAAAATGTATCAAGAAGAAGGAATAAGCAATAACAACCTCAAATCATAACATATCACACAAAACAACACCAACAACATAGATTATCACAAGTAAACATGGAAAACCTCATTCACGATCAAAGAAAAACACATAAACCCTCATTCAGTAAATTGGCAAATTGGCGTGTGGATTATCATAAACCCTCATTCAGTAAATTGGCAAATTGTAGCGTGTGGATTATCAGCAAATTGGCAACCTCATTCAGTCTTCCGAGTCTTTCTTATATATCCAAAGAAAGATATATTGGAGGATAGAATATGAATCTTCATGAATGAGTTGGTGCCATGAATAACTATCATCAATAGATGGGAGACAAAATGTACAGCATAAACGTCCTTACTCCATGAAATCCGCGTATTGGAAGGAATGTTTTGATATTGTACGTGTACTATTTATCTCATAAATCATTTTGACCTTATCTTCTAATCTTCAGAGGCTTCTGAATAAATTTGTTTGAAGAATGTTTAGAAAAGTCAAGGGTCGGGTTGAAAATCTTCAGAATTTAAGTCTTTAGATTCTTGACACTGTTCCTCAGAACCTGGTCTTCATAGTCTTCAACACTTTTTTCTTCAGAATCTACAAAAAACGCGAGCACGGTAAATTGAAGGTAGACAACCCTTTAGAGGCTCTTTGATCAGAGTCACGATCATAAGCTTTAGCATAAACTTTCTTTAGAACCATTGCTTAAGAGCTTTTTATGACTTGACAGTATCTTGTGAATAACTAGTATATCTTCAGAGTCAGAGTGTGTTGATTCTAAAATATGTTAAAGTCACACACGTTAGAGCTTTAGAGTTAGAACATGTTCAGAAAAAGCTACACACTAAACAAAAATCAGTAGTGTACAAAATTATTCTCTACAAAACACTATATTGTTATCATCAAAACCAAAAGCCAGATATAGAACCAAAACTTTTTCTCACAATCTCCACCTTTTTGACAATTTTTAATCACATAAATATATCATAGTGTGTTTTGTAACAACCCAATTTCAGTTTAACTAATTAATTCAGTTATTGGAATTATTTTAATTATGGGATAGTGTGATAATATGTTAAGTCTACATATTATGCTATTTTATTATTTGTAGAGTTTTGGAAGTTTAGTGGGAAATATTTCGGACAGTCTCAATTAATGGTTAAGTGGATGGGTTATGGAAATTGATTGGAATAATAGGTGTATTGGAGGAAATAGAATGTAAAGAAATATAAAGAATAGAAATAGAAAGAAAAGAGGAGGGGAGAAAAGGAGAGAAAAAAGATAGGAAAGAAAAGAGAAAGAAAGAAGGAGAAGAGAAAAAGAGGAGAAAGAAGAGGAAACTTCGAAAATCATCAAGATCAACCAAAGCTTGCAATTAATCAGGTAAGGGTGTGAAGTATCATCATCTTATTAATGTTTATGATTATGTATGGATTGTGTTAGTTGTTGGAATGTTTTCCTCATTTTTCCATTTAGGGCATAAATGAGTTAAATCGGTAGAACTGATGTTTATCGGTTAGAATCACGTTTAGATACCGTAGATTAGTCAATATATGTTAGGCTAAGGCTACTGGGAACAAGTTGGGATTTATCGGGAGATTTCATCGGGTGTTTGGATTATGAACAGTGGGAGAAAATTCAGTTCGCAGACGCTCGCTAGCAGCTCGCTAGGCGAGCAGGTCGCGAGTGTTCGCTAGCAGTTCGCTAGGCGAGTGCGTAGCGAACGGTCCCAGACTTGGGACAGTGGTGTTTTGGTCTCCTTCGCTGGCAGCGAATGGAGTAGCGAATGGCTCGCTGGGGGTTCGCTGTAGAGAACGAGGTGGCGAACGAAGTCTGTAGCTTCTGTTCTTGCTCGCTAGCAGTTCGCTAGGCGAGAAGGTGGCGAACGTTCGCTAGTAGCTCGCTAGGCGAGCGTGTAGCGAACGTAGCAGAATGAGTCTTCTCTGCTGTTAGGTGCAGTTGCGACTTGGGGTTCCGATTACGATCGACCCTTCCTTGATTTAGAAGATGGTGTGATGACTCGTGATGCATTGTGGGTAACCGATAGGCGTGAATCCTAGGTTATGAATTGTAGCCGTTCGGGCAATTTTGTGCATCGTCTAATTCGATTAAAAATGCATAACGATTTAGCATGAATGTTGAACGTGTCGTGTAGTATACACTGCGGTGTATGATGTTAGTATATATTTGATCCCGTGTAGGATCTGCAGAACCTCGCTTGATGCGATGGTTATATTTGATCCCGTGTAGGATCTGCAGAACCTCGCTTGATGCGATGGTTATATTTGATCCCGTGTAGGATCTGCAGAACCTCGCTTGATGCGATGGTTATATTTGATCCCGTGTAGGATCTGCAGAACCTCGCTTGATGCGATGGTTATATTTGATCCCGTGTAGGATCTGCAGAACCTCGCTTGATGCGATGGTTATATTTGATCCCGTGTAGGATCTGCAGAACCTCGCTTGATGCGATGGTTATATTTGATCCCGTGTAGGATCTGCAGAACCTCGCTTGATGCAATGGTTATATTTGATCCCGTGTAGGATCTGCAGAACCTCGCTTGATGCGATGGTTATATTTGATTCCTAGGAAAATCTGATGAGTTATAGTGTAACCGCATAAGTGCGAGAGGAGTGAATTCTAAGAGAATCTGACGGATGAATGAGTCGGTACCGTGGTTGTAGCTGCATAGGATCGAGGTATCGGTCTCTATAAGTGCATCATCATCTCCATATGATGAATTGGAAATATTACATTGAGAAGGTATTAGGGTATGTATATATATATATATATATATATATATATATATATATATATATATATATATATATATATATATATATATATATATATATATATATATATATATATATATATATATATATATATATATATATATATATATATATATATATATATATATATATATATATATATATATATATATATATATATATATATATATATATATATATATATATATATATATATATATTGCGTCTAGTCAATATGAGAATGAGGTCGATGTATATGTAGAGAGATTCTACTCACTAGGGTAGAACGGCAATGCGTCGTTCTTAGTGAGGTAGTTACCGGGGTAGAATGGCCGAGACGTTGTTCCCGGTAGAGCATAAACGACGTACCCATAGTCCGGAAAAGGATTGAGGGTAGTGATGAGTCTAATATGAATCGCATGGTATGACCGCGATTGTCATATGTAAATATGCCTATGTGCAGGAATTGATGAGATGCGTTAACAAATAAATAAATGTGAAAGATGTTAACCGATGAATAGGCGGTTGAGTGTGAGCGATCATGTTTATGTGTATTTGATGCGGTGAGAATCTATGGTTATGCATTGTATTGAATAAGTATGAGGTATAGGCATTTGGTACTTGTACATATATATATATATATATATATATATATATATATATATATATATATATATATATATATATATATATATATATATATATATATATATATATATATATATATATATATATATATATATATATATATATATATATATATATATATATATATATATATATATATATATATATATATATATATATATATATATATATATATATATATATATATATATATATATATATATATATATATATATATATATATATATATATATATATATATATATATATATATATATATATATATATATATATATATATATATATATATATATATATATATATATATATATATATATATATATATATATATATATATATATATATATATATATATATATATATATATATATATATATATATATATATATATATATATATATATATATATATATATATATATATATATATATATATATATATATATATAGATCTTATGCCTTGATTATTATGATATGTTTCTCACCCTTCTGTTGTTTTATAATGCCCTACGAGGCATTGCAGATTAGGATCCGCTGGAGGTTTCCTTTGGAGTATAGTTCTTTTCCCTCGTGTCGGTCGCTCTGATATGTAACTTTGGGTAGATAGGCTTGTAGGATGTCTTTTGATGTTTTGTTTGTATGTGAATGAAGTTGTGAACAACCAGATGACATGTAATTACGTTTTGTCATGTCTTAAGTGAATATATATATGTTTTAGTCTTCCGCTTTAGGAGAAAACATGAATATGTAATTTCGAAGAATCATGCGTTTATTTTTAGTTGAGATTTACCCCTTTTGAGTTAATTCTTTTTAAACCTTAATATTCATGTGGTCGTTTCGTGGGTATTGTGACACACTTCTTTTATACCTTAATGTAAATATACTCTGATGAAAAATAAAATACTTATATTCGTGACTATATGATTTGATATGTGATTATTTTGGGGTATAGAATGGGGGCGTTACAAAGTGGTATCAGAGCAGGTCGGTCCATCCGGCCAAGTGTCTAATGTTGGTTGTTCCCTTGTACGCGACATGTGTGTGAAGACACTGTCGGTACGTGTTTGTTGTTTAACCATTGTCTGCAGAAGTAAGAATGATCCAAGTGGGGGAGAACTTGTGGTTCTCCAGGGTGCTACAAGTGTAGAACAGTAGCTCGGTGTATTGTTGAACATCGGGAGCTAATGTTATCCGTGTTGGAAGGGAAGCCAGTGTTATGTCATTGTGAAGAGGTTCGAGGAGTTTTGAGAAGGACTGTCAACAATCTGTGTGTTGGTTTTGTCGAACCCGACCAAAACATATGTTGCGTTTCATAATGCCTTGGTGACACGCTGGGGAGATGCGTAAATGCACACCAACAAAGTTCTAAGTGTGTTTTAAGGCGAATAAGAGGTACAAGAAAAGTTATCTGAAGATTGACTTGGAGTTGGTTGCTGTTGTGTGTTAGTGCCGAAGGTTAAGAGCTTCGATTGTTCAGTAAAGGTTTGAGGCGAGTGATGACCTTGAAAACTTAAGGTGTTTTGCACGGTAATGCCGATAATGGGCTGAAGAAAATTTTTATGCAAGTTATAGCATGGAGGTTTGATCTTCTTTCCAATGTCAAGCCTGAGATGTCAGTGCTATCGAGGGATGGTAAAGGGATCAAACTTCAAAAGCCAAGGAAGAGCTACGGGGATACCATAAGGACTATTTTGATCACTGTTTACTTCATGCATTTTGTGAAGAAGAATCCAGAAACATCAGCAAAATCTGTGTGGGATAGCTTGAGTAAGAATAAGGATTCTAGTTACTGTGAAGTTAAACCTTCGCATGATGATTTGTTAAACCATATGGCTTTAAGGGGTGAAGCTGCCACAAAGGATGTTGTCTTAGCAAAGTCCAAGCTTTTGCTCACAGTTCTGGAAGATAAGGATACAATGAGGAATATGATTTCAGTTGAGAGATTCAGGGTTGAATAAATGGATTGACCTTTTTCCTGTTGATGAGGATTAGTCATTCTAGGTTGGAACTGGTTGTAAGGAATATTGCTGAGGTGATAAAGCTTGTATGTTATATCGTCGAAATATTGAGCCAGATGTGAATCTGAAACCTTGTATGGCAGAGGGTGTAGGACTCCTTGCATTGGTATGATTCAGGCGGGAGCGTTGTACTCGGACCTGGGATTTGTGCATGAGACGACTGAAAAAGTCAAGAGGATCCAAGGAAAGATGTGTTTTGCGAGTTACGATAATAACTGGTGTTGGTCGAGCTTGAGGTCTTGGGAAACACCCACTGTGTTTTGTTAGACTGTCGAACCGCTGTCGCTTGTGGGAATTACAGGATATGTTCATATGTCTAAACTGAGGAGGTACATTGATTCAGGAGAAATGATTTGACTGTTAAGGTATTGTTGGTTCGGGTTGATGAACGAGAAGCAACTTCGATGTAAAAGGATTCCTTTGGAGAAGGTAATCTGGGGGATTAGGATGCGAGAGTCACATCTAGGGTTATTGGAATCAGGTGACATTTTCGAGGACGAAAATTCCTAAAGTGGGGGAGAGTTGTAACAGCCCAATTTCGGTTTAACTAATTAATTCAGTTATTGGAATTATTTTAATTATGGGATAGTGTGATAATATGTTAAGTCTACATATTATGCTATTTTATCATTTGTAGAGTTTTGGAAGTTTAGTGGGAAATATTTCGGACAGTCTCAATTAATGGTTAAGTGGATGGGTTATGGAAATTGATTGGAATAATAGGTGTATTGGAGGAAATAGAATGGAAAGAAATATAAAGAATAGAAATAGAAAGAAAAGAGGAGGGGAGAAAAGGAGAGAAAAAAGATAGGAAAGAAAAGAGAAAGAAAGAAAGAGAAGAGAAAAAGAGGAGAAAGAAGAGGAAACTTCGAAAATCATCAAGATCAACCAAAGCTTGCAATTAATCAGGTAAGGGTGTGAAGTATCATCATCTTATTAATGTTTATGATTATGTATGGATTGTGTTAGTTGTTGGAATGTTTTCCTCATTTTTCCATTTAGGGCATAAATGAGTTAAATCGGTAGAACTGATGTTTATCGGTTAGAATCACGTTTAGATACCGTAGATTAGTCAATATATGTTAGGCTAAGGCTACTGGGAACAAGTTGGGATTTATCGGGAGATTTCATCGGGTGTTTGGATTCTGAATAGTGGGAGAAAATTCAGTTCGCAGACGCTCGCTAGCAGCTCGCTAGGCGAGCAGGTCGCGAGTGTTCGCTAGCAGTTCGCTAGGCGAGTGCGTAGCGAACGGTCCCAGACTTGGGACAGTGGTGTTTTGGTCTCCTTCGCTGGCAGCGAATGGAGTAGCGAATGGCTCGCTGGGGGTTCGCTGTAGAGAACGAGGTGGCGAACGAAGTTTGTAGCTTCTGTTCTTGCTCGCTAGCAGTTCGCTAGGCGAGAAGGTGGCGAACGTTCGCTAGCAGCTCGCTAGGCGAGCGTGTAGCGAACGTAGCAGAATGAGTCTTCTCTGCTGTTGGGTGCAGTTGCGACTTGGGGTTCCGATTACGATCGACCCTTCCTTGATTTAGAAGACGGTGTGATGGCTCGTGATGCATTGTGGGTAGCCGATAGGCGTGAATCCTAGGTTATGAATTGTAGTCGTTCGGGCAATTTTGTGCATCGTCTAATTCGATTAAAAATGCATAACGATTTGGCATGAATGTTGAACGTGTCGTGTAGTATACACTGCGGTGTATGATGTTAGTATATATTTGATCCCGTGTAGGATCTGCAGAACCTCGCTTGATGCGATGGTTATATTTGATCCCGTGTAGGATCTGCAGAACCTCGCTTGACGCGATGGTTATATTTGATCCCGTGTAGGATCTGCAGAACCTCGCTTGATGCGATGGTTATATTTTATCCCGTGTAGGATCTGCAGAACCTTGCTTGATGCGATGGTTATATTTGATCCCGTGTAGGATCTGCAGAACCTCGCTTGATGTGATGGTTATATTTGATCCCGTGTAGGATCTGCAGAACCTCGCTTGATGCGATGGTTATATTTGATCCCGTGTAGGATCTGCAGAACCTCACTTGATGCGATGGTTATATTTGATCCCGTGTAGGATCTGCAGAACCTTGCTTGATGCGATGGTTATATTTGATCCCGTGTAGGATCTGCAGAACCTCGCTTGATGCGATGGTTATATTTGATCCCGTGTAGGATCTGCAGAACCTCGCTTGATGCGATGGTTATATTTGATTCCTAGGAAAATCTGATGAGTTATAGTGTAATCGCATAAGTGCGAGAGGAGTGAATTCTAAGAGAATCTGACGGATGAATGAGTCAGTACCGTGGTTGTAGCTGCATAGGATCGAGGTATCGGTCTCTATAAGTGCATCATCATCTCCATATGATGAATTGGAAATATTACATTGAGAAGGTATTAGGGTATGTATATATATATATATATATATATATGTATATATATATATATATATATATATATATATATATATATATATATATATATATATATATATATATATATATATATATATATATATACATATATATATATATATATATATATATATATATATATATATATATATATGTATATATATATATATATGTATATATATATATATATATATATATATATATATATATATATATATATATATATATATATATATATATATATATATATATATATATATATATATATATATATATATATATATATATATATATATATATATATATATATATATATATATATATATATATATATATTTATTGCGTCTAGTCAATATGAGAATGAGGTCGATGTATATGTAGAGAGATTCTACTCACTAGGGTAGAACGACGATGTGCCGTTCTTAGTGAGGTAGTTACCGGGGTAGAATGGCCGAGACGTTGTTCCCGGTAGAGCATAAGCGACGTACCCATAGTCCGGAAAAGGATTGAGGGTAGTGATGAGTCTAATATGAATCGCATGGTATGACCGCGATTGTCATATGTAAATATGCCTATGTGCAGGAATTGATGAGATGCGTTAACAAATAAATAAATGTGAAAGATGTTAACCGATGAATAGGCGGTTGAGTGTGAGCGATCATGTCTATGTGTATTTGATGTGGTGAGAATCTATGGTTATGCATTGTATTGAATAAGTATGAGGTATAGGCATTTGGTACTTGTACATATATATATATATATATATATATATATATATATATATATATATATATATATATATATATATATATATATATATATATATATATATATATATATATATATATATATATATATATATATATATATATATATATATATATATATATATATATATATATATATATATATATATATATATATATATATATATATATATATATATATATATATATATATATATATATATATATATATATATATATATATATATATATATATATATATATATATATATATATATATATATATATATATATATATATATATATATATATATATATATATATATATATATATATATATATATATATATATATATATATATATATATATATATATATATATATATATATATATATATATATATATAGATCTTATGCCTTGATTATTATGATATGTTTCTCACCCTTCTGTTGTTTTATAATGCCCTACGAGGCATTGCAGATTAGGATCCGCTGGAGGTTTCCTTTGGAGTATAGTTCTTTTCCCTCGTGTCGGTCGCTCTGATATGTAACTTTGGGTAGATAGGCTTGTAGAATGTCTTTTGATGTTTTGTTTGTATGTGAATGAAGTTGTGAACAACCAGATGACATGTAATTACGTTTTGTCATGTCTTAAGTGAATATATATATGTTTGAGTCTTCCGCTTTAGGAGAAAACATGAATATGTAATTTCGAAGAATCATGCGTTTATTTTTAGTTGAGATTTACCCCTTTTGAGTTAATTCTTTTTAAACCTTAATATTCATGTGGTCGTTTCGTGGGTATTGTGACGCACTTCTTTTTTACCTTAATGTAAATATACTCTGATGAAAAATAAAATACTTATATTCGTGACTATATGATTTGATATGTGATTATTTTTGGGTATAGAATGGGGGAGTTACATGTTTTGTAAGCTCCCCCTGGTTTTATATTGTTAAAAAATTATTTTTCACCTTAGAATTTAAGAGTTAGGTTTGCAAGTTCCCCTGAATTTAAAACATAAAATAATCTTAACACATATAAACGTTTTAAAACAGCATGAAAGAAATAACTTCCTTAATGGAATAAGCCATGTTGTTACAACTTTATCTTTAGACCGAAGCTTGGTCACTATCTTCCTGTATGGTAGAAGCCTGGTTGTAGTGATCAAAGTAACATCCCAGATTGCAACAGCTTAGGTATGGAAGTATTCTTTCAAAATCCTTGTTTGAGTATCAAAAGGTCTGGATATCAGTCTCAGCACAAAGCATGATTTGAAAAATCTTTCTGATGTCTGGCTTCAGATGCAAGGTTGTATAATAAGTCTAATTGAAAACATTACTTGTTTAGAGCACTAGTTGAGCTTTGTTCAGAGCGCTTGATTTCATAATTCAGTCTTGATTACGACTTGTATACACTTGGTTTCAATATGCCTGATTCAACTTTGATTGATATGAGACAGTTGGTTCAGAGCCTTCTTTGATTAATATGAAACAGTTGGTTCGGAGCCTTAAAAACCTGAAACACTTGGTCAGAATGATGAACTTTCTCAAAGTTCTCAAAAATTTACCAAGTTAAAACTATTAGACACCTGTTTAGGTTTTCATAATGGGAATTAGATATGTCAAAATCATGCATTCTTTCTCCCCCTTTGTCGCTAATAAAAAAGAAATAAAAAGACAAAGTAAACAAACAAAACAAAAATTCATTTCATTAATCAGATGGCGAATGGGTACCGAAATGAAAATGAAACAAAACAAAGATAACACAAAGTTTTTAAAACTAGGGTTCAAAAGGTTTAGGCCGTCTTGACAGAATCTCTCCAAGCATCCCTTTAATCTTTGTTGTCTTTTCTTTCACTTCAAAATTCTCTGTAGCCAGATCCTCCAATTTCTTCTGAATGACTCCTCAGGACCCAAAGTCTTCTTAGTTCCAAAACCATTTGCATCTTCAAGAGAAGTGTCAGCAGGAACCAATGAAGTCTGAACTGGGGGCGGATGAGGAATAGTTTCTGGTGTGGGGAGAAGAAGAGTGTCTGGAACCTTCTGAAGTAGAGGTTCAATAATGCTATAGAGTTTGGCATTGAAGTTCCTATAAGTTTCCTTCATCCAGTCAACTTCCAACTCTTCGGAACTGGCCTCTATCCATCTTCTAAAGGCTTCGGTCAAATCATACACTTCAGAGAAGTTTGCATTCACTTTTCAAGCTTTAGTGAGAGCTCTGAGTCTGCTAGAAGCATCCTCTTCAAACTGAGCAAATAATTCATCCATTGGAGCAGGAAGGATTTTGTATGAGATAATGTTTTGTTGGAAAACGGTTGAGAGGGTCTGTCTGGGTATACAATTAATGCATTCTTTCTACAGAGACCTAACGGTCAATCTATCATCTTCTAATGCTACGATGTTTATCTAAGGCGATCGTAAAAAGGTAATATAAAAGGTGTAATGGATTATGGTGAGAATATTGGTGAGTGGATAGAATTATTATTATGAATTGATAATTGTTTTTAATTAATTAATTTAAATAAAATAGAAATATAGGTATTTGGGTGGAAAATAAGAAATAAAGAGAAATAAGGGAAGTGGTGAACATTTTAAAAAGAGTTGGACTTTATTATAATTACCAAAAGATTAAATTAGATTTTTTTAAATAAAAATGATTAGAGACTTAAGAGTTCTAAGTATGTGAAATAGAGTTTTGCAGAAAAGGGAGGTAAGGGCTTGAAGAGAGAAGAACAAACCATCACCAATTCGCGTGCGTATTATTTTGTTTATGTGTATGTGATTTTATGTCATTGATAGTATTTTGAAGCTTTGAACATAAACACGAATTTGATGAAAATGGTGAATCAATTTTGTAATTTTGTGATTTGTCATGTTGTTATGATGTTATTTCATGTGGTGTAATTTTCTATATTTTTTGGGGATGATTCGAATCCAAAATTGGGGTTCAAGGGAACTCCTACGGTAGAAATCACGTTTTTTCCTTTTGGTACAGGGTGACGGGCATCACCCAGATGACGGGTTACCTGTCATGCACCTTAAGACAATGACGGGCGTTGTTCGAATCATAGTTAAATGGGGGGTTTTGTCATCGTCTCCACAGGGATTGAGAATATTTTGATGCTTGCCTTTCAATAGTTTATCGTTTAAGAATAAGGGGTTTTCAAAGTTTTGTTCATAAAATTGTCACATTTTTAGTAGCAAAGCTTATAAATTCTAAAGGTTTTTGTTAAAAAACTATATCAAAAGTAGTTTTCATCTATCCTAACTTATACGTATTCTTTCAATTTTAAATGTGAAGTCAGATCCAATTAATATCGTCACGCATTCTCTCAACACCATCTATGTCTAAAGCGGCATCGTGAAAAATACTATATTCATCGCTACACAATTTTTCCATATAACAACCAATATAGTAAGCTTTAAGTTCAACACAGAGCAAATATCAACCATATACCAATTTCTCCAATCTATAAACTGATAAATGAATATCTTAGGTCAAATTTTACAAAATCTGTGTCTAGAGTTTTACAAAACATGAATATATCATTAAGAACAAAAATATTTATCATACACTAATCATCACTTGTTCACATACAAGGCCAATCAAAAGAAATACATACATGAAAAAGGTAGACAACCTCTACCTTTCGTACAAAGGAAATTAGCTACTCATAATCATGGTAGCTTACTTTACAAGTTTTGGAAGAAGATGAGTATCCATGTCAAAGAATCGAACTCGAATGCGAATCCAGCTTCTATTTGCAAAATGTCACCTTTTGGTGAAGAAATCTGAGAAAGTGAAGTTCTTGTGTGGAAAAATGGGTTATGATTCCCAAGAAAAGTGGAAAGTACTTATATAGTACTTTTAGAATTTGACGCGTATTAGATGCCAAATTTCACTTATTTGATCTATCAAATGTTGGCATTTTTCACTCGTTTTTGTCAAGAAAGTGTTGAAAATCACCCTTGTTTTGTTTGGTTTGCAATATATTATGAAAATCTATTGGTACCTTTGATTTGTGTGTTATTGTGCAGGAATTATGCACAAAACAAGTGAAAAGTAAGACACAAGAAATGGGCATGGAAACCAAGACAACATGCAAAACCACCAAAATGTTGTCATGCTCGCTAGGCGAGCTGGTAGCAAACGTGCCAGAGAAGGCTTCGCTAGTTTGCTCGCTAGGCGAGAAGGCCAGCGAACGCGCCCAGAATTGGACAGTGCCAAAAGTATCAAAAGTTCATAAGGTTCGCTAGCTGCTCGCTAGGCGAACAAGACAGATCCTGAACGTATATTTAAGTGACTTTCTTGCTTTTTTAGGTCATAATTTCATTTTGTAACATTTCCAATAGCAGAACTTATCTCTCTTCATTTCTTCTAGAGAGAGAAACATAAAACCCTAAGAGGGAGGAGGTAAGATCTTCGATCTCTTGTTGGGGTTTGGATTGTAATCTTTTGATACCTTATGTATTTCATCTAATATATGTTTGTGAACTAGTTTAGATTCTCTATTGATTGATTATCTTTGATTATGTATTTGTGGGTCTTGACAAAACCTTTTCACATCTTTGATCTCAAATTTTCTTCTATCAATGAACAAACTTTTGACATGGTTTTGAATTTGATATTCATTGTATCTTCTATGGTGTTGTGTTGATTAAGTAGCATGGGTAGGATCAATATGATATTGTGTGGGTATGTGATAATAGTGATGAAGAATGATGTTCACAACCATTTGGCGGATTAGATGAATACATGTAAAAAATGTTAAGCGTATGTAGATATTTTGATCATTGTATTTTATGCAAAACAATTGTTTATCCGATATGGGTGTTATCCTTGCTTATCTGTTTATCATTGATTTGAATCGTGATAGATATATACTTTTCAGATCTGGATCTAGGATGATTACCTGTTAGGTCCTAAATTCTAGAGATAGATTTAGGCTTAGCATTTTCTTGAGTATCAGATCTTAATGCTCCGTGTTGTGTTTTTGTTGGATGAGAGATCACCAATGAGACAACATGGTTGTTCTCTCGACGCTGCATTAGAGATAAGCTTTGTCGAGAGTGATACGTAAGGGTAAATGGCGCCGTTGCCGGGGATTGGTGTTGAGATTTTGAAGTGCACTGCAACAGTTCTATGTTTTTAAGCTTTGTATATTTTGTATATATTTGTTTCTTTTTATGTTTTTTCTAGTGTGTTCAGGAATGACGAAAACTCATTCTAGAGTGGTTGCTATCGGTATAAAATTATTCAATGAAGCTTCGACCGAGTTTGGATGGTGATGATAGTATGAAATAAGTGAATGTTGTCAAGATACATGGTTTTGTTTGTTTAGAATTTTAGAATGCTTTAGAACTTAAGTCTTTGTGCAAATGAAATTTCTTCTTTTGGCAACTTGTTTGAATGATTGTTTCACTTAGGACCAAAAACCACAATTTGTGAGAAAGCTTCCATTGTTTACTAAATGCTGGATTTCTGATAAACTTTGTTGATTCGTATGATTCATGCTTTATCTTGTTATCATTGTGAATTTTTGGAAGCATTAGAAATGATCAAGGCACTTGTTTGTATTGAGTACAACCATGTCCAAATGCAACTTACCCATGAGTAGAGAGAATTCGTTAACCCCTTTGAGCCTAAACAATGTGAATCTCATTCTTAATTTTGAGAGATTCTAAAATTTGTCTTGAACCCGTGAATTTGTTTTAATTGTCTTCTTTGCCATAAAAAGCGAAGAGCATTCACTTGAGGGTTAAGTAAAAGTTAAGTTGGGGCGAATGAAAAAGGAAGATAGCAGGTTGTTACAACTTTTGAAAAATTCAAGCAAGCACCAAAAAACTTGTGTCAATATGAAAAAAGAAGGAAAAAAGAAAATAAAAAGAGAAGAAAAAAAAATAATGCTTGCTTGAAAAATAAAAAAAATAGTGAAAGAATAAGTTGTGAAATAAGGTTTGTGAAGGTTTGCAACTAAGAAACCAATGGAATGAAGTTGAGGTGTGTGTTGCACCCCAAAATTTGCCCTCACAATACAAGACTTTGTGTTCCAAGAAGGTTCACAAGGTTCACAAAATTCATAATTGGTCAGAAGAGTTGACAATTCCCTCAGACAATGCACCTCCTAAGCAGTGCATCCAAAACTAGGGTTTTGACTTTAATCAGGCTAAATGGACTTCCAAGACTTCAAGTGAGCTTCATAACATCTTATATGTGTATAAGAACCCCCATGTCAAGTTTCAAGACTTTTCTCAAAAGTTTGCTCAGTCAGATGATCAGATAAGTCAAAAGCAATCAATGCAGTTAAAAGGTCAAACTGAGGTCAACTGTGGTCAAACCAAAGTCAAACTTCATGATTTTTTTTGCCAACATCAAAGAGAGGTTGGGTGAGAAATATTATCATAATAACTGTAATACCCCAAATTTTGCCCTAAGATTTGTCGTCGCATTTCATTGCATTTAATCAATTACTAACAAATTTGTGTAGTCGTTTGACTTTTTGCAGGTAAATATCATATGGCATGCACTTTTTTTCTAAAAAGTAAAAATGGCACAATTGGCAGGAGGACATGTGTAAGGAGTTATGAGTGTGAGAGGTTGAGAGTTCGAATCTCACCTTTGGCACTTTTTGTTGTTTTTATTATTTTTACTCTAAATTTTTCTATCTTTCATTAAAAAAAATAACAAAAATAGTTTTTTATTATTATTTAATTATTATTTTCGTATTTTAATTAAATCATTTTTTAAAATATTATTTTTTTCACTTTTTTCTAAATTATTCATAAAAATATCCAAAAAATCATAAAATAAAAAAATATTGAAAAAAATTTTGTTCTTTTTATAATATTTTTTATTTTAGGAATCAATAGGATTATTAGTTTTTATTTTAAGTTTATTTTAATTATTTTAAATTATTTAAATTTTATTTTTTCTTAACTAATTATTTAGTTTGGGCTTTAAAATGGGCTTTAGGGACATTATTGACAATTTGGTGTTAACCCTAATTTGTTCCCTATATATACATGTGTTGCCTTGTTGGAAAAGAAGAGAGAATGAAAAAAACCTAAGAGGAGTGAGTGCCGTTGGCCGTTATTTAGTTTTCTTCTTCATCCATTACTATTGTTTCTTTTTCTTCATCGTTTACCGTTATTTCTTTTCCTTCATCTATTACTGTTATTTCTTTTTCTTCATCTTTTACCGTTATTTCTTTTTCTTCATCTATTACCGTTATTTCTTTTTCTTTATCTATTACTGTTGCGTTTATATATATATATATAATTTTTAAATTGTTAGAGTTTATATATATAAGATTTTTGATCGAATTATGTCGATACGATGTTTGCACATTTGTGTGCATGACGCGTGACATTTGTGTTAGTTCGATCTGGTTGCGATGATCGCATTTTTGTGTGAGCAATAATACTATTTTTTGCTTAATTTCTTTTTCTTTGCGATAAATTTTGTTTCGTCCGATTTAGATCTGGTTGCGATGAGCGCATTTCTGCGTTAGCAACATTGTTGGGTTATTTGGCACATTTAAAATTCATTATTGCTTTATTATTATTATTATTATTATTATTATTATTATTATTATTATTATTATTATTATTATTATTATTATCATTATTTATTATTATTATCATTATTATCATTATTATTATTATTATTGTTATCATTAATTTATTAAAATTTGTTGTAATATAAAAATCTGTTTTTTTAAAATAAATGACATTAACATCTTTTTTCCAAATTAATATGAAAACCTAATTTTAATTTTCTATATGATTCTATGTATATATTTATTATAATTCTTGTAAATTTTTGTAAATAAAATTAAACCTTATAAACACTTAATGTAAAATTTTGGTGAATGTGATTATTGATTAGTTAAAATTTGTTTTCATCATAATGTGTAAATATTTTTCTTAATAATTGTTAATATATAATTAGAGATAATTAAATTTTTGTAAATGATTAAGAAATTTATAATTATGTTATATTTAGAACTTTATATTATAGTAATTATTTAATCATTTATGTTTCTAAATAAAAATCAAATCTTATGATATTTAGAACTTTATATTATAGTAATTATTTAATCATTTATGTTTCTAAATAAAAATCAAATCTTATGATATTTAGAACTTTATATTATAGTAATTATTTAATCATTTATGTTTCTAAATAAAAATCAAATCTTATGTTTAATCACGTTATTAATTAATTATTATTGCTAATCATATTTTGTTGCTTATTATTATTTTGAAATTTCTATCTTATTATTTTTTCTAACTTTGTCTATTTTTCTCATTATTATTGTTTCAACTAATTATTTTCACTAACTTTATATTTATACTAACCTTATTTAATTTTTCTTATTATTTACTAACCCTAATATTTTATTTGCTTATTTGTTATTTTTTTTATTTATTATAATTTTGTAATTGCCTCTTGGATGTAAATTGTAATTACTTAATTATTATTATCATTATGGTTAGTAATTAGGGAGTGCTAATATGTATGATATTTAAAAAAATAAATTAGATCATTTTAATATAAGATAATTAAATTAAACATTTCACACACGTAAGTCGATTTTAATCGCCGTCTCACTTCTTAAGGATATCCCTCAAGTTGCCTATGAATATTGGTTAAGTGGGGTGTATAAAGCAAGTCCCTCAAAAAGAAAATCATCAAAGTCCCTTATGGTTGCCTTTACGAATCGAGTCCCTTTCGAAAAATGATGATAGTCCCTCTAGTTTGCTTATTACACCCCACAATGGCCTTCAAAAATCCAATTGTCCCTCACATGTCCCTTAAACATCCAAAGTAAGGACTACCTACTCCATTATAGTAGGGATAGTCTTACTAAGGAAAGGATAAAGAATAAGAAAGACCTTTAAACATTAGGGTAGGTTACTCCTAGGTGCTTGCTCACTCCAAAACTGTTTCACACTTAAACAAATTTTCAACAAGTTTTCAAACAAGTTCTTAACACATCCTTACATGGATTATTTATTAACTATTCTGAAAATTTTCTATTCACACACTACACTTTCAAAACAATTCAAAAGTGAGCTTAAGTACCTAAGAGCCCATGGATAACCATGGATGAAAAGGGTGCTAACACCTTCCCTTTTCATAACCTACCCCCCGGACCCAAAATATTCTCTAAGGTCTTTCCTGTTCTTTTATAACCTTTCCTTATGGATAAAATAAAAGTCGGTGGCGACTCTTGCTATCCGCAACATTGTTTAAAGTCAGTTCTCCCACCGTGTTACAGTGTGTAAATAACATGTTCGGTGAATGTCTCTTTTGCATCGGCAATTTCGTTTCAATGGCCTTAGGAATGTCCCTTGTTTATAAACCCGACCAAGCTACAACCTTAAAGACCTTAGTGATCTTCTTGCTTCTATATTTTCTCTTTTGAATGTTAGATTTTGTATGAATTGAATTGATATTGGCATTGTTTGTTAGTTGAGTGAAATTATCCCCGCGGTTGCAAACATGTAATTTCTTCAATCCTTATTCGAAGAGGAGAGATAGAGTGATTCATTCATGAAAAATATAGTTGTTGATTGATACATGGCTTAATATTTGTTTTAAGAATTTAGTTCTTGTGTATTGTTTGATTCTAAACATTTGAAACCATGGCTTGTTTGCATCATTTGTGTTTGAACCAACTTTATCCATTCTTGGGTGAATCTTAGTCTTGAGCAAATCCTCTTGTTGCAAAATGAGAGGCATACTTTTCTTGAGGACAAGCAAAAAGCTAGTTGGGGCGAGTTGTTAGATGCCAAATTTCACTTATTTGATCTATCAAAGGTTGGCATTTTCACTCATTTTTGTCAAGAAAGTGTTAAAAACCACTCTTGTTTTGTTTGGTTTGCAATATATTGTGAAAATATCTTGGTACCTTTGATTTGTGTGTTATTGTGCAGGAATTATGCACAAAAAAAGTGAAAAGTAAGACACAAGAAATGGGCGAGGAAACCAAGACAACATGCAAAACCACCAAAATGTTGTCATGCTCGCTAGGCGAGCTGGTAGCAAACGTGCCAGCGAAGGCTTCACTAGCTTGCTCGCTAGGCGAGAAGGCCAGCGAACGCGCCCAGAGTTGGACAGTACCAAAAGTTTGCTAGGTTCGCTAGCTGTTAGCTAGTTGCTCGCTAGGCGAACAAGACAGATCCTGAACGTGTATTTAAGTGATTTTCTTGCTTTTTCATGTCATAATTTCATTTTGTAACATTTCCAATAGCAGAACTTATCTCTATTCATTTCTTCTAGAGAGAGAAACATAAAACCCTAAGAGGGAGGAGGTAAGATCTTCGATCTCTTGTTGGGGTTTGGATTGTAATCTTTTGATACCTTATGTATTTCATCTAATATATGTTTGTGAACTAGTTTGGATTCTCTATTGATTGATTATCTTTGATTATGTATTTGTGGGTCTTGACAAAACC
Organism: Lathyrus sativus; assembly: GCA_963859935.3. NCBI lineage: Eukaryota > Viridiplantae > Streptophyta > Magnoliopsida > Fabales > Fabaceae > Lathyrus > Lathyrus sativus. The sequence continues at coordinate 611,482,758 of OZ012738.1, read as the reverse complement.
TTTTCACATCTTTGATCTCAGATTTTCTTCTATCAATGAACAAACTTTTGACATGGTTTTGAAGTTGATATTCATTGTATCTTCTATGGTGTTGTGTTGATTAAGTAGCATGGGTAGCATGGGTAGGATCAAAATGATATTTTGTAGGTATGTGATAATAGTGATGGAGAATGATGTTCACAACCATTTGGCGGATTAGATGAATACATGTAAAAAGGGTTAAGCGTGTGTACATATTTTGATCATTGTATTTTATGCAAAACAATTGTTTATCCGATATGGGTGTTATCCTTGCTTATCTGTTTATCATTAATTTGAATCGTGATAGATATATACTTTTCAGATCTGGATCTAGGGTGATTACCTGTTAGGTCCTAAATTCTAGAGATAGATTTAGGCTTAGCATTTGCTTGAGTATCAGATCTTAATGCTCCGTGTTATGTTTTTGTTGGATGAGAGATCACCAATGAGACAACATGGTTGTTCTCTCGACGCTGCATTAGAGATAAGCTTTGTCAAAGAGTGATACGTAAGGGTATTAGATGAATGATTGCACTGTATTTAATTTGATCAGAAGAATGCATATGTTATCAATTAATGAAATCCAATCCCAACAAAGTTCCGTTTATATTTCAGTCTTTCTTTTATATTTTCTATTTTCATTTGTGGTTCCTTGAAACTTTTAAACCAAAATTTTTAAACAATAAGCTTAGAAATATAGAGGCCATTGAACGGTGTTCATATCGCACTAATCCCTGTAGAGACGACAAAAACTGGATACTTAATATTTTTTGCTTGCTGCTTTACCGCTTCAACACACGTTCACACTATGAATTGTTTTTCGCCTAGTGAACATAACTTTTGGTACTTGAAGTACCTCTGAACAGTTAAATCACCCCAAAGAAATATTTGAAGTTCGTTGGGTAAGCAATTCTTGGCACTGCGAACTACCTCGCTATAAGTTTGCACAACAAACTTAGGTTCCTTTAACTACTGCCTCAATTTTGGGATGTTCTCTGGATATTCGCTTCCACTTCGCCAAACCGAACATTCGCTGCTTGTTTGCCCAACAAACTTGTTTCCCTTTTCTTACTGCCATCTTTCTAAGATGGTTCGCGGGGACTTTGCCAGATTTCGCATAGCGAACATTCATTGGCACTCCAGCTCTGGTTGTTCACACAACGAACATGCTGAAATCCTTCTCTTCCTTTGGATTCCTTTCCTAATTACTTGTCTCTTACACTTTGATGTTGTTATGCCTAATTTCTGGACAATAACACACAAATTAAAGCAACCAAAGTTATTTTCACAATATTGAAGAATATCATGATATCATGGAGTAAATCCAACAAAACTACACAAAAGAGTTGAAAAATGCCAATAGTTAATGATCAGTTTAAAGCAAGTTTGACATTCAACAAACACCCCCCAACTAGATCTTTTATTATCCTTAAGCAAATTATGTCTCTCATTAAACACAAGAGGATTTTCTCGAGTATTTAATTCAATCAAGAATTGATTTATGACACAAATAAACAACTACATGTACACAAGCAATGGTTATAACTTCATAGAATCGAACAATGCAAAAGAATTTATTTCTTAAACAAATATCATGTAATGCTTCAAGTAACTTCTAAATTCTCATGCTCGAATCACTCTAACGCTCCTCTTCGAATAAGAGTTGAAAAAATTAATGCATTTGCAACCATGGTAAAATTTCACTCACCGGACAAATGATGCAAATACAAACCAAATCATACAGTCATCTAAACAATCATCAAAAAAATTATGGAAGTTGTGGACCGATTTCCGTGGCCCCGTCCAATCCTGAGATGGTGAGATTCCCGTGAACCGTGCTTACGTCACTTTCGAATTTATAATATTTATCCTATGATGCTTAAAATAAAGGGGATGAAATCTAAAGTAACCCTACGTGCAAGTGTATTCCCTTACAAATGCAAAGAGATCTAGAATTAGGGGTTGATTATACTAAGGGAAGCTATTAACACCCTGAGTATCTAGGAACCTTTTTTTGTACACTTTTTACTATTAGTTATTTCATAATCTTAAGTTATTTTACTGTCAATTTGGGAAAGTTTTAACCTATGTGTGAGAACAAAAATATGAAATGTTTTTAGGAGTTTTTGTTTTATGAAAGGTACGGGGACCTGAGGGGTTTAATTTAAAGGTGTGCTCACGAAGATTTCGTAATCTTATGCCTACGTATCCTCAAAAGGAAATTGAGAAATCAGAGCGTTCGTAGTTCCACCTAACTATGAGTGGATTTTGTATCTTATTTAAAGCCCAAGATGATGAAGCTAAAAGTTTTGTAGGTTTCAAAGAAAATACAAATTGTCATTCTTGAGGGAGATATCCCACTTATTCATCACAAACATTTAAGAATAATATCATAAGGGAAGAAGCCTTAAACTTGGATGTTAAAGAATCCTAAGCAATGCCACATCTTTCTTTATAGGTCTTTGCATTCTAAGAGAAAGACCTTAACTTGGATATAGTATTAACAAGTGTGCCTCTTACATCAGTTATATGGAAAAAGATTTTTAATGTTTGATTTTGAATTGTGATGTATAGAAGAGATATATTCCTACGGAGATGACTCAATGTCTCGTCTCTGAGGAGAACTTTATTTATTTGAGTATCTTTTTCAAAGCCCAAGATATGAAGCTAAAAAGGTTTGTTTGTATCTTGTTCAAAGCCCAAGATGTGAGGCTAAAACATTTATTTTTATCTTGTTCAAAGCCTAAGACGTGAAGCTAAAAATTTCATTTGTGTCTTGTTCAAAGCCCAAGATGTGAAGCTAAAAAGTTTATGTTCGCCTAAGAGGAGGCTGACTTAACTAGGGAAGTTTTTGAATTGATGGTATCGTGTATGAAGCCCAAGATGGAGGTTGGGGATGAAGTAGATTTCATCCAAGGGGGAACTAAGGTTTAACCTAAGTTGTAGTTGGGGAACCCTAATGTTGAACCAAGTCTAAACTAGATATGAGGTGTTATAAATGTTAAGATAAACTTAATATGAATAAGTATATAACAAGTATAAACATGAATTAAAAATGAAGGGTTTTACACTCTAGTAGAGGCCTATGCCTAAGCATGGTTGACTTGAAAAGGTGACAGGTCTTACACTCTTATAGAGGCCCATGGGTTTTAATTATTTGAAATTTTAAAAGGGGTTGGGACTTACACTCTAGCAGAGGCCCAACGAGTTTTGAAAGAGAGGGATGGGATTTGCACTCTAGCAGAGGCCTAAAAAGTTTTGAAAATGTAGTGGGTTTTACACTCTAACTGAGGTCCAAAGGTTTTGAAAATATAGTGGGTCTTACACTCTAACAGAGGCCCAAAAAGTTTTGAAAATATAGTGGGTCGTACACTCTAACAGAGGCCTAAAAAGTTTTAATTTGATGAAAACCCTAATTTTGGAAGAGGTAATCAAAGAGGTTTTTCAAATGAATTTAAATATGGTGTATGAGTTAAGATAAACATGTTGTAATCTTAAAATCAATTTTCAAACATTAGGTTTTATGCATATAAGAATCAAAGTAAATTAGGCTTAAAAACAATTAAGAAGGAAATCAAATTGTCAAGGTTTTTAAACATAAAAAAGAATTATTTTTAACTTATTAAAAAGTGATAAAATAAACTCTTTTTTAGGAATTTTTTGAAGGATTAAATTAATAGAGTGGATGAGTGACATGTGCGCAAAAAATAATTTAAAAATAATTAATTTTGGATATTAAAACAAATATTTGAAAGTTAAGACGAAAAATGAGAAAATATGAAATTTGGTAAAAAAAAAATGACATGGGTGGGGTTTGAACCCACACCTTTATGCTTCCAACCATCAAAACACACCTTGGCCAACTGAGCCAGAGTGTGTTGGTGATAGAAAAACCAAACTATTTGATGATATTTTAAAATTGCGTGGTAAATTCAAAAAAAGGTGTCAGACTTCATCTTCCTCAGCCTCACGAATTTTGCAAAATTGAGGCTATCTCATGAATTACGTAATGAAATTGGACAATGTAAACATGAAAGTTGCTCGTTTTTAAACAAGGAATCCGATGGTGGCATTTAATTTCATTTATTTTAAGTGTGGAATGAATTATCATGCACAATCAGATGAACCCTAGCTATGCAAAAACTATTATGAAATCTCATACAAGCAAGATAAATAACAATTGATTGAGGGTAAATGATCTATGAACCACCAGAAGCATATTGGTAGCTTGAAATGACATTTATGATATAGGATTCATGGAGTTTTAAAAGCTTCAAGAGTTCCTTGCAAAAGGAGATCGAATCCTTAATTGTAGATGTTACAAATGTGAAATGATGATCTGAATAGCTTCCTTGGACCTCAAAGATTGTATTGATGTGCTTGGAATGAATGGAAATCTTCTGGATTGATGGGCTCGAATCCAATTGCAACTTGGTTGGGATGAGCTATGATCTTGATTCAATTGATGTTACAGATGGTGTTTAAGTGTTTGGATCACTTTTATATATGATGTGTTTGAATCAAAAGTTTGAGCAAAGAAGCTCTGATTTTGAAAACAAGATTCTCACTTTTGAAAATTTGAAAACATGGAGTGAAAGAAAGAAACGAGAGAAACCAAGTGTTGTATTGTTTTAGGGTATTTTAAATGATCATAAATGAGCTCTATTTATGTGAGAATAAATTTGTTTTGGAGGAATAGTGTTGGCTCGAAAGATAAGAGTTTGGTTCAATGGTTTTGGAATTGCATCATTACTTTTTACAAGTGCATTATCTCTTCCACATGCCTAGTTCTAAGTTTTGACCAAATCAACATTCCTTGGATGTTTTTATTGTTGTTTAAGCATGCATCTTAACTGAGGAGAGTTATTTTGTTGAATGTGCACTATTGCACATAAATACATCTTGAATTCAAGGCATATGTAACAAAACTCCATAATTTCAATGGGATTCCTCTTGACTCCTTAGCTCTATCTTGCAGGTTTGTCATGATTCAATCAGATTCTCATTGAATAAGTGTTTGCACAATGATCACACTTGGACTCAAAATTCGTGTCTTGCAAGAAATGTTTAGAACTGATTTTGCAATAGTTGCAACAAGGTGTATTGTACACTTCATATCTCTTTGCTCAAATGGAATTAGATGATGTTCTTGAACACTTTGGAAAGATGAGATGTTGTAATTTGTCTTTGATGTTTGAAGTTTTCCTTGAATCATTGTGGATCATGGTGAAAAATAGCCTAAAAGTTGGTTAAAACACAAAATAGATTCTGCCTAAAATTTCACTAAGTGTCAAGGTTCATAAAGTCTTAAAACCTTAACTTCATGGCTTCATATCTCAAAATCTATGCACTTTTTGGATATGGGACAAAGTCGTAGTATGTAACAAGCTTTTCAATTTGATCTTTGGATCAAAGAAAATGGTAGCTTGGTTTGGAAGTTATGCCTTTGCAAAGTTTTCTCCAAATTAGGGTTTTCTTCATAACTTAGAAAATTTTCACTTCTTTATGGTTGCCCTTTTTACAATTAACCTCACTTTTCTTTATTTTTCTTGATCAATCATTACTCAAATCACATATTATCATCATTATTGACTTGAAGAAGTCATGGTTGACCAAAAACTTCAAAAGTCAAACTTGATTTTGACCACAATTGACTTTTGTATCAGATGAACTTTGATTTTGTGATCTCCTATTGAAATTAAACTCTTGCCCTATTTGAACACCATAAATGGACTCTAAGGGTGTTTTTGAGTGTCTTGAATCATATCCCAAGGTTTGAGATCATGTATTGGTCAAAAGTCAAAGATACAGTTGACTTTTTTTATCAAAAACCCTAGTTTGTGGTCCAGATGAATTTGAATTTTTGTTTTGCTTATGAATCAAGTTCTTTGGATCAATCCAATCATATGAATGATCCAATTTGATGTATTTGAGGTCCTTGAAATATATCTTAAGGTATTGTATCATTCCTTGCTCCAAACGTCAACTCAGAGGCCAAATCAGGTCAAAACCCTAATTTTGAGGCACTGATGATCTTGATGCTTGCTTGACTTGAAATGATGTAGCCCTAGGCTTGATTCTTGATGGATGAGATCTCTTGATCATCATTGGATGAGTAAGGGACTTGGTAAGTTGAAGATCATGCTCATTCTTGATTGATCTTTTGCTTGAGCTTCTTTTGAGGCTTAATTAATCTCTTGATTGATCCTTTTTCTCTCCCTCTAAAACCCTTCTTCCCTCTCTCAATTTTCTTTGACCAAACCCTCCTCCTTCCTCACCATCACCACCGCGGTCTCTCTTTCTCTCCCTCACCATTGTAACAACCCATCACCGAAACTCCATTCTCCTTCTTCTTCTTCACAAATCGACGAATCCCTCTTCTTCTTCGTGAAAAAAAACCCCTCACCTCTACCCTAACATCCGCCACCATTTCCGCCGCTCAATCACCATTCCTCCGATTCAACTTCAATACCACCCTCAACCATCAATCGAAGCTCTTTCCGTCACAATCACACTAGAATCTCCATCATCATTTCCTCCGAGTCAAACTCAAACAAAACCCTCTTTTCCCTTCGTCCGGCGAAACGCTCTTACCTTCAACCTCACCGCCGCAAAACATTTTCACCAACAACTCCAGCGAAACTGCTTAGATTCTTAATTTCAATAACAAGCGACAAATCCAGCAACCACATCGTTTACTGTATGGCGCCGTTGATGCTTTGGAGTAGTGGGAATCATGATTCGTTATGCTGTAAAAGTTTCAAGTTATTTCACTAAGCAGTAGGTTCAAATCTTCTGTACCGCGAGATCGAGATGCTGCAGACCTACTGAAGTAATGATACAATGTTGTTTTGTGCATTCAATTCGCATCAAGGTATCAACGATTTCATACGGTAATGTTTCTCTCAAGTTAATCGTCACTATGTTCCCGGTGATAGGTCATTTGGTTGTGATACTCTGTGCAATAAATTGGTTTTGCAAAAACATTAGTCCTGCTAATTTTCACCTGTTGACGGATGATGAATTAAACTTTGTTTGTTGGAGTCATTTTGGTGATGTCAAATTATACGCGTTAATATTGGACGAAATTGCAATGATGTAAAGTATGTTGTAAATTATAAGGTTTTATGGTTGCATTGTTGATATTGAATAATATTATGGCTTCGAATTGTTGATTTGATTTTTTGTGCATTTTTATGTTTTGGTTTGTTTGCCGCGTTTCGATTTTAGTTCTGCAACATACTGATGATGCTGATATGCTTTAGCTTGTGCCGATTCTTCGACGTTGGTAACATGTCGTTTTTTCGTTGGAAATTGTTGGTGACATGTTAATTTTGAATTTCCGTTTGAGATTGCTATCTGCGATTCGATTCTGCTTTTGACTCACTTTGTTATCATACTGAGAATCAATATAATTTAAAAGCCATCTTCTTCATACTGTGTTGAAAAGATACTGCATTAAGTTGCTTTCTCAAGTCTTTTTTCTTCATTACATTGAAATTAATGATGAGTTGAATTTGTACCGCATCAAAGTATTGGTGAGGAATTATACAGTCATTGCCGTTGCTTTATGGCGGTAGATTATGCAGGATTTCGTTGCATTCAAATTCGAATTCAAAAACATATTCGGGTTTTTTACGTACTCAATTGTTTGTCTAACTCCACTATGGTGTAAGTTTTAAGATTAATAAAGTGTGAAAGAAAATGTTGATGTAGCTTTTTTTTTTCTAGTTGATTTCGTGCCGACATTGGTTGTTGCTTGGTGATAGATTTATGAGTGTCGGTTTTTCTCGTTGGTTTTAATCTTTTGGATTTCTTTTCTCGACAACGAATTTTGGTCGTTTTAAGTTTGCAAATGATGATATGCTGTTGGGTTTATTCCTATCGGTGGACTCGCATTGTTGATGCTGCCATGAGTGTTAGTTTTACTACTGCTACCATCGTGATACAGTTGACGGATTTTCTTCTGCTCATGCTTAAACTTGGTTGATTTCATTGTCCATGATGCTCCTTGCATAAAGAAATGATTGAATTTCTACAAGCTATTTTGAAGTTTTTTCTTACTGTCGAAAACAAATGCGTGAGCTTCGATTAGTATTGCTTTTAAGTTTTTAGCTAAAGGATGAATGAAAAACGGTTCAGGCATGCTTTTTATGATAGCATGCTTTTGATTCATCAGTAGGTACATGATTTGGTATTGATTGAAGTTTACTAATAGCAGTTAAGTTTTATCATTTCAATCTATTGGTAATTAATAGAGGAAATGGGCGCACGATGACCCGGACCACTTCTCTTATTTCGTTGGGGGTTATGAGTGGTTAGGGGATGTTTCAATGTATTGATGTCAGAAAACACAAATAAAATTATATAGAATTTTGTTTTAGTTAAATCAAATATTTGGTTTAAGAATTAATTATAATTATCGTTATGACTCATGTATTATATAACTTATGTATAAATTAATTTGAAAACATTATAACAAGTTTGTCTCTTGTTTCTTAATTATTTTCAAAGCATGCTTATGTAAATTAAAGTGTAAATCACAATATCTTTTTTAAAAAAAATTAATTTTGAAAGTGATGGGTTCCTGAGGTCTAACACCTCTTGAATTCTTGAACAACCGCTTTTGAGGCGCACGCTTTAGACTGTGATTGTTCCGTCTTTTATTTTTAAATATTTTTCTCACTTAATTAAAATAAAACTCAAACTCAAAAGAGATATTTTTAATTAATTAGATAGTTTTTATAAGAAAATTTAAATTATTCCTTTTTAAAATATAAATCTCAAAATTATTACAAAATAATATTAAAAGAAATATTAAATCTTTTCTGTACAAATAGTTTTAAATATTTTCTAAACTAAATCAAAACCATTTGCAAATCAAAATAATTTTTGGTAAAGAAAAACAAGTAACTTAAAACACTTTCTTAATCTAATAAAAATACTTAAATATTTACAAATATCTATCTTTTTATAATTGAAATCATAATTCATTTTGTTAAATACTTCTAAAACTATTTTCTCAATTAAATGGAAATATCGAACTCTTGAAGTCTAACACTTCTTGGATTCTCGAAAGATTGCTCTTGAGGCGCACGCCTTAAGTTGTGATCATTTCGACCATTTAAATACTCAAGCGTTTAAAATACAAAATACCCTAATTTAATTCAAATACGCTATCATATTCAAATTATTTTCTTAATCAAATTGTGAAAGAATTGAGTTCTTAGAGTCTCGCACTCCTTGAATTCTTGCGTGACCACTATTGAGGCGCACACCTTGGGTAGCGTGTTATTCGAACTTTCATTCCCAAAACACATCCCTAATTACTTGGACAAAGTGTTTACTGTCCAACAAACAAATTTCATAATTAATGAAATGAAAAAGTGTCGTTGAAATCTAGCATTCTAATGATATTCCAATTAATTGGTTGCGAGACTGACGTCTCGTTTATCGAGTAGTCTTCATTCTCCTTTAAAATGTTCAACCAATCTAATTTCATTTTCTCGCCCTCGTGCGATCGGAACTTTAACCCTACACAAATCAAATACTATTTCCTCAATTTAAACCCTAATATACGCAAATCAAAATTCAAATTATTTTCTTAGTCAAATCGCGAAAGAACTGAGTTCTTGGGATCTTGCACTCCTTGAATTCTTGAAGTGACTGCTCTTGAGGTACACGCCTTGGGCTGTGAGTTGCTCAACCTTTTGTCCCTAAAATACTTATCTTAATTATTTGGACGAAGAAATGCCATTGGAGTCTAGCATTCCATATGATACTTTCGCCGTCCATTCAAACACAAATCTCGTAATTAACGGAATGAAAAAGACGTCGTTGGAATCTAGCATTCCAATGATATCCCAATTAATTAGTTGCAAGACTGACGTCTCGTTTATCGAATAACCGTCATTCTTCCTCAAAATACTTAACAAATCAAAACCTCATCTTCCTCGCCCCCGTGCGACTAAAACCCTAAATACCTATTCAAATATGTTCACTTTTCCAAACCAAAACATCCAACACGACAAACTCTCTTTTCTCTCCCCCGTGCGATTGAAACTTTTCAAATACTAACTCCTCACCCTCGTGCGATTCACAACTTAAATAACTTTCCCAAAGAACATTGTTTAGTCCTTTCTTCTGTGCATAACAAACTCGTGCTTCAACCTCCCCTAGCGTGCAGACAAGCCAATATTTAGTAGTTAGAACACGACCTAAACACTCGTTCGTTCACGAACCAACCAACCGTAGTAGTCCGAACTACGGATGCTCTGATTTCTCATTTATCAATGAAAATACATAGGCATAGGATTGCGAGATCCTAGCGAGCTACCTTTTCTTTTTTATCCCTCCATTACCCGTAGTCCCACGAACTACGATGCTCTGACTCTCCCATTGCACGAGGGAGTACGTAGACACAAGGGCCCCAATCCTTGGAGAGCACCCTTATAAAAAAAACCCATCCATTTCCCCCTTAAGCAAATTTTTTGAAGAAAACAAACACCCTAGCTAACTTTACTCTCGAATGGAATCAAGAGGTTCCCGTTGAGTATAACGGACGTAGAGGGTGCTAATACCTTCCCGTTACGTAATCGACTTCTGAACCTAGAATTTGGTTGCGACGACCATATTCTTACCTCTTTAAAGGTTTTATCGATATTTTCCTATTCCTTCCTTGGAATTAATAAAGTTCAGTGGTGACTCTATTCGAACGTTTTTTCCGCGTCCATCGTGAGGATCGTATTTTTTGAGGTACGACAATTAGCTTCCGAGAAAAACACTCCAATAACAAAGACTTCAACCGTTATCATGACCTATTCTTGGTTCACTTTTCCTTAAAAAAGAGAAGTCCCAACATGACTTCATCAAAGCATCATTGGCCTCTTCATCCTTATTTTTAAACACTTATTCATTGTTGGCTCTTTCTTCTTTTTTTTTCTTCCATGCAACCCTTGTGTCATCATTTTTCACTTGAAGATTTTACTCCAATTGGTTCGAATACACCACCCCTTTGAAAAGCGTGAAATACACTTCCTTATCATTTGCTTTCACCTTCATGATACCTTCATCGACACCGATTAATATCCTGGCGGTCTTCATAAAGGGTATTCCTAGGATTTCCTTGACGATCATTGAGTGCCATCCTGTCAATAATAGCAATCACATCTTCAACGCTTTTGGACATTAGCGAACCACCCGAAGTAGCATCCACTAAAGTCTTGTAAACTGATTGGAGCCTATTCCGAAAGATTTGCACTTGAGTTAATTCATAAAAATTGTGACTTTTTCATTTTCGTAACATGAATTTGAACCTCTCCCAAGCTTCATTGAGAGATTCATTTCCACCTTGAGCAAACATTGATATCACTGTCTTCTCCTCCATAAATCTGCTGTGAGGGAAAAACCATTCAAGGACCTTTTCTTCCAACAAATTCCAATCCGTCATCACTAACATTGATTGATCAAGATATCATTCCTTCACCTTCCCGATTAAGGAATGCGGAAATAAACTCTTGAACAATGATTCCTCTTCAGCTTTAGGCGCTCCCGCTACACTCGAAATTTCAAAGAATTTGGTGAGATGTGTGAACGGATCCTCATGGTCCATACCAGTAAAAGAATTCTGATATAGAAGAGCAATAATTCCCTTTTTCATCTCCGAATATCTCCCATTATAGGTAGTGCGCCCAAACTGAGCGTTGTGTCTTGGACTGTTAACACAAGGGGTTGAAGTAGGAGGTGGTGGTGGTATTTCAACAATGATTGGCGTTGTAATGGGTGCAGGTGTAGAAAGTTATCTGCGCTCTCATATTTCCTGAGTAAGTTGCTTCCTCCACCTAGTTCTTCTATTGAGCGTATGAGCAGTTCTTTCAATCTCAGGATAAAAAAGAAGTCGGTATGCAGGTACACTCCCTCACATACACATATTCTACACACTTAAGTCTTAACCAAATAGATTAAGTAGCACAAAAAAAGTAACAAAGGTAAAAAAACAATACAAAGTTCTTAAATCAGTAAAATCTTATAAATCTTGAAATATCAACAATCCCCGACAACGGCTCCATTTTGTTCGAATCGTAGTTAAAAGGGGGGGGGGGGGTTGTTATCGTCTCCACAGTTATTGGGGATATTTTAATGCTTTCCTTTCAACAATTTATCGTTTATGAATAAGGGGTTTTCAAAGTTTTGTTCATAAAATTGTCACATTTTTAGTAGCAAAGCTTATAAACTCTAAAGGTTTTTGTTAACAAAGTATGTCAAAAGTAGTTTTCATCTACCTTAACTTATACGTATTCTTTCAATATTGCATGTGAAGTCGGATCCGATTAATATTGTCACACAGTCTCTCAATACCGTCTATGTCTAGAGCAGTGTCGTGAGAAATACCATATTCATCGCTACACGATTTCTCCATATAACAACCAATATAATAAGCTTTAAGTTTAACACAAAGCAAGTATCAACCATAGACCGATTTTTCTAATTTATAAATCGATAGATGAATATTTTAGGTTAAGTTTTACAAAATCTATGTCTAGAGTTTTACAAAACAAGAATGGATCATTAAGAAAAAAATTATTCATCATATATTAATCATCACTTGTTCACATACAAGGCCAATAAAAAGAAATACATACAAGCAAAAGGTAGACTACCTCTATCTTTGATACAAAGTAAATTAGCTACAGATAACCATGATTGCTTAATTTATAAGTTTTGGAAGAAGATGAATGAGCATCCACGTTGAAGAATCAAACTTAGATGTGAATCCAACTCCTATTTGCAAAATATCACCTTTTGGTGAAGAAATCTGAGAAAATGAAGTTCTTGTGTGGAAAAATGGGTTATGATCCCTAAAAATAGTGAAAAATACTTATATAGTACTTTTAGAATCTGACACGTTTGCGCTGTCAACTGTTTCTTTGTCCAACGAACACAATTTTAGGCACTTGAAGTGCCTCTAAACAGTTAAACCACCCCTGAGAAATATCTGAAGTTCGTTGTGCGAGCAATTCTTCGTACTGCGAACTACCTCTCTATAAGTTCACACAGTGAACTTAGGGTCGTTTAGCTACTGCCTCAATTCTGGGATGATTCGCTGGCTCTTCACTTCTACTTCGGCTAGCGAACATTCGTTGCTCATTCGCCTAACGAACTTGTAGTCCTTTTCTTTCTGCCATCTTGCTGAGATGGTTCGTTGGGACTTCACCATGAGTTTACATAGCAAACATTTGCTGGCACTCCTTGATGGCTGTTCGCACAACGAACATGCTGAAGTCCTTCTCTTCATTTGGCTTCCTTGTCTAATTACTTATGTTTTACACTTTGATGTTGTTATGCCTAATTTCTGCACAATAACACACAAATCAAAGCAACCAAAGGTATTTTCACAATATTGAATAATAACATGATATCATGGAGTAAATCCAATAAAACAACACAAAAAAAGTTGAAAAATGTCAATAATTAATGATCAATTTAAAGCAAGGACTACTACAAAACGCGCAAACAACAACGCCAGGTTTACAATTGATTCATATACACTGTTGTAATAGGTTAAAATTTTCGCGCCTAGTGAGTAGCTGGATTTAAAAACAGTAATTTAATGACGGTTGTCTTAAAACACTGTAGTAATAAATGATGTGTAGCAAGCTTCGATTCTTAACAACTACATTTTTCCATTTTTTAGAGTACATTAAGTATGTGTCACTTAAGTCCATTATTTAAAAAATAAATTGTAAATGATTTTACAATGGTGAAATAAACCAACCATTATAAAATTGGAAAGTTATTTAACCACGATTTTACAATATGACCGTTGTAAAATTTGAAAGTTGCATCACAGTTTTTTTTTTAACCGTGATGAAAAGTGGTATTTTTTAGTATATAAGCAAAAGTATCTATTGTTAAATATATATTAATCGTTTCTCTCAAAAGAAAATCTTAACATATTTCTCTCTTCTCTCTCATAACATATGCCTAACATCTATGTCATGCTTTAAACATACTTCAACCTTCAGATACGTCTTCAGATTCGTCTTCACCAATCGCTAACTTGAGGTTCGTTCATTAAATTTATGCTTCTATTTCGTTTATGTTTCTTGTTAAAAATGGATTCTCATTTTATCATTTGGTGAATGTTCTCATTTTTTCAGATTCGTCTTCACCACCTTAACAAAACACATATTTTGGCTATGATATATATGGTTTGTGTAGCTATGAAGAGAAATACAAGAAGTGTGAAGTTATTGTGTAAACTTTATTCACCTTATATTTCTTCTTCATAGCTTCATAAACTAGATGAACTTCATAATTTGTTCGACATCCACGATTAATTTAAAAAAAGGTGTATCTTGAAACATTATACAATATCTTGTGTTATTGTAGTTGTTGTTATTGTTGATTAATACTCTCAAAACTTCATAATTTATTGTTGTTTTTATTTATTATATCTTGCGTTCTTGATCCTTTTGAATTTTTTTTGTTTTCTTCCCCCCACCAATCACTGTTCGTCTTCTTCTCCCCCAGTTTCTTCAAGTTTCCATCAAATCCTTCCATTAAAATGTCTCAGCAGTCCGGTTGTAGTCATGGATGCAAGTCCTCAAGTCATTCAAGGTAGGTATGCAAGTGTGGTCTCGACGCTCCGTTGATGATGGCATGGACCGATTCGAACCCATACCGCTGTTTCTATGACTGTGGAATGTATAAGATTCAAGGATACAAAAATAATCTCATTTTGCTTTATTGGATGAGGAGATCGATCCTAGGGCAAAACAAATAATTTCTTTACTGGTAAAAAACTCAAATGAGGAGAAGGAGATGGTTAACACCTACAAAGGCAAGGAGGACAAATTGAAATTGAAGGTGAAGATCTTGAAGAAACAGTTGAAGATTACCTAGATTTTTTTTATTTGTAGTATTTATTGCATTTGTTGTAACAACAATGAGGAAATAGGTTATAGTTGATTAGGTTTGTATGTTGACTGATAGTGTAATGGTTAATGTATTGGCTACCTTGGATTCGTGTGATGATGTTATGGTGTATTGAATATGATACAATTAGGTGATATTATGAATATGATACAATTAGGTGATATTATGAATATGATACAATTAATATTATTATGATAGCTTTATCACAAATGTGAGTTGTATTTTCTGGTGTGATATGGTGAACAATAGTATAGGTTAAAAAATGGGATTAATTATAAAAGCAGGATAATATTTGTTACTTCTGCAGAAAATTTAACAACAGTTATATATCATAATCGTTATGATATCTCGCGCGCTGTCTAGAAAAAAATAAATATCAAAACGGCACAGCTAGAAATCGAACCTAGGACCATTATTTTTATCACAACGATCTTTTTGAAAATCCGTTGTGATAGGGCGCGCGCTTTTCAATTTATTACAATGATTACTAGATCATGATTGTAAGTATCCTATATACAACCACACTCTACATAATAGCGCATGGACTCGAGTGATTATATATCTCTCCCAACCGTTGTTAAATGGGTTTTCTGTAGTAGTGAAGTTTGACATTAAACAGGCGTCAACACTATGACAGAGAGATCATCATTGCCTACATGCTTGGTTTTCCAAGCCGATTGTCATCATAATGACGCACTGGGAGTTTTAAGCAGGTGACGGGGGTCACCATGGTGACGGGTTACCTATCATGCTGTTAGAATGGACGTTCTTGTACTGGTTGATGTAGTTTTAGTTGTCAATTCATATTTTCTGACGTGGTTTTGTTGTTTGGGTGATAAATGACTACCGGCTAGACATGTTTGTGTTGTTAATTAATTATTATGAATTTAAATAATCAGAGTAGAATTATCGTTGTTGAATGATAATTAATTTACTTACATGTCAATGTATATGATGTGAATATGACTAGTATTGTGATTTAAATGTATAATTATATGGTGATTAATTATGCATTGTTGGTGTGCATATGTTATTTTGAATTGACATGCATCATTGTGTCATGTCGTTGAAAGATGAATGCTCGCTTGTTTAGAAGGGGGGAGTAGTGGCTTGTCCCAAACTCAAGGGGGTGAAGTTTAGAAGGGAAAGCTCATGGGTTCAGAAGGAGGGACCTAGCTCCTAAAATAACCAACTGTTGAGTTGGTACTACGTGCATAGTGTTACGTTGTGTCGTGAGTTGCATTACATATATTTGTACATTCTTGTGATCGAATGTGAGATTATGGTGATGTCGATAGTTTATCGAATGTGTGATATGTTATATGATTCTCTTCCTTTGCATTCTTTACACTGTTTATGTCAAAGTTTATTTATCACCCTTTTTTCTTTATGTTGTCCACCATGGTCATTTTGCAGATAATCAGAAGTAAAGTTATTGATGTGTGTGGAAAGTTGCTTGTTGGAACTATTCTTCATTTATTTATTATTTTATCACAATTTAGTGATTTTAGTGCTCTGATCTTGTAACATTGAGAACCGGACGTTTTGCTATGTTTTTGGGTTAATGTCGAATTTGGTGTTTAAAAGTTTAATATTTTATTATTAAAGTTGTTATAATATGATTTCCGCTGCATGTTGATATATGTTTCGAAAGTTGTTGTTGAATTGTCGAAGTGACACCTTAAATTATCGAGTAGTTTTTTTATATAAACTTTTGAATTTTAGGGTGTTACACTTTAACTTTTAACTATTTATATTTTTGTAGCTTTTTAATAAAAATTTCGATGAATAATAGAAAAGATTGATCATTGGTGAACTTATTCAAAACAGACAAAGTCGACAATATTTTCACTATAGATGTTACGGTGGGGAAAAAAAAAAAGGATAAGACACCTAAAATTTTAAAGAAAATAAGAAAAATAAACATATATATGAAACCTTATTAAGCTGATATTTATCATAACTTCAAAATTTGGAAGCAAATAAGAAAAATGTGCATGATGAGACATGGCAACTCGACGCATTGTGCGATCATTAGAAACAGGGTTGCAGTGGGTGTTGTGTGATCAAATAGAGCATCATCAAATCATTTGAAAAATTCTGACGTGCAGATAGGGTAGTGCAACACTTTTTTTTTCTTTCAAAATCACAAAGTCTTTTATAAATACCTATATGGATTCAGTTGCAATGGTTTTTAAGATTTGGTCATTAAGGAAGCCAGTTTTGAGTGTTTCGAGCTAGGAGCGAAATGTAGAAGGTATTGAGCAGTCATATTGTTCAACAGATTACTAGCACCGAAGCTTCTCAACTCATTTTTTCATGTGTAATCTTTCTCTCTTATTAAACCTTTTGTTTTAAAAATATGAATAGCTAGTTTCATATTGTTATTGAATAACTTTGTATTTTGGATTAAAATTTTCAATTTGAACATTATTATTAATGTATAGTCTACGTGGTAAAAAAAAAATTAGTGTTTTATCACTTGTGAATTATTTTATGGATTTTATATTTGGAACGAAATTTCAACACCTAATACTTGATAACAAATATTATTGCCCTTTAAGACTAAGATAACCCTTCAAATGGTTGATAATGATGATAAAAAAAAAACAACAACTTAGTATTGTGTATGATCCACCATATGTTGATCATCAGACTTCAAATAGTTGAGGAAGGTAAATTGTGTTAAGTGATTTAAAAAATATTATAAAAAATTGATTTTATAGTTTATCAATTTAGGTTAAATATGTTTATAGTATTCATAAATATCTCAAATTTATCTTTTAGTCTCTTAAAATATTTTCTTCAAATAATAGTTTTTTATTTTTTTTATTTTTCATCCACACTTTTGATCTTAATATTAAAACCGTCGTTAAAAATATCGCTAATTTAATCACTAAATTTTAAACTATTATTAAAACTGTCATTAATTTTGTCGTTAAGTTGTAAAAACTGTCGTTAAATTGAAAAAAGACAAAAAAACAAAAATATTGATTAAAATTTTTAGAATAATCGTTCTTTAAAAAGAAATATTTTAAAGATGTCGAATAAGTGCATGAGTTGAGAAAACAAAAATAAAATAAGGCAGTTTGCTCGTTCCTTTTGATGAACATATAGAAATTGTAATTCACATCAAATAGAATTATATGCAGACCAGTATGTTGTTTAAAATTCAGACAAGATCGAGGATAAGGCAGAATCATTAGATATGCCAACTTGCACTTACAACTATTTTATTCTTTAGAGTCAAACAAACTAAACAAATTCCAGTTGGAATTATAAAATATCAATTCTTCACTTAGACTAGTATATAATTATTTAAATTTCTAACCAACTAGTACTTATTTTTCCATTATATTTTTGAATTCACTCTCACAATCTTATCAATCCAAAATTAAAAATATATTTGAGAAGAAAAAGGAAGTGGGTGAATTGACAATAATAATATTATGCTTAGTTGTATTGGAAGCATTACTTAATTAATCTCAAGGACCAAAGAAAGTCATCCTCATTGTATGATGATAACCATAAATATTTTTCAATTTAGTTTTTCCAACTTGGATAGTGATGCTTTGATATGTTTAAAGCAACATTAATGTATAATTTAATTTAATTTAATAAATTTAATATATCTTTCAGCTGTCTCATATGGAATTAAGGTCTTTAATAATGTATGTTTTTCTTAGACGTAACTAGTGAGAGGTTCTCGTTCTACGACGAAGATTTAGTAAGCAATGTCATGAATCATCAAACGCATGCTATTATCACGGTGGCAATGGTTGTTTCTGATGTTTGACACCTATTGATAGATAAGGTGAGTTCATGCGACATTATTTACACTGAGACATACCAGAAGTTAAACCTGCATCACATCTTACAACCATATCACGGAGGAAACCTACAAAATTTCGACGAGACGATCACGAGACCCCTAGGATACTTGGAACTTCTAGTAGCATTTGGATTCTCTTACAACATAAGAATAATTAGGATAAATTTCTTGATTATAGAATGGGATTCCATTTAGATTGGTACCATATGGTGGCCTTTATCAGGCCCGGCCCAAGGGATAGGCTACCTAGGCCACTGCCTTAGGCCTCCAATTTCTGTATCAGTAGTAGTAGGTGTTTCTAATGGTCATCATTGAAAACTAGCCTAGTCTACGCTTGTCAGGTTGTGCCGCTTTAGTTTTCAAAATGAATGATATTGTAGCAAGCTAAAAACTGCATTCAATGATATTGCAGTGCATTCTTTTTAATGGTTGTCATTCCATTTAAAGAGAAAATCAACAAAAATACTAGGAACACAAAAATATTTAAGCTATATTATTTTACCATATTATGTCAAAAACTAATAATAATAATAATAATAATAATAATAATAATAATAATAATAATAATAATAATAATAAAACTTATTTAAGATCAACGGTATTTAATAAAGATGGAATAAATTACTTTTATTATGGATTGAAAAAAATACATTAAGTAAAGTTAAAGAGAAAATTTAATTAAAAAATTGATTTTTTTAGTCTAATTGTCTAGTAATTTGAATTTCATTGTTAATATTGAATATATGTTATATTATCGATTCAAAATATGTCACTACAAAGTGCGTGTACATTTAGGGAGACAATAATTTTAAAACTTAAAATTCAATAAATAAAATTTAATTATTTATACATTAAATTTTATTTTAAAATTCGCCTCGAGCCTCATTTTATATTGGGTCGAGTCTGACCTTTATTGAAAAGCCTAAGGGTGGTTTCATCAACTGTTCACCTAAAAATTGTGTTGGAAACTGACATTGCGTCATCACGTGCTTTTTTTCTAACCCTCGTGGCAAAGCAAACAAAAATTGAAGAAATATAGGACCTAGACGAAAAGTCCTAACGAAAACTAGAGTTGGATACACTGTTAGAAGAATTATTCCAACATGAAACCCAAGGAGACGACAAGGTTACGCCTTCAGAAACTAGATAAGGGTATGTTGGAAGTTTACATGGATGTAATGGTCATCAAATCCAAAGAGAAAGAAGATCACATAACCCACTCGAAGTCCATATTTGTGCAAGTGAGAAAACACGATATGTAGTTGAACCCCGAGAAGTGCGCTCTCAGAGTAAGGTTTGGGAAGTTCTTAGAGTATTAACTCACAAAAAGCGGTATAGAGGTAAACCCGCTAAAATTGCAGGAGGTAGTTAACATGGAAGCGTCCATGACCAATAAAGGGATCCTGAAATTGAACCACATGTTAATCACACCTTATCTCAGTTTATTTCCAAATCACCACATCATGCACTACCATTTTATAAACTCTTAAGGAAAGAACCAACATTTAAATGGACTCATTAGTGCCACATGTCATTTTTAAAACATAAAGAAGTATTGACTCATCCACCTATTTTGATTCGCCTAAAGGAAGGTGAACCTATTTTGGAATACTTCTTTATTTATTGTGAGCCATCTTGATACGAAAAAGCGACTCCTAAACAAGATCTTGTTTAATTCATCGGGAAGGTGCTACAAGACTCCGAAGTTCATTATTACAAAGTAGGAAAAAAAATCATTTACAGTTGTAACAACAACCAAGAAACTTAGACATTATTTCCTCCCTCATACTATAGTGGAAAGAACTAGCTATCTTATGAGACAAATACTCCACAAACCAATTTTAGAAAGAATAGCGACGAAGTGAGGTGTAGAATTTTCAATGTTTGATATTATGGATCTATGTGTCAGTAAGTAGAATTATCTACCGCAGTCAAGCATTCACTATAGTTTTGGTGATGACAACACCTTATGTAAAATATCATGTTGTGAACTCTTTATTTGTGAAGAAAAATTATTGGTCAAAGATCTTCTATCAAGATCAATATTTTTTGTTTATGAACATGGCATCAAATCAAATTCAATAAAGACAATACCTATTCTCAAGTGGCGTTTGGCGGAGTCTCTGATGATCTCTAGTCAAACAATTTTTAATGATTGTGTCTATCAAGAAGTTTTATAAACCCTTATTAGTTAGAAGAAGTAAATTATCAGATGAAATGTCGAATCATAGTGAATCAAGTAATGTATCTTGAAGATTCAAATATTATAAAAGAGAAAAAGTGTAAATGCTAACCTGATCTACGTTTGAATAATCGGTGTATTATAAAAATATAAGAGTAATTTTTAAATTTACACCTTAAAAAAATTAAGAAATAAATAGTGGTTTGATATATGTGATAAGGTGATAAGAAGATATATACAATGAATAACAATGATTTGACCAAAAGCAATAGTAATTTGAAATATTAAAAAAATACAATTTAAGAAGTCAAGTAAAATACATGATAATTTCATACATAAAATATAGCCTAACCCATACCAAAATGATCCAAAAAAGAGCACATTATTTGGGGTCGCATAACATTCTTAACATCCTTCCAAATCTCTTAAGATAATGTACTCTTGTAAGTCCCATGAGATAGTAACCTAGTGTTCAAGTCTCGGATGGGTGGACATAAAGATACCAGATCACCCTAAGTATCACTCACATTTTCCTCCTCTACCTCCTCTGTAAGGGACTCTTCCTCATCTGATATATGTGGTTGTCCTTCCAGTGCGTGAATCAAGTAGAGATGTATTATTTTATGATATCACCTCGTGTACTCTTATAGAACTTCCCAACCATACCAGATTTGTGCACCTCAAAACTAACAAAAAAAAATGATCCATATACTTTACATATCTCTAATCAATATAGGATTAACTAATAATAGGTGGAGTATAGAGGGAGAAATGTTTGGGAACCCAAAATAGTGCAGAACTCACTCAAGAAGATATCAGACCTTACATAATATACATATGATCCAACAAAATAATGTATATATCATTCAGCAGTCGCGTGAATCGACGAAAGGTGTTGTTCTTGAGCAACATATCATGTGGTAGTAGACAATATAGGCTCTTTCGATGTTGCTTTGTAATAGGATGTTCTTTATTTAAAATGAAGATATTGGCACTAGGCTCAGTCTACCTGTAGTACTAGACAAACTCCAGTCCACCATTACATGAAAAATGGTGATTGAACCATGTCTACACAACGTATTCTAATCGGTAAACATTCTTGAATGAAATATTTTTAATAATTAAATAAATTATCATACAAATATGTTACTAGAGTAAATGTCATATATCTTACTTATGGTTTTAAATTGTGGTCTGCAACCATAATTGAGGCCGCAATATTGTTGATGTAGTAGTCACCGCATCCGCATCGAACCGTACTTGTGGTGTGATTTGAAATCATGCGTCTAACTACATTAGAATTCGCATCAAACAACTTCACTCATGTTTCTTCACATATTTTCATAATAACTCAAAGGTTGAGACCCAAAAACTCATTTTACATCTCATTTGAAATATAAAAGATTAACATCAAGAGTTTTTCATTGGTATATTTCCAATATCTTTCAATAAAAATTCAGGCCGCAATAAGCATCGCAACAACTGCAATGACCACAATCGTAACACACGTAACTGCAACCACATTCGCGACCATAACCATATTTTAAAACCATGATCTTGCCCATTGCTTCATCATGTTTTTTGTCATACCATTATGATTCTTATACAAGTAAGCCAATGAAGCAGTCCCTCATGTTAGAGAAATTATTTCAAACACAATAGGGGTGAATTGTGGTATTTAAAATTTGCGATTTCTTTTATAATTTTTTTGATTAAGATTGTGTTAACAGTTTCTTTGAGAGTAAACGGAAGCGGAAACAAAAAAATGATAAATAGCATAAAATAAAGAAAGTAACGACTAGAGAGATTGCACTAGAGAGTTATCCAGGTTTGGTCGAACGTTGGCTTAGTCTTGTCTCCAAAATATCTTCTTGAGATTTTGACTAAAAATTGAGCTTTTAAAGGTTATTCCCACGAACCTTTTGATACAAGCTGATCATTACAATGACTTATCCCCAATCAAACAAGAAGATTTTACCCAAGCTAGAATAACAAACAAAATAAAAAAATTCCAGGCTAATATTAAGTCAAATAGAGATTTTAAGACTGATTAATCTCAAGAATCAAACTCGATTCTTCAAGAGTATCACACTCTTGAAAGTAATAACAAAAGCTCTTCACTCAAACAATTCCTTCCTCACAAGTAATGTTCAATCAAAGGCACCAAGGCAACTTTAAGTAAAGAAAAATATTTGTAGAGAAGGATAAAAACACAGATAAACTCCAAAGAAACATAAAACTTCGGGAATTGGTGTGAAATGAAGAGTAGGAGACCCTCCTTTATATAGGAGAAGGAAAAATCAAAAAATAAAATGATCTATGTGCATTTTTAATGTTCCAAATGATTGACATATGTTCTCGATCGAATGGATTTGTCATTTTTAATTGATTACCTTTCCCAACATGGAATGTTTGGATATGGAGTCATTACCAATCATTAAGATAATATCTTAACCGATTGGTTATTTATTTGGGCCTTTTCCATTTAATTGGCTTAAGGTATCAATCGATTGGTTATTTCAAAAAAACTTCCATTTGATTGTCTTAAGGTCTAAATAGATTGGGTAGTTCAAAAATAACTTCCCATCGATTGTTTTAAGGTTCCAATCGATCGGTTAGTACAAAAATGCTTTAAAAAGAATGTTTATAGTATCTTAATCACTTGGCTCAGGCCATGAAAACATTTTAAAGATATTTGATAGATAAAAAAATGAAGTTTCAAGTGTGTGTGTGTGTGTGTGTGTGTGTGAGAGCGAGCACGCTCGCGCGGGTTGCCTTAGTATCTTAAGAGTCATTTCCCTATTTTTATCATTCTATGGTTACTTAGACAAACATGACCATGCGAGCTTTCACATTTCCTCTATTTTACAATTCTTAGACCTTCAAGATTATTTTCTAGATACATTGATCATATAAGCACTTCAACAAAGTCTTGATTCTCCTACTAGATGAGGCTTGAGATGTCCTTAAGTTAGGTCACCATAATCAGAGATTTACCACCAAATTTACCGACTTCAACAATCATTGGTGCTATTGTCATCAAAACTTTAGGAAGGTTATCAGTAGGATCTTCAACTTAATACCTACAAACACACATATCCAAATTCTCCCCCTTTTTGATGATGACAACGCATCTCTCGGGGAGGTGGTAAAGTAGAAGCATATAGACATACAATTGAAGTAGTTAAACTCCCCCTCAGTAAAAGGTAAAAATAATCAAAAACGTAAAAATAATCAAAGCACCTAGATCCCATGTAAAAGGAACAAGTTACCTTATAGTTATGGACATGAGCAGTCTACAGTAAGGATTAAGAAATATCATCTAAGGTTTTATTTTTCCCCACAGAAGGTAGCATCCAACTTGAATTCAACTAGTGGGTAAGCTCTGGAGAACATTTTCCCTTTGATTCTTTCTCAAACAAAATACCAAAGTCTCTGAAGATTTCTAAACCGAGAGGGAATTATATTGTCTACTTCTTTCTTTCTCAGATTATTTCCAATGGATAATTATTTCATCTTAGGAATTATTTTGGGAAACTTATTTTTATCCTCCTTGGGCCTTATACTACTATTGGACTCTAGGCATGCTGTATTTGGCATCCCTTTGTTCAAAAATAACTTGAAACTCAACCATAGATTAGTAGAAAATTTAATTGACTAAGAAGTAAATAAATCAGTCACTTGAAAATAAATCATACTTTTCCATTTTTCAATCTATATTAAGTGTACTACATCAAAATCTCAAGGTAACTTGAGAAACTTCCCCTTTCGAGGAAACAACAAGCCACTGTCATTTTACTTCTCTACAAATAATTTAACATGATAGTTGGTTCAACCAAAGGATTGATAAATCCATTACAAATTTATCATTTTAACCTTTTAATAGGTTCCATGACAGCAGCCATTGAGTGATATCATCAATGTCAGCACCTTGATCACATCCGTTGAAGGATATCATAAACATATAGAGCATCTAGACAAACGTCATCAAGTAACCATTGCTTCTTGTACACCTGAGATGTTTCAAAAAACTACCTATATTTTGATTTTAATTTGTATTATATCAGGAATCTCCTTACTAAATGAGTGTTTATATGTATTTCCTTTATAAATATGTCCATTACCATTTTGAATGAGATGGTCCTTAATGGTCCTCCATTCATTAGTTAGACATTGATTCTACATAAGTTGACTTCTTTAACTTGAATCTCTTTATTTGGATTTTTGACATTTTTCTTTCCCTTAACTTTCATCTTCCAAAGATGTTCACTAAGCGATAACTACAAAAGTAACAACCTATACTTCTTCCTACTAGGGGTTAATTCAACAAACGTAATATGTATGATTTCTTCCATAGTCATGGTACTTTCAAAAAGATATTTTAAAAGGATTTCACATTAAGGTTTTTATATACTATGCATATAGAGGAATTAAATGTACTTTATTACCTTTGTTACATAATTTACTTAATATTAAGTAACTTGTACAATAAAGCTATAATTAATTAGAACAACTAATGGGTAAGATTAGGGATCTTGCCAAAACTCAAAGATTCAATGATTTTGTCTTGCTTTTGTTATCCAACTATGGTTTAGGCATCTAATAATAGTTATAACCAATTCTTCACTGAAAAATGTTTTTCCTAGAGTTCTCATATGACTCACAATATGGATAAATTGTGTTTGCATCTAGTTAACGCTCTCTTTAGGTTTCATTCTGAAGAGTTCCTACTCATGGATTAGTGTGCCCAAACTTGCCCTCTTCACCTCAATAGTACCTTCATGGATAATTTGGAGGATGTCTCAATTTTCTTTTACAGTTTCGTAATAAGAAACTCACAAAAACTCATCAAGACTGAGAGTGGTAGTGATGACAACTTTCACTTTCAAATTGAGTTGCACATATTATTTATCATCTTTGGTCTAATCATTTTCATGTTTTTTCTACAAAACCATTAACTATGTGTGTAGGAACAGATGGACCTTCATTCACAGTCTCCCAAATACCACAATACATCCCTTCTATGAAAAACTTCATTTTCTCTTTCCACAAACTATACCCTTATCCATTAAAGAATGGGGTTTTATTTAGTGAATAGTTTGAATTCATTTTTCCTCCTAAGAAGATTAGTCCTTAATTGAAGTTAGACTCTAATGCCACTTGTTGGAAAAGTGACTTCAAGCACAAGAGAGGGTGACTTCAAGCACACGTTTACTCTTATACTTTTCTCAATTAAGATCATGTTAATAGATTCTTTGAGAGTAAATGGCAGAGGAAATAAAAACAAAAAAAGCACAAAATAAATATAGTAAGGGTTAGAGATATTGCACCAGAGACTTATCCAGGTCTGGTCGAACTTTGGCTTAGTTTTGTCCTCAAGAGATCTTCTTGAAATTTTGACTAAAACTATGAGCTTTTACTGAATATACCCACAAACCTTTTAATACAAGCTAATATTTACAATGGATTATCCTCAATCAAACAAGAAGCTTTTATTCATGCTAAAATAACAAACAAAATAGAGGTTTTCTAGGATAATATAAGGAACCATGAGATTTTAAGACTAGTTAATCTCAAGAATCAAACTTTATTCATCAAAAGTATCTCACTCTTGAAAGTAATCATAACGACACTTCACTCAAACAATTTCTTCCTCGCAAGTAGTGTTCACTCAAAGCACCAAGGCAAACTTTAAGTGAAAAAATATATTTCTAGAAATAGAAAAGGAGGAAAGTAGAGCGATGAATTCCAAAAATGTAAAGATATGGGAATTGGTGTGAAATGAAGAGGAGGCGGCCCTCCTTTATATATGAGAAAGAAAAATCGAAAAATGAAATAATCCTTGGGTATTTTTAATGTCTAAGTCGATTGTCATAAGGTCCCAATCGATGGGATTAGTCATTTTTAATCGATTGCCTTTCCAAGCATGGAAAGTTTGGATATGGAGTCGTTACTAGTCTTTAAGACATTGTCCTAATCTATTGGTTAAACATTTAGTCCTCTTCCACTCGATTGACTTAAGGTCCCAATCGATTGGTTTGTTAAAAAATCTTCTAATCAATTTTCTTAAGGTCCTTATCGATTGGGTAGTTCAAAAATATCTTCCGATCGATTGTTTTAAGGTCCCAACTGATTGATTAGTTCAAAATGTTTCAAAAAGAAGGCTGGCAATATCTTAATAACTTTGCTATGGTTTGAAAATATTTTAAAGATATTTGACAGATAAAAAAGGAGGTTTCAAGTGTATGTGTGAGTTTTCTTAGTATCTTAGGAGTTACTTCCCGACATTTATAAAAGTCGGGTCGCTCAGACAGACATAACCATGCGAGCTTTTACACCTCATCGCTTTTAAAACTCTAAGGCCTTCAGGATTCTTTGCTAGATACATTATTCATATAAGCACTTTAATGAAGTTTGATTATCCTAATAGATGAGGTTTGGAATTTCCTTAAGTTTGGCCACCATCATTAGAGAATTGCCACCGACTTTACCGACTTCCACGGACATTGGTGTTGTCATCATAAAAACTTTAGGATGGTTATCAGTAGGATCATCAACTTTATACATGCTATCACATAGATCCACACCCCAAACATATAAAATGACCATATCCAGATCTTTGAAAATGTGCAATATATCATTTGAGTGTAGATTATGCTCTTTTAGGTGAAAATTGTTAAGCCTACCGAAAACATGAAATATGCCTTGATAAAGGGTTGTATGTACATGTGTACCTTCACACCGCCTTCATTCATTTCTATGACGCTCGTTATTAGAAGGTTCTATGAAACTCCTTTTTGAGGAAGTTGAATTAATCATGACCCCTCAAGTATGAGCAGAACAACCATCAAATTCACCATTTACTCTTTGGTAACTACAATTATGAAGAAATATTAGGAAAACACGACATGTTGTCAAATGTCGTTTTCATATCCTCAACTAGATAGGCATGACAACGGGGTGGTTCGGGGAGTTTTTACCTCTTCCAAACCCAAATCCAAATCTCAAAACAATCCCTTTTCCCCACCTTAAACCTCGTCGAGGATGGGGAATTAAAACCCAAACCCATCCCAAATGGGTTCGAGTATCCTCGCCTCGCCACCATCTATTTAGTAAAATCATTTTTTTTTTTATAAAAATAGTTATTTTCCAAATAAAAGTATACTACAAATAATAAAATTAAAAAAATCTCAAAAAATTTCATGTATACATTCCAAATATTTTAAATAATAAATACAAAGCAAAATATCAAAGCATTCACCACATATTTAATATTCTAAATTATCAAAACTAAAATAATAAAACGCATAATAAAATAAATGGGGCGGGTTCGGGGTAGGTACTACTGTCCTACCCGACCCATCCCCATATTTTATAATCGGGGAAAACCCAGACTCGAACCTAAACCCAGTCAAAGTTGGTATTCCCCCTCGAATTTGGGGCGGATTCGGATGGGTACTAACGAGTATGGGTTATGTTGTCATGTCTACAACTAGAATGTGAAAGTTGTTAGATTAAATATTTAATTAATCAAATATGGATTGAAATAATTAATTATTAATTAACTATATTATGGTCTATTGTTATTAAACACTAAATATATGAATTGTTTGATTGAGTTTTGTGCCTGAATGGACAGTAATGGGTTGGATCATTCAGTTAAGCTCAATGAGAGGTCCCTGCCCTCAGCCGTTTAGCTATTTAAGTGTCTCCCCATTAGACAATTAAACTACTCTGAAAATCTTAAACGGCAATGAGGGTAGTAATTCTCTCATACTCACAAGCTTCGACAACCGTCTCTTCAATCTTATAAGGTACACCGTTCTAATTATTCTTGATTATTGTTAGATTAACCAATATGCTATAATTTGTATCTATTAAATTCATTTAAATCCTTCAAAAGTTGCTTGTCTATTCGTGCCATCTCTATAAGAAGGTTATTAGCAGATCATGGTCAACTATGTTGTGACTTATGGTGGTGAGATCAAATAGTCAACTTTCTTGGATGGAGTCAATGAACCATTCTTCAATTGGAGTCTTTATAGTAAAAAACTTCTTTTTGTTATTTTTACATTTCATAGACTCTTAACAATACTTAAAAATATAAAAATAAAAATTAGAATCAATATAAAATAATAATAAAAAATAAATCACAAAGTATGAATTGTGCCATTCCCTCCCAAATAGCTTTGGCCACATGTTCTCCAAAAAAAACGCAATAGAGATGGGTTATAAGGGCCTCCCAAATATACTCTGACCTTCTTCCACTCACACCCTTTCACTTCATATAGCTCTACCTCGGTCTCATTCACCTTAGGCTCATGATGTTTATATTGTGCCACAATTAATCTAGATTTATTTACATGTACAATATGTGCACACTCTTGCATCGAAGAGGCAATAATTGAGTTTAAATTTCTCCTAGTGATGGTCTCCAACATATTTTTTATGTCCATTACTAAAAAAATATCATAGAACCAAAAATCAGCTTGGACCTATCATACTTCCTTAGGATCACCTGACAGGTCCAGATTATCTAAGTAATCTTGTCATTCTTCCTTAGCAAACTCTACATCCTTCTTTGTCAGTTGACTTATGCGTCTGAACCTAGAAGTTCTTCTTCTTCTATGTGTCTTCATAAAGGATGCTGAAGAGGTGAGCGCTTCTGAAGTCATCTTCTCGCCCATAGATCCTTCAGTTGCTGCTTTGCTTTCATTTGCCTGAACTGCTACATTCAATATGGCTGCCTTTCTGAAATCTCTCTTTGGAACCCAGATTTTTTTTTCCATTTA
This sequence comes from Lathyrus sativus, assembly GCA_963859935.3. Lineage (NCBI taxonomy): Eukaryota > Viridiplantae > Streptophyta > Magnoliopsida > Fabales > Fabaceae > Lathyrus > Lathyrus sativus. Next base: position 611,452,994 of record OZ012738.1, on the reverse strand, counting down.
TACATCTTGGTGGTTATGAAAGTGAGTCTACTATGAGTCCTTATATAGACTTGTTACATACATTGTTTCAAGTATCTATTATTTTAATATTGACTAATTCTAATCAATATCTTAAATGATAAATCTTAGAAATGTTATCTAACAGTCTGACCTATTAAAGATTTTTTAACAACAATGAGTATTATATTTAATATGTTTAACTGTTACTTCTGGTTTTAGTTTAACTTCATTTATTTTTATCAGAAAATCAAAAGGGAAATTATTGAAATTATTTGCATGTAATAAATAAATAGGTCAAAAGTATTATTTCATTGATTAAAGTAGAAGGATTACAAAATATTTTTCATAGAGAACTATATGATCTTAGAATAGATCTCTATCTAAGTCATCCTGAGCCTTATGATAATAATAATTATCATAATCTATATCTAGTTCATCCTCATAAGCTTCTTCCTCTTCTACCTCTGGGATTGAACGATAAAACATTTTGTTGAATCGTCTTTTTCTCTTTGACCTCTACATAGTATTCCTTCTTGGCATCATTGCAACTTATGATAGACCTACCCCTGTAGGTTGTTTTGGAACTGCTGACGTAGCCTCGTCAGAAGTAAGCTTTGTAGAGGGCACAAACCCAGTTGTAGATAACTCAGAAAAACCTCGTTTCTGTAGGTTTTAGACACTCTGTGTTGTAGAGCTCTCAGAGATTTATGTCATGACTGAAGTCTTATGACTCTCAACTGATGAACCGTGACTCTGGTGGATGTTAATGAACATGAACTACATTTTGATTGCTTTTATAATGACTTCTAAGTAACTCAAACGAATGATTTCAATCCTTGCTTGATTCTTGGAACAGTGACGACCACTAAAAATTTAAAGCATGCACTATACAATCCTTAATGTCCCTTGTTACTTGATCACTTTTCATTTCTTGGAAATTGATCCTGTACTGATGGCCTGTGATGCATTAATGACTGTAATTCTTTTCTTCTTCTCTTTTTATTTATTTTTGATGTGAAAAAACGAGGAGAAATGATGGTAAGTATTTAATTAGAAACTGAACCCAGCGATTACCTATTCAGTTGTACATAATGGTAATTTATAATTTTGTTATTTAAATTTATGTTATTATGGTAATCTTTCCCAGGCGACACATTTTAACTTTCTTGTACATAGAACTCTGGAGGAGCTTACAAACCTCAGCCTTAGCCTATCAGACTCAGAAGGAACTTACAAACCTCATATTTTGATGTTTCCAAATGAATTTAAAATATTATTTTTGCTTTTTTTAAATATGGAACTAAGGTGGGGAGATTGTTAGAACAAGATTTGTTCATGACATATTTTCTTTGATTTTGATGATCACAAAGTATTGAAAGATCAATAGTTTATTTGATGTGTGTTACATGTGTGCAAGTTCTAATACTTGTAAATATTATAGTCAAAATCTATTTTATATTAGCACATTTAAGAGTTGCTGAATTGCTAGCTTCTAGTGGCAGAATCTGAAGAACACTTATTAAGTGATGTCTGGCGTAGACTATGAAGCTGAAGATATCATCATCGGAATAAGCAACATAATTATCTCTACACTTAGTGAAAGCAAATTGGCTTCTGGTACCATTCAGAGTTGGTGATAAAGCTGAAGTTGTCCGTACTGCAAAAAGCAAGTTTTATTGTCAAATCAATTTGTCAGCTAAATTCTATAGATTGCAAGGCTCAAGAAAGGATGGCATGCTTTACGGATATATACTCTCAACGAATCTAATAGTACTAGATCTCTTAAAGACTAAAAGGTTAAACATGTTATACATTGGACTAAGATCTTATGATGTATCTATCTTCGACGTCTCTTGTATTATGGAGCAAAAGCAAAGAAACTTGATCAAGTTACCTCTTCAACGACTAGTTTATGCAAAGGATGTATATATGGCTGAAGGTTCAAACTAAATATTTAACAAGGATTATCCAGAAGAAGGAGTAACAAGATCAATAATTATCAACACCATTGTTTATGCAGGTTTTATGTTGTAAGTTATAATTGTAAAAGCCTTAATATTTCTTACACGTTTAACAGCTTAGAAATCTTAAGTGCTTTAGGTCTTTGTTATGGTGATTTCACGTACCTCTGATACTTGTATCAAGTACACCTTGTTCTCTATTCCGTTGAACTTATCTAGCAGTTTAGATCAAAGTCTCTTGTTATGTGCTTGAGCAAAAGTCTTAAGTCATTGGCACTTAATCAAGGAAGTCTCAATCCAAGATGCTTGAGCCATGTAAGTCTTTTGCTATGTGCTTGAGCAATGCAATTCTTAATTAACTAGGTTGATTGAGCAGAAGTCTTACGTCATTGAGACTTAAGCAATAAAGTCTCAAGCCAAGATGCTTGAGCCACGTAAGTCTCTTGCTATGTGCTTAAGTTGTGAAATTATTAATAAAGTAGATTGATTGAGCATGAAAGTCTTGGGTTGTAGTTCAAGCAGAAAAGTCTTAGCCAGAGTGGCTTGGAGCAGAAGTCTCATCCATAGTGGCTTGGCGCAGAAGTCTTGGGCTGAGAGCCTAAGCAAGGAAGTCTTGTATTCGTGGAACCTAAGCAAGAAGTCTCGAGTGAGGAGCTTGAGCAAGAAATCTTGGACCTTGGGTCTGAGAAAATGTAAATGTCTTATGCAAAATGCCTAAGCGATTGTAATCATAATTTTATTAGAGTGAAAATCTCTTGTGAAGAAAAGGGACTAGACTACTCTCAGTTTCAGAGGAAGCATTATAAATCTTTTGTCTTCTGCTACTATTCATTTGCTTATGTTAATATTTTGCTGCTAAGAACTAAACTGAATCTGAACATCAGTTTAGATTCTAAACTCTGATCAAATGCAACCTAAGAAAATAGAAAACACAATTCAACCCCCCTTCTTGTGTACTTTTCTCACCTTCAATTAGTATCAGAGTCTGAGTTGTGCATAACACTTGACAGTGGCGCAGATAACGATCCAATAAGAAAAGTATGTCTGTCAAAGAATTTCCTTCAAGAAGGAATCAAATGCCACATGAAAAATATCATATTGTTTTTCCTACCATATTCAAAGGGTGATTCCACTGAATTTAAATTATGGAAAAGAAAAACATATTTTTAACTCATATGTCTTGATAAAAGGGGTTTCTGAAGGTCTATAGAATATCCTTGAAAATTTTATTACTATAGAAATCGATGGTATACAGATGATCTGTTTGAAATTCTTTATCACCAGCTCTGAATAAGCTTATTAAGTATCTTCAGAGGTAGTTGAATTTCGGTAGGTGGTCTATCTCACTTTTGAGTATGTCAGCATCATTGATATGTCTGATGCTCAGACTATCTTTGAATCCTTGTGCTCAGATTTATGGGAATCAGTTTTGGAGCTTGTCTAGTTACACTTCATCTAATCTTTCAAGCAAATTCTGAGAAGATTGGTTTAGATTCAAACATGAGGTCACAACTATTCAAGAAGTTATACAACTTAAATTTATTGTGCTTTGTTGGTTTGTCTTTCAAATCTTTAAAGAAAAGAAATGAAATTAGATGATGAAAAGATATCTAACATATCACCTTTCCTAAAGTTTGGTTCTTTGGAATGTCTGATGATGAGGAATTTATATTTCTTGTTAGAAGAACTTCTTAACCAGCTCAATGGGTTGTAATGCCTGTTGATAGAAGAGTAACTTCAGAAGGTTCTAAAATATTAGTATTTCAACTGATTTCCTAGATCTGAAAGCAAGGAGAAACACTACTAGAACCTAATATCGGTGAATCTTCACTGCATATTCTTTTGAAGATGACATTAGTGCAGGATTCATATAAAAGAGTGATTTGGCTCTGCCATTCATTACTGCTTTTGAAAAAGTATCTGAGTCCTAAAATAAAAATCAAGTATTGAAGAAAAGGAGATTATACCAAATATATCTTGCTTCAATATTTGATAATAAGGAGACTGCTCTTTAAGGTGATATCTTAATAGACTCTATTACTCCTTGATTGAGGGGTCATCATGGAATTTGTGTTAAAAGAAAATTTTATGAGAAGTCTTCAATTTCTCTTTGAGTTCTTTCAGCAACACTGTGAAAGTGTCTTAATTTGTTTTTATGTCAATCTCTGATAGATAACACTATCTGGTTCTATGTTTGTTAATGATTTCAAAGTCAAAATATTTAATTCTAGACACCGAGATCAGTGACTCTGCTTAGAAAAAGATTTTATTCTTATCATAACTCATCCTAGACTTATATCTGGAATGAATTATGGTTATGTCATCAGATTGAGGCATAATGCAAAGAAAATTCTGTCAGTACTTACATGTATGGTCTCATAGAAATATGAGTGTCATTATTCAAATGTGTGTGTTATAAATATCAAAGAAAGAAGCAGAGGAATCTCCCATGGTATTTATCAAAGGTTGTTTACAACATTTGATGGAAGAAGAGCCCACAACCCAGACCCAAGCGTTAGAGGTACTGAGTTTGGTGAGAGAAGTTAAGTCATTGTTTTAACAGCCATTAAATCAGAATCCATTCAAAGTGGTGTTTGAACTCTATGGTCATGTTTGAATACTTATATGAGTATGACCGAGAAAATAAAAAAAAAAAGGTATGCTTGTTCTTTTCTAGCTTATCTCTTGATTCAATGAGATATTTATATAGATGTAAATACAAAGTTTTTGTTAGATTTCTAGAGAATCTCTTTTGGAAAAAGGATCTTCATAAATATTTAAGAAGAAACTCTGTTGTATTTACCTATACTAAATATTTCATTAGGCTAGACTATGATCATATTTATGGAAACAGTTTCCTCACTTTTTGTGATGTTACTTCTATTTGTTAGCTGTTAAAGGAAACAATTTAATATTCATCTATCACTCATGACTGTTGTTTTAAGAGGGAGTGTTGGTTCTGAATAGAATATTAGAGACTAATGACTGACATAAGACATCTCTCTCTCTATGTCTAGAACTACTAGACTCTGATGGATGATAGCTTCTGAAAGTTGTCAGATTTTAAGATTCAGAAGAGGATTATTTACTTCTAATAAATCAGTTTAAGTAAAAGGTTTTCCTAGAACTTTAATATTACTTAAATTTTTAGAAAGGTGAAATTCATCTAGTGGATTCAGAAAATCTGATAGATAAGAATCTTTGGGTAATGATGTTTCTTTTTATATATTTATTGTCACTATCCCTTGTCTTGTGAAACTTCATTTTGTGTCCTTCTTCTGACAAGATTCTTATTCCTTTAGGAATCTTGCTCAGTTCTCTTCTTTTTATTTTCTCTTTGGTTGTGTGCTGATCAAGCCAAACTTGTGATGAGTTATTTAGTTAATTCTTCCTTGAATTTACTAGATATCATCAATGTAAAGTTTATGGATCTTGATGATTCGCTTAAGTTAGTTTTTAACTTCTGAAAGACTGTGTCTGAACAAAGTTGGAATGGATACTGTGAGATGGTCTGTGGTTTTACTTATCCAAATCTTGTCAAAGAGTTTTGAGTTAATGCTTCCATTATTGAGCTGAATTATGAGTGTGCTATTCTTTCTAAAGTAACTGGTATTTCTATAACAATAACCTTTAAAGTGATTGCTAATGTAATCAATTGCGGGGAGATTGGAGAAATCCCATGAACTCTTATTAGGTAACACTATCTTCCTACTTGGCGTATCTTTGTAGATCCATCTAAAACATCAGTGGTCTTAAATCTCCGTCCTGATGCAGTTGTTTGGAATCAGATTCTAAACTCAAACTTACTTCCTAAAGATAAGGATTTTGACCTTGTGGACCCTATTGAAAAAGATCTCTTCAACTATATATATATATATATATATATATATATATATATATATATATATATATATATATATATATATATATATATATATATATATATATATATATATACACACACACACACACACACACACACACACACATTGCAGCATCTGATGGACCTACCCCTATAAGTTATTTTGGAACTGGTGACGTAGCCTCGTCAGAAGCAAGCTTTGCAGAGGGAACATGCCCAGTTGTAGATGACTCAGAAAAAACTCATTTCTATAGGTTTTGGCCACTCTGTCTTGTAGAGCTCTCAGAGATTTCTGTCACGACAGAAGTCTTATGACTCTCAGACTCAGATGGAGCTTACTAACCTCGTATTCTGATGTTGCCAAAGAAAGTTAAAATATTATTTTTAGTTTTCTTAAATATGGAACTAAGGTGGGGATATTATTAGAACAAGATTTATTCATGACATATTTTCCTTGGATTTTGATGATAACAAAGTATTAAAAGAACAATGATTCATTTGATGTATGTTACATATGTGTAGCTTCTAATACTTGTAAATATTATAGTCAGAATCCGTATTACATTAGCACACTTGGAAGTTACTTAATTGCTAGCTTCTGGTGGCAGAACCTGAAGAACAATTACTAAGTGATGTCTAGTGTAGACTCTGAAGCTAAAGGTCTCAGCATGGGAAGAAGCAACATAATTGTATTTATACTTAGTGAATGCAAATTGGCTTCTGGTACCATTTAGAGTTGGTAATAAAGCTAAAGTTGTACGTACTGCAGAAAGCAAGTTGTATTGTCAAATCAGTTTGTCAATTAAATTCTACAGATTGCAAGGCTTAAGAAAGAATGGCATGCTTTACGGATATCTACTTTCACACTACTACAAAACGCGTAAACAACAACATCAAAGTAACAACGGTTTCCTATTCACCATAGCAATATGTGATATTTAGGAGCGTGTATTTTTTTTTCATTTTATTAAAATACTTTTAATCACGTTTAAAATTCCAACCGTGGTGAAAAGTGAGGCCTTCTACCACGGTTATTTAAAAAACTGTGACTATAGGTAATGTCTAGTTATGGGTTCAAGCCCCAGCACCAGCATTTTTAGTTTTTTACTTATTTTTTCAAAATACTGACAGACTTTCACCACGGGCATTTAAAAAACTGTGATTATAGGTAGTATTTTTTACTTATTTTTTTCAAGTGTTGACATACCTTTCAACACAGGTATTTAAAAAATTATGATTGCAGGTAGCGTCTGGTCATGGGTTCAACTCCCATCACCAACATTTTTGGTTTTTTACTTATTTTTTCAAGTCCTTAAACAAATCTTGATCGTCCATTTAGTGATTATCAATAGTCAAGAGACTACTATTAGTGATCAGCATGAAACCTAAAACTTAGATGAACTTCCAACTTAGACAAACTACATCTTCTACCTCCAAACATCATCTTTCATTTACGGTACTCTATTTCTCCACTAAACCAAACTCGAAAAGAATATTTCTTTCATAAAAAAAACTCAAAAATAGCATTTCTTTCATTAAAAAATTTCAGAACTCCATCATCTATTCTACAACTTAAATGAGACAAGAAAAGTATGAATTCAAGTTAGCAATGTTAGTTGTTGGTGCTTTTTTTTATTATTGTTGTTCTTGTTGTTATTATTGTTGTTCTTGTTGTTGTTTTTCTTCTTTTTCTTCTTCTTCTCCTTCTTCTTCTTCTTCTTCTTCTTATTCTTCTTATTGTTTTTGTTCTTGTTCTTGTTTTTGTTGTTGTTGTTGTTGTTGTTGTTGTTGTTGTTGTTGTTGTTGTTGTTGTTATTGTTGTTCTTGTTGTTCTTGATGTTGCTCTTGTTCTAATGCTACAATTTTTACTTTATTAAAAGACATAAAACAACGGGTATTTAAAATAATCGTGATTATAGATAGTTTAATGCTGCATATTTTTTATTTTATTAAAAGACATACAACAACGAGTATTTAAAATAATTGTGATTATAGGTAGCACACTTTCCAGTTTATTACGATGGTTACTGGGCCATGATTGTAAGTATCATATATACAATGACACTCTACATAACAACGCTTGGGCCCGCATGATTATATATCTTTCTCAACCGTTCTTAAATGGGTTTTCTGTAGTAGTGTCAATGACTCTAATATTATAAGATCTCTTGAAAACTCAAAGGTTAAGCATGTTACACATTGGACCAACACTATGCCAAAAAAGACCTTTAGCAGCGCTTTAAAGTGCTGCCAAAAGTGGCGCTGCTAAAGGTAAAGGCAGCGCCTTTTTTCAATGAAAAAGCGCTGCTAAAAGCTCCCTTCAGCAACACCTTTAGCAGCGCTTTTTTAGCCCTTTAGCAGCGCTTTTGTAAGCGCTGCATAATTCCCCCAACCATCCCCCCTTTAGCAGCGCTTTTGAAAAAGCGCTGCCATAGCCCACCCTTTAGCAGCGCTTTTTACAAGCGCTGCCTTAGACCCCCCCTTCCAAACCAATAACAGCGCTTTTGTAGCGTAATATTTGTGACCTTTAGCAGCGCTTTTATGTAAAAGCGATGTCTAATGTCCTAGATTTTAAAATTTTTTTTTTTTTATAAAATATTCACCCTGTTTTGTATATTTTACCAACAACCAACTTATATTACACAAACCTGCTTATAATTCAGGCCTTTATTTCAGCACTTTGGCCTTATAAATAAAATTCAAACTTTGGCCTTAAAAATACAATTCAAACTTTGCCCTTATATGTACAATTCAAAACTTTGGATACATTGTAACTCATGACTTTATTCATAAACATTTTAATATACACATAAACCTGTTTAAATATGTTACAACAAAATTCGATCCTCAAAATTACAACAACACAAATACATTCAATTCACATATAATTACAAGTCTTCCAATCCGATAACTCTATACAATTCTCAACCCAAGAATAAATTGACACCATTCCTCTTTAATTTCTTCCAATTTTGCTTTCGTGTAAGTAGCGCACTTGAATTCATCATAATACTACATAATATAACAGATCGAATAAGATTTAAGTTTAAAACTAATTACTCAGATGAAGTATCGGATAATTATCAAAATGAATCATATAACTTATATAATAAATTGATCCATACCAGAACTGGAATCTCAAGTTGACTAGAAAGAATAATTTCCCTCATAAAGCGCAATACAAAATATCCACAGTCAATACCATTACGCTGCCGAGGACACTGTAAATGGAAAAAACAAACTAACATTTATCCGGATATATAGTTTAAATAGTTTTATCAAGTAGAAACATGCGAGAATATACCTCTACTCTGATCCAGTTGATGTTGTTAGCCTTACTTTTTGGCACCGTTGCATCTCTTTGTGCTCTGAATATTTGTATAACTCTAACATAATATAAACGCATATTTAGAACAATGTCACATAATAAATAAAGATATATAATTAAAGACAACAATATATGTCATCACTTACGTATCAACAAAGTTCCTCAGATTTTCATATTTTGTTGTATCGCCATCCAATGAATCTATATAATACACTATTTCTTTCGTCGGATTAATTGCGATCAACAACCAATGTCCACTATAAAATAAGACAACAGTTTAGACAGAAATGTTATATATATAGAAAGGGAAAAATCGAACAATTATAATAAATGAATTTAGAATAAAATCTAACCCATGGCCAGTGTTATATGGCAACAAGAATAACTTCTCCGTAGTCGCGCGCATAAATCTCTGCACTGTGTACTCTTTGACTGTATCTGGTGACTGGTCTATTATACGTGAGTTGACACAGCTAGCAGATAAGAATGCGAATACTGAAGTCAATTCATTCGGGACCAATAACTTGTCATACAAGAACCTAAAAAAACATAATCAACATTAGAATATTAAGTTAAACGAGCAAATTTTAAAATGTTCAATTATTTAATTAAAATGGATCGAAGTACCTGATGTATGAATGCATAACACCGACGCCCAGTTCAGAATGGTTGAAAACCTGATCAAAATCCTCCTTAGCAATTGTTTCGGGATATTCAAAACCGAAAATACCTGCCTCCATATGTATTTGACGGACGCCACCCTCAGGCACATCCTAAATCGAGGAACAATTGCTTTTCTGGGAACCTTGGAAGTTTTAGGCATCTTACTCTTGCTGACTTGTTGCGACTGCTGATCATGAACCTAAAAGTCATATATAAGTTCAGTAATTAATATTGTATAACAAGATAGTCATGTAACTGTAGTAGTACCTGTTTCTTTGATGCAGCTGAATCGGTATCCCGCACAATAATTCTATCATCCTTTGATTTGGATTTTGTAGGAGTCTAAGATCATCATGTAAATAAGAAAATGTAGATGTAAGAATAACTTTCATGTATGAATCATAAAACATTTGAGTATTAAAAGGTTCAACCTACCTCATCATCTATGTAAAATAGATTTGCCGGCCATGCCACATACGATCCTACTGCGTCTCCCACCACTGTTGCGCCTGAAATATCATCTGGTATAGGCAACAACGCACTCCCCTCTAATGCAATATCAATAGATACTTTCAAAAATCCAGAAGGGAGAGGTTTGTGGTGAAGTAAGTCTCCCAGAAAGTTATGCACCTTTCCCTTGCCAACCATTTGATGAGTAGGCGACGATAAATATAGCCGGCAAAGTGAACTGCCCTAAACAAGTAATGATCAGTTAATGTGTCAATTAAGTAAAGTGTGCTAAATTAATTTTAATGTAAGATATACAATTACCTCTGGAAGCTTCTGTGGACAACCGGTACTATCTTTGTCACTAGTAGCTCTACCCTCTGGAGCGCGTCTTTTCGCCATGTATCTCTCCTTATCCTTCTGTAATTCACGGATTTGCGCTTTCAATTCCTCCAAAGTCTCCATCACTTCTTTATGGTTGGATTTTTTTTCTTTGGCTGCTTATACAGTTTGGATGGAGTGACACCAAATCCCTTACCCCTCATACGCCCAAAATACTCAGGAATATTCAGCAGCCGCCTCAGTAAGCTCCTGCAATCATTGTCCTCGGCGGGAGTTATGGTCTGGGACAGAGTCTCCTGAAATATAGATAAAACCATATATAAATATATTACACAATTTTGATCAGTTACTGACAAAGATAACGTTGTACTTACACATTGTTCAAAGACTTGTTGAACTTCTTCCTGAACGACTCCATCTCGTCCCACACGGGCAGCCTTCCATACAACATGGTCCGGAAGAGATGTCGCATCACTCTTCTCCTCTTCCAACTACACATTAAGACGGATAATAAAGCATTGTATCCTATTATATATACTTACTATTTTTTGTAAATATATTATATTAAAGCATTTATATGTACTTACTATGTTTTGTTCTAATCGTGCATATCCCAACCGTCCCTTTCTGTATGGATATGTGGGATTTGATGCCCGTTGACGATTTACGCCACTAACAACCTGAAAAAACAAGTTTATCAGAACTCCTGTACATGGAAGAAGTATATACTATTGGAAGTATATACCCGTTGACGATTTGATGCCCTTTCTGTACTTACTTCAAATTCTTTTGATCTTCGCTTTGCAACAAACGTCTCCCATTCTTCCTCCGAAATCAAATCCGCGTACTTCATCGGACGCTCTGAGTCAACAAAGTTTCCTTCAGAATCTTTTAGAAACTTGTTTATTAAAAACGCTCTAAATCCCCTCAAGCGTTTTCCGGCCAATTGAATACAATATTTTCTCCTACGATCTTCAATATTGAAAGATCTCTGCAAACAAACACACATACATATAACATGTTAGTATATTTAATTTAAAGACGTAAATGTCAACAATAATTAAACAATTCCAATATTATACCTGAATCTCGGTCCAAATCTTATCTTTAGCCGGTTGTAATGAAACAATTCTCCAATTATCGCAAGTAATCGGAACTTGCGAACGTACAAGTGCTCCGATGTAACTTGTTAGCAACACACCGTTAGGCTCAACTAACTGGTCTCTTTCATTCCAATGGACATCATACTTTACTCCTTTATCTCTCGCACGGATGATTTTTTTCATAATTGTTATGCCTCTTTTAATATCGCCTTCCACGTCTTTTGTTGTTTGTTTTCCATCATGTGATGTTTCCTCGTTGCTGGCCATAATATATACCTGTAATTCAGAAAAACCAAAGTATCAAATGAATGATATGCAAATATGTAAATAACAAATATATACATAAGAAATGTGTAAATAAGAAAAACATGGTATAAATAAGAAATAACAAAAACATGGTATAAATAAGACATGTGTAAATAAGAAAAACATGTTACAAGTACCTTTAACATCTCTTTCTTTTTTTCGTTGTAACGGGGTTTACTTGTCTCTTAACAACACGGACAGATGGATTGATCCAAATTCCCTCGTTATGATCATTTCTAATATATGATTCGTCCGCTCTAATATTCTCATCTGGATCATCTATAATATAAGATTCATTCTCAACATAAACATCCCTCTTTTCTCCAATGTTATCATCGATTACTTTGTTGGAAAAAAGAACTATAGACCATTTCGTACTTGTCAGATCAGTGACATAGAACACTTGTTTAGCTTGCGTGGCTAGAATAAAAGGCTCATCTTTGTACCCCACCTTATTAAGATCCACTTTCGAAAAACCTGATTTATCCATTTGTATGCCACTATTATTTTCAACCCACTTGCATCCAAAGATAGGAATCTGAAACTTCTCATAATCAAACACCCAAATGCGCTCGATAACCCCATAATACGAGGAAATGTGCATTGCTTTGGCAAGCACGGTGACACCACTATTTTGCATTGTACTTTTATCATCTTGTTCCTTGGTATAAAATGTGTATCCATTAATTGCGTATGCGCTATAAGAAAACACATGCAAACTTGGACCATATGCTAAACATCTCAACCTTTCTGTTATTGAAGCGGGATCAGAATAAAACTTTGAAAAAATATGCTCCTTGAACCATGTTATAAAACTTCGATTGTGCTCACGTACTATCCAATTTTCATTTCTATTCAGATTTAAACCTCGGAGAACGTCCTTGTGCATTTCAACATACGGCTCAACCTCAATGTCATTGTGCAAAACATACAAATGCACTTGCTCCCGTTCATCCCTTGAAACTGTCACAACTTTATTTCCAATTAACTGTTTACCATCTATTTTTTCAACAACATGATATTTTGGGAGGCCAATGGATTGAACGTTGGACAAATATTCAGTACAAAACTCGATAGCTTCTTCAACAATGTATCGTTCAACAATACATCCCTCTGGTCGACTTCGGTTTTTCACATACCTTTTCAATATTTTCATATAATGTTCAACAGGGTACATCCATCTCATATAGGCAGGTCCACACAGATGTGTCTCTTTCACAAGATGAACAACTAGATGTACCATTATGTCAAAAAATGATGGAGGAAAATACATTTCAAGCTCGCATAAAGTAATAACTATTTCTCTTTGCAATGTTGGTAAGATCGCAGGATCTATCACCTTACTACAGATTGACCTAAAGAAAAAACACAATTTAGTTATTGCGCCTCTCACTTTTTCTGGCAAAATAGAACGTATACCTATTGGTAGAAAGTGTTCCATTATAACATGGCAGTCATGTGTCTTTAAACTTTTTAACTTGAGGTCTTTCATAGAAACAAGTCTTCTAATATCTGAAGAGTATCCTTCTGGAACTTTAACTTCACTCAGAAACTTACACAGTATCTTTTTCTCCTTTCTAGATAGAGTATAAGCAGCAGGTGGTAGATATGCGCGATTTCCTTTCTTCAAGGGTCCTAATTCATTCCTTATTCCCATTGCTACCAAGTCATTTCTTGCTTTAAGGCCATCCTTAGACTTTCCTTGTATATTGAGTAACGTACCAATAACACTTTCAAATACATTTTTTTCAATATGCATAACATCAAGAAAATGTCTTACATACAAGGACTTCCAATACGGCAACTCAAACAAAATTGACCTCTTCTTCCATCCACGCGTGACAAGCGTATGAGCAAAAGGCTTGCCAAACTTAGTACTCATATCTTTCACCTTTTCAAAAATTTGTTCGCCGGTCAATGTATGTGGAGCTTTACGTTGTTCTGAATCTCCATTGAATGCTTTTCTCCACCCACGGTAGTGATGACTAGAATTTAAGAATCTACGTTGACCAAGAAAGACATTCTTCTGACCAAATTCCAACCGCGTCCAATCTGTGTTTTCTTCACAGATAGGACACGCACATTGACCTTTAATGCTATACCCCGATAGATTTCCGTATGCTGGGAAATCATTAATTGTGCCAAACATCATCGGCCTCAAATTGAAACTTTCTTTCCTATATCCATCATAAACCTCCACACCGTTCTCCCACAAACTCTTTAAGTCTTCGATTAGAGGTGTCAGGTATACGTCTATGTCATTCCCTGGTTGTTTAGGGCCAGAAATTAACATAGATAACATCATGTACTTACGCTTCATACATAGCCATGGAGGTAGATTATAAATCATAATAATTACAGGCCAGGTGGAATGTGAGATGCTCTGCAGACCATGCAGATTCATTCCATCAGTCGATAATGCCAAGCGAAGGTTTCTAGCTTCTTCTCCAAAATCAGGATAATCATTATCAATTTTCATCCACTGTGGTGAATCTGCCGGATGTCGATACTTCCCATCTACAATTCTATCATCTGCATGCCAAGTCAGGTGTTTTGCATCTGTTTCACTACGAAACATGCGTCTGAATCTCGGAAATATAGGAAAATACCATAATACTTTTGCTGGTGACAACTTTTTCTTATACCGAGATACACCGCATTTAGGACACTCGTTTAATGATGCATATTCATTTCGAAACAAAATGCAATCATTTGGACAAGCATGTATCTTATCATAGCTCATGCCAATAGAGCATAACATTTTTTTAGCTTCATAGGTTCGATTGGGAAGAACATTATCCTCCGGAAGCATCTCTTGAAGTAGGGCTAACAACTCTGTGAAACTTTTATCCGACCATCCATTACCCGCCTTTAAATTGTACAACTTTAATACCGCGAACAATCTTGTGAAAGTAGTGCAACCTTTATACAACGGTTTCTCTGCATCGCTTACCAACCTCTCAAACATCTTGGGACAATCTTGAAGATCTTCTTCAAGTGCTTCTGCAATCTCTTCGACTCGATCACAATCATATGTATCTCTGCCATTGTCCTTTGAAGCACATGTCGTATTATTCCGGGGTTCAACATTCTCGTTACTTATCTCACCATGTAATGTCCAACATGTGTAACTTCGATCAATTCCATGTCTCATTAAATGAGATTCCAACTGAACGGCGTCAATTCGACGCCCATAACAGCAACCTAAGCAAGAACATGTGATCCTACTGGGGTCTTTGGCGTGTTCAACAGCAAACTTAACGAATTTTGATACCCCAGTCTCGTACTCTTTAGACAATCGATTGGAAGACATCCATTTTTTATCCATACTAATTGAGTAGTCTAAACTAAACTAAGAAAGTTAAACAAATGCGGAGAATACCTGTAAAGAAATCAGTAGCTTCTAAGAAAGCTACACAGTAGGATGCTTCGAAACGATCACAACCTTGCTCTTCACAGGTAACCCCTATAACAGACAAAATTAATAATATCATCAGCATTAAATAATTTTTCAACTAACAGTAAATATATGAAATTAACAAATATATGAAATTAACATCAACAAAGAAATTAACAAATATATAAAATTATTCGAGTAAGTTAATTTTTCAACTAACAGTAAATCAACAATATTTAATCCTTTTGGTGTAAAAGAATGCACGACAAATATGATCTTATTTTTGAAAAGCTCTTGATTTCTTTCTAAAAAATTATACTAAAATATAAATCATTTTATAATACCAATAAATCATATTATTATTTTTTTCTATTTTATCTATTTTCTCATATTAACTAATAAATCTCATATTAACTAATTATTTATATCTTCTCATAACTCGTCAAAAGGGTTACAATATTTGTCTTTAACGCAATAGAGTCCTCAAGGCAAACTCTAAACAACTCTATAATAATTTCCACAACTCAAAATGACTCTAAAGTATTTCAAACTATTCTAAAGTACTCTAAAATGCTCAAAAAACAACTATTTCATATAATACTCATCAAATGTGGCTATGTTCTATAATGCTCAAAATGACTCTAAGCTATTCTATTACTTGATGTGATACTCAAAATCAATAAGGTGGATATGTTCTATAATGCTCAAAATGACTCTAAACTATTCTAAAGTACTCTAAAATGACTCTAAACTACTCTAAACTAAACTATTCTATAATACTCATATAAAACTATTCTAAACTATTCTAAACTATTTTATAATGCTCAAAATGACTCTATAATAACTATCTCCCTAGATTTGATTAATTTGAATAAGGTGGCTATGTTCTATTACTTGATTTGGTGTAGTCTCCATGCATGCATTATTGGCAACTATGACATGGAAAATACATAAACTTCAAGATTAACAAAAACAAATTCATTGTGGCATTTCAACAAACACCTTGTATACAAAACTCAAACCAATATCAAAAGAGTAATGCTCATCAATAGTATCAACAATGGCGGAAATACCGTAACAGTGGAGGCGATATGTGCTACTTTGTGTGTCGGACGGAGGTGGGCGTCGGTCGGACGAAGGAGTGAAACAGACGGAGGAGGAGAAATGCAAATAGGGTTCTGGTTCGCTGGAGGAGAAAGAAAAACTGAAGAAAGTATACGCGCGATTCTGCTTCTGTTTTAGTTCTTTAAAAAATTCTGTAATATATTTTAACTTAATTCTGTGTTAATTTTAATACCTACAGCAGCGCTTAAAAAGCGCTTTCTTTGAAAACCATATAGCAGCGCTTTTTGAAGGAAAGCGCTTTCTTTGGCACACCCTACAACAACGCTTTAGAAAAGCGCTTTCTTAGGTCCAACCTACAGCAGCGCTTTTTAAAAGCGCTTTCTTAGGTCCCCCTCTAGGTCCCCCTTTAGCAGCGCTTCTTAAAAGCGCTTTCTTAGGTCTCCCTCTAGGTCCCCCTTTAACAGCGCTTTTAAAGGCCTTTAGCAGCGCTTTTAGAAGCGCTTTCTTAGGGTGCTTAGCAATGCCATATAGCAGCGCTTTATAGAAAAAGCGCTTTCTTAGGTCCCCCTTTAGCAGCGCTTTTTAAAAAGCGCTTTCTTAGGGCCCCCCTTTAGCAGCGCTTTTTCAAAAGCGTTGTCTTAGGTAGGAAATTTTTTTTCTTTTTTTTTACCCACCCTTTAGCAGCGCTTTTTTAAGAAGCGCTGCTAAAGGGTGCGCTGCTAAAACTCATTTCTGGCGTAGTGCAAGCTCTTCTGATGTATCTATCTTCAACGTCTCTTATACTATAGAGCAAAAACAAATACTCTTAATCGAGTTACTTCTTCAACGGCTAGTTTCTGCAAAGGCTATATATATGGCTGAAGGTTCAAACTGAATCTTTAACAAGGATTATTCAAAAGAAGGAGTAACAAGATCAAAAATTATCAACACCATTTTTTATGCAGGTTTTTTGTTGTATGTTGTAATTGTAAAAGCCTTAAGATTTCTTACACATTGAATATCTTAGAAATCTTAAGTGTTTTAGGTCTTGTTATGGTGATTTCCCGTACCTATGGTACTTGTATTAAGTACACCTTGTTCTTTATTTTGCTGAACTTGTTTAGCAGTTTATATCAAAGTCTCTTGCTATGTCCTTGAGAAAAAGTCTTAAGTCATTGGAACTTAAGCAAGGAACTCTCGAGCCAATATGCTTGAGTCATGTAAGTCTCTTACTATGTGTTTGAGTAATGCAAGTCTTAATCAACTAGGTTGATTGAGCATCAGTCTTAAGTCATTAGGACTTAAGCAAGGAAGTCTTTAGCCAAGATGCTTGAGCCACATAAGTCTTTTGCTATGTGCTTGAGCTGTGAAAGTCTTAATTAAGTCAATTGATTGAGCAGGAAAGTCTTGGGATACGTTTCAAGCAGGAAAGTCTCAGCCAGAGTGTCTCGGAGCAGAAGTCTCAGTCAGAGGGGCTTGGAGCAAAAGTCTCAGCCAGAGTGTCTTAGAGAAAAAGTCTCAACCATACTTGCTTGGAGCAGAAGTCCTGGGTCTGAGGGGCTTGAGCAGAAGTCTTGAACTGAGGGCCTAAGAAAGGAAGTCTTGGGTTCGTGGAACCTAAGCAAGAAGTCTCGAGTGAGGAGCTTGAGCAAGAATTCTTGGACCTTGGGCCTGAGAAAATGTAAAAGTAATATGCAGAATGCATAAGCAATTGTAATCATGATTTGATTATAGTGAAAATCTCTTGTGATGAAAGGGGACTAGAATACCCTAAGTTTGGGAGGAACCAATATAAATCTTTGTGTCTTCTGCTATTATTTATTTGCTTCTATAACACTTCGCTAGTAAGAATCATCCAGAATCTAAACACCAATTTAGATACTGGACTCTGATCAGATGCAAACCAAAAAACAGAAAACACAATTCAACCCCATTCGTGTGTATTTTTCTCTCCTTCGAATTCAATCAAACATTAAGGAAAATGTGTATCGACTTGTTTTAAAATAGATAAGGACGATATATGTGTTTGTTTTCTTGCAGAGGATGAAGTCTATTAGTTTGCAGATTCAGTTTGTTTTAAAATTGGTAATGGTACTTCTATTAGTTTTTGGAAAAATGATTGGTTTAGTTCTAATCTTTGGTGCTTATCTTTTCTTAAGTTATTTGAGAATCTTGTCAACAAGGATGTTAAAGTTGCGGAAGCTTTGGTTTAGACAAATGGTTTTTGGGCTTGGTCTTTAAACTTGAGGGATGAAGAACTAATTGGAGAAATTTGTGATCGACTGAAGTATTTATCGCTTATTTTGGACCACCCTTTCCCTTTTTCTGATTGTGCGTATTCCTTTATGTGGTGGCGGGACAATGTTGGTTTTTAGGCCAACAGTAGCAATGCAGAGTTTCAAAAGCAGCTGGATGTGGATTCCGTAATGGATTCAGTGTCTCTTGTTGGTTTACATTTGATTTGGAAGTAAAAAATTCCTAGTAAAATCTAGGATTTCGGCTGGAGAACGTTGATGGAAGGCCTCCCAACAAAAGTTCAATCGATCAAAAGAAATATTCTTCCCGAAGCAGATAATGGATCTTTTACTTTTTTGTTACGATATGGTGGAAAATGATCTATATCTTTTCAAAAATTGTGATTAGTAAAGTTGTTTCGAACGATTATTTTCTTGGTTGGGAATAGAGATGGAGGGAGGCAATTGTTCTTTGGTAAATTATTTGATTTTCATTTGTTCAAAGTTGAAAAGGATATTTCTTGACAAACTTCTTGTGTTGTTTTGGGCATCAATAGTTTGGATCCTTTGGTTAAACCGAAATGTGATTATTTTTAAGGATAAAGATCTAGCACATTTGGAGTTTGTCGAATCAAAGCTTTTTCGAAGGATTTATTAACTCTTTCTTTTGTAGCAACATTTTTCATTGTTGCACGTATTAGAAGTGTGATCAAACTTAAATTCTAACTATTAAATTTTTGTAGTGTTTGCTTTTGAGATCTTTGACTTTTTTATCTGTGTTAAGGGTGGTGCATTCCTAGTGTTTTTCATAATCTAAGTTGTCGCTTATAAAAAGAAATCTAAAATTAAACAATGCATATATTTATAGATTTAGGGATTTAGTGGTGTCGAAGTTTTAATTGATGAAGGAGAGAGGAGAAGAATTGACTTGTGACTTAAGAGGTATTAAATTCTACAATCGGAACCTTTCAAAAACACAATTCAAATTATAAAACTCAAAATATTTTGTTAAAATAAAAAATTTCAAAAGATTTCAAAGATGAAAAAAAAAACTATCGATGAATAAAAAAGGCCCAAAGTTTTTTATAATTAAACAAAATATACTAATGAGAGTATATGATATAATCCAAATTCATTAAAAATAAATTGTTAATCACTTTGAAGACAAACTTAGAATAGTGATTATTTTAAGTAATATGTGTAGCCTGTTTATATATGTAGTTAAGAAAACAAACAAATTAATTAATCAGAAAAGAACATTAATTGATATGCAAAAGTCATCATTAGATATGCCAACTGGCATCTTTGTTATTATTTGGTTATTAGTTTTGGGCCAAAAGACTAAAGAAATTGCAACTAGTATTAAAGAAAACAGCAATTCTTGCGTTAAACTTTAGTATATAATAATTCCATAATCTTAACTTCAACTACTACTACTAGTACTTATTTTTCCACAAGAACTTATCCCAAAGAAAAATATCATTTAAATATTGTGTTTTCTTTTGATTCGGGCATGTCAACTTTCATTTATATAAATTTGGATAGGGGTGAAATATTTTTAAAAAAGAACTAGGGTAGGGGGTGAATTTAACAATATACCTAGTGGTGTTGGAAGCCATTATTATAATTCATCTAAAGGGTGACAAAAAAGTCTTAATGTTATTATTTGTTCAACCTTGTTTTCCCAACGTGGATATATATATATATATATATATATATATATATATATATATATATATATATATATATATATATATATATATATATATATATATATATATATATATATATATATATATATATATATATATATATATATATATATATATATATATATATATATATATATATATATATATATATATATATATATATATATATATATATATATATATATATATATATATATATATATATATATATATATATATATATATATATATATATATATATGATATGATATTGAGGTTTTTAACAAAATATTTTTTAATAAAAAAATTAGTAAGTGTAACCTAGTCGTCACTATCAAATTTAAACTTTAAAGCGCTCTTTTAAGAGTGTTTCTATGAGAAAGTGTTTTTAAAGAAACACAGTGAAAACGCACTTTTAAGAAGAAAAAAAACGTTGTTGATATTTAATTAAAAAAAAGTATGATTATATTTTAAAAGATTTATAACTTTTGAGAAAAAGTGTTGTAAACTAGTTAAAAATATAATTAATATATTTCATATAAACAATAATTTTTTAATTAAAAAATGCTCATAAAATCTAGAGTGTTTTTAAAATAATAAAAAATGTCATTTTATTGATAGAGTAGAGTTGTATCACTATATGTAAAAAGAGATATTTAATGCATCAAGCTATCAAGGTAGAATAAAATCTCAAAAGAAAGGGCATACAAAGGTGAAACACTATCACTTTTATTTTTCAAAGTTAGAAAGACAAAACAAAGAAAGAAGGTGTTTTATTATTTAAAAAAATTCATGTTAAAAATAGACGTAGAGGTATTATTTATTTTTAAGTGTTTCAACTAAAAAAAGTGTTATGTGTTTTAAGTGTCAAGACAAATGACACATTGCATTTTAATGTCCAACAAAGAGAACTAACGTGTTTTAAGTGTCAGGACTAATGACACGTTACATTTCAATGTCCAACAAAAAAAACTTATGCATATAGAAGAAAATGAAACGTTAAAGAGGAAAATGAGAATTATGACGTAGAGTTTGAAAAGGATAAAGAAGAATTTTCTAGTGGAGAACTACTCATGGTGGTGAAAATGTTGGAAGCCAAATTAAAGAAGACGATATAAGTCAAAAAAAAAATTTTTTAAAACAAAATGCCTAGTGTGCAGAAATATGTGTTATTTTGTTATTGATGGAGGAAGTTGTACTAAAGTTGTTAGCAAACTTTTGATTTCTAAGCTTAATTTTAAAACAAACCTCACCTTAAATCTTATAAACTCCAACTGATTAAGAAAATGTAAAAATTAATGCTTGTTAATAAAACAATTGTCGTCTATTTTAATATTGAAAAATATGAAGTTGTAGTTTTGTGTGATTTAATACCAACTGAAGCTAATCATTTGTTATTAGGGGGACTTTGATAATTTGATTTAAAAGTCAATCATAAAGGGTACTCCAATAAATATTTATTTATGTGCATTATGGTCAAAAGGTAAATTCTGTACCATTAATTTCTAGTGAGATGATAGAAAATTAAAATAAAATAAGAGAAAAATATTTAAGAAAAAAAAAAGAATAAAAAAGATTTTAAAAAGTGAGTGATAAAAATGAAAAATAAAAAGGGTAAGGAATATAATTGAGTTAAACCATCCTCTATACTAGCTCTTTTGGAAGGAGGTGTCTTGCGTTGAGTTTCATTTTCAAGAATTTTAATTTTTTTTTTCCAATAAAGTACCAACTGATTACCACATAAGACAAATTCAACATTATATTGATATCAATTTGAGAACATTTTTGTCTAATAGATCAACATATAGAAGCAACCTAAAAAAAACTTAATAAATATAGAGGTAAGTCGTTGAATATATAAGTAATTTGTGAGTAAGAGAAAATTTAAACCCTTGTGTTTTTCATGTAATATTAGTCTTAAAAAAGAATGATAGTTGGAGGATATTGTTAAGATGTAAAATAAGGGAGGTTTTGTTATTGTCTACACAAGGATTGTCTGATATTTTGATGCTTGCCTTTCAATAACTTACAGTTCTAAGAAAAAGAGTTTTCAAATTTTATTTCATAAATTGTCACGATTTTTAGTAGTAAAGCTAATAATTTCTAAAGTGTTTGATTAACAAAATATATCAAAAGTAGTTTTTATCTACCCTAACTTATACGTATTCTTTCAATCTTGCATTTGAAGGAGGATCCGATTAATATCATCGCGTATTCTCTCAACACCGTCTATCTCTAGAGTGGCGTCGTGAGAAATACCGTATTCCTCGCTACACGATCTCTCTATATAACAACCAATATAGTAAGCTTTAAGTTTAATACAAAGTGAATATCAACCATAGACCGATCTCTCGAATCTATAAATCAATGGATGCATATTTTAGGTCAAGTTCCATAAAATCTATGTCTATAGTTTTACAAAACAAGAATGGATCATTAAAAAGAAAAATATTCATCATATATTAATCATCACTTGTTCACATACAAGGTCAATAAAAAGAAATACATAAAGTTAAGACAGACTACCTCTACCCTTAATACAAGAGAAATTAGCTACTCATAACCAAGGTAGCTTGCTTTACAAGTAAAGAGAGAAGATGAATGAGTATCCACGTCGAAGAATCGAACTTGGATGCGAATCCAGCTTCTATTTGCAAAATCTTCCTTTTTGGTGAAGAAATGTTGAAAATATAAGTCTCTATGTGAAAAATGGGTTCTTCTCCGCAAAAAGTGTGAAAAATACTTATATAGTACAACTAGAATCTACCAAGTTCGTCCAACGAACTCTACTTTATGGCACCTGAAGTGCCTTTGAATAGTTAAACCGCTCATGAGGAAATATCTAAGTTCGCCTAGCGAACTATTCTTCGCCCTACGAGCTACTTCGCTACAAGTTCGCACAATGAACTTATGCCCATTTAGTTACTGCCTCAAAACTAGGGTGGTTAGCTAGTCCTTTGCTGCAATCTCGCCTAGCGAACATTCGCTTCAAGTTCGCCCAACGAACTTAGTTCTCTTTTCTTTCTTCCTCTAAATTGAGAGGGTTTATTGGGGCTTCGCTGACACTTTGCCCATCAAACACTCGCTGTTGATTCTCCTGGATGTTCGTCCAGCGAACATGCTAAACCTTCACATTTTCTTTGACTTCCTTGTCAAATTACATGTGTCTTACACTATGATGTTTTATGCCTAAATTCTGCACAATAACACACAAATCAAAGTAATCAAAGGTATTTGCACATAATTAAAGAATAGCATGAAATCATAGAATAAATGCAATCAAAACATAACAAATGAGATGAACAATACCAATAAATATGAATCAAATTAAGGCATGTTTGGCATTCAACAAATGTGCACTGATTGTAGAGTCATTAACAATATTACCATTAAATATAAGTATCACATTTATAGACAAGATTATTTGTTTGATTAATTGTTTGGTGCATACTTATTCTCTAAAATTAATTTGAAAAGTGGACATCACCAGAATAGAAAAAGGGAAGAGGGTTAATGGAAAATTTCTTTAAAAATAAAATATGGTTTGTATTAATTGAGAGCATCTTTAATGCAGATTTTTAATAGTTAAATTTTTTATAGTTAACGATGATTATAAAGAATTTGCATTGGAATGACTATGACATGACATTTAATTTATTAAGTTTTAATTTCCGATAATTATATAGCTAACGTATGCTATTTATTTTGAAACATATAATATTATTATTATATTATTATATAGCTATGACATGACATTTTATGTATTTTATTTAAAATAATTAAATTAATGGTAACTTCAATAAAAAATAATTATAATTAAAAAATATAAAATATAGGGTCAAGTTTTAGTTTTTTATAACTATCATTAAAGTAAAAACAACTCAAATCAACTATAAATTTTTTAAATCCTACAAATCACTTTGGACCCACAAAAAATATATTAGTTTACCCACTTAAGATACTCCCACTAAAGATGCTCTGATAGTTATATGTTTTGGGTTAGCTAATGAACCTATTACTTTTATGAGATTATTAAAGAAAATTTTTAGATAAGTTTGCAATTGTGTATTTTGATGATATAAATATAGTTTGCTTTAACTCATTCCTATAAAACTGAATTGTAAGGTGACAAATGTCACTCTATAAAAATATTATTTAGACTTTATATTTAACGTGAGACATAGATTTCTCCCAATATACCCTTTCAACCTTAATACTATTTGGCATGGTGTGTGGATATAAATATGAGATGATTCAAATTATCGATATATGAGACTTAATTTTTTTAATACATCTTATTATAACCAACTGTATTCGTATTTGTTATTTTTAAATAATAATTTATACTTTTTTATTTTAAATTTTCGAGAACCTTAACAATAATTAAAAATATAATAATAAAAATTAGAATCAATATAAAATAAGTATAAAAAGTAAATCACAAAGTATTAATTACAACTCTCACTTCAGCTTCATCCCCTTTTTATTGTGGATGTCATTATGAGACAAATACGTTTCTCAAACATTCTATGAGTTGATATGTTGATGTTCTTATTATTAATAAAAGTTGTATGTTATATGTAGTTTATGTTATGTGCTGATGATTTTGTTATTTTTAATAAGAGTTATTTGTTGTATCTTGTTCATTATTTAAGTTTTGTTGTTAATGAATAAGATAGATAAAGTTATAAATATAATAGATATAGTTATATTAGAAAATAAGTTACACGTTCAATTCTAGACAAGAATTTTTCAATCCATTATCTGCATTTCACTCTTTAACCGTCAGAACTTGGTTTAATGCTAGAATGTTATAAGTCTCTTACTTATTGTTTGAGTGTGTATGAGCATATATGTCTCTTGCATGTGTGTTTGATCATTGGAAGTCTCTTACTTATGCGCTTGAGCATAAAGGTCTCTTACTTGTGTGTTTGAGAATTGGAAGTATCTTGCTTGTGTGCTTGAAAAAATTGAAATCTTGTGTGATTATAGTGAAATCCATAGAAGTGCAAGGGGACTTGATTACTCTTGATTCGTGAGAGGAACCATGATAATTTTGAATGTATCCTTCTTTCTTTCATTCCTTATCCGCTGCTTATCACTCACCTTTGATTCATACTCTAGGCTTTGTTTTTAGAATCTGACTAGAGTTTTATAAAGAAATAAAAAGTATAACACAATTCAACCTCTCCCCTCCTTGTGTTTTTCTCACCTTCAGTTGGTATCAGAGTCTGGTTTATGTTAAATACTTAATAGTGGTACAAAAAAGATCGTGAGAGAAAAACATATTAAATCATGTCTGCAATATCTGGGACTGGTAGTGGTACTCCTAGCCTTCATGTTACTTTTAATCATGATTATAATACTTCTAAATAGAATAACTATAAAGACCTCCAACTTTAAGTGGAAACTCTATATAGCTTGAATGGTAGAAGAGTAATATGTACAATCACATCATAGATCTTGGTGATGAGATGTGGGACATTCTTGAGGATGACATTGATATTCCAATAAATGGAGTTGGTATGGTAACTGACAGAAAAAGTCTCACAGCAGCTCGAAAAAAAAACTTATACAAAACATCATAGAGTTAGAGGTATTTTGGTAGATACTCTATCTCACTCTGAGTACACGAGGTTTATTGACAAATCTACTACTTAAATTTTTTTTGAATCTATGTGTGCTACATATGAAGTAAATCAACAAGTAAAGGAAGCAAAGGCTAATCTCTTGGTTCAACAATATGAACTGTCCAAAATGCAAGCCTATCATATATGACATGACTGGTTTAAAGCTCAAGATATCCAGGGGAGTGATAATGATGTCCAGTCTGTCCAAATTTGTTGGAATCCTCCGAATGAAGGATGAGTGAAGTGCAATGTTGATGTGTGTTGTGAAAAACGATGTCTTCAAACAAATTATAAACGATTTCTTTATGATCAAGAAACACATAAGGATTAGGGTTAACGGAAAAAACAAGAAGAAGAAGAAGAACAAGGATTGGTTATAACTGTTATTCTTTACTTTTTCTTTAAATCAGATTACAAGTACTCAAGAATAAAAAATAACCCTCTCACCCTACTTAGGATTTGCCACACATAAAATGAGAGACTAGTATGCTATTTATAATAAAACCTAACATATTAAACTAATGGGTTTTTAAACAATTATCCATTATAAGATTACTTAGGATACAAGCTAATTTAAACAACTCGATCCTCAACTCAAGGCCCAATTTGAAAACTATATACTAGAACACATTTCGACTACAACATGTAGGTCTTCGACAACAACATGTGAGCAGACTTTAACGACATCCTAAACCTCTGTTGACAATGCTAGAGTTCAATCCAATATCTCATAAATCTCCACCTTGGAACAAACTCTATAACATCAAGGAACGAACTAGCTTTCTTCATGCAGCTGTATCAACTGCATACAGTGGAAAAACTTGCAATTGGACAATGTCTTGGTAATAATATCAGCACCATTATGATTTTTCGAAACTTTCAGCACTTGGACTTCTCCATGATTGGTTACCCCTCTGACAAAATGCAGCCTCACATCAATGTGATTGGTTCGCTCATGATAGACTGAATTCTTCGACAGGTGTATTTCACTTTGACTATCATATTTAACAGTGATAACTCGACCTTGAAGTTTTAGCTCCTTTGCAAAACCTTCAGCCACAATGCTTCCTTCACAGCTTCAGGTAGGGCGATATATTTCGCTTCAGTGGTTGAAAAGACAACAACTTTCTGAAGTGTTGTTTTCCAACTAATTGTTGTGCCAAACATAGTGAGCACATATCTAGAAATAGATTTTCTAGAATCCATACGACCTCCATAATCAGAGTCAACATATCCTTCGATTTCTACTTTACTATCTTCACCCAAGGCTCTACCATAAATTAGGAGTTTGTTCAGAGACCCATTTATGTATCTTAGAATCCACTTCAATGCTTACCAGTGAGCCTTTCTAGGATTCGCCATGTACCTGCTTACAAGACTTACTGCATATGTTATGTCAGGTCTAGTACAAACCATTGCATACATCAAAGAATCCACTATATTAGCATATGGAATGTTATTCGTATAAGTTCTTTCGACATGAGTACTGGGACACTAATCTATACTCAGCTTGAACTGAGGGTTTGTCAGACTCAAAATAGGCTTTGAATTCGACATACCAGACTTTTCGAGAATCTTCTGTAGGTATGCCTCTTGAGATAAGCATAATTTCGACTGCTTTCTATCTCTTCGAATGTCAATCCCAAAAATCCTGAACACAGCTCCCAGATCCTTCTTTTCGAACTTCTTATTGAGTTCAGCCTTCACCCTCATTACATCTTCGACATTGTTGCTTTCTATTAGAATATCATCCACATAAAGCAACAACATAACAAATGAATTACCAGGTCGAAATTTGACGTAAACATAGTGGTCTAACTGACTTCTAATGAAAATTATGCGTGTCATGAACTTGTCGAATCTCCTATTCCACTGTCGAGGAGATTTTTTTAGTCCATATAAAGATCTCTTCAGCTTGCACACATAATCTTCCTTCCCTCTTTCGACATACCTTTCAGGTTGCCTCATCAAGATTATTTCATCTATATCACCATACAATAACACAATCTTCACATCCATTTGTTCTAGTTCAAGGTTAAATTGTGCCACCATGGCAAGCAACATTCGAATAGACATGTGCTTCACAACAGGAGAAAACACATCATTGAATTCGACACCTTGTTTCTGACTGAAACCCCTAGTGACCAATCTTGCCTTGTATATCTTCGACGCCACCTTTTCGATTCCTTCCTTAACTTTGAAAATCCACTTACAGCTGACTAACCTGGCTCCAACAGGTTTCTTGATCAATTCCTAAGTGTTGTTATCATAAAGAGATTTCATCTCATCATCCATGGCCTTCAGCCATTCAGTCTTATTTTGACTCCTCATAGCATCCTTATAGTCTCTAGGTTCTTCTTCTAGAACCTCACTTACAGAGATTAAGGCTTAAGCTATAAGATTTGCATAACCAAGTCTCTAAGGTAGCTTAATGACTCTCCTCGACCTGTCTCTTGCTAGCAAGTAGTCATTATTAGTCTCCTCATCTTCGACAGTAGCTTCTTCTTCTTCTTCTTCGACTTCATCTGGGATGCACAATTCAACATTAACATGCTCCACCTCAATAGGAATCTCTCCTTGTTCCAGCTCTTCGTCAGCATCATCAGTTTTCTTGAAGGTCATCTCAGCTTCATTAAAAATTACATCTCAACTGGTGATACACCTCCTGTGACATGACTATAGGCATCATAGCCTATAAGCTTTGACTCCTTTAGGGTATCCCATGAACATGCATTTCAGAGGTCTATGTTCGACCTTTTCTTGCCTAATGTGAGCTAGGTCACACAGTCAAATACTCTCAGTTTATCAAAATTTAGTGGATGTCCCGATCAAAATTCTTTAGGTGTTTTCATATCTAATGTAGTCTAAGGACATATGTTTATCAAATATGTTGCTATTGAAACAACCTCAGCCCAAAACACCTTCTTTAACCTAGCACTAGTCAACATGCATCTAACTCTTTCCAAAATAGTTTGATTAAAGCTTTTCGGCAAACCATTTGTTTGTGAAGTATCTGCAGTATTTTTGCGACTTGTAATACCTGAGGCAACACAAAATTTGTCAAACGCCTCATTGAAAAATTCAAGGTCATTGTCAATTCTCAACCTCCTGACCTTTCTGCCAGTCAGGATTTTGACCAGAGTCTTCTAACCTTTGAAATTCTCAAAAGTTTCATTCTTAGTCTTCTGGATGAATACCTATAACTTTCTAGAATAATCATCAACTATGGATAGAAAATACCTTGATCCTGAATGTGATGGACACCTTGCAGGCCCCCAAAGAGCAGCATGAATGTAACCAAGGGATCCATGTGTTTTTTGTTTGCCTTTGTTGAACTTCACTCTACAAGTTTTTCCAAGTACACAGGGTTCACAAAATTTCAGCTTTTCGACTTTGTTTCCATCAAGCAGATTTTGTTTCCCCAATTCGACCAGACCCCTTTCATTGACATGGTCCAATCTCATGTGCTAAATTTCTGTCTTCGACAAAGGTTTCGTGGATGCAACATTTGTCGACCCACTTACAACTTCAGCCTTAAGGGTATACAAGCCTTGTTTTTTCACGCCTCTCAATACTTCCTTCGACCCCTTCATGACTTTTAGGATACTTTTCTCTCTTTGAAAAAGATATCCCTTCTTGTCGAATTCACCAAGAGAAATCAAATTTCTTTTCAAATCTGGTACGCACCTGACTTCAATCAATAGTCTTATTGACTTATCATGGAGCTTGAATCTCACATATCCAATACCTGCAATTTTCTAAGCTTTTTTGTTTCTCAGCAGCATTGATCCACCATCTTGATCACACAATTCCTCAAACACGTCCTTGTTTGGAGTCATGTGTCAAGTCCAACCTGAATCCATAATCCACTCTTTTCTTGAGTCGCTGCTTGAAACCACAAGGACATCGTATGAGTCAAAGTCATCTTGAACAATGGTTATGTTGCCGTTATCCTTACCTCCATGATCTTTCAGGCGTTCAGGGGACACCTTTCTTGTGTAACCCTCCTTCTTATAGTGATAGCATCGAGTACCAGATGTCTCGCCACTATAAGACTTCTACTGACTTTTACCTTTCTTCTTGTCAAACTTACCATCCTTTCCAACGAATTTTCCCCTAACGAGCAAACCTTCACCAACCGTTGAAGCTTTATGCTCCTTTCGTTTGTTTAAGTCCTTAGAATACAATGTTGATTGAACTTCTTCAAAGTTCACGGACTCTCTTCCATACATGAGAGTTTCTTTGAAGTGAGCATGTATTATAGGCAAAACGTACAATAGCAACAATGTTTGATCTTCATCATCGATCTTCACATCAATATTTTCAAGATAAAAAATCAGCTTGTTGAACATATTCAACTACTCAGCCTACACTTTGTCTTCACTCATTTTGAATGAATACAAAGCTTGCTTCAGATAGAGTCGATTCACCAGAGATTTGTTCATGTACAAATTTTCAAGTTTCAACCATAACCTCGATCTCGTAGTCTCCTTTGATACCAGTTGGAGAACCTTATCACTAAGTCTCAACAATATTACACTGTAGGCTTTCTCTATCATGATCATTTTTTTCAGTTTTCGTTAACGCAACGTTCATTGCTTCCTCTCCCTTCAACACTTTCAAACAACCATGCTGAACCAGTAGGGATTTCATCTTCAAGCGACACAGACCGAAATCATTCATACTGGTGAACTTTTCAATCTCATACTTTGTTGAAGGCATCTTCTCCATGCTCTCCGCATCAATTTGGTGTAAAAAATGATGTCTTTAAACAAAGTATAAACGATTTCTTTATGATCAAGAAACACACAATGATTATGGTTAACGTAAAAAAACAAGACGAAGAACTACAAGGATTCGTTATAACTGTTATTCTTTACTTTCTCTTTAAATCAGATTACAAGTACTCAAGAATAAGAAATAACCATCTCACCCTAATTAGGATTTGTCACACATAAGATGAGTGACTAGTATGCTATTTATAATAAAACCTAACATACTAAACTAATGAACTTTTTAACAATTACACGTTACAAGCTAACTTAAACAATTGGATCCTTAACTCAAGGCCCAATTTTACAACTACATACTAGAACACATTTCGACTACAGCATGTAGGTCTTTGACAATAGCATGTGAGCAGACTTTGACGACATGCTAAACCTCTGTCGACAATGTTAGAGTTCGATCCAATATCTCGCAATGTGGGGTTCAATAGGAAAAGAGGAACAACAAATGGGGGTTGGTGTATTAGAGATTGCTTTGGTAGATTCATCTTGAATGGTATTTCATGGGATTTTGGTTTTTACTCGATCATAGAAGTAGAAGCCATGACTATGAAAGAAGCGATCCAAGCAGCCATTCAGATGCAATTGGATTATGTGATCTTTGGAAGCGACTCTCAAATGGGTGGATCCTCTCCTTTTTTATATATCATGTCATCTCTCATGTTTCTAATCTAACGGTTCAAAATTTATAATGAATAATTAAATAAAAAAAGTCATTTAATAGGATAGAGAAATGGATAAGTAATTTGTCTTTGTTCCTCCACAAAATCAACAACCATAAATGACTTTTTTTATTTAATTATTCATTATAAATTCTGAACCGTTAGATTAGAAACATGAGAGATGACATGATATATAAAAAAGGAGAGGATCCAAATCCCTCAAATGGTGGTTCAATCTATCCATACCAATTATGGTGGCAACTCTGAATTTAGTTTCATTATTAGATCGGTTGAGAGTTTATTACAATATATTTTCAACTTTGAAGTAAAGTTTGTTAAGTATCAGACAATTTTTAATCTAGGGGTAATACTTTTAATTAAATTCATCCTTATATTGAGTATCAGAGTTAATAAATGAAATGCATTAAACTTGATTGAATAAAAAAAAACTCAATTGTTCTCACCTCTAATTTCAGTATACTAGTACAACCATTTGTCACACACAATTAAATACAAGTCAATTCCATTAAGCTGTCAAAATACAAGAATGTTTCTCCGGCCTATCATGGCCGTGGATGATGAGTACTGAGTCAAGTCTTCAGCAAGATCCAATGGCTCCTGCGTTTCTTCTTCATTTGAACTTCAGTTTGGGGGGAAAACCAGACGGTGGCGCCACCGTCTTCTCCGGCGAAGACAATTACACAGGTCATCCAAAATTACCAAACCATACATCATTCTCTCTAGAATTTAATGCTGATCACGAATATATCCTTAGAATCATCTAACTCCCTATGGATTTTCAAACCCGGTAGCATTTTCAAAATAAGCATCAATCTTGAATCTCATCAGAACTTCAATTAAATGCACATATGTAATCCTCACCTCATGGTGATCATTCTACACTATCCAATCTTGATTAACAGTCCAAGAATCACCTAATCCAAGGCTCAACAGAAATTGATCACACACCTATTTTGTCTCTAATTCACCAATTTATGATCCTAAATCCAACTACATATCACCAGGATCCTAACCACCTATTTAATTAAAATTGATCGGAGTACATGATGTAGGAATGCATAACACCGATGCCCAATTCAGAATGTTGGAAAATCATGTCCAAATCCTCTTTAGCAATTGTTTCGGCATATTCAAAACCGAAAATACCTTCCTCTGTAGGAATTTGACGGATGTAGCTGAATCGGTTTCCCGCACAATTCCATTATCTTTTGATTTGGATTTTGTAGGAGTCTAAGATCATCATGTAAATAAATGATACATAAATGTAAGAATAACTTTCATGTATGGGTCGTAAAACATTTGAATACTACAAGGTTCACAATGGTGTTCAACCTACCTCATCATCTATGAAAATGAGATTTGACGGCCATGCAACATACGATCCTATTGCGTCTCCCACCACTATTGCATCCGAAACACCATCTGCTATAGGCAACAACGCACCCCCTCTAAAGCAATATCAACCGATACTTTCAAAAATCCAGTAGGGAGCGGTTTATGGTGAAGTAAGTCTCCCAAAGTGTTATGCACTTTTCCCTTGCCAACCATGAGATAAGTCAGTGACGATAAATATAGCCTACAAGGTGAAATTCCCTAAACAAATAATGAATATGATTAATGTGTCAATTAAGAAAATTGTGCTAAATTAATTTCAATGTAATATATATAATTACCTCTGGAAGCTTCTGCAAAAAATTACAATTGATATTATCTTTGTCACTAGTATCTTTACACTCTGAATCGTGCCTTTCTGACATGTATCTCTCTTTGCCCTTTTGTAATTCACGAATCTGAGCTTTCAATTCCTCCAACGTCTCCATCACTTGTTTATTTCTAGGATTTTTATTATTTGGCTACTTATTCAATTTTGTTGGAGTGACACCAAATCCCTTACCCCTCACACGCCCAGAATACTCAGGAATATGTAACACTCGACTCAGTACGCTCCTGCAATCATCGTTCTCAGCTGTAGTTATAGTCTGGGATAGACTCTCCTAAAATATAGATAAAAGCATAAATATATTATACACTTTTGAGTTTATGACAGAACTGATGTTGTACTTACACATCGTTCAAATACTTGTTGAACTTCTTCCTGAACGTCTCTATCTCTTCCCACACGGGCAGCCTTCCACAAAACATGGTCCGGAAGAGATGTTGCATCACTTTTCTCCTTTTCTAACTACACATTAAGACAGATAGTAAAGCATGCATATCCCATTATATATACTTACTATTTTTTGTAACTACATCATATTAAAGCATTTATATATACTTACTATTTTTTGTTGTAAGCGTGCATATCCCAAACGCCCTTTTTGTATGGATACACGGGTTTTGATGCTCGTTACCGATTTACGTCACTCACAACCTGAAAAAACAAGTTTAAGTCATATCAGAAATCATGTGGAAGAAGTATATATATTATACATTGTTCATGATAAGTTCTAATTACATGGAATTTTTTGGGTCTTCGCTTGGCAACATATGTTTCCCATTCTTCATCTGAAATCAGATCAGCATACTTCTTTGGTCGCTCTGATTCGACAAAGTTTCCATTAGAATCTTTAAGAAACTTGTTCGTTAAAAACGCTCTAAATCCTTTTAGTCGTTTTCAGACCAATTGAAGACAATATTTTTTTCCGGTTGTCATCAATATTAAAAGATCTCTGCAAACAAATAAACATACATATAGTATGTTAGTATAAGTAATTTAAAGACATAATCGTCTACATAATTAGAAAATATCAAATATTATACATGTATCTCGCTCCAAATTTTGTCTTTAGCCGGTTATAATGAAGGAATTCTCCAATTATTACAAGTAATTGGAATTTGCGAACGAACAAGTGTTCCAGTGTAACTTGTCAGCATCGCACCGTTAGGCTCAATTAATTGATCTGTTTCATTCCAGTGCACATCATATTGTCTCTACCGCGAAAATAAGGTGCCGGCAAAACAGAAGAGTTGCCACCTTTCGTTATTTATCCCTCAGAACGGGAAAGGAAACGATCGGAAAAACCTGACGAAAAGGTATAAGACAAGGTCATCGCAACCATTGTCTGGGTTCAGGAGTCGGTTACGCAAGGGGAAGGCATTAGCACCCCTCACGTCCACCGTACTCGATGGGATCCACGCTTGTTGTGTTTATCTGACGGGTTTATTTAACTATCTACCTATCAAGGCCAGTTCAAAAAGAAAAGAAAATGATTCGGCAAAGCATCGCACTTTATACCTACGTATTCTCATCAGAGAATGAGAAATCAGAGTCAACATAGTTCGGCTAACTACGGGTTACGGGGAAGGTGGCTCACCAATACATCATCATTGTGCCTACGTACTCTCAACAGGTATGAGAGATCAGAGCTTACGTAGTTCGGGATAATACGGATTACGGGAATTCAAATTCATCTGTTTTATCGAGTAGGGTTTGAAGTTCGTTTTCTGTCTTTTACGGAAGAACTGTTTTTTAGTTGTCTGTAGTTCGTACAGCACTAGAGACTATGACCTGGAGACGATATGCGTCGCATATCGTCCAAAGCACGTATACTAAACATTCTAGATGATTGAGAGGAGGCCGCTCAATTATCATTACCCAAGTAGCTTAAGGCTCGTAACGTACTTGTACTAACTTGCCTTTATTATGTTTTTTTACTGGTGTTTCAAGATTAGAAGAGAGAGGGACAACTACAGGGAGACTATCAAGTCCTAATGTTGTCATGCCAAGGATTCATCCTATGGTTGAGGCTTGAAACAGGGATCTCCTAGAAGTTATCATGCATAGGTTTCAACCTAAAGTTATAATCATTACTTCCTTATCAAAGGAAGTGAAATTCCTAGGGGATCATGTCAATGATAAACATAAACAGATCAAGCATCAGCTAAACAGTAAACAACTGTAAAATGCATGCAATGCAAGTGAGGGAGGAAATGTGTGTGGGGAATCAGCCTCCACAAGCTCGTCTCAACCTCAAGCCAGATATGAATAACTGCAAAAATAATAGAAGAAAATAGAATGCCATCAAGCAAATCATAAACCACACAGGCAAGGGAGCAGAGCTCTACCGAATACCCGCAAGCAAAGCCATACAGTAACAATACAAGCAGAGGGAGCAACTCAACCTCTAATGCAATCATGCTCCTAGCTTAAAACAATCTAAACATGAACTTATTCTAATGCATCAAGCAAATCAAACAAGTCACATCAATACAGTTGCACAGAAAGAAAACAGACAATCAAGAAAGCAAATCAACAGCTTCACAACAAAGCAGTCCTCTGACATCAGTTCAGTCCACAGTCTGCAACTGTTCTTCAAGTCCTTCATCTTCAGGGAATGAAAGGTACTCCATCTCCAAGATTCAATCTTCAATAGGCTCCACCAAGAATGAAGAGAATCAATGAGATGATTATTTGATAATAGGAAGCAGACAGTAAACCAAAGGAATCCTGTCTGACACTCAACCAGTCATCAGAGAAAGGCATCCTCAAAAGTTCTACTCATTGTAAATGTCAAACATCCCTCCAAAAGAGAGATGATACTTAAACATGAGGAATTTGAATCATAGGATGAGAATGGAATGGGAACAAAACCATCCATTATTTGAAGAAATATCTATTTCTAAAGCTCTCTCCTAAAGCCCTAATTTCCTAAGCTATTCAAAGCTAACAAAAAGGAAGGAAATCTTCAATCCAAGCTCTACTAGCCACTTCACACAAGCTTCATCAAGTCCATGATGTCTTCCAATGAGATCCAGAAGCCCACTATGCAAGGAAGTCCAATTTTGAGTCCATTCCACATCAATCATCAACATTGAAGCACCAAATGAACACACAAGTAGAATATTCTATCAAAAATACCAAAACACATTCTAAAAAATTTATTATTTTTCTATGGGAACATGCATTCACTAATAACCTATATTTAAAAAATCAGGACCTAAATCATTCTCTAAGTCCTCCAATCAAATTCTAAACCTCAAGGTATCATACCTACACCCTAAAAGGGAGCTCCTAAAGTTTTAGTCCTAGAACAGCACCTAACTTCATCACAAAAATATGAGAAAAATCTGAGGGGAGCATGCATATCTAACCTAATCACAAGCCAAAAATCAAGCACAAACTCAATACCAAATGCTCAAACAAAATTCACCAAACAGATGAATCAATTAATACAATTGTATGTTAATAAAAATGGGAAAAAATCAAATAAAATGAAAATAAATGCTACTCATGATTTTTTTTGTTCCTAAAATTCCTAAATTCATTCATGAATCAGGGGAAAAAATCTCAGGATTAATTGATCATTTTTTCTATTTTTAATGGATTAAAATCAAACAAACCAAAAATAGAGAAAATAAGAAAAAGATGAAGAAATTAATAAGGGGCGCGTGGTGAATAGCAATTCCAATCAGTTCAAATCTTGGGTTGGGCCCAGAGGGGGGTGTGAACATCAGTTCAGATCACTAAGCCCAGGTAACTCACTAACTTGAACGCTGCGTTTGGAATTGGGGTTACGTGGCACAACTTGGCTCACACGATGCAATTACCAGTCAACTGATCCAAGGTCTTCACATGGTGCCAGCACATTAATGAAGGTGACGTCGTTTTGCTTCAGTCAACAGTCAACAACTAAAACTCTATCATGGCCGTGGATGATGAGTACTGAGTCAAGTCTTCAGCAAGATCCAATGGCTCCTGCGTTTCTTCTTCATTTGAACTTCAGTTTGGGGGGAAAACCAGACGGTGGCGCCACCGTCTTCTCCGGCGAAGACAATTACACAGGTCATCCAAAATTACCAAACCATACATCATTCTCTCTAGAATTTAATGCTGATCACGAATATATCCTTAGAATCATCTAACTCCCTATGGATTTTCAAACCCGGTAGCATTTTCAAAATATGCATCAATCTTGAATCTCATCAGAACTTCAATTAAATGCACATATGTAATCCTCACCTCATGGTGATCATTCTACACTATCCAATCTTGATTAACAGTCCAAGAATCACCTAATCCAAGGCTCAACAGAAATTGATCACACACCTATTTTGTCTCTAATTCACCAATTTCTGATCCTAAATCTAACTACATATCACCAGGATCCTAACCACCTAATCCAAGGATCATTTTTTCAGTTTTCTTTAACGCAACGTTCATGACTGCCTCTCCCTTCAACGCTTTCAAACAACCCTGCTGAACCAGTAGGGCTTTCATCTTCAAGCGACACAGACCGAAATCGTTCACACTGATGAACTTTTCAATCTCATACTTTGTTGAAGGCATCTTCTCCACGCTCTCCGCATCAATTTGGTGTAAAAAACGATGTCTTTAAACAAAATATAAACGATTTCTTTATGATCAAGAAACACACAACGGTTATGGTTAACATAAAAAAACAAGACGAAGAACAACAAGGATTCGTTATAACTGTTATTCTTTACTTTCTCTTTAAATCAGATTACAAGTACTCAAGAATAAGAAATAACCCTCTCACCCTAATTAGGATTTGTCACACATAAGATGAGTGACTAGTATGCTATTTATAATAAAACCTAACATACTAAACTAACGGGCTTTTTAACAATTACCTGTTACAAGCTAACTTTGGGTACAAGCTAACTTAAACAATTGAATCCTTAACTCAAGGCCCAATTCGACAACTACATACTAGAACACATTTCGACTACAACATGTAGGTCTTCGACAATAGCATGTGAGCAGACTTTGACGACATGTTAAACCTCTGCCGACAATGTTAGAGTTCGATCCAATATCTCACAATGTGGGGTTCAATAAGAAAAGAGGAACAACAAATGGGGATTGGTGTATTAGAGATTGCTTTGGTAGATTCATCATGAATGGTATTTCATGGGATTTTGGTTTTTACTCAATCATAGAAGTAGAAGCCATGACCATGAAAGAAGCGATCCAAGCAGCCATTCAGATGCAATTGAATTATGTGATCTTTGGAAGCGACTCTCAAATGGTGGTTCAATCTATCCATACCAATTATGGTGGCAACTCTGAGTTTAGTTTTACTATTAGATCGGTTGAGAGTTTATTACAATGTATTTTTAATTTTAAGATAAAGTTTGTTAAGTGTCAAACAAATTCGATTGTCCACTTGTTAGCTAAAGCAGACAATTCTTAGTCTAGGGATAATACTTTTAATTAAATTTATTTTTATATTGAGTATCAGTTAATAAATGAAATGCATTAAGTTAGTTTGAATAAATAAAAAAAACTCGATTATTCTCACCTCTAATTTCAGTATACTAGTACAACCATTTGTCACACACAATTAAATACAAGTCAATTCCATTAAGCTGTCAAAATACAAGAATGTTTCTCTAAAAGATCTGCTGAGATTTTCCATCAAATTATGCATGTGGGCTGATGCCAGTTCATGAGTGCAACTCAAAACCGAAAGTTAATGCAATTGAGGAAAATGTCATAATAGAATTTCAAATAATTAAAAGTCTTTGCCGTCCATCAATTATTAGTTGATGATTGATTGAGAAATGGCCTATTGTTTTTCCTTATTTTTATAAATTGTTGACTGAAAAATGGCCTATTGTTTACGCTGCTAGTTTTCATGTCCCTATGCATACAATTAAAATGACCAATAATTTTTCTTGAAAATGAAATGGGATAACAGCTTTAATGCATTTTGTTGACTGACTTGTTATGAATGTTTCCAATTGAAATTTCTACACTTTCAATTTCTTGCCCATATATGCTTTCAACTTTTCCCTTAGTGACTAGGATAGCTAACAATATACTTAATGAATACGTCATTTCAATTCACATCATCATTTAATAATTGGCTCATTTTTGAAATGATGAATTTGAGAAACATCTGATAAAGTAGAAGACTATAAGTTGAGATGTTCATATTTTCATTAATCAAGATGAATGTATAGTGTGGAATATGATTCATATAATGGAATGTGTTTTCAATACAACAGAGTGCGGGAATCTACAAGATTATTACTCGAATGTCTAAATCAGTAAATGAATAAAAAGTATTTGAGTGTAAGAGTGAATAGAATAGTTGAATATAGTGTGTGCCGAGTGTTATATAATTTAGGCTACTAAAATTAGTGTAGAACCTTATATAATTTAAGATATTAGAATTCTTTCTGCTTAAACTAATGTTTTGCATATATTATTGTTTGATTAGTTGTAATGGTAAAAAATTTGTCCGATGTCAGAATTACATGTTATTATGAATAACCATAATGTGCATGATTCAACCAACTTCATTAGTTTTTGATAGTGAATTGATCGGTGGTTATTGACAGATAAATCTGCAAGCATACAGTTGATCGTGTAGTCTTAAAAAGGTTGTCGAACTCACAGGAAAAAGATAATCAAACTAATGTTATCTATGATTATTGTGCAAAGTTAAGGTTTGAGTTAAACAGAAGTTAATACTAAACACGGTGCTGATTTTCGTGCACCTAAGGTACCTTGTAGATAAAGGGTACTAATTGCATCTACACGCCTATTCCGTAGGATATACCGACTTAAAGGCTCCGCCTCACGCTCTCGCTGTCTTAACTAAGTCGTACTTCTTAATCCCAAGATTTTGCTCTCGCTCGCCCGATAACTAAGAATTACTCTTTTAAAGCTGATAGTATCTTAATCAACACCTAAAGCGCTCTCGCTGTACTTAGATATTGATGCCTAATTTCTACTATTTGATTCACTCCTCACGCTCTCGCGAATCTCAGCTTAAACTTTTATTTGCTCCTCACTCTCGTGACGAAACAATGTTAAATAAACTCTCACTCTCGTGACAAAGCTACTTAAATTAGAAATAGAGTTTACAACCAAAATGACATGCATTACAATTTTGTACCTATTATAACTACGGAGTCCCGCCGGTTACGAAGGTCCTCATAAGACGGTCTCTAATTAATTAAACCGGACATGGTTAATTCTAATCATAATATGTTAACAATGTTAAGAATTACAACATACATATTGAATTAAACTTACGAAAATATTAGTTTATGGTTTTTATGAAAATAAATTAAGTGTAGACACGTAGAAATAAAATGCAGTAAAATAAAAAGAACAATAACCTGTAGATTGCAATGGAATAAACGAAAACAAACTTTTATTAACTTCGATTTGAGTAATACAACAGTGCAACAAAAAAGGTAAGTACAATACTGCAACAATTCCTCGGTGTGAGCAATTGTTGTTTTGGAAAGGTAATATGCGGGTTAAAAGTCTAAAAATAGTTCGGCAGCGCTTTCGCACGGGTTGGCTCTCCTCAAAACATCCTAAAAGGGGCCTATTTATAGAGAAAAAGGCAGTTGAACAACTCCCCATTTGAAATCAGAACTTAGAGGGAAAACATAACCGCCAGCAACCGCTCGAAAACTGATTTTTGCAGTTGAAATTGCTCCTGCGAACTGCGCGGTGATCGTCGTGGTGCCCATGGCGAGCACCATCGTCTCTAGGGAAGATGGCGAACGTCATTTGGTGGTGGCGAGCGCCATATCAGCAAGGCTGGCATAATTGCTGGTTTTTGCTGGATTTTCCTTCTCTTTCACTTCTTTTCTTGATTTCTTCTAAAATCTCGACGGGAATGCCTGCCAACGTAAAAATAGAGTAAGAACACATACAAATGCGAAAGACTCGATAAAAACTCGAACCTAAAATGCGCAAAGTGAGCCTAAAAGTACGATACAAAATCATGTTATCAAACTCCCCCACACTAAGACTTTTGCTTGTCCTCAAGTAAACTCCCAACAGAAATAAAATAGTAAATACAGCGCTTGACTCGTAGGCACGACAAAAAAAAATCAAAGCACAAGGTTTTTAGGCTAATGCTAAACGGATAGGTACTAAATAGGGAAAACAAGGATACCGTACCAACACAAATCCACCAAAGCAGACAAATATTTCCTTCCTATTGTTCGCTGTGTTTTCTGGCGAACAACCTCTGGTTAACCAATTTCTTCAGAAAGTTGGGTTACTTGCAGGACCAACCATACAAGTCCTAGGATACATGTGCATTTGGTTCTGTCGAAATACTCTTAGACTTTTGGTGACTAATTTGCGGTTTGTTTTATCAATATTGTCAAAGTATTAAGGACTTTGATTTTGCAAGTAACGAAAGTTTGAACTTAAAGGTGAAATAAGGTTAAAAGTTTAAACAAGAACAAAGAGATGTCGGAAGGCTAAAAACTTGCAGAAAAGTAAATGAAATGTAAAATGACATGAACTTGAAGAATAAACAAGTAATGAACTTGAAGAATAAACAAGTAATTTAAAATGACTTTGAAATATAACTGGTGTTTAAACGTACATTGTTCCAAATACTAGACTCATTTTCTCTCACACTGGGTACTTAGAGCTTTTACAGGAATTTTGTACAAATTTTCACACACACATTCTAACCACAAACTATCCTATTTATACACAAACAAAATAACTGCTTAGAACGGAAAAACTATAACTAAACGACAAGTGTCAGCCTGCATGTAAATTTCTTCTCTGAAACCTCCATGTGTCCAACTGCCAAAGGTTACAACCTTTTGAAATTTGAATCTCTTCCTTGGTGACGAAACCTTGTAACTCTTCAAAACTGTCGAAACCCTTTTAAAGGAGAAAAACTCTTCAGCACTTGCCAAACCTTATCTTTTTTTAACAAACTTCTTCTGTCGAAGCCCTCAGTCACACACTCTCCAAACTATTCTGCCAGAACATTATATCTATTTCTGTCGAAACAATGAAACTTTAAAACCTTGTCAGCAATTCTTGGATTCTCCTCCTGATGCTATCCTTCGACAAAGATGACCTTAAAGCCTGAATTTTAATCTTGTCGAAATTATGGTCTTGTCGAAATTATGGGTTTACAAATTGCCCCCCAGCAAAAGATATTTTCGACTATCAAAGGAGAAATGTCTTTTGCTGTCGAAGTGACCTTTGTAATTTAGTTTGTTCTTATTTTTATTTCGTGCAGTGTTGGTTTATACTTTTTTAAGTACTTCCCATTTATTTTCATCACTCTTCTATCTTTTTCTATTTCTTCGACTTCGTATGCACCATTGGAAAAAACTCTTAAAATTTTGAAAGGTCCTTCCCACTTAGGGGACCATTTTCCCATCACTCTGTCTTTCTTCTCCATGGGCAAGATCACTTTCCAGACTAAATCATTTACTAAAAAGGCTTTGAATTTTACTTTTTTGTTATAAAACTTTTCAACTCTCTCTTTCTGCCTTCTTATTAATTCTAAAGCACGCAACCTTTCTTCGTCTAAATCAACCAATTCATCCATCATCATACTCCAATAGATTTCAGATGGAATCTCATGATGTCTTTGAATTCGTATTGACTGTAAACAGATTTCGACAGGCAATACTGCATCATGTCCATAGGTTAATTTAAATGGGGTGGAGTTAGTTGCTTCCTTAGGAGAGGTTCGACAAGCCCAAAGGATTCGATCCAGGGTCTTATGCCAATTTCTGGGTTTTTTACCCACATGTTTCTTTATCAGGTTTATCACCACTTTGTTGGCTGCTTCGACCTGGCCATTTGCTTGGGCATAATAAGGTGTCGAAGTCAACAACTTAAAACCTGTCTCTCTTGCAAATGCTTGCATATTTCTGCCAGTAAACACAGATCCTTGATCAGTGGTTATAGTCTCTGGTATTCCAAATCTATACACTATGTGTTTCTGGATGAAATCTATGACTGCTTCCTGATCTACATTTGTCAAAGGTATGGCTTCAATCCATTTAGTGACATAGTCTACTCCTACTAAAATGTACTTCTGCCCTTTTGAAGAAGCTGGTCGAATCTCACCAATCAAATCTAAAGCCCAACCTCTGAATGGCCAAGGCTTTATAATAGAATGTAACTCACTTGCTGGCACATGAGGTATGCCTGCATGGATTTGACATTCCTGACAACCCTTTGCGAATTCGACACAATCTTTCAACATGGTTGGCCAATACATTCCTTGTCGAAATAATAGCCATTTCATTTTATGTCCTGCTTGGTGGGCACCACATGCACCACTGTGTACATTCGACAAAGCTATGTACGCTTCAGTCTCTCCAAGGCATTTTAGTAGAACTCCTTCTGCAGTCTTTTTAAACAGTTCATTTCCAAAGAGCACATAACTTAAGGCTCTGTACTTTATCTTCCTTTCGACTGTTTGATTTGGATTTTGCAAATAATCTTTAATGGGTTTTCTCCAATCTCCATCCTCTAGATTACCCACATTGAAAATCTCAAAGTTTTCTTGATCACCATATCCCAATCTTATTGTGTCCAAATCAGATGGGGACAGCTTAGTAGATAAAACTTTTCCTCTCACTTCGACAAACTTCAACAAATTTTCTTTCGACACTTTATACCCTGAAGCCAGCTGGGCCAAGTCATTTGCTTCCTGATTTTCTAATCTGGGAATGTGTCTAAAAACTACACTGTCGAATCTCTTGAGGAGTCTGTTGGCTATCACAAAGTACATGATCAAATTTTCTTTGACACATTTGTACTCTTTCGTCAATTGTTTTATCACCAATTCAGAGTCACCCATTATTTCGACCTCTGTTGCCCCCAGTTCCAACAAGATTTCAAGTCCAACAATTAAGGCTTCATATTCTGCCTCATTGTTTGAACAGAATTCTTCTATTTTGTACTTGAACTTTGTTGGAACTTTATTGGGAGAAATAATTAACACCCCAACACCTGTTCCATTTTTATGACTGGAACCATCAAAATATAACCTCCAAGGCTCTTTTTCGACATAATTTGTCTCCTCTCCAAGTATGGAGTGGTCAGCTATAAAGTCAGCAACTACTTGCCCTTTAACAGCTTTTAGAGGCATATATTTTAAAGAATATTCAGTTAAGGCTAAAGCCCATTTTCCAATTCGACTATGTAAAATAGACTTAGACAACATATGCTTTATTACGTCGAAATGAGAAGATATATGTACATCGACGGGTTTTATATAATGCTTTAATTTCATACAAGAGAAATATACACATAAACATAATTTCTCTATCATGCTATACCTAGTTTCAGCATCATTCAAGACCCTGCTGAGATAGTAAATGGCTCTTTCGACGCCATGTTCATCTTCTTGACAAAGCATACTTCCTAATGTTCTGTCAGATGCTGATATGTAGAGCCTCATGCTTCTTTTTCGGCAAGGAGATATTAGGACTGGGGGATTTGCCAAATACTCCTTGATCTTGTCGAAAGCAGCTTG
Organism: Lathyrus sativus; assembly: GCA_963859935.3. Classification (NCBI taxonomy): domain Eukaryota; kingdom Viridiplantae; phylum Streptophyta; class Magnoliopsida; order Fabales; family Fabaceae; genus Lathyrus; species Lathyrus sativus. Next base: position 611,408,272 of record OZ012738.1, on the reverse strand, counting down.
TTGCTCTTGCCCCCAAGTGAAACCCTCTTTCTTCAGTCGAAGCAAGGGTGAGAAGGCCTGAGTCTTTCCACTAAGGTTGGAGATAAATCTTCTGAGGAAGTTGATTTTCCCTAGTAGAGACTGCAATTCCTTCTTTGTCGATGGCGCTTTTGCTTCCATTATTGCTTTAGCTTTGTTTTCATTGATTTCAATCCCCTTTTTGTGGACCACAAAGCCTAAGAAATCCCCAGCCTGCACACCAAAAGCACATTTAAGAGGATTCATTTTCAAACCAAACTTCCTCATCCTTTCAAAGGACTGTCGAAGATGGTTAATATGGTCGAAGCCTGAAGCAGATTTAATCACAATGTCATCTATATAAATTTGCATAAACGTTTCAATGAAATCGTGAAAAATAGAATTCATAGCCCTTTGGTAAGTAGCTCCAGCATTTTTCAAACCAAAGGGCATTACTACCCATTCATATGTTCCTATTGCTCCTGGACAACGAAAAACTGTTTTTGGAACGTCTTCTTCAGCAATAAAAATCTGGTTATAACCAGAATAGCCATCAAGCATACTTAAATACTCATGGCCTGCTGCAGAATCTACTAGCATTTCTGCTACTGGCATAGGATACTCATCCTTAGGGGTGGCTGAGTTTAGATCTCTAAAATCAATACACACCCTTAGTGTGCCATTTTTCTTAATCACAGGAACAATATTAGCAATCCATTCGACATACCTTGTTGTACGGATGAATTTGCATTTTAGAAGTCTTTCGACCTCTTCTTTGATCTTCGACAGAATTTCAGGTGCAAAGCGTCTGGGGGTCTGTTTTATTGGCTTCTTCCCTTCCAGAATTGGCAACTTCAATTCCACCAAACTTCTGTCTAAACCAGGCATTTCGTCATAATCCCATGCGAAGCAGTCTTTAAACTCATTCAGCAGCTGGATTATTTCGATTCTGAGTTGAGGATTCAACTTGGCACTGATGTAAGTGGGCCTTTTCTCTGCCCCCAGTCCTAGATTAATCTCCTCTAAGGGATCCTGTGCCACCATTTTCATATTGGTGGAGGTTGGATCCTTTTCGAACCCCAAAGGTTCGTCATCATAAATGGCATCAAGTCTTTGGTTCTGCCATTCACCATTTGAGTCTTCTTCAAAACTCTGATTTGCATGTTGCTCCTCAATATTTTCTTGAGGGTGTTGTCCTTCGACAACCTGAGTGCTGGCTTCGACAGCCATACTTCTTACTTCAGCCTCAAGGGCCGCTTTGTGTTGTTTTTCGGCTATATAAGCCGAAATCCTTTCCATTGCTGAAACTTCAGTCATTTTCACTGAATTCACTTCCCCATCCAGTTGGGTTGACGTGGGCAGTTCCCCAAGTGTAATTTGTTTCCCCAATTATTTCTTTATCCCACTGGAAACCATGTGTAGGATGGAGGTACATGGAACAGTAAGCGTTGTCGGAAGCTGTCAGGTCGAAAGCCGCAGGATTGCATGGTGCTATATGGGCTAGGTTCTTGTCGAAGTTACGACTAGTGATATTGTTCACATCAGCTGTGAAGTAACTCTGATCTGCTTCAATGTTTTCGACAATCCCATCTGGCCTCCAGATTGCTATTCTTTGATGCATGGAGGATGGCACAGCCCCAATCCCATGGATCCATTCTCTTCCCAACAGCAAGTTGTAATTTGCTTTTGATGCTATCACCACAAACATTGTAGGCCTGGTGATGGATCCTACAGTCAAGTTCAATTGTATTACTCCCAGTGTTGTTCCCACTTTACCTTCATAGTTGGACAACACCATATTGTGAGGCTTAGTGTCGGAGTCATCTTTTCCAATTCTCCTTATCATGTAATGAGGAATTAAATTTACAGCTGCTCCGCCATCTATCAGAATTTTGTTGACACCTACACCCTCTACCTTTCCTTTTATGAAGAGAGGCTTTAAGTGAGCCTTCATTGCATCATCTGGCTTTTCGAAGAAGGCATTTTGCTCTTCGACACAGCCATTGTTCATTATGTAGTAGCATACAGGCTTCAAGCTTATGCTATCATCCATCATGTCATCCTCTTCGTCTTCGACTTCCATTATCCTGTCGAAGTCTCTGGGCAGTACAGAAACCACATTGCAAGTTACGTCGAAAGAAGCATCTGATTCTGAACCAAATTCATCTGTGACTTCTTCGTCCACTGGCATTCTATTGTTTGTTTTCTGCACCTCTGTGGTGTCACCAGATCTATTCTTCTGAATGATTTCTTTTTCTGCCAGGGGCATTCCCTTGTTCGTAATCTGCACACATTTGCTTGATTCAGCTTCCTTCTGCCCAACCTTTTGGTATTCTACAGTTTTCTTTTCAATTTTCTTCTGCCTTTGGAATCTTCTCCATTGGGATCTGGACATAGGATTCTTCCCTTTGTAGTTTTCAGAGACGTATTTTGGCTTTGCCTCCTTTTTAACTTCCATGGAAGGACCCCTGTTCACTTCAAAACTCTTCCATCTCTTCTGACCTTGGACATCCCTTATAGGCCGAACCCATTTGTCATCATTTGGCCTGTTGGATGGTTTGTAAGTGTTGAAACGTCTTTCTCCGACCCCTTGACTGTGATGCTCCCCTCTTCTTGGGTCGAATCTTTCGTTTTTGGTTGGTGGGACTGTTCCCCAATTTCTTTTCCTCTGGGTCTTTACTGCTGCTTCTAAGTCATCAGCTGCTTTCTTGTCGAACACAGCACTGCATCTTGGGCAAAGCATGACTTCTGCATTCTTCCTTTGACACCTCTGGATGAATTCAACCAGACTCTCGTTCTCTTCTGGGTAAACCAGCTTCTGATGCTCCTCTTGACGCTTCTTTCCCTTGTCGATGTTTGGTCCTCCCTTTTGAGTGATTTCCACCATATGAATCCCAGCACTCTGTTCAGTTGTAATTTTCAATTTGTTCATTTTTTCGACTAGCATGATTTCCTCTGGGATGTCCTCCTTTGACTGACTAACATTGCCTTTTGGGTGTAAGCCCTTATAGATGTATTTGCAGCAATGTGCAACCCTTTCGACAGGATGTTCTTCATTTTTGGTGGTATCACTGTTCATTTGTTTGACAGTGAGGGAATTGTCATCAGTCCCTGGTGTTTTAATCTCCTCTTGGTCAGCATCTCTTTCACAGTTTTTCTTGTTGAAGCTTCTTCCCACTTTGACTGCATTTCTTCCGTTGAAACCTTCAGTAGTTTCAGTGGCATTCTCACTGTCGAAGTCTTCAGAAACTTTGACTTCTTTTGCCTCAGCCTGGCCAGCAGAATTATCACCTTCTTCCACCACATTGACATGGGTGTCGAAACCTTCAGCAGCTTCTGTCATGGTGAAGTTGGTGTTGAAGCTTTCAGTAACTCCTACCATTTCAGAATTTTCTTCTGCCATGATCTCCATTTCGACCACGTTTACCATTTCTGGCTCAGCATAATTTGCCTCCACAATCTGCATGGGATTGGAGTCAATCTTCATCTGCTGCTTGCCTTTGTCTCCAAACTTCAACCTTCCATTTTGGATTGCATTTTGGACAAGATCCCTGAAAAGGTAACATTGAGAAGTTTTATGACCCAAGAAATTATGGTATTTGCAAAAACCTCTCTTTTTCTGTTGGTCTATAGGAGGCTCTTTAGTGCCTGCTGGTTTTATTAACTGACCATCTTTGACTAGTAAATCAAATATCTCATCACACTTGGTGATGTCGAATGTATAGGTTCTTTTAGGGAACCTGTCATTCTTTTCCATTTCGACTGGACTTTTTCCATTCGACGGGGCTAAAACTTTACAAGAATATGGAGGGCCTTGCTTTAATTCTGCAAGATCAATTTCTTGCTGGTCGAAAATGACTGGTTCGTTTTCGTCGTAATCATCTTGAACTATTCCTACATAGGCCACTCTTTCCTTCTTGTTTTTATTTGATCTAAATTTCTCATTTTTTAGTCTTTCTATCTGCCTTACTCTGTCTGCCAGCTGTGCCATGTCTCTCAGATATTGGGTATCCAATTTTTTCCTTATGGAATAATCAAGACCCCCTGCAGCCATTTCGACTAGTTCTTGTTCCGGCACTTGCGTAAAGCATCTGGCTTTTAATAATCTAAACCTATTCAAATAGTCATCTATGGGTTCAGAAAATTTTCTTTTGACACTTGCCAACTCTTTCAAACTTATCTTGGTTTGTCCCATATAAAATTGTTCATGGAACAATCTCTCTAATTGGGTCCAAGTAAAAATTGAAGTTGGAGGAAGTGACGTAAACCAAGCGAAAGCGTTTTTTGTCAAAGAACTTGGGAAATATTTCGTCCTTAAGTTCTCGTTATTAGCAATCTCTCCCGCTTCTATCAAATAACGTGCCACGTGTTCTATGGTGGATTCACTAGTATCCCCTGAAAATTTTGTGAATTTGGGGACTTTCCACCTTGGTGGTAACTCTTGTTGTAAGATAAATTCAGACAAGGGGGAAGTATAACTAGGCCTTTGTAATCCTACGTTTACTCCGTTTTGTGCCATTATTCTCTCCACCATGGTGGCAATATCATTTTCGACAGGCATGTTATTGTAACGCATTCTCTGCTGTAACACTTCGTCAGCATTTTGGTTTCTCTGGACTATTATCCTTCTTGGTTCCTGTCGAATAGGCTCTTCTACATTAGGCTGTTCGACCATCACCTCTTGCCCCCTGGGATTTTCCTGAGGGTTCCCTAAGGGCCTTTGGTTTATAGTGAGTTCCTCTTCGACAGCCCTATTGGCAGGATTCTGGTTTAATTGCATTCTTTGTTGTGCTTGTGGGACTCCAAAAAAATCAGCAATGCGTGCCATCTGTTCTGCCAATATTTGGTTTGTTTGGGTAGTGTTTTGTATTAAGGGATTGAACACGTCTCCCATTTGTTGTGTCAAAGCCTGCACCATATCATGATTGCTTTCATCCATCTGTTGACGGATTACTTGTGCAGAATGGTTTGTCATAGCGGGCATATGGAAACCTGGTGGAATTTGATTCATTCTATTTCCATTTCCACCATATCCTGATCCTTGCAATGGTGATGACACTTGAACCATGGCATCAGAGAATAATGGTGACGAATTATGTAGGCTTGCCATCATTGAAGTTGGCATTCCGTACGGTTGTTCTCTCCCAGTCAAAGGCTGAGAATAATTCAGATATGGCCTGAATGTATTTCCTCCAGGGGGAGGGGTTCCCAAGGGTCTGGCGTGTCCCATGGTGGAAGAACTAGGCGCATTCTGGGATCCTGAACCCGTTGGTATGGAATCCCCCAAAGGAGGCCTAATCTGTTCTAAAACAGGGCCAGACACTGGTATTGTTCCTGACGAAGGGATAGGATTGGAAACTGGAATGGTTTCGTCAGAAATATTTGAAGCATTTGGCAAGTTAGCCATGTTTCTTCTTCTTGTTCTCTTTGGTCTCTCTACGTCGGTTACGGCTAATTTACCGCTTCTAAGAATCATACAACGTAGCAAGGAACAATTTGTCTAAAAATTTCTATTAGATTTTATCAAATGCACTTGTCCCACCAGGTGTGCCAATTTGTTCGCTGTGTTTTCTGGCGAACAACCTCTGGTTAACCAATTTCTTCAGAAAGTTGGGTTACTTGCAGGACCAACCATACAAGTCCTAGGATACATGTGCATTTGGTTCTGTCGAAATACTCTTAGACTTTTGGTGACTAATTTGCGGTTTGTTTTATCAATATTGTCAAAGTATTAAGGACTTTGATTTTGCAAGTAACGAAAGTTTGAACTTAAAGGTGAAATAAGGTTAAAAGTTTAAACAAGAACAAAGAGATGTCGGAAGGCTAAAAACTTGCAGAAAAGTAAATGAAATGTAAAATGACATGAACTTGAAGAATAAACAAGTAATGAACTTGAAGAATAAACAAGTAATTTAAAATGACTTTGAAATATAACTGGTGTTTAAACGTACATTGTTCCAAATACTAGACTCATTTTCTCTCACACTGGGTACTTAGAGCTTTTACAGGAATTTTGTACAAATTTTCACACACACATTCTAACCACAAACTATCCTATTTATACACAAACAAAATAACTGCTTAGAACGGAAAAACTATAACTAAACGACAAGTGTCAGCCTGCATGTAAATTTCTTCTCTGAAACCTCCATGTGTCCAACTGCCAAAGGTTACAACCTTTTGAAATTTGAATCTCTTCCTTGGTGACGAAACCTTGTAACTCTTCAAAACTGTCGAAACCCTTTTAAAGGAGAAAAACTCTTCAGCACTTGCCAAACCTTATCTTTTTTTAACAAACTTCTTCTGTCGAAGCCCTCAGTCACACACTCTCCAAACTATTCTGCCAGAACATTATATCTATTTCTGTCGAAACAATGAAACTTTAAAACCTTGTCAGCAATTCTTGGATTCTCCTCCTGATGCTATCCTTCGACAAAGATGACCTTAAAGCCTGAATTTTAATCTTGTCGAAATTATGGTCTTGTCGAAATTATGGGTTTACACCTATGCAATACCAATTCAAATCATGACATTATACCTTGACCTACATACTTTGTTCTTATTCACCTCTCTTTCATTCTCGCGCAATCACATTAAACCCGTTATCCTTTGTACTTACATGGTAAGTGAACCTGTTAGTGTTATACGATCTCTTATTCAAAAATTCTTTCATTTTAGCACATTATGTTTTCTTTTGGTTACGAATTTCAAGAGTCCAAACGTTTAGGCTAAATGGCCGAGTGAGGGCCACCTAACTTAGCGGGAACTTGTCTTTCATTCGCTTTTTCTATAAAATCACACAATTCAATTTTTGAGATCAACACATATTTGCATCAGTTCATTACTTAGTTCGTATATAAAGATGATGGTGACTGCTATTATAAACTAATCAAGAGACTACTTCTAAATAACTAGGAATAAGGTCTCGACATAATGTCTATTTAAATCAATATCACATATTTAGAAAATCTAGGGTGTAGAAACGGTACCGATATTAACTAAACTTTCCCAAGTCCGACTAACATAGCCTAAAAAAAAGATAAAACAACCTATACTCGTAGCGTCATGCCATTGAGTCAAAACAACAAAAATTTTAGAAGTAGTCTCTTTTAAACTTGGTTGTGTAGTAGTGTGGTGGATCGAAAATGATGAATGAATCAAGAACTATGATGAAAGAAATCAGTAAAATGAAGAAGAAACGAGAAGCAACACTAATACAGATATGAAAATCCAGTGATAAAGTGGAAAAGAAGATGAAAAACTAATCAACAAATTAAGAATTGTTCTTGATGAATGAGACAAAGAGCAATGGCATGAGAAGAATGAAACTAGCAAGCTAGATTATGCTAACTAAAACCATATTATGAACAATCATATTATATGATCATGATTCAACAAATTAAACTTTAGTAGTTTTGGATAATGAATTACAATTGATCCTTATAGTGTAAGTAATGTATACTTTTCTTACAATACACAAGCAGTTATTGTATTACATTCTCTACCTAACTCTAACCTCATAACTAATTGATTAGTTAGTATTATTAATTCATCATGTTAAGTTGGCTCTTTGATATTACTTGTATTTGAAGAAATCTCATCTTAAAACACTTGTTTCGTGCTTGAATGAAGTAACACATGTTCCTTGCACCTTTGTTATGATACTTGTAATTGGGTCTTACATAAATCTTGTGAGCTTTGTGAGCGACACAGAATAATTTTGATTGCCACCATTACACCTTTCAAACATGTCATCCCGTTAACAACATTTTATAAAGTGGAAGATCAAATTTAACATGTATATTCGAAAGGAATAAATTCAAAACGTTCAACAAAATAAAAAAATCAGTATAATAGTTTCCTAAAAAAAATAAAAAAGCAAAAGAAGTGCCAAACAGAATAAAAAACTATGAGTAATTATTTGTCCATGTGACAACAACTAAAGTGATGCTAAATCATACAGCATGAATGCTTTCATGGTGATTAGAATTGTTAATCATAAAAGAACTGAACATTGAACATGAAGACAAATAACGAACAATGTGTCAGTAATGTTCCCTGATGTGTTAGTGAGAAGCCCCCACGTGGTGGTAGTATATTAAAAGTTGTATGTCGGTTTAAATCATTTTTTAGCCACAGCAGAGAATATCGAATATCGATCGTGGCAAGAAAAGACATGTATAATTGTGAATAATGGAATAGTATTATATAGGGATGGTAGATTAGTGGTATGGTTTTGATTTGGTTAATGATTGAGATTTTATATTGTTTGGTATCGAAATGGGGACAAATCATGTGAGGGATTAAATACATAGAATCTAGGAAGAATGATGTTACATACTTAGGCAAACAATGTGGCTAATGCTATATGCTTTCATGGATTTTCTATCCAACTCATATATCTTATAATTTTGCTTCTTTCCAATGGAATATTTCTTTTATGGACTATCAACCAATAAGAGTAATAATAGAAACTTAATTCAAAAGTTAGTTATATTCAATTAGCTTACACTACAGATTTCTATATTATGTGAAGACAAACTTTCGACATGTTTTAAAGAAGACAAGCTCAACAATAATATGATTAAAGAAAGGAAGAAAAAAAGGTGTTAAAAATTTGCCTTCACTTGTAAGACTAGATTAATCAAACTTTTAGGTATATGGAATTCTTGACTAATACAATCTTAATGCTCAACTTTTTTGATCATGCATTACAAAGCCATTTTTTATTTTGAACCATGTTAAAACATTTTTCAAAGATCGTCTAATGTCTTGGTTATATCTCTAGATGATATTGTTTTGAATCAAATACTTAAGCCAAATTTTAATTTTTCAATGATGACAATCAATTGCACCTTGGCAACAATCAGTTGCATCAAAAGTGTTTTGGCTACTACTGACTTTGGCAAAATTTCATTTTTCACTAATGATAATCGATTGTCATGTTTGTGCAATCGGTTGTCATAGGCATAATTTTTAAATTTTTTAATGTTTTAACTTGGTGCAATCGATTGTGGTCCCAATCGATTGCATCAGTGAGTTTTTTGAAATATGCCTTGGTTAATTGCATTTTTTCAAGATATTCTTTCATGGCATCTCTTACATCATTCTTCTAATGAAATTTCAGAGTTTGTCTAACCATTGCCATAATTTTTTGAATGGTTTCTTCCATCACTATAAATTCATTTCAAAGTTTCATTTTCACTCACCTGTTTCAATACAAATCTTCAAATCTCTCTGCATATCTTTCATCACAACTTTCATACTTAGATACTTTTTAAAATACATTTTCACATCATCATCATAAAAGTATTTGGAGCACTTAGAAATAATTTGTTCTTGAATCTTCATGCTTGAAAGAGAAGAAGACTATGTTCCAAGTCTTAAAGAATTCTACAAACTTCATCTACTTCTTTATACATTACTTTGTTGTAAATTTTTAAGTATCAATGATTGTTTGATATTATGTATAGTTACTTATCGTCCATGATTGTTGAAGATAAGGTTATAAGAAAATAGAGGATTGTTCTCTTTTCTTAGTGAACAAGTTTCAAGAGGATTGTTCTTGATAACTCGGTGTTCTTTACTTTTCCGCACTTTATTGTTTTCATTGCCATCAGAGCATGTTATAGGTAACTTGTTCTTTACTTTTCTGCACACTCCTAACTTACAATTGGCATCATAGCAGGTTATAGGAATATGGGAATCTGTCCAAAATGGTCCACATCAACTTGTAAGCGTTGTAAATGGTGTTGGTACTCCAATCATTAAAAGCTCTTGGGATGAATATGTTAAGAACTTCAAAATGAACTTAGCATGAATGAATTGTTTCGTGTCTCTCAATATACAACGACAAAGAAAATTTTGGATACATTGGCAGAAACTCATGAAGGAACCACTGAAGTAAAGAGATCTAGACTGAATAGTTTAAGTCAAGAGTATGAGATATTCATAATGCAGCTTAGAAAATCTATCGTTGCGTTGCAAAAAAGATTTGTACACTTGACAAATCACTTGATTGATCTCGGTAAGGCTTTTACTAACGATGATCTTAATATTAAAGTGCTTAGGTCTTTAAGCAGAGAATGGCAACCAAAAGTGACGGTAATGTCAGAAGAAAAAAAAGCATTTCTACAATGACATTTGCATCCTTGTTCGAAAACTTCAAGAGCATGAACTTGAACTTGGAACACTTGAAAAGCATGAGAATAAAAAGAATAAATCCAAAAGCATTGCTTTGAAAGTTGACTCAAAAGAAGAACAAGTAGATGATGCTCCAGAAGAAGATGAAAACTTTATGCTTCTTGTAAAAAGGCTTGGTAAGTTACCTGGTAAAAATGGTAAATCCTTAAATTATGCAAAAAGAAAGAAAGGACAAGATGTGGCATGCTATGAATGTGGAAAGCAAGGACACATGAAAGACGGATTATCCAAAACTCTCCAACAAGGGTGGCTTCAAAAATAGGAAAGAAACAAAATTTAAAAGAGCCCCTACATTACATGGGAAGATAACAAAATAAGTTCATCATCCGACTCGGAAGTGACGAATGTCTTAATCTTGCTTTAATGGCATCAAATCATTCTGACGATGAAGATAAAGAGGTTAGTAATAAATTTTCCATTTATGATAATGATGCACACAGTGCCTTAGATGAACTTCTTAGTGAATGAAAAGTTCTGTATAAAACGGTGTCAAAACAAAAGAAACAAATTTTATCTCTTGAAGAAAAGATTGACACCGTGGAAAACGATTTTGAAGAAGAAAAATAAAACCTTGTTAAAGAACAAAAACATAATTTTGTATGTAAAGAATGTGAGTCACTTTCTTTCCAAATTGTCTAATTGAAAAAAGTTCTTGAAAGATATGAAAAATGACAAATTGGATTGGAAGATGTCCTTAGTCAAACAAACCAATTTCTAGTAAAACTATATTTGTTAAGGCTAGTGATCAATCCACTAAAGAGAAAGTGAACAAAACAAACAATGTTCAGCATTATCCTAAAAGGAATTGATTTGTTAAGAAGAAATCTTATGTTCCTAGATATAGAAGTAACCTTGTTCCTACGTGTTTCTATTGTGAAATAAGTGGTTACACACCTAATATTTGCTATGTAATGAACTTTAGTGTGGCAAGTGGGCATTATGTGTGGGTCAAGAAAGAAATTAATTATGAAGGACCCAAGGCAATTTGGGTACCACACGAAACCTAACTTGTTTTGTAGGTATGCTTGAAGACCACATCAAATATATGCACTATGCCAAAAAAAACCTTTAGTAGCGCTTAAAAGCACTGCCTAAAGTGGCGCTGCTAAAGGTAAAGTCAGAGTTTTTTTATGGAAAAAGCGCTGCTATAGGCCCACTTTTAGCAGCGCTTTTCCATAAAAGCGCTCTCTATTCGCCCCCCTTTAGCAACGCTTTTTAAAATCACTTCCTATTCCCCCCCATATAGCAGCGCTTTTGGAAAGTGATGCCTATTCCCCCCCCCCCCCCCCCATATAGCAGCGCTTTTGGAAAGCGCTGCCTATTCCCCCCCTTTAGCAGCGCTTTTCTAAAGCGTTGTCTTTCCCCTCCCCCCCCCCCCCCCCTCCCCTATAGCAGCGCTTTCTTTACGCTCTCTATACCCCCCTTTAGCAGCGCTTTCTCAATAAAAGTGTTGTCTATTCTTCATGTCTTTAATTTTTTTTTAAATCACTTTTTCATAGCGTTTTTTGGTAAAAGCGCTGTCTATTTTTCATATTTTTTGGAAACGAGTTTTGTTGAATTATGTTGCACCATTTTTTATATTTTTTTCGATAAACGTGCTTATAATAATTACATTCACCACAGGCCTTTAATTCAACACTTTGGCCTTATATATACCATAATCACTGTAATTCAGCACATAAACCTGCTTATAATTCAACACAAGCCGATCCTCACAACAACTTCACAAATACAGTCACTATACATATAATTACAAAACTGATAACTTTACAAATACATTCACTACACATATAGCGCCAAAACTACATACGACTTCCAGAAATATAATTATCCCTCATCAATATTTGACAATATATATACCTTATACAATTCTCAACTCAAGAATGTATTGACACCATTCCTCCTTAACTTCTTCCAATCTTTCTTTCGAGTAAGTACCACACTTTGTTGCACCCTAAAATTTGATCAACCGGTGCCACTTTCGGTTTATGCTTCGACGCATTTCGCACTCGCATTCGCATACCGCATACAGTGCATTTTTCCAGTCATGGTGATTTTATCGGGATTACAGCCCTGCTGTCGCTTTTCGGGTATCTCAGACCGGTTCGGGTAATCGGAGTTTATTTTGAGAAGTCGCGCGCTTCCTGGGTGTTTTCAGTTTATGCAGTGATTTTTGAGTTTTTGGTGTCCGGGTTACCGTTTGCTTCGATCTGGTCTCGCGCTCTCTTTTATGTTGGTTATTTGCCTTTGTTTGCATTTTTTAGGATTTAATAGCCTTTTGTAGATTTTAAATAGGCTTTATAGATTTTCTAGGATTTAATTAGATGTTTTTAATATTTTTTAATAGTTTTAAATCTTTTTAGAATTTATAAATTGTTTTTAATAGATTTTAGAATAAATTTCTTTTTAGGATAAATCATATTCTTTTTAGATATTAAATAGAGTTTATTTTTAATATAGATTTAATCTTTTGTTAGATATTAATTTCTTTTATTAGGTTTAATATAGGTTAATAGTTTTTTTTATATAGATTTTATTAGAATTAGTAGATTTTAAATAGAGATGTTTAGAGTTTTTATTTTATTAGTTAATAGTTTTTAGAATTAATTAGAGTAAGTCAGATTTTAATTAGTTAATTAGGTTTAAGGTTTTAATTAGTTTAATTGGGTTTAATCTTTTTAATTCAGATTTTTTTTGGGTTTAGCATATCATTTTCGTTTGGGCCAAGTATAGTTTTTGGAGGCCCAGAATCCATTAGTCCGTTTCAGCCATTTTTTTTGTCCAGAAATGTGACACATGTCAGCTATATAAATCGTCCACGCGTATCATCATGAAGAGGCCACCTCACATTTTCCACCCTCAGAATTCTTCCACGCGTTTCCCACTCACTTATCACCCAGCACACGTGGCCATCATGCACGCTCTCTCTCCACCTCCACTGCCACTTGTCCTCTCCCTAACCCTCGCCTGAGCTCCACCGGTTGCATGGCCGGCGGCCATGCAACCCCCGCACCTGACTCTTTCCGGCCGCCCTAACCAACCTCCAACTACCTCCGGCCACCGTAACTAACCAGCAACTTCTTCCGGCCGCCATACCAGACACCGGAAAACTCAAAAAGCCCAGAAATTCTCTCTAATCTTCATTTCTTTTCCCCCAATCTTCATCTTCCTCACCTACAATGTTCATGCCTCGCCGGAGATACCGCCGGAAAACTCATCCAATTTCCAGAAATCTTCAAAATGTTCATCATCTTCCCTAGATTCCTCGCACCACATTCAAACCAACCTTTATCCGATTTCCAGATCACCAACGTCTTCAATGTTCATGTTGAGGCTCAGCCATCATCAATACGTTTTTCAGAAACCGTTCGAGATGTTTGTTGTATTCAGTGCTGATTCTCCAGATTTTTTTCATCCAACACCTCCAAGCCTCTTCCCAGAAAACTTGAAGAACGTCCATCAATCTTCATCGGAGATTCAACCGAGTTCATCGTTTGTTCTGGAGATCGTCGTCTTTGTTCATCATCATCCGTGTGAGCCTCATCCAATCTCCACCACGAAGAGCGATTCTCCAAGAATGTTCACTATCATCTCCAGATTCAGCTTACAAGATCCTCAGCATCAAGATCGTCGTCCAGATTGTTGAAGTTCATCGTTTCAGAAATCATCACCATCCTTATCGTCACGCGAAATCTCCAGAAGACGTAAAGCGTCGTTCAAGATCGTCTTCATCTTTGCTCATCAAATCTTCAGATTCACCGTCTTCTTCAAGAGCTTCTTCAAGATCTTCGCAATATTCACCAAGTCTTCATCACCAGAAACGCAAAGAAGAAAAAGCCTTCATCGGAGCGTTCATTCGCCTTCAATATCTTTCAACTACAATCTTCAGGACGCGTCAAGAAATCCTCCAAATATCAGTAGTTTTTTTATTATCAAGAACATGGACCTTCGTCTTTTTTTTTAATTTCTGCTGAGATCTTCAAGCTGTAAGTGAACTTGCGTGGTTTATTATTGAGTACAAGATTCAGATTGTTTTTCGGGGAGAAAGATTGAGCGAGAAGGTTGAAACGGAGAGGAGAGCAAGGGTTGAGATGAAGATTGAGATGGAGATTGAGAGAGAGAGAGTTCAGAGATGGAGGGGCGCCGTTTGGAAGTGAACAGTGAAAGGAGGAGAAGGGGATCTAGGGTTTGGAACGAGGGAGAAGGGAGTCCGTGTATTGGACTGGGTCGGGCCCAATGGTGTTCATCCGTACACACCCCCCGTTTTTGGAAACTTACCTCCGTTTTTTTGTTGTTAGTTGGGCTGGGCCCTGTTGCTGACTGCACCCCCGTTTCTGTGACCCCCACCCCCCTGCGTGTGTGTTTGTTAAGATCTTGGGCTGGGCCCATGCTACTTCTGTTTTTTTGTTTTTTTATTACTTAACACATCCCCTTGTACTGGTGTATCCCCCCCCCCCCCTCTTGTATTTTCCTTTTCTTTTCTTTTACTTTTTTTCATTGTGATTAGTTTAAAAGAAAGAATATTGAGGAGAAAAGAAAAGGAAATATTGAAAAAGAAATAAAAGGAAAAAGATATTGAAAAAATAGTGAAAAAAAATATAGAAAAAATATATGAAAAAATAGTGAAAAAGAAAGTGTGAAAAGGAAAAGAGTATGTGGAAAAAAATATATTGAAAAGAGTATGTGGAACAATAAAAGAATATTAAGAGAAAATATTGGGAAAAAGAAGAAAAATAGTTGAAAAAGAATAGAAGGAAAAATAGTAAAAAATATTACTTCGTAGATTCAATATTTTTTTAGAGTATATTTTTCTTCATAGAAGTTTATTTTAGGGATAGTTTTAAATGTCCATTTGTTAGGGGACTTTTCACCCTTTTAGAGATAGTTTTTTTGAAGTCCACTTGTTAGGGGACTCTTTCCATTTTCTATTTTCCATTTGATTTTCCATTATAGATGGATAGGATAGTATTTCCTAGGGGTTTATTTTTCAGTTCTCAATCATTGTAACCTTTTTTCAGAATATTAATAAAACGAGATTTGAGCTGTGGTCCCGAAGTAGCCGAACTACAGCTGCTCTGATTTCTCGTACCAGACGAGAATATGTAGGCATAGGATGCGATATCCTAGCGAGCACACTAACAACTAACTCTTTTGTTCTCTCGCTGTTGTGCGATCGAGACTTTCCCGCTGACGACTGATGTTACCCTTTTCTCTTGCCCGAGTGCATTTGAGACCAGACCGTAGTTTTTCCCATAGGTTCCTGTACCTTTAAAACCAGTTTGATATCTCACTGCTGTGTGAGAACACCCAGTCTAGCCGTAGTTAGCCTGAACTACGTAAGCTCTGATCTTCCATGCAGTATGGAAGTACGTAGGCACAAGACGCGAGGTCTTGGCGAGCCAATTTCCCCGTAGTCCCGAACTACGTTGACTCTGACTTTCTCTCTTGAGAATACGTAGGCATAGAGTGCGACGCTCTATCGAGTCAAATCCCTTCCGTTTAGATTTAGCAGCCGTAGATAGATTGTTTTTGCATCCTTTAGACAACCCAAGCAAGCGTGGATCCCGTCGAGTACGACGGACGTGAGGGGTGCTAATACCTTCCCCTTGCGTAACCGACTCCCGAACCCAGGTTTTGGTTGCGATGACCATACCTTTCCCGTTTTTTGCGAGGTTTACTTCGAGCGTTTCCTTTCCATCCGTTGGGATAAATAACGCACGGTGGCGACTCTTTTGTCAGCCGGCGCCGATTTTCGCAGTAGCGACAGCTGGCGACTCTGCTGGGGACCCAACGTCCCCTGGCTGCTAAGGACTGCGATAGTCCCTATGCATGTGGGATCCAACGTCCCCTAAGAGAGTCAATCCTAGCGCTTGTTTGCTTGTCTTTTGGGTGTTTATTTTTTTTATTGCTTTTATCTGTTGCCGTTGCGCTGGGGAGGGTGATATTTTGAGTGATAGCCGGACCTGGGCTGCTTGAGTATGCATTTAGACATAGTTGCGGAGAGTAGTAGACGAACCTGTCTGCTGAGCAGGCACCGTTCCCTACGAAATCTGCGCTAAGACGAGGTTCTCTCCGAGGTGCTCCTTTCCGGTCCTGAGGATCTGAGGGGAGTCCAGACGTGAGGATTGTCGACTCTGGGGATCGATCAATTGGAAGTCAGCTAAGTGAGGCCGCTTCATGAGATGACGATGCCACTCCTTCTGGGAATCGTATCATTCCTCATGAAAGTCTGTGACGCTGATGACCGCATAGGATGCCGTGCCTTAGGTCCATACCCGTGAGTGGGGTTTTTTTTTTTGCGAGAACCTTGACTTCCAGCCTACCAGCTATCTTGGCGTTCTCTTTTAGAGAGAACGTACTCCGTCAGCTGTGCAGCGGTATGCAGAGCGTGTTGTGGGGGCTGTGGTCCCGTGTTTGCTACATTGCATTGCATTTGCATAAGCATCTTTGCATCATATTGCATAGCATTTCTCCAGTTGGCCAGAGTTCTGATCCAGCCTTTGTTTCCTGAAGGTGAGTACCCGGAGTTTGGATTGAGCAACTGTTGATTGTCAGAAGACGACCAGGGGGTTGGAGCAGGCTTGAGTAGATTTGAGAATCAAGCAGTGTAGTCAGTTACAGGTAATTGATAGCTATGTCTGAAGGCAATTTCCAGTCTCCTAACACCTTGACAGGGTTTACTATGACGTCCCACCCTCGGTATGATTCTATGGAAGACTTCCCGCAAGCGAACAACTTTACTGCAGGCCAAGTGGTACAACCTACTGTTGAGAACCGAGATCGACATGAGCAGTTTGTTGCCCGAAATGAACGTCCTCCTCCTGTTAACAATCAAGGTGTTGTTTTCCCTGAGAGGAATCCACGCAGAGATATCCCGGTAGCCAGGACTGTAAACTCGAGAGCTCTTGAAGGTGATAGAAGGCTCCGAGTATTGGAGGAAAGAGTTAAAGCTTTGAAGGTCAAAGATGCTGTTAACCTGAATGCTGCAGACATGTGTTTGGTCCCTGACCTGGTGTTGCCTTATAAGTTCAAAATGCCGAAATTTGAGAAGTACACGGGAGATAGCTGTCCGAAGCAACATTTGGTGATGTTCTGTCGAAGAATGACTTCGTTTGTGCGAGATGACAAATTGATGATCCATTGCTTTCAGTATAGTCTGACTGGGGCATCTTTGAGGTGGTATATGCAGTTAGAGAGAAATCAGATTCGATCATGGGTGGATTTAGCCAGAGCTTTCCTGAAGCAGTACGATTACAACCTGGATATGTCTTCTAGTCTCGTACATCTGCAAGAATTATCTCGGGCGGAGAATGAATCATTCAGAGGGTATGTGCAAAGATGGAAAGAATTGGCCGCTAGTGTTCAACCACCGCTTCAGGAAAGAGAAATGGTTGACCTCTTCTTGGGTACTCTGAAAGGCCATTATTATGACAAATTGTTCGGTTGTACAAGCTTTGTGGGCCTGATGAGAATGGGGGAGCTTGTTGAGAGAGGACTCAAGAGTGGAAAGCTTCGAAATGCTCCTTATATCCCAGTTGATAAGAATGAGTCAGTTGTCAGTTCTCAAGAAGAGTGGGAAGAAGGAAATGACGTCGCCTCAGAATCTCTAGCATCTCAGGATCGGTTTTCAGACACTTCAAGTCAACGGTCATCCTGTCGTCGATCGCGTGAGCACGCTAAACGAAGACCAAGGAAACCTGAAAGGCAGTTTACTCAGCTACCGGTGTCGTACAGTCAGTTGTTGCCAGATCTGGTCAGAAGTGGATTGATAGTGCCGAAAGAGACTAATCCAATGATTCCACCATATCCTCCAGGTTTTGATGCCAGCGCCCGCTGTGAGTACCATGTTGGGGCACAGGGGCATTCAACGAATGATTGTAAGGTGCTTAGAAGCCAGGTTCAGGATCTGTTAGACTCTAACCGGATTTTCATCGCGCCCCAGGGTTTTGTTCAGATTAACGATTCTCCGTCATCCAGTTGTGTGGGTTCGTCAGTTAATGTCATGGAAGACTCCACGGGAAGTGTGTGTTCTGAAGAATGTCAAACGGAGAGTTCAGTTGAATATGGGAGAAGTTTCTAGAGGTTTCTGTGCCGGGTGTCGCATCTGTTTTCTCTGCCTAACCCGTTTAGCTTTTGTGCACTATTGTTGGCTGACCATCACCAGGATTGTTGGCTGGGGTCATTGTATTCGTATTCATTTGTGCTTACGTGCTGCTTTTGTTGGTTGTACATGTGTGAGAGGTGTTCGTCTGGGTGCTTATAGCTTGAGTTTCTCTTTGTCTTGTCGTGAATATGTGTTTTGCTTTCTGCATTGCATTATCATTTACCAGGTACATCAGAACCGTGAGTCTTATTTCCTCATCGTCCAGTTTGTTGCAGGAGTTCCTTCAGAGATATGGAACAGAATCAGTTTGAATTGATTGAAGTCCGAAGCCAGCTGGGGCAGATGATGAGAGACATGCAAGAGATGCGTCTGGAGCAGAAGATACTCAAAGAGGAAAATAGTCAGTTGAAGACCCAAATGAGCTTGATCATGGAAGTAGTCAAGAATGTGCTTAGGAAAGAGGATGATCAGCTATTTGAAGCTGCAGTGAAGAAGCTCATGCCACTTGTGCCTGTGGAACCTGAGCAAGTACAACAAAGGGTGCATCCGGCTCAACAGAGGATTCAGGAGGGGAGGCCAAAGAGGGTATTTGAGGTGCCACCTTCAACGTATGCTGAGCTCTTTCAGAGTTTATTGAGGTTTAATCTGGTTGAGAAGAGAACGTTGGACCCACCCACAGGAGCGCTTCCTTATGGGTACGATACCAGTAAGCAATGTGAATTTCATTCTGGGGCACTCGGACACGACATTGAGAGTTGTCAAGCTCTTAAGCACAATGTTCAAGACCTGATTGACTCGAAAGATATTGAATTCACGCCAAGCAGTGTAGCTGTACGTATTGCTCCTGTGTCAGTCGATGCTAAGATAACGGATGTTTATAAAGCTGCAGTAGGTCAGAAACGTATCCTGGACTCCATGGTGTCAGAATCTCTATGCCCACAACTGTTGCCTATTCCTGGGGCAGATCTGAGAAAGAAAATGGCTAAGCATAAGGAGTGCCTTAATCAGTACGGTAGAAGTCAAGAAACCGATGTTGTATTTGCTACAAAGGTTGTTCAACAGTCAACCCGATACCAGCGACGACAGTAACGATCTCAACAGCAGCAAAGGCAACAGCATCCCGATCAGCGAAGAGCTCAAAATCAGAGGCCGGCGAGGGTATTTGATGTGCCTCCGATGCCATATGCCGAACTTCTTCAGGTGTTGCTACGATTACAGTTGGTTGAGAAGAGGAAGTTAGCCCCGCTGACAGGTACGCCCCCAGCAGGGTATGATATTAAGGAGCACTGTGATTTCCATTCAGGAGCACCGGGGCACAACATTGAAGATTGTCTGGCCTTCAAGCACAAGGTGCAGGACCTACTTGATAGTGCAGCAATCAACTTCGGGCAGGAAGGGCCCAAAATCATCTGAATGAGGAGGAGGGGCTCTATAATTTGGTTGGGTCGCTGAAAGCAGATCAGGACAGCATCGAGTTGCCTCTAACAACTGATTGTGAAGAGGGCTGGTTCAGCAGCAGGATAGATGTGAAAGCCCGGTTCTCGGAAGCCGGCATTTTTCTTTGTTTTATCTTGTCATTTCTTTACGTTTGTAGTTTCTTTCCTGTTTAAATTGCAATCTTGTTCGTAAAACTTGTTGTTTTCATTCAATTGATGATAATGAAATAAATATGCATGTTTTGATCCATTCGTGTTCACTAATTGTTTTTACAAATGTCCAATGCTTAGTTAAGAAGGATCTGAGGAGGATGACGAAAATGAATGACATGCGACTTCCGATATTGTATGCTTTTGAGATAAAAACGGCTGATGATGTACAAGCATTGTTTCAAATCCCTAAACACCGGTGATATAAGGAAGATAATCCCTTGACAACCCCTTTGAGCCAAGTAGTAGGAGTTCTCTCTGAAAACAAAAAACCCTCCATCTTAACCTGGGGCAGGGTAGGTGTTAGCTAATTTGGCCGAGCATTCAAGTTGCAAAAGGAGTGTCCGTTCGAAGATCAATCACACCTTTAGAGGTCATGCCTAAAAAACCACGATGGTTAAATCAAGAGTGAGACAGTCACATCATTCTCCAATGAGTCAGGCAACCAGTGTCACACGACTTGTTCGGAAAAAGAGAAAGCAAAAAGAATCAAAAGCCCGCTAAGTCAAAACTTCAAAACAAATGACTTAGGCAAAAGTGAGGGCATCCCGCTGGACTTAAAGAATCAAAAGAAACTCAAAAAGAGTCAGTCCAGGCAAAAGTTAGGGATAAGAAAAAAGAGGAAAGGATGACAAAAGAAAAATCCTCGGACAAATACGAGTCGTGTGACCTCAAGTGTCAAAGACGAAGAGTGAGTAACTGTCACTCCAAAAACTCATGGGTTCTCGAACTATCACTCCTATCTTTTAGCCTCTGAGAGGTGAGCGCTAAGGTCGAATTAGCTGAACGTAGGATGGGAGAACATCAAGGAGAATGGGTGGGTTAAAATAAACTTTGAGCCTTTATCCTTTCTTTCAAAACCGTGAACCTGACCACGTTATAACCTTCAAAAGTCCTAATTGAAGCAGGTTTGTTTCGAAAGCATACTTCGGTAAAGGTCGCGTCGAAGCTGACTCCTAAAAGGGTTCCTCTTACCATGATGGTACTGATGTTGATATTCTTGATAAATGTTTTGTGCATTTTATGCCTTAAACTGTTTTTTCCTATTCCCAGTGAACAGATTGGATGTCAAAGCTGTCATATGTGTTGCATTAATATGTCTTTTACGCAGAACAACTTGTTTTACTTGCGAGTAAGCGCTTGACAGCAGGAAAGTTTTCTATAATGGAAGGTATGGTCAGGATAGAATACAGAACACCCGAATGCTCCGCAAGCCAGGGCAAGCTACATCCAGTGATCCCCAGTCAGGTCAGCCTTTCGAAGTCAGTTATCCTGGGGCAATCAGTTTGAGATTCGGTAAATATCTCGCGGTCAGGGGCACTACTCTAAATCAGATAATCAGGGCAAAGTCATTGCAGTCAGGGGCAGGCCATCTTAAGAGCGCAGGAGTTATTCTTTATTCGAGAAGCATTTGATGGGAAGTATCTCTCCGAAGTTCAGAATGCTGGGGCATTTCATATCAGACCATCAGGGGTACAGATTTGCAGATTTCCTTTTGAGGAGCATCACCACAGAGGTCCCGCAGGCTGGGGCATATCAGAATCGAAGGGATTGTTCTTCTCCGTATCATCAGAGTTATTCAGAGCTATTCGAGCAGATTCAACCAAATTTTCGAGTGTGAGACAAATGTTGGGAAGTCGTGTTACTATCCCTTAACTCTTCAACCAGAAAACTGTGTATTCAGACAGAATGTTTTCCAGCGTCAGTTGTACCTGACCCATCACAGATAGCCTAAAAGCCCAAATCCATGTTGGCGATCACTGTGAGGCCCATCCGTGTTGGCGCATCAGTTTCCAAATCAGATCTTCGTCAGTACGCAGGAAGACTCCGTCTATTTTCTCCAGCAAAGTCCAATTTTTTCGTTGGCACGAGTGAGCTATCCCCAGAGAAGTCCCATCATACTTGGCACATCTGCTACTCCCCAACAGAGTTATATTCCCCAGCAGGGAGTTACTTCAGCGAGGTGCTTGGTTAAGTTCCCAATTTCCCCAACGGAGTTGATTTCACTCTTCCAGCATTTATTTTGCTGGAATAATTCTGTGATATCCGGTTTATCCCCAGCGGAGTTGGCTTCGTCTTCAGCATTTATTTTGCTGAAGTGGTTTTCTGTACCCGACTTTCTCCAGCAGCCCGAGCCTGCATTAGCATATTGCATACATCATCATATTTGCATCATACTTGCATTTCATTTTCAAATGCGTAGCATTTGCATCCTGAATGGAGCATTACGCCATAGAAAGATTCAAACATATGCATATGCATACGAAGCATAAGCCAGATTTTCTATCAGCCTCGTATGGCATGTGAATTACTCTGTGATCAGTTCAGGGGCATTCATCCAGCAGCAGTGTTCAGACAATTCAACAGTTTATTCGTATTTCAGGTCATACAAAAATTATGCTTTGATCAATCAGTCATCTGGTATCGACAGACTTTTCTTCCCGTCAATTCATATTGACGATGTGTTCCTCCAATAAGTGGATTTCTCCGTCTATCGTTAGACGTCTTGAGTTTGAGTGGGTTTCTTCCCGTCTATCAGTAGGCGATGTGAAGTTTCGGGTGATTTGTTTCAGTGGGGTTTCAAAATGGGGTTTCTCTAGCAAGTGGTGTTCTTTCCGTCTATCAGTAGACGATGTGAAGTTTCAGGTGATTTTTCAGCGGGTTTCTTATCGTCAGATCATACGGATGGTGCGTTTCCCCAGCGAGTCTTCTCCGGCTATCTTTAGATGTTGAGGGGTTTCAAAGCGATCTTTCGGATATGTGCCTTCTTTCCGTTTATTGGATGAGGTGACATTTCAAGAGAGATTTTCTGACCGTCAACCCTTATTGACGTCGAGGCTCTTTGAAGAATGTTCGGTTTTCCTGATTGTCGATTCTTATTGACGACATGGCTCTTTGAAGGTGGTTTTCTTCCCATCGGTCCTTACTGATGATGTGGCCCTTTAAGGATTTTGTTCTTTCCATCGGATCCCGTAGACGAAAGGATTCTGAAATTTGATGGATGGTGTTGAGGTGGATTTTGGGTGTCTTTCCGTCTATCCTTAGACGATGTGAGTATGGATTATGGGTGTCTTTCCATCTATCCTTAGACGATGTGAGTATTGAATTGTTCCTTGGATTATGGGTGTCTTTCCGTCTATCCTTAGACGATGTGAGTATGGATTATGGGTGTCTTTCCGTCTATCCTTAGACGATGTGAGTATTGAATTCTTCATTCGTTTTGGGTGTCTTTCCGTCTATCCTTAGGCGATGTGAGTATGGATTTTGGGTGTCTTTCCGTCTATCCTTAGACGATGTGAGTATGGCGTTTGGGTGTCTTTCCGTCTATCCTTAGACGATGTGAGTATGGATTATGGGTGTCTTTCCGTCTATCCTTAGACGATGTGAGTATTGAATTGTTCCTTGGATTATGGGTGTCTTTCCGTCTATCCTTAGACGATGTGAGTATGGATTATGGGTGTCTTTCCGTCTATCCTTAGACGATGTGAGTATTGAATTCTTCATTCGTTTTGGGTGTCTTTCCGTCTATCCTTAGGCGATGTGAGTATGGATTTTGGGTGTCTTTCCGTCTATCCTTAGACGATGTGAGTATGGCGTTTGGGTGTCTTTCCGTCTATCCTTAGACGATGTGAGTATGGATTATGGGTGTCTTTCCGTCTATCCTTAGACGATGTGAGTATTGAATTGTTCCTTGGATTATGGGTGTCTTTCCGTCTATCCTTAGACGATGTGAGTATTGAATTGTTCCTTGGATTATGGGTGTCTTTCCGTCTATCCTTAGACGATGTGAGTATGGATTATGGGTGTCTTTCCGTCTATCCTTAGACGATGTGAGTATTGAATTCTTCATTCGTTTTGGGTGTCTTTCCGTCTATCCTTAGGCGATGTGAGTATGGATTTTGGGTGTCTTTCCGTCTATCCTTAGACGATGTGAGTATGGATTTTGGGTGTCTTTCCGTCTATCCTTAGGCGATGTGAGTATTGATTTCTTCCTTCAAGATGGGTGTCTTTCCGTCTATCTTTAGACGATGTGAGTATATTTCTCTTCCTGTCTACCAGTAGACGATGTGAGAAGATCAGGTGTTTTGTTGCAACCCTCGGGTTTGTTATCTGTGGTATCACACAGGTAACTGGCATTAAAATGAGGAGTTCTTGACCAGATGATTGATCAGTTAGTTGTCGTGGCGACTGGGTTCGGTTCTGGATTATGTCTCCCCAAGCAGTTTTACAGTATATTCTCACGGTTGGCAAATTTTCGAGTTTATTGGTATTCAACCGTCTCGTACCTCTGAATGTTTGAAGGTTGCGCGCTCTTCAACTCTTCAGGTCCAAGTCGCTTGAATAGGGGCAGCTGTTGCACCCTAAAATTTGACCAACCGGTGCCACTTTCGGTTTATGCTTCGACGCATTTCGCACTCGCATTCGCATACCGCATACAGTGCATTTTTCCAGTCATGGTGATTTTATCGGGATTACAGCCCTGCTGTCGCTTTTCGGGTATCTCAGACCGGTTCGGGTAATCGGAGTTTATTTTGAGAAGTCGCGCGCTTCCTGGGTGTTTTCAGTTTATGCAGTGATTTTTGAGTTTTTGGTGTCCGGGTTACCGTTTGCTTCGATCTGGTCTCGCGCTCTCTTTTATGTTGGTTATTTGCCTTTGTTTGCATTTTTTAGGATTTAATAGCCTTTTGTAGATTTTAAATAGGCTTTATAGATTTTCTAGGATTTAATTAGATGTTTTTAATATTTTTTAATAGTTTTAAATCTTTTTAGAATTTATAAATTGTTTTTAATAGATTTTAGAATAAATTTCTTTTTAGGATAAATCATATTCTTTTTAGATATTAAATAGAGTTTATTTTTAATATAGATTTAATCTTTTGTTAGATATTAATTTCTTTTATTAGGTTTAATATAGGATAATAGTTTTTTTTATATAGATTTTATTAGAATTAGTAGATTTTAAATAGAGATGTTTAGAGTTTTTATTTTATTAGTTAATAGTTTTTAGAATTAATTAGAGTAAGTCAGATTTTAATTAGTTAATTAGGTTTAAGGTTTTAATTAGTTTAATTGGGTTTAATCTTTTTAATTCAGATTTTTTTTGGGTTTAGCATATCATTTTCGTTTGGGCCCAGTATAGTTTTTGGAGGCCCAGAATCCATTAGTCCGTTTCAGCCATTTTTTTTGTCCAGAAATGTGACACATGTCATCTATATAAATCGTCCACGCGTATCATCATGAAGAGGCCACCTCACATTTTCCACCCTCAGAATTCTTCCACGCGTTTCCCACTCACTTATCACCCAGCACACGTGGCCATCATGCACGCTCTCTCTCCACCTCCACTGCCACTTGTCCTCTCCCTAACCCTCGCCTGAGCTCCACCGGTTGCATGGCCGGCGGCCATGCAACCCCCGCACCTGACTCTTTCCGGCCGCCCTAACCAACCTCCAACTACCTCCGGCCACCGTAACTAACCAGCAACTTCTTCCGGCCGCCATACCAGACACCGGAAAACTCAAAAAGCCCAGAAATTCTCTCTAATCTTCATCTCTTTTCCCCCAATCTTCATCTTCCTCACCTACAATGTTCATGCCTCGCCGGAGATACCGCCGGAAAACTCATCCAATTTCCAGAAATCTTCAAAATGTTCATCATCTTCCCTAGATTCCTCGCACCACATTCAAACCACCTTTATCCGATTTCCAGATCACCAACGTCTTCAATGTTCATGTTGAGGCTCAGCCATCATCAATACGTTTTTCAGAAACCGTTCGAGATGTTCGTTGTATTCAGCGCTGATTCTCCATATTTTTTTCATCCAACACCTCCAAGCCTCTTCCCAGAAAACTTGAAGAACGTCCATCAATCTTCATCGGAGATTCAACCGAGTTCATCGTTTGTTTTGGAGATCGTCGTCTTTGTTCATCATCATCCGTGTGAGCCTCATCCAATCTCCACCACGAAGAGCGATTCTCCAAGAATGTTCACTATCATCTCCAGATTCAGCTTACAAGATCCTCAGCATCAAGATCGTCGTCCAGATTGTTGAAGTTCATCATTTCAGAAATCATCACCATCCTTATCGTCACGCGAAATCTCCAGAAGACGTAAAGCATCGTTCAAGATCGTCTTCATCTTTGCTCATCAAATCTTCAGATTCACCGTCTTCTTCAAGAGCTTCTTCAAGATCTTCGCAATATTCACCAAGTCTTCATCACCAGAAACGCAAAGAAGAAAAAGCCTTCATCGGAGCGTTCATTCGCCTTCAATATCTTTCAACTACAATCTTCAGGACGCGTCAAGAAATCCTCCAAATATCAGTAGTTTTTTTATTATCAAGAACATGGACCTTCGTCTTTTTTTTTAATTTCTGCTGAGATCTTCAAGCTGTAAGTGAACTTGTGTGGTTTATTATTGAGTACAAGATTCAGATTGTTTTTCGGGGAGAAAGATTGAGCGAGAAGGTTGAAACGGAGAGGAGAGCAAGGGTTGAGATGAAGATTGAGATGGAGATTGAGAGAGAGAGTTCGGAGATGGAGGGGCGCTGTTTGGAAGTGAACAGTGAAAGGAGGAGAAGGGGATCTAGGGTTTGGAATGAGGGAGAAGGGAGTCCGTGTATTGGACTGGGCCGGGCCCAATGGTGTTCATCCGTACACACCCCCCGTTTTTGGACACTTACCTCCGTTTTTTTGTTGTTAGTTGGGCTGGGCCCTGTTGCTGACTGCACCCCCGTTTCTGTGAACCCCCCCCCTGCGTGTGTGTTTGTTAAGATCTTGGGCTGGGCCCATGCTGCTTCTGTTTTTTTGTTTTTTTATTACTTAACACATCCCCTTGTACTGGTGTATCTCCCCCCCCCCCCTCTTGTATTTTCCTTTTCTTTTCTTTTACTTTTTTTCATTTTTGATTAGTTTAAAAGAAAGAATATTAAGGAGAAAAGAAAAGGAAATATTGAAAAAGAAATAAAAGGAAAAAGATATTGAAAAAATAGTGAAAAAAAATATAGAAAAAATATATGAAAAAATAGTGAAAAAGAAAGTGTGAAAAGGAAAAGAGTATGTGGAAAAAAAATATATTGAAAAGAGTATGTGGAACAATAAAAGAATATTAAGAGAAAATATTGGGAAAAAGAAGAAAAATAGTTGAAAAAGAATAGAAGGAAAAATAGTAAAAAATATTACTTCGTAGATTCAATATTTTTTTAGAGTATATTTTTCTTCATAGAAGTTTATTTTAGGGATAGTTTTAAATGTCCATATGTTAGGGGACTTTTCACCCTTTTAGAGATAGTTTTTTTGAAGTCCACTTGTTAGGGGACTCTTTCCATTTTCTATTTTCCATTTGATTTTCCATTATAGATGGATAGGATAGTATTTCGTAGGGGTTTATTTTTCAGTTCTCAATCATTGTAACCTTTTTTCAGAATATTAATAAAACGAGATTTGAGTTGTGTTCCCGAAGTAGCCGAACTACAGCTGCTCTGATTTCTCGTACCAGACGAGAATATGTAGGCATAGGATGTGATATCCTAGCGAGCACACTAACAACTAACTCTTTTGTTCTCTCGCTGCTGTGCGATCGAGACTTTCCCGCTGACGACTGATGTTACCCTTTTCTCTTGCCCGAGTGCATTTGAGACCAGACCGTAGTTTTTCCCATAGGTTCCTGTACCTTTAAAACCAGTTTGATATCTCACTGCTGTGTGAGAACACCCAGTCTAGCCGTAGTTAGCCTGAACTACATAAGCTCTGATCTTCCATGCAGTATGGAAGTACGTAGGCACAAGACGCGAGGTCTTGGCGAGCCAATTTCCCCGTAGTCCCGAACTACGTTGACTCTGACTTTCTCTCTTGAGAATACGTAGGCATAGAGTGCGATGCTCTATCGAGTCAAATCCCTTCCGTTTAGATTTAGCAGCCGTAGATAGATTGTTTTTGCATCCTTTAGACAACACAAGCAAGCGTGGATCCCGTCGAGTACGACGGACGTGAGGGGTGCTAATACCTTCCCCTTGCGTAACCGACTCCCGAACCCAGGTTTTGGTTGCGATGACCATACCTTTCCCGTTTTTTGCGAGGTTTACTTCGAGCGTTTCCTTTCCCTCCGTTGGGATAAATAACGCACGGTGGCGACTCTTCTGTCAGCCGGCGCCGATTTTCGCAGTAGCGACACACTTGAATTCCTCAATGTACTACAGAATATAACATAACATCCATAATTTAGTTTTAAAACTGATTACTCAGATGAAATATCAGTTAAATATTAAAATAAATAATATAACTTATAAATTGATCCATACCATGATTGGAATCTCTATTTGACCCGAATGAATAATTTCCTTCATAAACCTCAATACAAAATATCCGCAATCAATCCCATTGCGCTGACGAGGACACTGTAAATGGAAAAAAGAAACGAATATTTATTAGGATATATAGTTTAACTAGTTTTATCAAGTAGAATCACTATAACAGTCAAAATTGTGAAAATATACCTGCACTCTGATCCAGCTAATGTTGTTAGCCTTCCTTTTTGGCACTGTTGCTTGTCTTTGTGATCAAAATATTTGTATAGCTCTAACATAATATAAACGAATATTTAGAACAATCTCACATAATAAATAAAGATAATTATTCATAACAATATATCTCATCACTTACGTATCAACCATATTCTTCATATCAGGATATTTTGTTTGATTACCATCTAATGAATCCAGATAATACACTATTTCTTTCATCGGATTAATCGCAACCAACAACCAGTGTCCACTATAAAATAAGACAAAAGTTTAGACGAAAATGTTATATAGAATGACAAAAAACGAATAATTATAATAAATGAATTTAGAATGAAATATAACCCATGGCCAATATTATATGGCAAAAAATACAACTTCTCTGTATCTGCAGCCATAAATGCTTGAACTATGTAATCTTTGAATACATCTGGAGTGTGATCGATTGATCGTGAGTTGATACAGCTAGCAAATAAGAATGTGAATCTTGAAGTTAATTGATGCGGGACCAACAACTTGTCATACAAGAATCTTAAATAAAAACATAATCAACATTAGAATATTCATTTGATTGAGCAAATAAATTGTTAAATTATTTAATTAAAATTGATCGGAGTACCTGATGTAGGAATTCATAACATCGATGCCCAATTCAGAATGTTGGAAAATCTGGTCCAAATCCTCTTTAGCAATTATTTCGGCATATTCAAAATCGAAAATACCTTCCTCCTTAGGTATTTGACGGATGCCACCCTCAGCCACATCTGTTGTTCCTACATATGTTTCAAGGCACAACTTAAATCGAGGAACATATGCTTTCTTTGGCTCGGGCTTTTTTTTTGTTGGGCACCTTGCTAGATTCAGGCATCTTACCCTTGTTGACTTGTTGCAACTGTTGAGCCTGAACCTAAAAGTCATATAAGTTAAGTAATTATAATGTATAATAAGATCATCATGTAACTGTAGTAGTGCCTATTTTTTTGACGCAACTGAATCGGTTTTCCGCACAATTCCCTTATCTTTTGATTTGGATTTTGTAGGAGTCTAAGATCATCATGTAAATAAATGATACGTAAATGTAAGAATAACTTTCATGTATGGGTCGTAAAACATTTGAATACTACAAGGTTCATAATGGTGTTCAACCTACCTCATCATCTATGAAAATGAGATTTTACGGCCATGCAACATACGATCCTATTGCGTCTCCCACCATTGTTGCATCAGAAACATCATCTGGTATAGGCAAGAATGCCCCCCCTCTAAAGAAATATCAACTGATACTTTCAAAAATCCAGCAGAGAGCGGTTTATGGTGAAGTCTCCGAAAGTGTTATGCACTTTTCCCTTGCCAACCATGCGATAAGTCGGTGACGATAAATATAGTCGACAAGGTGAAAAACCATAAATAAATAATGAATATGATTAATGTGTCAATTAAGAAAATTGTGCTAAATTAATTTCAATGTAATATATATAATTACCTCTGGAAGCTTCTGCAGAAAATTACAATTGATATTATCTTTGTCACTAGTATCTTTACACTCTGAGCTTTCAATTCCTCCAACGTCTCCATCACTTGTTTATTGCTAGGATTTTTATTCTTTGGCTGCTTATTCAATTTTGTTGGAGTGACACCAAATCCCTTATCCCTCACACGCCCAGAATACTCAGGAATATTTAACACTCGACTCAGTACGCTCCTGCAATCATCGTCCTCAGCTGCAGTTATAGTATGGGATAGACTCTCCTGAAATATAGATAAAAGCATAAATATATTATACAATTTTGAGTTTATGACAGAACTATTGTTGTACTTACACATTGTTCAAATACTTGTTGAACTTCTTCCTGGACGACTCCGTCTCTTCCCACACGGGCAGCCTTCCACAAAACATGGTTCGGAAGAGATGTTGCATCACTTTTCTCCTCTTCTAACTACATATTAAGACAAATAATAAATCATGCGTATCCCATTATATATACTTACTATTTTTTGTAACTATATCATATTAAAGTAACTATATATACTTACTATTTTTTGTTGTAAGCGTGCATATCTCAAAAGCCCTTTTTGTATGGATACGCGGGTTTTGATGCTCGTTGCGGATTTACGTCACTCACAACCTGAAAAAACAAGTTTAAGTCATATCAGAATTCATGTGGAAGAAGTATATATATTATACATTGTTCATGATAAGTTATAATTACATGGAATTCTTTGGTTCTTCGCTTGGCAACAAATGTTTCCATTCTTCATCTGAAATTAGATCAGCATACTTCTTTGGTCGCTCTGATTCGACAAAGTTTCCATCAGAATCTTTAAGAAACTTGTTCGTTAAAAATGCTCTAAATCCTCTTAGTCGTTTTTCGGCCAATTGAAGACAATATTTTTTCCAGTTGTCATCAATATTAAAAGATCTCTGCAAGCAAATGAACATACATATAGTATGTTAGTATAAGTAATTTAAATACATACCGTCGACATAATTAAAAAAATCAAATATCATACCTGTATCTCTCTCCAAATTTTGTCCTTAGCCGGTTGTAACGAAGGAATTCTCCAATTATCGCAAGTAATTGGAATTTGCGAACGAACAAGTGCTCCTATGTAACTTGTCAGCATCACACCATTAGGCTCAATTAGTTGATCTGTTTCATTCTAGTGCACATCATACTTTATACCTTTATCTCTCGCACCGATGATTTTTTTTCATAATCATTATTCCTCTTGTAATATCGCCTTCCACGTCTTGTGCTGGTTTGTTTCCATCATGTGATTTTTCCTCGTTTGTAGTCATAATACCTGTAATTCAGAAAAACCAAATTATGAAATAAATGACAAATATATATGAAAAAAAAACATATAAATAAGAAATATATAAATAAGAAAAACATATATATAATTTTATTGAATGACATAATATGTAATTTTATTGAATGATATAATATGTAATTTTATTGAATGACATAATATGTAATTTTATTGAATGATATAATATGTAATTTTATTGAATGAGACAATATGTAATTTTACAAGTACCTTTGTCACTAACATCTCTTTCTTTTCTTCGTTGGAACGTAGTTTACTTGTCTCTTAACAACACGGACAGATGGATTGATCCAAATTCCCTCGTTATGATCATTTCTAATATATGATTCGTTCGCTCTAATATTCTCATCTTGATCATCTATAATATAAGATTCCTTCTCAACATCAACATCACCCTGATCTCCAATGTTATCATCGATTACTTTGTTGGAAAAAAGAATTATAGACCATTTCGTACTTGTCGGATCAGTGACATAGAACACTTGTTTAACTTGCGTGGCTAGAATAAAAGGCTCATCTTTGTACCCCACCTTATTAAGATCCACTAGCAAAAATCCTGACTTATCCATTCGTATGCCACTATTAGTTTCAACCCACTTGCATCCAAAGATAGAAATATGAAACTTCTCATAATCAAACACCCGAATGCGCTCGATAACCCCAAAATACGACAAATTTGCATATTTGGGGTTTAAGTCCTTCACACTTGAAATATGCATTGCTTCAGCAAGGACGGCGACACCACTATTTTGCATTGTACTTTTATCATCTTTTTCTTTGGTATAAAATATGTATCCATTAATTGCGCATGCGCTATAAGAAAACACATGCAAATTTGGACCATATGCTAAACATCTCAACCTTTCTGTTATTGAGGCGGGATCAGAATAAAACTTTAAAAATATATGATCCTTGAACCATGTTATAAAACTTCGATTGTGCTCACGTACTATCCAATTTTCATTTCTATTCAGATTTAAACCTCAGAGAACGTCCTTGTGCATTTCAACATACAGCTCAACCTCAATGTCATTGTGCAGAACATACAAATGCACTTGCTCCCGTTCATCCCTTGAAACTGTCACAATTTTATTTCCAATTAACTGTTTTCCTACTATTTTTTCAACAACATGAGATTTTAGGAGGCGAATGGATTGAACATTGGACAAATATTCAGTACAAAACTCAATCGCTTCTTCAACAATGTATCGTTCAACAATACAACCCTCTGGTCAACTTCGGTTTTTCACATACCCTTTCAATATTTTCATATAACGTTCAACAGGGTACATCCATCTCATATAAGCTGGTCCACACAATTGTGTCTCTTTCATAAGATGAACAACTAGATGTACCATTATGTCAAAAAATGATGGAGGAAAATACATTTCAAGCTCACACAAAGTAATAACTATTTCTTTTTGCAATGTTGGTAAGATCGCATGATCGATCACCTTACTATAAATTGACCTAAAGAAAAAACACAATTTAGTTATTGCGTTTCTCACTTTTTCTGGCAAAATAGAACGTATACCTTCTGGTAGAAAGTGTTCCGTTATAACATGGCAATCATGTGTCTTTAAACTCTTTAACTTGAGGTCTTTCATAGAAACAAGTCTTCTAATATCTGAAGAGTATCCTTCTGGAACTTTAACTTCACTTAGAAACTTACACAATATCTTTTTCTCCTTTCTAGATAAAGTATAAGCAGCAGGTGGTAGATATGTTTGATTTCCTTTCTTCAAGGGTCCTAATTCATTTCTTATTCCCATCGCTACCAAGTCCTTTCCTGCTTTAAGGCCATCCTTAGACTTTCCTTGTATATTGAGTAACGTACCAATAACACTTTCAAATACATTTTTTCAATATGCATAACATCAAGAAAATGTCTTACATACAACGAATTCCAATACGGAAACTCAAACAAAATTGACCTCTTCTTCCACCCACGCGTGACAAGCGTATGAGCAAAAGGCTTGCCAAACTTAGTACTCACGTCTTTCACCTTTTCAAAAATTTGTTCGTCGATCAATATAGGTGGAGCTCTACCTTATTCTGAATTTCCATTGAATGCTTTTCTCCACCCACGGTAGTGATGATTAGAATTTAAGAATCTACGATGACCAAGAAAGACATTCTTCTGACCAAATTCCGATTGCGTCCAATCTGTATTTTCTTCACAGATAGGACACACACATTAACCTTTAATGCTATACCCCGATAGATTTCTGTATGCTGGAAAATCATTAATTGTGCCAAACAACATCGCCCTTAAATTGAAACTTTCTTTCCTATATCCATCATAAACCTCCACACCTTTCTCCCACAAACTCTTTAAGTCTTCGATTAAAGGTGTCAAGTATACGTCTATGTCATTCCCTGGTTATTTAGGGCCAGAAATTAACATAGATAACATCATGTACTTACGCTTCATACATAGCCATGGAGGTAGGTTTTAAATCATAATAATTACAGGCCATGTGGAATGTGAGATACTTTGTAGACCATACGGATTCATTCCATCAGTTGATAATGCCAAGCGAAGGTTTCTAGCCTCTTCTCCAAAATCAGGATACTCATTTTCAATTTTCATCCACTGTGGTGAATCTGCCGGATGTCGATACTTCCCATCTATAATTCTATCATCTACATGCCAAGTCAAGTGTTTTGCATCTGTTTCACTACAAAACATGCGTCTAAATCTCGGAATTATAGGAAAATACCATAAGACTTTTGCTGGTGACAACTTTTTCTTATACCGAGATACACCGCATTTAGGACACTCACTTAATGATGCATATTCATTTCGAAACAAAATGCAATCATTTGGACAATCATGTATCTTATCATAGCTCATGCCAATAGAGCATAACATTTTTTTAGCTTCATAGGTTCGATTGGGAAGAACATTATCCTCCGGAAGCATCTCTTTCATAAGGGCTAATAACTTTGTGAAACTTTTATCCGACCATCTATTACCCGCCTTTAAGTTGTACAACTTTAATACCACAGACAATCTTGTGAAAATAGTGCAACCTTTATACAAAGGTTTCTCTGCATCGCTTACCAACCTCTCAAACATCTTGGGACAATCCCGAAGATCTTCTTCAAGTGCTTCTGCAATCTCTTCAACTCGATCACAATCATATGCATCTCTGCCATTGTCATTTGAAGCATATGTTATATTATCCCCCGGTTCGATAGTCTCGTTACTTATCTCACCATGTAATTTCCAACATGTATAACTTCGATTAATTCCATTTCTCTTTAAATGAGATTCCAATTGAACTGCGTTAATCTGGCGCCCATAACAGCAACCTAAGCAAGGACATGTGATCCTACTGGGGTCTTTGGCGTGTTCAACAGCAAACTTAACGAATTTTGATACCCCATTCTCGTACTCTTTTGATAATCGATTAGAAGACATCCATTTTTTATCCATACAACGAATACCTGTAGCACTTGTAGAGAAATCACCAACTTCTAGAACTACACAGTAGGATTCTTGGAAACGATCACAATCTTGCTCTTCACAGGTAACCCCTATAGCAGACAAAATTAACATCATCAACATTAAATAATTCTTGGAAACGATCAAAATCAAAAGAACATAAATAATTCATTTACTTTCAACAATAACATCAACACTAACAACATCAACAACAACATTATCGTTACTTAATTCAAGTTTCCATCAACAACAATAACATTAACATATATACGAAATTAATTCATTTGTTTTCATCAACAACATCAACATCATTAACATCAACACTAACAACAACAACAACAACAACAACATCAACACTAACAACAACACCATCAACATCATTTGTTTCCATCAACAACATTTTAAAAAAACTTCAATACTAACAACAACATCATTTGTTTCCATCAACAACATCAACAACAACATTAACATCAAAACTAACAACAACAACATTAACATCATTTATTTCCATCAACATTATCATTTTAACATCAACAACATCACTAACAACAACAACATTAACATCAACACTAACAACAACAACATTAACAACATTTGTTCCATCAACATTATCATTTTAACATCAACAACAACACTAACAACAACATCATCATTACTAACAACAACATTATCATTTTTTTCCATCAACATTATCATATTAACATCAACAACAACACTAACAACAAAAACATTAACATCAACACTAACAACAACAATATTAACATCATTTGTTTCCATCAACATTATCATTTTAACATCAACAACAACACTAACAACAACATCATCATTACTAACAACAATATTATCATTTGCTTCCATCAACATTATCATTTTAACATCAACAACAACACTAACAACAACATCATCATTACTAACAACAACATTATCATTTATTTCCATCAACAACATTTTTAAAAAAACTTCAATACCTTAAAAATGGTGGAAATGGCCAGACGGAGGAGGTGGTGGAGGAAGAACACAACGGTCGGACGAAGGACAGTGGCGGAAATGAAGAACACGACGGACGAATGGACGGTAACGGACGGACAGAGAAGGACGGTGGCGGTCAGACGAAGACATCGGTCGGAAGTGAGATATAGAGGGAGTAGGGTTTATCGCGAGTGGGAACGAAGGTTTAAACCACAACTGTTCTGTTTTTGAAAAATTCTGAGTTTTATTCAATTTATGATACTTGAACCTATAGCAGCGCTTTTGCATGGCCTTTAGAAGCGCTTTATAAAAGCGCTCTCTAAGGTCTTCCTTAGGCAGGACCTATAGCAGTGCTTTTATAAAAGTGTTTTCTTTTGTACCCCCTTTAGCAGCACTTTCATAAAAGCGATATCTTTTATTGCCACCTTTAGCAGCGCTGTTAGAAAGCGCTTTCGTAGGTTACCCCTTTAGCAGCGCTTTTTCAAAGCGCTTTCTTTTGTACCCCCTATAGCAGCGCTTTCTCAAAGCGCTTTCGTAGGGCCCACATTTAGCAGCGCTTTTTATAAAGCGCTTTCTATTGTAAGCCAAAACTGCCACCTTTAGCAGCGCTTTTCTAAAAGCGTTGTCTAAAGTCTGCTCTTTTTTTTATAAAGCGCTGTCTTTTCTGCGCTGCCAAAAATTATTTTTGGCGTAGTGATGGTATCTTGATAGTGGTTGTTCTAAGCATATGGCAGGAGATATCAACAAATTTTCAAATCTAGTGTTTAAGGCCAAGGGATATGTCACTTATGGAGACAACAACAAAGAAAAAATTCTTGGCATAGGCAATGTTGGAGCACTACCTTTCACATCCATTGAAGATGTTCTGTATGTTTAAGGACTAAACCACAATCTTCTAAGTATTAGCCAACTTTTTGACAAAGGGTTCAAGAGTAAGCTCGCCAAAGACGAAGGCTTGATTGAAGATGAAGTCACTCATGAGGTAAAACTCAAAGGTAAAAGATTTAATAATATTTTTATGATTTACTTAGATGAT
This sequence comes from Lathyrus sativus, assembly GCA_963859935.3. Classification (NCBI taxonomy): domain Eukaryota; kingdom Viridiplantae; phylum Streptophyta; class Magnoliopsida; order Fabales; family Fabaceae; genus Lathyrus; species Lathyrus sativus. The sequence continues at coordinate 611,371,516 of OZ012738.1, read as the reverse complement.
TTAACTTTGAAAGTAAAATGCCTCATGGAAAACAACAATGACTCATGGCTATGTGTTGAATGTCAAACATGTCTTATTTTGATCCATATTTATTGGCATTTTTCAACTAATTTGTGATGTTTCAATGGATTTTTCTGTGGTTCAATATGATTATTCGATTATGTTGCATATTTTTGGTTGTTTTGATATGTGTGTTATTGTGCAGGTTTAGGCATAAAACATCAAAGATTAAGACTCAGGTGAATTGACAAGGATGCCAAAGAAGAGAAGAGAAATCAGCATGTTCGTTGTGAAAACACCAGCCAGGTGAAAATGGATGTTTGCTGTGGGAGCTCCTAGCAAATCCTCAGTGAACCATCTTAGATTAGAGGCATTAGAAAAGGACACTAAGTTCATTGTGCAAACTTGTAGCGAAAACTTTCGCTGGACGAAGAAGTGTTCGCACTGCGAACTTAGATATTTCCTCAGGGGAGGTTTAACTATTTAGAGGCACTTCAGGTGCCATAAAGTGGTCATTATTGTGCGCAGAAGGTGTTCGCTAGGAAAACTTGACAGAATTTGGAAGTACTATATATGTGCTTTTCACACTTTTTTTTGGGATCATAACCCCATTTTCCACATAGAAACCCATTTTTCTGCATTTCTTCACCAAAGAGTGATATTTTAAAAATAGAAGCTGGATTCACATCCAAGATCAATTCTTCGGTGTGGATGCTCATTCATCTTCTATCATTACTTGTAAAGAAAGCTACCATGGTTATGAGTAGCTAATTTACTTTGTATCAAAGTTAGATGTAGTCTACCTTAGCTTTATGTATTTCTTTTGATTGGCCTTGTATGTGAACAAGTGATGATGAATATATGATGAATATTTTTGTTCTTAATGATCCATTCTTCTAGATATAGATTTCATGGAACTTAACCTAAAATATTCATCTATCAATTCATAGATTGGAGAGATCGGTCTATGGTTGATATTTATTTTGTGTTGAACTTAAAGCTTACTATATTGGTTGTCATATGGAGAAGTCGTGTAGTGATGAATACGGTATTTCTCACGACACCACTTTAGACATAGACAGTATTGAGAGAATATGTGATGATATTAATCGGATCCGACATTACATGCAAGATTAAGAGAATGTGTATTAGTTAGGATAGATGAAAACAACTTTTGATATACTTTGTTAATCAAACATCTAGAATTTAAAGCTTTGCTACTAAATCGTGACAATTTATGAAACAAACTTTGAAAACACTTTTTCTTGAAACGGTAAACTATTGAACAACAAGCATCCCATATCAGAACAAACCCTGTGGAGACGATAACAAAACCCCCCTTACACTGAACTCTAACAAAATGGTTCTATTGCCGAGGATTGTTGTTTGATATTACAAGCATTGCAATACCTTATTAGTTTTAAGATCTTTGTATTGTGATCTCTTACCTCGGTTTATTTTTCTTGTGCTATTTGATTTATTCGATTAAGTGTGCAGATTTTGTTTATGCGAGGGAGTGTACCACGCGTAAGCTCAATAGCAGAACTAAGCAGAGAAGACAATTTTCAAAAGAAAGAAGAGAGGACGGAGAAACTTATTCATCTACACCTATTGTTAAACCAAACATGGAAGCACCACCACCACCTCTTACTTCAGACACATGTGTTAACAGTCCAAGACACTACACTCAGTTCGCACGTAATGCTAGCAACGGAAGGCATTCTAAGATGAAGAAGGAAATCCTAGCTCTTTTATATGAAAATCCCTTTGCGGGGATGGACCATGAGGATCTATTTACTCATTTCATGAAGTTTTACGAGATAACGAGGGCAACTAGAGCACCAAAAGTCGAAGAGGAACCTTTGTTCAAAAGGCTATTCTCACATTCCTTAACTGGGAAGGAAAAGGAGTGGTATCTTGACCAATATACTCTTGTGATGATGGATTGGAGCGTATTAGAGGAGAAGTTTCTTGAAGGATTCTTCCCTCACAATCGGTTTATGGAAGCCAATGCAATTTTGGTATATGCACAAGAAGGAAGCAAATCTCTCAATGAAGCATGGGAGAGATTCAAATATATGTTGAGAAAGTGCAAAGGCCATTGTTTTTATGACTTGACTCAAGTGCATATATTCCGAAACGGACTTCAACCCATTCATAAAACTATTTTAGATGCTACAGCGGGTGGGTCTCTAATGTCAAAAAGCGCGGAAGATGCAGCTGACATCATTGATAGGATGACACTAAATGATCATCAAGGTCAACACAACTATAGTATTTCGCAAAGAAAGCCGAGAATTATCGAGTTGGGAATGAATGATGCAATTCTTGCTCAAAATAAATTGCTCTGGCAACAAGTGGAATTGTTGACAAAGCAAATGTCAAAACTTCCAAAACAAATCAAAGAGATGCAAGAACTTCCCAACTAAAGCAAGCAAATAGAAAGTTGTGAACTCTGCAAAGGTGATCATCCTACCGGCTATTGTCCTCCAATTGTTGAAGAAGCAACATATATAGGGAATCAAAACCCTAATCAAGGCTATCAACCGATACCATCGTATCAAAGTAATAACCAAGGCTACCAATCGCGAGGTAATAACCAAGATTACCAACAAGGGTGGAGACAAGAACCGAGCACTTATAATCGTCAACCATATCAAAGTTACAACCAACCTCCACAAGCCCAAGGTGGAAGTTCAAAGATAGAGAAAATGTTTAACCAACTTATGTAAATGCCTATCTCCATTCAAAAGAGTATGGATGCGGCAATTCGAAACCTTAAAACTCAAGTTGGAGAGTTGTCCAAGCAATTAGCCAATCAACATAAAGAAACTTTTCTGATTAATACTCAATTGAATCCCAAGGAATCTTGAAAATCCATCTTTACTAGGAGTAGGAGAACAATTGGTGTGGGAATTGGTGAAAATGTTGAAGTTAAAAAGGAGAATGAAATTGTTGAAGAAGTTGAAATTGATAATGAGTTAGTTGAAAAGGAGGAAGTAAAAAAGAAGTTAAGAGAGGAGAAGAAGAAAAACGTAAGAAAGGAAAGGAGTATGAGAGTGAATTTCTAATGAAAACGTTGCCATATTTAAATGCTCCTACGAAAAAAGACAATGAGAAGCATTATGCTAGGTTTTTGGACATATTTAGCCGGTTACAAATAACCATTTCATTTCTGAGGCTTTAGAACAAATTTCAAAGTATGCAAAATTCATGAAAGACATACTTACAAAGAATGAGAGGTATACGGATAAAGAAATCATTACGCTCAATGCAAATTGCAGTGCTATCATCGAAAGCATTCTTCCACAGAAGGAAGGAGATCCAGGAAGAGTAGCTCAACCTATAATTATAGGTAATGGTTTCAATTTTAAGGTTTTGGTCGATATGGGGTCTAGTATTAACTTGATTCCTTTGTCCGTGGTGGAAAGACTTGATAACATGGAGATGAAATCAACCAACATGACTTTGTAACTAGCGGATAAGTCATGGTGTTGTTGAAGACGTATTATTGAAAGTTGACAAGTTTTTATTTCCTGTTGATTTTGTTGTCATGGATATGGTAGAAGATGAGGATACACCAATAATTCTTGGAAAACCCTTCATTAAAACCACAAGAATGTTAATTGATGTTGATGAAGGAATAATGAAGGTGAGGACTAATGATGAAGATATGTGTTTTACACTTTTCAAAGGTGTGATGTATTCAAATCAAGGGGAGGATGATTATCATGTGATAAAGGAAGATGCAAGAGTTTCAATAATAATAAAAAAGTACGAAGATGCAAAGATTGAAGCGGTAATGAAAAAGAAGGGTGAAGAAGCTAAGGAGGCTATGATGAAGTCTTGTTGGTATTTTTCATTCTTGAGAAAAAGTGGACCAAAAACTGGTCTTGAAAATGGTTAAGGATCTTTTGTGGTAGCGAGTTTCATCTGGAAGCTAATTCAATTACTTTTAGTTCTGTGGTTTCAACCGTCGAGCTCAAACAACGTTAAACAAAATGCTAGTTGAGAGGCACCCCAACATTGTAAATATACTTTCATTTTTATTGAATTTTTAGTATTAAAGTAGTATAGGAAGTTTTGTGGTAGAGTGAGAAGAAAAGAACAAAAAATTTGAAAAATTTGTTCTATTCGCTTTTAGTTCGCCAAGCGAACCTGGGGCAAATATTCGCTGGAAGTTCGCAGTGAGAACTGTGCGAAAACAGAATAAAATTTCACTTTTCTACCAAATCACTTAGTTGCGATTTTGTGTGGGCCACATTCGTGAGCCTATTAGCTTTTGGTTAGATTTGGTGGGGTAAAACATTTCCCACTCCCCTTTTTCCTTTCCGTTCCCTTTTTGTCTCTATCACTTTCCATACAAACACAAAAACTTTATCTTGTCTCTCTCAATCATATCAAGTAAGAAGAAATTTTCTCAAGTTCAATTCAACTTCCATTCTCTCTAACTACTCATTCCATGTTTGATTTTATAGTCAAATTCATTGTTTTTTTTTAAAAGCATGTGGTTAGGGTTTATGTGGAAAATTTTGGAAAATACCTTCTTGTTTTATAATGTTTTGCATGAGTAACTATTATTGGTTTGTATTGATATACTTGTATGGGTACTAAACTGAAGTAATTTTTGAGTGATTAAGATGTTCTTGCTTAGGTTAAGTTGCACATAGTTTGGATTATTTTAAGAACTTTGGTCTTTGCATGAACAATGTTAACTTGGTTGTTTGTGTTTGCTTGATACTATAATGAAAATTGGATAGCAATGGTTGAATTGAAGGGATTACATTGTTTTTGTGTCAATGATTACAGAGGCAGAACTTGGAATTTTCAAAATCAGCAGGGTTCGCCTTGAGTTTGTTGTGCAAAACTGGGGCGAATGTTCGCTTGGTTCTCGCAGTGCAAACTCAAGGCGAACATGACAACATTTGTTTTTTTTTTATTTTGCTATGTTTTATTGTTCTGATCTTTTGCACCTTGCTTTGTTTACTAATGTGTCATATGTTTTTGCTAGTTATGTTTGGTGTTATGCAGATGGAACCTCCAAGAACCGATCCTTCCAAGAAAAGAAAGACCTAAAGCTCCTCCCATCAACAACAAATTTCATATGACATTGAGTGTTTCAGAGGGGCAAAGCAAGTTTCTAGGTACCTTGCTCTTGAGAGAAGGAGCATCTTTCCAGAAAAAGTGTTTAACATTAACCCCCGAGGAACCTACCGAGCGGTAGTCGCGATACTTCATGAAAATAAGTGTAACAAGTTGATTACCCCATGTGACATTTACAATGTGAAAATCGTGGGGGAGTTCTGTGCGAACTCCCTCCCGGATGATGATGAGGTTTTTTCTTAGACCACAAAATTATGTGGAAGAGAGCTAAAGTTTGACAAGAACATAATTAACCATGTGTTGGGGAAACCTCTTAATTTGGGGGAGAATGAGATAGATGAGTATCATAGGGAATTAAGATTACATAGGGATGTGGAAGTGATATCTGGTGCCTTATTGAGGGAAGGAAAGCCGATGGAGATGAACCCATATGGGGTTCTGAAGAGATATCATAGGGAGGATATGCGTCCTTTAACATAGTTGGTGTTACTCCTGGTCTTAACTAACATTAAGCCAATGATGCATACCCCTATTGTACCAATATCAGTGGCTTATTTGATCCATAGTATCATTATTGATACACAAATTGGTGTAGCGCGGATCATTACATATGAGATGCATGTGATGGTGGAGAGCGGTATCAAACCAGGGGCCTGATCTAATTTCGCTTTGGTTTTCCCATGTATGATCATGGCTTTATGTGTGCACTTGAGGGTGAAGTTACCCTCCCACTGTCAGGTTACTATTCCAGCTGCTATTGATGATAACTATGTGGACAAGTTTTGTAAGCCCAAGAGGGATATTACGAGGGGAGGAGAGACTGCAGGTACAAGTGCAAGAGTAGGAGAGACTTATGGTTCCGGACTTGCGGACTTCCAGGGCTCTGACCTGTTTCAGAGGGAGATCTAGAACTATAACTGGGATTGGATGGTGGCTACTCAGCGTGCCATGATTGACATTCATGATTCTATGCAGGTTTTGCAGCTACAGTACCGTAAACTTACGGTGGAGCACTCGATCATGACTAGATAGAAGTTCCTAGCTCATGTTGGTTGGCTTGAAGCCAGGCCATTCTCTAGAGAGGGGGCGGGTGTAGTTGACACTAAGGAGGTTGAGGTTGAAGATGTTGAGGAGGTTGGTGATGATGATGATGCTTATTCTGGTTCTGAATCTGGTGAAGAGGTTGAGTTTGATGTTGAGGAGACTGAGTCTATTGAGGATTAGTTATTTTGTTGTTTTGAGCATGATTTTAAGCTACTTTCTTTTGTTGCTACAAAGTGAAGTTTTCTGTTAAGCTTTAGAACATTGCTATATTTATATTATGATTGTATTTTATTTTGTTTTTGTACAGTATCCACCTTTGTGGATTATTTTGAATGTTGTATTTATGTACCACTTTTGCGTACTTTTAGTTTCGTTGGTATTCTACACCATGACATTTTATTGTTATATGAGTTGATTTCTTTAGTTTACAAATGTTCAACTTTAGTTTCTTTTTATGTTAGTTAGAGTTGAATTTTTAAGTGTAGGAATGTTCAACTCTAGTTTTTATGATTGTTTGGTAGCTTGTTTTGAATTTAATGTTTTCCTTCTTTGAGGAGTGAATGTGAGAACTTTTAGATTGGTTGTTATTTGCTAAAAGTATCAAATGAAGATTCTCCTAAGTTTGGATGGTGATGATAGAATTTTGAACATGTGAATGCAAGCAAGATAATTTGTACCGCTTCTTAGAATGTTAAAATGATTCATGAATTTAGTGTTTTGTGCAAATGTGTATTTTTGTTCCATTTTGTAACTTTGTTTGAATGCTTGTTTCACTTAGGTCCAATAGCCACAATTTGTAAGAAACCTCCATTGTTTACTATATGCTTAGGATGACTGATAAACTTTGTTTAATACATTTGATTCATGCTTAATCTTTTGATTATTTTGATTTTATGGAAGCATTAGAAATGATCAAGGCATTTATTGATATTAAACACAACCGTATCTAAAAAAAATAACCTACCCGTGAGTAGTGAGAATTTACTAACCCCTTTGAGTTTAATAGTTTAGATCCTAATTTAGTGATGAACTTGGTGTAGGTACAAAAATTAAAAGATAGTTCATCATTGAATTTTGTGAGATTCTAAAAAAAATTCTTGAAACTTTGAAATTGTTCTAAATTGTCGTCCTTGCTATAAAAAGCAAAGAGAATTCACTTGAGGTTTGGTTGAATTCAATTTGGGGAGAGTGAAAAGAAAAGTGGTAGGTTACTCAAATTTGGAAAAAAAAATTCAAACAAGTATTGAAAAAAAAGTTGTGAATATGAACATGAAAAAGAAAAAGAAAAATCATGCTTGTTTGAAAAATAAAAATATAGAATGAATAATGTGCATAAAGGAAGTTTGGAATGGTGAATAATTGAGAAAAGAAAGTGTGGATGAAGTTGTAGTGTGTACATAACCTTGTATAGTGAATGTTTCTTTTGCATTGGCAACTTTGATTCCATGACCTTAGAAATGTCCATTTTTTATGAACCTAACCAAGCTACAAGATTAAATGCACTTAGTGATCTCTTGCTTCCATGATTTCATTTGTGATTATTAGATGAATGTATGAATTGCATTGTTATTAGCATTGTTTGTCAAGTGAGTGAAATTGCCCCGCGATTGCAAACAGGTTAATTTCTTCATTCTTATTTTGAAGAGAGTGTTAGAGTGATTCAAACATAAGAATTTAGTTGTTATTTGAATCATTGCATGATATATTTTTAAGAACTAAATTCTTTATCATTTAGTCGATTCTAGGAAGTGGTGAACATTGCTTGTGCACATTTGTATGTTTGATTTGAGCCATAATTCCATTCTTGGTTGAATTAATTGCTTGAGAAAATCCTCTTGTTTTCAATGAGAGGCATACTTTGCTTGAGGAAAAGCAAACATCTAGTTTGGGAGAGTTTGTTAAATGCAAAACATGTCTTATTTTGATCCATATTTATTGGCATTTTTCAACTCATTTGTTATGTTTCAATGGATTTATTCCATATTTAAATGTGATTCTCGATTATGCTGCAAATACATTTGATTGCTTTAATATGTGTGTTATTGTTCAGGATTTAGGCATAAAACATCAAAGATTAAGATACAAGTGACTTAACAAGGAAGCCAAAGAAGAGAAAAGGAATCAACATGTTCATTGTACGAACACCAGCGAGGTGAAAGTGAATATTCGTTATTTAAGCTCCTAGAGAAGCTCCGGCGAACCATCTCAGATTAGAGGCAGTAAGAAAAGGACTCTAAGTTTGTTGTGCGAACTTGTAGCAAATAAGTTCGTTGGGCGAAGAAGTGTTTGCACTGCGAACTTAGATATTTCCTCAGGGTAGTTTAACTATTCAGAGGCACTTCAGGTGTCATAATGTGGTCTTCGTTGTGCGAAGAAGGTGTTCGCTAGGTGAAATTGACAGATATTGGAAGTACTATATATGTACTTTTCATACTTTTTTGGGATCATAACCCCATTTTCCACATAGAAACCCATTGTTCTGCATTTCTTCAACAAAGAGTGATATTTTGAAAATAGAAGCTAGATTCGCATCCAAGATCGATTCTTCGACGTGGATGCTCATTCATCTTCTCTCATTACTTGTATAGCAAGCTACCATGGTTATGGGTAGCTAATGTTCTTTTTATCAAAGATACAGGTAGTCTACCTTAACTTTATGTATTTCTTTTGATTGGCCTTGTATGTGAACAAGTGATGATTAATATATGATGAATATTTTTGTTCTTAATGATTCATTCTTGTTTTGTAAAACTCTTGACATAGATTTTATGGAACTTGACCTAAAATATTCATCTATCAATTCATAGATTGGAGAGGTCGGCCTATGGTTGATATTTGCTTTGTGTTGAACTTAAAGCTTACTATATTGGTTGTTATATGGAGAAATCACATAGTGATGAATACAGTATTTCTCATAACACCGCTTTAGACATAGACGGTATTAAGAGAATACATAATGATATTAATCGGATTCGACTTCACATGCAAGATTAAGAGAATATGTATTAGTTAGGGTAGATGAAAAATACTTTTGATATACTTTGTTAATCAAACATTTAGAATTTAAAGCTTTACTACTAAATCGTGAACCCTTTTTCTTGAAATGGTAAACTATTAAATGACAAGCATCCCATATCAGAACAGTTCTTATGGAAACGATAACAAAAACCTCATTTACACTGAACTCGAACGCTATGGCATAAAAGAGTTGCTCATATTCATATGGAACTATTAAACAAACTAGTCAAGCATGATCTTGTCATTGGTTTGCCTAAGATAAATTTTTTCAAAGATAAGTTATATGATGTATTTCAGAATGGAAAACAAACCAAATCAACTTTCAAACCCAAGAATATGGTGTCCACTACAAGGCCACTACAATTGTTGCATATGGACTTATTTGTTCCATCAAGAATAAGAAGCTTCTGAGGTAATATGTATGATTTATTTATTGTTGATGATTTTTCTAGATTTCTTAGACATTCTTTTTAGTGGAGAAAAGGAATGCATTCAAGGTGTTCAAGAAGTATGCAAAGAAAATTCAAAATTAGAAATCACTAAAAATTTCATCCATAAGAAGCGATCATGGTAGAGAATTCCAAAAGGCATCTTTTGAAGAGTTTTATGAAGAACATGAGATCATTCATAATTTTTCAACACCAAGGACTCCTTAACAAAATGGAGTGGTGGAGAGAAAGAATCAAGCACTTATAGAACTTACGAGAATGATGCTTAGTGATTCAAATCTACCAAAATATTTTTGGGTGGATGAGGTAAGCACGGATTGCTATATAAGTAATCGAGTTATTATTAGACCAATTTTGGAAAAGACCTCGTATGAACTCTTTAAGGGTAGGAAACCAAACATTTCTTATTTTCACATGTTTGGAGGCAAGTGTTTTATTCTAAATAATGACAAATAATATCTCAGTAAGTTTGACGAAAAGTCAGATGGAGGTATTTTTCTTAGATATTCTCTTAGTAGTAAAGCATATATGATATATAATAAAATAACTTTAACTATAGAAGCATCAACACATGTGTATTTTGATGAATTTAACACGTCTAAGGAATATGTAGTTGTTTGTGATGATGATGATGAAATTATAGAAAGTCCTACAGAAGATGCTACCAAAGTCAACGATGATGATCAAATGAAAGAAAAAGAGGAATCCATTCAACAAAGAGATCTTCCTCAAGAATGGAGAACGCATAGAGATCATCCTATTGACAAGATTATTGGAGACATAAATCAGGGAGTATCTACTCGTTTAAATCTTAAAGATGCTTGCCTTAATATGGATTTTGTTTCTTAAATTGCACCTTCTAAAGTCAAGATACCTTAGATTATGGCCAATCGATTCTATCCATGCAAGAGAAACTAAATTAGTTTGAAAGAAATCAAGTTTGGGATTTAGTTCCCAGACCAAAAGGTAAACATAATATTGGCACTAAATGGATTTTTAAAAATAAGCTGGATGAAAATGGTATCATTATAAGGAACAAGGTAAGGTTAGTAGGCCAAGGCTATAATCAAGAGGAAGGTATAGATTTTGAGGAAACATTTGCTCATGTTTCTAGACTAGAAGCAATTAGATTATTGTTAGCATATGCTTGTTCTTTGAATTTTCAGTTGTACCGGATGGACGTTAAAATCCCATTCCTAAATGGGTACATACTTGAATAAGTTTATGTAAGTCAACCTCTAGGATTTGAAGACTTCAAACATCTTGATCATGTGTACAAACTCAAAAAGGCTTTGTATCGATTGAAGCAAGCACCGAGAGCATGGTATGATAGATTAAGAAATTTTCTTTGCAAACATAGTTTCGACAAAGGTAAAGTTGATACAACTCTTTTTATCAAAAGAATTAACCATCATACTATCTTAGTGCAAAATTATGTCATCATAAATGAATCCTTATGTGAAGAATTATTAACAATCATGCTAGGAGAATTTGAAATGTCCATGATAGGTAAGTTGAACTACTTCCTTGGGTTGCAAATCAAACAAACAAAGAATGGAATATTCATTCACCAATCTAAGTATTGCAAAGAGCTTCTCAAAAGATTTGACATTGATACTTGCAAAGATATAACAACTCCAATAGGATCTAGCACATATCTTGACCATGAAGAATTTGGAATTCCAATTGATATCACTAAATATCAAGGTATGGTCGGTTCTTTATTATATCTATTGGCTAGTCGACCTGATATTATGTTTAGTGTATGTTTATGTGAACTATTTCAAGCTTTTCCAAAGGAATCTCATCTCACTGTTGTGAAGAGAATAATGAAGTACCTCAAAGGATCATCCAATGTCGGTTTATGTAGTCTTGTTGGTTTCTCTGATGCAGATTATGCAAGATGTAAGACGGACAAGCAAAACACAAGTGGAACATGTCAAATTTTTGGAAATGCCTTAGTCTCCTGGTCATGTAAAATGCAAGCAAGTGTGTCTCTCAGCACTGCAGAAGCAGAATTTATTGCCACCGGAGTTACTGTGCTCAAATACTTTGGTTAAAATAACAACTTCATGACTATGGTGTGATTCTAGGAAGTATCTCTCTCAAATGTGACAACACTGGTGCAATCAATATTTCAAAGAATTCAATCATGCATTCAAGAGCCAAACACATTGATATTCATCATCATTTCTTAAGGGATCATGTTCTGAAAGGTGACATTGAAATTTCCTTCATTGATACCCAAAATCAACTAGCAGACATCTTCACAAAACCGCTTCCTCGAGACGCATTTTACAAAATCAGAAGATATCTTGGTATTCTAAGAGAAAGTGATATTAAATCAAGTTGAGATACTTAAAAATTTAATCTGAATAAGGTCACAAAGTTTCCTAAAGAATCACAAGGTACATGTATTATTCTTCATTAAATTTGATTTATAAGTATATTTTAATTTACATGAGTGGATTTTTATTATTTGGTCTTATTGATTTTATTTTTATTAGGATAAATTATATGATTTTATGATTTTATTATTTGTGATGTTTGTAATATGATATGATGTTTTCATTAAATTTGATTTATATGATGTTTATTACATAATTAAATTCAAAAAAGTTTCCAAGTACACCTGTTGCAATCAATTATTGTGTAGCCACAATCGATTGCACCTTTTTTGTTAGCTTGGCAATACCTAAACTTGTTTTCAATCAATCGATCGTTATCACACCTCAACCGATTGCACTCCATTTTCTGCGTTATTTTTTCTCTTTTATAACTATGACAATTGGTTACACTGAGGCAATAATCGATTTTCATTAAGGCTGATTCGAAAGGTTTTTAAATTTATTTATTGGATTGCTTCATATTTGTCTTTTTTCACTCATGGTCAAATCCCCATCAATTCCAACATCACCTTTTCAGATTTGATTCCCCTAACCTATCCGTATGATTCACCTTTTTTACCAAATATTCACACTCTCACCAAAATTTATTTCCCTCTTCAATACTCTTAACTCCTCACCTTTATTCTCACACTAAATCCTCATTTCCTCATTCAATATTTCCTCTCTATAAAACTAAAACAAACAAAAAAATAGAATTGTTTCCTCTCCTCTCCCTCACAAATCACACGCCCTCTCTCTTCTCCATCACAAAGTTCTCTCACAAAAACTCAAACCTTGTTAACCTTCATCTCTCAACATGTCATCCACAAGAAAAGGTAAGGCAAAACTTGCTCTTCCTCCTCTAAGTCATCTAACAAAGATGAAGCATTGAGGCTCTTCCCTACCAAAGTCTAAAGAGTTAGGTTTGAGAAACACTTCCAAAAGAAAATACTTCTTCCGCCAAGGTTTGCCATTCTTGACAAATTTTTCACCGAGTGTTTTAGCTTTTTTGCTCTGTTTAGGTCACAAGGGATTGATAAATTGATTGAAAGTCATGGAGAAATCTACCTGGATCTAGTTAGGGTTTTTTATAGCAACATGGATATCGTGGATGGCAACAGTGTGAAATGTTAAAGGAAATCCTATTTCTCTTTTTGTTAAATCGTTAGAGACATTCTAGGAATTCCTACTTAAGGTATTGGAATTAGGTTGAATGCTAATGCAAACTTAATAGGCTATAATAAGAGAGAGTTTTACTATGACATTGTTGGGATTCTAGAAGATGAGTTCATTCAAATAAGTCAAAGAATTGTTTGTGGTGCTCTAGAACAAAACACTTGGGCCGCTGGTATTTTGGATATTGATGATAGGTTGATCCATTACCTTCTTGCATATATTATCATGCCAAAGTACTTCATTTTTTCAACTATTAATGATTGTGAAATGAAGATCTTGTTTGCAATGAAGAATAATATGCACATTAATTGAGCATATGTGATTATTAATCACTTGGCAATTCACAATAAGTTTGCATCTGGTCTTCCTTATGGTCATTGGCTAACTTCTATTTTCAAGCATTTTAATGTGAATCTGATCAGGGAAAGAGTTATTAATATTGGGTCTCCGGTTCAGGAAATCACTCCTAAAAAGGTTTGTACCACCAAAATCGGAGTTAGGTTTGATCCTATTGCAAAAACAATCACCTACATCTATCAAACCCAAGCATAAACTCAAGCCCATAAAGTTGAAGTCACCAATGAAAAAGTTTATGACTACATGCATTATGTTAACCACAACATCAATTGCCAATTTGATCACCAAAACACTCACTTGAATATCCTTCCTTATGAAGTCCAACCTGTCATACCCTAATTTTCCCCCCTAAGATCCCACCTCATTTGCATCTTCACAATGCATCAAGATCACAAACTTGTTTGTCTTCTAACCCTCCTACCTTTGGGTTTGTCTTGTTAGAGATCACCAATCACCTCCTTGTGTTTATTTTTTTTACTTATATGCTTTATATATTACTAACCATTAATCAAAATAAAAAAATATGTGCCTTGTCCATTTTGTTTATTGTGCAAGGTAGGGTTTACAATCAAGAATATCAAGTCAATGTATCCTCATCTAGGGTTTGAGGTCCTCAAGTCAAAGTGTGATCAACCATTGATTTTTTAAGGGAAAATCATCAAAGCATGACCTCTCACCTTAAATCATAAGGTTTCAAGTATCATTCAATTCCATTTTGATCAAATACATTTCAAGTTGGATGGCTTTTTCTCAAGGATTTTCCAAAGGTTCATGTGTTTATTTCTATGCCTTCGTCAACAAGTTTCATCAAGCCATGGCATGCTTCACCAAAAGAAAATCAAGGATACATAATTTTTAGCTTATATGATCATCAATGTGCTTAATTTCAAAAGGTTACAAGTATGTTCAAGGAGGTTTGACCAAAAAGTTAACATTTTTAGCCTAAGTTCAAAATTTTACAACTTCTTCATGCTTCAACATTTTTGAATGCTTATTTGGGCAAATGACTTATCTTGACATTCTCCCCAACTTCTCTTCGCAAGTTAAGAGCCAATTATTCTTGGAAGACCATCAAAAGTTTGAAGACATTATAAATCATTTTGTGGACTTAGAAAATTTTGGCCTAAGTTCAAGCTTGGCATGCCTAACTTCCAAAGATCATAACTCCTGCAATATTCAACTTTTATGGGCGCTTCTTTTTTATAACACACTTTTAGTGTGTCATTATGATCCATTTTCAAATAATTTTTTAGTTTAAGTTTAATGTTTGTTTAATTAATTTTACTAGTTTTAGCTTTTTTTTTGTATTAAGCACGCTAGGTGTTTCCCTTTGTTGTTTTATGTGTGTTTTTGTTTTGAAAGAGAATTTTAAGGCAAGTTGAGGTGTGATTGGCCAAGACAGAGTCTGGAGTGTGAATGATTTGAAGAATTTAAATTTGCTAAGGATCATAATCAGCAATTCACCAAAAGCTTGGAGGGAATTCATTGTTAGGGCCTACGTGGCAGGAATATGCTTGGAAGAATTGAAGAGGCAAAAAGATAAGATAAATTGTGTATAGGGAAAAAATTATAGTATGGTAGGGACCACATGTGAAAAAATGTGCCCTGCACCTCTGCGCCACTATATGCTGCAACAGCCTGCAGCAGACGTCGTGTCTTCCACTGTTGTATGTACTGAAAACTTGTTCGCTAAGGAAGAAGGACAACTTGAGAATTTTTTTATTTTATTTGGGATGAAACCTCATTTGAATCAAAGGCCCAAGATCCAAAGCCTACGAACTTTCACTTTCACACTCAAGTCTATAAAAGGTGATCTTAAGCTTCGAAAGAAGAGAGTTGGAGAATTCACACAAGCAGAATATTCTTAAGTAGTTGTTTATTTTCTTTTGAGGGTTACTGAGAAATAGAGAGTATTATCCTTCTCATCCAATCTTGTACTCACTGTTGAGAGCTGGCGTGACTGGAGATATCAAATGTTGTTTATCCAATGCAAAGAAACTCCAAGTTATTATTAGGTTGTCATCTCTTTTACATCTTTTGTTTAAGTATGTTACCTACTAGTTTCAGTTCAGTAGTTTGTACTCAGCTTACTATGAGCTAAAAACTTGTTTGATGAGCAAAGTGAAGTTAATATAATGTTGCCTTTATGTTAAAATGATGTGTTGTTGAGTGTCTTATTTTGTTATGTGTTTTCATGTTATAAACCTGCTTCTTAGAATGATCAACTTAGGAAAAGGTAAAATCTTATTATTACGAGAGATCCAACAACAAGTGAATTTCATAACAAAAGGGGTTAAACAAGTAGGATAGAGATATTCATGTAAATTAACTTGCTTAGAGATGATAATCTAAGGCCATAAAGAATTTTCAGAATTAAAACCAAACGTATTTTAGGGTTATAAGTGAGGCTTAAAGATTTGTTCCCTTGCCCTAGTAAGGCATGCTTTGATGTTGTAGAGATACACAATGAGATCATGTTCTGACATTTTGAGGCATGACACTTCACATCATTGACACATTTAGACTACTAATATATTAATGGATCTTAGCTCATCAATCACTCTCTTGATTATTTCTTCCACTTATCTAGTAGTTTTTGTAGAAGCATGCTTCAGTCTCAAGTTTTGATGATGTCAATACTACTCAAGGTCATCTCTTGATTGCAAAAAGACAAGCCGTTCAAAGTCATCAAGATAAAGTCATAAAGCTATCTTTCAAGTCAAGCTACATATGGAACTGATTCTTCCAGACTTGGCTGCATTACTGGTATATCAAATCCACCTTTATAATTTGATATACAAGTGTTCAAAAACATCAATCTTTTGTGCATAATACATAAGCATGTTTTTGAAACCTTAAAAATGGTATAACATTAATTTTAAAAAGCATTTTTCTGAAAATTAGCAGTGTTAACCGATTAACCATATGGGTTAACCGGTTAACCAATTTGAATTTTGAATTTTCTGGGCTAACGTACCAGTGTTAACCGATTAACCATATGGGTTAACCGATTAACACTGAACGTGCAGTGAAAAATTGCTTTGTTTTGAGTTCAAAAATTATTTTAAAATCATACCTTTTCATGGTTTGAATCTTTTAAAATCATACCTTTTGTGAAAGGTTATTTTACTCATATAAATTCTGAGTTTTTCATTCTTGAAAAAAAACCCAATAGAACATAACTCAAAACTTTTCAATCTCCAATACTCATTTTAAAATTATCTTAGAATCAAATTCATTTTTCAAAAGTGTTCATACTTGCATTGAAAATTTCATATTCATTGAACACTTGTATTGAAAAATTACAAAGAGTGAATTTTGATTCATTGGAGAAGATCACTTTGACAGTTATACTCAATCCAAATTCATTACAATTATTTATTTTTGACTTGTGATCCAGGATTGTTGGACACAAGGGTGAGTGTTTACAAGAGGATTGTTCTTGTACACTTGTGAGTTTTTATTGTTTGATAGTAGGCCTCACCGGTTGATGGTGTGATAGGTTGTACTGTTTTAAACAATAGTGAAAATTCTCTTTCATGTTGAAAGGGGAGTGGAGTACTCTCGGATTGTGAGGGGAACCACTATAAATCCTGTGTCTTTCTTTCTTTCTGTTGATTTACTGCTTTTCATAACCAAGAACACCATCCAGTATATTTCCAAGAACCATATAAAAACCGGAAAAATTTCAAAAGTCCTAATTCACCCCCCCCCCCCTCTTAGGCATACTCTGTTCTTACAGTTTTAGCTCTGTAGTGTGGACTCCTTTTCCCTATTATCAATTGTTATTTGCTACCTTGCTCATACTTCTTTTAAACAAAGATTATTTACAAAAATTTAATCTAAATCTCTTCCACTCCTTGTGGGTATGATATACCTACTTTATTACTTGCTACAATCAAACATATATGTATACTTGCATGTGACACCATAATTTTAAGCTGAATTATAAACCAACCAACATTTTTTTCCAAATATCCCTCTTTATGTCCTCTACAACTTTGATTTAGAGGTCAAACATCAATTCATGCTCTAAGGACCTCAAATCTTGAAGGCCACTTATGCACAAAACTAGGTCATGATTTGTTTGACCTAATGCCTAACATGATTTTCAGGGCCACGACCTCAACTTTCACCTCATGCCATTTTCACCTCAAGCATCCTTTTGGATTGGTTCCTTTTTCATTATGTTCTACTCCATGAATAGATAATTTGACTCAAATAAAATTAAAGAATACACGAGTAGATTGTATTTGGCCTCACAATGAACATGGCTTCCTAAAACTGAGATTGTCCATGACGAAAATTTGCAAATTCACTCAAATCTCCAAATCAAATCATTGTATGCACATGTTTTGTCCATGATGATGATAAGTGATAGTTTGTGATGCAAAACGACCCAAATTGGAAGCATTCCACTGTGTTTTGATGAATTTTCATTCAAGCTTGATCACACTTTGTTTGCTCATGATTTCAACGAATTCAAGCTAATTTTCACACGTATGAATTCCATTCTCTTCAGCTATAAATAGAAGGCTCATTTGCACTGAAAACTAATCCTAAAAAGTCCCCAGAACCTCTGCTCGAACTCACACTTCCCTCTGAAAATTTATGATTTCGTTCTCAATTTATGAGCTATTTCAACCTTGTTTCTTGATTCCATTAGCTCCATCGTACTTCTTCGAAGCTTCTGTAACAAGAATCAAGCTCTAAGGTTCCTTGAATCATGCTGACTAGATCCACCTTGCAAGCTCCTCTGATCACATTTAGACAAGGTAGTTTGAGGCTCTATTTTCACTCAAATAAGTTACCAGGATGTATCATTTTTCCTCCTAATTGTTCCCTCTCACTTACCTTATGTTGATAGTTCATATTGATGATTTAATTTTTGTTTTTGTGTTTCTTCATTTCACTGCATTTCTCTAAAATTCTCCTTGCTCACTTTCAATCAATGAAAATGATTTATATAGTTGAGTTTGCTTCAATGATACGGTCACAATGGAACTTGTATCATGATCTAGTTTTGCCATTTGCAAAAATCCGGCGAGCAACTCACCAGAGAAAAAGACCGGAGAAGCTCCACTCTGGCCTGAGTTTGTTTTGTTTTAAATTGAATCTTGTGCGTTATTTTATTTAAACTCCACCGAGTTCATCATGATCTGAGCCTTTGGATTAACTATAAGTAAGATCCAATGGTCGCGCGCGTTTCTGTTCTCAACCTTTGATCCGAACTAAGGCTGTGGTTTTTTTCTCCATTTTCTTTTCTTTTCTTTATTTTCTTTTTCTCATTTTATTTCAAAAATTCATAAAAAATGCATCCGTTAATTTTTTTCTTAGTTTCATAAAATTATTTTCAATTTTTTGAGTTATTTTTCATGTTTTTATTTCATTATTTGTCATTTTTCATTATTTTCTTCATTTTTCATGCATTTTAAATAGTTTTAAATTGTTTTTATAAAATTTAAAATTCTTCAAAGTTTTATACAGGATTCTTGAGTTATTTTTGACTTGATGTATTTTTTTTTAACTTTGATTTTTAGTTTAGATACCTCTTTCTCATTTTCTCGTTTATTTTCATTTTAAAATCCATTTAAAATTCATTTTATGCATTTTTATTTGCATTTATTTGTATTTTGATTGGTTTGCTGGTTGTAGCCTTGGATCATAACATGTTGATCAAGTTTCCCCTCAATTTCAATGGACTTTGGGTATTGATGAGGTTGAATGAACCTTCATCAATACAAATCTATCATTAAATGAATCATTTGATTCATTTTTTGTGTTTTGTGTTGATGATAGGTTTAGTGCCTTAATCCAACGAGAAAAGTGATTGAAATTCACAATGAAGTGATCTTGAGTATTTATTCAATTTGGTCTTTTTTTCATCTTTCCTTCTCTTTTTTTTCCTTCTTTTTTTATCTTGATCAATTGGATGATGTATTGTTCATCTTGTTCACGAGGTTTAGACCGATGCTTGATGAACTTTCATCATCTCAAGTCTATCATTTGATTGATCATTGATCATTTGAGGTATTTTGGGTTGATGCATAAGTTTGTCATAAATGTCATGAAGGACTGATTGATAAAATGGACCAATCTTCTTGCCTTAGTGCTTGGTCCCTCCTTGGTTTTGACTTGTGATACATGTTTTAGGAGTATGATCTCTATCATATCTCTAACATGTATGGTACATAAATTTTTATTGAACGGCCTCCCACAGTATCATCTTCCATATAGATTGTGCTATGATTGCTTAACATATCGCTAAATTTGACAGAAATCGGATTATTAATTCTAGGCTTAATATCCTTTTTGATCCCATATCTTAATCTCGGGGTTCATTTTGTTCCCTTAACTTTAAAAAGGTCCATATTGGTCCATTAACTCTTCAAAACGTTCCATATTAGTCATTTTCATCTAATTAACGACGAATTTAGTGACTAGTTTTTGAATTTTTTTCGTTGCTAATAGGATAAAAATGACTAATATGTAATGTTTTGATTATGTTAAGGGATCAATATGGACCTTTTTAAAGTTAAGGGACCAAAATAAACCCTGAGGTTAAGATACGGGACCAAAAGGGGTGTTAAGTCTTAATTCTAATACTAATACTAACCATATAATTGTGCTAACATTTACTTTTATGCCATTTATTTTTACGTCATTTAATTTCTTGCTCTATATATATATATATATATATATATATGATCTTACCAGATCATAAAGGGATCAGCAGCCTGCCACGCGTCGTGAGCTCCTACGTTCACCGGTGTTGCAGAAGAATAGGGGGTGTACCTGCAAGGTACTCCAACGCTAAAGTGAGAAACAGAGTAAGAGATAACAAGTACAGAAAGAAGGTGTAGGATTCAGAATACCTGACCCTCTAGTGAAAAAGAGTATTTATAGTGTGCCCCCAGCGCTGGGTCAATGGTTACATTGCATTGGGCTGGATTGTCAGGCCTAACACAAGTAACTGACAAGGTCTACGTGATATAGAGAAAATAAGCATGTGGTCTTCACCCTGGTCCAATTGACTCGTGATCTTAGGAAGGTGGAAGACCGATTCTTTAGGACATGGCTAGTTGTATGATGACGTTTTCTCGTGTTGGGAACACATGGAGAACATGGGGAAGGCGCATGAGCTCTCCCCGTACTAGGTATTGGTGTGCCCGACTGCAAAGAGTAGTGAGTGTGCCCGACATTATAGAGGGTTAGGCCTTGTTGGGCCTCCCTAATGTGGTATTGAGTTGGGCCTTCCCAACCGTGGGGCAGGTTCTGGCTCAGCCCAGAACAGAAGCCCCCTAAGTCATTGCTCTGAAGTGGAAGAGTAATGACTTAAGCGTCAGTCCCAATGCCGAAGATGATAGATGTGGCCAGTTTTCGAGCTTCTCCATGTCGAGGGTGCTCGGGGAGGCGTGTTCGCTCACTGCGGCTAAGCACTGCTTTTCGTATCCCTGAAGAGGTGTTGAAACAGCGGGCCCTCCTGCGTGGGAGACGTTGGAGAGGAAGGGCGCGTATGATTTTAGGCAAGAGAGGAATCTGAACGGATGCGTGAGGGGTCTGGTGACATCACGTGTCAGGGAAATTAATGCCTAGGGCGGCTAGGATTAGGGACACTTGAGTGCCTAGGGATGCCTCGAGTCTCGTGCTAGGATTATAAATAGGGGGTGATTCCGTTTCATTCGCACGCTTTCCCCTTTCTGCTCAAGTGCTTCCCCTACTCCCTTTTCGCGCTTTCTCTCTTTGTTCTGTTCGTACGCTGTCCGCCTCCGTCTCATCGCTCTAAAACTGTCGCGTCCAAGTAAGTTTTCGGCTTCTTTATTTTAGTTTCATGCATGTTCCGACGGTTTCTCCGGTGAATTGAAGAAGTTCCTGAAGAAACTATGAAGTTTCTTGCGAATACGCCAGAACTTCTTCAAATTTATGAAGTTTTCAATGAAGGCCTCGAGGTCTTGCGATGAATGCCCCAGGGACATAAGATGAAGGCCTCAAGGACCTGATGAAGGTCCCGAGGACCTGGGATGAAGGCCTCGAGGACCTGATGAAAGTCCCGAGGACCTGGGATGAAGGCCCCGAGGACGTTAGATGAAGGCCCTAAGAACCTGTGCTAAAAGTATTAGGGGTCATATCCCTATCTTTTTGTTGACGTGGTGAGGTGATCCCCATCCAGGAGGCTCCTCTGGCCGGGTCAGCCCTCGACATTGAAGATGAACTTTGTCTAGATGAGTACCCTAGTTGGATGTTTTCGGTCGGGGAGGCCTGTCTGGTGGCTTTGTCCTCCTCTCTTCGCCATTTCACTTGATTTGCAGTGGAAGGGTGGATTTGATCTGGAATGTCAAATTCATTGTTTTCCTCTGCTTTTTAGGTAAAAATGGCTGTAAGGATCGAAGGGGTCATCAATATTGATGATGAACGCGATTCTCCGGTCGCGCATACCAGAGAGGTCCGAAAGCGGACTTCCGAGGATTGAGCCGGGCAGGAGCCCCTGAACGTCCCCTCTCGCTTTATCGTGGACGACTCAGATGCTTATGCTACTGTCGAGGACCATTGTGAGGGCTCCTCTCTGAACTGGCAGGTGTACAAACCCCGAGAACACCATCAGATATGCTCGTGTTTCAATGGGATGAGGTTTCCCATGTATACATTCGTTTTTCAGGAAGCAGGCATGCATCTTTCCTTCAGTGATTTCCAGCGTGAAGTGTTGGACTGGTAGCACCTGGTGCCTTTGCGACTCCATCCCAACGCGATCGTGTTTGTGCAAACGTACGAGCTCGTACGAGAGTACCTCAATGTTGGGACCATGCTACCTCTCTTCTTCCGCATCTTCCACCTACAACGACATACGTTCGAGGGCCGGCACAACTAGGTGTCCATGAAGTAGCCGAGGAGACTGTTTCAGGCGTACCTAGATTTTGTTCGTACTTTCAAATACCAGTACTTTGTTGCCCATCACCCACGTGGTCGTCGACTCGCTATATGACCTCGTGGTCAGGGAGGAAAACAGGCAGCTAAAAGAGGTCTTGCAATCGAAGTTTCTGTTAGAATGAATGAGGGAGCATTTCAAAAGGGGCACGGATAGTTACATAGTCAGGTCCCGCTCGTTGGATGTCGAGGACTGGGTGGCCTACCAGAAGCTGGTTGAGTTTATCTCCGGCTTCACCCCTGTGAAATATATGACTCCGGACGGAAAGTTTATCCTCGACGCCCGTGGGAAGGTTCTTCAAGAATCATAGTTGATAAACACAAAAGCCCTTCTCGAGTGTGCATCCGACGAGGAAGCCTTACGGTTCTTCAGTAGCGAGCACTCCCCTTCACTCGGGTTCCATCTATTTTTCTGTCATTGGTTTTCTATTTACTGACTTGCTTGTTTTTTATTTTGTAGGTGAGATGTCGAGCTTGCAAGAACACAGAAGTTGGCGGCCACTAAAGGTGGGAAGAAGGTTGGCAAGGGGTGAGTCGCTAAAGTTCAGCAGATGTCAGACCCCGACCAAATACCCGGAGGCTCGTCCTCTTCCCCCCAATGTAGCCAATCTTCGACATCGTATGGGACCCCCAAAAGGCAGTGTGTCAGCGAGCCCGAGACCGTCGGCCTCACAGGGAGTATGTCCGGGGAGAAGTTCTTGTTCCCACCCTGCTTTCTGCAGCCTGATTTCTTATGCGAGGCCAACTCCCTAACCGTGAGCGCTGCTGAGTCCAAGGACATCCGTGGTGTTGACCGGAAGGTAAGGAGGAAAGTCTTAGTGAAGGATATGACCATGATGATGCGGATTTTTGAAACAGCTTTGGTCCAAAATAATGAGACTTGCCCCTCAGCTGACCTGACCAAGCTGCATAATGACCTCACGACCGTCGAAGATGAGAGAAACAAGTTGGCGACTGACCTCACCTCAATGAGTACAAGGAGAGGAATGAATCCCAGACAAGCTCTACGGCGAGATGGAGAAGAAGGTGAAGGCTGCCGACAAGGAGAGGACAAATCTCTTGGCGAGGATCGCTGAGTTGGAGGCAGCTACAAGGCCTGCTGAGGATGAGTCCGCAGAAGAAAAGCTCATGGCATCTTGGATTAACCTGAAGTCGAAGATCCGAGAGCTCGAGCAGGATTGCTTGGGGGCTCTCGAGGTCGGTTTCAATTGTGCTGTGGAGCAGCTCTAGCTCGTAAACCATGGTCAAGGGTCGTGTGGTCGTGCTGAAGCTGAAGACGAAGATGATGGTCAAGCCGTGGTGGGCGACCAACCTGAGGAGGATGTATCTTCCTAGCTCTATTTTCTTGTTTTTCTTTTCTTTTTTTTGGCCTGCGTGCCTGTTTTGATGTAATTGTCTTTGGCCTGCGTACCATATTCTGTAACATTTAAACAATGGACTCTGCCCGCATTTTAGAAGTGTAGTATTTCACTTTTATGTTGTGTGTGCATTATTTTTCTTATTTTTCATGAATGTATGAAATAATGTTGTTGTTTGCTCGTCATTGGGGTTTTGCTCAACATATATTGTGACCAACCATGCAGGGAACGGGTCAGATGATTGAAGTTGGCACTCGATTGACAATGGAGCTAAGATCTTAGTCGAGGTATTTGCTTCGTGACGTGAACTTCCCATCGCAAGATGGGTATTCTATCTTACTGGTGCGACAATGGTGGAGCTCGCTTGAGGGGTCTCCGTCGGATCAAGAGTCTGCTTGCACACACAAATGGTAGAATCTTGTCTTTTTATTTTGAATTTAGGAGTCGCGCATGTACCCTGTCGTGCTTGTGGTCGCGACGCTACTAGGTCGTGGCCAGTGTCTAACTGTAGTATTGTTTGAGATTTTCAGTGTTCCATGGTCGAGCAATTTCCTCCCTGTGTAGGTTTTCAAGGTAATAGGTCCCGCTGCCCATTTTGTATCGAACCCGATAGGAACCTTCCCAGTTCACGGCGGGTTTGCTCTCACACGAGTCCTTTTGATTCCTTTGTAGGACTAGGCTTCCTACCTGGAACTCGCGCTTGATAAATTTGTTGTCATGCCACAGAATTATCCTTTGTTTCAGCGAGGCTTCATGGAGGGATTCCTCCGATCGGATTTCCTCGACTAGGTCGAGTTCCTCCCTTAGGGCCTCATTGTTCGCTTCCTCATTAAGGGCAGATTTGGTTCTTCTAGAGGGTTCTCTTATTTCTAGAGGAATCTCCGCCTCGGTCCTGTAGGTTAGCTGGAACGGGGACTCCCCTGTCGTCGAGTGTGAGGTCGAACTGTAGACCCAGAGCATGTTGTGTAGCTCTTCGACCCAGCTCTTCTTGGCGTCTCCCAGTCTTCATTTCAGGCCATGCAGAATCACTTTGTTCGCGACTTTAATATGCCCATTCTTCTGCGGGTGCTCGACCGATGTGAAGTTTTGCTTTGTGCCCACCTTGGTAACGAAGTCCTGGAAGTTCTTGTTGGTGAATTGAGTCCCGTTGTTGGTGACGATTTCTTGGGGTACGCCGGACTGGGAAAGTATGTTCCTTTTGTAGAAACGGAGTATGTTTCGGGCTGTGATTTTGGCTAAGGCTTCGGCCTCTATCCACTTAGTGAAGTAATCAACACCGACTATCAAATACTTGTTTTGGTATGACCCTATGGTAAAGGGCCCGAGGATGTCCATCCCCCACCAGGCAAACAACCATGGGGATAAGAGTGTTCTGAGCTCATTAGGCAAGGCCAGGTGCATGTCCCCGTGTCGTTGGAGTTTGTCGCACTTCTTAACATGCTCTTTGGCGTCTTGCTGAATGGTGAGCCAATAATGTCCTGCCTGTAGAGCCTTACAGGCGAGTGATCTCCCGCCGAGGTGTTGGGTGTTGAATCCTTCGTGGATCTCTTGGAATATGCCCGGTACTTTGGATTCATCTACGCACTTGAGAAGGAGAATGGAGAATCCCCTCTAGTACAACTTATCCTCGACCAAGACGTATGAGCAAGCTTGGCACCTGACAATGTTGGCCTCTTTTACATTTTCGGGCAGCCTCCCCGTGCTGAGGGAGTTGTATACGGGGTCATCCAGTAGTTGTTGTCACTGGTAGTGTTAACCTCGACTGTCGTTGTGTCTTTCTCGATGCTCTGGCAAGAGAGAACCTCTTGGATTACAGACTTGTTTCCGCCCTTCTTCTTCGTGCTCGCTATTTTCGACAGGATGTCCGCCCTGGTATTGTGTTCGCATGGAATGTGTTGTACTTCCGCGAAATCAAAGCTCATCATTTTTTCATTCACCAAGGTGTGGTACTTTGCGAGGTTATCTTTCTTGGTTTGGTACTTTCCCCGCATCTGGGAGGCCACGAGCTGGGAGTCGGTAAAGATCTTCGCCTCTTTCGCGCTAGGGTCTTCGACCAAGCGGAGTCCTATGAGGAATGCCTAGTATTCGGCCTAGTTGTTCAATGTCGAGAATGCTAAGGCGAGGGAGACTTCTATCAAGATGCCTTCTTCATTCTCTAAGTTGATGCTCGCTCCACTTCCCGTTTAGCTGGAGGTGCCATCGACGAAGATGGCCCATTTGTGTGCCCGGTGGTCGGGGACTCTGTGGAGGTCATTTTCGTGATGAAGTCAGCCAGAACTTGTGTCGTGAGGGCCTTTCTGCTCTCGTATTGGACGATGAATTCTGAGTGTTCGAGCGACCATCTAAGCATTTTTCCCGACATGTTTGGCCGCCCGAGTAGTGATAACGCAAAATTATATCAGATATTTGACTTGACTTACATGAATTTTATCTACTTTTATTACTGTTTTATTTAATTTATCTTCGATTACGCCTTTGTTTTCTTATGTTTTGTAGGTTATCATAAATATGGACTAAAAGAATAAAAGGAGAAATAAATGAAGGAAATGGAAAGAAAAGAGGAAGAAAAGACCAAAGAAAGAATAGAAGAAGAAAGAAAGAGAAAGGAAAGAAAAAAGGGGTGGGGACCACCACACACCAAGTGGCACTTGCCACTTGGGTGTGGTGCCTGCCACCTTGCCCATACAAGGGAGTGTGGCACCTGCCACCTCCAAGGAAGGAGGGGGAGTGGCGAGTGCCACTCCTAAGGAATAGGAGAATGGCAATTGCCACTCCTAAAATAACGGGAAGTGGCGTCTGCCACTTCTTCCCCAGATTTTCTCCACTTCCCCCTACATTTCCTCAACCTCCTGGCTACATTTCCTCCTATTTTCACTCCTCTTTTGAAGGCTTGAATGGGTGTAACTGTTGCCTACTAGCAGATATAAAAGAGAAGGCAGTTTTGGAAGAAAAGGGGACACATTAATTTTTCTGTTTTCATTTTAGTTTTTCAGCATTCTGTTTTAGTTTCTTTACATTGTTTTTAGAGAATTTTTGTAAGGAAATTATTTTTCACACTGATAAACAATTACCATTTAGTTTTAAGATTGATTGAAAAAGGTTGTACTATTGTACCAAACTGCATGTCGGCCTTCATAATCAAATCCAATTTATGTTCTTCAAATTTCCAGGTTCTGTTTCTCTGCATTTATTTTTTATCGTTATATTTTTATGCATCCCTTCTATTTTCTATTTATTATTAAGATTAGATTTAGTAATAACATGAAAGCCATGTCTGGCTAACCTCTTAGTATCGGTATGTGATTACGATCAGTCAGAGGGGGTTAAGTAAATCGTGACGTAAATTTAATGGATCTAATTCTTATGGTCTCTGTTTCTTTTGCCAAATTAATAACGTTTGTCATGAGAGTGAGAAAGTAACGAAGGTTAAGATCAATAAAGCGAAAGTTTGAGGTCTGAACCGGATAGCTGAAACTGAACATTAGGCTTAAATACAGCGAGAGCGCTTTAAGGTTAATTAGGATTTATTTGTTTCCAAAAAGTGTTTTTAAATGTAAAATGAGAGAGCGAGAGCCGCATTCTGATTTGAGAGCATAGTCTAAGTTAAGACCACGAGAGTGTGTGATAAGGCCTTTTAAATGAGTATTTTCTACATAATAATAATTCTTTATTTTAAACTAAACGCCCACGAATTACCGAACCCCCGATGATTGACAGGATTATATACTGATATTTCGCATTATCTTGATTTAATTTGGTTTTAATTCTGCAATTATTTTCTTACTCGCATCCCAAATTTAGAAATGCATTAGCCTTAGATTTACATAGTAGCATTAGATAGCGGTAGATCGACTCTTGGTCCTTTGGGTTCGATAATATTTTAAAACTACACGATCAGACTGTGCACTTGCAGTCATGAAGCATTTAGACATACTAAATAACGATTAAGTAGCTGTTTGACGGGTTGGTCGGTTCTGACCATGGTCGTGTGGGCTAGGAAGTAATGCCACAACCTCCTAGCTGCATTGATAAGGGCCAGAGCGACTTTCTCGATCTGCTGGTACCTCCTCGATCCATTTGAATGCGGCTTCTTTACATAGAAGCTTGAAGAATGAGAGGGCGTGTTGGGCATACATGGCAAGGAAACGGGATAGTAACGTGAGCATCTCGTTTAGGGACTGGATGGACTTCTTCGTGTTCGGCATTGAGAACTCGGAGAAAGCCTTGCACATGTTCAAATTCTCCTCTATTCCTCACTCTGTTAAGTAGAAGCCGAGGAACATGCCTGCCCATTTGCATTGCAAAGATCCCCTATTCAAACGCGGAGTTCTGATATGAGTTATCCTTCAAGTCATTTATTTACTTGCATCTTTATTTTAAAGTCCTTTAAGATTTCAAGGGGTTTGAGTCGAACACGGAGTTTGGCAAGAATCTTGGTGTTACGTTTATAACATTCCTACTTTCCGCACTCGACATTCTTAATTTCGTTTAGTTGGAACAATCTTAGCACGTGTTCTAGGATTTAGTATGGTCGATCCTGCAAGTTAGTCAATTTATCATAAATTGATAGACCAGCGGCTGTTTACCAAAAATCACAGTAAACAAATTGGCACACCTGGTGGGACCCAGTGCTAAGTATCGTTATTTGAATACTTCGTTGTATGATCTTAAGAAGTGGAAAGGTAGCCACGATGCAAGACGAAGTACCAAAAAAGAAGTTTCATAAAAGAATGGCAACAAGTGCTAGTCAACAAGTGAACCTTAAAGGGAACACTTCGAACGTTTAGTCGAGTATGGGATCTCAAAATATACCATATTTAGTCTCTTCGACAGGAGGACAAACACCCACGACGGTTGGGACTGAACAAATGCAATCCGTTCCTAATCCAGGGTTGACATGTGTACGAACATCTACCCAACCCGTGTTGGAATATATAGGGCCACAAAGTCCTAATTCTCCAACACCTCCAGGAAGTTCTACATATAGACAAATTTCTCCCTCAGGGTTTTCACAACCATTGTCGAGGAGTCAATCATATGGTATGCATATAACAACCATGCAAAATTTGCAAAGCGCGTGTTGCACCCCATAATTTGCCTAACCTTTTGCTTTACCTAGCTTGTGTTTCATTGCATTCATTTTAGCATTATCATCTGCATTGCATTGACATGTGTGCAGGAGATCAGGAGGTATGATTACCAAAAAAGGGCTACACAAAGTTATGAAGCTATCTAAGAGTCCTCATTCAAGTGTTCAAGTGTTGATATCCTCATTAGAGAAGCCAAAGATCCTCAGAGAAGGGGTTGGATACAAGAATGCATATCTCCTAACTTGAAGGTTGTGGGAGGTCATCGGATGATTCCAAATCCATAGAGTGGGACTTGAAGCGTTGATAGATCTCATGAGAGACATTGAAAGTCATTTTTAAGCCTAGACAGGTCATTGTGCAAAGGATAAGAAGCTACAACCAATATTGGTGCAACTAGGGTTTCATCTGGTCGACCCTAGGTCAACAGATGATTTGAATAAGGTTGAGACCTAATTTCAAGGCCATGTGATCATGGATTGATGTATTAAGATGTCCAAGGGATGATTCCAAGGTCAACTCATCATGAATCAAGAGTGTGAGGAGTTCCTAGGCTAGGGTTTCTAAGCTTAACAGTGTAAAATCCCCTAGTTTAGTGCCTAACTTCAAGACCAAATAACTCAAGATGTGATTTTCATCTCACCTTGACCCCAAAATGATTGTTGTATAGCATGATCATAGCTTTAATTTGAGTACTAGAAGTCCTTGATAGGGTTTGTAGAACTCAAGTTATGAATTAGACAAGTTACAGGTCATCAGATGAATGTGAATTTGGAGCTTAAAAGTCAACCAACTCGCATGACACTTTTTCCCTATAAGGAAGCTTGACATGACCTTTTGGCCAACATGAATTTTGTTCCTTATCTTCTTAGCTTTCCAAAAAGTACTAGAAGTCCATGATTGGATTTGTAGAACTCAAGATATGAGCTTTGCAAGACAGGGGCATTTTGGGAAGTTGAGATTATAGGCCATTTTGGATTATGGGTCAATTTCACCATCTTACACACCTCAAATGGAATTTTGTTCAACTTGAAAGTTGTTCAAAATGATGTTATTTATGCAACCATGCACCAAGAGTCCATTGATATGGGCTAGAATGAGAGTTGCTTGAAGAAAAATTCATGAAAGGAAGCTTGAAAAGGGCTAATTCAAATCAATTCATTTTGGAACCAATTCATGTCATATTTGTGCTTGTTTTGAGTCCAATTTATGTTTTAATAACATTGGAAAAATCAGAAATCAAGTTTAAATTCATTTACTATGCCAAATCCAAGATTTCTTCATCTTTAAGCAACATAATGAAAATCAACCATCCATTCATTTCCAAGGCCTCAATCCTATCCACACATCTTCCTTACATCATAAGTAACCAGATTGGATCAATTTGCAAGCTGTTTGGCTTTGTTCTCACCATA
This sequence comes from Lathyrus sativus, assembly GCA_963859935.3. NCBI lineage: Eukaryota > Viridiplantae > Streptophyta > Magnoliopsida > Fabales > Fabaceae > Lathyrus > Lathyrus sativus. The sequence continues at coordinate 611,341,200 of OZ012738.1, read as the reverse complement.
ACATAAAAGCTTCAAACATGGAAAATGGATTTTGAATTGGGCTGTCATAGGCTTCAATTGGGCTTCTAATCACTCTAGGTCCATTGCATATAACATCTTGGATGATTCCCAACTGCCATAACTAAATTTTGGTGGAAGATAACAGAAATTCAGTTAAGAAAAAGTGGAGAAACTTGGAAATTCGATTTTGAAGATAGAGTCGTTTTCAGTCCAAATTACCATGGCAAAAAGCTTCAGTGAGGATCATTGATGGATTCTGGACGATTTCCTTGAAGTTTCATCCATAACTCAAGCCTCTATCGAAGCTTATTAATAGGTTCTTACTTTTCAAATTCTCTCACGATTCATGATGAATTACCATGCCATTTTCACATGATTGTGATCCTTGAGTGCCATAGGTCATTTTAGGATAGGTTTGGTTTAGTTTGATGACAATTCGTGACAGAACATTAAACCTTTTAGGCTTCGGTTTAGGTTATTTATTGGTTAAAAATGAAAACAAAGCATGCCATGGTGATCTAGGAAGAGAGACGAGTTGTTTGGTACCAAAAATCACGAGTTTTGTTGAGTTTTGTGAAACGCCACTATAGCTTGCGCAAGGTTGAAGATGACCGGCGCTACGCCGGCCACCGTCTGCTTGTGGCAGCCCCACAGTGTGTTCATTCCCTCCATTTTCAATTAAAATGGCCAGATTAAATGCCGGCCACACGATCTTGTTTGATAGCTTGACTTGGTATCCCATTTGCACAACCACGATTTATTTTCACTAATTGGCATTTCCCTCAGGACCAAAACGATGAGTTTCATTAATTGAAACTCAGCTGGGCTTAAGACCCAAGTGCTTTTCCCACCCCCTCATGCGCATGGCCCAATGAATTACGACGTGATTCCTTACTTCTTGCACCCCCTGGCCATTTTCCCTTTACTTTTTATTTTTCTTTTATTTCATTTGATTACTTGTTCATTTTAATTCAAGAAAAATATTAAATGATGTCAATAAATCTTGAGAAAAATATTGGAGATACTTGAGTATGTGTAGAATTTTTTCATGATTTTTATTTTTATTTTCCATTTATTTTTCAATTAATTGCATATTTCCTCTTTTAATATGTTTTCAGTGGTTGCAAAATGACATGCCTATCCTTGTGATTTTATTTCTCTTTCAATAATCCATGGAAATGTCTGATTTTTTGTATGATGAATGTTGATACATTGTAGAATACTGTAGCATTTTTCTTGCATTTTTTGGATGCTTTTAGGTATAGGTTTGAGATAGATTTCTAGGACCTTTCCCTTGCGGATTCCCTTTAGCATACCTTTAAGTGTAGAAATTGTTTAGTACCTTTAGATTTAGGTCCTGGCTCTGGATTTTGTACCATGATTCCTTAACACACTTAGGAAGCCTTAGGATTTTTCATAGACTTTTAGGATTGATTTTAGTATTTTTCCTAGAATTTACAAGTTGATTGTGATTAGGCTGACCCTAATGTAGCACTCCTCATAGTTTAGCTTCTAAGGTTAACCTTAGCAAACTTTAAGCCTCTAATTCCCTCTTGATAGAATAGAGCATAGGATGATACCTATTTAGAACAATTTTTAAGCCTTGATAGAGCTTCTAAATCCATTTGGTTAGGTGATCCTTGTAACTAATCATTAGGGTTTCTAGTTAAAACCTTTAGAAGGATGATTCCCCTTCTAACTTTGCTTTGCATTATTCATAATCATCCATGATTGGTTGAATGTCATGATGGATACCTTTGATATACATCATGCTTCCCATGATTCAATTCTCCCATGATTGGTTGAGTGTCATGGTGGATACCTTAGGTATACACCATGCTTCCCATCATTTCTTAATCAATTGAATTTGGTTGAGTGCCTTGGTGAATGCCTTAGGTTTTCACCATGCCTCCCATCTCGCTCTGTCCTATTGACATTGGATCCCTCTTGGGAGAGCCTGGCCTTCCTTAGGAAGTGCTCTGTGCATTCCTCAAGAGGTGGAGCCTGTGATGGACTCCTGTGCTGATGCACATTAAGTTTGAAACCTTAGAATGACCATCTAGGTTCTTTACCCATCTTTATATCTCCTATTGACATAGGATCCCTCTTGGGAGAGCCTGGCCTTCCTTAGGAAGTGCTCTGCGCATTCCTCAAGAGGTGGTGCCTGTGATGGACTCCTGTGCTGACGCACATTAATCAAGTGTTTTAGATTGACATATAGGTTCATTCCATAAATATTTTCCTTGTCCTATTGACATAGGATCCCTCTTGGGAGAGCCTGGCCTTCCTTAGGAAGTTCTCTGCGCATTCCTCAAGAGGTGGAGCCTCTGATGGACTCCTGTGCTGACGCACATTGAGCTAACACCTTAGATTGACATCTAGGATCTACCCTAGTTCCTTTATATGTCCTATTGACATAGGGTCCCTCTTGGGAGAGCCTCGCCTTCCTTAGGAAGTGCTCTGTGCATTCCTCAAGAGGTTGAGCCTCTGATGGACTCATGTGTTGACACACATCAATTGGATGTAGCCTTGGGATGACTTCCTTGTTTCTCTTCCAGTTCACTTCTTCTTTCCTGATGGATTATGGTGTGATTGTTTGTTTGCATGATTGCTGCATTAATTGATTGACCATATGTTGCTATGATGCATTAGGTTAAGCTGGCATGAGTAGACACTCTTGTTAGGTGCATGACTGCATTCTTATTTGGATACCTGTTGCTTGATGCATTAGGATAGTCTCATATGTAGAGTATTTTAGGCTAGGTGCATGACTGCATTGAAAGGTTAAGGTGACCCTCCCTTTGCTTGATTGTTGTTTTCTTAGCTTGTTTGCATTAGACGTTGAGGCTTCCTCCTTCTGATTGTGCTTATGCATAGCATATTTACATGTCTTTATCTCAGTAGCTTGATAGCTTTGTACTCATCTGCTTGATGATTCCTGCTGGTGTTTACCATTGACATGTTCCCTTAAGGTTCTCACTTCCTTTGATAAGGATAGTGATGACAGACTTTTAGGTTGAAACCTTTGCATGATAACATCTAGGAGTTCCCTTTTTCAAACCCAACCAATAGGATGAATCCATTGCATGACAACAGTAGGATGCTTGATAGCTTCCCCTGTAGAGTTCTTTCTCCTTCTCATCTCTAAAACAACAGTAAAATACGTAATAAAGGCAAGTTGGTACAGTACGTTACGAGCCTTAAGCCACTTAGGAGATGATTGTTGAAGGGTCACTCTTCAACAGTCAGGATGTTTAGCCTGGCACCCTTAGGGTGGCATGCGACGCATTCGTTCCTAAGTCATAGTCTCTAGTGTAGTGCGAACTACAAACATCCATAAAAAACACTTCTTTCGTAAAAGACAAAAAACAAACTTCAAACCTCTTTTTCCCCGTAGGCTTTTAATTCAAGGAAAACCTCTTCAGAAAAAAGAGTGTCGTTAACTCTCAGTTCTACCGCAAACGGTAACGCACAAGTCTCCGACGAGCGAGCTACATACACCAAACTGTTGGAACTGTTGTTTAACTTTACTTGGGAAAACAGATGAATCAAAATTTGTGTTTCGTTATCCCGAACTATGTTCGCTCTGATTTCTTTGACAAGAATACGTAGGCACAAGAAGCAATGTCTTGGCGAGAAACCTTCCCCCTTACCCGTAGTTAGCCGAACTACGTTGACTCTGATTTCTCGTTCCAGACGGGAATACGTAGGCACGGAGCGCGATGCTTTGCCGAGTCAATTTTCTTTTCTTTTTTGAGCCAGCCTTGATAGGTAGATAGTTAAACCAACCCGTTAGATAAACACAACAAGCATGGATCCCATCGAGTACGATGGACGTGAGGGGTGCTAATACCTTCCCCTTGCGTAACCGACTCCCGAACCCACACTTGGTTGCAATGACCTTGTCTTATACCTTTTCGTCAGGTTTTTCCGATCGTTTCCTTTCCCTTTTTGTGGGATAAATAACGAAAGGTGGAGACTCTTCTGTTTTGCCGACACCTTATTTTCACAGTAGCGACAGCGCGCCACCCGTATTCTCAGATATTATGGCGTCTTCACCAGCACAAGGATCTGGAACAGGCGGTCGGAACGATCAAGGTTTAGGTGTGGGGTATCCTACACAAATGCCTAGCCTTACAACTACATCGCTTAACTGTCTAAGACAACAAATGGATGAGAGTAACATGCAGATGGTACATACTTTATCCCAGACTATGGGGGAAATTTTCCAACCATTAATTCAAAGCACTACTCAAACAAATCAACAAGTGGTGATGCAATTAGCCCGCATGGCTGACTTTTTAGGGGTGCCATGTGAACGAAGAGCAGCAGTCGTCGAAAATGTTCCTCAATATCCACAATTGAATGATCAATGGGAGAATGTGAGAGGCCACAGAGTTGATGAACCTTTCAGAATGGACCATAGAAGGAATCAAGAATTTCCTCGTGTGGAGAGGAGCCAGAAGTGGTCATAGTGAATAGGAATCAGAATGTTGACCAAGTGCTTAGACAAGTTCGACAACAGGACGTAGCAGAAGAAAATAATCTGGCGGCAATGGTCGAAAGGATAATGACCCGAAATGGTGCGAATTTTGGCTTTACCAGGCCAAACTACACTTCGCCAATAGTGGATTATATCTTACAGGCTGAATTACCTCCGAGGATGAAAGTTCCAAAATTTAGTAAGTTCGCAGGAGACACCACTGAGTCGACTGTCGAACATGTGGCTAGGTACCTGATTGAGGCAGGAGAATTAGCGAGAGAAGAAAGTCTTAGGATCAAATATTTCCCAAGTTCCCTCACAAAAAAATGCTCTTACATGGTTCATTATGTTGCCACCGAATTCAGTTAATTAGGCCCAATTGGAACGGTTATTTCATGAACAGTTCTATATGGGACAGACCAAGATTAGTTTAAAAGAGTTGGCTAGTATTAAACGTAAAGTTACAAAGCCAATTGATGACTACCTAAATAGATTTCGACTTCTTAAAGCCAGGTGTTTCACACAAGTGCCAGAACACGAATTAGTTGAAATGGCTGTAGGGGGTCTAGACTATTCTATTAGGAAAAAATTAGACACCCAGTATCTTAGGGATATGGCTTAGCTAGCAGATCGAGTTTTCCGCCTAGAAAGGTTGAAAGAAGAAAAGGCTAGGTTTAGCAAGAGCAAAAAAGTGGCCTTTGTCGAATGCAATGAAAATGTCGAAAATACGTGTGAAGAAACACTTTATCTCGATGAGAACGAGGTAGACCTTGCTGAATTGAAACAAGGTCCACCTTACGCTTGTAAATTTTTAACTCTATCAAATGGGAAAAATCCCACTGAGTCGAATGACAAGTTTCCTAAAAGAACGTACACTTTTGGCGTTACCAAATGTGACGAAATCTTTGACTTACTAGTTAAAGATGGTCAAATAATAGTACCTGTTGGTGCTAGAATACCACCTGTGGAACAAAGAAAGAAAAGAGGGTTTTGTAAATACCATACTTTCTTGGGTCATAAGACTTCTGATTATTTTCTTTTCAGGGATCTAGTGCAAAACGCCATCCAAGAAGGAAGGTTGAAGTTTGGAGATAAAGGAAAAGCTCAGATGAAAATTGATTATGATCCGTTGCAAAAAGTGGAAGCCCACTACACGGAACCTGAAGTCCAGATGGTTGAAGCCATCGAAAATGATCCTGCCAGATTGGGAAGAGTTATTGAGGACTTTTCCATAACAACCAAGACGGTTAACACAGCCGGAGATGATGATCGTAACAAGCAGAATGAAGACCATGGTTTGATGCTGGTGACTAAGGCAACTATTGAAAAGTTCATCCAGTTTGACAATAATATGAAGGAATGGAATGTGTCAGGAAACATATTGGGAAAGGATACTACTGACAAGGTCCAGGTAATCGAAATAAGTAAAAGGTCTGACATTGGCTTTGATGGTGTTAAAGCCGACAAAGGGGAGAGAAAGGTCTTCAATACATAGACAGCTCAGAAGACAGAACGCCTGCTGATGATAGGAGATATTACTGAAGTCAATGATGATATGTTAGAGAATTGGATTTGTCTGGCAGCAGAAAGATATTTCAAAAATTCTCCTGATGTCAAGAAGTTTGATGTCGAAGATTCCAGCGTAGATGAAAATTCTAGAGATGTTGAACAGTTGGAGGACCACTTGTCCAAAATGAAGCTTGAAGACAGTGCCGACATCAACATGGTCGAAATTGACGACCACAAGGTTAAGGAAACTTTGAAAGAAGAAAGAATAGAGGAGCCTAATGCAGCGGTATATCCTAATCTAGATGAAAGCATTGTTGATTTTCTACACCGCTGTCAGAAAAATAAGTCAGGTGTGATGTTGTGCCCTAGGTGCAGTGCTATTTTTGATGAGAGAGCCGCTCGAGAGTTGGAAGAGAAAAATGAAACCAACAAAGCCTGGGGGCAGAAGAAGAATCAAGTCCCCAAGAAACCTCAACTAAAGGTAAATACCCCTGCCAAACCCAGTACTTTCAAACCAATGGGAAATGTACCTATAGGAAAGTGGGTTAAACCTGTCGAAGGACAAGGCCAGAAAAAGTGGAGGAAGTTTGATATAGAAAGAGGCTCTTCATTCGAATATCATAAAGAAAGCCAAACTACCAACAAGTCATCATATGTATCAGCAAATTTCAAAGGGAAAAATCCCATGACTAGATCCCAATGGCGAAGGGAACAAAGGAGACGAAAAGCTGCTAGGGAAGCCTAGGCTAAGGAGGCTCCAAGTGTTAATAAAGGAGAGTCCATTACAAATCATGAAGAAAGAAAGATCACAGAGAATTTACCTATAAAAAGGAGGTTGTTTGGAGATCATAATAATGAGCCGGTGGGGCTAATCGAAGATGACGACAACATGACCGATAATTTCGACAGTGAGTCTGCTGCATCTTTCGGCGTCATAGTTAATATGGTATTTGTTATGCCTAGTGAATTTAACCGGATTACTGAAGTCGAAGACATAGACTAGAATGTTGAGTTGGAAATGATGGCGCATAAACCTGTATGCTATTATATTGTGAATAATGGATGTGTTGAGGAACATAATGCATTTTTCGAACGTCCCACAGAGGAGATGAAGAATCACCTAAAACCTCTTTTTATTACTGGAAAGGTGGAAAATATGCCTATCAACAAGATATTGTTCGATTGTGGTGCGACGGTCAATTTAATGCCTCGATCTTTGTTAAACAAGATCGGGAAAGATGAAGATGACACAAAGCCTCACAACATGGTTTTGTCAAACTATGAAGGAAAAGTAGGCTCAACGTTGGGAGTGATACAAGTCAGCCTTACAATAGGAACCATTGCAAGACCTACAGTATTCATGGTGGTCGAAACCAAAGCCAATTACAACTTATTGTTAGGCAGAGAATGGATTCATGGTGTTGGTTTTGTACCCTCTTCAATGCATCAGAGGATTGTTATCTGGCGTCCAAATGGAATTGTTGAGAACATTGAAGCTGACCAAGGATATTTTAAAGTCCCTGTGAATCATGTGGATGGGAATCAGTTTGATAAACATTTGGCAAATATAGCTCCATGTCCCCCAGCAGGGTTTGAATTTGCCCAAAATGAAACAACATTCCACTCATTGTACCTACACCCCGTAGAAGGTTTTCGATGGGATAGTGAAGTCCCAGGAGAAAGGCTACCAATGTTACCAAGGCCTTCAGTGGATCCCACTGGGTGGGGGGAAGGATTCAGTGAAAATGACTGAATACGAAACATTAAAAAGAATTTCGACCTACGTGGCTGAAACACATTTACAGACGGCTCTAGAGGCTGTAAACAATTACATGGCTGACGAAGCCATTTGTAAGTCTCATCAAGAAAGTCCTAAAGAAGACTTCGACGTAAAGAACTCAGATGGAGGTCAAGATCAACGATTGGACGCCATTTATGACGAAGAACCTTTAGGGTTCGAAAAGGATCCACTAGCAAACCCTATCAAGATGCTAGCACAAGACCCTTTAGAAGAAGTTGATTTAGCTGAAGGGGAACTCAAAAGGCCAACATACGTCCGTGCAAAGATAGATCCCCAACTCAAAATCAACGTGGTCCATTTGCTAAAAGAATTCAGAGATTGTTTCGCTTGGGACTACGACGAAATGCTTGTTTTAGGCAGAGAATTGGTTGAACATAAGTTACCTTTAATACCTGGGAAAAAGCCTGTCAAGCAAGGTCCAAGAAGGTTTGCCCTAGAAATATTGTCAAAGATTAAAGGAGAGGTCGAAAGACTACTTCGGTTCAAATTCATTCATACAGCAAGGTATGTCGAATGGTTAGCTAATATTGTGCCTGTCATAAAAAAGAATGGATCTTTAAGAGTATGCATAGATTTCAGAGATCTAAATACTGCTACTCCTAAAGACGAATATTCAATACCAGTAGCAGAAATGCTAGCAGATTCCGCGGCCGGACACGAGTATTTAAGTATGCTAGATGGATATTCTGGGTACAACCAAATATTCATCGCTGAAGAAGATATTTCAAAAACTGCTTTTTGATGTCCTGGGGCTTTAGGCACTTACAAATGGATAGTGATGCCTTTTGGTCTAAAAAACGTTGGCGCTACTTACCAAAGAGCCATGAATTCTATTTTCCATGATTTTATAGAAACTTTCATGCAAATTTATATTGATGACATTGTCATAAAGTCTGTTTCTGGGCAAATACATCTTGACCATTTGAAACGGTCTTTTCTTAGAATGATAAAATTTTGGTCTTAAGATGAATCCTCTTAAATGTGATTTTTGTGTACAGGCAGGAGATTTCTTGGGATTTGTGGTCCACAAGAAAGGAATTGAAATCAATCAAAATAAAACCAAAGCAATAATGGAAGAGAAAGCGCCATCAACAAAAAGGAGTTGCAATCGCTGCTAGGCAAAATCAACTTCTTAAGAAGATTCGTATCTAACCTAAGTGGCAAGACGCAAGTTTTCTCGCCATTACTTCGTTTCAACAAAGATCATTTTGAGTGGGGGCAACTTCAACAAGAGGCTTTCGACAAGATCAAAGAGTACTTGAGTCACCCACCAATTTTATCTCCACCTTGTAGCCGCAAAAGTATGAGGTTATACATAATTGCGTCAGATAAAACCTTAGGGAGCATGCTAGCTCAAGAAGATGAAAATGGAGTCGAAAGAGCCATTTATTATCTAAGTAGAGTTTTAAATGATGCAGAAACTAGATACAGTATGATTGAAAAGTTGTGTCTTTGTTTGTATTTCTCTTGTACTAAATTAAAGCAATATATAAGGCCTGTTGATGTGTATGTTTCATCTTATTTTGATGTTATAAAACATATGCTATCCAAACCTATTTTGCATAGTCGAATTGGTAAATGGGCTTTAGCTCTAACGGAATGTTCGTTGACTTACCAGCCGTTAAAAGCTCTGAAAGGCCAAATCGTGGTTGATTTTTTAGTCGACCATTCTATAAACGAGACTGATGTGTATTATGTTGAGATACCGTCCTGGAAGTTATACTTCGACGGATCTAGCCATAAGAATGGCACAGGAGTAGGTATCGTTCTTATTTCTCCTGAGAAAATTCCAACAAAATTTAAGTTCAGGATCGAGAGTCCATGTTCTAACAATGAGGCTGAATACGAAGCATTGATTGCTGGCCTCAAAATTTTGTTAGAATTGGGGGCAACTAGAGTCGAAATAATGGGAGACTCTGAATTGGTCATAAAACAACTCACAAAGGAGTATAAGTGTGTTAAAGAAAGTCTCATTGTATACTTTGTGGTGGCAAATAGATTATTAAAGAAGTTGGAAGTAGTTTCTATCCAACACATACCAAGGATAGAAAACCAAGTTGCTAATGATTTATCCCAAATCGCTTCTGGGATATAAGGTGGATAGCGGAAAATTTCAAGAAGCAATTGAAGCGAGGGAAAAGATAAAGATTGTAGGGTTATGCCCATCGGATCTAGAGTCTACAAAACTTGGATACTTGAATGGCGAAAATTTTGAAATTTTTACCATAGATAATTTAACAGAGAAAGACTGGAGAAAGGTTATATTCGAGTATCTGCAAAACCCGACAGGTTTGACGGAGCAAAAAATCAAGTACCAAGCGTTGAGTTACACACTCATGGGAAATGAGTTGTTCAAAAAGACCCCTTAGAGGGTTGCTGAAATGCCTCAGTGAAGAAGAGGCATACATAGCTTTTTCAACAGTGCATAGTGGAGCTTGTGGAGCACACCAAGTTGGCCAGAAGATGAAATGGTTATTATTTCGACAAGGTCTGTATTGGCCCACTATGTTGAAAAATTGTATAGAATTCGCTAGAGGAAGTCAAGATTGCCAGATACATGTTAGTATACAACATATCCCTGCAAATGAATTACATTCAATTATGAAACCTTGGCCCTTTAGAGGGTGGGCTTTGGATATAATAGGTGAGATTAGACCAGCATCGTCAAAAAACCAGAAGTATATTTTGGTTGGAATTGACTACTTTACCAAATGAATCGAAGCAATACCATTAGTAAATGTAGGTCAAGAAGACGTAATCGAGTTCATCCAAAACCATATCATATACATATTTGGCATTCCAGAGACGATCACAACAGATCAAGGATCAGTGTTTGTTGGTCGAAAGATGCAGGAATTTGCTAATGAAATGGGTTTTAAGTTGTTAACATCGACGCCTTATTATGCCCAGGCAAATGGGCAAGTTGAAGCTGCTAATAAGGTGATAATTGGATTGATTAAGAGGCATATAGGGAAAAATCCTGAAAGTTGGCATCAGACGTTAAACCAAATCCTTTGGGCATGTCGAACGTCACCAAAAGACGCTACTAATACTACATCATTTAGGCTAACCTTTGGGCACGATGCAGTGCTGCCAGTCGAAATATGCTTACAATCAGTAAGAGTCTAGAGACATCATGAGATCCCTTCGCAATCTTATTGGGCAATGATGATGGATGAACTGGTGGACTTAGATGAAGAAAGGCTTGAAGCCTTGGAAGCATTAAGACGACAGAAACAGAGAGTCGAAGACTCTTATAACAGAAGGGTTAGGTTTAAGTCGTTTGTAGAAGGAGATTTTGTATGGAAAGTAATTCTGCCTATGGATCGGAAAGATAAAACCTTAGGAAAATGGTCTCCTAAATGGGAAGGCCCATTTTGTGTTATCCAAGTATTTTCAAATGGAGCGTATGAGATTGAAGAACTAGACAAAGATAAAAGAATCTTGAAAGTAAATGGCAAGTATTTAAAGAGATACAGGCCTATCTTGCAAGAAGTCCATATTAGAGATTAGATTTCATTGAAATTACCGTCAAGAGCCAAAATAGGCTAAAAGGCTAACATGGCCTACGAAAAAAAAACCCTTACAAAAGTTTAATAGCTCAAGAAATTATTCAGAATCTCTCAAATCAATGGACTTAAGGTACTCCATATAATCTTCGTCAGCTTCATCATCCGAGGGGAAAGAACGGGGACGTCTTGTCTTAGGCAACTTCATACGAGTTTCTGCTCTCTTTAAGGGAGGAGGCACCCCTTGGGAGGTTCCAGACCGTGTTGATGAACTGGGTCGGACCACCACCACAGGGTTACTTGCTTTTCTTGTTTTAGTTGGGATGATAGATTTCTTTGAGTTAGAACTCATGTTTATTAGTAGTGAGTGTGGAGCGGTAATTCAAGGAAAGAGAGATTTATAGAAGAAAGAGTGAGCAAGGATTGGTAAAGAAAAACGACAAAAAAGACAAAGATTAGGTTATGCCGTTGGAGAAACCAATGGAAAATTAAAGATGAGGCATTTTGTCTAAGGGAAAAGAGAAAGCCTAAAAAAATGAGATGGACAAAGTTTTTAGACCATACATAAGTAAAGTGTGGCATTAAAAGCTACATAAATAAATTCAAGCATAAAATAAAAGATTGTCATTACAATAGACATGATAATATGATGATCATAAAAAGTCGAGAACGTCAAAAAGGCAGTTTCGACTTCAACTTGGAGAAAGTGTCCAGATGGTGATTAATGCGAGCTTCACAAAGAGATTGGTCGAGCCTGGCGGTTGCAAGTTCTGCTTCAAGTCTTTGAGCTGCATCAATAAAATCAATGGTGCTTTTTAGTTCATGGGCTACATCAGGATTGACAGAGGCTCTTAGTTCCACATTACGTTTCTCTGCATTGGCTATCTTGTCCTGGAGTTCCTTGATCTGTTGCTGCCACAAGATGATATCTTTTTGATTGACTTCTATTTCCTCTTGGCGCTTCTGATGAGCAGCTTCCAGCATGCCAATCCTGGCTTCAGATTCTTGTGCACCAGTCCAGGCTGCACTCTCTTGACCAACCTTTTATTCAATTGACTTCAAAGTCGAAGGAAGTTGTCGAAGTTCCAAAGATAAAGCGTCGACCACGACTGTCAAGTCCAACAGGAAACCATGAATCTCTGGGCTAAGAGCGGTCAAGTTTATTTTCTTGAGCTGGTATTTTAAGTATAGTCGAGATGTGGGATCTGCAGTTAAGACAGTTTTGATATCGCCTTTAAAAAACTTCTTCTTGATAGATTGAAGGATACTCTTGAGTAGAGCTTCTGAGGTAGGAGAAGTAAAACGTGTCAAAGAACCAGAAGCAAGGACACATTTCTGCTCAAGGATTCTCTTGGCATACTCTCGTGGGTTTGACCATTTAAGCGCTAAGAGGGGGTCCTCAGTAGGTGTTATTGGAAAAGGTTTCTTCATCACAGATGAAGAAGGATGAGGCTCAGGAGCAGTTTGGTCATTTTCATTTGCAATTTCTCCTTCTTCTTCCTCCTCTTCCTCTTCGTCTTCAAGTTCCTCAGAACTCCCGCTTCCTCTCGACTGGTTATCTTAAGCAATTTCATCTATAGACTTTGGCATTTCTTCGTTGCCATTATTAAGTTGGAGATCATTGGGGGTAAGAGGAGCATCGGAAGGGTTATCTCTTTGATATTCTTCTTGAGTCATTGGAAGGTTTGAAGGTACAGGGGTTGCTTCAACAGTTACTCCATCAGTGCTCATAGGTTCAGAATGGACAGGATTTGGAAGGCTAGAAGCATCATCATCTCCAGAGTTGCAATCATCGGCATGAGCTTGTTGAGTGTTGGTGGGCATCAAAGGAGCTTTATTTCCTATAAAAGGAACAACAGGTTGGTTCACTTCACTTAAACCAGAGCGAAGGTAAGAAGAAGGGTGATAAGTCCACTCACCTTGGCTAGTGATGGAATAAGGAGCAAAGGTACCAGAGACTGGGGTTGAAGCAGTAGTAGTGGTGTCAATCTGGAAACACATTTAAGGAAGATAAGACTAAGGTACTGCACAATAAAGGTTGCATAACTAAGAAGGAAAACTCATGCATACCTGAGTTGAAGTAGCACCAGGGGTAGGAAGAGTGTCCCTATGAGTACTGGTAGTATGATTCATAGCAGTCACAAAGACGCGTCCTTCGACATCACCAGAAGTAGATGTCGAACCAAGAATTTTGGCCACCTTCGACAAAGATGGGCCAGTGGAGTCAAACACTTTCATTGGTTTCTTTCTCTTCTTTACCAAAGTATCTTCAGGGAATTCGTCTGCGTCAGAAGTGATGATAATAGGTGCATCCTTCTTGCCTTTTTTCGAAGGAGTAGGAGGTTTACGCCTAGTCTAAAAAGAGAAAGAGATACAATATGAATATGAGAGTGAAAGCATATACAAGGAGGTTTGCGTCTCTGATTTCTTTCGTTTCCCCAATGGAGAATTGCCTTCTTCCCCAGCAGTGTGTGTCTCCTTTTCCCCCAGTGAAGAATTATCTTCCCCGGTGGAATTTGCGTCCCCTGTGTGAAAGATCCCCCTTGAGCAGCATCTTAGTCATGTTTGAACTATTTTGTTTGATTTACCTTGGATCTTTCCCCAGTGTGTTGGATCCCGCCCCGTGAGTGGTTACTCGTCGTATTGCCGTTCTTTTATCTTTGCTCGTGTGTCTGCATCGGTCTTGCATTCAAGCATCATAAAGCATCATTTAGATTCATGGCATATTCACATTTTTCCTTTTGCATACCATCCGATCTAAGGGACAAAATTTTTGGTTTGCTATATTTAAATACCTTTCACTACGATTATATGAGGATTATCATCTCTCATTGTCATCTAGTGAAAATATTTAAATAGGGGCAACTGTTGCACCCCAAATTTTGACCCCTTAGATATTCATCATCATTTTAGGATCATGTTCATTTTATTATCTAACCTTAACCTATTTCAAGTTTGTCTTTGTTAAGATACAGGTGAATTAGGGTTCCGTACAACCGAGAATTGAGGTTTCAATGGTTAATCAGTCAACGTATTGGATTGGTTCTCCATGAAATAAGTCTCCACATCATCAAACATACTCCATTGGATCAAGTATGAATCCAATTTGAGGTTGTCACCCAAGGATCAAGAACAGTGCAGTTCAGGATACCCGATTAGGGTTTTCGATCAGGAAAAGTCAACTGTAGTTTGACTTTTATTTTAAATGGTGTTACAATGGTGGTATCATGGTCCATGAAGCTCATTTGGCTTATTGAAGTCTATTCAAGAAGTTTCAAGGCCTCAAAACACCCGGAGCATCAACAGTCGACTCGGTAGTCACCGATCGATCGTTCGATTGACCGAAAAGTCAACTCTTCACTCATAAGGAATTTGACCTTAAAGTATGAAGCAAAAATGTTCCTAGGAACATATTATACATATTCATGAAGTTTCATGACCATTGGATCAAGGATTGAGGAGTAATCGAAAAATCGGGAAATTAGGGTTTTGAAAGGGGGAAGACCATAACTCCCTAACCACACTTCCAATTGAGTTGGTTCAAAGCTCATTGGAAATCTCTTGACAATTCCTACAAAAGTCCAACAGTGGTCCATGAGCAGAAAATGCATAAATGTGGATTTTTGGCCAAGATCATTACAAGAGGGAAAAATAACTTAGAAAAATTCTAAGTTATTGGTCTTTTTAGGCATGTTTTTTAGCAACTTTGAGTGGATTTTTGACCTAGTTCCATTGGGAATCTGAAGATCATGAAAACATGAAAGTTTTAGAGCTACATGAGGGATTTCCAAAATTTACTAGAACTCCTCCACAACCCTTATGAGTTAAGAGTTATGGATCCAACAAGATGAGGTTTCAACACTTGAGTCCAATATTTTCACTTTTTCACAAACTCACCTTTTGGTCACTTGAGCTATTCTCAGCCCTTGGATCATGTCTCTATCTGATATTTAGAGAATATGAGGAGAACAAATGCAGAAAATTAGGAGGTTTGATGAGTCTTGCAAGTTGGAGGCAAGTTGCATTATTTTAATCAAAGAAAAGGAAGAAAGAGAAACTTTATGGAAATCTTGCAGCAACAGCCCTCCTACTACCTAGCCACGCTTCAATCACTGTTATGTCATTCATGTCACTTGAGAAATGCATCAGCTTGAGCCAAAGACTTAAACTTGCAGCTGCAGCAAATCTCAAGCAAGATTTCATTTTCAAATCTCCCTCCAAAAGCCAAAGTACCAATCTGCCCCAAGCCTTGCCTTGCCTATAAACAGAGGTTTCCTCTATGTTGAGAGGGGCACCAGAGCACTCTACAACCCAAGAGAAACTCATTGCTCTCATCCTATCTTGCATTTTCTTACAAGTGAAGAAAACCATCCCAAAATACCTCAAAAATCTGTCTTGAGCCAAACAGCTTCCAAAACCATTTTCAGTCAACCAAAATCACCATAAACCATCCACACAATCCACAAATGGTGTGTGGGAGGTGTTCAATCCTTTAAACCATTCAAAACCCTCATTTTCCCAAAAGTCAACTTTCAACTAAGGAAAGTTTGACCTCACACTCAAAATCTGCCAAATCACATACCAGGCCCGTTTTGATCTTTGTAAACCTCCAAAAACCTTAGGTTTATGGTATACCAACTGTCCATAACCTAAAATCTCATCATCATCCCTTATTTCAAGTTCTGGTCCAAGATCCACTTGTTTAGTTCAAGTGCAAGAAATGCCACCATTCTCACCAAGGCATTGGATTGGTTTTCATTTGGAGGCTCCAAGGTTTTCCTTTGATATTTGCTTGCTTGGAAGTCTACAAGAGGTTGGTAGTTACTATCCCTTTTACAACTGCCATGAACATGTTTAAAATGCATTAGTTGTTACAATGTGTTTTCAATATAAGTACAGTTCATGTTGAATCTGCCAAGATTGTTGGTTTTGCTCATCAATATGTGTATTTGTCCTTATGATCATCATACAATATGTTATGTGGTGTTGTTGTGGGTTGAACTTTGAAACTCTCTTAAGTGGTATTATATGTCATGTGTGAACATATGAGGGAATGTTGGCAATTGTCATGAAGGTGGGGTGTTTGTTTTGATTCTGTTCAGTTTGTGAAAGTTTATGATTTACTTCTGTTACAACAACCTTTTTTGGATCTTGATATATTTGTTGGTATGTTGATTTTGAAACCCTTATGTGATGGATTCATGTGATGTTGGTATCATTTAAAATTGGTTAGGTTTTGTTCTGCACAGTTCTATTCTTGCATTTCTCAAAATCATGTGCATTTTCAACTCATAGGTCATTTTTAGTTCTACCATCTTTTGAGATCATTTGTGTGTTTGAGCTTGGTCTTTAGTACATTGTGAACATGCTTGTAAGTGGTTCTGCCTCATTGAACTTGTCAAAGGTCATCGGAATGACTTATATGGATGATGGGGACCAATACCTATTTTTGTTGTCTTGATGTTTGTAATTTTCATGACATGTGCTTTAAAATTGATACTTGTCATTGTTATGTTAAGTGTGCCTTTATATTACTTTGAACTTTTGCCTTGTGTTTGACTGGTGTTTGTTAACATAAGAGCCTTGTACCTTGAAATCATGTGTTGGATGTTTGGCATTGTTATTATGGCATCAGTTGGTGTCTTCTTTAGGTCTATATGGTATGAATGTTTACAAGCATGATATGATCATATCTTATTTGCTGCCTACCATTGTCCACTGTTGCATATGTTTGTTAGCATGAAATCTGATACTCTTTGAATCATGGCATTGTTTATACTTGCATCACTACTGTCATCCTTAGGCACTATGATAGGGTTGTGGTTGTAACCATGATTTTGTCCACATTTTGTTTACATTATCAACTGTGATGAGCCTGTGTTGATGCATTGAAGCCTTTGGTGTGAATCTGTTTTGAATTGTTGTTCAACCTCATTGATTAATTTTATGAGTACTTTCATCCTTGTGTCATGTGTATTCTGTTGAAAAACCAAACTGTCATGGTGCCTTTGTTAAGCTTGCAACTGATATATGTATTAGGGGCTTTAGGGCTAATTGATGTTTTTGCTAGCCTTGCCCTATTTTAAAATCCATGCCTACTGCCACAACTGCCTAGGGTCTTGAACTGCCATAGCATTATTTTGTTGTAGGCTAACATTTGACATGTGTTTTGCAAGATGATGTGTGCATGTAGAATTAAGGCTAACTGTTGATCATTAGAATTGTCATATGTTGCTGTCATAACTGCTTAAATTCATGAACATTACCATGTTGCTATGATCTTTTCCAAATTTTTCAAGTTTTGTTGCTATGCCTTACTTCCAACTTTGTCAAGTTTTGCAATTGTGATTTGTTTGTAAACCAAGAGCCTACCTTGTTTGTTGCTAATTATTATCTTGTACTACTTGCTGCTAGTGTGATTTTCTTGTTAGAAACTGTCTAGGTCCATTATACTATGGTCGTAACCTTCACTTTTTAAGGTTTGATTTGGATTTGATATGTTTGGCATGATTTTTGGATGAGGACCAACTGCTGCTGTTGAATATATGAGTTTTCTACATGTTGGATCCAAATTTGTTTAATTGCTAGTCCATGAGCACAAGGTTGCTAAACTGTCCAGGCAGACCAGTTTATTTGAATTGGTGCAAATTTCTTAAGGTGTTTTGCTTTAGTAAAGGCATTTCATAATTCATAATGTGTGGCTAGTTGAATTTTGATCTTGTTTGTCACATAATTTGCTGTCAACTTCTGTTTTATGCTTTAACTCATGTGCTATCAATTTGTGTTAAATTCTTACAAGCTGTTGTGAATCCATGTTTTGCCATATGAGGATCATTTGATGAGTGTTGATTGATTTGAGTATGTGTGCTGCCTCTTGAATTGTTTTCATTTGCCAAAACAGCATTTCAACTTTGTTGCTCCATTCTTGCCACTTCCATATACCAAATTTTGCTTGAAGTTGTTTTTGATCAGTCTCTGCATCTAGAATCCTTGGTTTACATGTTTGAAACTTGTGCATACCATTACATAGCCTTATTTACTTCTGTCATGAGCTGTGGATACCATTTTGCATTTCATAGGCTTCACTTTACATTGGTATTCGAATTTTAATTTTGATGCACTATCTTGAAAAAATGAGATTGCCATTGTTTTCCTTGAGAAATTTCACATGAGTTAGACTAAAATTTTGCTAAATTTGGTTGAGTTTTGAATGATTTATGTTGTTACCGTTTTCATGTTTTGGCTTGCCTTCCTTGCTCATCTTGCCTTGGACCAGATTTATTCACTTTGTTAAGTACATAAATTATTTTGGGTGGCATAATACTTGGATGTATCGCCACCCCAGTGGTTAAGCCTTCACTCTCATAATGCCTTGCACTGCCTTGACTTGGGTTCGATCCGTATGAAGATCAACCCTTTTTACTTATTTTCATATTTTCCATATGTTTTCATATTTTAGTCTTTGCTTCCATGCGATAACATGCGCGCGCTGCTAGCTGAACTGGCCAAGTTTTGGGCTGGTATTCCAAGGGTGGTGGGTGCAACACCCACCAAGCGCCTCCCTCTTTTTTAATTGCTAAATCCTTTGTTTTTTTATTTAATAATCATTAAATTTCCAAAAATCATAACTTCATCAATTTTTGTTATTCTTGATTGGTTCTTTTTGCATTAGTTTTGTATTTGTGCATATTTTCATGTGGTATATGAATATCCTAAAAATCGCATTTTTGAAAACAACTTTGCATTGAAAATGGTCATGCTTCTTTTAGGGTTTTTACCCTCCTAATCATTCAAAACTTTTGATTCATTTTTCTTAAGTTTGTTGTTGTGCTTAATGTGAGATTTTGTCAAACCCTTTGTGTATGTAATTGTAATTTCTTTTGCTAGTGAGCGTCATGTTTGATTCATTTGGTTTCTATCCCCATGAAGTTATACTTGTTTGCATTGGTTGTTACCTTCATCTTTGTCAAGATATGCCTAATTCCTTATTTTTCATTTAGTCTTGTAAGAACTCATCTTTGCTTGCCTATTGTAATATGCTTGCATGCTTTGGTTGTGTCCATCTATCTTGTTAGAAATCATTTGATATTGTGATGTCCTTATTACCATGCTTTGGTTGTAACCATTCCTCCTAATTGAAATCCTTGTTTATTGTAATATGCTTGTTTATTCTTGGTTGTAACCATACCTCTTGTACTCATGTTTGAATGTTTATGCTTTGTTAAGTTTATTTTCCCCAAGTGATGAAACTCTTTAGTTCTCATCCAAGTTGCCTCCTCTTTTCCCTTCCAAAGGAAAGTCTCTCTATTGACCTTTGGGTCATAGATAGCTCATTACCCTCCCTTGACTTTGCTAAGTCATCCATACACTTAGTTAAGCTAGAACCTATCCATTGGACTTTGCTTAAGTCTAAGAAGCTTACCCTTTATTAGGAGTGCTCTTTCAATTAGAACTTAAGATAGAGTTTGTTAACTCTATGTATGAATCATAAAAATGATTACTTACTTCCCTTTCTTGAGTGTTCAACTTAGATCTAGAGAGTTTTCTTAAACTCTACACAAGCATCGTAATGTTTGTTCCCCTTTGAACCTTGATCATAATCAAGTGTTCTTCAACCCTAGTGAGGTGAACTAGGATTTCTATGATTCTATCCTAGTTAGGATACGTAGGCAGAGGATGCGATATCCTTGTGAGCAAACTTAGAAACTATCTTTAGGTCTTTACCTACACCTTTTACCCAATCCCAATCCATAGCAAACATTTAAGCAAACTTAGCATACAAACAAACAAAAGGTTCCTGTAGAGTACTACAGATGTTTAGGATATGAAATACCTACCCTAGGTATAACCAACCCCCGATCCCGAAACTCTTAGCGTTGTTGTTACATCGCGCAAAAGGTTCTTTCTTTCTTTAAACCTTTCCTTTGGATAAATTAAAGTTCGGTTGTGAATTTAAGAATTAAAGATTCAAGTTAATCAATAGCTTGGTATCATGATTCTCACCACAACACCTATATGAAGGTGTCCTTTGAAACTGTCTAAGGTATGCTTAGTCGGAACCACCCGTCGAGCCTTTGGTTGGGATTGTTGTCGAAGAACTTTTAAGTCCTCAGCGCACATGAACCAATCTGGAAATGGAAGGGCAAGTGCCACTCCAAAATCAGCAGTAGGCAAGCGAGGGAACTTAGGAGGAAAGAGTTTAAAAACCACCTCATAACGTTTCTCGCGAGGAACATTAGGGGGAAGTTTTAAGGTATCCAATTTTTTGGAGAAGTTGTGTTTTAAAATGACAGCAGCCTCATGGATGGTCCGACTAAGATCATCTGGTCGATAAACAGTTTCAAAGTACTTCTGGAAAGCTTGAGTTTCTTGAATATGAGTAAGTTTACTTTTCTTTGACTTGTCCTGCACGGCAAGAAAAGCTTGATCAAGCAGAGAAGAAAAAGCAGCAGTATCAAGGAAATGTTCAGCATAATGTTTTGACCACCAAGAGTGGAAAGAAGAAGTACATAAAACAGATGGTTCAAAAAACACAGGCGAAAGTATGCCCGATCTATGGCTAGACTCAACGAAGATATCACTAAAATTATCTTCATAAAAACTGGCAGTAAAAAGGATCATTTGGTCTTTCTTGTCGTACAAGCATTTGGGGAAGCTTTGAATTAACCCAAATTGGCGCGACACAAGGTTAGGCTGATAGGCAATCAGAGATGCTAGGCCTTTCCCTGCATCAAACCTGTTAACAATAAATCTAGGAATCAAAAAGGCTTCCCAGATTGCAGTAGAATCATCCTCACTACGCCCTTGGGGAACAGGAAATGGCCTTTTAAACCATGAAGGGCCAAAACACCTAGTAACAAAAGGGGCCATACTAGGGGTAAATTCAGAACAACTGGCAAACATCATAACATAGCTAGTAAAGGCATCCTTGACAGTTACTCCATCATCGGTGGGAGTTAATTGAACCAAACAAGGCCATTCGACGTGCCTCTCCTCAATTCCAGCAGACGCTTCGACAGCGGGTCTTTGTCTAGGAAAGCTGGTCTCGAAGGTAGCGTTTAACCATAGTTGAAGTAACCATAAAGGACCAGCCAAAGATACGGTGTCACGGGCTTTTAAATGCCTTAGTCGAGAGACCGTTTCGCTTAGAGACTCATAGAGAGATGCCAAAATCAGTTCACTTAAACAAACACCTGTATTATGGTGTAATTGATTGGCCAAGGGGAAATATTTTTTGGCCACTTGGAGAGACTTGGTGCAGAAAACATATCTCGACAACCACAAAGCAAGAAACGCCACGTGTTCTTCATCGGACACACTGTTAGTATCCTGATCAAAGTGGTGGTTGATGAAGTAAGTGTAGGTGAGTTTAGGACTGGAGGGGTGGATATAGTCATCAGCGTCCAAATCAGGTTGGTAAGAAGTACCGTCAGGTCGAAGGCCGGCGATAGTGGCTATGTCGAAGAGCGTGGGAGAAACCATCCCACATGGCAAGTGAAATGTATAATGGGTGTTGTCCCATAAATACAATGAAGCCACCAGCAAATTGAAGCAATAGTAAAGAGGAGTTTTTGACAACATCAAAAGGTCATAAATTCCCACAGATTTCCAGTGATCAGCCTTGACTTTCTCTATTTTTGACATCCAAAGGTCGAAATCCTTTAGAGGGCCAAAAACTCTTAGTAAACGAGTACCGTCAGCAAGGTAACTCAAGTCAAAAGATGGTGATGAAGTAGAATCAACGGTACCGGTAGAAGGAGCTGAAAAGCTTTTTTGCCCTAGAGGCCTGGTTTTCCAGTAAGACGGTAGGAACTCACTCAGCCGTGGATCGAAAAGGTCAACTTGAGCTAAAGGACCAGATATGGCATAGGGTTTACCTGAAATAATTAAAGGAATCATTATATGAGAATGATAGATGCTTTTGGCAGTCTCATAGGTAGGCTCCGGAACACATGGACGATTCTCCACCACGTGAGGACCGGCTAGGTTGATGAAGGAAGAGAGAGGTTGTTTTGTTTGGGTGGTACGTCCTTTCTGGGTTTTCTTGTCTTGAGAAACGGTTTGAGAAGAAGCCATTGTTAATGATAGGAAAGGAAAAGAGTTGTCTTTCTGAACAAAAGGAAAGGAGAATAGAGAAGAAGAAAAACGTTTGGAATTCAAGAGAGCGTAAAGATTTCACGAAACGGTGAAGAAAGGTATTTATAAGTATGTGTAAATCCAAAAGGAAAGAGATCCACCATTGAAAATAACCAAGAAATGGGACATGTGTTAGTTTGAGGATGCGTGTAGAAAGTGATGGTCAGAGTACAAGCGCATGTTTCCAAGACAAGTGATGATGAATACAGCTGAAAAGACGTTTTGGATTTGACATAATGGCGTAGTGGGTGCCATAAACATATGAGGAAAAAACTGAACAGATGAGCCACTAAATAAAGAAAGGAAGTTGAAACGAAGACATGCAAAGTGACACGTCGAAAACAAAAGAAAAACTGACCTTCCAACCCAAGATTGGCGAAAGGACAATTTTTGGGGGCAATTTGTTGACTCCTAATTTTCGACGCCAGTCGAAGATCATATCTATCTGAAGATAAAAACTTCAATACTTGGCATACAAGATATTTTTCGACCAACATCAAGAGGCTTCAAGTCGAAGAAAGAGGAAAGGAAGCTAAAAAATGCTAAGTGTTTTGACGAAGACTATAGCAAAGAGAACGCGAAGAAGGTTTACCTAAATTGGAGGGAATTACCAAACGTTCAAATTTCAAACCAAGTAGAAAATGTGGGAACGGTTAGAAGGACGAAGAGGCCGCCAAAAGAAACACAATAAGAAGTCTCAACCTCCATGTAGAAGTTATTCTAGAGCACTATAAATAGATGTAAAATTTATGTAATAAGTGTGTTCATTCATTACCGTACTAGTTCATACAACTCTGAGTACCCGCGTGTAGAGAAATGAGTTTAACGAGAATGTACGTGATACAACACCAAACTTTTTATCATCAATGTGATTTGTCTTTACAATTCACTTGCCATTTTGAATTTTCAGTTTTACATTTCAAACTGCCCTTTACATTTTTCTGCCCATTTGCGTTGCAAAGATCCCCTAGTCGAACGCGGATTTCTGATATGAGTTATCCTTCAAGTCATTTATTTACTTGCATCTTTATTTTAAAGTCCTTTAAGATTTCAAGGGGTTTGAGTCGAATGCGGAGTTTGGCAAGAATCTTGGTGTTACGTTTATAACATTCCTACGTTCCGCACTCGACATTCTTAATTTCGTTTAGTTGGAACAATCTTAGCACGTGTTCTAGGATTTAGTATGGTCGATCCTGCAAGTTAGTCATTTTATCATAAATTGATAAACCAACGGTTGTTTACCAAAAATCACAGCAAACAGTTACGTTATATTAATAGTTGCCCGACTCGGTCATGAAGGCCGTGTATTGTTTGTCAGCCTTCTCCATGGGGATTTGATTGTACCCCTAGTATGTATCTATGAATGACAAACGTTTAAAACTTGTAAAATTATCAACGAGTTTATCGATGTTACGTAATAGGTAAGCATCTTTGAGACATGCCCGGTTGAGATCAATGTAATAAAGGCACATCCTCCATTTTCCATTATGTTTTTAAACAAGTACCACGTTAGACAACCAGGTTATGTACTGGGCTTCCGATATAAAGTTTTCCTCTAGGAGATCTTTTACAGCTTTTTCAGCAGCCTCCGTTTTCTCAGGAGACTGCCTACGCCTATGTTGAACTATGGCCCTAGCGGCCGGGTCTATGGTGAGGTGGTGGCAGACTACATCGGGGTCAAGGTCGAGCATCTCTATGGCACTCCATGTGAATAGGTCAACATTCTCCCTGAGACAGGCCTTTAGTTGCTTCCTCGCCAGGTCGGGAGTCCCGTGTCGATCTTCACGCTTCTTCCTAGGTCGTCTCCGAGCGTGATGAACTTGAAGCCTCCATTTGGAATGGGGCGCATTGGTTGAGAGAAATGCCTGTTGTATGCTGGAGGTGCGTCTTCAGACTCTACGCTTTGCTCCTGCTTGCTAAAAAAGCGGTTGTCGAGATCGACGGAGTTGACACGAGGTAGTGGCCTCTACTCTTCAGCCCGGGCTGGTCTGCCGGTCGTCTTGGGGGTGATGTTGATCGATTTGAGCCCTTTGATTTCCACCTCGAAACATCTCCTGGCCGCCTCGACGTCCCCGTGGAGGGTGACGAATCGACCTCTGACCGTGTAGTACTTCTTCTTCAAGTGTATTGTAGATGGGACTACGGTCAGTTCAGCTAGGGTCGGCCTTCCTAGGATGCACTGGTACAAAGTGGGGCATTCAATCGCCAAGAAGTGGATCTTCACCTGCTTGGTGGTCTCCTCGGCTCCGAATGTGACGAGCAGTTCCACGTATCCCTAAGGCTTTGTGGTGGTGTCGTTGAAGCTCTATAGGTCGGATCTGACATACGGGGTCAGGTGGCTCTCTTCAAGCTGGAGGGTAGTAAACAGATGGGCGTACATTATGTCCATCGAGCTCCCTTGGTCGATTAAGATACAATGCACGTTAAAGTTTGTCATCTGAGCCTTCATCAAGAGGGGAATGCTGGAGTTGGGTGCTCCCCCGGGCAGTTCTTCGAGGTAGAAGGTAATCGGGTTCGATTTACCTTTGAACTTGTTGAGGGTGGCGCTCTGCCTCAAAATTTTTCTGATCAGCTCCTCCAATATCCTCTTGACCGATCCGACTGAGAGCTTGTTGGGGCCCCTGCCGGATATGGCCATCACGGTGGGGAAGTGCTCCCATGAACTACGGGTGAATAGCGGCGTGTCGGGTTTGCCAGGGAGGAGAAAGTCTTCTGGTCGGGAGACATACATGGCGACTTATAGTCTGGCTTCTTCAGAGGGTGGTGACACCTCCTCGAACCTCTTGGCTTCGTGGGGCTCCTGTCATGGAGCCTCGCTTCTCTAGGTGTACTGTTTCAGGTGCCCCTCCTTGATTAGGATCTCGATTGCATCCTTGAGGTGGATGCAATTTTCTGTGACTCCGGTGGAATCAGCACTACTCAGACTTGTCGACATTGGGCTTAGGGGGTGCCGATTTCGGAAAATATACACCACCTCTTTGAAACTCTGAGTTAATACACTCGGATAGGATGCACTCGCGGGGAGCTGTGAGTAGCATGTGCTCAGTGAACCAGCCTGCTGGCCCCCTCTGTTCTCGGGTGTCTCAGGGCCGCTTTTCTATTCTTCTTTCCCCGCCTCTTTAGAGAGCAGTGGAGTCCTCGTGCCTGGAACTCCTAGGACCCTCTTGATTCCGTGAGTCGTGGGCGTAGTGGGCAATCTCCATCTTCTCATACTGGATGTATGTCTGGGCTTTGTGGAGGAGCGCATTTAAGGTGTCGGGCCTTTCAATTCCCACAGCCTTGGCAAACTCGGTGCAAGGTCGCAGTCCTTGCTCGATCAAAAATCTCTTCATGTCGTTCGAGGTAGATACCTGAACAGCTTCTCAATTGGACCTCTCTATGTAATCTCGGAGAGATTCTTCTCTTCCCTGGATGATGGTTTATGAGGATGCTTTCGTCTTCCGATGGCGCCGGGAAGCGGTGAAGTGCCTGGAGAATTACATCTTCAGCTCCTTCCAAGAGGTGATGGACTCGGGCACGAGAATCTTGTACCACGCCATAGCACCCTTCCTTGGGGTAGTGGGGATGAGCTTGCACTTGATGGCTCCCCAGACGTTCCGGTAATAGAGCAACGCATTGATGCTTTCAATGTGGTCGTCCAGGTCATTCGTACCATCATATGTTGCCAAGGGCGAGGTTTTTTCGATCTCGGCAGGCAAGGGAGTCTCCATGATGGTCCTGGATAGCGGTGTGCGTTGGTCGTCCTCGTAGCTCCTGACAGGTGATAAAGAAGGGGAAAGGTTGTTTTTGTTCCTCCGGGGAGGACTCCTTGGCTGCTCTGAGGCTTTTCGATGTATCCGTCAACTTTATTCCTCTTATAAGTGGGGGAGTGTCGCTCTCTGTTAGATGCCAAATTTCACTTATTTGATCTATCAAATCTTGGCATTTTTCACTCATTTTCGTCAATTAAGTGTTGAAAACCACTCTTGTTTTGTTTGGTTTGCAATATAGTGTGAAAATCTCTTGGTACCTTTGATTTGTGTGCTATTGTGCAGGAATTAGACACAAAACAAATGGAAAAAGTAAGACACAAGAAATGAGCAAAGGAACCAAGAAAGCAAGCAAACAAACAGCAAGCTCGCTAGGCGAAGATGCAGCGAGCACTCGTCCAGCGAACACTTCCAGTGGCAAAATGCTGTCATGCTCGCTAGGCGAGCAGTTAGCGAACAGGTAGCGAATAACTCGCTAGCTTGCTCGCTAGGCGAGCAGGTAGCGAACGAGCCCAAAATTGGACATATCTGAAAGTGCCAAAAGTTTGCTAGGTTCGCTAGTTGTTCGCTAGGCAAACGTGACAGATCCTGAATGTATATTTAAGTGATTTTCTTGCGTTTTTAAGTCATAACTTGTATTTTTTCCATTCTAGACATCAGAACTTATTTTTCTTCATTTCTTCTAGAGAGAGAAACATAAAACCCTAAGAGGGAGGAGGTAATATCTTCGATCTCTTGTTGGGGTTTGGATTATAATCTTTTGATACGTTATGTATTTCATCTAATATATGTTTGTGAACTTATTTTGGATTCTCTATTGATTGAATATCTTTGATTATGTGTTTGTGGGTCTTGACAAAACTTTTTCACATCTTTGATCTCAGATTTTCTTCTATCAATGAACAAACTTTTGACATGGTTTTGAAGTTGATATTCATTTTATCTTCTATGGTGTTGTGTTGATTAAGTAGCATGGGTAACATGAGTAGGATCAATATGATGTTGTGTGGGTATGTGATAATAGTGATGAAGAACGATGTTCACCGACATTTGGCGGATTAGATTAATACATGTAAAAAGGGTTAAGCGTGTGTACGTATTCTAATCATTGTATTTTATGCAAATCAATCGTTTATCCTATATGGGTGTTATCTTTGCTTTCATGTTTATCTTTGATTTGAATCGTGATAGAGATATACTTTTCAGATCTGGATCTAGGATGATTGCCGGTTAGGTCCTAAACGCTAGAGATAGATTTAGGCTTAGCATTTGCGTGAGTATCATATCTTAATGCTCTGTGTTGTGTTTTTGTTGGGTGAGAGATCACCAATGAGACAACATGGTTTTTCTCTCGACGCTGCGTTAGAGATAAGCTTTGTCGTGAGTGATACGTAAGGATATTAGATGAATGATTGCGCTGTGTTTAATTTGATCAGAAGAATGCATATGTTATCAATTGATGAAATCCAATCCCAACAAGGTTCCGTTTATATTTCAGTCTTTATTTTATATTTTCTATTTTTATCTATGGTTCCATGAACCTTTTAAATCAAAACTTTTGAAATTAAGCTTAGAAACATAGAGGCTGTTGAACGGTGTTCATATCGCACTAATCCCTGTGGAGACGACAAAACTGGGTACTTAATATTTTTTGCTTGCTGCTATACCGCACCAACAAAATAGCGTCGATGCCGGGGATTGGTGTTGAGATTTTGAAGTGCATTGCAACGGTTCTATATTTTTAAGCTTTGTATATTTTGTATATATTTGTTTCTTTTTATGTTTTTTCTAGTGTGTTCAGGAATGACGAAAACTCCTTCTAGAGTGGTTGCTATCGGTATGAAAGTATTCAATGAAGCTTCGACCGAGTTTGGATGGCGATGATAGTATGAAACAAGTGAATGTTGTCCAGGTACATGGTTTTCCTTGTTTAGAATTTTAGAATGCTTAAGAACTTAAGTCTTTGTGCAAATGAAATTTGTTCTTTTGACAACTTATTTGAATGATTGTTTCACTTAGGACCAAAAACCACAATTTGTGAGAAAGCTTCCATTGTTTATTAAATATTAGATTTCTGATAAACTTTGTTGATTCGTATGATTCATGCTTTATCTTGTTATCATTGTGAATTTATGGAAGCATTAGAAATGATCAAGGCACTTGTTTTTATTGAGCACAACCAGTTCCAAATGCAACTTACCCATGAATAGAGAGAATTCGTTAACCCCTTTGAGTCTGAACAATGTGAATCTCATTCTTAATTCTGAGAGATTCTAAAAATTTTCTTGAACCCTTGAATTTGTTTTAATTGTCTTCTTTGCCATACAAAGCTAAGAGCATTTACTTGAGGGTTGAGTAAAATTTAAGTTGGGTCGAATGAAAAAGGAAGATAGTAGGCTGTTACAACTTTTGAAAAATTCAAGCAAGCACCAAAAAAAAAATTTGTGTGAATATGAAAAAAGAAAAGAAAAAAAAAGAGAAAAGAAAAAGAATGCTTGCTTGGAAAAGAAAAAAATAGTGAAACAATAAGTTGTGAAATAAGAGTTGGGAAGGTTTGCAACTAAGAAACAAATGGAATGAAGTTGAGGTGTGTAAATAACGTGTAGTGAATGTCTCTTTTGCATCGACAATTTCGTTTCAATGGCCTTATAAATGTCCCTTGTTTGTAAACTCGACCAAGCTACAACCTTAAAGACCTTAGTTATCTTCTTGCTCCCATATTTTCGCTTTTGATTGTTAGATTTTGTATGAATTAAATTGATATTGGCACTGTTTGTTAGTTGAGTGAAATTGTCCCCGCGGTTGCGAACACGTAATTTCTTCAATCTTTATTCGAAGAGAAGTGATAGAGTGATTCATTCACGAAAAATATAGTTGTCGATTGATACATGTCTTAATATTTGTTTTAAGAATTTAGTTCTTGTGCATTGTTTGATTCTAAACATTTGAAACCATGGCTTGTTTGCATCATTTGTGTTTGAGCCAACTTTATCCATTCTTGGGTGAATCTTAGTCTTGAGCAAATCTTCTTGTTGCAAAATGAGAGGCATACTTTGCTTGAGGACAAGCAAAAATCTAGTTGGGGCGAGTTGTTAGATGCCAAATTTCACTTATTTGATCTATCAAATGTTGGCATTTTTCACTATTTTCGTCAATTAAGTGTTGAAAACCACTCTTGTTTTGTTTGGTTTGCAATATAGTGTGAAAATCTCTTGGTACCTTTGATTTGTGTGCTATTGTGCAGGAATTAGGCACAAAACAAATGGAAAAGTAAGACACAAGAAATGGGCAAAGGAACCAAGAAAGCAAGCAAACAAACAGCATGCTCGCTAGGCGAAGATGCAGCGAAGGAGTAGCGAGCACTCGCTAGGCGAAGGTGCAGCGAGTCTCCAGCGAACACTTCCAGTGGCAAAATGCTGTCATGCTCGCTAGGCGAGCAGTTAGCGAACAGGTAGCTAATAACTCGTTAGGCGAGTAGGTAACGAACGAGCCCATAATTTGACAGATCTGAAAGTGCCAAAAGTTTGCTAGGTTCGCTAGTTGTTCGCTAGGCGAACGTGACAAATCCTGAATGTATATTTAAGTGAATTTCTTGTTTATTTGGTTATAACTTGTATTTTTTCCATTCTAGACATCAGAACTTATTTTTCTTCATTTGTTCTAGAGAGAGAAACATAAAACCCTAAGAGGGAGGAGGTAAGATCTTCGATCTCTTGTTGGGATTTGGATTGTAATCTTTTGATACCTTATGTATTTCATCTAATATATATTTGTGAACTTATTTTGGATTCTCTATTGATTGAATATCTTTGATTATGTATTTGTGGGTCTTGACAAAACCTTTTCACATCTTTGATCTCAGATTTTCTTCTATTAATGAACAAACTTTTGACATGGTTTTGAAGTTGATATTCATTTTACCTTCTATGGTGTTGTGTTGATTAAGTAGCATGGGAAGCATGTGTAGGATCAACATGATATTGTGTGGGTATGTGATAATAATGATGAAGAACGATGTTCACCGACATTTGGCGGATTAGATGAATACATGTAAAAAAGGTTAAGCGTGTGTACGTATTATAATCATTGTATTTTATGCAAATCAATCGTTTATCCTATATGGGTGTTATCTTTGCTTTCCTGTTTATCTTTGATTTGAATTGTGATAGAGATATACTTTTCGGATCTGGATCTAGGATGATTGTCGGTTAGGTCCTAAACGCTAGAGATAGATTTAGGCTTAGCATTTGTGTAAGTATCAGATCTTAATGCTCTGTGTTGTGTTTATGTTGGGTGAGAAATCACCAATGAGACAACATGTTTTTTCTCTCGACGTCGCGTTAGAGACAAGCTTTGTCGTGAGTGATACGTAAGGATATTAGATGAATGATTGCGCTGTGTTTAATTTGATTAGAAGAATGCATATGTTATCAATTGATGAAATCCAATCCCAACAAGGCTCCGTTTATATTTCAGTCTTTCTTTTATATTTTCTATTTTTATCTATAGTTCCATGAAACTTTTAAATCAAAACTTTTGAAATTAAGCTTAGAAACATAGAGGTCGTTGAACGGTGTTCATATCGCACTAATCCCTGTGGAGACGACAAAACTGGGTACTTAATATTTTTTGTTTGCTGCTATACCGCACCAACACTCTCTCCTAGGAGGAAAATGATTACGCTTCTGGGTGGCCACTGGTTGTGGTTGCTCCAAGCGAGGGCAATGCCTAGGCCTTCAGGAAGAAGGGCTCCGAGAGTAATCGTGTCGTGTCCTTCGCGGGGGAGGGGAGGGACTACGGGAGACGGGGTAACGGTGTCTCTGCAGGGGAGATCGTGACTATCACTCCTTCTCAAGTATCCCTATATGTTCATTATGTTGGAAAATCATCAGATTTGTTTGATTGATCGCAACGAACAGGGCTACCATGGTTGAGTCGGCGTTGGCGGGCACAAGAATTGGCTGGAAGAAAGCTGGGTTGTCAAAGCGTTAGGCGGCATTGTAGGCCGCGTTGTTCGAGGAGGGGGAGGCAGTGTTTTCGTCCCTGGGGTCGCCCCCTTCGACGTCAACGGTCACGTTGGGGTCGTGACTGTCACCGTTGGTGAACAGAGTGAAGGCAGTTTCTGGAGCGTTGTCGTCAATGCATGGACTGACCATGATCAAATGGAGGTTGAAAACTGCTTTGGTTCTTGAGCTTATAGGGAGAAAGAATTGGGAAGCAAGGGTTCCCACAGACGGCGCCACTAATCTTATCGGATCAGAAAGGGATCATCCACCTGCCACGCGTCGTGAGATCTTATGTTCACCGGTGTTGGAGAAGAGGAAGGGGGTGTACCTGTAAGGTACTCCAATGCAAAAGTGAGAAACAAAGTAAGAGAGAGCATGTACAGAAAGAAGGTGTAAGATTCAGAATACCTGACCCTCTAGTGAAAGAGGGTATTTATAGTATGCCCACAGCGCTAGGCCAACAATTATATTGCATTGGACTGGATTGCCAGGCCCAACACAAGTAACTTCTAGGGTCTATGTGGCGTAGAGAAGACCATCATGTGGTCTTCACCTTGGTCCAACTTCCTCGTGATCTTCGGAAGGTGGAAGACTGGTTCTTTAAGACATGGTTAGTTGCCTGATGACGTGTCACCGCGTGGGGAACACGTGGGGAAGGCGCGTGATCTCAACCCGTGCTAGGTAATGGTGTCCTCGACCGTAAAGAGTACTGAGTGTGCCTGACATTATAGAGGATTGGGCCTTGCTGGTCCTTCCTAATGTGGTATTGGTTTGGGCCTGCACAACTGTGGGGCGGGTACTGGCCCAGTCCAGAACTATATATATATATATATATATATATATGTGTGTGGGGGGGGGGGGTGTGTCTGTGTCTGTGTCTGTGTGTGTGTCTGTGTGTGTGTGTGTGTGTCTATATATATATATGTGTGTGTGTGTGTGTGTGTGTGTGTGTGTGTGTGTGTGTGTATATATATATATATGTGTGTGTGTGTGTGTGTGTGTGTATATATATATATATATATATATATATATATATATATATATATATATATATATATATATATATATATATATATATATATATATATATATATATATATATATATATATATTGGTTTATTATTATCATTTACATATCATATTGCAATTTTTTATGTTTATGCCTTTTCTGTTTGTCCACTTGAGCCTTTCTTTTTCTTTTTCTTAAGACATTTATAAAGGCAAAACCATTAAAAGACTTAATGTTTCTATTGGACTATTGGTTACTATCTCATGCTTGACTGTTGGACTTGTGGACTTAGAATTAGGTTCTTGATCCTATGCTTTGGAGTGGTAACTTGAGACCTTGGAATTCATCTGGTACCTTAACTTTGTGTTTTTTAGGATTTGGCTATGTTGCCTCATCTTTGGCCTTGGCTTAAGTTCTTCTTTATCTGATGCTTGGTTATTTCTCTGCTTATTTGGTTGCTTGTGGCTTAATCCAAAGGATGTGAGTTTTGGCTTGACTTGTGTTAGAGTCTTGCTCTTGGTTAGATTTTTCCTTTCTTAAATTTTATTTTGTGCATTAAGGTAGCCTCTTCATCTCCTCCCATTCTTCAATTTTCAAAACCTTCTTATTTTTTAAGTTGAACCACTTTCACAATAAACCTTGACTTTTTCAAGTGATTTTCAAAGTCATTTTCTTGAATAAATGCTAATTCATCTTAAGCATATCAAGACCATTTTCATAAGACTTAAAAAACACATAATCCATTTAAATCATTTTGTGTTCTTTGTGCACTTTTCCTTTTAAACTTTTTCTTAAAGTGGATATGAGTCATTTTCATAGTTGAGATGTAATTATCCTATCCCTATAGAGATGCTTGATGTTCATTCTTCTCCATTTGAGAGAGGTAGTGGCATACTTGTTGATCTCTATCCAAGTTGGAACCATTCTCAATAGTGATGCAAATGTCCATTTTCATACACTTGTGGGTGACTAGTTGTGTTTTATCCTTAAAATGACAAATTATTTTTTCATTTAAAATCAATCACAACAAATATCTTCCGTTATTTTTACCATGAACTACAAGGTTTTGATCCTCCTTTTCACTTTGTAGGTACGTAGGCACGAGGCTCAGGATGTCTTGTTAGACACACAAAAAAACTGAAAAATATTTCTCTTTTCATCTCCACCATCTTTTGCAAACAACACATTTTAAGTCAAACACATATTTTCAAGAGGTTCCTATATAGTAATATAGATGTTTTGGGTGCTAACAGCTTTCTATTTCATAACCAACCCTCTTACCCTTGTCTCTATTTTTATTAGTTTTTGTTTTAAATCTTTTTCGGGTTTTGTTCGTTCTTTTCCCCATTCCTTTTGAAAAATAAAAGTTTGGTGGTGAATCTTGTTTTATGAGTTAAGTTAATCAATAGATTAATCTCAAATTTTCCCACTACACAATCCAATTGTTATCCCTTCCTCCAACCTCGTGATGAAGACCACAAAGATGATAACAACGAACAAGTCGACCTTGACAACGACTACATGAGCCAAGATTGAATGTGTTTTTCTATGTTCTCTATTATTATAATTGTATGTTTAAGTTCATGTTAGTTCAATTTTATATTATCTTTAGGCTAAGTTTATGTTATTATTGTTGGTTAAGATTGTGTACTTTTTATGATTATGTGTTTATGTCTTTACACAATATGTTTATGATGCAATATTATGTTATGTTTCTATGTTATATTGTTAGTGTTCATCATTTATTTTTTTTCTTTCAAATATTATTTCACATATTCTTTTCCCTTATTTTTTTATAATGCCAAAGGGGGAGAAGATGCCATATATTTTTCATGCTTGTACTCTAATATTTTTCAGGAAAATCAAAGAAATAATGAATTTTCAAATTTAGGATGAGTTTCTCTCAAAAATATTGACATTAAATAAAGGGGAGTTTACTCATGATATTAAGCATATATGAAGACTTCAATATCATGGCCATGCTTCAACAATTTGTGTTTCAAGATTCAATGACTTTCATGGTTGTCATCATCAAAAAGAGGGGAGAATGTGAAGACAAGCTTCCAACATGTTTTTATGAAGACAAGCCCAATAAGGATATGATCACAGAAGGAAAAATAAAAGTGTTTAAAACTTGACTTCACTTGAAATATTGGAATAATCAAACTTTTAAGTATATAAAATTCTCGACTAATACAATCTTAGTGCTAAAGTTTTTTGATCATGCATTACAAAGCCATTTTTTATTTTGAACCATGTTAAAAAAAATTTCAAAGATCATCTAATGTCTTGGTTATATCTATAGATGATACACAATTTTGAATCAAATACTTAAGCCAAATTTCAATTTTCAATAATGACAATTGGTTGCACCTTGGCAACAACCAGTTGCATCAAAAGCGCTTTGGCTACTGACTTAGGAAAATTTTCATTTTTCACTAATGACAATTGATTGTCATGTTTGTGCAATTGGTTGTCATAGGCATAATTTTCAAATTTTTTTAACGTTTTAACTTGGTGTAATCGATTGCATCGGTGTGTTTTTTGAAAAGTGCCTTCTTTAGTTGCACATTTTCACCATATTCTTTCATGGCATCTCGTACATCATTCCTCTAATGAAATTTCAGAATTTGTCTAACCATTGTCATGATTTTTTAATAGTTGCTTCCATCACTATAAATTCATTTCAAAGTTTCATTTTTCACTCACTTATTTCAATACAAATCTTCAAATCTCTCTACATATCTCTCGTCACAACTTTCATACTTAGACACTTTTTAGAAAAAAAATACATTTTCACATCATCATCATAAAAGTATCTTGAGCACTTAGAGAGAATTTGTTCTTGAATTTTCGTACTTGAAATAGAATAAGACTTTGTTCTATGTCTTAAAGAATTCTACAAACTTCATCTACTTATTTATACATTACTTTGTTGTAAATTCCTAAGTATCAAGGATTGTTTGATATTAGGTATAATTACTTATCATCCAGGATTGTTGGAGATAAGGTTATAAGAAAAGGGAGGATTGTTCTCTTATCTTGGTGAACAAGTTTCAAGAGGATTTTTCTTGATAACTTGGTTTGAATCTTGTTTAAGGAGATCTAACAATAATAAAATTTCTTACATGTGGTAAGGGTCTGGAGTACTCTCGGATTGTGAGAGGAACCAAGATAACTCTCAGTGTTATTTACTTTTCCGCATTTTACCATTTTCATTGCCTAACCTAACCAGAAAAGAAAGAACCTAGATTCATGAAAACCCGAGAAATATTTTAAGTCTTAATTCACCCTCTCTCTCTCTCAGGCACACTCCTAACTTATAATATATGTGCTACACACTTGCATATATTGAGCTATCACCACCATGTATAAATAATGTAACATTCAGATATTCAATAATATGAGAAACTACTTTTTTCTCCATTCTTTTGTATTCACCAATGTTGAACTCTCTAATCATAATATGGTATCATGGCATTATACTTAGTTTCTCTTTAATTCTTCATCTTCTTCCTTGCATCATTCATAATCTTCTTCATCCTTCTTTGATTGTGCTAGGTTTTTTCCCGAAC
The DNA here is from genome assembly GCA_963859935.3 of Lathyrus sativus. Lineage (NCBI taxonomy): Eukaryota > Viridiplantae > Streptophyta > Magnoliopsida > Fabales > Fabaceae > Lathyrus > Lathyrus sativus. The sequence continues at coordinate 611,305,423 of OZ012738.1, read as the reverse complement.
CATTCATCACGCCTTCACATCTTTAACCTCCTATTTGTGTCTCTAATGAATATATTAACACTACTAAAAATAACACAGCTAACATTGGTCGCAAATTGCATTTAACCTTAGCTACACAGGCAAGGTAACGGAGAGCGATATGAAAAGAAATCACTTGCCACCTCGGTGATTCTAAAGTTGAGGTTAGAAATTAAAAGGTTGTGGGTTCGATCCCCAACATCAATTTTATGAAAACCCCGAGGGGTTGAGTTTCTTTGTATTTTCGTTTTCACCTGTATTACAAAACCATTTACAAAATAATATCCCTGAATATAAAACCATATTTTTAGAACCAATTATAGGATTATAGAATCATATTTTTTGGAACCTGTGTTATAGAACCAATTACAGAACCATTTTCAAAACTAAAACAAAGGATCATGAAACAAAAGAAATAACCAAAATGGAAAGTTTTATAGGTTGTCCAATAGGATTTGTCACTGGTCCTTAAGCACCTATAGTTTAAACAACATTTGAAATTAATTAGGTCAATTAACAGCAACTTTAAATATATAGTACAATGATTAAAAAGGAGTAAAATGATTCATTATAAATTTCAAAGGGATATAAAATATTTTCTTTCTGGTTTTCCCATATCCCCTCTTCATGATCACGACGAATAACACGCACATCATCTGAATTATTTTCTTTATATGCTTGACGTACATGTGTTGATAAACAAGGCTTCTTATAGTTAAAATCTTGATTTTCATTAGTACTATCGGAAAGATGTTTACCTTGAAGAACAATTGACCATCTAGTGTTAGAAGGATTAGTGACATAAAAAACTTGTTTTACTTGGGATGCCATGATGAAAGGTCCGTTCTTATAAGTTGCCTTACGAATATCAACCTGTGTGAATCCTAATTCAATGATTTCTACACCAATGTTATTGTCAATCCACTTGCACTTAAATAAAGGCACTTTAAAAGAAACATAGTCAATCTCCAAAATCTCCTAAATCACCGCAAAGTACTCCCTAGATGCTGGTACATGATTGTTATCTTTGGAACTAGAAAAATACATGGATTCAGCCTCAACCATAACCTCACTATTTTGCATGGTGCTACGATCATCCTTCGATTTTGTATAGAATGAATTTTTAGAAATGTCATATGCACTCCAATCCTGACAGGTTCTCTCGTCTCTCAAATACTTTATTTTATTTATTCCAGTGTTTTACATTACGCATCCTTATACAATCAAGCTTAAGAACGTAGAAATCGTTGAATGGCAGTTGATGTTGCACCAATCCCTGTGGAGACGATAAAAAAATGACAATTACTTTTGCTTCACTATGCCAGAAATGACATTTAGCAGCGCATACAAAGACAACGCTTTTAGAAAAAGCGCTGCTAAAGAGGAATAAAAAAAAAGAAAAAAATTGATAACCAAAGACAGCGCTTTCTCAGAAAGCGCTGCTAAATAGGGGTCCTAAGACAACGCTTATAAAAAGCGCTTCTAAAAGGGGGGTCTAAGACAGCCCAAAGACAACGCTTTTTAAAAAGCGCTGCTAAAGGGGGGGTCCTAAGGTAGCGCTTCCAAAAAGCGCTGCCAAATGGGGGGTCTAAGAAAGCGCTTTTTAAAAGCGCTGCTAAAGGGGGACCCTTAGAAAGCGCTTTTTATATAAAGCGCTGCTATATGGAATTGATAAGGCACCCTATGAAAGCGCTTTTAAAAGCGCTGCTAAAGGTATTCATATTATAATTTTAAAATACCCTTCAGAATTTTAATAGAATCAGAACAGTCACGCTAACTATTTCTTCTTTCTCTGGCGAACGAAAACACGAACCAACCACCCACTGTTCATCGTCCGACCATCGCCTTCTTCCGTCCGATCATCCTTCCGACCATCACCGACCGTTCACCGTCCATTTTTGATTTCATCCATCCGTCTACATTGCTGGTCCACCATTGTTACGGTACGTGAAGCTTGCTCTGCTTTTTTTTTTTTTATCTTTTCACCATTGTTGTTCTGATGATATAGATGGTTTTATATAGATGGTATTTGAACATAGTAGATGGTTTTATATTGTTGCTGTTGTTGTTTTTATTGAAGGTTTTGTGTTATCTGAGATATTGAAGGTTTAGTGTAAAATATGATATTGAAGGTTTTGTGTTATTTGTTGTTGCTGTTGTTGTTCTGATGATTTTTGTTGTTGTTGTGTTATTTGTTGTTGTGTTAATATGATATATGAAATATATATGATATTGTTGTTGTTGTTGATGTAAAATATGAGATATTTGAGTTTTTTTTTGTTGTTGTTGTTGTTGTTGTGTTATTTGTTGTTGTTGTTGTTGTTCTGATTGTTTTTGTTGTTGTTGTTGATATATATATATATATATATATATATATATATATATATATATATATATATATATATATATATATATATATATATATATATATATATATATATATATATATATATATAGTTTAATATATGATATTTGATGTTTTTAGTGTTATTGAGATATATTTGATATTTGATATTTGATATAGTTTAATATTTGATATATGATATTTGTTGTTTGTTGTTGTTGTAAAATATGATATTTGTTGTTTGTTGTTGTTGTAAAATATGAGATATAGTTTATATTTGATATAGATCGTGGTTGTTGTTGTTTAATATGATATTTGTTGTTGTTGTTGATGTAAAATATGAGATATATATATATTTGATATATATTGTTGTTGTTGTTTAATATGATATTTGATGTTGTTGTTGATGTAAAATATGAGATATATATATTTGATATATATTGTTGTTGTTGTTGTTTAATATGATATTTGTTGTTGTTGTTGATGTAAAATATGAGATATATATATTTGATATATATTGTTGTTGTTGTTGTTTAATATGATATTTGTTATTGTTGTTGATATGAAATATGAGATATAGTGTATATTTGATATAGATTGTTGTTGTTGTTGTTTAATATGATATTTGTTGTTGTTGTTGATTATAAATATGAGATATAGTTTATATTTGATATAGATGGTTTGTTGTTGTTGTTTAATATGACATTTGTTGTTATTGTTGTTGATATTTGTTGTTGTTATTGTTATTCTGAATTACAGGTATATTATGGCCAGCAACGAGGAAACATCACATGATGGAAAAGAAACACCCAAAGACGTTGAAGGCGAAATTAAAAGAGGCATAACGATAATGAAAAGAATCATCCGTGCGAGAGATAGAGGTGTAAAGTACGATGTCCATTGGAATGAAAGAGATCAGTTGGTTGAGCCTAATGGTGCGCTGCTGACAAGTTATATTGGAGCAGTTGTACGTTCGCAAGTTCCGATTACTTGCGATAACTGGAGAATTCATGCATTAGAAGCGGCTAAGGATAAAATTTGGACCGAGATTCAAGTATGAGATTTGATCATTTTTAATTATGTTGACAGTTACATCTTTAAATTAATTATACTAACATGTTATATGTATGTGTATTTGTTTGCAGAGATCTTTTAATATTGAGGATTCTAGGAGAAAATATTGTATTCAGTTGGCCGAAAAACGCTTGAGGGGATTTAGAGCGTTTTTAACCAACAAATATCTTAAAGATTCTGATGGCAACTTTGTAGAGTCGGAGCGTCCAGCGAAGTACGCTAATTTGATTTCGGATGCAGAATGGGAGACATTTGTTGCGAAGCGAAGAACCAAAGAATTTGAAGTAAGTACAACTTATCATGAACAATGTATAGTATATATATATCTATTCCACAAACAAACTGATATGACTTAAACTTGTTTTTTCAGGTTAAGAGTGGCGTAAATCGGGAACGGGCATCAAACCCTGTGTATCCATATAGAAAGGGGCGTTTGGGATATGCACGCTTAGAACAAAAATTAGTAAGTGCATATATATGCTTTAATATGATCTATTTACAAAAAATAGTAAGTATACATAATAGGATATAATGCTTTATTGTTCGTCTTAATGCGTAGTTGGAAGAGGAGAAAAGTGATGCGACATCTCTTCCGAACCATGTCGTATGGAAGGCTGCCCGGGTGGGAAGAGATGGAGCCGTCCAAGAAGAAGTTCAACAAGTGTTTGAACAATGTGCAAGTACAACATTAGTTTTTGAACAAAGTGTTTGAACAAAGTGTATAAAATATTTAAATATGCTTTTATCTATATTTCAGGAGTCCCTATCCCAGACTATAACTCCTGCTGAAGACGATGATTGCAGGAGTTTATTGAGTCGGGTGTTGAATATTCCTGAGTACTCTGGGCGTGTGAGGGGCAAGGGATTTGGTGTCACTCCATCCAAACTGTATAAGCAGCCAAGGAAAAAAAATCCAACCAATAAAGAAGTGATGGCTAGTTTGGAGGAAATGAAAGCTCAAATTCGTGAATTACAGAAGGATAAGGAGAGATACATGTCCGAAAGGCGCGCTCCAGAGGCCGGTAAAGCTACTAGTGACAAAGATAGTATCGGTTGTCCGCAGAAGCTTCCAGAGGTAATTGTATATATTACATTGAAATTAATTTAGCACATTTTTCTTAATTGACACATTAACTGATCATTATTTGTTTAGGGCATTTCACCTTGTCGACTATATTTATCGTCGCCGACTTATCGCATGGTTGGCAAGGGAAAGGTGCATAACACCCTGGGAGGCTTACTTCACCATAAACCCCTCCCTGCTGGATTTTTGAAAGTATCTGTTGATATTGCATTAGAGGGGGGCATTGTTGCCTATGCCAGACGATGTATCAGACGCAACAGTGGTGGGAGACGCGATAGGAGCTTATGTAGCATGGCCGGCGAATCTCATTTTCATAGATGATGAGGTAGGTTGAACCTTGTAATATTCCAATGTTTTATTACCCATACATGAAATTTATTCTGACATTTACACTTTCTTATTGACATGATGATCTTAGACTCCCACAAAATCCAAAACAAAAGATGATAAAATTATTGTGCGGGATACCGATTCAGCTGCATCAAAGTTACAGGTACTAGTACTACAGTTTAAGTGATTATTTTATTATAAATTATTTACTGAACTTATATATGACTTTTAGGTTCTTGATCAGCAGTCGCAACAAGTCAGCAAGGGAAACATGCCTGAAACTTCCAAGGTGCCCAAAAAAAAGGTCGAGACAAAAAGAGCATTTGTTCCTCAATTTAGGTCGTGCCTTCAAACATATGTAGGGACAACAGACGTGCCTGAGGGCGGCATCCGTCTAATACATATGGATCAAGGTATTTTCGGTTTTGAATATTCCGAAACACTTGCTAAGGAGGAGTTCGACCAGGTTTTCAAACATTTAGAATTGGGCGTCGGGGTTATGCATTCCTACATCAGGTACTTAGATCCATTTTAATTAGATAATTGAACATTTTAAAATTCGCTCGTTTAACTGAATAATCTAATGTTGATTATATTTTTTTTAGGCGCTTGTATGACAAGTTGTTGGTCCCTGCTGATTTGACTTCAGTATTCGCATTCTTATCTGCTAGCAGTGTCAACTCACGGACAATAGACCAGACACCAGAAGCAGTCAAAGAGTACACAGTCCAGAGATTTATGGGTGCGAATATGGAGAAGTTGTTTATGTTGCCATATAATACTGGCCATGAGTTAGTTTTTATTCTAAATTCATTTATTATAATTGTTCGATTTTTGCCATATTATATAACATTTCCGTCTAAACTGTTGTATTATTTTATAGTGGTCACTGGTTGTTGGTCGCAATTAATCCGATTAAAGAAATAGTGTATTATATAGATTCATTGGATGGCGATACAAACAAATATGAAAATCTGAAGAACATGGTTGATACGTAAGTGATGATATATAGTGTTCTGAATAATTATATATGTTTATTTATTATGTGACATTGTTCTAAATATGTGTTTATATTATGTTAGAGTTATACAAATATACAGAGCACAGAGAGATGCAACAGTGCCAAAAAGCAGGGCTAGCAACATCAACTGGATCAGAGTGGAGGTATATTTTCCCATGTTTGACTGTTATAGTGGTTCTACTTATAAAACTATTTAAACTATATATCCTGATAAATGTTCGTTCGCTTTTTTCCTAATATAGTGTCCTCGTCAGCGTGGTGGGATTGACTGCGGATATTTTGTACTGCGCTTTATGAAGGAAATCATTCTTTCTGGTCAATTAGAGATTCCAATCATGGTATGGATCAATTCATGAGTTATATGATTCATTTTGATAATTAACTAATATTTCATCTGAGTAATTAGTATTAAATCGTGCTTGTTCTGTTATATTATGTAGTATTTTGATGAATTCAAATGCGCTACGTACTCGAAAGTAAAATTGGAAGAAATTAAGGAAGAATGGTGTCAATTTATGATTGAGTTAAGAATTCTATAATGTATATTGGATTTGTAATTATGTGTAAATTGTATATTGTATATTGTATATTGTATAATGTACAATGTTTAAATTATGTGTAAATTATACTTGAGTTAATTATGTGTAAATTGCAAAGTGTTATTGTATAATGTACAAGGTTTAGTTATATTGTGTTGAATTAAAGGCCAAGTGTTGAATTACAATGTTTAAAGGCCAAGTTATATTTAAGGCCTGAATTATAAGCATGGAATTTAATTGTTATAAGCAGGTTTGTCAAAAAATATATAAAAAATGTGATTTTTCAAAAAAAAAAAATTTAAAAACGTGAAGTATAGACAGCGCTTTTACAAGAAAGCGCTGCTAAAGGGAGAAAAATAGGCATAAAAAAGCGCTGCTATAGGTTAGGAAATGAGGGGTCTGAGAAAGCGCTTTAAAAAAGCGCTGCTAAAGGGTGGTCTACAAAAGCGCTTTCATAAAGCTCTGCTACAGGGGGAGGGGGAGGGAGAATAGGCAGCGCTTTGAAAGCGCTGCTAAAGGGGTAAAAAAGCGCTGCTAAAAGTGATGCCTTTAGCAGCGCTTTTTCCACACAAAAAAAGCGCTGCCTTTACCTTTAGCAGCGCCACTTTAGGCAGCGCTTTAAAGCGCTGCTAAAGGTCAAAAAAAGCGCTGCTAAAGGCCATTTTTGACATAGTGCTTGTTGCTCTACCGCAACAACAAAATAGCGTCGTTGTTGGGAATTGGTGTTTAGATATTAAAAGCATCACAATAGTTTCTATCTTTTTAAGCTTTGTACATATTGTCTATATCATATATACTTTTTTCCCCTTCACGTTTGCTAAAGTGTTGATTAGGGGTAGCCATTGGTGAACAAATAGCCAAGAAAAAAAAGCAGCAAGAAGGTGAGTTCTTTTTAGAAATAGGCGTCGAGCTAACGACGTAAAACAAACGCTTGGTTGGAGCCAACCCAATATTTTAAGTATTTAATAGCCTTTAAATTAGTATTATAGTTACTAGTGTCCAGACGGGCACGCGAGTGCCTGTCTGTCCACTTTTTTAATTTGCATGAATGAAAATATAAACGATATATTTTTGTTTAAATAAAAATTTAAAAAAAATACAGTATGTGGAAGTTAATAATAAGAAATTACGTGGAAGTTAATAATAAGAAGTTATTAAGTAAATTACATAATAAAGTAAGGGTAAAAATGGTAGAAAAATAAGTCGCACCAAAATAAAGTATTCCCTTTATATATTGTATAGAATAGATTAAAGAGTGTGAGTGAATGGAAAGCTTGAAAAAAGTTAGCATTTTTGAAAAATCATGTTGCAGCTCTACTCGCTCAACGATACCAGAGGGTGCTTAGCTTGTTCTGCTGCACATGTAAAAATATTTCATCCCACTTATCCACTTTCACCTAGGTCTTTTGACCAATTTTGAACTTATTTTGTTTTATGTTTAGTAGTAGTTTAGCTTGAAGTTGTTAAGTTGTTAGAGAATTATTTTGTGTTTTTCCAATAAGCTTGTCTTTGATTGGCTTAAAGAGACATGGAGTGATTGTTTCAAGTTTGAATGCATCAACAAGAAAATGTTATGGTAATGATAAAAGTTTGAAAGGAAAGAATATTGTTAAGGTACATGTTTAATGTTTTCTAGAACATAGCATGAATATGAAACTTGTAATTTGCACAAATATCATGTCATTCATTCTTTTGCAATACTTGTTCATGATTGAATCACTTTAGATCATAGCCAAATGTGAGGAGCCTTTCCATTATTTACTATATGCACAGGATACCAACAATTCTTGTTTTAACTCGTTTGACTTATGTTTAACCTTACATTTGTGTTGAATTGTATGAAACGATAAAAATGATCAAGGCATTTTGTTTGATTTTGAGCACAACCACTTGACCTAAAAGTAGCCTACCCTGTGAGTCTTATGCCAGGATCCATATTAATGTTGAACTATGAAACTTGTGCATAAATAATTAGTTCATCATTGATTTTAGACCTGATTCTGAATTTTTTCTTGAACCCTCAATCATAAATTATGGTTTAAAATTTTACCCTTTCCTTAGAAAGTTTGAGGGCATTCATATTAAAATGATTGGTTGTATTCAAGTTGGGGAGAAAAGGTGGGTTTCTAAGAGGTTGAGAAAGAAAAAGGTTGAAAAGAAAAAAAATTGAAAAAGAAAAGAAAAAGAAAAAGCTTTAAAAAAGAAAAAAAAAATAGCAAAAGTTTTGTGCTAATACGTTTTGTTTAAGGGTGTCACAATTTAGCAAAGAGAAAAAGGTGAATGAAGTTGTGAATGCTTGAGAATATGAGAATTGATCACTCTCATTTGTTTAAGAAATTTTTGTTTCAATTACCTTGAGAAATGACCATTCTTTGTTAACCAAGCCCAATTACAACCCTTGAAAGTTCATGGTAATTTGTGCTTTTATGCTTTTAATATGAGTTTTTTTTATGAATGCATAAGTTGATCAAGATGTTAGCAAGATTGTTGGGTGTGAGTCAAGTCATTCATGTTTGTTCTTCATCCATTGATGAAGTTATGTGTTAGGTGTGATTCATATTTGAAAATGTGTTGTTTTAGAATTTTTGACATGTGTTTTATGCTTAGAATTTGTTTCATGATCATGGTGTCATTGTAGTATAGTGATAAGCATTACTTTGGTTGTACTTTTAAAATTTGAACCATGCATATGCTTCTGTTTCTAAAAAACTTATTTGATCATGATTTCTTGGTAGTTGTTCTTGTTTCTTTAGGTTTTGTTGTATTCTTGTTTGAGGACAAACAAAGTTTTAAGTTGGGGAGAGTTTGATAAGTGTCAAATTATGTTAAATATGTGTGTAGTTTTGTGGCACTCATTTATTGTTTCATTTGAATCTCTTGTCAAAACCTCAACTTTTGTGTATATATTATGTAGTTTGCATTTTCATGTAAATATCTTTTAGCTTGAGAAATTTCATCTTTTTTTGTAGGTTTCCTTGCATGATTGAAGCATTGGACACTTAAAGGCAAAAGAAAAAGCTTCATGATGCATTTTGGGAAGCAAATCAAGGGTATTCTATGGCTTAGTACGGTCCTATCGCTCTTAGAGAGGCCCGGGAAATGGTGTTTGGCAGTTGTGATCGCGCTTAGCGCGAGTTATGACGGTTTGCCACTTTTTTCATGAGCGCGCTAAGTGAGCTCTGCTCGTGCTTAACGCGACTCCACTTTTTGAGTTACTATAAATACATTTATTCATATATTTTTAGTTATGAACTTGGGATCCTTTTTTACTCATTTTCATCAATACCATTCATTAGAGATGGAGGCTTAGAAAATAACAATAGAGGTTGCATCTTGAAGATGCGGAGCTGAATTTGCATCAATCTGCGGGACACTACGAGGAATGCTCAGTCATCTTCCTTCTTCTCTTTGTATCTTTATTGTTAGAGATTGTATGTAAGTTTATTGTTAAAATATGTATATTTATTTATCATGGCGTTGTATACGATCTATTTCATGAATCTATATCGATGTTATCTTTGTTTACTTGTTTTACATTCTGATTTGAAGCGCTATTGAGAAATACTCTTCAGATCTAGATCTAAGATGAACATCTGTTAGATTCTAAACTCCATATATAGATTTAGATCTAATATTCACAGTGAGTATCAATTCTTAATGCTCTGTGTTGCGTGAGAGATCAATGATTAAACAATAGGGTAGAACTCTCGTCAGCGCTTCATACATGAACACTAATGAGAGCGATACGTGATGATATTGATGAATTTTTAGGTTGTGTACAACTGATTGGTAAATTTGTATATTCGATTGGTGAATGAAATTCGATTGGTGAATAAAAACGTATAGATCGTTGAACGGAAGTTGATGTCGCACCAATCCCTGTAGAGATGATAAAATACAACAATTACTTTTGCTTGCTGGTCTACCTCAACAACAGAATGATAGTTGGAGTTATTGCTGAATGATGAAACAATGGTGAGGCCAGATTTATTGCTTGGATGCATGAAACATATCGATTTGGTAATTTCGGGGATGACTTTGTAGATTAATAGTTGTGGCGACAGTTTCTTAAAAAGGTGGTGATGGATGGCGTGAAGGAATAGATAATCTAAAAAATTGTTGTCGATTTCGACAATGTCTTTAATGGCATCCATTATCGAAAAAGAATGTTGCATGACGAGAAGTTTAAGAAAAAAGAGGAAAAAAAACAATAAAACTGAGTTGGAATTCAAAGAAAAGATAAAAAATGACACATGTATAAATAAGAAGAAAAAAAAGAAAAAATGGAAACAAAGATTAAAGTCATTTTCTACTAATATCATGTGAACATATGGAAGTAAAAAAAAATCCAAACACTTCTAATATTAAATTTTTTTTTTTGGTTAAATTAATGTTACACAATGTGACCTAGCAATAAATTGGGAGCACAAAATAACAAACCAATGATAAAAAAAAAAAAAAGAAAAAAAAAAAAAACTACTCTAACTAACTTAAAGGCCAAATAACTAACTAACAACAATATTAAAATCAACTAATAAATGGCCATAATAAAATTAGTTGAGGTTAATAAAAAAAAATCAATAGATACACCCCCTTCTAAATTCATAAAGAAAACCCCTAAAGTGATTAGAAGAAATTGGATTGGTAGTCGACTTAGGCACACCAATATGCAGCAATGCGTGCCGTATATGTTAATATAACTGCTTATTTACCTATTCACGTCACTTCAAGCTATACATTGATTAGGATCAACATTCATTTTTTCAAATCCTATCCAATCGCCCGTGCTTGATGATAGTGAAACCTATCTTCAACTTGGACTGGACAACATAATTTAAGGAGCAGCCTTTCTACTCCGTATATACTAGTCTTTTAAATTGAAGGTGGCCAAAATATTCTACATATATTTTCTAACGTAGTGACCCCAACGATAATCATGTAAACCAGGTTTTTTTAACTCTTAAAAATACATGGTTAGACTTAACTCAATTCTATAAATTATTTAGTATAATGAAGATACTTCTCACTTATAAATACATATTTAATACTCTCTCCTGTTTAGAATTTGCATTTGAAATGTGGAATTAAATGGTGAATGTCCCAATAAATCTTAAAAGATGTTATGATACATTCGTAAAAATGTGTGATTATGTCTAACTCAATCCTATAAAATGGGTTTTGTAAGAATGAGTTAAATCTAACCACACATTCATAAGATGCTACAAAAGTCTATTTTAACATCTATTGGATTTTCTATTATTTAGTTATACGCTCTATATACAAATGCTGATTATAGAGAGAGTGTGTTAAAAATAGTCTCACATCAAATTATATATAATCTGAAAAATTAGTTCCTCTTCTATTTTTTCCTCTCATATACAATTATGAATGGTTGGATTAATCTAAGGGTTAACAATAAAGAAAAAAATATCATTTAAGAAAGACAGAGAGAGATATAATAATTTCAATTTTCTTTAGTTTTCTTTTATTAATCTAATACTTAAGAGAAAAAATAAGTGTATTTAAAAATGAGAAGTTCCAGCTTTATTTTCTTTAATTTATCTGATACTCATTATTTATATTATTGTTAGAACAATCACCTCGCGTTGACTATGGTAAAATGAAGAACATTTCAAAATTAATTTTAAAAAATCAAAATAATCATCTCCAGTTATAAAAAAAAATTTAAAAAATTCATAAGAGGTAAAATGTATTTTCAATATAATAAAAAAATTATGGTGTCTCATTTCATTGTTATGTTTTAAAAACTAATTATTTTAATTAATTCTTTAATCACAACATTTGTTTCATGTATATTTTTATAATACATTGTAATAAATATATTATAACTATTCTTATTTTAACTAGAAAATATATAATAGTAAATTAACTAATTAATCATGATTTATGGAAAAGAAAATTCAATGTATAAATTGTATGCTTCAACAATTTCTATAATGACTCATTTTCAAATAAAACAACTTTAAAATTTTTAAGTTTGAAAAATTAATAGTTGACATATTATAATTTTATTCATTTTTACGTTGACAATATAAAAAGTAGATATTAATTTTATTCTTTAACCACAAATATGCATTCCATATACAACTTTTATAATATATTAAAATAAAAAATTGTTAAAATTAACTAATTAAATTAATTACAGATAATTTTTTCATATATAATATGTACACTTTAACGTCTATTTTTAGCAAATCGTTTTTTAAAAATAACATTTAAATAATGAAATATAGTAAATTATAATTGATTTATTATAATTATTTTTTATGTTGAAAATATTATTAAATATTAAATATAAATATTTTCATTTACATAATTTTTCCTATGATAATACAAAAATAAATATTATTTTGATCATTGTCATTTTTTATAAAATATTAAAATTAATTTAATAGATTGATTAAATATACACAAAAGTAATTTAGTTATTATCAAATAAAAATGTATAAAAATATTTATTTGATAAAGAATATTAAAATAAAAAGAACAACATTATTTTTTTTTAACAAATTTTATGGGAGTGGTGTGGTCTTTTGTTATTGTCTTTTGTATTCTCAGTATAGTAGATGAAAATTAGATAACCACACATTATTAATTAGTATTGAAGTCTACAATTCTAAAAGTATTTGCTCAACTACTGTGTCATCCTCAAAAATACATAAATCTAAGTACTTAAATTAAGTGAGTTTAAAAAATGTACATTAATCAATAAGATCATTACGTGAGTCGTGAGTGGCAAAGACCTATAGCCATCCAAATAGATATTTGAGCTTAATAGTCAATAGAAACCAATTTTGTAACAATCACACTCTCGTGGACACTACGTGTCGATTTTGTTTTATAGCCCTTTTTTCTTTCTTAGAGAATCTTCCAAAACAAACGAATGGAGGTGTCATATCATGTAGCTAAGGTTTGGTCTTGATTCCTTTTTCATGACCGACTCCAACTTACCTTTCACAAAGTGTGCAACTAATTTATTAAATAAGATCTACCCACGATCCATGTGTGTCGACTTAATTATCAAAACCATTTTATAGTGGAGGAGGTTTGTCTTTGCCAATCGTGGGTCCTAATATTTTGTGTTGGAAATCAATTAGAATTTTTGAACAAGAGATATGTTTGGAGAGATGTTTTAGAATCTTGAAGAAAACTTATAAAGTGGAGTTAATTGAAAATGTGGGATAAGTAATGTCCACTATACAATATTCATGAATAGAATCTACTTTTACCTCTATGAATAATGTCAACAATATGAAATCACTTGAAATGTGAAAGAAGAAAATAACAAAGAGGTTAGTATTCTAATAGAAAACTATAACCAAATAGAGGTGCTTAGTGAGGAGATTAGACCTTTGAACATATAAACCAAACAGAGGTGCTTAGTGAGGAGATTAGATCTTTGCACATAAAAAATTGATCAAAGTGTTCTTTAACAAGTTAAAATTGATTAGGTCTAAGCCTATTGCGAATCTTTGGCATTTTCTCATATTTAAAGATTTCTAAATGGTTTAAAAGTATAAGATAAAGTAGTTTGAGTAATGTGACATAAACATTGGTTTTTTTTATGTCTGAGTCAAAAATAGATATATAAGAAATGCTATTTTGGCTCTTCGTGTTAGGATTGGATAAGTAGAAGGAGTGTCAGGGATTCGGCAGAAAATGGTGAATTTTTTTCTCAATACTTTTAATCTTACTCGAATAGACCTGACACTTTCTCACTGTGATGGTAACAAATGTTCTGGTCTTTATGGTTTTAACTTCTCCGTCATTATGCGATTTTGACATCTTCTCATAGACGAGTTATGAATAATATTTTTTATCATTTCTACTGCCTAGATTTTCTTCCACGTGATTTATCTTCCTACTTTGCAACTTTAACTCATAAGGTTGAGTCTACATCTCAATTGAGGGATTTTTTTCCTCATCTCTCTAAAGCGGTCTCTTTGCAAGCTTGTAGCGAAAGTCCTAGCTGTCAAGTTAACCAAATTAATTGACAAGTTAAATGCTCCTAATCATACTATTTTTCTTAAAATAAGTCTTTTGGTTGATGGGGTGGTAGTAGTTAATGAGTTGGTTGATTTGGCCAAGAAAACAAAAAATAAATTACCTTATTTTTAAGGTGGGCTTTGAAAAGGCTTGTGAATTGGTTAGTCTGAGTTTCTTAGACTATATGTTTGGCAAGTTTGATTTCGATGATAAATGGTGTGTATGGGTGCATGCTTGTATATTTTTCGGGAATCTTTCCTGTTTGGTTAACTATTGTTCGACCGAAGTGATTAGTTTTCAAATGGGTTTAAAGTAAAGGGATATGTTATCTCACAAATTAACATTTTCCCCTAGGCAAATTATTACTAGCAGATCTGTATCGGTCGTTAGGTAATGCTTCTCACAAATTAAAACATCTTTCCAAAACTAAAAAGAGGTACCTCATTTATGGACCCTTGTGGCTTTTACAACTTTGATTGAATGCTACTTTTGAGCAAAAACTGCATATTATTATGTCGAAGGAATTTCCAAGCATTTAGTTAAAGACCAAGGATTTGTTAGTTTTTTGGACTTAGTGAAATTTAGGGTTTCCAAAGTGATGTTATTCTCCACGCGGTCGAACAGGGCACAAGTGGATAAGATCAAACAGTTATTCGGGAACACGTGGAAGCCTGTCGGGAACGAAGATTGCATGGAGACAAAGACATGGCGTAATTTGTTGAGTCGACCATTGCAAACGGTTACATTAGGACTAGTATATAAGTAATGTTCACTCGAAATATCCAAGTCTTTATTGAAAAAGAAGTGATCTGAGAATGTATGTATTTGCGTTCCACTTTATGAATTAAATTCTTTACTTTTAAGTCATTTACTACATTCAAAGTTATCTTCAAGTGTCTTTTAATTTCAACTTTAATGTCAAATATGTTTCAAACTCATAATTTTTACATAATATATTCTTCGATTTTTTTGAGTTTAATCCCTTAAGTGAAATTAAACTTGTTTTATTTACCAAATTTCATAGTAAACAAATTGGCACACCCGTTGGGTTACTCCCAGAGACAATCTCAACAATCAAATCTTCATGAAGTATATATCCCTGTTTCTTGAGACAAAAAAATTTCGTATCAACCATGGCACCTTTCGTGGATCAAAATGTCGGCCCCACTTGTTTTAGGAACAAGTTCCCTAGTGTTTCCCATGTTGTTGCTATGTTGAATGTCATTTGGGCAGCTTTCTTGATTCCAACACTTTTATCCACCACAATCAAAACAGGAAACCCTGGCTTATGTTTTACAAGTTACCAACCAAATTAGTGGTGATATAACTTAGGTTTATCCAAATGGTGCCAAAGTCCCTCTATACATGGGCGGACGACATTTGTTGGTCGGAGCAGAAACTTTCTACACAAGAGCATCGAGAGTGCTTGAAATTTCAATGCCAGCAGGTCCTCGAGCTACCCACATTCAAATTCCAAAACTCTTTATATTCCATAGAAGAATTCACGATGGTGGTTAACTTACTTTCACAACATTTTTTCTGCTCTTTCTTCAGAGGCTATCATCAACTATTTCTGTCTTGCAGTAAATCTCGACAGCCAAAGCAGGTGTGAGTTTCAATAGATTTTGATATTTCAATTTTGAATCTTGACTTTCTCATGTGCTTATTTGAAGCCAAAGTTCTAGAGGAAAAAACTAAAGGACGTTCACTGTCGACGATGGCCAAGAGAACAAACCCAAAAAAGTAAGTTTTGTCCATGTTTGTTTCTTTATAAATTCGAACCAATCTTAATTCCACCTTTGTCTTCCAAAATTGAAAAAATTTTCAAAGCTATCTTGTTGCTTCTACTTAACAAAAAAAGAAGGTTATGAAGGATGCACCAAAACCACCAGAAAATTAATCTGAGACCGAAAGTTCTGACAACAACGAAAAAACTCAATTTTTTTTTCGAAACCAAGACCACAACAACTCTCAAAACCAGGTTCCATCAAAATCAAGAAAGGTATTACTCGACAAAGTAAGCATGTGAAGGATAATCAAACTTAAACTGATGGGTCAACCAAAGAGGTAGACACAGATCCAACCACTCAAGAACAATAAACCAATCCAAAACTTCAAAAGACAACCAAGGATACAGTCGAGCTGCTGATTTCTTTTATCTTGTCTGTCGATCTACACCTTACCAAATTTTAATTATTCTCTTGTTCAGGAATAACCATAATCAATCAAAAAATTTCAAGACAAACTTCCAAGTACAAAACCTTCGACAACCTGTCACCTATTGACTGGTTGACTCCTCCTAATTCGAGCCTTGCCTCCATTCATCCAGAAGCCATACCAATTGTCGAAGATGTCGACAATCTCGAAGAACCAAAAACAAAATCAAAAACTCAATTTAAAACAAGCGATTTATCCTCTCAAAGGATATCATAGCCATCAAGAAGAAGAATCTAACATAAGCCTTGAGACTACTTTATAAACTTTGCAAGTTGTCAACTAGCGTCGGTTCCAATTCCTCAAACGCTCATGTGGATGATGCATCTGAAGGTTCTATAAACCTCATGATTCAACAAATCAAAGCTAATATATTTGACATAGATATTTACAAGGCCATCAAGGAAGAGGCTAACTTTGGACCTGATATTCAAAAACTTCTCCAGGAAATTGATAAACAAAATATTCCTGACTCTCTTGTTCAATTCTTCTTTGACTTCGAAACTTTCTTCAATCACATATGTCGGGACATCTAGCTCAAGAAAACTTATGATGCTCAAATCCAAAAGAAAGAAGAAGTTGCTGGAGAGTGGGGTCTAAGAGCCACATTTGAAACCCGAGTTGATAAACTCGAGGAAAAATTCCAAGAGCAGCAAGATAAAATGACCTCTATCGATAACCAGATCTCGACCTCTTATTCCCAAGTTTCATAGTTAAACAAGAATATTTCCGACTTGGAAAAACAAAAAGTAGAACTTAGCAAGTCTGAATAATCCTTTACTGGAGAGAAAATTGACCAAGAAGCGGACAAAGGAGTTCAACATGCTAAGGTTGCGCTTCAACTGAAAGACAAAGGAATGTCTTGAAGAGTTCAAGTTCAAATTTCCTACTTAGATTCGCTTTTAATTTCTAGTTTTTTTTGTAATGACCTCCATTTTGGCGTTTTCTTTTGAACACCATTTTGGAATTTCATATTTATGCATGTTATTCTGTTGAAATTCGAATTTCATGTAGCATAGGTTTATATGCTTTAAAATATTTTCCATTTACTCTCAAGATTCGACGGTTAAACGCTAACTCTTCAATCTCATAAGCATTACTCAAGAATACTTGAATGATACGAAATGGGACTTCCCAAATAGGGGACCACTTGCTAAATTATTTTCTTTTCGATCCATAAGCAAAATAACTTTCCACACACAATCTCCATTCAAAAATGCTTTGACTTTAAGCTTTTTATTATAGACTTTGGCTATTTGCTCTTTTTTCCTTATCAAAACATCTAATGCAGTTAGCCTTTCTTCATCCAAATCGACCAATTCATCCAATATCATGTCCAGTAATGGTCGGATGGAATCTCATATTGTTTATGAATCCTAGTCGGTTGTAAATATATTTAGACAAGTAGGACAACTTCATGTCCATAAATCAGTAAAAAAAGGAATAGCATTTGTCACTTCCTTATGAGACGTTCGTCGTGCCCATATGACTTATTTCAGAGTTTTATGCCAATTCTCTAGCTTCTTACCCGCATACGTCTTGATTAAACCAATTATAACTTTATTGACTGCCTCGACCCGACCATTTTGTTGGGAATAGTAAGGTGTGGATATTAACAGCATAATCCCTATCTCGGGAGCAAATTCTTGCATTTTTCGACCAGTGAATAGCAATCCTTGATCAGTCATTATGCTCTCAAAGACTCTGATTTTATAAATAATATACTTTTGGATAAAACTATTATTTCCTCCAGGTCAACATTAACTACGGGTATCGCTTCTATCCGTTTAGTAAAGTAGTCAATACCAACTAAGATGTACTTATGACTCTTAGACGATGTTGGTCGAATCTCACCAACCAAATCCAAAGACCAACCTTTGAATGGCCACGGTTTCACAATTTCATGTAACTCGCTCGCAGGAACATGGTGAGTGCTTGCATGTGTCAGACACTCTTAACATATGAAGGCTCTAAGAATTGACCAAATTTTGGTAACACATGATGTTGAACAATATGTTATAACATGAAGTAATCTGTAAAGAACAACATGTCAAACAAGATGTCCTATCTTGAGGACTCGACATCTTGGTCTGATACAACAGGTTTGTTGCAGATCTGTTCCAAGATTTAAGGTGCAATCAGAACATGGATCAAGGAATGATTGGATAGAGATTTCGAAGCACATGGACTGCTAAAGATTATAAAAGGAAGACCAAGAACTAGAGAAAAAGATGAATCCTTGTTAAGACTTTTGTAAAGTAAAAATAAGGATTTAGGATTTTGATAGTCGTGTGGCCTTCTTGTATTGTAAGTCACCCTTTGTATCAGGTTTGATACATTGTGTTAGACATAGTTTTCATATTCATAAACATGTAGGTAATGAATTGTATATTGTTCTTGATGGAAGCTTTTAAGTAAAATCAAGTATTAGTGTTATTCATGAGTATTTACTGAATATTATATTGAAAAGGAGTGTCTTTCAATTGAACAGTTTAATACAGTCACCGGAGGTTGTGACTATTAGATATCACTTATGTGATTTAGGAATTGAGACGGGTTTCTCTGATCTAGATGGGTTTCTAGGTAGAAGTTGCACTAGGTATGAATTAAGTGAGGAGTTGTAAACCAGAGGTTTCTTAGTGTTGCAGTAAGAATCGGATATCAAAATATTGATTAACTTGAACCACATATCTTTGAATTCACCACCGACCTTTAATTTATCCAAAGGAAAGGGTAAAGAACAAAAATGCTAATTGCACTGTAAAAACAATGCAAGAGATCTAAGGTTCGGGGGTTGGTTATACCTAGGGAAGGTATTAGCATCCTAAGTATCTGTAGTACTCTACATGAACCTCTTGTTTTATTCATGTTATTTATTATCTGTTATATGATATATGTTAAAGGGTTGAAAGGAAACTTAAGGGGTTAATTCTAAGTATGTTCGCCAAGACATCGCATCCCGTGCCTACGTATCCTGACAGGAATGGAATCAGAGAATTCATAGTTCCACTCAAAGGGGGTGAGGAACTCTTGATTGTGGTCAAGGTTTCAGGGGGAAGTAAGTGTTCATAGTGAGATGCTTACATGGAGTGCGGCGACTCCAAATCTAAGTTAAGTTGAAAGGGAAAGATAAGTAAGTGTCCGTGGCAGGGCACTTACATGGTGTGCGGCGACTCCGATCCTAAGGCTAGGATGTAAAGGAAATAAAAATAATAAGTGTCCTTGGTAGGAACTTATAGGGAGCATGGCGACTTCAATCCTAAGGCTAGGATACGGGGAAAGACCTAAAATTAAGCTACATGTGACATGAAAATCAATGAAGAGAAGATCGTTTCCTTTGGAAAGTGTGGTGTTTTTATAATTTTAGAAAAGATTATAAATATCGTTAAGGTGGATTTGA
The DNA here is from genome assembly GCA_963859935.3 of Lathyrus sativus. NCBI lineage: Eukaryota > Viridiplantae > Streptophyta > Magnoliopsida > Fabales > Fabaceae > Lathyrus > Lathyrus sativus. The sequence continues at coordinate 611,285,392 of OZ012738.1, read as the reverse complement.
ACTTGAGAAAATATTAGTTTTAAATGAAAGGGAAAGTTATCCCGGTTCTAAGACTTGAGATCAGGATTTGAGGGGAATTATCCTAACATTACTATGCAAGATATTATTCAACATAACCTCTGTTTGAGTAACTCTTGATTAAGAGTGAAATAAGAATATCCAGAAAGATCATGACAATTAGAATAGTCAAGGATTTACATTACGACTTCACAAGCTCATCAAAAAAACAAAGTGGTCATCAAAATTAATTAGAAACTTTAACTAAGGCTAAAAAAATATAATTAATCAATTGGAAATTTTTAGAATTCCATTTAATCAATTAAAAGTCTAATTAATCTGAATTAATATTATTATTTAAAAAATCAAATGTTAAACTCAAGTTATAAAACAATCAAATTAAAACATAATAATAATAAAAAAAGGAGTGATTTTAAAAAAACAGCAGATCATGGGCCATGAGCCCGACCTTCCTCAAAAAACAACAAAAACAAAACCCAAAGGATTTAGGTCGGGTCATGATAATGAGACCCTCGGTAAAACAAGGATGCAATGGTATCGGCTAATCTAAATCCCAACGATCTTCTGCACCGCGACATCCAGCTCCATCACCTTCTTCATTTGATTTTTGAAATCCGACATTGACCCCAACTTCAGCAATGAAACGAAACAAATACTAGCGAAAATCTACAAACAAACAAAACCCAAAATATTCAATAATCGATAGAAACAGGTGATTACCGAAACGGGAGAACGACAGCGGTTTATGGCGATAAATTATAATTAGCAATGCGTACGGATGGAGGAAGATGTTGAGATCGTAGCTGGGATATAATCGTCGGTGGTGAGAGTTTGTTTCCGGGTCTCTCCAATATGTTTGTCTTTCTCACGATAAGCTTCTTCTTCTAATGAACCCTTTTTTACTCTTCTCATCTTCTTCAATTTCTGGAAATGTGCATGATATTGTGGTGTATTCTTTGTGTAATGTGAATCGTGGGCTCTTCTTTTGGTAGTTTTCCTCTTATTGTTGTCTTCTCAATTCCTCCCCCTTATAAATGATTTTGTTCTTGTGTTTTATAATGTCCGGTTAAAAAACTTTGATTTTGAATCAATACTTAAGCTTTTGTGTCGACTTTTTTTGGAAAGAATCTGAACGTGTTTGATGAGTTCTCAAATTGGGACATTGGACAAAAAAACATCCTTAAGGACATTTTCGTTTTCGAACTATTCTTGTCTGAAGCATGTTTGTGAGTCGTTTTTGATTTCGTGTCTGAGACCTGTTTGGATTGTTTTGTAAATTGTTTGATGCTGGCTTAAATGAGTGTCGGCAAATCTTGCAACCGTTTTTTTAGAATTGGATGGCTATTATATCTTGTCAAGAATCCACAATTTCTTGCCGCAATTCTTGTTCTTGCGTGACATTGGTGCAATTATGTGTGTCTAATGCTGGATTATTTTCTCTGACAATCATCTCCACATTCGTTTATTCATGATTTTAATGATTCAAGGTGATTTGTGCTTATGATGTCTTGATGATAATATGCCAAAACTGTTTTTGACCTTTTATACTCCCTTTTTTATGTACACAATATCTGGCCATGGAGCTTGAAGACGTGGGTAACATGAATTCAAGAGAGAAAAAAACTCCTGGCTTTGTTGTCTTGCAACCCGTGATTGGAAGGATTTGAACTTCGGCGTATTCTTCATAGGTTAGACCTTTACAAATACCATTCATGCCACGATATCCATTGGACATTTTATATTGTTATCCAATGAATAGCTTTTTTATGGGACATACTGATCTAGCATAGATATCTTCAATTGTGATTGGATTATCAACAGAAATATTATTTGAACCCTTTTTTGAAATATCACAAGTTTGAGAAAGTCTCTCAATCACTTTTTTTTGCAAAATTTCATGGAGATTCATGTCAATAACTCTTCAAATTTTCATCTCTGCTAGTATGCTGCTGCTAATTGCTCTATTCTAGCAGACTTTCATTTCACTCTTTTTTTTTGTAGGAGGATGAGGAAACCATGACTTATCTTAGAGGAACTTGGCGATTTCAAGCGGTTTGACATGTGATTCTTGGTGACTCAGAGCACATAAATCACGCAGTGGATCTTTCTCTTACTCTTTTTTTGTCTTAACCAAAATTTATAGAATTAGAACTTTAGGACTTGTAATATACGAATTACCATCTATGCCTTTTAATTTTCGTGACTTTGGAAATCAATTAATGGAAACTTGTCATCATTACAACATTTAGATTCCAATTAAATTTGAAACTTATCCCAATTCTCAATCCAATCTCGGTGTATCGGTCTTAAATTGTACCTCATGAAACTTGGGTGAAATTATAATGAAACATTCGATCATATAGCTTTCCTTGTGTCTTTTTTTCTCTCTCTTTTTTTAATGTAATCTTCTCTTGAATTGTATATATGATAAAACCTTGGATTTTATATATTGGAGCACCAATGAACTCTTGAGTTCTGAAATTTTAATTTGCCATGAACCTTGAAACAAAAACTTAAACTCTTGAATGTCTCCTTGAATAATGATGTATGATATTAGCTTTGTACCTTGAATTTTGGAGTTCAACATTGAAACTCTTAATAATTAGAACTCTCTTGGACCTTGAGATAATATGCTTAAATAGTAAGGCTTTGAATCTTGAATATGGCCTGAGCTTGGATCTTTTGAAACTAATTGAATTTGAATAAGTTCCTAGGTTTCCAAATAAATTCTAACTTACATTTTTAAAATTTTGAATTAATCCTTTGATGACATGAATTGGAATTTTTGAAAGCGCTTAATTCGTAAGGGAATTTTGAATGATTTGAATCTTGGGATTAAATGAATGCTTTGACGAGATCATGACCAAAATTCTGATGCACAAAATTTCTCGAAACATCACATTACAAACAAATTTTGAAGTACCATAAACCATGACCCCAGATCATAACACACCAAAGTCCAACAAGCTCCAAGTTGAGATCAATACACAGACTTATAACAATATTCTGAACCACAAAGATCATAACCTGGTCCTGACTTTACCAAGATATGGCCATAAAATTCAAACAAACCATCTTCAAGGTCCTTTTCTAAGAATAGCTCATGAATAAGAAAGGATTCTACAAGTGGAGTCCAGATCAGGATTAACTGGTCATGCCCTGAAATGTTCGGCTGAGAAAACCAACACCACCTACATTTGAAATTAATGCACCTCTAAGAAATATTGGATAAAAAAGATCTTATACTTACTAAAGGGACTATAAAAATGAGTGTGTATTCTTCCTTCATCTCCACAGGAATTCAACACAACTTGCAAGGGACTATGAGCACAGACAACACCTTCATGACCTCTGAATCTTTTTCTACAACCTATCTTCAAAAAACAAACAAAAACTAAAAAATTGGTTAGTTATGCATGGATGATTTACCTAGATGATATGCAACAGATCAAAGAATCCAAGGGTAAAATTTGGGGTATAACAGTTGCCTCTATTTAAAATCTTCACTAGATGATATGAGCGATGAAAATCTTCATGAAATCATGGTGAAAGGTATTTAAATATAGATAACCGAAAATTTTGCCCTTAGATGCAATGACATGAAATGCTATGGATAAAAGAGACTAATCTATAAATGTTGACATGCAATGAATTCTAATATAATGAAAATGATGGAATGATAAATACAACATCCAAACGAAAACGAAAGAAAATAGGGATAAAGTCAACACAATGAGTAACCACTCACTGGGAATGACAACGCATTAGGGAATCGAAATAAACTGAGGAAATCTAAAGTGATGGACCAACAGGTTCAAGCATGACTATTAGTCACTTTAGAAAGGAAGACAACAAAATATCATCACTGGAGGTAGAACCGGGAAAACGGTCTCCACTGGAAAATATCCAGAGTAGTTGACCAACAGGTTTAAGCATGACCGATTGACACTCTAGGACAAAAGATAAAGCAAGATCCACATAGCAATAGGATCATGCAAACAAATGTTGGAGTTTTCAAACAAGAAAGAACATCCAAGCCTCTGGAAATTCCTTAAACAAAAAGATCAAAAGGGACCTTCAGAAAGCATTAGGAAAGATACAGGGTAATTAAACTCTTCTGTATGCCAAAATAATTGGACTTCATAGGAAAATGCCCTAATAAGCTTCTCGAAAGAGACTGGTACTTATTATCAAAAGGGGCTTACACACCACCAAAAAAGGATAAGTTTCTCAAAGGAGAGACTGCCACTTATTGTCGGAACAGGAAAAAATGATAAGCTTTTCAGGAGAAACTGCCACTTATCGAGAAAATGGATAAAGTATGATAAGCTTCTCTGGGGAGACTGCCACTTATCTGACAAGGTAAAAATGATAAGCTTCTTAGGAGAGACTGCCACTTATCTGACAAAAGGATAAAGATGATAAGCTTTTCAAGAGAGACTGCCATTTATCTGACTAATGCAAAAGAATGATAAGCTTCTCAGGAGAGACTGTAACTTATTGACAATAAGGATAAAAAAACGATAAGCTTCTTAGGTGAGACCGCCACTTATCAGCAATGAAGATTTGTAAAAGATTCCTCTTCAAGAGTCATAGTGCAAAATAAATGCACGCTCAAGCTAGGTTCGACGACCTAATTAGGTTTAAAACATAATCTCCAGGGACCAAAATTCAATCTAGGAAACAAGATAGAAAGAAACGGTCAAACAAGACTCCAACCATTGAGGAATAAACTCAAATGGGGATTTATCTTATCCAGGCATGGAAAAGATAACTGAAGTAAACATCATCCACGAGGGTTGAACTCTGTGGGGAATTTAAAAAGGGTGGCACTTTCTACCTAAGGTTGACGACTCTACTTGGAGAGAAAAGACAAATCCAGTTATTTGGTGAAATAAACACCAAAGTAGACTGACACGAGACAACAAGGTAGCACACGTGCTCATGTGCTAATGTATGTCTATATGAATGAATGTATGTCATGCTTATGTTTATGCTGACAAAAACAGACGATGAGAAATAAACTGGAGATGAAATAAACATCTCGACGAGGATATTCGGCCAACCTCTGCAAGAAAGATACATCTATCAAGAGATGGATAGAAGGTCACAGGAGGAGCCATAGTTATGCTTCAAGGTTTTTAAAAAAACTTCCTTGGGGAAAAGGTATTCCACTTGGGGATATAAAATCATGACTTCACTTGAGTAATTGCCATCATGAATCTGATTTCCTTTTTAAAGAGAACAACTTCCACTGGGAAGAATCACCTATGAATTGAGACTTCATAGGGGATAAAATAAACATCCACTTCATTGGGGAAGTACATAGCAACTTATAGAGTAACTTCCGTGAGGAACAGAGGTGGTTCCATTGGGGAGCAAATCCTCATCATCTATAGTATGTATCACATGGTGGACACTGGGGATATTCTTTGCAGTCTTAAAAATCACTTATGATTACAGGATTTATCCAAGCGTGTTGTCAGTTTATGCTTCAATGGGAATTTTTGCTGAAAATGGTCTAAAAGTGCTTCTGGAACATTAAGACTTCCTGGGGAATAATGATTTCCTTCAGATCTTTCCACAGGTCAAAGCAACTTTATATCTTTTTCGATGTGTTTTCAAAAAACGGTTTTAAGTTTTGAAAACTTTTCACTTTCAAAGTTATTATCAACAAATGACATTTGCATAACAAGGAAAAGCAGAGAAAGCGTAAAAATGGCACAAATTGAAAGGTAAAAGTCTGATTTTATTCAAGAAAGGTAGCTTGATAATGGCAAAGCTCCATGGAGTATTACAATTGAAACTGGCAATAGGGAAAGGTTACATTGAATCCAACGACACCTATTAATCCTAATAATTAAGACTTCCCAAAATCCTGCTTGTGACGAGAGCGGTTAGATTGGATTTCTGTTTTGATCTTCTGTAATGATAAACGTCATCTGATACAGTGAAATGCCTTTTGTCCCTAACTTTTTCCTGGATCGCCCTTTCGGGTTTTCAATCCACCGGGACGTTCATTTTTGCCTAAACCTCCCTTTCGGGTTTTCAATCCACCGGGACGCTCATTTTTGCCTAAACCTCCCTTTCGGGTTTTCAGCTTAGCGAACTCTAATTATTTTTTATTTTCATCCCTAATTTTTACCTGGATCTCCTTTATAGGTGATGATCCACCGGGATACCCATTTTTTCCTAAGTCGCCTTTTCAGGTTTTTGACTTAGCGGGTTTTTTAGGCATAATATTTTCGGACTGCATACAGGATGTGCAAGCTCTTCACCATCCATTGTTGTGAGAATTAGCAATCCTCCTGAAAAGACTGTCTTCACAACAAATGAACTTTCATAATTGGGCATCCATTTCCCACGCATGTCTTTATGAACTAGCAAGATCTTCTTAAGTATAAGCTCTCCTTCTCAGAATTCTCAGATTCAGACCTTCTTGTCAAATGCCCTCTTCATCCGTTTCTAGTACAACTAATCATGGCACATCACATTCATGTGCTTTTCATCTATAAGGTTCGGCTGGTCAAATCTTTCTTGGACCCATTCTACTTTATCAAGCTGGGTTTCCATCAACATCCTTAAGGATGATATCTCAACTTAATTAGGAAGGACTACATCTATTCCATACAGCAATGAAAAAGGGGTTTCCCCTGTTGAAGTTTGCACTGAGGTTCTGTATCCGTGCAGAGCAAATGGTAGCATTTCATGCCAATCTATATAAGTTTTTACCATCTTTTGTGAGATTTTCTTGATGTTTTTTATTCGCGGCTTCAACAGCTCCATTCATTTTAGGATGATAAGGAGAAGAATTGTGGTGTGTGATCTTGAAACTTTCACACAACTCCTTCATAGTTTTATTGTTCAAATTAGTCTCATTATCTGTTATGATCCGGCTTAGAATTCCGTAACGATAGATAATTTCTTTCTTAATGAAACAGGAAACCACCTGCTTGGTTACATTGGCATAAGAAGTGATCTACCCATTTTGTGAAATAGTCGATGGCGACCAAGATAAATTGGTGGTCGTTGGAAGCTTTAGGTTCAATTTCCCCAATCATGTCAATGCCCCATATTGAGAAAGGCCACGGTGATGATAAAACATTCAACAGCGTCAGAGGCACATGCACCTTATCAGCATAAATTTGGCACTTATGGCATTTTCTAGCATATTGGATGCAATCATATTCCATGGGTAACCAGTAATACCCAGCTCTCAAAATTTTCTTAGACATAACATAACCATTAGCGTGAGCTCCAAACGATCCTTCGTGAAGTTCTCGAAGTAACATGTCTACTTCACGTTTGTCAACACATCTAAGCAGGACCATGTCATGGTTTCTTTTATACAACACATCATTACTAAGGAAGAACTTGGATACCAATCTTCTCAAATTCTTTTTGTCAAGAGTTGTAGCATCGGCAGGATATTCTTGGTTTTGCAGATGATTTTTAATGTTATGGAACCATAGTTTGTCATCAGTTTCTTCTTCAACTAGTTGAAAGTAGGCAGGCTCAGTCTTGTGCTCAATTCGAATGAGTGGTGCTTCGTTAATAAACCTGACCTTCCAAATCGAGGCTAGCATGACTAAAGCATTGGCAATATGATTTTCAGACCTTGGGATATGTCGAAAAGTGATCTCGTCAAAGTATTTGATCATTTCAATCATGTAAGCTCTGTATGGGATTAACTTCTCATCTATGGTCTCCCATTCACCATTGACTTGGTAGATCACCAAATTTAAATCTCCACTCACTTCAAGAATTTTGATTCGGAGGTTAATAGCTGCTTCAAGGCCTAGAATGCATGCTTCATATTCGGAAACATTGTTTGTATATTCAAAATCTAACCTTGTTGTGAAAAGGGTATAACCGCCATTAGGATTCATCAAGATGGCACCTATGCCATGCCCACTGTAATTGGAAGAACCATCAAACATCATCTTCCAACGAGAACCTGGCTCGGGACCTTCATCCGGACCTGACTCTTCACAGTCTTTCTTCACTAACATAATGTCTTCGTTAGGAAAGTCAAACTTTAGAGGTTCATAACCTCTAACCAGTTGGTCTACAAGGTAATCTGACAAGATACTTCCTTTAATATCTTTTTGAGTCACATATTGAAAGTCATATTCGGATAACAACATATGCCAATGGGCAAGTCTTCCAGTCTGAGCAGGCTTCTCAAAAACATACTTTATTGGATCTATTTTTGAGATTAATAAAGTAATGTGACAGATCATGTATTGCCTGAGACGCTTAGCAGCCCATGCTAAAGCACAATAAGTCTTTTCAAAAGTGAATATCGGCTTTCACAATCAGTAAACTTCTTGCTCAAGTAGTAGATGACATATTATTTTCGTCCAGTCTCATCGTGTTGATCCAATATGAAACCCATAGACTTCTTGAGAACAGTCAGATACATGAAGAATGGTCTTATAGGAATAGGAAGAGTCAAGATAGGAGGCTCTTGTAAATACCCTTGATCTTCTCAAACGCTTGCTGAAAATCAGAATTCCAGTCAGTAATCTGACCCGTGCATAGTAACTTGAATATTGGTTCACAGGTAGCAGTCATATTAGAAATGAACCTAGAAATATAATTCAGGTGTTCAAGAAAACCTTTGACTTGTGTTTCAGTTTGTGCAGCGGGCATTTTTTGAATGGCTCAGACTTTATCAAGGTATACTTTAATTCCTCGTTGGCTGACGATAAATCCAAGTAATTTTCTAGATCTAACACCAAAGGTACACTTAGCAGGATTCAGTTTCAACTGGTACTTCCTGAGTCGTTTAAATAATTTCAGCAAATGATATAAATGGTCCTCCTCACTTTAGTACTTAGCAATCATATCATCGACGTATACCTCGATCTCGTTATGCATCATGTCATGAAAGAGAGCCACCATCATTGCCCCTGTGTTCTTCAGAATGAAGAGCATAACTTTATAACAATATGTTCCCGAAAGAGTAGTGAATGTAGTCTTTTCCCTATCAGCAGAGTCCATCTTAATCTAATTATAACCGGAGAAACCATCCATAAAAGAGAAAACTGCAAAACGGGTTGTATTATCCACAAGTGTATCAATATGTGGTAGAGGGAAGTTGTCTTTTGGGCTTGCTTTGTTCAAATCCCTATAATCCACACACATTCTGACTTTACCGTCCTTTTTGGGTACTGGTACAATGTTGGCTACCCATTCAGGGTACTTCGCAACTGTTAGGAAACCTGCTTCAAGTTGTTTCTTAACCTCATCTCGAATATTCAAAGCCATGTAAGGTCTAGTACTTCGAAGTTTCTGCTTTATAGGTGGGCACTCTGGTTGAAGCGGCAACTTGTGAACAATGATATCAGTGTCTAAACTGAGCATATCTTGATACGACTATACAAACACATCAACATATTTCTCTAAAAGCTTGACCAACCTCTGTTTGACATCATCCCCAAGTGTTATACTAATATTGACCTCTTTCTTTTCTTCATCAGTACCAAGATTAATCAAATCTACTTGCTCTTTGTGCGGTTGAAGTTCAGTATACTCATACTCAACCAATCTTGTCAATTCAGCGGGAACCTCGAAATCTTCCTCCCCCTCATTTTCAGCTTGATAAATGGGCGAATCAAAGTTAGGAGCAAAAACAGGGTTGTCGGATTCAACATGGTTTAGGATTATTCTGCATGTTTGGAATGACTTCTTTTATTAAAGGCACAAAGAAAAATGCAAGAGAAAAAATGTTCATTTTTTCTGGTTTTGAAAGATTTCCAATTTATTTTAAAAGGTAAGAGCAAAAATCAGTAAATGAAACAAACGAGAATTTAACAAAATTCATTTATTGATAATCATTTCAAAGTAAAAGGGGGCCCTACAAAATAATCCAATAGCTTTGGGCACAACTATGGAATTTTTTTGTTTTGAAAACAACAAACAAAAGACAATAAATTACCTTGATGAAGGAAAAATCACTGGGATCTCTATTGCTTCCCAGTTGTCCAAAGTTGCGTTACACTTGAATACCAGATTGCTTAAGTCTTTGTCCTCATTATCGTTTTCAACATCATTGATCTGGAAACCTCTGCTGACAAACACTTCTTGGAAGCTATTAAAGCGACCTTTGACAGATGTTGATGCTCCATCTTTAGTTGGTTTGTAACCCAACCCATGACGATTCACCTTTGTCTTGATGTTTATCACCTCTCCCCAACCTTCGGGTATACCTCCTTCAATTGTTGATCTGGTACTCTTGAAGGACGCGAAAGATGGATTACTCTTGCCCACTGTTTCTTCAATTTCAAACAAGACAGCATTGGCTATCTCGAGTGCTTGGAAAGAAGTTTCTAAAGCATCCTTGCCAGCCTCTATATAATGGAATAAAGACAAGTTACTTACCATCAAGTCCTCCTCACCATGCATAATTACCAACTTATCATCAATCACAAATTTCATCTTCTGATGTAATGTTGAAGTTACAGCACCAGCAGTATGGACCTATGGTCTTCCAAGTAAACAACTGTAAGCAGGGTTTATATCCAGTACTTGGAATGTGATGTTGAATACATGCAGACCAATTAAGATCGATAGCTCCACTTCTCCAATTACAATTCTGCGGGAACCATCAAAAGCCTTGAGTATCAAAGAAGCAGGTCTCATCTCAGTCTCTTTGTAATCCGACTTTGTAAGAATCCTCTTATGTAAAACATTTAAAGATGAACCGGTATCCACAAGCACCCTTGATAAAGTATATTCCTGAAATTTCATGGACACATGTAAAGCACGGTTGTGATTCTGACCTTCTCTTGGTAACTCCTTGTTACTGAAGCTAAGGGTGTTACAGGCAATAATATTTGCAATTACACTGTCGAACTGGCCACTAGTAGTACCTTGGTCGACATGAGCTTGAGCCAACAACTTTTGCAATGCAGCTCGATGAGCAGGTGAACTCATCAACAGAGACAATATTGAGATTTTTGAGGGAGTTTGGTGAAGCTGATCAATGACTTTGTAATCAATTTTTCTGATAATCCTCAAGAACTCAACATCTTCATCATTTGCAAGCACTTGTTTCTCTTTTTCTTTGGCAGGCACAATGGTAACAGTTTCCTTAGGAGGAACCTCATTGAAATGGGGAGTATAAATACGACCACTTCTTGTCGTCTTGCTTGCCTCAGCTATATTAGTCACATCTCCACTAGCACTTTTCAATTCTTCCCTTGGAATGACCTTCCCAGATTCTTTGTCAATCATTGTCGCATCCTATTTCCAAGGTACAACTTTAAAGTCTTTGAAATGAAAGGGATTGGCCTTTTGAATGATCACCGGCTTTGGTGGGTTAACTGCAGAAGCAACAACAGATTCTGGTATGTTGAACATAGGCCTTGGTGCATTAAAAATAAGTATTGTCGAGCTTGATTTTGGCAAATTAAAAATGGGCACTTTATCACCTGGTTCTGGCAAGTTGAAGATGGGCTCAATCACGATAATTCCATCCTTCTTCACTTTATTACTCCCTTGTAGAAAACCATCATTAATCAAATTCTGAATATCATTCTAAACCAATATACATCCTTTGATACTGACAACACAAACTTGACAATCATCATGGCAAACATTCACCAAACTTTCCTCAAACAGCTTTGAATGGAAGACTCGGAGAGGGGTATTAATCTCAGAAACATCAAGAATTATACTCTCGTCAGATACCTCATCAATAGCCTGAACAAACCCATGAGTAGACAAAGGATAATTCTTAACATTAGGCTGAGAATCACCGAAAGACAAAATTTTCTTCTCCATTAACTATCTTACAAGGTGTTTGAGAGCATAACAACTTTATAGATCATGGCCAGGTGCACCTTCGTGAAATAAATAATGAGCATTTGGATTGTAATTAGGTGGAAGTGGGTTAGGAGGTGGACCCAAAGCCCTTGTAGTTATCAAACCTTGTTGCACTAGTGAAGGGTACAACTCGGTATAGGTCATCGAAATAGGAGGACCCAAAGGCTTATGTTGTCTTCTGTTAGGAGCATTCTGGCGAGGTTCTTGATTCTTCGGTTGTTGATAGGCAGGAGCGTTGGGTGCTCGTTGAAAATTGAGTGGAGCTTGGGCAGACTGGTAACTAGGAGGAGGTTGATAGACAGAAGGTTGATAAGCAGGAGCCGGTTGCACAGCTGGTATGTAGGAACTTGTTGATTGAAAGTAGGTGTAACAGCAGCCACACACGGTTGTTGAGCAAATTACACAGGGTAACCTTGTTGTTGAACATAGCTTTGCTGATGTTGCCAAGGTTGACTTCTTCTTCTGCTTGACATTACGGCATTAGTTTCACCTTATTTTTTCTTGTGAGAACTAAATGAAGGCTTTTTAGCATGGTCTTTATTGGAGCTTGAGCTACCAGTAGTACTTGACATTTTTCCACTTTTCAAACCCAATTTCACCTTCACACCTACAACAACAATATCATAAAAATTTGCAGTCACACTTCCAACCATTCTTTCATAAAACTCAAGACGAACAATGTCGACAAACCAATTAGCCAGCTCTTTTTCAGTCAAAGGAGGTTCCATTTGCGAAGCAGTCTCTCTCCATCTCTAAGCGTATTCCTTGAATGATTCAGAATTCTTCTGGGACATACTCAGTAGTTCCTTCAGTCAGGAGCCAGATCCATGTTGTATTTATAATTTTTGATGAAAGCGTCAGACAGATCTTGGAAACTTTTAATGAGAGACTAATCTAGACTTAAATACCACTTTGACGAAGCACCCTTCAAACTGTCTTAGAAACAGTGAATCATCAGCTTATCATTATCAACATGAGCGACCATTTTTCGATAGTACGTGATCAAATGTCTCTTTGGGCATGTAGTTCCTTCATAATGATCAAAGCTAGGAGTTTTGAACTTTGGAGGGATAAATAGACCAGATACAAGACACACTTCTCTGGCAGCAGCACCAAAGACTTAATCTCCTTCCATCATTCTCAACCTTTTATCAATAATTTCCATATTTTCCCTGAGTTTCTCATGACGTTCATTTTCATCTTCCATCATGTCAGGGACATCATATAATGGTGGATGCTCATTGAAGTATGGTTGCACATGGGTATGCACAGTGGCTGGTGCAAAAGTCGGAATCACATGAGGAGCTTTAGTCATCAAAGGAACAACTTATTGGACTTGTTGAACAATGGGAACTTCATTAGGGGCAGGCACAAAACCTGGTGGAAGACTGTATGGAGGTACACTTATAGTAGTAACAACTGTTGGCTGAGGTTCCACAACTATATTGACAATCTTAGAAACAACAGTGGGATGAGTATCCATCTTCGCACGCATAACTTGTAGTATCTCCATAATTTGCCCTACACTTCCCCACAGGTCTTCTAATTCATTGCTGACATGATCAAGTTCTTGATTATGTTCCTCCATCCTTCTGCGAGCTTGAGCTCTCGTGTTGTACGGGTGCATAGGATTCAGGGTGAAAGAACTGGAGACGAGACAATGGGATGAGCAAAAATGCAACAAGAAAATGAAAAGACATGAATGTATTACAATGCAATGATCTCAAGGAATTCAAAAGTACGTTGCAAATATTTTGAAAAGACTGAAAAAGTTTCATTTTAAATTTTAAGATCTTTATTGATTTTGCAAAGGAATAAACAATTGAATTCCTTGAAACCAAAGGTCTGTTCATGAATGCATGAATGTATGGATGCACAACCATACGTATACACGTATACACATATATACAAGAAAACAAACAAAAGTCCTAGGTTTGAAGATCATGAGCATGGAGTCATGGTCTACCCATCCCGAGGGGTATGTATTAAGGGTTCTTGTACCTGCAGAACAATGGTTCTAAGAGGTTCCTAAAGCCATTAGCCCATCTTTCGGATATTATCAATTTTCCAAATACTCTGTAGTTAATAATATTCTCAAGAGGACTTCTTTTGAGTGTAGTATCGCATATCAACTATTTTGGGACTACTCCTTCATAGTCATCACACTACGTCATAAGAAAGGCCAAGGTGGGGTGAAAAGGTAACTAAAAGTCCTCAATGTCACGGGCTCCTAGGTCGAAAGTAGTAATGTTTTCATGAAGATTCATTCAACAATACTACTCCCAAGAGGGCCTTAACTGGGTGGTGATTTCTCAAGTCAGCTTGGTCGGGAATCAACTCCCTACAAGCCTTCTTGAATATATCACATTCCTATCATAAGTACGCTCAAGTCCGGGTGTAGGACTTATCTTACCATACAAAGGTAACAACCCAAATAGATACAGTCATACAAATATATATATACAAACAGATATTCAACATATATTAACCAAGTTAGGGGTAACCCTCTAAAACTATGTCCCCAGTGAAGCGTCATTTTTGTTGTAGTGAGAATCGGATATGAAGCTATTTATTAACTTGAACCACACATCTTTGAATTCACCATCGAGCTTTAATTTATCCAAAGGAATGGGTAAATAATGAAAACCCTAATTACACTGTAAAAACAATGCAAGAGACCTAAGGTTCGGGGGTAGGTTATACCTATGGAAGGTGTTAGCATCCTAAGCATCTGTAGTACTCTACAGCAACCTCTTGTTTTATTTGTGTTATTTATTATTTGTTATATGATATTTGTTAAAAGGTTGAAAGGAGACCTAAGGGGTTAATTCTAAGTATGCTCGCCAAGACATCGCATCTCGTGCCCACGTATCCTGACGGGAATGGAATCAGAGAATTCGTAGTTCCTCTCAAAGGGGTGAGAAACTCTTTACTATGGTCAAGGTTCTAGGGGGAAATAAGTGTTCATAGTGAGACGCTTGCATGGAGTGCGGCGACTCCAATTCTAAGTTAAGTTGAAAGGGAAAGATAAGTAAGTGTCCATGGCAGGGCACTTACATGGAGTGCGGTGACTCTGATTCTAAGGCTAGGATGTAAAGGAAATAAAAAGAATAAGTGTCCTTGGCGGGAACTTATAGGGAGCATGCCGAATCCAATCCTAAGGCTAGGATACGGTGAAAGACCTAAAGTTAAGCTACATGTGACATGGCAGTCAATGAAGAGAATATCCTTTCCTTTGGAAAGTATGGTGTTTTTATAATTTTAGAAAAGATTAGAAATATTGTTAAGATGGCTTTGTACTTGAGAAAAGATTAGTTTTAAATGAAAGGGAAATTTATCCCGGTTCTAAGACTTGAGATCAGGATTTGAGGGAAATTATCCTAACATTACTATGCAAGATATTATTCAACCTAACCTCTATTTGAGTAATTCTTGACTAAGAGTGAAATAAGAATATCCAGAAAGATCATGGTAATTAGAATAGTCAAGGATTTACATTACGACTTCACAAGCTCATAAAAAAAACAAAGTGGTCATCAAAATTAATTAGAAACGTTAACTAAGGTTAAAAAATATAATTAATCAATTGGAAATTTTTAGAATTCCATTTAATTAATTAAAAGTATAATTAATCTGAATTAATATTATTATTTAAAAAATCAAATGTTAAACTCAAGTTATAAAACAATCAAATTAAAACATAATAATAAAAAAATGAGTGATTTTAAAGAAACAGCAGATCATGGGCCATGAGCCCAACCTTTCTCAAAAAAACGACAAAAATAAAACCCAAAGGATTTGGGTCAGGTCATGATAATGAGACCCTCAGTACAACAAGGATGCAATGGCATCGACTAATCTAAATCCCAACGATCTTCTTCAGCGTGACATCCAACTCCATCACCTTCTTCCTTTGATTTTTGAAATCCGACACTGACCCCAAATTCCGCGATGAAACGAATCAAAGACTAGTGAAAATCTGCAAACAAACAAAACCCAAAATATTCAATAATCGATAGAAACATGTGATTACCGAAATAGGAGAACGGTGGCAGTTTACAACAACAAATTATAATCAGCATCGGAATACGGAGGGAGGAAGATGTTAAGATCGTAGCTGGGATATAATCGTTGGTGGTGAGCGTTCGTTTCCGGGTCTCTCCGACAGGTTTGTCTTTCTCACGATAAGTTTCTTCTTCTAATGAACCATTTTTTTACTCTTCTCGTATTCTTTGATTTCTGGAAATGCGTATGGTATTGTGGTGTATTCTTTGTGTAATGCGAATCGTGGGCTCTTCTTTTGGTAGTTTTCCTCTCATTGTTCTCTTCTCAATTCCTCCCCCTTATAACTGATTATGTTCTTGTCTTTTATAATGTCCAGTTAAAAAACTTTGATTTTGAATCAATACTTGAGATTTTGTGTCGGATTTTTTGTGTGGAAAGAATCTGAACACATTTGATGAGTTCTCAAATTGTGACTTTGGACAGAAAAATATCCTTAAGGACGTTTCTGTTTTCAAAGTATTCTTGTCTGAAGCATGTTTGTGAGTCATGTAGATTTTGTGTCTGAGACCTGTTTGGATTGTTTTGGAAATTTTTTAATGTTGGATTAAATGAGTGCCGACAAATCTTGCAACCATTTTTTAGAATTGGATGGCTATTATATCTTGGGAAGAATCCACGATTTCTTGCCACAATTCTTGTTCTTACGTGACTTTGGTGCAGTTATATGTGTCTAATGCTGGATTTTTTTTTCTGACAATCTTCTCAACATTCGTTTATTCATGATTTTAAAGAATCAAGGCGATTTGTCCTTATGATGTTTTGATGATAATATGCCAATACTGTTTCTGACCTTTTATACTCCTTTTTTTATGTACATGATGTCTGGCCATGGAGCTTGAAGACGTGGGCAACATGAATTTAAAAGAGAAAAAAAAACTCTTGGCTTTGTTGTCTTGCAACCTGTGATTGGAAGGATTAGAACTTTGGCGTATTCTTCCTAGGTTAGACCTTTACAAACACCATTCATGCCACGATATCCATTGGACATTTTATATGGTTATCCAATGAATAGATTTTTGATGGGGCATATTGATCTAGCATAGATATCTTCAATTGTGATTGGTTTATCAACATAAATATTATTTGAACCCTTTTTTGAAATATCACAAGTTTGAGAAAGTCTCTCAATCACATTTGTTTTCAAAAGTTCTTGGAGATTCATGTTCATAACTCTTCAAATGTTCATCTCTACTAGTATGATGCTGCTAATTGCTCTACTCTTGTTGGCTTTCATTTCACTTTTCTTTATTTTGTAGGAGGATGAGGAAACCATGACTTATCTTAGAGGAACTTGGCGATTTCAAGCGGTTTGACATGTGATGCCTGTGACTCAAAGCACATAAATCGCACAGTGGATCTTTCTCTTGCTCTTTTTTAGTCTTAACCAAAATTTACAGAATTAAAACTTCAGGACTTGTAATTTGCGAATTACCATCTATGCCTTGTAATTTTCATGACTTTGGAAATCAATTAATGGAAACTTGTCATCTTTACAACATTTAAGTTCTAATTAAATTTGAAACTTATCCCAATTCTCAATCCAATCTTGGTGTATCGGTCTTAAATTGTACCCCATGAAACTTGGGTGAAATTTTAATGAAACATTTGATCATATAACTTTCCTTGTGTCTTTTGTTTCTCTTTTTTTAATGTAATCTTCTCTTGAATTGCATATACGATAAAACCTTGGATTTTATATATTGGAGCACCAATGAACTCTTAAGTTTTGAATGAACCTTGAAACAAAAACTTAAACTCTTGAATGTCTCCTTGAATGATGATGTATGATATTAGCTTTGTACCTTGAATTTTGGAGTTCAACATTGAAACTCTTAATAATTAGAACTCTCTTGGACCTTGAGATAATATGCTTAAATAGTAAGGCTTTGAATCTTGAATATGGCCTGAGATTGGATCTTTTGAAACTAATTGAATTTGAATGAGTTCCTAGATTTCCAAATAAATTCTAACTTACATTTTTAAAATTTTGAATTAATCCCTTTGATGACATGAATTGGAATTTTTGAAAGCGCTTAATTCGCAAGGGAATTTTGAATGATTTGAATCTTGGGATTAAATGAATGCTTTGACGAGATCATGACCAAAATTCTGATGCACAAAACTTCTCGAAACATCACATTACAAACAAATTTTGAAGTACCATAAATCATGACCCCCAATCATAACACACCAAAGTCCAACAAGCTCCAAATTGAGATTAATACACAGACTTATAACAATATTCTAAACCAAAAAAAATCATAGCCTGGTCCTGACTTTACCAAGATATGGCCATAAAATTCAAACAAACCATATTCTAGGTCTTATTCCAAGAATAGCTCATGAATGAGAAAGAATTCTATAAGTGGAGTCCAGATCAGGATTAACTAGTCATGCCCTAAAATGTTCGGCAAAGAGAACCAACACCATCTACATTTAAAATTAATGCGCCTCTGAGAAATATTGGATAAAAAAGATCTTGTACTAACTAAAGGGACTATAAGAATGAGGGCATATTCTTCCTTCATCTCCACAGGAGTCTAACACAACTTGCAGGGGTCTATGAGCACAAACAACACCTTCACGACCTCTGAATTTTTTCTGTAATCTATCTTCACAAAATAAACAAAAACTAAAAAATTATTATGTCCTTATTTATTTAAGCAGAGATCAATGTCTCAACATCTCTAGGGATATTTGAGATTTGTATACCAGAATTTCAATTGATATCAAAGCAGGTATCTTGTTCTGTTTCTGGATGAGTTTTAGGGAAGATACTTTCTGGTATTTTAAACAAGGAAGGAGATTGTGTGATCAGACCATCCATTATTGTTGTGTTCAATGGGATTGGAAGCTAGGAGGACAGCTTTTTGAATCCGACCTGACAACTACTGATGATTGACTAATGCTTCTGTGTACATTTTCCACAACTGCTGATAATGATGCTATTGTTATGCATGGTGCCTTATAAAATGATCTGACATCTGTCTCAGCTTGCTGAAGATGGTATTAGCCGCTCTAGGTGTTCATGCCATCACTAGATGAGAGTTATGTAAAGGAGAAAGCCTTGTGATATGTTCTCCACTAAAGGATCTTCCTATGATGCTTGAGAGATGGGTCAAACAGGTACCATGAAGGGTAATAGGAGGAAAAAGGTTAAGTTGATGGCTTATTTATCAAATTCATGGATTTGGTAAACACTCTATGTCATATTTAAGGTAGCTCAAGATACTTGAGTTCTCTCTAAAGTCCACTCATAAAGGCACTGTTGAACTTGTTCAGAAGAGAATATGGTCTTCTATAGAAGCGTTATGCCTTGAAAATTTCTTTTTAGATTGTTGCTTGAGTAAAGAGGGGTGTGTTATGTAACAACCCAATTTTCAGTAATTAATTATTGGTACTAATTAATTGGTTTAAGTGGTTTATTTGATTTAAAGGAATTATTGGATTTATTTAAATTATATGAGTTAAGGGATTTAACTGATTTATTATATTTGGTAGAATAATGTGGATTTATTAGATATTTTCTAATTAATGTCAAGATGAGATTTTGTGAGAAACGATTTGGTAGATATTATGAGAAAAGAAATATAATAGAAAGAAAATCAAATGAAAAGTATATAAAGGAAAGTGGAAGGAAAATAGATGGAAAAGAAAACATAAGAGAAAGAGGAGAGAAAGAAAGAGGAAGAAGAGAAATGAGGAGGAAAAGAGGGAAAGCTTGAAGAATCATCAAGATCCGATTCAAGCTTCGATTAAATCAAGGTAAGGGTGAGAAACATTGTTATTTAATCCATGTGTATGATTATGTATGTGTGGGTTGGGTTTATTGTGAGTTTCCGCCATTTTTCCCATTTAGGGCAAACGTGATTTAATCGGAGAATTGTAGTTTAATCGGTTAGAAACTGGAAATAATGTCGTAGAATAGTCGGGTGATGTGTGGTTAAGTTGTTGGTACTGATTTGGTGAAGAATCGATCGATTATTGGTGGATTGGAAGTTGGGGACAGATTGAGGGTTCTGTCTTTGCAAATTCGCTGGCTCTCGCCAGGCGAAGCTCAACGAATGCTAGCGAATAATTTAGAATTAAATCCCAGTGGTCTTCGCTGGCAAGTTCGCCAGGCGAAGGATAGGTAGCGAAGGTTCGCCAAGCGAATCCTTCAGCGAAGGGCAGCGAACCAAGTCAGTAGCTACTGACTTTGCTCGCTAGGGAGTTCGTCGGGCGAAGGTCCAACGAGCATTCGCCATGAGGCTTCGCCAGGCAAATGGTGGCGAATCAGACAGTGTTGTTTCTGTTCTGTGATTTTCATCCGATGAGTGGTTGCTTGGTTCGAATAGGTTAATACTCATATGAATCGAATAGTATGTGTACTATTGAAATGAGATATGATGTGGGTAGCCGTAAGGCGTGAGTCCTAGATTATAAAATATAATTGATAACGTAATGCATTGTTTAAATCGAATAATAATGCATGAGAATATATTATGAGTATATGTGCATGGTGTGGTAAATGTGTTATGCGTGTAAGCATGATGAAAATCTTGTATGATGAACTACTTGAGAATGCATGAGAACATGTCGTGGACATGTGTGCATTGCTTGATAGGTGTTGTAAATGCATATTGTGTGTATGTGAATAAATGTGAATAATGCATGAGAACATATCGCGAATATGTGTGCATTGTGTGCTAATGTAGTAATAGTATTGAATTATGAATACATTGATGATGTTGTGTACAATTATGTGATAAGTATACATGAGAACATTGTGGATATGTGTGCATAGCTTGTAATTGTAATATTGGTATTGTGATGTGAATACCTTGATTGTTGTGATATATGTTGTATGTGCAATCATAATGTAATTCTTAAAGGGATGAATTATTTGAATGCATGGGATTAAGACGCGGGAACGGTCTTAAGTGCATTTTTGTGGTTGATTGCATATGCATCATTCAGTCAAGAGGCAATGTTTGCTAGTTTCGTGGAAGCTAGGGGCTTGTCCCAAACCTAGAAGGGTGGGTTTGAAGCCTAGGGGACGAGCTTCGTTGTTATCGGTCTAGAAGGGTGGACCCGGTTTAAATGTAAAAACCGAAAAATGATAACAAGTGTTGGTACCACATGGCATGAGTTGCATTGAGTCACATGGCATATTTGTGATTGGTGTATGAAGTATGCGTGTGTGCATGACTCGTTGATTTGAGAGTGTGAATATAAAATTGTTGTATGCCAAAATGATTATGTGTATGTTATGTGGATTGATGAGGACTATGGATGTGCGCATGATGAAAAATGCTTGATGATTGTCCATACTTGTTTATATGTGTACGCTTCGCAAAGTATGTGTCTTACTTGTGTAATTGCGAAATGTGAAATATAATTATGGCATGGGAGTATGCTTATTAGCATGAATTGTTGATATAAGAGATGTGAATGTGTAATAGAGAAATGATGAATACACTTGGTAAAATTACCCATGTTTGTTTATATGAATATATAAATTGGGAAGTATGTGATGAGCTATAAGGATATGTGGTGAGAAATGTGGAATATGTGTATGCTATGTTGGTGTATGTATATATAATCTTATGCATTGATTATTATGATAATATTTCTCGCCCTTATGCTGGAATGATGTCCTATATGACATCGTGCAGGTATCAAGAGTAGAGATGCTTGTAGTTTCGAGATCGCCATCGGTGTAACTGTCTAGTGATTTAATTATGTTGGGTCGAGACATGCTCTGGTCGTGTAGCACTGGGATCGATTGTTTTATGTTTTAGGATTATATTGTGTAATCTAAGTGATGCTTTCATATTTGAATCATAAGATGTTGGCCTTAGTGCCTAAGTGATGTTGATTTTATATGATGTAAGCAAACATTTCTTTTATGAAATTATCATTGATGAATCCGCTGCTAAATGCAAAGTGAATTTCTGTAAAACATGATTTACTTTAAAAATGTTGCTGAGCATGACAAGTGGTTTTAATGTTGTGAAAGCTTTGTGTGACGCCCTTTTATTTGAATGCGTGTTAACTTTTACTCTGATTACGCATATATTAGTTGTGGGGTTTAGAAGGGTGTTACATTAGTGGTATCAGAGCAGGTCGGTCCGTCCGGCCAAGTTGTCTAATGTTATTTGTTCCTCTGTATGCGACATGTGTGTGAAAACACTGTCGATACATGTTTGTTGTTTAACCTTTGTCGGCAGAAGAGGGAATGATCCAAGTGGGGGAGAAAGTTGTGGTCCTCCAGGGTGCTGCAAGTGTAGAGTTGTAGCTCCGTGTATGGTTAAACTCCATTATAGTTTGGTAAAGATGGTCTATGCCCCAGTATGATTTCGGATGTCTATTGATAAATTGAGGAACTGATCACCCTGAATCTCTTGTTGATAGTAGTTGGGATTGTGTTGGATGGGATGGACGTGTCTTGCAAGCTTAGATGGTATGAGCAGAGAATTGTTTGGGGCCAAGCCAGGTGCTTAAGAATTGTTTTGATGAGTCGGCGCAGAATAGTGATGAGATGTTTAATTTTGTGGAAATTCGGAGTGCTAATGAAAGTGAGAAGTTGGCGGGTTGCCGATTAATTATGTCTGTTTGGATAGTCAAAGGATTAATTGATTGAGTAGTTTGAGACTTGCGTCTGGTGTGTGCTACGACAATAGATTGTGAGGTCGAGTATGTTAGGGGTAGATAGTGACTTCTGGTGACTACTAAAGGAAATTAGATGTGGAATACAAGGTTGGTATAATTAGACCTTCAAACATTTAAAGAGTTGGAGATGTGTTGAATGACCTTCTAAGAGTGGAAACGTTGTTTTCGTATTGTCGCTGCAACGGGAGAACCGTAACTCGGAATAACGCAAAATTAAAAGCGTTGGAAGCTATTACAGTGCCCTGTGTGATGGTGAAGTAGTGACATGTAATTAAGTATTTATTGATGAAATATGTTTGGATGTTGTGGTAAGTGCGGTTCGTGTTTCTCCATAAGTTCACAACTGAGTGTCCGTTTGACATGGGGTTCTCCATACTTAATTGAGTGAGTAATGGTTGTGTAATCGATGGTGTTTGGATGTGTCGAAGAGTATAGAGGATCATGTTGCACATCGAGGATTAGAGTTATCAGTATTGGAGAAGAAGTAGTAATATGCCACTGTGAAGAAGTTCAGAGAGTTTTTGGAAAGTTGTCAATAGCTCGTGTGTCGGTTTTGCCGAATCCGACGGAACTATTCGTTGTGCTGTAATGCTTTGTTAATATGACTGGGATGTTAAGTACAACATCAACGAGTTTAGCTATGCTTTGAAGCAACTTAAAGTACATAAGGGAATTATCAGACTAGTGATTTAGAGTTGGTTGTCGTTGTGTGTTGTACCGGAGTTTGAAAGCCTTAATTGTTAGTTGAGATTTGAGATGGTTAATGATCTTAAGAGCTTAAGGTATTTGTTTGATTTGAGAAAGTCGAATATGATGCAGAGGAAATTAATGGGACTTTTGAAAGGGTATGGTTTTGGTTGAGTTACCATTCGAGTGAAACCAAGTGGTAACTGAGTTATTGCATTGGAAATTTCTGTATATGCCGATGATGATGGTGACGAAGTTAGGACTGATTGAGTAATTCGGGATGTGAGTTGGTCTGTGTGAGAAGACTTCTTATGGAGTTGAATTTTGTATGATGAGACTAATTATTGGTGTTCTCGATGAGGTTCAAGGAGATTGGAATTTAATTGGAGTTGATAGATTGATTGAATGTAATGGATAGGTTCGAAGGGGTGATTTTCAAATTTATGGAAATGGTGACATGAGATGTCAGGATGGTTGTGTTCTGAATAGTGTGAGTTGGATAAGGGTACTCTGGGAGAAGGATATAGAGATAGATGGAGTATTCATGCAGGTGCTAGGAAGAGGTGACCAAAATTGAGGAATTATTTTGATAGCCACAGATGAAGAGAGAAGTGACTGAGTTGGTATATGCTGGATTAAACTTATTAGAATGTCGGAGGATAAACGTCAGAGACCGTTGGGTCGAATGCAACTGTTGAATATTCCTGAGTGGGATGGAATAGTATTTCCATGGATTTTGTGCCGGTTTTTCCGAAGAATTTGAAGGGGTATGATTCGATTTGGGTGGTTATGGATAGATTGACAAGATTAACTTATTTCTTACCAATGAGGATTAATCACTCTATGTTGAAGCTAGCTGAGATGTGTATTGATGAAGTTGTGAAGTTGTGTGAAGTGCCTTCGAATGTTGCATCAGATGGGAATCATAGTTTTTCATTAGGATTTTGAGAGAGTTGCAGACGCTTTGAGTGACATGTTGAAGATAATCTCCGTCTAGCATCCGTGGACGGATGGGTAGACAAAGAGGA
Source organism: Lathyrus sativus (assembly GCA_963859935.3). NCBI lineage: Eukaryota > Viridiplantae > Streptophyta > Magnoliopsida > Fabales > Fabaceae > Lathyrus > Lathyrus sativus. Next base: position 611,261,108 of record OZ012738.1, on the reverse strand, counting down.
CTATCCAATATGTGGAGAATTTGTTGAGAGCTTATGTGTTGGATCAAGATGGATCAGGAGATGGTTAATTGTCGTTAATTGAGTTACCTACAATAACTGCTATTATTCTAGTATCGGAATAGCATCGTATGAGACTTTGTTTGGTAAGAGGTGTAGGACTCCTTTGGATAAACGTGTGTCCAACGAGAGTGTTGTACTCAGGCTGAAGATTTTGTAAGAGACGACTGAAAGGATCAAAAGGATCCAAGAAAGAACGTGTTTTGAGAGTTATGATAGTAACTGGTGTTGGTCGAGCTTGGGGTCTCGGAAGTATATCCTGTGATTTGTGGATCTGTATCAGAGTGGCGCAGCGGACGCGTGGGGAAAAATAGCATGATAGATTGTTTTACCGCTGTCACTTGTGGAAATTACATGATATGTTCATGTGTCTAAGCTAAGGAGGTACATTGATTCAAATGGATGGTGTACAAGAGAGAGGCGATTTGATTTCTGAGGCATTTCTAGTTCAGGTTGATGAACGAGAGGTAACTTCGAGGTAAAGGGATTCCTTTGATGGAGGTAGTTCGAGAGAGAGTTAGATTTGGAAGATTGGGATGCGAGGATCGTATCCAGACTTATTTGAATAAAGTAACATTTTCGAGGACGCAAATTCCTAAAGTGGGGGAGGGTTGTAACAGCCCAGTTTTCAGTAATTAATTATTGGTACTAATTAATTGGTTTAAGTGGTTTATTTGATTTAAAGGAATTATTGGAATTATTTAAATTATATGAGTTAAGGGATTTAACTGATTTATTATATTTGGTAGAATAATGTGGATTTACCAGATATTTTCTAATTAATGTCAAGATGAGATATTTTGTGAGAAATGATTTGGTAGATATTATGAGAAAAGAAATATAATAGAAAGAAAATCAAATGAAAAGTATATAAAGGAAAGTGGAAGGAAAATAGATGGAAAAGAAAACATAAGAGAAAGAGGAGAGAAAGAAAGAGGAAGAAGAGAAATGAGGAGGAAAAGAGGGAAAGCTTGAAGAATCATCAAGATTCAATTCAAGCTTCGATTAAATTAAGGTAAGGGTGAGAAACATTGTTATTTAATCCATGTGTATGATTATGTATGTGTGGGTTGGGTTTATTGTGAGTTTCCGCCATTTTTCCCATTTAGGGCAAAAGTGATTTAATCGGAGAACCGTAGTTTAATCGGTTAGAAACTGGAAATGATGACGTAGAATAGTCGGGTGATGTGTGGTTAAGTTATTGGTACTGATTTGGTGAAGAATCGGTCGATTATTGGTGGATTGGAAGTTGGGGACAGATTGAGGGTTCTGTCTTTGCAGATTCGCTGGCTCTCGCCAGGCGAATGAAGGCGAAGCTTCGCCGAGCGAAGCTCAGCGAATGCTAGCGAATAATTCAGAATTAAATCCCAGTGGTCTTCGCTGGCAAGTTTGTCAGGCGAAGGATAGGTAGCGAAGGTTCGCCAAGCGAATCCTTCAGCGAAGGGCAGCGAACCAAGTCAGTAGCTACTGACTTTGCTCGCTAGGGAGTTAGTCGGGCGAAGGTCCAGCGAGCATTCGCCACGAGACTTTGCCAGGCGAATGGTGGCGAATCAGACAGTGTTGTTTCTGTTCTGTGATTTTCATCCGATGAGTGGTTGCTTGGTTCGAATAGGTTAATACTCATATGAATCGAATAATATGTGTACTATTGAAATGAGATATGATGTGGGTAGTCGTAAGGCGTGAGTCCTAGATTATAAAATGTAATTGATAACGTAATGCATTGTTTAAATCGAATAATAATGCATGAGAATATATTATGAGTATATGTGCATGGTGTGGTAAATGTGTTATGCGTGTAAGCATGATGAAAATCTTATATGATGAACTACTTGAGAATGCATGAGAACATGTCGTGGACATGTGTGCATTGCTTGATAGGTGTTGTAAATGCATATTGTGTGTATGTGAATAAATGTGAATAATGCATGAGAACATATCGTGGATATGTGTGCATTGTGTGCTAATGTAGTGATAGTATTGAATTATGAATACATTGATGATGTTGTGTACAATTATGTGATAAGTATACATGAGAACATTGTGGATATGTGTGCATAGCTTGTAATTGTAATATTGGTATTGTGATGTGAATACCTTGATTGTTGTGATATATGTTGTATGTGCAATCATAATGTAATTCTTTAAATGATGAATTATTTGAATGCATGGGATTAAGACGCGGGAACGGTCTTAAGTGCATTTTTGTGGTTGATTGCATATGCATCATTCAGTCAAGAGGCAATGTTTGCTAGTTTCGTGGAAGTTAGTGGCTTGTCCCAAATCTAGAAGGGTGGGTTTGAAGCCTAGGGGACGGGCTTTGTTGTTATCGGTCTAGAAGGGTGGACCCGGTTTAAATGTAAAAACCGAAAAATGATAACAAGTGTTGGTACCACATGGCATGAGTTGCATTGAGTCACATGGCATATTTGTGATTGTTGTATGAAGTATGCGTGTGTGCATGACTCGTTGATTTGAGAGTGTGAATATAAAATTGTTGTATGCCAAAATGATTATGTGTATGTTATGTGGATTGATGAGGACTATGGATGTGCGCATGATGAAAAATGCTTGATGATTGTCCATACTTGTTTATATGTGTACGCTTCGCAAAGTATGTGTCTTACTTGTGTAATTGCGAAATGTGAAATATAATTATGGCATGGGAGTATGCTTATTAGCATGAATTGTTGATATAAGAGATGTGAATGTGTAATAGAGAAATGATGAATACACTTGGTAAAATTACCCATGTTTGTTTATATGAATATATAAATTGGGAAGTATGAGATGAGCTATAAGGATATGTGGTGAGAAATGTGGAATATGTGTATGCTATGCTGGTGTGTGTATATATAATCTTATGCATTGATTATTATGATAATATTTCTCACCCTTCTGCTGGAATGATGTCCTATATGACGTCGTGCAGGTATCAAGAGTAGAGCTGCTTGTAGTTTCGAGATCGCCATCGGTGTAACTGTCTAGTGATTTAATTATGTTGGGTCGAGTCATGCTCTGGTCGTGTAACACTGGGATCGATTGTTTTATGTTTTAGGATTACATTGTGTAATCTAAATGATGCTTTCATATTTGAATCATAAGATGTTGGCCTTAATGCCTAAGTGATGTTGATTTTATATGATGTAAGTAAACATTTCTTTTATGAAATTATCATTGATGAATTCGCTGCTAAATGCAAAGTGAATTTCTGTAAAGCATGATTTACTTTAAAAATGTTGCTGAGCATGACAGGTTGTTTTAATGTTGTGAAAGCTTTGTGTGACGCCCTTTTATTTGAATGCATGTTAACTTTTACTCTGATTACGCATATATTAGTTGCGGGGTTTAGAAGGGTGTTACATGTTATAACACTTTGTGACTGAAGAATATAGAATTGGGATTGAAAATCAATTGCTATTTATGGCCTTAGAAAGTATTTAATTGATTATCCTTTTGATTGGTGTTGTCAAAATGTCACACCTAAAGGTGCAGCTTCAAACTGTTGCAAGAGCTCAAAAACCTTTTCTATGTATCTGATTCGTCTTAAAGATTGGATACAATTGGTATCATCTATGGAGTTCTCAATAGGTCCCTATCTTGTAATTAAATGTAATTAAGGTATGCGACTCTTGTAATGTCTTCAGATCCAATTCCAATGATCTGTTCATGGGAAAACAAAATGATGTTCAACCAGATGTTGAAATATCACTTCAGAAGAGTGCGTGCAGAATCTTGTTGATCCAAGGAGTGAACTTCTTGGACAACGGAGGAATGTAGCATATGTTCTGAATGATAAACAAATGAGTTTTTATCAATAGTGTTTGGAATCTTCTTCATATCTTCATATTGGTCTTGAAGAGTCATTTGGTTTGCAATCTAGGAAGCCTCTATCCAAGAAAATTGTTATGGATAGGTGTGCTGATGGCAGTCCAAATTAACTCTTGGTCATCTTGATGAACATTTGTTGGATTAGTTTATTTCTGATCTAAGTGCATAGGGGTGCAGAAGCTATGTTATTGTACTTCTTATAGGATTATGTGTTCAATTTCCTAGTGGAGGACTGTAAAGACATCTCTACCAGATCTTATGCATATGGAAGTCAAAGGAAAATGCCTAAGACATTCACCCTGACATCTTGGAGACTTCTCTGGTCTTTCAAAGCTAGATTTGAGTGATCTTACAGATAGTGTGTCTATCTTGTGACTACCTCCTCTAAGGTGAGGTGCGGACTTTGATCGGGTGTTGATGATTCTCTTGGAGAATTATGCTTCAAGCAGACTGTCATCTTGTCTATGAACTCTTGTTCTATTATGGTGGAGAAGTCTTTCCCTATAAGATGGTGTCTGGAAGTATAAAAGGGATATATCCTCTATATTGTATAAGCTAAGATGTAACTCAGTATGGTTCATCAATTGGCTAGCCAAGTCATTGATGTCATTCAAGTATCCTGACATTGTGCTGAACACCAAAATTCTCATGCTAAAGGTGGAAAGTATACACTGAAGCTGTCTTTTTGTTAAAGGTTAGTATCTTTAGGCTTATGTTCCCTTCATCTGTATGGATAGTGCTAAAGTCTATCTCAACCTTTGTGAATCATACATTAACAAAAGCTCAAGGGAGTTGCTGATTGCTTGATGTATTTATATCTTCTTCTTGTAGTCTCATCTAAGTTGTTTGGTATGAGTGTTCCAGATTTATATTTGGAGTAAAAAAGTCTTAGCACTAGAAGTTCCAGTCCTGTTGTGGTTTTCTCTTGATCAAGGATCTTATGAATGGGTTTCTTATTGGTCTCTTTGGGGGAATATGTGTCAAATAACCATATGTATTAGTGAGATCCTCAAGGAACTACATGCTCGAGCTTATTGCAAAAACATTAGCCTTTATACATGTGTATGTACTTTATCTTATGAAGTTATGGCGGTCTTGCAAGGTGTAGTTTTAAAGGATATAATACTGAAGGGCAGAAGAGAAGCAGGCCTTGCTGAGAAGTCTGCTTATGGTATGATGCTCAGTCTATACCTTAGTGTTGATTGTAGTCATACTAATATTTGTTAAAGGGAAATTCCTCTTTGGATGCTTAAGGGTGGGTGCTGACTTTGTAATGTCAGATATGATGTATGAATATTGTGCTTCTGAGTTGAAGCTTCATGAGGCTTGTGAGAGTTTATCTTACTCTGTGGTATTCTACCTTCTTTAATGGTTTATGAGCTACTGCAGCTGTGATCTATTGGGATCCTCATGTGTTTCTTGCAAAGGTAAGTTTATGTATTATCATGCAAATAGTTATTCTTATGGATGTTGACTCCAGTACCAAAGTAAATAGCTCATATGATTGAGGATGATTTCTTAAATTATGCTTGAAACATCATCTAAGTTGATTATCTCTCCAAAACGGAAAGTTGTTCATCCATGGGAGATAATTTGGGGTTCATGGTGTAAAGTTTGTTACTCACCAGTTGGATCAGAAGTGAATTATCTATTCATTATGGAGTATTGACAAGACTGTGTGGATTCTGACTATCTGTGAGTAGATGGTAGGTTCTGCTGGAAGTATCTCTAAAAAATATTGTATCAGGCTTAATCTTGAGAAGGAAGTAGGTTGAGGATGTAGCTCTCTTCATATGGTGAAGGGGTATGATGTCTTCCAAGTATGAATGATATCTTGCCTAACCAAGGAGTTAAGAGAATTTGTATGTCTCTTTCAGGGATGTGAGCATTCCATGTTTGATTGGATATTTTTCTCAAAGAACAAGGTTGTCTATGGCTGTAAGGTTCAAGATGGATTTGTACAGTGTGTGGATATGCTCAAGGGGGGAGTGATCAATCCAAGAGTTTATTGGTTATGATACAAGAATTGTGATCCTAATTTTTTTTCTATCATGAGCATGAAGGTGTTCATGTGATTCATGTGAGATTGGGATGTCAGACTAAATGTCTTAACAACTTGGTGTGATGATACCTTAGCTTAGTAAGTTTTGCTTGTGAGTTTGACATGCAAGGCTATTGATTTATTTCAACTATGTTCATGATTCGTAGAAGAGACCTGATGTTGCGGTGAGAATAGGATATCTAATTATTGATTAATTTGAATCACAATTTTGATTCACAACCAGTCTTTGGTTTATCTGAAGGAAAGGTTAAAGAAGGAAAAACCCAGTTTTGCATCGTAAACACAATGCGGGGAGAGATCTAGGGTTCAGGGGTTGGTTAAGCTTAGGGAAGGTATTAGCATCTTAAACTTATGTAGTACTCTACAGGAACCTCTTGTTTAAAATGTGCTATTGCTAATGTTATCTGCTTAAAGGTAATGCTAAGGGTTAAAGGGTAAAGAGAAAGACCTAAGGGGTTAGTCCTAAGTTTACTTGCCAAGACTCGCATCTTGTGCCTACGTATCCGAGGTAGGGGATGGAATCAGAGTAATCGTAGTTCCCCTCACAGAGGGAGGAAGAGGAACATCTTGACTGTGGCCAAGGTTCCAGGGGGAAGTAAACGTTCATAGGGAAGCGTTTACGTGGAGTGCGACGACTCCGATTCTATGTTGTAGAGTTGAATTGAAAAAGGGTGAAGTAAGTATTCCACAGCGGGAACTTACATGGAGTGCGGCGACTCCTGATCCTAAGGCTATGATAAAAGGGGTGGATGTCCACGGCGGGACGCCTAAGCATGAGTACGGCGACTCAAAGTCTGAAGGTTAGGAAAAGGTGAAGGTGTGTCCACGGCGGGACGCCTAAGCACGAGTACGGTGACTCGGGTCCTAAGGCTAGGATGAGCGAGGGTGAAGGCATTGACACGACGGCCAAGCAGGATAACCTTTCCTTCGGAGGGGATAAACAGTAATGGAAAAAGTAAGCAGAATGATAATTGATGATATCATGATATAATGAACTGTAAATACTGTACAATGAGCAATGATGGAGATTAACATGAGAAATTGACAAAAATATATTAGATAGTGAGTGGTTAGGTGGAATTGTAATTGGGTTAGAATTGAATTGTAAATTAAAATGAAAAGAGGAAAAATTGTTTTTAATTGTTTTTGAGAAAATTTGTGTAATTAAAATTAAGTCTAAAAAAAGATGTTAGAAATTAAGATTAATGGTTACTCTTGAATTAAAAAAAAAGTTAATTATTTTTATAATGAGGACTAAATTCTAAAAATTTTGAAAAAAAATGAAAAAGAAATTAGAAATGTTGGTTTGAATTTTTTAAACAAATGCTATTTGTATGTTTTATATATTGAAAAAAATTTAAAATTAAAATTTTATTTTATTATAAGAACTGGATTAATGTTAGATCTAAAAATTTTAAATTAAAAATTGTCTTTTTATTATTTTAAAAAATATTTTCAAAATTAAAAAAAAAAGATTAGTAAGTTAGTATGTTAGTGTTAGTAAGTGTTAGTGGTTATATTAAATATTACAAATAAAAGAAATAAAAGAAAAACTAAAAAAAAAAAAGAAAAAAAAAAAAAAGGGGTTGGGCCTGGGTGGTCAGGCCCCAGGACCCGACCCAGTTTATAACAAAATAAGGGGGAGGGACTGACACCCTAGTGAAGGTGAGAAAATACTTAGAAAGGGGGGGGGGGGGGGGGGTTGAATAAGTATGAAGATAAAACTTAGAAGTAAAAAACTCAAGTATTTTTATCCTGATTCGTTGAACTCAACTACTCCAGTCCACCCTATCTAGAGTAATTTGTCTTTCTCAAACAAGGACTTAATCCACTATTTAATCAACTGATTACAATAGTAAGCACTAAGAACAACTGTTCAAAGTCTTCTCAAGAACTACTGATCCCAACTGGATCTTCTTAAGGAACTATTACAATGAAATGTAAGATTAATACAAGTGTTTGAATGCTTCTAACAAGCTTTATCACAACAATGATTTTTCACTTAATGTTAAGAACAAAAGAATAAACTCAGCAATAAGAATATTTTATGTGAGCTTGTAAGAGTTTCTATCACAGATTCGTTGGTTGTTGATCACATTGAAGAAGATGAGGAAGACTTGCTTTTATATGCACAGTAGTCCACAAAGTCTTGACGTTGGAGGTTGTGTACTGAAAAGGCTTGAACCTTTTTGTCTTTACATCACATGACCTTTCCTGGAAGTAGAATGCACAGAGAAATGCTTTTGGTCTGTGTTCTAGTGTCAAGCATGAAAGAGGAAAGAGTCGTTGAGCCAAATCAAAAGATATTACTTTGAATTCTTCTTCAACAAGTATTTCTTTTCAGCAAAGTAACCATCAGATTTTGCATGATCAGAGTCTTGGATACCCATCAGATTTTGCTGAATCAGAGTAATACAGCAAGTGTGCTTTAGCGTGTAGTTCTATCAGAGCAGAGTTTTATGAATCAGATCCTCAGTACATGCAGCGTGTGGTACTCTCAGAGTCTTCTGAAAAACTGTGCTTCTTAACTCTCATACAAAGTTCTTCAATGCTTCAGAGTCTTCAGATCTATTAAAGTCTTCTGCTTCAGATCCTTCTGCAGCTTCAGCTTCAGATTCTTCTGTAGCTTCTGCTTCAAATTCTTCTGTAGGCAGCGCTCAGATTCTTCTATAAGATGATTCTGACTCTTCAGAGCCTTCCATAGTTCCATGTTCAGATTAATTTTCTCTTGGATGTATATATACTTTAATCATCTGCAGCAAATATTCATGAACCAATTTTAGAGTATATAATTCTTTAATACAAAATTCCATAAGAGTTATCATCAAAACATTGAGATATTACTAAGAAATAATCTGTGTTCTTACACCTAACCCCCATATTCAGCCCTCGCGGTGCCGAATCTCTCTTCCTCTCTCCAGATGCTTTGTTCTCTCTCTCTCTCTCTCTCTCTCTCTCTCTCTCTCTCTCTCTCTCTCTCTCTCTCTCTCTCTCTCTCTCTCTCCTTCTTCTTCTTTCTGTCCTGAAAAATAAATGAAGAAAAAAACTAAATAAATTATGGAGGCTTACGGTTGTTGCTTGTTCTTTGTGGGGACGATGATGAAGGCGAATGGATTCTTTCGTCTCTGAGTCTGTTTTAATGGTTATTCGTTAATAGGTTTGTTGGCGTTTCACGATTTTGATTTGTTGGGATTTTTGAGCGGTTTTGTGATTGGGTTTTCTTCTGGATCCGTTGTGTTTTTTCTTCTGATGATTTTCGGCCAATGATGAGAACTTATGAGGCTTTGTGGTTTGTGTATGGATTTTGACGGATTTTGTTTCGAATCCGTTGGAGTTTTCAACTGAAGATCTTAGGATGGCTTTGAGTTTGTGTGGTTGACGGGTTTTTTTCGTTTGATGGTTTATTGGTGGCGATGATGAGTCTTTGACTCTGAGCCTTTTGTGATTTTGGACGGATTTGGGTTTGAACTGATGAAGTTTTTATTTTCAGATCTGTTTATGATGATTTTTCCCTCCCCGAACTCCGTTCTTCCTTCTCTTTATATACTTGATTTCTCTTCTTAAAACAGATTGGAGATTTGAAGGATTTTAAAAATGTTTCCTTTTTCGATTTGATTTGATCCACAGATCTTCAATCTTTTCCTTTTTTGTTTTTGGATTTGATCTTATTATCTCTTCTTTCCATTTTCGGACTCATGTTGATGGTGATGGATATTCTGATTTCCAGATCCTGATTTATTTTTGGGATTATTGATGTCTGATAAAGATGTTTGATTTTCATTTTGGTTTATGGTTGTAATGATCGTGAAGATATTTTGTTGCCTTCTTCTTTCCATTTTCGGAGCCGTTAATATTGGTGGTATACAAGCTTGTTTATGATTATTGATGCTTTCAGAAATGTTGTTGTACTGTGTTTGGACAGAAGAATTAGTTGTTTAAAAAAATTATTTTTCTTCTTTTTCGGATAGAATAGAAATTGCTTTGATTGGCCGTCGTTGGAAAGAAAATGGAGGTTTGGTAGCAATCTTGCTGCCCCTCTGAACCCGAGGATGACATTACTCTGAGGGTCGAAAATAAATTAAAATCCTTTTTTCATTAATGATTCTAACTTCTGACATCTTTTCATTGTTTTTGCAGGTCATTGCTTTGAAGATAAAATATCTGGAGCTTGAAGAGTCTTTAGGACTTAGAATTTTTAGGCTTAGAAATTTTGTAACTTGAATTCCAAAAAATGTAACCTTCTAACTTTTGTACCCACTTGAATCTCAATATAGAATCTGGACTTGAAAAATGTATATGAATTCGATACCTTGAATAAAATATGAACTCAAATTCTCTTGAATTTAATTGCAAACCACATCTCGTTACGAACCACTTTGGATTTTGTCATTCGAAATTGCACCATCTGAAACTTGCGATTACTTAAAACCAGATAACACCCATTATGAATTTAACGCAATCCTTCGATCCTGGCCCAAACCATAACCAGAGAAGAAACATAAATTGTAACTTACATCTTGAATTTTCTTTAAAACTGGTATTCATAGCAGCTTGAATTCGACCAAAGAATGATAAACTCGTTTCAAACTCCAATCCTCTGAGTCCATAATTTTACCATTAAATTGCACACCATGAACCTTTGAAGCTTAGAATCTTGATTACATTAAATTCTAAATCTTGACAACCGAGATGTGAATCCTCATATCGAGGCCCAGACCAATATCGAGGACAAATCTGTAAATTCTTAAGGTCTTTATATCCCTGTGAATTCAACCTGACTTGATGGACACACGAGACCACTTTCGACTCACCTGCAAAATGAACAACTGAGCAAACTGGTTAATGGTTATCTATAATGAAAGATGTACTAAAATGAAATGCGAAAATGATCACTGATCTAAGGGTAAAATTTAGGGTGCGACACCTGAGAAATAGGATTAAAATTGTCTAGGAGAATTTATTTTCTCTGCAGATTGGGATAAGGTCCATGGAAGCTTTTGTTGTTAAATGGGAGATGTAACACACACTATTTTGACATCATGGTTAGGGTCTTCTAATTATGGTAGAAAGAAGTATGCTTAGAGTTCATTGGAAGGTATTGTGACTATGCGTCAAAATTTACAAGAGAGAGTAGACAATGACTGACTAGGTGCCAGAATATTGTTTAGGACTCATGGCTCTATATGGACGGTGTTACTTGGACGATGAAAATGTGCCTTAAAGAAGGCGTGTAAAACATGTTTCCTTGGCACATGCATAGTCTTTGGACGATTTTCATTAAAGAAGAAACAGTCAAAACTGAGTTGGCCGGTGCACATTCATTTATGTTGAAGTTACCTTACTCAACTTACTCTTTCATTGAATTGTCTTTTGGTTATTTCAATGGCTCATTAATTCCTAAGGAAACTGCTCGGGTATTTAAAGAGGGTCCTTGCTTCTTTTGTCTCAGGCTGTGTTTCTTTGTCTGTGTCGAGTTTTTATGGCTTTCGTCCGGGTTTGGGTGAGTACTATTTGGGTATGGAACTGTTTTGGACATCTTTGTCAATTTTTGGCTAAAAAGGGATAGATAGGTTGTGTGTTTATCTCAGTTGTGTGTTGTTCCTTGCAACACATGACTGATCTTATTGTGTGATCTGAGTCTGTTCTTGCAGTTGTTTTGCAAGGATGTTGGATATGATGCTCTAACATCCTATTTGTGACTTAGTTCCTTTTGTTCTTAGTCTTTTTTTGTGTCTAGTGATCTGAGTTATGAACACAGTTGTGTCCTGTGTTCTGAGTTATCTGGAACTGGAGTCTGGTCCTCTAAGCCCTGATCTGGATAATGGAAGGTGGTAATTTGGGACTGGTTTTAAGGGGGAGTGTCTTGCATCTTCTTTCTCATGTACACCAAGGTTTAGGGTACACGTCGTACAAGAGGTGGTGTATGATGTACAGGAAGAATGAAAGCTTCCTAAAGTCACATTATTTTCTAATAAACTCATCATAGGCTGGCTGAAATAACTTTAGGACTTTCTACTCACTTTACTCCTTTATTTCTTGGGTTTATTGTGTAAAAGGAGTTTTAGCCAAAATTTGTCAAAAATGGGAGATTGAAGGCTCTAAGATTTGACCAAACTTTGGTAAAATATGATATTGAACAATATGTTCTAACATGAAGTAATCTGTAAAGAACAACATGTCAGACAATATGTCATATCTCGAGGACTCGACATCTTGGTCTGATACAGTAGGTTTGTTGCAGATATGTTCCAAGATTTAAGGTGCAATCAAAACATGGATCAAGGAATGACTGGACAGAGATTTTAAAGACATGGACTGTTGAAAATTATAAAAGGAAGACCGAGACCTAGAGCAAAAGACGAATCCTTGTTAAGACTTTTGTAAAGTAAAAATAAGGGTTTAGGGTTTTGAGAGTCGTGTGACTTTCTTGTATTGTAAGTCACCCTTTGTATCAGATTTGATACATTGTGGTAGACATAGTTTTCATATTCAAAAACCTGTAGGTAATGAATTGTATATTGTTCATGGATGAAGCTTTTAAGTAAATTCAAGTATTAGTGTTAGTCACGAGTATTGACTAAATATTGTATTGAAATGAGTGTTTTTCAATTGAACAGTTTGATATAGTCACAGGAAATTGTGACTGTTAGATATCACTGATGTGATTTAGGAATTGAGATGAGTTTCTCTTATCTAGATGGGTTTCTAGGTAGAAGTTGCACTAGGTAGGGATTAAGTGAGGAGTTGTAAACCAGAGGTTGTTTAGCTCTGAATTAATACTACTAATAGTGAATTCATTCCTGACTTGGTAGCCCTCATATGTATGTGTTGTTCTACACCGAACTGGCTCATCATATCTTGGTGTTATTTATCATTTTGTTGTATATTTCAATTATTCTTATACTCTTAAATATATGTTCAAACAGATGTTGAAACATATATCATGGCATTGTTATGGCTTTATGATATCAGAATATTTTTATTTTGTCCTTGTTTATTTAAGCAGAGATCAATGTCTCGACATCTCTTGGAACATCTGAGATCTACATACCAGAATTTCAACATTCCTTGCAAATTCAATATAACCCATTAATATTGTGGGTCAGTAAACACCTTGTCGAAATAATAACCATCTCATGTTGCGTTCGACTTGATGGGCGTCACAGGCTCCACCACAGATATTTAATACTATTAAATATGCCTCACTTTCGCTAAGACACATGAGAAAGATGCCTTCAGGTGTCTTTTAAAACTATTTTATCCCTAAGATAATATAGCTTAGAGACTTATGTTTTACCTTTCGATAAGTCGACCCTGTTGGATTCTCTAGATATTCAACTATTGGTCTTCACCAATCAGTATCTGTCAGATTATCTAGAAAGGCTCGAGACTTCCTTATTTGTATTCCAATGATACAAGACTTCTGCTCAATTAATCAACTTGATTAAGACTTTCACAACTCAAACACATAGTAAGAGACGTACGTGGCTTAAGCATCTCGGCTCGAGACTTCCTTACTTGTATCCCAATGACACAAGACTTTTATCTAAACTGCTGAACAAGCTCAGCAGAATAGAGAACAAGGTGCACATGATACAACTATCATAGGTACGGGAAATCACCATAACAAAGACCTAAAACTCTTAAGATTTCTAAGATATACAATGTGTAAGAAATCTTAAGGTTTTTACAATTACAACCCACATCAGAAAAATATGCATATACATTGAGTTAATAATTGATGATCTTGTTACTCCTTCTTCTGGTTGATCCTTGTTAAAGATTCAGTTTGAACCTTCAGCCATATTTATAGCCTTTTCAAAAATTAGCCGTTGAAGAGGTAACTTGATCAGGAGTCTTTGCTGTTACTCCATAATGCAAGAACCGTTGAAGATAGATGCACCAGAAGATCTTAATCCAATGTGTAACATATTCAACTTTTGAGTCTTAAAGAGATTCTGTACTATTATAGTCGTTTAGAGTAGTTATCGATAAAGCATCCCAACCTTTCTTGAGCTTTGCAATCTGTAGCCTCTAACTGATAAACTGATTTGACAATACAACTTCAGCTTTATCACCAACTCTAAATGGTACAACTAAATAGGTACTTAATGTGTTCAGTTTCCAATTACATGATTAAAAGAAAAGAGAATAATAAACTATTTTATAATATCAATAAATAATTAATGTTATTTTTTCTACTTTTAAATATTTATTATTCTCTTTTCTTTCAATTAGGTAAATTTGTCTTTTCAATATCATTAATAATGGACAATTTTATAAAATTCTCTAATTTTTCTTTTTATATTATAATTATTATTATTTTTTTTAATATGTATGAAAAGTGAAAAACTATTTTTAATAAAAAATGGAGAGACTATTAAGTTTAAGAGAGAGAATCTTAGTACACCTTTATGAAAAAGGAGGCGACCTGCAAAGAAAAATGGATTTGAAACGGTTGTATCTTGATGTCGTTTAGTAATATTATGGGCAGCACACAGCTTTGTGAAACAGAATGCCGTTGGATTACAATTCAGAGGGCTCAACATCCTCCTTTAAGGTTAACTAACCCAACCTCTGGTTAAACTCTCTATTTTCTGTTGTGCCTACCCCACCACTGCAATCTTTATCCAACAATTTTCATATTTGCTTTTCCATCCTTGCCCTTATTTTATTTCTTCTGTAGTCCCAGTTATTTTATTTCTTCTGTAGTCCCAGTTATTTTTTTTCTTTGACTGGTCCCAGTCTTATCTTTTAAATACAGTGTATTTCACATGCATTTCCTTTTCTTTTCTTTTACTTTTTTTTTCCTTCTTTTTATTTAATACAAAATTCAAACATTTTTATTAAGTAAAAATATACTTATTCATAATCAAATTATTCTTATTAGGATATTATTTTTGATTTTCGGTTAAAAGTAGGATGATATTGATTTAATGATTTTAATAGCTTATAAAAGTTAGTCAAATTAACTGAATAAATTTATACTAAATTTAGATTAGATATATGAAATCTTTTGACCAATTTTAACTTTTATACAAAAAACTTGTTTATTTAAACAATACTTTCCAAAATATAATTAGATTACAAAACAAATTTATAAGAGCACAATGGAATTGTTTAGTACTCATTATTTTCTTACAAACTTATAATTTTATAAAAATATTTTGTAGTAATATTTTTTATTTAATTATTTTAAATAGAGTTTTTGAGTTTATAGTTTATCTTTCTTTTTTTCAATTTTCTTACCAACTACATTTTTTTTGGTTATTATAAGATATTGTGTTAAATTTTTACTTAATTTAAAACAGTTTTTTAAAATTAAAAAAAAAAGTTGAGCAGAGAATATCAAGCAAATCAGTAAAATAAAATAAAAAGATTCTTGGGGCCACCAACGTAATTCCACAAAATAAAAATACCAAGCAGAAAAAGAAAATATCACGAATCTAACCCCACACACTACAGTGCGCACCCACACACATTCCACCTTCTTCAAAATCCTATATATACATAGCTCGAGTAAAGCTAGGTTTGCCAAACCAGAAACCCAAACCCACCTTTAGGGAAAAACAAAAGGAAAAGAAAAAGAAAAACACTTTCTTCTTTCTCTCACTCTTCTCCGAGCTTAAAAAATGGCGGCACCTTCTAGAAAATCAAGAACCACTGTACTTCGATCCCTTTCACCTTCACCGAGGTTCTCCAACACTGAACAATCACCTTCTCACTATTCTTCCTCAGCTTTCGCGTCTTCCTCCTCAAGTTTCACCTCTCGTCCTACAACCTTCTTCAGAGGCTCCACCTCTCCGACTCGTGTCAGTGTATACTCATCACCGTCTGTATCGTCTTCATCGGTTCGGTTTTCACTAGACCGTTCGATTTCCCCAAACCGGTCTATCTCGGCCGTACCTCGAACCGGCGGCAAGAAACAGAGTAGTAGCCAACCGAAGCGAACTTGCATGTGTTCGCCTACGACGCATCCCGGTTCGTTCCGGTGTAGTCTCCACAAAGGCTTTACCTCACGCGCCTCCGTTACGCCGTATTCGCAGAATCGCCTCAACGCGCGTAGATCCGCCATGACGAATTCGTTAGTGAGAATTCGCGGCGTTGAAGGAGATCTCGTGAAGAGAGCGCTTGCGGCGTTGATTCGGCCTTCGTCGCATCAGCAGAAAAGGAGAGGGGATTTTCATCCGAGACCGAGTAGGCTCTCTGTTATGACTAAAGCTGAAGATTCATGAAATCGCCGTTTGACAGTAGCTTTCCGGCCACCGCTGAAGGAAGTGCCAGATCTCGCGAATTCGCTTCAGATGAATAGATCTAACGGCTTTGCAAGCGATTTTGAAAATCAAACGAGAAGTGATTATGTGCTTCATATCTCTTTGTTTGTGTACATATATATGAATGGCAGCCATTGATGGCCGTTTTTGGAGCTTCTGGACCTAATTTCATGAAAAACAATTTTCCATTAAAAATTTAATATAATTAATTATCAATAGAAATTCAGTCAAACTTTTTAATATGATGTTGAGTTTAATCTTTAACTGCGTTGTTCTTAAGTTTCAGTTCCATAGCACTTTCCTTTCATCTTTTTGCGTTTTTGTCTCTTTTTTTAATCTATTTTTTCCTTATTAAGACGTAACGTTAGTCTTGAAATTTTCCGTTTAATCCTTCGTCGTGTGCGTGTACTTGTGATTTTCGTATGTGTTCTTCAATAATTGTTCGTATTTTTCTTTTTTTTTTTTATATGCTTGGTATTTTTTGTTTTTTAATTTTTGTGTAGTTGAGTTTTCCTATTTTATTTGATTAGAGATGCGTATTCGGTTTTCTTTTGTTTTGTTTAATTATATTTACTTTTACAAAAAAAGTATTTTTATATATTGTTGGAGTTATTTTATATTTAGTGGTGTTTATATTTAAATATTGAATGTTTAATTTGGGTGTTTGATTTTTGCAGGAAGAGGATATGGATTTGGATGAAATTATAAGATAAACAATTTATTGTTTTTATTGATAATGACTCATGATGATGTTGGAGTTTGGATGTAATGGAATGATGAATGGCGGTGAACAGTATTATGGAATATGACATCCATATGGTATGGAACGGGATAGAAAAATGATAGAACCTTGAAGGAGAGAAAACATTATATGATTAAGAAGTAATAAATATAAAATAAATAATATTAATTTGGATTTAATTAATACTATAAGAAATATTTGTTTAAAAATTCAAGATATCTAATCAATTTTTTTCAAAGTTTATGAAAAAATAATAAAAAGGTACAAAATATAGTAAAATATTATAATATCAATTAAAAATATTATTGAATATTTATTCTTTGAATATTTAAAGATACTTTATTTATTTAAAAAATTCAAAATATTAATTTTAGGGATTTGGTTTATGAATTTTTGTTTTTGTTTTTGACAAGAAGATAAAAGTTAGTATTATTTTTTCTTAAAGTTTAAATATGAAATCACTTTTAGAATCCGTTACTACCTAGGAATGAGAGATATTTTTATATTTTATTGATAAATCTGAACTAATATAAGTAAATTCTGAAAAGTTTTTCTTAATAATAGTAATTAATAGTAAAAGCCACTATCCATAATCTTCCTTTTGAAGATTTTGGAACAGATTCTGATGTTGGTTAGAGCCGGGTCGGAAAAAATGGCCCTTTAAGTAATGAAAGGGTCTCTTAAGTCTGAGGTCAATCGGTTGATAAATTGACCAAATTGAAGGAACTCATAATTGGTGCCATTTTTGTACTAGTAGTTTGTGACATTAATTAACTTGTTCTTCAAGTCAGGAACATCAATGAAAATTAATAGCATCCCACTCAACTACTACAGTACAGGGTAACAAAATATCTGAATTAAGAAAAAAATAAGGATAAAAATAATCTATTAATTTATTATTTTATTTTTAAAAATTAGAAATTCAATTTGATTATCTTTTAATTTTAACAAATCATCAAATCCATCGATTAATTGTTTATAAATATATATTGAAAATTATGAATTTTTAATAAACGAATGCCTTTTAAAAAATATCATAATGAAATTGTATATTTGAAACTTATTTTTTGACGTGGTGCTGACATGGCCTTATTATGTAGTGCCACATCACACACAATATTTATTGCATCATTAAAAAATTAAATAAAATATTTTAATATTATTACTAATTATAATTAAATTAGTTAAGTAATATTTAAATTAATAATTTTTTTTATTTTTTATTTAATACAAATAGTTTGTAAATTTTAAAGTTAAAAAAATTAATTTTTTCTAACTTAAAACTTTCTTTCCAAACACACAAAACTTAATTTATTATGACAAAAAGATTGATGTATAATTAATTTTTAAGACCCTTTTTCCAACAAGAAAACCAGAAAACCCCCAAAATTAGCACTTTCATTTCCTTAAGTTAAAATATTATGAATTGGATCTTGAAATTAATAGACCAATGTCGTAGTTCAAGATAAATTCAACACTTAAGTTCTTAAGTGCATATGAATAACATTGATTTATCGATTTGAGGAGATATATAGTGTCATTCGTAGTGAACAAGAAGGTTTTTCAATTTGTGTTTTTGTATTTCTTTTACATGAATTTGTTGGAGAGTTTATTGGTTTGAAGGTCTGTTGGAGGAGATAGCAATAGAAAAAAAATTAAATTTTAGTCATAGCAAGCCAAATAAAAAAGTGTTAAAAAAGAATCATAAGTGCAAATAGTGTGGAAAAGTCCCACATTAGTTAGGAATGTGGAGATTTAAGTAAACTTATAAAAGACACGTTGAGAGAGTGTTCTTCAAACATTAAGGGAATGGAGACGAGATAGCATGGGAAGGAAATTTCCACCTTCCCAGGTTGTGACTCAGCAGTCAAATATGTTTCTAAGAATGCGAAAAGTTTGTCAGAAAGGGAGAAATGAATGAATATCTGATTAGTCTGGATGATGGTTTTTTCTTTGGGTATTGGTGGTTAAGGTACAAAATCTCTTCCTTGTTCATCCTCTGATGGCAGAATCGTGATCACCAAAGGATTTTTCCCAATATCAAATTTGGAAGATGAAGTGTTTGTTGTCATTGTTAAGTTTAAAAAGTTTGTTGCAAAAGGGTTTTTTATGTGTGAAATGCTAAAACGAAAGTGAAGAATGTGAGAAGAGAATAAGAAGGAAGTATTTATATAATCATTTTTCTTGTAAATGAAGGACACATGGAACACGCGTGTTAATGTGAAACGCTTCATTTCTCAAGAAGTGGGAAAGTTCATAGAAGTGGAGCAGTTAGTGAAACATGCAAATCCATGATCTCATAGAAAATGGGAGTAATGATGAATTTCTGAGAAGATCTTCTAGAAAATGACAATATGCATTAAAGTGGTAATGATGATGATGACGTCAGCGCAAGAGTTTAAACAACGTCAAAAATACTTTTCAAAACTGTCACCTTTCTCATTTTGATTCAAAATCGAAACATGAAATTTTGGGGGAAAATTGTTACCTCAAATTTTCGACACAATAATTAATTATAAAGATGTGATAAGGTTCATGTGATAATACGTTTAGTCAAAAAACTGAAGTGGTCAGTTATGACCATGGATATCTCGACGTATTTGATTTATCGAGAAGTAGTATCAACTTTGCTTGAATTGCAATCAGTTAGAGACCAAGGAGTTTATTGGTTTTGAGACTTAGTGAAATTCAGAGTACCCAAAATGTTTATTTTCCAAAAGCAGTCGAGTCAGGTGTAAGTAGATAAGATCATACAATTATTTGAGGACCCAAGGAAACTTGTCGAAAGCGAAGGCTGCATGGAGACGAAGGTGTGACATATTTTGCTTAGTCGGTCGTTGTAGACAGTTAACTTAGGACTAGTATATAAGTAAGCATTCACTTATGATTTAAGGATCCACAATTGTACACAAATTATGTAAAACTCAAAGTATTAGTTTGTTTGTGAGAAAAAGTCAAGAATGCACATATATGCATTCCATTTTTGCAAATTAAAGTCTCTATTTTAAAGTCATTTACTGCATTGAAGTTAATTTTAATGATTATTTTTTAAGTTTCTTTTTCATTTCAATTTTGATGCTAAGTTTATTTAAAACTTATGATTTTCACACAAGTATGTCCTGGGATCTTTTTGAGTTTAATTCCTTTAGTGAAATAAAACTTGTTTATGTTTACTAAATTTCAGAGTAAACAAATTGGCATATGCCCAGTGGGACTGCTGACTTCGGCTTCATTGGTTACCAACCCAACTTAGTGGCAAGACAATTTGGTTTCAACCAATTTGGGAGAATGGCACTTGCTGATCGGAGACAAAGTTTACTGCTCATGAATACATAGACTGCTTGACGTTCACTCGTCAATAAGTTCTTGAACTGCCTACTTTGCACTTTCAGCCGTCCTTCTATATGATAGTGGAATTTAATAATTGGTGGACGAGCTACTTGTAAGGCAACTTCTTTGAACAGAACTTCCGCAAGAGATTGCCGACCGCGTTTTCCAACTTACAAGAGAATTCGAAGAAAAAAAAGGTATATACTAACCATTTATTCTAATTCTTTTGTCATACCCTTCGAATTCTCACACGTTTTGATTGTAGGTGAAATTGAAGCAAATGGCAACACCAATGTCGAAGGCCCTTCTGACGCGGGTGAAGCTAAGAAAGATGAATATGCCCAAAAGAAAAAGGCAAGTCTTTTTCCATTTGGACATTAGCTAATATCGAGATGACCCTAACATATTTTTCCTTTCAGAATCGAAAATGTGATCTAGACTCTCCAACAACCACAAAAATCAAGAAAAAGAAGTCCAAAAAGATTACCTTGGCACATTTATGTATCTGATTTCCTGTTTGGTGGTTTTTGATGATTAGGCAAACTTACCAAATCAACCTTTTTAGGCTACTCCAAAACCCGCATAGACCTTGGCTGAAGTCAAGAGTTCATAAGATAGAATAAAAACTCTAATCTTTTCAAGACCTAACCCCAAGGCTTCTCCCAAACCAAGCATAATCAAGAAAAAATGCCACTTAAAAAACAAACCCCCCTAAGAAAGCAATCACTTCGATTGCTGGTCCCTCTAATAAAGAAAAAGGAAAAGAAGACTTGCCTATTCCTGATGACCAAGTGTAGGATGAACCACCAAAGTTGGACGAGAACGCGACAGACAAATTAACAGGTATACCCTATTTGATTCCCTCTAAAACTTTCTCTCACGTGCATTGGTCAGATTTTCTTGATTCCAGCCTTTCATCTGTTCACCTAGAGAACAAATCAATCAGTGAAAATGCAGGCACTTCTCCATAACCAAACTCTGAAATAGAGGATGATGTCGACTAGCTTTAACGTCCAAACAAAATGAAGAGTTAGACGACATTACGGCTTCCTCTCTCTCTCTCTCTCTCTCTCTCTCTCTCTCTCTCTCTCTCTCTCTCTCTCTCTCTCCCTAAGTGACTTTTGCTTCCTCTCCCTCACAAAACTCTTGTCTCCCTTTTTGAAAAGCATAACAGACACACAAGAATGCAAGACAAATCTTTGTCACTTCTTAAACAAAAAATGCAGTGAACACAACATAAATCCAAAACTTCTTTCCCTCAACTCTTACTGAATTCAAACAATCCAAATAAATACATGGAAACAAAGATGGATGGAAAGGAAAAAAAGCTACCAACGTCGGTGGTTTCCATATTTGATAGTGGTTGGTAGTGGTGGTTTCTGGTGGTGATGGATGTCGCGAGTAGCGTGGTGGCATGCGATGGTGGTGAGAGAGGAGGATTTGCTACATCGCCGGAGTTGGTTGTAGTGTAGTTGTGGTGGTAGTTACATTGTGTATTGTTGCTTTCAACTTCTTCTTTTTTTTGGATTTGTATTATGTTATTAGCGTTGTGTTGTTATTGTTGATGAGTGGTTGTTGGTGATGGATGAGTAAAGCAATGGAAGGAAGAGGGTGGAGTAATGGTGTTGTTATGGTTATGTGAAAGTGGGGTTGAAGAAGAAGAAGAGGGAAGTGTTGTTGTTTTTTTTTCTTTTTTCTTTCTGGTGTTGTTGTTATGGTTATGTTAGGATTTCTTTAGATGAAAATTCTCATATTGTCCTCGAGGTGTATAATTTTTATTAGTTAAATATTCTACCATTAAAAATGAGTTAGTTTTTTTTTTGTGTTATTAAATTTTTTAAATAAAATAACAAAATTAAATCTAAAACTATATATATTTTGTATACTTTCCTAATTAAATATGATAATAAAATGAACTCAATTTATTTACTTTTGAGATTTTCTAAAAAAAGTAAGATAAACATCAAAGCAATATTTGAAGGAAAAAGTTTTTTATTCTTGGGGTGCTATAGGTGCAAGCACTTCAGCTTCAAAGAAAGCGCCAATTTACTTGTCTTAGTGTAGAACACACGCCGGTAAAATATGCCAATTATGAAAAAGCTAACTCCGATGCAACATGGCTCAGCTAGTCCAACTAGCGCAAGTACTTAAAAAATAAACATGAGCGCCAATTGAGAGGGTTATCACTTTTGCATGCATGCAAAAGCTTATGCATTCACTAATCACGTACAACTAACACTCTTCCTCCCCAACAACATGAATTCAGTGTAAATAAAATTTTCACTAATATTTCATCACTCCATTCCATATAATTAACACTCTTACTCACTTCATTTTCATCACCAACAAATACAGTATAATTTTGCTCAAATACTCACATTCTCTCATATTTTATCAATAGAAAAATGAGTCTCTTGAACATGAGAGAAATGCATAAAGGAACTATCAACAACATTAATTCTTATGTAAGTTTTTATTTCACTACGATTGTTGTTAAATTTTTCTAACTCTTATTTTTATGAAAAAACTTATTTATCCTTTTTTAGGATCCATCAAAATTTCGTACTCGTGTTCATGAATATATCATACATGACGATATTCAACCTTATTTAAAGCGTGTAGATTTTAGTCATATCATCAAAATCATGTCCTACTCCATTGATTCTAAAGTTTATACTCACTCTACAAGAAAGATGGAGACCTAAAACGCACACATTCTTTCTTCTAACCGATGAATGTATCATAACACTAGAGGATATATAAATGTTATTAGGTTCACCTATTGAGAGTAAGGTAGTTAATGGAAAGACCAACTTAGCCAATTCAGTATGCGAGGGATTTTTGGGTGCCGATTTGTTAGATGATAACCCGAGCGACCAGGGTATTTTACTTACACAGCTTAAAACGTATTACAAAGATATAAAATTAGATGAAATGAAATTTATAACAAAGAAAAAAATAAAACTAGATGTTATATTATGCTACTAATCGATTCATTAATATTTCCCGATAGTATTTGTGTATTGTAAATATTATCTATTTACCCTTTTAAAAAAAACATAGATAAAATAGGAACATATAGTTGGGGTTCTACTTGTTTGTTTGGTCTCTATAGCCCTTTGTGTAAAAATACAAAGAAAAGCACATCTACATTTTATGTATGCACTATTTTTTTTCAAGCATGAGGTCGATCGAGATTGTCGTCCCTAACGCCCGTCAACCACATTAGTTTCATATTCTCCTATGCAAGAAAGTAAGTTTATAAAATTATTTCTATTTATTTACTTTAAACTATTAATTATAAATATTTTATTTTAACTTTTTTGCTTTATGTGATTCACCTGTGGGGTGAATTATAATAAATATCCTAAAAACTCCATCACTTAATATCGAAATCACTCGGATCTCCTACAACCCAACAATGTATTGCCACTAAACTAATCATTTTATAATAATTTATTTTTAATATTAACCATTTACTAATCTGATTTGTTTTCATTTACATTTTATTTGGAGGCCATATCTGAGTCTGGAACATCAACGTGAAAGGAATGAAGAAGATGCATCTGTTTGGACTGCAACAACATCGATCATCCGATTCACCATCATGTGAAATTGCAGTTTGATATGCATAAATAAATCTCATATCCCCCGAAGTGTCTCAGATAATTCCATCAATGTAAAGTATCGTAACAATGTGACTTTGACGAGTGAAAAGGCTTTGTTAAAGTTGAGTGTCATCAATGGAAGCATCGTGCTAACCGAAATTAAATGAACTCATAATTATATGTAATGGTATAGATCGCTTAAAATTGAGTTTTTCTTTGAAGATAAGTATTTATACGACCCACACCAAACCACTTACACACAAAAAGCTTCAACATCTAACCCCCACCAAAATTACCAAACAATTTATACACAACATTCTACCCAACAAAATTACCAACTCAGAAACACTCAAACCCACAACCAATACATGTCACACACTCAAACACAAAAATAAGACCATACCTCATACCACAAACAACAACATGATTATTGTCAAAACACCTAACAGACATATGTTGCAAATACATCCTCCTACCATAGCCAAAACACTCAAGAAACATATGACACAAACACTTCCTACTATAGCCAAAAGATCACAACACCGAAACATCCAACAAACATATGCCTACCAAACACCATAACAACCGTTTCTTCCTTTTTCCAACGAAGAATTCACATCAATATCTCCATTCAATCGACCATACCACTCACCAATAACCTTCATCGACCTAAACAACACAACCCAACTACACCGACATGGGTAACGAACTCAATTATGGAAACCCGTTAATGCAGATACAAGACTACATAAAATTCCAAGAAATTTTTAGGGAATCTAGTGTGGTGATACTCCAGGGACCCTGTATCAAACACCTCAGGTGAATCAACATAGACTCATACGAGAAAGAGTACCTAGGATGTGTGAAACCGATGACATGTATGATCAAGCGGGTCGTTATCATTAGTATAAGTAATATTCTCGTATGTAATCCAATTTAAATTAAATATTATAAATATTTATTTAGTTTTTTAATTAACTAATTGTTTTAATTAAAATAAAAAATGCAACATATAAACGTCAGATGAATTAACGTCTCCTCTAAGAACCAATACATAGGCGGCAATTAAATTCTTTTAATTTATTAAAAGCGTAAATTTAATTGGTTTACCTTCTAGTTTGTCCAATACAAATGTCAATTAAATTGATTGTACTATGCATTGCAATTTCTTTATTTAAAAATATAGTTATTTAAAAAAAATTAGTATATAAAATAAAAAAATTATACTAATACTCATTAACTTTCTCAATCACATTAAGCTAAATTAGGAATTTTCTTTTTTCTTTTTAAAATTTGTTGTTTTTCCGTTTTTGAAAAATTGCCACAAAGAAAATTATCTGGACGAGTCACGTACTAGGTCACTTTCTTTAAGACATTTCGTTGTACTGCTAATAATTAGACAGTGCAATCACGTTTCAACGACGTCTCCAGGATAAAATATCTCGTTCATAAAATACGATGATCACTTGCACTGCAATAAATCGTTCAAAGAGATACACCTTCAGACGGTGTTTTAAACCACTCATATATGAAAATAATTCAATCGTTGATGGTGCGATAAACCACTCATAAATAAGAATAGAAAAATGTAGATAAGAGAATGAGAGCGTGAAGAGAGATTCTGAAATGTTCAGGAATCTGGAGTCGATTGTAAATGATGGGAAGGATCCTATTTATAGCTAAGGATCTGATATGGTGGAGAGAAAACGAGGGAGCAAAAACATTGTTATGCAGATGGTCACCAAGGAAGTGCGGAGGCTTGGTTAGAAAGGTGAATACGTGGTCAAGATTACCATTAGAATTGGATTAAACACTAAGTTTGGACCGAGCCGGCCGGACGAACGGCAGCTGCGGCGTACATGTTTTTTTTCATGGTGATGTGTTCTCACTAGGGGTGAAAATAGGCCAGGCCGATAACAGGGGCATACAGCCTAGCCTACACAGGCTTAGGGCAGGCCAAACTTTTTTTTTAATAGAAAATTTCTAAGTTTTTTAATAAGCCTATTTAGTTAAAAAAAGGCTAGGCCTCATGCAATGAAAAAAAGCCTTTTAAGCCTAACAAGCCGGCCTATTTAAATAAATAAGAATATTTTTTTTTATCATCATTATGTTATATTTTGTACTTTGAATTAAAATACATAAATAAAAATTGGTTATCTTGGAGAACTTATGAAAATAAGATGAAAACACCTTATGCATAATGTTATAAGTTGTTTTCACAAGTTATCTTAAACAAATAATCTCATAAAACTTATGCTAATAAGTAAGTTAAAATAAGTCAATGCAAACAAACTTTTAGTCTCATATGTTTTTTAGTTTGTTAGTCTATTTAAATATTACTTTAATTTCTTATTAACATATGTCTAAAATTATAGGCTTTTACGTCATCGGTTACGGCATTGTAAAAAGCTGAAGATTTGCTGGTCTCGGGCTTGTAATCGATTACGTCATGTTATGTAACCGGTTACAGAGGCTTATTTTAGTTTCTTCAATTTTCTTAGTTTCAGCTTATTTGGATAAGCTGTTTGTGTTATTTCCAATCATTTTGTACTTGTTGTATATAAGGCTTTATATGCTTCCAATTATGGTTAATGCCAATTATTCTTCTCACCCTCAATTACTCTCTCTCTATTTTTTCTCTCAATTTCTTAACTTCATCTTCTCCATTAATTCACCATTAGAGATTTTGTATGTTCTAACATTTGGCATCAAGAGCATTGGTTCTGATCCATTTCCACTGCAACAATGAGTACCGTTTCCAACGATAGAATTCCCACCAACCTACCGATTCTTGATTTGAAAAATTATGACAAGTGCTTTAAGCAAATGAAAGTTTTATTTGGGTATCAAGAAGTTCTTGAGATCATCAACAATGGAGTTACACCACTTGGGGATGAAGCTAGAAATGCTCAAAAGGCTGCATTCAAGGAAGAAAATAAGAAGGACTACAAGGTACTCTTCTTGATTCACTCTTACGTCGATGGTGACAGCTTTGAGAAAGTTGGAGATTGCGAGTCGGCGAAGCAAGCTTGGGAGATCATGGAGAAAGCTTATGCATAGGCTGTTAAACCTAAGGTGGTAAGGTTACAAACTCACAAGAGGCAATTTGAGTTAACGTAAATGGAACAGTAGGAAACAATCAACCATTATGTGACGCATATTACACGTTTGGTGAATCAAATAAAGTCTTGCGAAGTAACTATTTTGGAGAAGAATGTTGTGTCGAAGATTTTGCATTCTTTAATATCAAGATTTGACAACATTGTAGTGGCTATCGAAGAGTCGAAGGACCTTGCGAAGTTGAGCAAATATGAGCTTCAAAGCTTTCTTGAGGCTCATGAGCAAATGATGGACAAGAGAGGAAGCAATAAAGCTAAAAGCGGATATTACTTTGCAAGCACGGCTTGACGAGAAGACTGGAAGATCGAAAGGAAATGAGCTTCAAAAGGGAAGCAAAATTCTCAAAATTTGGGTGGAAATGATCCACAAAATTCGAAGGTTTCGATGGTACAAAAGGGTGAGATCAACTTCAAAGATGATGGTTAAGGCAACAACTTCAAGAAGTTTGACAAGAGTAAGTCGAAGTGTTACAATTGTCATAGACTTGATCATTTCGAAATAGATTTTCACGCGAGAATAAGGGAAAATCAAAGTGATGAAGCTAAGTTTGCGAGGCAACAGGTAGATGATGAAAATACGCTCTTGATTATGGCGTTAAAGAGGTGTTGGGCAATAACAGTAGCAGCTGCAAGTTGTGGGACAACAACTACAACAGTTCAAAAAATGCTGCAGAAACACGTTCGGAGAAAAACATAATGATTACGGTTTGAGATGGAGTCCAAGGCAGAAATGAATGATACTTGGATTCCAGTTTTTTAATGCGTATGATAGGTAGAAAGGATTAGTTTGTGCAAATCAATCAAGTTGTGAAAAGTAGAGTAAAATTCGCGGATGATACCACTCTTGAGGCCGAAGGTGTCAGTGATGTTTTGATAAAAAAGAAGAATGACAGATATTCTATGATCAAGGATGTCTTTTATATTCCGGGAATTAAGTGTAATCTCTTGAGTATTGGCTAATTTCTTTAGAGGGGTTACAAAATTCGCTTGAAAGACAAGATATTGCGCGTTATGGAAGCAAACAGTGTGTTGATCCTTAAGGCTCATATGGCTTTCAATAGGACTTTCAAGGTGAAGTTTAAAGTGATGGAGCATAGGTGTTTAGCTACAACGACAAGTCGAGAAGAGTGATTATGGCACTAACGTCTTGGACATCTCAATTTTCGTGATCTCGACGTGTTACAAAGAAATGTTATGGTAACCGGGTTGCCAAGAATCGACATTCTAGTTGAGATATGTGAAGAATGTTTGGAAGGGAAGATGCACAAGAGTAATTTCAGCAAGGAGGCGGTTCATAGGACCAAATATCACCTTGAGGTAGTGTATTTCAATATGTGCGGTCAAATGCAAGTCAATTCGTATGGTGGCAATAGGCATTTTGTCACATTTATCGATGATTTTATTAGGAAACTATGGATATACCTAATTAAGATGAAGGATGAGGTATTTTATGTGTTCAAACGATTCAAGTCCATGGTTGAGCGGCAATGTGGTCACAAGTTCAAAATTCTCGAAACAGATGGTGGATGTGAGTATACCTCGAATGAGTTTGGGAAGTATTGTGATGAAGAGGGGTAAGTGCGTGAGATTGTTCCACCCTATACGCCACAACAGAATGGTATTTTCGAGAGAAAAAATTGTTCGATAACGAACATGATTTGAAGCATGATAATGGGTAAAGACTTGGCGAAGGAACTATGGGGTGATGCAATTTCTACAACCGTCTATTGTTGAATAGGTGCCCAACAAAGAAGGTTGATAAGGAGACTCTAGAAGAGGTGTGGTATAGATTTAAACCAAGCTTAAGTCATTTGAAAGTTTTCAGTTCGATAGCATTTTGACACGTTCCGGGTCAACTTCAAAAGAAGTTGGACGACAAGGGTGAAATGATGTTACTTGTTGGTTATCATCCTACTGGAGGTTATAAGTTGTTTGATGTTGTAAACAAGAGGATTTTGATTAGCCGAGATGTTGTGGTCGACGAGCTACAAAAGTTT
This sequence comes from Lathyrus sativus, assembly GCA_963859935.3. Taxonomy (NCBI): domain Eukaryota; kingdom Viridiplantae; phylum Streptophyta; class Magnoliopsida; order Fabales; family Fabaceae; genus Lathyrus; species Lathyrus sativus. The sequence goes on along the minus strand of OZ012738.1, from coordinate 611,232,088 downwards.
GACAGTAGCAAAAAAATTGTTGACACTGGCCCCGTAACCGATTACGCTAAAAGTGATAACCGGTTACCACACGAAATTTTGGATCCTAAAGCTATTGGAACTAGTGTTATAGAAGACATAACTAGTTATGAGAACCCTATAACCGGTTACGTGCATGAAAATCAGAATTTTCAGAATTCTGGAGGTATTGTAGAACAACTTGTCGAAGCCGAAAACAGAGGAAATAATAGACGAACAACAAGGCAAAGAGTTTTTCCTCAGAGATTCTAAGATTGTGAAGTATTCCGGGATAACGAAATCAATGATGATGGTGATTTCATTCACTTTACGCTTATAATTGAATCCGAACCAGTGAACACAGAAGAGGTTCTAAGCGATCCAAAGTGGATTTTTGCATGAAGGAGGAGCTATAATCTATTGAAAAAAATGGTACCTGGGAGTTGGTCGATTTACCATTTTGAAATAAGCCAAGTGGTGTGTGATGGGTCTATAAAGTGAAGGCAAATCCCAAAGGCGAGGTGACCAAGCATAAGACTCGATTGGTAGCGAAGGGATTTTTGCAACGTGAAGGTATAAACTTTGAGGAAGTGTTTACATTTGTGGCTAGGCTTGAAACCATTTTATTAGTTGTTGGCATTGCAAATAACAGCGATTGGGTGATATATCAAATGGGCATCAAATCTGCGTTTTTGAACGGTCCACTTGATGAAGAGGTTTATGTTGAGCAGCCCCTAGATTTGTTGTAAAGAATCAAGATATGAAGTTCTACAAATTGCATAAAGCATTATATGGTTTGAAACAAGCTCCAAGAGCTTGGAACAAACACATTGATGGATTTATTTTTTTATATTGGTTTCAAGCGTGTGTGTTCGAACACAGAGTTTATGTGAGATCAGATGCAAATGATGGTGTGATCATTCTTTGCTTATATGTGGATGATCTATTGATTAACGACAACTATGAAAAGAGTATCTCTAAGTTCAAAAGTGAACTTATGAATGAGTTTGAGATGACGGACCTTGGCATTATGATGTATTTACTTGGCATAGAGTTTCATAAGTCAAAAACGGGACTGCTCATGTATCAAAAGAGATATGCTCTAGAGATCTTGAAGAGGTCTGAAATGGAGCATTGTAATGATGTCACTACACCATGTGGGCAAGGTTGCAGCTGTCAAAGAGTGAAGATGATCAAAATGTGGATCAAATGCAAAAAAAAAGGAGATTGATTAGATCATTGTTGTATTTGTGCAATACGTGGTTGAACTTGGCAATTAGTGTCGGTAATGTTAGTAGATTCATGGAGAGATCAAAGGTGTCTCACTTGGCAGCAGTCAAGAGAATCCTTAGATACGTTAAAGGAACTCTTGGTAATAGAATTCTCTTTCCCGCATCAGATACGGGCCAAAAATGCGATTTACTTGGGTTCACGAATTCTAATTGGTGTAGTGATAAGGATGATAGAAAGACAACTGCTGGATACATCTTTATGTTTGGTAGGACACCAATCTTTTGGTGTTCAAAGAAGGAACTGGTAGTAGCACTCTCATCTTGTGAGGCCGAGTACATTGCGGCTTCGTTGTGTACGTGTCAAGCTATGTGGCTCATGAATCTATTGAAGGAGTTGGGTAGCAATGAGGGTGAGACTACTAAGCTTCTGGTTGATAATGTTTCTGCAATAAAACTTGCAAAGAATCCAATTGTACTTAAAAGAAGAAAGCACATAGAGATGCAGTTTCATTATTTGAGAGAGCTAGTGAGTGAAGGCAAGTTGCGATTGGGATATTGTTGAAGCGAGAACCAAGTTGCAGATTTGTTGACCAATGGGGTAAAAAATGAGTTGTTCAAGAGGTGAAAGTTCTAACAATTTTCACCCCTAATTCTCGCCCAACCACAAATTCGGTATCTTTTAGAGATATGCTCGTGAGATCTTGAAGAGGTGTGAAATGAAGCATTGTAATGATGCCATTATACCATGTGTGGCAAGGTTGCAGCTTTCAAAGAGTGAAGAAGAGCAAGATGTAGATCCAATGCAATAAAGGAGATTGATTGGATCATTGGTGTAGTTGTGCAATACGCGACCAAACTTGGAATTTATTGTCGGTATTGCTAGTAAATTCATGGAGAGACCGAAGGTGTCTCAGGTGGCAGCAGTCAAAACAATCCTTAGATACGTTTAAGAAACTCTTGATTGTGGAATTCTCTTTCCGGCACCGGATACAGGCCAAAAATACGATTTACTTGGGTTCACCGATTCCAATTGGTGTGATGATAAGGATGATAGAAAGTCAGTGGCAGGATACATCTTTATGTTTGGTAGAACACCAATCTCTTAGTGTTCGAAGAAAGAACCAGTGGTAGCACTCTCATCTTGTGAGGTCGAGTATATTGCGGCATCGTTGTATGCGTGTCAAGCTATGCGGCTCATGAATCTATTGAAGGAGTTGGGTAGCAATGAGGGTGAGACTACTCCGCTTCTGGTTGTTAATGTTTCTGCAATAAATATTGCGAAGAATCCAATTGCACACGGAAGAAGCAAGCACATAGAGATGCAGTTTCATTATTTGAAGGAGCTAGTGAGTGAAGGCAAGTTACGATTGGGATATGGTCAAAGCGAGGACCAAGTTACAGATTTGTTGATCAATAGGGTAACAAATGAGATGTTCAAGAGGTTAAGAAAAGCCTGAGCATGATGGAATTAGAACAACTGAAATGAGGTGGTATGTTGAAAAGAAGTGTTTGGCATTTCAGTTGTGGTAATGGGTTACAGGTTTTTGCATAACCGGTTACAGCGTTGTAAAAATCTGAAGAATTACTTGTTTCCGGTTAAGTAGGCTTATTTTAATTTTTTTTCCAGTTTTCTTAGTTTAAGCTTATTTGGATAAGCTGTTTCTGTTATTTCCAATCATTTTGTACTTGTTTTTATATATGGTCTCGTATGCTCCCAATTATGATTAATTCCAATTATTCTTCTCACCCTCAATATTATATATATATATATATATATATATATATATATATATATATATATATATATATATATATATATATATATATATATATATATATATATATATATATATATATATATATATATATATATATATATATATATATATATATATATATATATATATATATATATATATATATATATATTTTAAATTTCTTAACTTCATATTCTCAAAATTATCTCAATTCTCCATTAATTCACCATTAGAGATTTTGTATGTTCTAACAATTTTCACCCCTAGTTCTCACCCAACCACAAATTGGGTATCTTTTAGAGATATGCTCTTGAGATCTTGAAGAGGTGTGAAATAGAGTATTGTAATGATCTCATTACATAATGTGAGGCAAGGTTGCAGCTATCAAAGAGTGAAGAGGATCAGGATGTGGATCCAATATAATAAAAGAGATTGATTGGATCATTGTTGTATTTGTTCAATACGCGACCGGACTTGGTATTTAGTGTTGGTGTTTTTAGTAGATTCATGGAGAGACCGAAGGTGTCTCACTTGACAGCAGTCAAGAGAATCCTTAGATACATTAAAGGAAATCTTGGTTGCAGAATCCTGTTTCCAAAATTAGATGCGGGCCAAAAATGCGATTTACTTGGGTTCACTGGTTCCAATTGGTGTGGTGATAAGGATGATAGAAAGTTATCGACTGGATACATCCTTATGTTTGGTAGGACACCAATCTCTTGGTGTTCGAAGAAGGAACCGATGGTAGCACTCTCATCTTGTAAGGCCAAGTACATTGCGGCTTTGTTGTGTGTGTGTCAGGCTATGCGGCTCAGGAATCTATTGAAGGAATTGGGTAGAAAAGAGGGTGAGACTATTACGCCTATGGTTGATAATGTTTCTGCAGTAAATCTTGCGAAGAATCCAATTGCACAAGGAAGAAGCAAGCACATAGAGATGTTGTTTCATTATTTGAGGTAGCTAGTGAGTGCAAACAAGTTACGATTGAGAAATTGTCGAAGCGAAGACCAAGTTGCAGATTTGTTGACCAATGGGTTAACAAATAAGGTGTTCAAGAGGTTGAAGAAAAACATGAGCATGCTGGACTTGCCACAACTGAAATGAGGTGATGTGTTAAAAACCAGTTTTTGGCATTTTAGTTATGGTAATCGGTTAAGGGTTTTTGCGTAACCGGTTACGGCGTTGTAAAAAGCTGAAGATTTGCTGGTATCTGGTTAAGGAGCCTTATTTTAGTTTTTTAAATTTTCTTAGTTTCTGATCTGACCTGATCAGGAGGGGATCACTGGATGGCCACGCTCCGTTAGGCTGCTTCCTGTTCACCGGTATGGAGGATGAGGATGGGGGGTGTACCTGCAAGGCACTCCGATGCCAAAGTGAGAAATTGGGCAGAGTGATAGCAAATACAGAAAGTGGTAGAAGAATGGAATACCTGGCCCTCTTGGGGAAGAGGGTATTTATAGAGAGACCCCAGCGCTGGGCCAACGGTCATTTGAGTTGGGCTGGATGGCCAAGCCCAATTCAAATGACTGTTAGGGCTTACGTGGCGTAGTGAAGACCAGGACGTGGTCTTCGCCCTAGTCCAACTGCTCCTAGATCTCCGGAAAGTGGGTTTGACCTGCTCTTTCGGAGGTGGGCAGTTGGTTGACGACGTGTCCCCGCGGAGGGGAGAACGTGTGGAAGGCACGTTGTGCTGCCCGGCGGGATGGGCACAGGTTCTGCCCACGGGATGGGCACCTGCCTGACGGGAGGAGGTTCGGCCCTGACGGGATGGGCACAGGTTCTGCCCGACAGGATGGGCACAGGTTCTGCCCACAGGATGGGCACCTTCCTGACGGGAGGAGGTTCTGCCCTGACGGGATGGGCACAGGTTCTGCCTGTCAGGATGGGCACAGGTTCTGCCCACGGGATGGGCACCTGCCTGACGGGAGGAGGTTCTGCCCTGACGGGATGGGCACAGGTTCTGCCCGTTAGGATGGGCACAGGTTCTGCCCACGGGATGGGCACCTGCCTGACGGGAGGAGGTTCTGCCCTGACGGGATGGGCACAGGTTCTGCCCGTCAGGATGGGCACAGGTTCTGCCCACGGGATGGGCACCTGCCTGACGGGAGGAGGTTCTGCCCTGACGAGATGGGCACAGGTTCTTCCCGACAGGATGGGCACAGGTTCTGCCCGTTAGTATGGGCACAGGTTCTGCCCACGGGATGGGCACCTGCCTGACGGGAGGAGGTTCTGTCCTGACGGGATGGGCACAGGTTCTGCCCGTCAGGATGGGCACAGGTTCTGCCCACGGGATGGACACCTGCCTGACGGGAGGAGGTTCTGCCCATGGGTCCCTGCTCATCAGTGTGGTCCAATTGGGCCCAACCTCAGTGGGATTTTGGGCCTTCTCGATTGTGGGCTAAGCCACGGCCCAGTCCAGAACAGGAGCCCCCCAAGTCGTAGTTCGCTGTCAGGAGAGCTATGACTTAAGTAGAGAATAGCGTTGCGCGCGCTGATATGTCAGGCAGGATGCGAGAATGGCGTCGATCGTATCGATCATCTGGGAAGGGCGAAATTGCAGTTGCTCGACATCCAAAAAATTTTGCTCGACACCTTCGATCATTTCTGCTCGACATCCGGGGTCGTGCCCGTTTATTATAACGTTTTGACTTCTGGGCTTGTGCCCCTTTTATGGAATTCTTGTTTTCCTTTCTAAGTTTTGTGTGCGTGCATGATTGTTATGCTTTTTCGCTAAGTGTTGGCTCGTTTTGCCGAGCTCCATTATGATGTGAATGTTTATTGTTTTGTGGGGGACCTTTGCTCGGGGCGTGTTGCCCAGTAGTGTGGGGAACTATCCGGATGCCCGGGGTAGCTTCCTGGGCGGACAAGAGTTAGGTCACGGTTGTGATCTATCCTATAGGCTTGAACATCCCATCGCGAGCTGGGCGTCCGACCGATTATGATACTGCGGCGGCGACTCTCGATCGAGGGGGTGCCGTCGAGCGGGCTATTCTCTTTTTGTTCGGGGAGGTATAGTGCCCGCTAAGGTAAGGTCGGTGAGGTGTGGTCGTATCAGTCCACCCTCTTGTTCGCGCGGGTTGTCCCTCGCGGGCAGTGTTGTTTAACTGTAGTATTTTTTTAGCTTTTCAGCGTTCCATGGTCGAGCTATATGGTCCCATGTAAGTTTTCGAGGTAGTAGGTTTTCGAAGGGAGGACAAGGCTGGATGGAAGCCAGGGTCCTGCCCGGCAGAGTCTTCTGCCCGACGAAAGAGAGGACAAAGACTGGCTGGTGGGCAGCCAGGGTCCTGCCCATCGGAGTCTTCTGCTCGGCGGAAGGAGGACAAAGACTGGCCGGTGGGCAGCCAGGGTCCTGCCCATCGGAGTCTTCTGCTCGACGAAGGGAGGACAAAGACTGGCTGGTGGGCAGCCAGGGTCCTGCCCATCGGAGTCTTCTGTTCGACAAAGGAGAGGACAAAGACTGGCTGATGGACAGCCAGGTCCTGCCCATCGGAGTCTTCTGCTCGGCGAAAGGAGGACAAAGACTGGCTGGTGGGCAGCCAGGGTCCTGCCCATCGGAGTCTTTTGCTCGACGAAAGGAGGACAAAGATTGGCTGGTGGGCAGCCAGGGTCCTGCCCATCGGAGTCTTCTGCTCGACGAAGGGAGGACAAAGACTGGCTGGTGGGCAGCCAGGTCCTGCCCATCGGAGTCTTCTGCTCGACGAAGGGAGGACAAAGACTGGCTGGTGGGCAGCCAGGTCCTGCCCATCGGAGTCTTCTGCTCGACGAAGGGAGGACAAAGACTGGCTGGTGGGCAGCCAGGGTCCTGCCCGACAAAGTCTTCTGCCCGACGAAAGAGAGGACAAAGACTGGCTGGTGGGCAGCCAGGGTCCTGCCCATCGGAGTCTTCTGCTCGGCGAAAGGAGGACAAAGGCTGGCTGGTGGGCAGCCAGGTCCTGCCCATCGGAGTCTTCTGCTCGACGAAGGGAGGACAAAGACTGGCTGGTGGGCAGCCAGGGTCCTGCCCATCGGAGTCTTCTGCTCGGCGAAAGGAGGACAAAGACTGGCTGGTGGGCAGCCAGGTCCTGCCCATCGGAGTCTTTTGCTCGACGAAGGGAGGACAATTGTGAACAGCGTCGCCATGGCGGAGGGCACTCGTGATCTTGAAGTTTTGAGAGATGAAGCTTTGGTTCTCTGCTCGGAGGAACGGGGGAGCTTAGTTTCCCACAGACGGCGCCACTGATCTGACCTGATCAGGATGGGATCACTGGATGGCCACGCTCCGTTAGGCTGCTTCCTGTTCACCGGTATGGAGGATGAGGATGGGGGGTGTACCTGCAAGGCACTCCGATGCCAAAGTGAGAAATTGGGCAGAGTGATAGCAAATACAGAAAGTGGTAGAAGAATGGAATACCTGGCCCTCTTGGGGAAGAGGGTATTTATAGAGAGACCCCAGCGCTGGGCCAACGGTCATTTGAGTTGGGTTGGATGGCCAGGCCCAATTCAAATGACTGCTAGGGCTTACGTGGCGTAGTGAAGACCAGGACGTGGTCTTCGCCCTAGTCCAACTGCTCCTAGATCTCCGGAAAGTGGGTTTGACCTGCTCTTTCGGAGGTGGGCAGTTGGTTGACGACGTGTCCCCGCGGAGGGGAGCACGCGGAGAACGTGTGGAAGGCACGTTGTGCTGCCCGGCGGGATGGGCACAGGTTCTGCCCACGGGATGGGCACCTGCCTGACGGGAGGAGGTTCTGCCCTGACGGGATGGGCACAGGTTCTGCCCGACAGGATGGGCACAGGTTCTGCCCGTCAGGATGGGCACAGGTTCTGCCCACGGGATGGGCACCTTACTGACGGGAGGAGGTTCTGCCCTGACGGGATGGGCACAGGTTCTGCCCGACAGGATGGGCACAGGTTCTGCCCACAGGATGGGCACCTTCCTGACGGGAGGAGGTTCTGCCCTGACGGGATGGGCACAGGTTCTGCCCGTCATGATGGGCACAGGTTCTGCCCACGGGATGGGCACCTGCCTGACGGGAGGAGGTTCTGCCCTGACGGGATGGGCACAGGTTCTGCCCGACAGGATGGGCACATGTTCTGCCCGTTAGGATGGGCACAGGTTCTGCCCACGGGATGGGCACCTGCCTGACGGGAGGAGGTTTTGCCCTGACGGGATGGGCACAGCTTCTGCCCGTCAGGATGGGCACAGGTTCTGCCCATGGGATGGGCACCTGCCTGACGGGAGGAGGTTCTGCCCATGGGTCCCTGCTCATCAGTGTGGTCCAATTGGGCCCAACCTCAGTGGGATTTTGGGCCTTCTCGATTGTGGGCTAAGCCACGGCCCAGTCCAGAACAGTTTCATCTTATTTGGATAAGTTGTTTTTGTTATTTCCAATCATTTTGTACTTGTTTTATATTAGGTCTCATATACTCCCAATTATGATTAATGCCAATTATTCTTCTCATCCTCTCTCTCTCTCTCTCTCTCTCTCTCTCTCTCTCTCTCTCTCTCTCTCTCTCTCTCTCTCTCTCTTTCTTTCTTTCTATACACACACACACACACACACACACACACACACACACACACACACATATATATATATATAGATATATATTTCTCTCTCAATTTCTTAATCTTCTCAAAATTAATTTAATTCTCCCTTAATTCACCATTAGAGATTTTGTATGTTCTAACAATTTTCACCCCTAGTTCTCACCCAACCACAAATTGGGTATCTTTTTGAGATATGCTCTTGAGATCTTGAAGAGGTGTGAAATGGAGAATTGTAATGATACCATTACACCATGTGTGGCAAGGTTGCAACTGTCAAAGAATGAAGATGAGCAAGATGTGGATCCAATGCAATAAAGGAGATTGATTGGATTATTGTTGTATTTGTGCAATACGCGATTGGACTTGGAATTTAGTGTCGGTATTGCTAGTAGATTCATGGAGAGACCGAAGGTGTCTCACTTGGCAGCAGCCAAGAGAATCCTTAGATACGTTAAAGAAACTCTTGGTTGCGGAATTCTGTTTCCTGCATCAGATACGGGCCAAAAATGCAATTTACTTGGGTTCACCGAATCCAATTGGTGTTGTGATAAGGATGATAGAAAGGCAACGACTGGATACATCTTTATGTTTGGTAGGACACAAATCTCTTGGTGTTCTAAGAAGGAATCTGTGGTAGCACTCTCATCTTGTGAGGTCCAGTACATTGCGGCTTTGTTGTGTGTGTGTCAAGCTATGTGACTCATGAATCTATTGAAGGAATTGGATAGAAATGAGGGTGAGACTACTACGTTTCTGTTTGATAATATTTTTGCAATAAATCTTGCGAAGAATCCAATTGCACACGGAAAAAGCAAGCCCATTGAGATGTTGTTTCATTATTTGAGGTAGCTAGTGAGTGAAGGCAAGTTACGATTGAGATATTGTCGAATCGAGGATCAAGTTGCAGATTTGTTGACCAATGAGGTGTTCAAGAGGTTTAAGAAAAACCTGAGCATGCTGGACTTGACACAACTGAAATGAGGTGATGCGTTGAAAACCAGTTTTTGGCATTTCAGTTTGTAAAAATCTGAAGAATTACTGATATCCGGTTAAGGAGGCTTATTTTAATTTTTTCAGTTTTTTTAGTTTCACTTGTTTTATATAAGGTCTCGTATGCTCTCAATTATAATTAATGCCAATTATTCTTCTTACCCTCAATTTCTTATCTTCATCTTTTCAAAAATATCTCAATTCTCCATTAATTCACCATTAAAGATTTTGTATGTTCTAACAATTTTCACCCCTAGTTCTCACCCAACCACAAATTAGGTATCTCTTGAGACTCAACCCAATTTGTCTACTTGCAATATATAAACACAACTAATATGTGTTCTCCCATCTTAAGTGGAATATTAATGAATCTTTCAACTTCACCAACACACTCTAGCTCATACATGTGATCATTTATTGCCAGCTTAATATCATTAATTTCTTTTAAATCTCCACTCCAAATTATCATCATTCCAAACATTCCAATAAAATTTGTTATAACAATTATATAAGAGCATACCCGTAACTGTAAATAAGTAAAACTCGAGTCTATCCAAATAAATTACGGAAGTGCATTCCCGTGAGGTTTTGGCAAGAGCCAAATCAAAACATTCCGTAAATGATTTCTTCTCACAAAAATACAACCCATTTGTATGAAAAAAGTTAAGACATTCACAAAGAGAAGAAAGCATAAGGGTCCCCCCATTCACGACTCTTGGCGCGCAATAGCCTTCAAATGTGGCAGCTGTAAGGAGCTTACTGAAAAAAAAAAAAAAAAAAAAAAAGAGGATAAACAGATAAGGTTTAGAACCTTTCGAGTGGGACGTGTTTTACACTTTTATTATTATGCTTTTTCAAATATCGTTTTATGTCATTCATCCAACTTGAACTTTGGTTTTAGATACACCCTACATGCTGTCGCGTCATTCTTTACCACTTTCCTCAAGCATATTTTTCAGTTAATTTAACTTAGTTTTTAAATTTAATTACATGCAATCACTGAACTTTATAGTATAGGTATGGTAAAATAGAGTAATCATAAGTTTGTTTTTATTTATTCAAGTAGTAGTAGTAGTTGAGATGTTCACATTTTATTTTAGGTAGCGTGTGTCTAACCCAACAAGCACTAATTACCGGTGTCGGAAAAAATGGATAATCATGATTAATAATTGATCTTGGTAATATATAGCAAACATATTGGGTCCAAAAGAATTAGAATGAGATCATTTTAGTTAGAGGACTTTGTTCTTTAAATTATTATGCTTTTTTTTTTTTTATTTGTAGCAAACTTATTTATTTTTCCTCCAAATGATTTTAGGTCTATTAGTTTATTTCAATTTCTGTAAGTGGAAAATTTTATTCTATATTGCACACTTACCTTCTTACTTTAATAATTTTGTGAATATTTTAAGTTTCCCTGATTAATTTCACTTTAATCTTTTGTTTTTTCTTTTTAACTATTCGTCCAAGTCATTCGAAATAAGCTATTGTATACCCTTGCTACGTGAACTTGATAACTTGAGTTAAAAACATCTAATATGTTTAGTTTTTAAATCAGAAAAATTAAAATAACGATTTCTGTTTTATATAGTTACCACACCGGATAACATGTTGCCTAGTTATCGGTTCATAAAATCCAACTAGATAACTTCGTCATGTGTTTTTCGATTTACTTTTTTACTAAAAGGATATCTTACATGTAAGAGTTTCGTTGATGTATTTTCTACTAATCTGATTTATTACTTGTGAGAGTTCCTGTACACATTTATTATTATTATTTTAAGTTTTATTAATCTTTTTTTACATTTATATTTAATAGGTATTGATATTCCTTTGATGATATGCAATAAAAATCAGGTATGTGTAGATACCACTGAGATATTCTCAATTACTGAAAAATTTGATAAATGAGAAGAGGCGACAAGGTGGATTAGGGAGGTTGGAATCAGAAATAAAGTGACAGTTATAATAACTTGTTCGGATACCACGACTAATAGGTATCTTTGATTTTAGCCATAGTTTGTTTATCTTAATATTAAGGAAACTGATTTGTTTTTTTAGGGTTTAGTATGCGCATTGAAAACTAAAGCATATGTTGGAGAACAACTTAAGTGATGTGTGCAAATGTTGGGAGGCTATGAATGACGATCTCAAGGTATAATTGGGCAATATTAGAGCTTCATTTTAGAAGATTTGTTTATGAAGTTGAGCATGCACACACTAGTCCATTTTATGGGAATTTGCATGGATCAGTATGAAAAGCTACATTGAGACACATTGCTGAAGAGTGGTTAAGGGTTGATATTATGGTTACAAACACCCAAATGTGAGAGTGTACTCATAGAAAAGTATATGGGTTACATTGTGCTTGTAAGTTAGGGAGATGTACATTGAATGGTGATCCAATACCAATTGATGTTATTCATATCCTTTGGAGGAAGCTAAGCATGGAAGGTGAACAAGAGATAGATGCAGAGGATGGATCAGAGTGCCCCTGCAAAAATATATTATTCATACAAACATAGTCGAGAGTGTAACTCGCCTTAAACTAATAAACAATAAAAATTGAACTAAATGAGGCCTTTGTCCTCAGCGATCATGTGCCATCTTCTAGAGAATCGACGATCTCTTCACCCGAACCAATGCAAATTCGTTCAGCAACAACTTTATATGATGACTTTATTGTTGTCTTTGTATACGTGATATGTACGGCGACTATTTTGACCTTCTCATGATTCAAACTTTCCACATAGAATTTTATAGAAATCTTTTGATTTCCGTGGATAACACCTACCTGCTCATCTAGTAGCAGGTACCTCATACACAAATATAAGGCGGATAAGGCGGTTCTACATAATGGTTATGATACTTGAGTTTGAGGTTGACCGACGAAGCCACAACATCCAACATAATTATGAAGGGTCTTCCTAGGATGCAATTCTATACGCATCTGCAATGGACAACAAGGAATTACAAATTTACTATTTGAATTTCCTTTCCTTTACCAATTGATATTTCCATCTCAACATACCCCCATGGACGGGTGGTTGTCCCCTTAAACGCTTGCAAATCCGAGCCTTAATGCGGCCACATGCTTCCTCTTTGGAGGCTCATATTTTCAAACAACTCTAAGTACACTATGTCACATGAGCTGCCGCATTCAATCAATATCTATGAGACATTGAACTTCCCGATGGTGTCTGTGATTACTAGAAAAAACTCATTAGGGATGTCACCCACCTTCTTAGAGTCTCGGGACCCTAATATAGGTTGGTCAGGAGCCTTCACCATGGAGTTTTTGTCTATTTTATGTATGAAGAGCATCTCATCAATCTTCCTTTTCATGGTCCCTTTAGATGAGAGTTTTTCCCGAGGTGCTCCTATTGTGATGGTGGCAATGTACGAACGCTTCCCTTTGGTAGCCTCCTTGCTTTAGGCGCTTGTCCTTACATCTGCAATCTTCGAGGGGGGGGGGGGGGGGGGGATTTTCTCTTAGGCGATTCTTCCCGGTCTCTTTTGCCCCTTTCACATATTTTTCCAACCGACCCCTTTTAACCAGTGTTTCAATGGCATCATTCAGCTGAATGCATTCGTAGGTGGTGCGATCGTGGTTTTTATGAGAGTAGAAGTATTGGATTTGTCCGTCTGAGATGTATCTCTGATAGAATAAGAGGGTCGAATTCCATCCTTCCTGAATCATGTGCTTGCACAATCTTTATAAATGTTATCTCGACAGACGTTTTAAGAAGTATACTTCTCGTACCAACCATGCATACCCCAGTCAGAGTCGTCTCTCTACCAAAGGGATTCCTTCCTTCACGGGTGACTATAATTAGTGTTAGTGGAGACATGGTTATTAAAGCACGTGTTCATCTTCTCCTCCAATATCATGTAGAACTGAGCAATGCTTTCCTTCTCTTGAGTGGTTTTCACCTTCTTCCTTCCAACCTGCAACTGAAATGGGTGATGATACAAAAGGCCATTCTTGAAGTTCTAACATTTTAGACCTTCTTCTACTCCTTACACCTAAACAATAACTTTCATAAAATGGTTAATATAAGATTGTAATCTCTCTTTATTCCACTTAACAAACTCGCTCAAGGAAGCTACGATCACCGACTATCTCTTCCGGGTAGTGAAGTGTGTGGAGAGTCGTTCAAGAAAATAATTTCAAGATTCAATGCTCTAGTACGGTAGACCATTGAACCACAACATGGTCGGGCCAACCAGGTTTAATGCAAACAATTTACACTTAGATGCTTTGTCAGCGCTGAAATAGTCCATTCGAATATTGATGAGTTATATGTGCTTGTCAATATCTCCTTTTCCATTATACTCCCATAGCTTGTGAGGTTACTCCATTTATTTGGGTATTTTTCTTTCTAAAATCTTGGTGCATAACATATGATTATGTTGAACTTTCAACCAACAATTTTCTGCCTGATCCGGGGGAGGACTGTGGTTGCCTCGGTCTCCCTCCGGACTTAAAGGAGGACTATAATGCTTCTTGCATCTCTGGTGATTCTTAAACTAAGGAGCTTCTTTTCTTCTCATTGCAACCGACTTTGGACCGATAATATGAGCTCTTCGGGATAGAACTTCTTGAACAATGTTGACTCGCGGAGGCGCTTTGTGGAGGCTTGCTTCAAGGAAAATTAACCTTTCTTTTATAACTTACAAATTTTGCTGCCAAATGATGTTATACATGTTATTCAGCAGTTCATTAGTACCTTATAGTTCAAGGTTAGCTCGTAGTAACTAGAAGATAGGTAAGGCTTTAATCTGTGAGGCTGGAGGTGAAATTGGAGGAGCAACCAGAGGAGCTTGAATAAATCCAGTGATATGAAGAATCTGGAATGGATCTGGGTGTAATTGAACTTCTTCTTCAGGTATTGCAACATTTTACTAAAGAGGTGGATGTGATTGATTCACGACTACGTGAGCGCTGACAGCGACAACAACAACTGTTTCTCGCAAACTGACAGAGTGAGGAGCTTTAGATCCAACAATCACTAGAAAGTGTAGGAGTCAGAGATCTAGGAATTCAGGAAATTGGAGTTGAAGCGATGCTTTATCATATCGAATGCGATGGATATTCACATTCGATTTAGAAGGATCTTGGTTCGGTGGCTTGAGAAGGTTACGAACCAGTGAATTGAAAAGCTATCATGGAATTGTGGAGTATGTAGGTATCAGAAGTTGATTCCCATAGACAGCGCTACTGTTCCATTCGGGAACTAGAAACATAATAAGAATCAGAAGTGATAGTGGTTGTGAGCTTCTAACGTGTTGTACAATGGACTAACCTGCAAGGTTAGTACTCAAACGTTTAAGTCAATATAAAAGAAAGAAGAATGGATTCAAGTTGTGTTTGAAACTTGTTATCTGAATTTGGCGCATTCTCTATATAGAGTAGAGAGGAAATAATTACCTTACTATTAGTTAGAGGTGAATTGCGGAGAACCATTGGATGTACTTAAGGCTTTGACCTCATGTGCTTGCTATAAGGGTGATTCTCATGCTCTGAAAAGGTTATGTAAGAAGTGAAGTTTCTTCTGGTGATCGACTGAGGTCGATATGGTATGCCCAAAAAATAAAAAAAGTAATATATATATATATATATATATATATATATATATATATATATATATATATATATATATATATATATATATATATATATATATATATATATATATATATATATATATATATATATATATATATATATATAATCAGTTATGACATTTTAGAGGTCCATGACAAATAATAAAATGGACTCTTGATAAAAAAAATTGAGCAATTAATCTTGAATTTTAATTTTTCTTTTTTGAGTTCTTTTTCTTACATTAAAAATTAATGATTAAGAAATGACTATTTATAAATATAAAAGCGCATACCGAGAAAGGATTTGATTAGCTTAGCTGATCATTGTTGAACTTGCATCTTCATTGTTCGAAATATATATTATCTTTGATGAAACTTCTTTATTAGCCGGCGATGATTCTTTAAAAGATCATTCATGTACATAAATTGTTATTTTAAACGAAACCATGAAGTTAATTTCACTATTTCTTCGACAAAAGAATTTCTTGATGAACTTGATGATGATTCTTTTAGACCTCTTAAATCATCCATTCACTTTTTAATATTTAAATTAACTTGTTAAGCTTTTCAAGGACTTCTTCTTTCCTAGATTTTTCTGAAAATTCACAATCACTTCCATACTTTGATTTAAGGACTAGATAAGATTTTTAATTTTAATTCATAACTCTTGGATATTTGTCAGACAAGAAAGTTCTAACACATCTTAAAAGTTTTAATTATTTTATGAGAATTTTTTTTAAAATAGTATAAGTTATTTTCAATTATTTTTTATAAATTTAAAAAATAATAAAATATTTAAAATTATATTTAAAAATTAAATTAAAACAAAAATTGTTTATTATAGAGTCACAAATTTCTAAAATATAATTTTAAGTAATTATAAAAACCCTAAATTGCTATTAGGTTAATTTATGATTTTAAAATGAGATCAAAGTTAAAAGAATAATTTTAACATCTAATTATTTAGTTATTTACTATTAAAATTCTTAGTATAATCAAAATCTATATATATATATATATATATATATATATATATATATATATATATATATATATATATATATATATATATATATATATATATATATATATATATATATATATATATATATATATATATATATATATATATATATATATATATATATATATATATATATATATATAAACCAGCAACATGTTGATGTCGAAAAACCGTTGTAGGTTTGTCGTTTGTTGATCAATTGCTAATCAACACTAAACTTGTCGACGTAGTAATATTTTGTGTTGAAGGCCAAAATTAAACTTAATTTTGAATTCTCTGTTTCACCTAAAAGAGCCTCCTTATGTGTGTTTAAAATTTGGGTCCATATTTGGTGTTAAATTGAATTTTAAAATTAAAATTGAACCCACCAACGGATAATATTTGGTAAAGTGGGTCCTTCAGCTTAGACATGCGGCGAGTCCTTGTGCATGAATTGGGATTTTATGGATCATTAAGCGACAAGACCATGTGCCAAAGTGCCAATATCCCATGCTTTCGTTTGGTTTACTTCTTGTTTGTGGAGAGAAGAGTAAGGTAAATAGAATAAGATAACATGGACGAAAATACAGGAGCCATGATTTTGTCAGTTTGTGGAGGAACATGTAGAGGAGTCCAAAGTTTTGATTTTAGGGTTTATTGGATGCATCTATGTAAGTGTAACATGTATTTAGTAATTCCTACCCAAGAATTATATTTATTTGGTACATAATTGATCCATTTTTTGAGTTTGCATGTTCAATACCGGGATTTTCAGGAAATTTTGCCATTTTAACCTAAAAATGTGACAAAATGAAGATCAAAAATCGTAGGTGTAAAAGTAGCGTTATAAATATAACGATGTGCTTCAAGCTTTCTAATAAACTAGTTTAGATTATTACTGTTTGAATTGAATATGTAAATATTTAAACATGGAGATGAATTTTTAAAAAATTAGTTAAGTCCAACGTTGTTTTGTGTGTTAATTAAAAAAATTTCCTAGTCCCACACTTCTTATATTAGATTACTTGAGTCACTTCCTCGTATAAAAAATTTACATGTTTCATTTTTAACTATATAAAAATTTTATTGAGTTTTTTCTTCGTTACTTTTATATTATGCGTTTTATAAATTGATGTAGCGTTAATTTCTCCGCATTTCTTAATTTCGCCGCATTTCTTATTACTTGTTGGTTTATTTTGAATATTTTCTTAATTTTTTTTAAAAAAATTATTTTAATTTCTCTTTGTTTGATTTGAGAAATTACAATACATTAATTTTTGTATTTTCTTTGAAAAATTATTTGAATTTCTCAATGTTTGAAAAATTATTTTAAATGGTCGAATGATCATTCACTACAAAAAAAACTTGTTTAGCCAGTGTTAAACTTCTCAGTAGTGCAAAAAAATATATTACAAAACAAAAATTTGTGAAGAGATAAATCCCCTAACTAAACACGTCATCGTAAGTTATTAGTGAACAATCTATCACATTGCGATTTTGTTTAGGGCTAAACCCCTCGCAAAACATAATCTCTAAATTTTTTACTGCAGTCACGCAGTCGTAGGCGCATGCTAGGTGACACAGTGTGTCACAATTTTGCTACGAGTTAAGCCTTTCTCAATGGAATTTATGTTTTAAGCCCTTCACAAAATGGCTGATTATTTATTTTTTACAAGTCACCCCTGCCTAATATTTATCATATTATATGAAAAGATATTTTAATTATTTTATTAAAAATATAATAATAAATAATTATAATAAATAAAGAATTATTATAATAATTAAATTTTTAATTTTAAAAATTGTAAAACTTAATTACAATTTTTTTTCTAAAACTTTTGCATTCCAACTTATCTCATAATCCTGATTAAGAAAGAAAGTGATGTGGTTGAGATTCAATTGTAAACATTGTTATTTATTGTGTAATTGAATTAAGAATCCAGAGTTTTTAACCACTTTGATTGTTCTTTCTCTTCTCTTCTATCTTTTCCTTTACATTGTGGTTTTCATGATAATCAAGAAATTGATTATACTATATTTTCTTGGGTATCGTTTCACAATAGAAATGATTAGTTAGAGAGAAAGTCCACAATACATCTAAGAAGATGGAACTATTGCATATAGAGAAATGAATTGATCATGATGATAATCTGACCTAATAGAATAAAGATCTCAAGAAATAGGTTTAATGGGTAATAACACGTTTTGAGTAATATAAGGCAATCATGCTAGTAGAAATAAGACAAGCATGAATTTTGAAACTAAAAGAGGATGAGATGATAGAAACTCTTAATGAGATCTAGAGTCTCTATGAGGGAGTACTTAGTTGCAATAGTACTTTGATATACTCATTTTTGTATTATGGAACTTAGGTCGGTTCCTATTAAATTTCGAGGCTGAATTCCTAGAGCCTTTAGTAAGTTAGGATAAATGTGCAGGACCATTAAAGTACAAGCTTATTAGAATACACCTTAAAAAAGATTATGCGTAGGTTTGATGTTTGAGATAGAGTTTAAGACAATTGTGTCACTCTTGTTGAATCGAAATCCTATTTGCTATGCAAATTTTCAAGTCAAAGAGACCTCTATTTATACATAATCTTAGAAACGTTAGATGTTACTTCTAAAACAATTTTTAAATTCAAGTGGGGGATTGTTGGAACATTATAATATTTTAACATGAAGATGAATTTGAAATAATTCTTTAAGTCCAACATTATTAGAAAAAATAAGCGTGTTTGTGTTTTGGTTAAAAAAAAACTTTAGTCCCTTATTGCTTAGGTTTGATACCTTGACTAACTTACTTCATTATATAAGGAATTCTCATGTTACATTCAAAAACACAACAAAAATTTCTTTTGAATTTTTCTTTTGTTACTTTATATACTCTGCATATTTCAAATTGTCGAAGCGTCAATTTCTCCTCTTTTCTTTCTACTCGTTAAATTTTTCGAGTATATTTTTGAATTCACTTTAGGAAATTATTTTAATTTCTCCTTGTTTGAGTTGAGAATTTATCAAGTATTAATTTTTGTATTCTCTTTGGAGAATTATTTGAACTTCTCTATGTTTGAGAAATCATTTTGAGTGGTCAAAGGACCATTATTAAATTCTCTTTAAAGAATTATTTAAATTTCTCCTTGTTTGAAAAATTATAATTATAGATATTTATACCATATACTATTATGGAGAAATTATTACTACTTTGTCGTGCCAAAACTCGCTAAAAAACTGAGCAGAATGATAAAATATATAGGCCAACCAGAAACTTTGATTCGGTCTGTCAAAAAACAGATGAGGCAGACTTTGCCACACATAAGGTTAAAAGTTGCAAAATAAAACCATGGCTGTATTGTTTAATTTGACGCCCCAAAAAAGAATACGAACAACATAAAAGGTGTGCGGTGAAATTTTTGTATTGGCTCGTGTCGCTACTCGAAAAAAAATCGTGCAACGACGGAGAGGCGAGAAAAGAATACAGAAGAGTCGCCATCAAACTTTATTTATCCCATGATGGGAAAGGGAACATCGAGAAAACCCTAAAGAAAGAAACGGATAAGATGGTCTCGCGACCAAGAACGGGTTCGGAAGCTGGTTATGCGAAGGGAAGGTATTAGCACCCCTCGCATCCATCGTACTCGATGGGAACCATTTGTTTGTCTATGTGTGAAGATATCTACTAAAGGTTATTTCTCATAAAGAGTGTTCCAAGGGATAAAAAGAAGGGTTTAGAAATAGAGAAAAGAGAGATAAAGGGGAAGAAGAGACTCGATAGGACTTCGCAGTCCTAGGCCTACGTATTCTCATTAGACATGAGAAAGTCAGAGTCAACGTAGTTCGGGAAACTACGGATGATGGAGGGAAGGTTGCTCACCAAGACATCGTCGTCTTGTGCCTACGTATCCTTATCTGGTATGAGAAATTAGAGCAAACGTAGTTCGGGAAACTACGAGAAAGGTCTCGATCGCACTGGGGCGAGAGAAAAAGTTCTGGATAACCGGTTGGTCTCGATTGCACTGAGGCAAGAGAAAAGGGAAGTTAGTTGTTAGTGTACTCGTCAAGGATAGAGATCCTCGTGCCTACGTATCCTCATTCCCTAATGAGGAATCAGAGCAGCCATAGTTTAGGCTACGGCTAACTGGTGTTTTTGTGGAAGATGCTAATGTATGCATTCTAGCAGTTAGGTGTATTGCAACTCGCTTGTGGAGTCTTAGGCGTTACCTGTTTGTGGTAGAACAGACGTAACATATCCTTTTCAAAAAGATAGTTTTTGCCTATCGAGACATGATGTCACGTTTGATTTGTGAAAGTTGTTTTTAGGGATGAAATAGGTCCTTGGATAGTAACCCATTGCGGGTAGTACCCAATTCTTTATCTCAAAAGATTTATTATGAAACGGTGTGGCGAACATAGTCACGTCTTCGTATTGAAAGACGAGTATCGAGACCACACACTCTACATTGAGTATCCTGATACTCAGAGAGGAAGAAGTCTGAACTTAATCCTCTCTCTTTAGTTCAATACAAAGTAGACTTCATTCTTTTATTAAAGGTGTTTTTGATCTTGGATGGTAAGTGCTTTACGACAGTGAACCCTAAAGGTAATGTCAAGCACTCGGGATAGGAGAAGACCTACGCCTAACCACTCCACAACCATCCAAGTTTATTTGAAAAAGAGTTTTTGAAAATGCACTTGGTACGAGACCAAGGTTTTAAGAGAAAAGTTATGAAAAGAAAGGATGGTGAATTGGTTTAACAGTTGTTTGAGAAAATCCGCTTGACGTTGGATCAAGGGTTTGATTGCTAAAAAAGTTTGAGGTGATGCGAACAAGGTTGATGGCGATGCACAAGGCAATCGACTTACAAGGTCAAAAATGGCTCGATAAGAATCGAGAGTTTGTTTTAAAAATAGTTTTTCGGAAACAAAAGTCAAGAATGATCGTAATATTATCCACATACAATGGTCGTACAACCACATCGGGTTAATCGGCTCAAGAAAAAATAATAAGACATGAAAAATAAAAACAACATGAAACTAAGAAAAATTTGTTGTGCGAACCTTGCAGCGAAGCTGCTCAGAAAACAACAAGAAGTTCGATGTGCGAACTTCCCAGTGAACATGCGCTATTCACAAACAGAAACAAAAGACACTGAAGTTCGTTGTGCGAATCTTGCAGCGAAGCTGCCCAAAAAAAACAAACAGAAGTTCGTTGTGCGAACTTCCTAACGAACGCAAATAGAGGCAAAAGGTGCCAAAGTTCGCAGTGCGAAGGTGCCAGTGAACAACTCGCTGGCTAAAAATAAGGAAAAACCGACTGTCCAGTAGCCCTTTTAGTACCATGAAAACGTGTTCGCTAGGCGAAGAAAGCTTCGCAGTGCGAACATGACAGTAAAGATAAGTATTTTTCAACTCATCTCACTATGAACACTACACTATGTTCTTCTTTTTTCTTTGTTTTTTACAACACTTCTTGGTCATTTTTAAGACCTTACTACACTATGTACAACATAAATATTACTTAAAAATAAAATAAAATAAAAACATGCAAAATATGTAAAGATATAAGGGTTTGAAAGGAAAGATACCCAAGAGCTATTCTTCTCCTTCTAATCACCAATGGCTTTTGTTGGCTGTGCTCTATGGTTCACCTCCTTCTTCTGGTTTTCTATCACTCTCTTGTTCTCTCAATGTATTTTTCTTCTCTTTTTTCAATCTCCTTTTTTCTGATTTTTTCAATGCCTTTTGCTCTCACTCTCTCCCGCTTTCTTACCTCTGCTGCCTCCTTCCTTATAGTCAAATAATAGGGTTTCTATCACTTGTTTACTACAAAATCTTTTCATTGGGATATGCTTCTCATCACTTTCTTGATGCCAAACCCAATTCTTTCCATCTCCATGAATTCTGCTTTACTGTATTTTGCTGCTGCATTTTGTATTGTTTTCAAATCTGAACCCATTTGTTTGCTTGTGTTTAGGCTGCCCTTGTGGTCCCAAACTTTTACCTTTGACAACATTTCAAAATTCTAATATTTAGATGCATCATTATGGGTTTATTCCTTTGGTTTTGTGACATCAATTATTTGGTTATGAGACAATTTGTCACTTCTTGCATGTACTGTGTTCGATTAAAATTATCCATGATTAAGCATGCATAGTCTTGATCTTGAAATGTTCCAATGCTAAGTTGAATCTTAATTATTTTCCTTGGATGTTTGTAAGCATAATGAGGAACATGTGGACTTGATGGGGCATGAAGGGTACCATAACATGAAGTTGGTTAGAAACTTGAATTAAGATTAGAAATAACTTAAATTTCTAAGCATTACTTAGAGTTAGAAACTTTGTAATAAATGTGACATTCTTGCAATGTCATGACATTTTCCTTAGTAATATTCTTAAATCTAATCTTGAATTCATGAATCTTGAATTTGGAATGATGGATCTCCCTTATGTCATTGAAACGAACGAAGTCTTGAATTATGAACTTGTGATCTTTTGAATTCCACTTGAACATAGAATTTGAAACAAAGTTGGATGAAGAAATCTTGAACTAGGCCTTGCACTTCATGTTCATTAGGAATATTGATTTTGAATATATCCTAATATTTTCAAGTAACTTCTCCTTGAAGAAATATACATGAGTAAATTTTCCAACTTGAATCAAACCTTAGATAATGAACCTTTCTTCAATGTAGCCCATGATAGGCAATTTTTCTCATTTGGAATGGAAAACAACAGAACGACCCAATCCCATGCTCGATATGCCCTGATGATTTGATTCACAGAAACTCCTGATCCCATGCAAAGTATGATCATGAATTACAACCTAATGATGATGCAGATGAACGCAAAACAAAAGCCAATTAAGGTTAAAAAAAGGGAGGGAAAATTTTGGGGTGCAACAGCTCGTCAAAAATTATGATTAAACAAGCGAGACCGACTCTTGTTTGTGAATACGAGATCTCATTGACTCTTAAGAATCCGTTTCAATTTATAATTATGGTCAATGACACTAAAGATAAAATAAAAGTACTTTATGTAAATGTGAAATTGATATTTTCAATAAAAAAAACTATAATATAAGAAATTGAATTGTTCTAGGTATTACAATTATAACCTTTATTATTTTAACGCTACCTCATTATTTTTGGGGCAAATTATGTCTTTCTTTCATTTTTTTCCAACCATGTACCTCTTCTGATTCAAATTGAATGAGTATTTATATATAACTAACTAAGTTATTGTTATTTTATATACTACTTTTCAACTTCTCCTTTACAAAACAATTCAACTACAAGTTTATTTGCAACTATAATGTGACATGTGATAAAAGAGGTACACTATTTTTCAAATTTTGTTACTTGTCACTGAACCCAATATTTCCTCTTCTGTCACTTCAATATTGTATATTTTCTGACTTTTATTTTGAATTCAAATCTTCCATTCTCCCTCTTCATTCACATATATTTCTTTTATCATATTTTTATTTCCAACTTATATTTTCTCTATCTTTTATCTTCTTCTCAATCTTTTCTCATTTTCCCCTCTTAAATAGGTTAAGCAAGTTGGCAAGAGATGGATAAAAACTGTAAGACTCAGTCATGATGATGGCACCAGAAGTATTTGCAAGTTGATTTTCCTTTGTTTTGGTTTAATGTTCATTAAACTTTTGTCTCTGCATCTGGACTTACATATCAAAGAGCTTCTTCCTCTTCTGAAAAAATATAACGACCTCAATAAATCCAACAAACAAAAAGAAAATGAAGAGCGCGATTAATGAGGAACACATGTATCAAATTGATTTTTCTTTAGTCAAACTTGTGAGACTTTAATTTTCTCATCTTCATCCATATTTTATCTCTAATCAGTTGAAATGTTTTTCAGATCAGTATATCCAACAAAAAAACAAAAAGAACACACATAATGAAACATGTAGATAATGAGGTTGATTTTTCTTTAGTCAAACTTGTATGTCATTCTTTTTTTACTTCAACTTCATCATCTAAGTAGTAATTACTTCATCTTCAACTTTATTTTTTCCAAAACTTCTATTTTGTTTTCACAAAGTTCAAATTTTTGTCTTTTTTTTGTTGTTATAAAGACAACTAACGTCAATTCTAAATATTAATTTATATTAAAAAAATATATACAAAGCATATTTGTATAAACTTATTAAATCATAAAAATCATAAAGACATGTAAAAAGACAATCATGGACATCATCATTCGAAAAATATAATATATAAAACACTAATTTATAACTATTATTGTTTATTCATATTAAAAAAAATATTTATAAATATTAAAATTTAAAGAAATCATTATGTATATTTAGCTTATGAAATTATAATATTTTTAGATCTACTATTTTATTTTTTGATACATAAAGATCATAAATAATTATTTAATATATAGGAAAAATTTTAAACTGATTTATCCATTTTCTAAAATTTTAAAAAATAAATATCAGTTGTAAAAAATCATATGACTATTTTCGAGATCAAGAAAAATAAATAAAATATAAATTTTTTATATCTATCAATATTTTTTTTTTAACCTTTCAATTTTTTTAAGGATTAATGACCTCCTTATGACCAATCGAAACACAAAAGTTTTCAGAGGTGAAGAGATGGAGTGGAACAACTGTGAATTCACAATTGGGCATCTTAAAGGTTTTGCTAAAGAATATGAGATAAAGTTTGGAATCAAGTTTTCCAAAGAATATGGGAAGGAGGCATGTTCAAAGAAGGTTGAAAAGTTGAAAAAGATGTTGAAAATTGAAAAGGAAAAAATTTCTGGTTGATGCTGGCCCTGATAGTGTCATGGATTTTATTTTCTGTTGTCTACAAAATGTGTTTAATGTAATATTTTTTGCTTACCATGTAATGTATTTTGTTTACAATGTAATATACCATTTACGTTTAATGAATGAAAGAGATGAATTACATATAAAGTTTGGTTAATTTGTTGTTTACAAAGTTTGGTTTAAAGTAGAACTGTCTTAACATAAGTCATAACAAATTCAAAGTTTGGTTAACATAAGTCATAAAATAGCTTAAAGGCATAACTAGCACAACTTCAAAGTTTGGTTGATGCTTAACTCCAAAGTTTGGTTAAAAGCATAACTTCAAAGTTTGTTAAAAGAATAATTGTCTTAACATAAGTCATAACGAATTCAAAATTTGGTTAACATAAGTCATAACATAGCTTAAAGGCATAACTGACATAACATAACCAAATCTTAACATAAGTCATTCAACATAACAAATTCAACATAACCAAAAGCACTTGAAGTGCAACTGTCATTACATAATTGTAATTAAAAGCACTCTAAGTGCATCTGTCATAAGCAGAACCTAAATATAATTTAAAGCACTCTAAGTACATCTGACATAAGCATAATCAAAAGCACTTGAAGTGCAACTGTCATTACAATACACAAAAAACAGAAAACTAATCAAGATTTCACTAAGCCCTTGAGATGTCATTCCAAGACTTCATTGCCCTGACACATGTCCTTAGCTTAGGGTCTGAGCTAACTTCAACATGCTCTTGAGTTAATGTACCCTCTTCATCCTCTTGAATAACTTGTGGTTCAGCAATAGTTGTTCCAGGTCCCTTATGTGTCTTGGTTTTCAACACCTTCAACCTGTCACTTTGTTGTCACATATAGTATGAGGGGAGAGAATTTCTATGTTCAATAATATTTTGTTGTTGTTATCGAATGCATTTTTTGGGTTTATGAGATGGTAGATTCTAAAAGCGATGAATTTTTCTGAATACGTTTTTTTATATAAAAGGGAATAGAGAGAGTGAAAAAAGAAAAATGAGAAAAAATTTATTTTTTATTTTTCTTATCTGATTAAAGGAGAAGATAGGATGTAATCTACAATGGCCAATTGACAAGAGACACGTTGAGAAAGAAGTAAAATGGTGGAATAAGAGAGAAAAACACGTGTGAAGACGTGTGGAGAAAAGAGAAAGGGTAAGAAAAGTAACGTGTGATTGACCGTGTATCAGTGTAATAATGACTAGAGTTATTAAATGTGTAAATAATGATACCATTAATTAAAGGTTGTGATATAATAATCATAATATAAAATTAAATATTAATTAATTATTATCATTATCATTATTATGTTTATTTTTTTTTTCATTTTTTAAAACATAATTCTTTAAGGACGACAATTATTTAATTTTTATTAATTTTAAAATTAAACAAATTTATTATTATTTTGAATTTTAAAAAATTATATTTTTCCCTTTATATTTACGAAAAAATATCTATAAAATCATTTCTTAATGAGAAAAATTCATTATAAATGGATTCAAATTTTTGTTTATTACCACAAATTTATTTTTTAATATCTCTTATTTTACTTTTAAGAAAAATAACATTTTAATTGAATTTTTTTTTTGAATATCATGATTTTCTAAGGTGAAAAAACTATTTGAGGAATGTAACGGGTGTCCATGGAAGAAAGGCATCATAATAGGTGGGGGTGTCTGCGGTGCGGTTTGAATAGTTTTAATGCTAAAAATAATTCGAACTGCAAGAGAAAAAAACATATGGTTTTCTTTGGTTCAGTTGGTATTTAGAAATAAAACCAAACCAATTCAAATCAAACAAATGCGGTTTATGTTGGTTCGATTGGTTTGGTTTTTTATAAGATTTTTATTGGGCCATACATACATCTATAGATAACAACTTAACTTTTTATTTACTCATTCATACATTACCAAATAACAACAAAACTCGTCATATTTTGGAAAAAACTTCTAATTCAATATAAAAAAATAGGATTAGAATAAAGTGGAATAAAAAACATAAAATAGTATCATAAAACAATATCAAAAATATTATAATAAAAAAGAACAATTGGAGGATATGAGAGATTAGAGAAGATGAAAAGAAAGAACATAATATATGCGAGATTAGAGAAAAAATGTGCGATAAAAATGTAATTGAAAGAGAAAATAATAACATTAAAATGTGTTAGGAAGGTCCTAAAGTCACACATTGGTTTGAGATAGAGCATTGAAATAATTTATATAGAGTGACACCCCTCACCTTACAACCAGTTTTGTAGGGTTAAGTTAGGTCAAACTCTAATATGGTATTAGAGCCTATCGACCAGACCTTGGGCAGTCCATCGTTTAAATCCACGCACCAAGCCCAAAAAAAAGGGTGCTAGGCGTGAGGGAGTGTGTTAAGATGACACCCATCACCTTACCAATCGGTTTTGTAGGGTTGAGTTAGGCCAAACTCTAATAAAATGAGAAGATGAAAAACAAAGAACATAAGAGAGGAGAAATTAGAGTAGAAGAGGTGAGATGTACATGTCAAAGAAGATGAGAAGAACGCGTGATACTACTATGAGAGATTTGAGAAGGTTGAAATTAAAATCCTAAGTGCGAGTTAAAGAATATTTGTAAGGTTAAAGCATAATAGGTTTAAGTTTTGCGTATGGGATAAGTGAAATTTGACTTATAACATAATGTGGTTTGATTTGGTTTAGTTCGGTTTGCAAAATACAATCCGCAAACCAAATCAGACTGTCGGTTTTGTTAAAAAATGATCCAAACACATCCGAACCAAATGCGATTTTAGTTTGGTTTGGTTTGCGGTTTTCTATTGAGTTGGTTCAGATATTAAATTATAATAAATGATATTAAATTTTGAATTTACGAAAAGATATTAGAATTACTGTATTACCTTCGTTTTATATTATAAGTCGCTTTGAGAAAATATTGTGTACTACAATATTAGTCGTTTTATAATATCAATGAATTATTAATATTATTTTTCCTATTATACACTTAAATATTTATTATTGTCTCTCCTTTCAATTATATAAATTTGTCTCCCTAATACTATTAATGAAAGACAATTTTGTAAAATCCTTAATAATTTTTTTCACACTACAATTATTACAATTAACAAATAAATCACAACAACAAATAAATGCTTTAATTAACAATATTAATTAGTTTCTTTTTAGTTAAATTTTATGATTTAATAACAATATTAAATAAATTTTAATTAAAAGTTATGAAGTCACTAATAACAAATCTCTATATTTATGTTATAAAAAAGTGGTTTAAATTATATTTTTATAACAAAATTTTAAATTTTTGAATTAATGAATATATTTTTTTAAAATAATTTTTATTTTTACTTATAATATTAATTTGTATTGCATAAATTTTATTCAATATATTTTATTATGTATTAAGTTTTGTTTTTTGAGAAAGATGGATAAATTCATCAAACTTTATAAATGACTCAAATATTAATATTTAAAATATCATTTTTATTATCTGAGAAAAATGTAATGTTGAGGCAACTATTTTTACAAATGAGAGCTAAAACAAAATTAATTTTTAAATAGGTAAAACATGTATTGTTGTTTCAAATATTCTAATAAATAGTGTTATTTTTATAAACGGAAAAAAAAATGTATAGTTGATACAAATATTTGTATAAGCAAAAAAAAAGTGTATTATTGATGCAAATATTTTTATAAACGGAAAAAAATATATATTGTTAGTACAAATATTTATATAAACGACAACAAGTATATTGTTAATACAAATATTTGTATAAACATAAATTCTTTTACTGTTGATACAAATATTTTTATAAATAAAAATAAATATATTGTTAATACAAATATTTTATAAACGAAAAAAAAAATCTATTGTTAATATAAATATTTTTATAAATAATAAGAAATATAATGTTGATAGAAGTTTACTATTGTTTCAAATATTTTTATAAACAATATTAAAAAAATAATAATATTTATATATGAAAAAGTCTATTGTTGATCTATAAAGGATGTTAATTTTTCACATATATATTTTTTTTACAACATTTTTGATAAAACAACTATTTTTTATATCTGAAAAAAATGTGTGTGCCAGGGCAGAACGCACAGAGTTTTTACTAGTTTATTCTTAAATTTGGTGCGCCAAGGTTATCATATATTTTAATTATGTTTTTGGTGGAATGAATTCTATGCATTGAAAATTTAACACATTTATACTTTCAAGCAAATCTACATAGTTAACCAAAATTCTATTGGTAAATCTATATAGTTAACCAAAATTCTATTGGTTCATAACTAATTAGTAAAATTCATCTATTTGTATCATTGGTATATATTAATTATGCGGTCACTTATACTACAGAGATCAAATCCGTCTTTGGTTATCTTAAAACATATCAAATAAACATTTTATTTTTAGTCTTCTAAAATATTTCTTTCGAACTTTGATCATCTTAATGTTTTTAATTCACATTTTTTATCCATTGGTTAACTTCTGCTAGGAGGTGAAATTTTATTGCTTGGTTGCTTTTATTTGGATGATTTCATGGATTACTAAGTGCCAAGATCCCATTCTTTGGTTTGGTTTGCTTCTTATTTTGATATGAAAACGATGCTTTCTATTGTCTTATTGTTTGCACCGAATAAGATAGATGGACGAAAATAGATTAGCCATGATTTTGTCAGTTTGTGGAGGAACATGTAGAGGAGTGCAAAGTTTTGATTTTAGGTTTTATTGGATGCATTTATGTAACATGTATGATGTATCTAATTCTTGCCCAAGAATCATATTTATTTGGTTCATAATTAATCTACTTTTTCAGTTTGCATGTTTAATTCCTAGATTTTCTTGGAAACTTACTATAGAGTACTAGTTTAGATTTAGATTACTACTATTTAGGTAGGAATCTTATAGATTAAACTTCTTATGTTCAATTCCTGGATTTTCTTGGACACATGGCTATTTTAAACTGAAAAAGTGACAAAATGGAGATTAGCGATCGTATATGGTGTGCTTCAAGTTTTCTAATATAGAGTACTAGTTTAAATTACTCCTATATAGTTACACTAGTATTGAAGTAGGAAGTTTCTCGCGTTAAGGTGATTTAGACAAAAAAAATTTAATTTTATAATTAGAATATTGAGAATTAATCTGAAGTGTCTGATTAATAATAAAAATAAATATCATACTACTTACATTGACCAGATTACATGAATAGAGGTAGTAATGGAAATGTTCTTCTCGTTTTAAGTTTGTCTTGTCAAATTTTGCCAAAAAAATGGGACGAAATGATAAAGTAGTGTTGGTGCACAAGGTTGAAGATGAAGAAGATAATAGAAGAGAGAAGAGAGAAATTGAATCAGTAATTAAATTTCTTTATAGGAATTGAAATCTATTACACATGAATTCTTATCACAAATTGAACTAACTTTAAGTATTTATACAATCAGAGTCGCACAAAATGTAATGCAAATTAATCATAAATGCAACTTAAATAAATCTGAATTATATCTAACATCATCCCTTAATTCATATTCTGCTAATGTAAAACAATAACACCAATTTCATCCCTCATATGGATAAACTGTTTAGTGTTGATTGCTTTGGTTAGAACATTTGTCGGCTGCTTCTGAGTGCTACAGTGAACAACTTGAAATGCTCCACTATGAACTTGGTTTCTCAAAAAGTGAAACTTTGTGTCAATGTGCTTACTTCTTCCATGTAGCACTGAATTCTTGACAAGACTTGTAGCTGATTTGATATCAATCATCAACTTCACAGGCTTTCTCACCTTGATCTTCAGATCCTACAACAGATTTAGATTCCCAACATCTTGACAAGCAGACAAAACACCTTCAATATACTCAGCTTCACAAGTTGACAATGAAATTATTGGTTGCTTCTTCGAGCACCAAAAAATGGGACCTCCTAGATATTTATAGAAATATCCAGAAGTACTTCTTTTGTCAACTCTGTCTCCATACAAATCGTAGTCTGAATAACATATTAGCTCTAAATCAAATTCACCATCAGAGGGTGACAAAACTCCATACCTCAATGTCCTTTTAATGTACCTCGGTATCCTGATAGCAGCTTGGTAATGTGACCATTTTGGTTTGTTCATAAACCTAGTCGTCATTCTAACTGCATAGCAGATGTCAGGTCTGGTATTGCAGATATATCTTAATGAGCCCACCAACTATTTAAACGTTGTAGCATCTACATCATCACCCTTAACATTATAATCCAACTTGTGATTTGTTTTAGCAGGTGTGATTGCAGATTTGCGGTTTATTAGCTCAAATCTCTTCAGAAGCTCAAGTTCATACTTCCGCCGATGTAAGATTATACCCTTTTCAGAGTACATAATTTTCATCCCTAGGAAATATGTCATATTTCCTAAACCAGTCATCTCAAACTCATTCATTAACACCTTATTGAACTTAGCTATCTCATATGAACAACTCCATTTTCTAAACTCCTGAAGTTTGAAAAATAAATCAATTTTCAGATTCCAAGATCTAGGAGTTTGTTTCAGTCCATACAAGACTTTATGAAACTTGTACACAATCCCCTCCTGATTCTTTTTTACAAATCCAAGAGGTTGTGATACATAAACTTCCTCTTGTAAAAACCATTGGAAAATGCATATTTCACATCTAAATGCATTAGAGGCTAATTTCTACTAGTAGCTATAGAAATAACTAGTCTGATTGTTTCATGTATAACTACAAAAGCAAACATTTCAAATTAGTCTAAGCAAGATTTCTATAGAATTCTTCTAGCTACTAACCTTGCTTTCTAATTACCAATTGATCAATATGGATTTAGTTTCACTTTGTAAACCTATCTCACACTGATGGCTTTCTTGTTATTTGGAAGCTCAATCAACTCCCAATTCTTGTTTCTTTCTATAGCCTAAAGTTCTTCTTTCATGAATCTCAACCACACTTTCTTCTTGAGAGCTTCTTTAGTACTAACTGGTTCAGAGTCTACAAATATGGCACAATGAATGACTTCCCCTGCAGAGTCTACAAACATGGCACAATGAATGACTTCCTCTTCAGAGTCTATCTCAATACCTTGAAACATGTCAAACTCTACAAATCTTCTTGGTATTTGTCTAATTCTTTGTGATCAACATTTAACATCTTTTCAATGATTTGTCACTTGGAGCCTTCCAATCTTCCCTTTTTTTCTTGGTTAATTTTTTTCCATTTTTTTCTTATTAATTAGATTTCTCAAAAAAATTTGTTTATCAATAAAAATGAAAAGGAAATAATATGAAAGAAAATATTTCATTAATTAAAAATGGGACAACAAATAACTATTCCACATATTCAAATTTCTGAATCCACTTAACTTCAATAGTATCACTATTAACTATCCCTAACTTAGAGAAAAGTTCAGAAAAAAACTCTTCCATATGGTATTAGGAAAGTCATTTCATCCCTAGAGATGATTATCATTTCCTTTAAGAAATTAAAAATGGTAAAAGGAAGATTAACTATGATATTTTTGGTAAGGAATAACAAGAGATGCTTGTCATTCCAAGTAAGCATTTCCAATTCTTTCTCTCTTGGATGGAGATTTGACACTATAAGTTAATACAAAACTTTTCCAATTGGTTGTAGACTAGTTGGACTGCTAAGATTATCATTGGTTTCATAAATTAGGAGAAGGTGATCTTTATAGACATTGTTGAATCTATAATGTTCAACATAACAACCTTCCTCTTTACATTTTATTGACTAAGCAATAAGTGACTAAGTAATTGGGACAAGAAATCCATTGACATAGGTTTGGATTGACTGAGCATCATGACCAGATGCCCCAACGGAGGCATTTAACCATCACTCTTTAACAAGATTAACGTAGATGGATCCATTAAGAATGTCAAAGTAACAGTTCAACTTTTGTTTGCGAATAGTTTTCCTTAGATAAAAACCTTTTGCCTTTCAAATCATCGAAATCAACAAACTTTTCTTTAATTACTGTCATACCCCAAATTTGTCCTACTTGTATATAACTTTCATTTGTACATTCGTCTGCTAACAACCATTCAAAAATAAAAAAGAAAATATGTTGCTTCTGCTTGTTGCTCGAG
Organism: Lathyrus sativus; assembly: GCA_963859935.3. Taxonomy (NCBI): domain Eukaryota; kingdom Viridiplantae; phylum Streptophyta; class Magnoliopsida; order Fabales; family Fabaceae; genus Lathyrus; species Lathyrus sativus. The sequence continues at coordinate 611,199,038 of OZ012738.1, read as the reverse complement.
TTCAGGATTGTGCAAGATTTAGTTCAAAATGAATCAAGTAAATGTTGAGTGAGGTTGACCTAATTTGTTTGGTCAGGTAAGTTTTGATCCATAACAAGTCATCAGTGTTAATCAGATGGTCAGGCTATGTCAGGTTATCGGTTCTTTCACAATTATAGATCATCAAGGACCAGTTCATCTCCAGTCAGGGTTAGGTGCAGTGCAGTTTATTGTTTCAAGTTATTATTCTCTGATTTTCAAGGCATGATTCATCAGGTCCATATTATTGACCAGGAGGATTCATAATGAAGTTTTGTTTCATTAAGGGTGATTTGTAATGCAAAGTTTTAGAGGTTAAGATTGATTCATTAATTTCTCAAGGGGCACTCCATTCACATTTTTTTTTCTAATACTACTTATCCATATTCAATATCCATTTTCACTTTTAAGATCAATTTCAAGACCATGATTTTTTCTCTCTTAGATCCACATTCCATTATCCAAATAATTCAACATTTATTTTTAAATCCGAATTTTCAAACCAATTCTTCAAATTCAATTACCTTTTTTCATGTCCATTTCTCCATATCAAATTTCAATCCAATTAACCTTTTTTTTTTCAAATAACCAATTTCATGTCCAATTATTCACATATTCATTTTTTCAATCTTTTTTTCTCTCTTCTCTAAATTAATTCCCTTTCAAAATTTCATAAAAAAATAATTGTTACAAAGTCCAGCTACAAAGAATATTACAAGCCCATGTCCAATATTCAAGCCCACTAGAAATTACCAAAAAAATAGAAAAATAATACACATTGTGTTACCAGCTTGCCAAAACTATGCTACACCATAAAGTCATTTATGCATTAACTTACAAGCCTTTTTTTACCTCACAAGCAATAAAAGTTCAAAAGTCATAATCACCAACCAATTTCCACAACATAACTTACAACAAGCAACTTTGCAAACCCTACCAAACATTTGTGCACCAAGTCATTCAAACAATTAACAAGCAAGCCATTTTAATTCTACCTAAGCATCAACATGAACCGCCAATCTCTCCCTTAGCATCGATTTCTTTTATCGTACCTTTCCGTTTTGTCTTGTTGAGAAGAAAACAAATAAGCTTAGCTAACGTTCATCACAATTTGAATTAAGAGGTTCTCGTTGAGTACAACGGGCGTGAGGGGTGCTAATACCTTCCCCTAGCCTAACCGACGCCCAAACTCAGAACGTGGTTGCGACGACCATATTTTTATCTCCTTAAAGGTTTTTTCGATATTTTTCTTTCCGTTTTTTTGGGATAAATAAATTTTGGTGGCGACTCTGTCGAACCACATTTTCGTACCTTTCGCGCGAGGGTCGTGTTTTCGATGATTTTTTCAAGCTGCGACAATTAGGAACAAAAGATTTTCATATAAGGTTGTTGAAGATATTTTTGAAGAAAAAAATACTTTGAAACTGGGTTTGAAGACACAAAGAGTTGGAAATGAGAAGTTGAAACAAGGAATAATGTTTAAATAAAATGGAGAATAGGAAGTGAAACAATCAGAGAAGCTCAAACGCCTTTAAAATCCAAAAGGCACATTACATTTTTAATATGGATGATCATTGTTGTTCTAGTGGATATGATTCCAATGCACACCATGATTTATTTTTTAGAAATAGAAATCATATATTACCTAGGTTTTTCAAAAACTCTGAGGGGAAAACAATTCAGAAAACTATTTTTAATTATTATAATTTTTTTGTAAACTAAATGATATATACTGTCGGTTTCCTTAATAACCGAGGGATAAGATACGTAACATTTTACTATAAAAGCACTTGTTAAACAAATTTTACTCTAACCCTAACTTATATGTATCCGCTTCAAACTCGAAAGCGCTATTCTTTTGGGATCCATCTCACAAAATGGTGTTGATATTGTTGTTGCTGTATTTAGAAGCTTGTAAAAGTTCTCTATGATGGATTGCAAGTGCAGGAAAAACATTTTTTAAATTGTTTGAACAGATAATTCCTTTAAAAGTTGGATACATTCAATGGTTGGACATGATAACTTCTAGATATTGGATTTGTGCAATATTTGGACCAGATAATCTCTTACACCAAAATTATAGTTTTCTGTATTATTTTTTTCAATATTATGTGTAAACAATATAATTAAAAAAAACATGTTCACCTCGGTTTTTATAGAAACCGAGAGGATAACTTAGCGTGATAATTTTATATATTGAGCATCGTCCTTAAACAAATCCTTTTCTTTCATTTCTTGATTATCAATGCTTAAGATACTATCATTAGTGATCCGCATGATACCTAAACAATTTCTATCATAAAGGCTTTCTGAAATCTATAATTGACTAAGAGTGTTAGAATTACACCAATACCTATTTCTAGGCTTAACATTTATAAAAACAAAGAAAAGAATGTTTAAACCTAAAAGTTACACTTATACTTCTTGCAGTCTTCAACAAGTAAGATACAAGTTATGACATACAAGGACATGTGATTTTCTTCAAAAATGGAAGGGTGAGAGGCACATTTGGAGTTGTTTTAATTTCTTTCACTTTATGCTAAGATATTTTCTCATAATGAATTTCTCAAATTTTGAACCTCCTTCTCAAACCTAATGCAACTCCTTATATAGGCTCCTTAAAAACTAGGGTTAAATTCAAATCTAAGATTACAAGCCTCTTGATTTTCGATTGATTTTTCCCAAGAGAATGAGGAACATGCTCTTTTCTATCCCATAGTACATGTAGTACATTGGTAGCAAATATTCGATATGGTGCCATTTGACCTTGTGAAACTTGCACCACCTATTGTGTTCACACCCTCTGACGACTGACTTGGAGGATGACGGCGGTGGAATGTCATGAATATGAAGGGCCTCACCCCATACCTACTCACAGTGAATGTTTAAAGACATAAAGCTTTTTGCGGTTTTCCCGCTTCTTTTGAACATTGCTCTGTCTCTGACAGGTGAGATGTAATTATTATTACGCAACTGTTGAGAGTTATTAAGGTTACTAGTTGTCCGCTCTTTGACATCTACGACCATCTTTATAGAATTGATTTCCTCGCATTTTATATAACACTCTGCGTGTGTCATAACCTTTGCCAAGGGAGCCGCTGGCCTCTGGGCGGGGGAATCATTAAAGTCTACCGCCCTTAGTCTATTATGGAACACTCCCACGAACATCTCTTGGTTGGGGTGGCCAATCTTGATAGTCGCCCCATTAAAGTAGGAGAGATATTTCCTCAAAGATTCGGAAGGGTCTTAGGAAATATTAAATAGGATAAAGGTATACATCTTTATGTGTCTGCTTGATGCAAACTAATGTACCAGTTTCTTCACCAGGTCTCCGTTGCTGGTGACCGGGAGTCTGTAGAAGCAGGCTTCATCTCAAAGTTTTGATGACGTCAATATCAAGATCAAGAATAATTCATCTGTGCAAAAAGGCAAACACTTTCAAAAGACCAAGATCAAGTGGAATGGAAGTGATCAACATTCAAAGCTTCATGAACATTTGACTGATCAACTTTCAAGTTTTGGACACAAGCTATGGTATATCAAAATTCATTAATTTAATTGATATACAAGTGTTCAACATATTTATCATTTGATCACATTGCATTAGCATATTTTTTTAAACTATTAGAATTGGTATAACACTAATTTTATAAGTATTTTTCTGAAAAATAGCAGTGTTAACCGATTAACCATATAGGTTAACCGGTTAACCATTTCAAATTTTAAATATTCTGGTATAACGTTCAAGTGTTAACCGATTAATCATATAGGTTAACCGATTAACACTGAACGTATTTTGAAAAATGGCTTTGTTTCAAGTTCAAAAATGGTTTGAAAATTATACCAGTTCATATTTTGAATTATACTCAAATATACCTGTTGGAAAAGGTGTGTTTACACATATAAATTCTGAGTTTTTCAATTTTGAAAAACACCTCCAACATTCATTTTCAAATATTCTTAGAATCAAATTCACTATTTTCAAAATCCTTTCTAAGTGTTCATAATTGCATAAAAAATTTCATATTCATCTGTTGAACACTTGTGTTGAAAATTATAAGAGTGAATTTTGATCATTTGGAGAAGATCAATTTTGATTGATATTATTATTCACAAAACAAAATCATTACAAGTATTTGTATTCTGACTTGTGATCCAGGATTGTTGGACACAAGGGTGAGTGTTTACAAGAGGATTGTTCTTGTACACTTGTTAGTTTTATTGTTTGATAGTAGGCCTTACCGGTTGATAGTGTGATAGGTTGTACTTTATTAAACAATAGTGAAAAATCTCTTTCATGTTGAAAGGGGAGTGGAGTACTCTCGGACTATGAGGGGAACCACTATAAATCCTGGTGTCCACTGTTCTTTTACTTTCTACTGCTTTCATAACCAAGAACACAAACCAGTAAAATTTCAAGAAACCATAAAAACCGGAAAAAGTTCTAAAGTCCTAATTCACCCCCCCCCCCCCCCCCTCTTAGGCATACTCTGTATTTACAGAGTCATGGCAGGCCCATGTACCACCTTAATGTTGAATCTTCGAAGGTTTCACTGAGGAGCTTGCATTTCAAGGAATCAAAGGCCCCAATATTTTTCTTTTGTGTGTTGATGGAGGTGATATGCTTTTATAGGTTAATGTGCCCATCAAACTTAGCCAGTGGGGACGTTTTGAAATTTTTTGCCACCGACGCCCCCCATATCTCATCAAAGAGAGGTTGATAGTTTGGGATTTCCTTCTTCTCAAGAGGTTCGGCCTATTGATGGCGTTTTTAGAGGTGAAAGACATTATTCTATAGAGTTTGATTCTAGTGGCGTAAGTCGTTGATGGCATCACACATTTTTTCCATGGCATTCTCATTAATGTAGAACTCACTGTTGGCTAGAGTTACTACAGTCTAGTTTACCATATTGTATAGAGGAGTTGGACACAAGGATATCTATATAGCCAAATGATGTAATGGTTGTACAAGTTAGCTTTACCAGTGTCTTATGGTGGGCACCAAATGTATTTACTAAAAGTACAATGCATGACAACCCTTTGTGGTGTGTGGTTGTTAGAGGATTTTAGGGTTGTTGTAGTGTTAGAGAAATCTCACATAAGAATGATGAGAAGTTATGAATATAATATTTTTTTAAATAAAATTGAATGTTCCCTCTTAACCTTAAGGTTTATGTATTTATAAGACTCTCTTGGGTCTGAGTCTTAGAATCCAAAAAGTTAATTTCTATTAACGAAAGATGATATGGTATTCTAGTTGGCGATTTCTTTGTGTCTGGGCACAATGTAGCAATGACAATGTTACAAAAATGTTGAAGTGGCGTGCCACATTATAGTATTCGACCCTTTTCTACTACTATTATTATATATTAATATAAGACAAATACTTTAGGCACTAATAGATGAAATCCAATTACCAACCCACACAAATAACAATTTAAAGTAATGTGTTTCTAACCCGATAACTGTTAATTGCCAAGATGGTAAAAGTTTTGTAGGTTTGTTGTATGTTAATCAATTACTAATCAACATTTAATTTTTTTTTATAAACAAAACTTGTATTAATTTGAGTACAATGGGTACTCTAACCTAATACAAAGAAGGAAGAAAAGCATGAAGAACAGAACCCAAACAAGATTAACGAATAAAATGTAACAGGTTTAAAGTCCAATGCCTTCAAGTACAGATGATTAACTCCATAGACGTTGCCTCGAACCATTCCCAAGAGAAGGATTTTTCATGGAAACTATTTAATTCCCACCTTTGTGGCCTCTGCTAAAAAGAGTATCATTTCTAATTCACCATATTGCCCAAATAGTAGCATGCCTAAAAAGGAGACGAGGGCTGAATGCACCACAGTCTTTAACTTCCAATCCACCTTCAAGCTTCAGTTTACAGACCGAAGACCATGACACCCAATTTATTCTCTTATTATTTTCTTCACCACTCCAAAGAAAAGCTCTTTGTATCTTTATGATTTCCTAGATAACTAATTACAGTCAATGCACTGTAGAATGAAAAGAAGAAGAATGAGATAGAATTTAGAACATAGTTTAAGAGAGTTACATGGCCTCATAACAATATGGATTTACCCTTCCAAGATGTTTACTCCACGTAGTCGAATGAGATATAAGTGGATAATATTATATGGTTACTTGAGGACAAGTAGGAGTCTGTCAAAGGTGAATGTTGCAAGGAGACAAAAACGTGACATATTTTGCTTAGTTTACCGTTGTAGACGGTTAACTTAGAATTAGTACATAAGTAGCACTCACTTTGAGTTTTAGGGGTCCGCAATTGTACACAAATTCTGCAAAACTCAAAGTATCTGTGTGCCTGTGAAAAAAGAGTCAGATTGTACGTATATGCGTTCTATTTCACAAATTAAAGTCTTTACTTTCACGTCATTTACTACATTAAATTTAATTTTAGTCATTTCTTTTAAATTTTTCTTACATTTTAATTTTGATGTCAAATTTATTTAAAATATTTGATTCACACAAATATGTCATGGATCTTTTAGACCATAAAAACTAATATTACACTTCATAGTCACTACATGCCATGTAAACAATTATTGTCCCCTTATGTAGTCTATGATAGCTTAAGAATATAATCATTTATCATCCTAAGATAAAACAACAATTTCATCCCCAAGAAACTCCTACGTATTCTTAAAATCTTCCTATATCACATAACCGAAACACATGACATAACCGAAAAAGCCACAAGATTAAATCACATCCACTTAAGACCATAAACATAAAACAAGAATAGGATATAAACAGTCACGCCAAAAGTCATGTTTATCCAAAACCACTACATTAGATAAAATCTTAGAGACATTAATTTCATCCCGAAGGAAAATACAGGGTAAAAAACTTAACAAAACTAGAGTATGGATTTAGGGGAAAATAGAAGAAAACATCTCAAAATAGTAATAATAAATAATAAGTAAATGATCGTACCATATATTAGACTCTAGTTAGTTTTACTACTGATTCTCCGCTGAATGCAATTTCGTTTCTTGCAGCATGTACCGATGCTTTGTGTGGGGACTCCTATGTGTCATTAAAATTTGGGTCCAGATTAAGTTTTAGATTGATTTTGAAAATTAGAATTCAACCCACCAACGGATAATATTTGCTAAAGTGGTCCTTGAGCTTAGACATGTGGCGAGCCCTTGTGCATGAATTGGGATTTTATGGATCACTAAGCGACAAGACCATGTGCATAAGTGCCAAGATCCCATGCTTTCGTTTGGTTTTCTTCTTGTTTGGATATGAAAACGGTGCTGCTTGTTTGGTCCTTTTGTCAATTTGTGGAGGAACTTGTGTAGGAGTCCATGGTTTTGATCCTAGGTTTTATCAGATGCATGTATGTATCATCGTGTATTTAGTTATTCATATCCATGAATTATACTCTATCTCCTTCTAAAATTACAAGATGTTTTTGGTATTTTACAGAAATTAAAAATATTAATTATTATTTTATAAAAAAAATAAATTATATATGAGTTTATAATAATATCTCTCATAATTATACTGTAGAGAAAAATTAAAAAAGTTGAAAAATAAATGATAATAAATATTTGAGGATATTTTGAAAAAAAATATCACTAATATTATATTGGGAATATAAGATGTATTATAAGACACATTTTTTTTGTGACAAAAGTAACTTATAATTTGAAATTAATTTGACAACTAATTGTTCTACTTTTCAGTGTGCATGATCAATTCATGGATTTTCTTGGAAATTTGGCGACTTTAAATTAAAATTGTGACAAAATGAAGATCAACGACGGTATGTGTAAAAATAAAACTTTATAAAGGTATAGTTCAAACTTTTTACCACGAGCAATTTGTATGGTTGTATTTTTATGATTGTCAATATTAGCAATTTGCATGGTTATATATATATATATATATATATATATATATATATATATATATATATATATATATATATATATATATATATATATATATATATATATATATATATATATATATATATATATATATATATATATATATATATATATATATATATATATATAAAATTGGGAAAAGCAAGTAAAAAAAAAATCAAGCCAAAGTATTTGAAGCTGAGACATTGAGATCACCTCTCGAAATCAATTTAGAAACGGATTTAAACGGGTCTACCGTCTTAGTTGAGATCACAACTTTAGGGCAAAACTTTCTTGCCTGCTTTTTAACTCGTTTTAAAACTGCGAGGACGTCTTCCATGGTCTGCTGAAAAGCATTATGGAGCATCCGTTTTGGACCGGTTTTGGCCAGAATTTTGACACTAATTAAATGCTAGAGGTGAATGGAGATGTTTGAGGTCATATTCTGAGGAAAGACATGATTAACTCGACAACAGAAGGTGCTTCGACGACAGCGAAGGCTACAAGGGGACTGTTGAAAGTTAAAGGCTTATGCGTAAGGAGAAGAAATATGGCTCGACATTAGAAGATCTATTCGAAAGAGTTTATGCATAAGAGATCATGTGGTCTAGGACTTAGAAACATTTTTGCAAAAATTGAGATTCGACGAAGCCCTTTAAAGGAGCGTTCGACATGGGAAGTTCAAATGAAGCTGGTAACCGCTTTTTGGCTTCATCTGTTTCGCGGGACACGTGGAAGACCTTCAGACGACAAAGTGCATGTAGTGGAACGTGGCGCATTCTAGAGAAATAACCGCAACGGTCAGTCATTTCTAATTTAGTATAAATATAGCATTTTAGCATTTAGAATAGGATGTTCAACCATTATACAAACTCTACATTTTACTCACAGTATCTCTGTGTGTGAGAAGAGAGTTCCTTTGAGAGAATGTACGTTTGAATACTCTCTTTTATAATCAAAGTCATTTAAATTTCAGTCAGTTTTCTTCATTGCAATTTATCTTCATTGTTATTTACTTTTGAGTAATTTATCTTCTTATCTCTCTGCAATTTACGCTTTTCTTTTGCATTAAGAGAATTTCACAGTGTCCTTTTGATAACATTGGAAAATATTCAAAAAGCATTGTATAAATGTTCATATTCATTGAAATCAAAAAAACAGATTTAACAACATATGTCCTAGGATCAATTTAGTCGATCCTGTGAGCGACCAAAGATTTAGTAACTTTAGAGGACTAGTGGTTGTTTTCCATTTTCACCGGTAAACAGATTGGCGCACCCGGTGGAACAAATGTTGTTAATTAGAATTTTGTAGAGATATTGTTCTTCATTTTGGTTTTTTGTAGTTTCGTTGCATGAGATTTGGAAGTGGTAAAGTAACCACTGATAACGAAGCAAGACCAAGCAGGAGACGTGTACGTGTAACAATGGCGAACCCGCCAAGTAGTAGTGAATCACCTCCTCTTTCGACAAGAGAAACCATAGTCAAAGCATCTGTGGCTGAAGTGGTTCCGTCCATGGCAAGTATGACAACAGTACCGTCGAGTGCTTATACTGGATGTATTTTATCCCCGGGAGGACGCAACGGCAACCATTAACCCCTCCTCTAGTGGGTACTAGCTCGTTTAGGTTGTGCGTGACTGGGTTCACCATGCCTTTAGGAGGTCGAGACCACTTACATAATGCCCATTTACCAAATTTTACTACGAATTCAGCAGCAGTATTAAGATAGCAAATGGACAAAAGTAACCACGACATGGTCCATATGTTGGCCCAGCAAATGGGGACTATATTCAACCCCTTGATTCAAAACACTACCTAAACAAATCAGCATTTGACAGCGTAAATGACAAGAATTGCATTTTTTTTTTAGTTCTGCAAGCTCCTCGATAGGTTCGAAGAGATGTGATGGTCGAAAACCAGAGGGCAGTCTTAGAGGAAGATCCTACAATCAACCAAGTCCAGCAAAATGGGCCTCTTGTCGAAGTAGTTAATCAAGGAGTTATGGTCGAACCCCCCAGAGTCGAACAGACAGTCCCAAGAGAACAAGAACCTAGGGCAGTGATAGTTAATATGAATCAAGATGCTAACGAAGTTGTACATAAATTTCGAAATGATGGTATGGCTGGAGATAGTAATTTGGCTGCTATGGTAGAAAGAATTATGGCGCGAAATGGGGTAAATAGTGGCCTTCATAGGACAAATTACATTTCCCCATTATCTGAGTACATTTTGCAAACTCCTTTGCGCAGGGGATTGAAAGTCCCTAAATTTACATAGTTTCCAGGGATGCAAGTGAGTCGATTGTCGAACACGTGGTGAGATACCTGACTAAAGTAGGAGATCTTGCCAATGACGAAAGCTTGAGAGTTAAGTATTTCCCAAGTTTGCTCATAAAAAATGTTTTTACATGGTTCACTACACTCCTAGCGAGTTCGATTCATGATTGGACTCGTTTGGAGACATTATTCCATGAACATTTCTACATGGGACAGTCGAAGATTTGCCTCAAAGAGTTAGCTAGCATTAAACATAAATTCTCTAAGTCAATTGATGATTACCTTAATAGGTTTCGTCTGTTAAAGGCAAGGTGTTTTACACAAGTGCCTGAACATGAGCTGGTCGAAATGGTCGTTGGTGGATTAGATTATTCCATTAAGAAGAAGTTAGATACCCAATATTTGAGAGATATGGCGCAGTTGGCTAATAGAGCTCGACAAGTAGGACGCTTGAAAGCTGAAAAAGCCAGGGCCACTAAGAACAATAGAAGAGAAAGGGTAGCTTACGTTGATATAGATGAAAATGACCAAGAAGCATGTAGTGATTCTATACTTTGAAGAAAATGAAATTGATCTAGATGAATTAAAGCAAGGACCACCTTATTCATGTAAGTTTAGAATTGGGACAAGCCAAAACCTTCATTATTAGTAAGATAGGTTGCTTTCTTGTCTTGAGGAGTGAATTGAGTAGGTTGAGGGGCTACTAGCGGGATGATTTGGATAGAAGAAGATCTTGGTAAGGTTGAGCAGGGGCTTGCCAGGTATTGACTGACCCCTGAAGTTGAGGTAGAGGTTGTAGGTATTGCTGAGACTTTGCACCTTCGAATGGGAAAAATCTCGTTAAACCCAAAAAGAATGATAAGTTCCCTAAAAGAACGTACACGTTCGACGTCACTAAATGTGACAAGATTTTTGACTTGTTAGTCAAAGATGGCCAAATGATAGTGCCTCTTGGAGCTAAACTGCCTCCGTTAGAAAGAAGAAAAAAAACGAGGTTTTTGCAAATATCATAATTTCCTTGGCCATAAAACTTCTCAATGTTTTCTTTTCAGGGATTTAGTGCAAAACGCCATCAAGGATGGAAGATTGAAGTTTGGAGACAAGACCAAGTCCCAAATGAAGATTGATTTAGATCCCTTGAAGGTGGGAGAAGTAAATTACACTAAGCCAACCATCATCAACATGGTCGAGGCTTCTGAAAACTGTTGCTTGGTTGAAACTACTGAGAGTTTCAAGAAGGTGATCGAAGCTGAAATTAAGGCTACTGAAGGCTTTAAGGTCGAAGTTTAGACTGGGGTTACTGAAAGTTCTAAGAGTAAAGAGGACATCGAGGCCACTGAGGGCCTTGAGATCAAAGGTACAAATGAGGCTACTGAAGGCCTTAAAGTTGAGAAAATAGAGACTATTGAAAGCTTTAAAATTGAGGAAATTAAGGTTGTTAATGGCCTTGAGGTCGAGAAGATGAATGAGGCCACTGAGGGCTTTAGGGTTAAACTAAAAGAGTTGAAGATTAATGATGGTACTAACTTAGAAGTCCATATGGTCAAAGTTAGTGATGAACGACATGCTGACAAGGAGAAGGCTCGTCGAAATGAGCAACAAATGGGGGTGGCTTACCCTAAAGATGATGACACTTTGTTGGAATTCCTTCAACATTGTTAGAAGAAGAGGCTAGAATTATGTTGTGCCCTAGGTGCAGTTTTGTGTTCGATAAGAAAACAACTGAAAATATTGAAAGGGTTCGAATTGCTAGTCGAAAGGGAAATTTGAAAGATACTCACAGCAATTTCACCTTTGATAAGAGAGGAGTCCCTAGAAGAATTAAGCAGGGAGGCCCAAGTATCCAACCAAACAGGCCTTTTACATTCAAGGCAATTGTCGATGTACCAAAAAGAAAATGGGTGAGGCATGTGGAAAAGGAGAAAGAGGCCAAGAAAAGTGGCAGAGTTTTGAAATGGAGCGACGTTTTTCAATGGCCTACATGAAAGGGTTCAGGTGTCGAAGCAGCAAGCATACTAGCATGAAAACTACAAAGGGAAGAATCTGATGTCGAGGTCACAGTGGCGCAGATAACAAAGAAGAAGAAAAGCTGATAGGGAAGCAAATGAGAGGGCTATGGATGAATCCAATACGAATATGCTTCTAGAAAAACGGTGTCGAAGAGAATAAGCCAGTTAGAAGGAGGTTGTTTCCTAATTAGCTGGAGGATCTTAAAAGTAAGTCTAGAGATATAGCAAATGGTGAAGATATGTTGACCGATAACATTTTAGATACAGATTCAGAGGCTTCATTGGATATAGCTTGCACTGTGGTTTCGGTGCTTCCCAGGGAATATGACCAAGTGATTGAAGGTAATGAACCTAATAATGTAATGGAATCTAAAAAGGCTAAACATAAGCCAGTGTGTTATTATATGATGAACAATAGCTGTGTCAAAAAGTCGAATGCCTTCTTCGAAAGGCCAGATGAAGCCATGAAGAATCACCTTAAGCCTCTCTTTATTAGAGGAAAGGTCGAGAATATGGTTATTAGTAAAGTCTTGTGGATAAGGGAGCAGAAGTAAATTTGATGTCGTATTTTATGCTACAAAAGGTAGGAAATTTTGATACGGACCTAAAACCTCATAATATAGTTTTATCAAATTATGAGGGGAAAGTTGGACGCACGCTGGGTATGATTCAATTGGAATTAGCTGTGGGAGCAATAATGAGACCAAAAATGTTTATGGTTGTCGAGTCAAAGGCCAATTATAATTTTCTTTTGGGTAGAGAGTGGATTCATGGTATAGGTGTAGTACCATCATCAATGCACCAAAGGATTAATATTTGGCAAAACGGTGGGATAGTAGAAAATACTGAGGCTGACCAGAGTTACTTTTTAGCTGAATTCAATCATATAGGTACGAGGAAATTCTACAGGAAATTAGCAAATATTACTCTCTTTCGACCAGCTAATTTTGCAATCGACCCAACAAATGTTGCTTATTACTCCTTGCATTTAGACCCAAAGTATAGGTTCCAATGGGATAAAGAGGTTGTTGGTCAAGACCTCAAATTTGAAGGGACGACATATATCCAACCAACTGCATGAGGAGATGAGTTTGAGGATCATAAATGAGTCCAAGACATGGGAAAATATTTTAGCTTACATAGCCGAAAACAGATTAAAAGTGGCCTTAGAGGCCGAAGTTATGTACATGGCTGTCGAAGCCAGAGAAAATGATTAGAACCTAAAAGGGCCTGGTAGAGACTTTGAACCAGAGCCACCTGACGGGAATAAACAAGAAATGCAAGGCCAGAGGCTCGACGCAATTTATGACGAATAACCTTTGGGATTCAAAAAGGATCCGTTGGCGCCAAATGTGAAGATGCTAGTGCAGGATCCTTTGGAAGAAGTTGGTATGGGAGAAGGAAAAGAAAAAAGGCCAACCTACATTAGTGCGAACCTTGGCCCATAACTCAAGGCCGAAGTGATCTAGCTTTTGAAGGAGTTCAAAGACTGCTTTGCTTGGGATTATGATGAAATTCTAGGATTAAGTATGGAGTTAGTTGAATTAAAGCAACCTATCAATCCTGGGTGAAAACTAATCAAACAAAATCCAAGGAGATTTGCACCTGAGATTTTGTCAAAGATCAAGCAAAAGGTTGAGAGACTCCTCAAATGTAAGGTTATTCGTACAACTAGATATGTTGAATAGATTGGTAATATAGTCCCTGTTATTAAAAAGAATGGGACTTAGAGGGTTTGTACTGATTTTAGAGATATGAATGTTGCGACCCTAAAGGAGGAACACCCAATGTCTGTGGCAAAAATGTTTGTCGACTCTGCTGCAGGTCATGAGTATCTTAGTATGCTCGATGGGTACTCTGGATATAATCAAATTTTCATTGCTAACGAACATGTCCCAAAAACGGCATTTCGATGCCCTGGAGCCTTAGGCACATATGAATGGGTGGTGATGCCTTTTGGTTTAAAAAATATTGGGGCAACTTATCAAAGGGCAACGAATTCAATTTTCTATGATTTCATATAAACCTTTATGCAGATTTACATTGATGATATTGTTGTTAATTCTGTTTTAAAAATCAGTCACCTAGACCATCTTCGACAAGCATTCGAAAGAATGAAAAAGTATGGTCTAAAAAAGAATCCATTAAAGGGTGAGTTTTGTGTACAAGATGGAGATTTCCTAGGCTTTGTAGTTTATAAAAAAGGGATCGAAATAAACCAGAATAAGACAAAGGCTATCTTGGAAGCAAAGGAACCATCAACGAAGAAGGAATTTTAGTCGCTTCTTGGAAATATTAATTTCTTAAGGAGATTTATTTCAAATTTGAGCGGCAAGACTCAAGCATTCTCTCTTTTAATTCAACTCAAGAATAGATATTTCAAATGGGGGAAGATACAAAAAGAGGCTTTCGACAAAATCAAGGAGTATCTTGTTCATCCTCCAATTCTGTCACCACCTTGTAGGAGTATAAGTATGAAACTGTATATTTCTGCGTCTGATGTAACCATAGGGAGCATGTTGGCTCAAGAGGATGAAAATTGTGTTAAAAGGGCCGTTTATTATCTTAGTAGAGTCCTTAATGATGTAGAAACTAGGTATAGCCTCATTGAAAAGTTATGTCTTTGTTTGTATTTCTCATGTACGAAATTAAAATATTATATAAAGTCAATTGATGTTTATGTTTCATCCCATTATGATGTTATTAAACACATGTTTTCTAAAACAATTATTCATAGTCGAATTGAAAAATGGACACTCACTTTGACGGAGTACTCATTGACTTATATGCCTATAAAGGCCATGAAGGGCCAAGCAGTTGCAGACTTTATAGTCAACCATTCTGTGGTCGAAAGTCACAAAAACTATCTTGAACTAGAACTTTGGAAATTGTACTTCGAGAGTTCAAGTCACAACGATGGATCAGGAATCGGGATAGTGATTATCTCTCATGACAAGATTCGAACAAGATTCAAATACAGAATCGAAGGGAATTGTTTAAATAATGAAGCTAAATATGAAGCTTTAATAGATGGCCTTAAGATTTTGTTGGAGTTGTGGGCAACCAGAGTCGAAATCATGTGGCGCTCACCAAGTAGGTCATAAAATGAAATGGCTCTTATTTCGACGGGCAATGTATTGGCCCACGATGCTGAAGGATTGCATTGAGTTTTCCAAAGGATGCCAAGAATGTAAAAAGCATGCTGGTATACAATATGTTCCTACAAGCAAGTTACACTCTATTGTGAAGTCTTAGCCTTTCAGAGGTTGGGCATTGGATTTAGTTGGTGAGATTCGACCAGCATCTTCGAAGAGCCACAAGTATATTTTAGTGGCCATTTATTATTTCACTAAATGGATTGAAGCTATTCCTTTGGAGAATGTTAATCAGGAGGCAATAATCGAATTTATACAAAAACATATAATATATAGGTTTGGGATTCCAGAGACAATCACAACTGACCAAGGATCAGGGTTTACTGGTTGAAAGGTTCAAGAGTTTTCCAAAGAAGTCGGGATCAAGTTATTGACATCAACACTCTACTATGCTTAAGCTAATGGTCAGGTAGAAGCAGCTAATAAAGTAGTTATTGGATTAATAAAGAAGCATGTGGAAAAGAAACCAAGAAATTGGCATAACACTTTAGACCCAAGTTTATGGGCATGTCGGACGTTCCCTAATGAAAAGTAACCTTTTCGTGGAAGCTACTTTGAAGGGTCATATCTCTCAGCTCAGATTTCCAAATCAATATTGTCTTTTCATATTGCAAAGTTGGCATCATCCTTTATCCAATGCAAGAAGAATCATTTTATAAAGCCTCCTACGTTGTGAGAACCATGGTTGCAAATATTAAATTTCAAAGTTGAAAATCCACTTTAAGTCATAATTGATTTTGTTTGAATTGGCCTCTAATCATCAAATTAAGCCACGGATTCAATCTAAACATGATTAACCAACTTGCGTGGGTTGATTAGAGACTTGAAACATAAGGTTTGAGTAAGTTTTGACAACTTTCAAGTCACATTTTGCTCATGTTGCAGGTGTGCATGAATTTGTTGAAATTGGCATCATTCACCCCCCCTTTCCATTCAGAAAGCTTATCCTATAAATAAGAGACTCATTCCACTCATTTTCACAAGCTTTGATAGCTAGAATCACCCTGCTGAGATCCCATTTGAACTCTTAAGCTTGAACTTTGAATTTTCATTTCCACACCCTAAACACTCAAATTCTCCATTCAGTTAGCTTCACCAACATTCAGTGAAGCTAACCAGCTCAAGAACTTGAAGGGTCGTGGTCTAAATCAAGCTAGAGGACTCCATTTTCAGAGCTCTGAAGTTGAACTTCAACAGGTACAATTCCTAACCATTTCAACTCAAATTTGTCGCTAAGATGTAGTCCTTAATGTGTTGATGTTGTTAGGATTGTTATATTTTGGTTTTGGTTGAGTTTTGATGTTCAATTTTCAAATCCGTGTTTGCTTTTCTTTCTGGTTTTTTTCAAATCGAGTGAGCTATGGTTTATTGAAATATGGCACGTAGGTATGGGTGACGCTTGCGCGAAAATAAGGTGCCGGCATGACAGAAGAGTCGCCACCTTTCGTTATTTATCCCTCAGAGCGGGAAAGGAAACGATCGGAAAAACCTGACGAAAAAGGGTAAGACAAGGTCATCGCAACCATTGTCTGGGTTCGGGAGTCGGTTACGCAAGGGGAAGGTATTAGCACCCCTCACGTTCGTCGTACTCGACGGGATCCTCGCTTGTTTGTTTACTTGGACGGGTTGGTTATAATCTATCTACCTATCAAGGCTGGCTTAAAAAGAAAAGAAAAATGACTCGGCAAAGCATCGCGCTTTATGCCTACGTATTCCCGTCTGGAACGAGAAATCAGAGTCAACGTAGTTCGGCTAACTACGGGTGAAGGATTACGGGGAAGGTTGCTCGCTAGGATATCGCATCCTATGCCTACGTACTTTCATCTGGTATGAAAGATCAGAGCAAACGTAGTTCGGGAAACTACAGGAGAAATGGCTCAACTAGGAGGGAGACTATCAAGTCCTACTGTTATCATGCCATGGATTCATCCTATGGTTGAGGTTTGAACAGGGAACTCCTAGATGTTGTCATGCATAGGTTTCAACCTAAAAGTCTATCATCAAGTCCTCATCAGAAGAAATGAGAGTCCTAAGGGATCATGTCAATGATACACCAAAACAGACAAAAGCATCAGCTTTAACAGTAAAATGCATGCAATGCAAGTGAGGGAGGAAATGTGTGTGGGGCTTCAGCCTCCACAAGCTCATCTCGACCTCAAGCCAGTCATGAAATAACAGTAATCATACTGAAAATAAACAACATGCTATCAAGCAATGAACAAAATAAAGGAAATGAAGTGCCATCAGGCAAACAAAGCACATGCTTGAGAAAGAATCACCTACTCTCTAATCCTAACCCTAACACAGAATCTGAATCAAATCTAATCAAAGCCCTAAAGCAAAACCTAACCAAAAGAAATCAATCCCAATCTTTAAAGCTTCAAAGCAAGCTTACCAAAGAAAGGGAGCTAAGTAAGCAGACTCATAGTGTCTTCCTCAGGAAAGCACTAGGAGGTGTATACTCAGGAGTCATACCCTATGTGGCTCAACCACTGTGATCAGTTTACATTCCTCCTCAGGAGAAACTAAACTCACAAGCAGGCTCCAACATCACTGGATATTTAGGAAATCCTATCTGAACTAGTGGAACTAAGTGAATAGACCCATAGGACCTTCCTCAGGAAAGTACTAGGAGGCTTCCACTTAGGAGTTGTATCCCATGTGGCTCAACAACATGTGATCAGTTTACATTCCTCCTCAGGAGAAATTAAACTCACAAGTTGGCTCCAACATCATTGGACACTTGAGAAATCCTAGACATACTAATGGAGCTAAGTGAATAGACCCATAGGACCTTCCTCAGGAAAGTACTAGGAGGCTTCCACTTAGGAGTTGTATCCCATGTGGCTCAACAACATGTGATCAGTTTACATTCCTCCTCAGGAGAAATTAAACTCACAAGTTGGCTCCAACATCATTGGATACTTAAGAAAGAGGTGAGAAGAAAGAATGAAAGTCATTCATAGTGCCTTCCTCAGGAAAGTACCATGAACTTCCCTCAAACTTCAGGATCTCAAACCTCACAGACAGGGGACAAGCCAAGCTCTGGGCCTCTGAGCCTTGATCTACAATCTTCTCTTCATGATGCTCTCCATCAAGGTCCTCAAGGCAACACAAGCCCCTCAACAAATTCCCCACAATGAACCCCAAAGATGAACAGATACCCACAGGGGAGACAAAATCAATAGGCAACTTCAGAAAATACCTAAAAATACTAAACTAATGGGGATAAATCTAACAATTATTCACAAGGGTCCTCAACACCTACTCATAACATCTACATAGGCCTCTACCTAAAAATCAAGACAAAACTCAATCAAAGAATGGGATTCATCACCTAAACACAATCTAAACCCTAATTAGGAAACCCTAAATCTACCCTAATTAAACTAATCAAAATTTAATTCTAAAAATCTAGAAAAAATCCTATGGGGAACTATGATTCATCATCTAATTGCACAAAAAAGAATGGATTAAAAACCCTAAAGGGAGGTCTTAAAACAATTCCTACAAAATCATGATACAAAACTAAGACCATTTAAAAGCTATTTTAAAAGAAAAATCTATTAAAATACTAAACTAAAAAAATAAAATCCCACTTTTATTTTTATAATTTTCTACCCATTTTAATCTAATCATAGAAAAAAGAAGAAGTAAAAAATCATTTTTTATCAATTTTTAATGAATTAAACAAAACAGAAAAAAATAAAAGAAGAAAATAAAACAATTTAAATTAATTAAAGGGAGTGGGGGTGCAACAAGCAACTCACGCTAGTTAAAATGATTGGGCCAGAAAAAGGGGGGGGCGAATAGGAAACTAAGCCCAGAATGGCTGATTAATGAAACGACCGCGTTTCATTAAATTTGAATCTTCCCTCTCTTTCTCAGGTTAACTCACGGCCGTTGGATTAGATGAATTTGTCAAACTCTGAAGAGAATCCAAGGGCGCTCCTTCATCGTCCCCACCAAGACTTAGGGTTTTCAGAACCCTCCCTCCATGCACCAAGATTCGAGCTCCTCTATCTCTCTACTCAGGCCACGGTTTCACACGATCCAAACACGAAAATTGCTCTACTAAATGAGAGGAATAAAATGGTACGAGTAGATTTTCTTAATTCCTCCTGAATAATCCAAACAGAAGACTTAAACATCTTGGTACAACCATGTTCATCTGATATCAACTGGTATCGACCTTCACCAAACTTCAGTCTAATGATTTACAGATACTCTACAAGTGAACCTAAACGTGCTAAACCAATTCTTGATGATTTAAACTCCAAATTCAAACACTTCTTGAGAATCAAAGATTCTTGGTCCTGTTATGGAACCTCATGGAATGAGCTATAACTCCTAGGGTTTAATCATCTAGCCTAGTACAACCTTCCTATACCTCTAAAACTAAGCAAGACCATATAATTCAAGAGAATTAAGATGGAGAAGGAACCTGTCAAGAGGTTATGGTGGAGTGATGCAGAGCACGATTCAGGCCTCGGAATTGCTTCTAGATGATCCTTGGGTGATCACCAGTCTTCTGTTTGCAATGGTTGTGAAGGAGATGGCTGGTAGTGCAAGATATCTTGGATTGCTTGAACTTGAAGCAAGAGCTTTAATGGCTATCTCTCTCTCTCTCTCTCTCCTCTGACTTGACTCTCTATCACCAACCTTTGATCACTCTCTGATGCATTCTTTATATAGTAATCATTGGATGCTTGTGGAATCATCTAGAATGTGGTGGAAACTTCTTGAAATTCTCATGTGATGACAAGTTGGATATCTCATATCTCATATGTTATGCCTTGCAATTTTGTTTTAAATTCTCCTTACATGAGTTATTGAGAAGGGATGAGTGAAAAACAAGTTCATTTTTGGCTTATGTAGGGTTTTTCAACATTGCCTTCTTTTTCAAGTAATGACTTTTCAAAGCATCACCCATTTTTAGACCTCAAATGAAAATTCTAGCTAAACCAATGTTCTCAAAATGGTTTTTCCAATCAAAATGATATATTGGATGACCTATTTTGGATTTGTGGATCTCCCAAATCACTTTTCAATTTCAACTTTTCAAAGTTATAAGCCTTTTTTAGTTCATTTTTGACCAATCATGTAATCTTGTGCCATGAGCTTTTCCAACAATTTGTGACCTCCTTTCTAGACTTAAAATCACATTTTGAGCAACTTTCATGTTTTGAGTTTTTCCATTTGAGGCTTGGAAATAGGAGTTTTAGGCATTGGCTAAAATGACCTATAACTAACAAATGACCAAAATACCCCTGCCTTGTTCAAACCATAAGTTGAGTTCCACAAATCCAATCAAGGACTTCTACCACTCAAATTAAAGCTAAGAAGATCCTCTTCAACATTCATGTTGACCAAGAAATCATAGGAATCCTCCTACTAGGGCAAAAGTTGTCTGCAAGTTGGGTGACTTTCAAGGACCCAGATTCACACACCTCAGTTGACCTGTAACTTGTCAAAACCATAACTTGAGCTCTATAACTCCTATAAAGGACTTCCACCACTCAAATTAAAGCTTAGAACAAGCTCTACAACATTCATGTTGTGGGGAAGATGAGATATCAATCACATCTATAGCTGAAACTGCCTGGAAGGTAGGGATCAAATTAGGGTTTTTCACTGACAATCCTTGGAAACCCTAACTCACAACTTCTCAAACTCCTCAATCATGATGAGTTGGTCTAGGAATCACCTTTGTAACATCTCTATACATCATTCCATGATCTCATGGCCCTTGGATTAAGTCTCAACCTTCTCCAAATCTTCAGTTATCCTAGGGTTGACCCAGTCAAAACCCTAATTCTACCATTCATGGTTGAATCTTCTGAACTCTTGCATAATAACCTCTCTGGGCTTTATGATGGCTATCAAGACATCTCATAAGCTTTCTCAAAACATCAAGTTTCTTCTCAAAGTCTCAGAATCATCTGAGGAGCACCCACAACTCTCAAGCTATGCAGCACACAACCCTGGCCTCAACCAATTCCTCTGAGGATCTCTTGAACTTTCTGATGAAGGTATCAACTTTCAAACACCCAATGAATAAATAAATGTTGGTCAAATTTTGGGGTGCAACAGCTGCCCCTATTCAAATGGCTTGAACCTGACTGGGTGAGAAGCGAACGGCTCTCAACCAATCAAGGTACGAGACGGTTGAATATCGGTAAACCCGAAAATTTGCCAACTGCACGAGCACACGATACTCTGCGGGGAACAAATCTTTGAATACTGCAATGCTAGCTGCACGGCTGCTAGCTGGAGAGATACTGATCTGACATCGCCGTCAGTTATCCACATTAAATTCTTCTGACGTTGCCTTCAGACAACCACAACACCCAACCTCGCCGCTGGAGAACTGAATCTTCTGACATACCCAACATTGCCGCTTGGAAAACTGAATCTGACATTGCCGTCGGAAGCAAACATCGCTCTGAGAGACACTCGACATCGCCGTCGTACAAACATCATCTCTGCTGGGGATTTAAAGAGCCTGACATCGCCGTCGAACGAATCATAATCTGACCTCGACATCCAACAAACATTCAACCTCGCCGTCGAACAAAATACAACACTGAACAAATCTGACCTGGGGTTCACCCCTGGTAAAAATGGAACAAAAGGTACACTTGCGTATTGGACACTACTCTGCTGGGAATGAGAGACTTAACCAAGCATACTCTGATCTGGGGTTCTCCCTCAGAACCATAACGAACATCGGAATACTGCTGCACACTGCCTGCCGTAGAACTTCAACATTAAAGATATATGAAACCCTGGCCCCTGGCCACTTCCAGCTTCAGCTAGAACAGATCTTCACGCACTCCTGAAGATAATCATCCTTGGCCTTCAAGGATATGAACTTTGCCCGTTGGCAACTTTGCAGGAGGTATCTTCGACTTCAGTCTGAAAGAATGGTCCTTGGCCTTCAAGGATACATGGATCTACCTTCAGGCAACTCCACCTCTGCTATAGAGTATCCGTGACTTCAGTCAGGGATATACTTCGGCCTTCAGTCCGAAAAACGAATCCTAGGTCCTTCATGACCTTGGGGGATAACCTTGCCCTTAGGCGCCTTCGCTTCAGCTTGGGAAATCTATGACTTCAGTCAAAGAAATGGTATCCTGAGCCATTCATGACTCTACGGGGATTCAAACACTTTGCCTTCAGGCAAAACTCCGCTTCAGCTGGAGAAACATCTTCGACTTCAGTCAGAAGAAAAACTATCCACTTGATATCAATCAATCATCTCCTCAGGACAACTGACTTGGTCTTCAGGCCAACACGGATCACTTTGTTACAAAAGCTGCATCTACAACCTTTTGACCTCTGTCTTTAGACAAACGTTGATTCATCAACAAGGAAATCTGAACTCACAGGAACCTTCTGATACCGCCTTCAGGCGTTTACGAAGTCAATCTTCAGATTAGACATCACTGTTGGAGCAGACATATCATGCTGCTCAGGACTTCAAGAATCATCTTGGCCAAACAGATCCGCCGGGCATCTTCAAGAATCGTCCTGAACTGATAACCTTTCCGGAACAAACCTTCTGGTTGGGTATTCCAGGAATCTTCCTGGGCAACTCTTGCTGGAGGCGCTATTGGGGAGCTCAAGTATCATACTAGGCGAACCACTCGGGAAGCTGTACTGAGGTCTTAAGAATCGTCTTAAGCAAATGGCCCTGCTGAGGGACTTGAGAATCATCTCGAACTGAAGACTTTGCTGGGGGATCTCGAAGATCATCTTGAGCGAGCGACCGTGGGGATCACACTGGGGTCTTTAGAATCATCTAAGAAAACAACCTTGCTGGGGAGAACATCAAGAATCGTCCTGAGCAACCGGTCTTTCGGTAGTATACCTGTACAATAAGGATGATGATGACTTAGGTCATGCTTATGATGCGTATGCTTCTGCGCCATGCCCCACACAGTGGGAATGATATGCGTTTATACTACATGCCATGCAATCATGCACAATGCTATGCAATCATGCAATCATGCACAATGATACGATCCCATCAGCAAAATAAATGCCGAAGGGGGAAATCTTCCTGTCAAGGAGAAAGAACCACTCAGGTGGAGGAATCGTCCTGCTGAGGAGAATGTGAACACGCCAATATCAATTAGGCTCTGTCTGGGGAACTGATTTTCCGCGGACTGCTGCGGGGAAAACAACTTCAGTTGACTGCTACAGCGGACGATACTGTACGAGAACCTGGACCTGCTGATATCAATCGCGAGAATGAACTGCACGGCCGCCTAGGCTACTCTTCTGGGGATAACAACTCTGTGGGGGGCCAACTTCAGCTGCTCATCACCCCATTGGGGAAAGACCAATCATGATCTGATCAACTTCCAAGGATTCGGATCTCTTGGACATCTGCAAACTCGGCTGAGGAAGGAGAAATCATTCTGCTTTGCTGGAGAGAGTGCGACTCAGGGGGAAATACAGCATTAGCTGCCCCACGCTCTGCTGGGGAAAATCGACCATGATCTGATCAATGTTCAAAGATTCTGCTTTTTTGCGGACTCAGCCGGGGAGAGAAATCATTCTACTTCACTGGAGAGTGCAACTCTGATGGGGAAACTCGATTCCATTGGGGAAGAAAGGATCATCTGACTTCGGGGGAGAGTACAACTCTGCCGGGGAATACAACATCAGCTGTTCCAACACTCTACCGGGGAAGAAGGAACCATCGAACTTCAGGAGAGAGCCTGACTCTGGTGAGGAATCTCAATTCCACTGGAGACTTAAGTCTGGCGCCGTCAGCTACTGCATCCTTCGGCTAACGAACAGCCTCCTGCTAAACCTGCACTTGTGACCCGGTGCGGGGGAAAACACCTGCTTCGACGACTTTACTGGGGAAAACACGAGCTTCGGCATCCGAGCATTCCTCTGAAATCTACACTTGTGACCCGGTGCTGGGGATAATCATCATGCTTCCGTGCTTGGCTCAGCTGATGGGGGTGACGCTCCTTCAGGACTCGTCTGCTTGGGGAAGAGAATCGTCTCTACCCGGGGGAAGACATATCAATGCTCACTATTCTGATTCTGATTCTGCGGAGGAGAGACTACTGAACTCTGCTGAAGAAGGAGGACTCATCCTGCTTCGGGGACACGCACGGCACATCTTCTGGCAAGGTGCTACACCTGCAACAATACAAACAAACAGACAAGATACCCTCCTCAAAGGGGCCTATCCAGGTTATCATCTCGTGACAATGTTCAGTTAGTTAATTGTTTCAACAATCAATGGGCTTAGGCCCGCAAGTTTATGCATGCGCATTTTATCAAAAAACACATCGGCGTTATCATTCGCAAACAAAACAGATAAATGCTAAACAGACAAGTAGAATTGCTGAATAATGTGCATTTTATTGATGATGAACCCCTGAATGGGCAAAAATGTTTTACAACAGAGGCAAGCTCCTGGAATGAGGAAGCCGCGCAAAAAAAGAAAACATAAATATACATCAGTATATACAAATGTCGGCAATCGAGGCGTAGACGAACACCATGAGTTGATCCCTCTAAGACCCACTCGACTTCGATACTTCTCCGATGCTTCAGCTTTGGAAGAGATTGATTCGGATGAACGGCCCTCAGGTCTTCCGAACCACTAAACAATGAAAGTCCATACGCGGAACGCAGTCATTTGCTTATTCAAATCCCTAACTTTTGCGTGAACCGCCCTTTCGGGTTTTCGGTTCACCGGGATACCCTTTTTTGCCGAAGCCGCCCATTGTAGGTTTTCGACTTCGCGGGTGTACATTTTTTCAATATATCCCTAACTTTTGCCCGAACCTTTTATTCTGTTTTTGGTTCGCCGGGATGCCCCTTTTTTGCCTGGACTCTTTCTTTTTTTGTCCAGCGGGTCGCTTTCAAGCAAAGTATTTTTTAACTGCGTCCGCGTTCACCGGGGATGCAAAATCTTCACCATCCATCGTGGATAACAACAAAGCTCCTCCCGAGAAGACCTTGCTGACGACATACGGCCCTTCGTAATTCGGAGTCCACTTGCCCCGGTGATCGGAGTGTGGCGGAAGAATCTTCTTCAGGACGAGATCACCCGTCTGAAAGCTTCGAGGACGCACCTTCTTATCATAAGCTTTCTTCATTCGGCTTTGGTACAGGCGACCAAATGCAATCGATGCTAGCCTCTTCTCGTCCATCAGGCTGAGCTGGTTCAAACGATTCGTAATCCATTCTGCCTCATCAAGTTTCACATCAACCAAAACTCGCAAAGAGGGAATCTCCACTTCTAACGGTAGGACATCTTCCATACCGTACACCAAGGAGAAAGGAGTTGCCCCGGTCGACGTACGCACCGTGGTACGATAACCGTGCAAGGCAAACGGTAGCATCTCGTGCCAATCTTTATACGTCACAACCATCTTCTGAACAATCTTCTTGATGTTCTTATTGGCCGCTTCAACGGCGCCATTCATCTTCGGCCGATAAGGAGACGAGTTGTGGTGTTCTATCTTGAAGCTCTGGCATAGCTCCTTCATCATCTTGTTGTTCAAATTCGAACCATTATCAGTAATGATCCGCTCGGGAATTCCATAGCGACAGATGATGTCCCTCTTTATGAACTTAGCTACCACCTGCTTGGTCACATTAGCGTACGAGGCTGCCTCCACCCACTTGGTGAAGTAGTCGATAGCTACCAGAATAAAACGATGACCATTGGATGCAGTGGGCTCGATCTTGCCTATCATGTCGATGCCCCACATGGAGAACGGCCAAGGGGAGGACATGACATTCAATGGGCACGGCGGCACATGGACTTTATCAGCATAAATCTGGCATTTGTGACATTTCTTCGCGAATCTGAAGCAATCCGACTCCATAGTCAACCAGTAATATCCTGCTCTCAGGATCTTTCTCGTCATGGCATGCCCGCCGGCGTGCGTACCAAATGTGCCCTCATGGACTTCTTCCATGAGCATACTTGCTTCTTTCTCATCAACACATCTGAGTAGCACGAGATCGTGGTTTCTCTTATACAGCACTCCATCAGGATTGAGGTAGAAGTTTCCAGATAGCCTCCTCAGAGTCTTCTTATCCTGGGTTGACGCACCCACAGGATACTCCTTAGTCATAAGGAAGGTCTGGATGTCGTGGAACCATGGCTTGCCGTCAGTGGCATCCTCGATTGCGAACACATATGCTGGTCTATCAAGACGCGAAAGAACAATGCTTGGAGCTTCATTCCAAAGATTGACCTTATACATTGAAGCCAACGTGGCTAAAGCATCAGCCATTTGATTTTCAGCCCGGGGTACATGATGAAGTTCTACTCGGTCGAAGAACGGAAGCAGCCTCCTGGCATAATTCATGTACGGCACTAGATTCGGTTGACGAGTTTCCCACTCCCCTTTGATCTGATTGATTACAAGCGCTGAGTCACCATATATGTCCAGATTCTTGATTCTCAAATCAATTGCCTCTTCTAGACCCATAATACACGCTTCGTACTCGGCTTCGTTGTTGGTAACTGAAAACGTCAGTCTTGCAGTAAACGGGATGTGGGATCCGTGAGGAGTCGTGATAATAGCCCCGATACCACTTCCATAGGAATTAACCGCTCCGTCGAATATCAACTTCCACTGAGACTTCCTATCCGGCCCCTCGTCGGGCAACGGCTCATCGCAATCCTTTGCTTTGAGAAACATAATGTCCTCGTCAGGGAACTCGAACTTCATCGGCTGATAGTCTTCGATTGGCTGTTCGGCAAGGTAATCAGACAATACGCTTCCCTTGATGGCCTTCTGAGAGACGTACTGAATATCATATTCTGTTAACACCATCTGCCATCTGGCAATCCTGCCCGAAAGAGCCTGCTTCCCGAAGACGTACTTGATCGGATCCATCTTCGAAATCAGCATAGTGGTGTGATTGAGCATATACTGTCGTAGACGTTTGGCGGCCCAAGCTAATGCACAACACGTCTTCTCCAGCATCGAGTATCGAGATTCACACTCAGTGAACTTTTTACTCAAATAATAAATGGCATGCTCCTTTCTGCCCGTCTCGTCGTGCTGACCGAGAACACACCCCATACTATTCTCGAGCACTGTCAAGTACATGATTAATGGCCGTCCAGCCACTGGGGGTATCAAGATCGGAGGTTCTTGAAGATACTGCTTTATCTTATCGAATGCCTTCTGGCAATCCTCATTCCAAGTAATCGCCTGATTTTTCTTTAACAACTTGAACATCGGTTCACAAGTGGCCGTGAGCTGAGAGATAAACCTTGCAATGTAGTTTATTCGGCCCAAGAAACCACGAACTTCTTTTTCTGTTTTCGGCGCTGGCATCTCTTGGATAGCTTTTATCTTCGCAGGATCGACTTCAATACCTCGTTCACTAACGATAAACCCCAATAACTTTCCGGACCGCACTCCGAAAGTGCACTTGTTAGGATTCAGCCTCAGCTTGAACTTCCTAAGCCTTTCAAACAGCTTCAGCAAATTGACCAGATGCTCCTCCTCCGTTTGGGACTTTGCAATCATGTCATCAACATAGACCTCGATCTCATGATGAATCATATCATGAAACAAAGTTACCATTGCTCGCTGGTAAGTGGCCCCTGCGTTCTTCAGACCGAAGGGCATTACCTTGTAGCAAAACGTGCCCCAGGGGGTAATAAACGTCGTTTTCTCCATGTCCTCCGGCGCCATCTTAATCTGATTGTAACCGGAGAAGCCATCCATGAACGAAAACACGGAAAACTGGGCTGTATTGTCGACCAACACATTGATATGAGGCAATGGGAAATCATCCTTAGGGCTCGCCCTATTCAAATCCCGATAATCGACGCACATGCGTACCTTACCGTCCTTCTTCGGTACAGGCACTATGTTGGCGACCCACGGAGGGTAAGTGGTAACGGCTAGAAATCCTGCGTCCCACTGCTTCTGGACCTCTTCTTTGATTTTTACAGCCATGTCTGGTCTTGTCCTCCTGAGCTTCTGCTTGACTGGAGGGCAATCTTCTCGCAACGGCAAGCGATGAACCACGATATCTGTGTCAAGTCCGGGAATATCCTCATATGACCAAGCAAAGACGTCACTATACTCTCGAAGCATCTCGACCAGTCTATGCTTGACGTCATTCTGCAACGCAGCCCCTACTCTGACATTCCTGATAAGCTCCTCAGAACCCAGATTTACGATCTCAATATCCTCTTCATGAGGCAGAATAACCTTCTCCTCTTGTCTCAACAAGCGGGCCAACTCTTCCGGAAGGTCTTCGTCTTCATCAATCTCATCCTCGGCTTGATAGATCGGGCAATCAAAGTGGTAGTGAGCCGTAGAGGGTCCAGAGTCGATGTCATCTGTTACGTGGATCCTGCAATAACAAGGGTTAAGTTTAAATCAAGAATATGCAGGTTAGCACGAACCTCGTTGCCATTTTGCTGTTTTTCAAAACAAACATAAAGCATGAATAACAGAGAACACAATATTTGATTACGAAGAAAACGCCTTTTATTTATTAACAAAATGCATACACATAATCCAACAAGGCCCTGACAGTAAAACCACTATGCCCCGGGCAGGACATAGGGTTGTACAAAGATTGTAAAAAGCAAATCATTACTCTTCACTTGTCAGCTTGATAATCTCCTTGATGGTCCAGTTGTGGAGGCGCTCGCCTGGCTTGCTCGGTTGAATCCAGGCATCAAGATCACAATCACTGTCTCCGCTGTCCTCTGACGTAGAGTTGATACTCTCGAAGATTACTCCCCCCTTGGTGAATAGGATCGGCCCTTTCCCATGAGACGAGCTACCAGAAGAGGATGAAGCTTCAGCTTCCGGAGAATACCCCAATCCAAACTTATCCTGTTTGATTGGTATGTCCAAGACATGCCCCCAGCCTGGGGTAGAACCGGCTTCGACAACGGCCCTAGCTTCCTTAAACGAAGAGAGGTTCACCTCTTGCTTCTCTGCAACAACGGGAGCTACCTCCTTCACCCTGACGGTTTCAAAAGCCTGGCAAAGAGTCTCATGGATCTCACCGTCCATTTCGACATACTTAAAGGACGACAGGTGGCTTACCATGATGTCCTCCTCTCCACAGACTGTCACTATGCTGCCCCCAACAGCATATTTAAGCTTCTGATGCAGCGTGGACGTCACGGCACCAGCAGAATGAATCCACGGCCGACCTAAGAGGCAACTATAGGCGGGCATGATATCCATAATATAGAACACCGCATTAAACGTCTCTGGACCAACCTGAATTGGCAGGGTCAATTCTCCGAAGACGTGGCGCTTGGTTCCGTCAAAGGCCTTCACGACCAGATCACTGGGCGTGCACAGCAGTCCCCGGGTATCCAACTTCATCAGTGCCTTCTTCGGAAGCACGTTAAGCGAGGAACCCGTATCCATGAGGACATGTGACATAATCGTGCCTCTGCACTCTATCGAGACGTGCAAGGCATTGTTGTGATCTCTTCCCTTGGGAGTCAGTTCCAGATCTGTAAATCCCAGCCCATTACCAGCATTGACATGGGCCACCACTCCCTCGAGTTGATTAACTGATATCTCCTGCGGCACGTATGCAGCATTCAATACCTTCAATAATGCGTTGCGGTGCGCTTCAGAACACAGCAACAGGTTAAGAATCGAGATCTTCGACGGAGTCTGGTGAAGATGATCTACAATCTTGTAGTCACTTTTCCTGATCAGTCGCATGAACTCTTCGGCATCTTTAACCAACAAGTCTTTCTCTGCCCCTGCAGGAACCTCTTCAACAGCTTTACCTTTGCCCTTGTCCACAGCGTCAGCTCGGACCACTTTCTCTGCTGCGACCTCTGCCGGTGCAAATACTCTACCACTTCTGGTGATACCACTGACCTCAGCAAGATTCTGCGCAGTCAATCCGGATGACTCAAGCTCTATCTTCTGACCGTTACAATACACTTCGGCGCCGTAATGCCATGGGACGGCATTAGTGCTCTCGAATGGGATTGGTCCGGCCCTGGTGATGGTAATAGTAGGCGGTCGGGGCGCAGAAATAGTGATAGGGTGGCGAGGAATGGTAATAGTAGCAACTTCGTCCGCCTGCTTCAGCACGACTTCCCCTGACGCATTCTCAACGCTTCGACTGAACTGCAAAATACCCTCGGTCATCAGACTTTGGATACCTTCGATCAACTGCTCACACCCATCAGGAAGTGTAGCACATGCCATACAAAACTCTCCACATCCGGGAAAGAAGCCCTTCTTTAGCAACTTAGCTTTAACAAAGCTCAACGGCGTCTTCAGATCTTTGACATCAGTCAGCAAGTCTGAATTCTCTTCCGTGATAACAGCATTTACTCCGCCTCCCCTATGATGAGGCATGGGATTCTTGGTGACGTTGGGCACGTTGTCAGAAAAGTTGATCACCTTGGCGTCCACCAAGTCCTGGACTTTGTGCTTAAAAGCTTTACAGTTCTCAATCGTATGGCCAGGTGCCCCCGAATGAAACTCACAAGTAGCGTTGGCATCATACCCCGGTGGTGGTGCCCCTGTCAAGGGAGCCAACGTCCTTTTCTGAACTAATTGGAGCTGAAGCAGCGTCTGCAGAAGCTGTGCATATGACATAGGAGGAGTTTCCAAATGACGGTTTGCGAGGGGACCCCGATTCTGATATCTCTTATATCCCTGATTATTCTGCTGTTGGGGCTGCTGCTGCGGCTGCGGGGGAGCAGTTGGGATGTTTATGCTAGCAATCTGAGACTGAGGGCCCTTGCCCTTTCTCCTAGCATTAGTGACAGCACTGGCATCGCCCTCTCGGCGCTTGCCAGTATAGGGTTTCTTGCTAGCTCCTCCAGATGAGGATGATTCGCCCTGAATCTTTCCGATCTTTATACCATTTTCAACATGCTCGCCCAAAGTGATGAGGGCTGAGAATGTTCCGGACATGCCACTAATCAGCTTCTCGTAATAGACTCCGGGAAGGGTAGCCACGAACATTTGTACCAACTCACGCTCAACCATCGGCGGTTGAACCCGAGCAGCCAATTCACGCCACCGCTGGGCGTACTCTTTGAAGCTTTCATTGCTCCGCTGCGAGAGATTCTGAAGCTGAACTCGGTTGGGAGCCAAGTCGCTATTATATTGATAGTGGAGGACAAACGCTTCAGCGAGATCTTTCCACGTGCGCACAGCAGCGGGCTCCAAACCCATATACCATTCGAGCGATGGGCCAGAAAGACTATCCTGAAAGAAGTGCATCAGCAACTTCTCATCGTCAGAATAAGCGGACATCTTCCTGTAATAAGATCGGAGGTGAACACGGGGACAAGTAGTGCCCCTATACTTCTCAAAGATAGGCACCTTGAACTTGTGAGGTACTTTAAAGTCAGCAATCAACCCGAGTTTGGACATGTCAACGCCCAATGTGTTCTGATTTTCTATGTCTCTCATTTTATCTTCCAGCGCCTTGAACCTGAGTCGAGCCTCAGCAGTCAACTCAGCCTCTACACCTCTCTGAGAGAAGATGTCATCCTGATGGTCCTCCAGCCACGGTTGAGGCACCACCATATTTCCTGCACCAACATTGCCGTTGACCGGCCCCATGTTAACATTGGCTCCCAAACCACCATTGACGGCGCCCGCCGCATTAAGTCCGAGATTAGTCATAAGATTGTCGTTAGCACTACCGTTGCCCCCGGCAGCAGGAACAACGTTCTGTGGAGTATCCCCTTGAGGAGGAGTGGGCACGGACCCGCCATGAAGTATTCCATTACTGTCAACCCTGGAGATGAGAGGTTGAACCAAAGTACGAAGCTGATCTTGCCCATTCGCAACTACTTGCATCAGCTCCATAAACCGATCCATCCGTTCACGAAGCTCCTGAACATCTGACTGTACCTGGTCCATGATTCTCGTTCGATTGGCGCGAGTTGAGTAGCGGTGGATGAGTCTTTGATCAATCCTGGAGATTGAAAGCAGCTCGGAACCTGAGTACCTGAAAAACCTGTCAACATCAAAGGTTAGGAAAAGGTAACAGAATGTATGTCATGCAAGAATGCTTCATGCAAATGCAGGCGTGTGTCTGTGTACTTGAGAGATTTCCCCCCGATCCTGGCACCTGCTGGTGATAATAAGGAGAGGAATCTGGGCCCAATCATGGAAATAGTAACCTCACATAGCAATAGTCAGATTTGACACATCAAGGACCGAGAACTCATACGCAACAGTCTTTCTGAGAACGGCTGCAGTAACACAATGAGAGATCTTGGATCAGGGAAATGGTACCTGTCACAGACACACGCTAATGGAATGATTATGCAAGCTAATGCAAAATGCAGGTATGCAACAATATATCCAGGTGGCTGCTGTGGAGATTTGATGTCAACAGTCACTGATGAGAAGGAAACCCCGGTGTAAAACCACTGATCTGATCTGTTGTGAATAACCATCTGGTAGGATCGAGATCAGAATTCTGCTCTGACAAGAACGAAGGCCTGATAATAAAGACCCCGGATGCAAGATCAAGGAATATCTGTTGATGAAGTCTTCAGACCCCAAATCAGAGATCTGCCCTCTCTAGAACAAATACACAGCTGCTGATGAGATCTTCAAACCCCACTCAAAATCTGCCCTATCAAGAACAAAATAACAACTGCTGACGAGATCTTCAGACCTCACTCAAAAATCTGCTCCATCCAGAACAAACCTCTGATAACAATACTCTGATCGGAACCTGCTCTATCAGGAACAGACAAACACCCGATGATAAGATCCTCTGATCAAACCCTTGCTCTATCAAGAACATATCTGCAACTGAGAACCCAACATAACTGATTCACTGTCAAGAAAACCAGGTAGTCTGGAGGTCAAAGTTTCCTGCAATATCCCAACCCACTCACAGGTATGATGGACCTAATCCACGGACAAAGGTACGGCATCCTATGCGGTTGTCAGCGTCACAGACTTTCACGAGTGACAATACGATTCCCAGAAGGAGTGGCATTATCAAGTCATGAAGAGGCCTCTCTTAGCTGACTTCCAAATGATCGGTCCCCAGAGTCGACAATCCTCACGTCTGGACTCCCCTCAGATCCTCAGGACCGGAAAGGAGCACCTCTGCAAGAATCTCGTCTGAGCGCAGATTTTCGTAGGGAACTGTGCCTGCTCAGCAGACAGGTTCGTCTACTACTTCTCCGCAACTATATCTAGGTGTGTACTCAAGCCCAGGTCCGGCTTCTCACTCACAGTAACCTCCCTCTCCCACAGCAGCACAGATAATCATATCAAACTGGAAATAAAATGCGGGAAATAAAATGCGGGAAGTAAAGTGCGAGAAGTAAAAATGCGATAAATAAACGCAACCCAACAAGCAAACACACAAACGATAGGATTGACTCGCGCAGGGAATGGGAAACGGTCCCAGCATAAGGGATGGGAAAAGTCCCTAGATGCCATGGAGTCCCCAGCAGAGTCGCCAGCTGACGCTTGCGCGAAAATAAGGTGCCGGCATGACAGAAGAGTCGCCACCTTTCGTTATTTATCCCTCAGAGCGGGAAAGGAAACGATCGGAAAAACCTGACGAAAAAGGGTAAGACAAGGTCATCGCAACCATTGTCTGGGTTCGGGAGTCGGTTACGCAAGGGGAAGGTATTAGCACCCCTCACGTCCGTCGTACTCGACGGGATCCTCGCTTGTTTGTTTACTTGGACGGGTTGGTTATAATCTATCTACCTATCAAGGCTGGCTGAAAAAGAAAAGAAAAATGACTCGGCAAAGCATCGCGCTTTATGCCTACGTATTCCCGTCTGGAACGAGAAATCAGAGTCAACGTAGTTCGGCTAACTACGGGTGAAGGATTACGGGGAAGGTTGCTCGCTAGGATATCGCATCCTATGCCTACGTACTTTCATCTGGTATGAAAGATCAGAGCAAACGTAGTTCGGGAAACTACAGGAGAAATGGCTCAACTAGGAGGGAGACTATCAAGTCCTACTGTTATCATGCCATGGATTCATCCTATGGTTGAGGTTTGAACAGGGAACTCCTAGATGTTGTCATGCATAGGTTTCAACCTAAAAGTCTATCATCAAGTCCTCATCAGAAGAAATGAGAGTCCTAAGGGATCATGTCAATGATACACCAAAACAGACAAAAGCATCAGCTTTAACAGTAAAATGCATGCAATGCAAGTGAGGGAGGAAATGTGTGTGGGGCTTCAGCCTCCACAAGCTCATCTCGACCTCAAGCCAGTCATGAAATAACAGTAATCATACTGAAAATAAACAACATGCTATCAAGCAATGAACAAAATAAAGGAAATGAAGTGCCATCAGGCAAACAAAGCACATGCTTGAGAAAGAATCACCTACTCTCTAATCCTAACCCTAACACAGAATCTGAATCAAATCTAATCAAAGCCCTAAAGCAAAACCTAACCAAAAGAAATCAATCCCAGTCTTTAAAGCTTCAAAGCAAGGTTACCAAAGAAAGGGAGCTAAGTAAGCAGACTCATAGTGTCTTCCTCAGGAAAGCA
This sequence comes from Lathyrus sativus, assembly GCA_963859935.3. Classification (NCBI taxonomy): domain Eukaryota; kingdom Viridiplantae; phylum Streptophyta; class Magnoliopsida; order Fabales; family Fabaceae; genus Lathyrus; species Lathyrus sativus. The sequence goes on along the minus strand of OZ012738.1, from coordinate 611,164,148 downwards.
CTAGGAGGTGTATACTCAGGAGTCATACCCTATGTGGCTCAACCACTGTGATCAGTTTACATTCCTCCTCAGGAGAAACTAAACTCACAAGCAGGCTCCAACATCACTGGATATTTAGGAAATCCTATCTGAACTAGTGGAACTAAGTGAATAGACCCATAGGACCTTCCTCAGGAAAGTACTAGGAGGCTTCCACTTAGGAGTTGTATCCCATGTGGCTCAACAACATGTGATCAGTTTACATTCCTCCTCAGGAGAAATTAAACTCACAAGTTGGCTCCAACATCATTGGAAACTTGAGAAATCCTAGACATACTAATGGAGCTAAGTGAATAGACCCATAGGACCTTCCTCAGGAAAGTACTAGGAGGCTTCCACTTAGGAGTTGTATCCCATGTGGCTCAACAACATGTGATCAGTTTACATTCCTCCTCAGGAGAAATTAAACTCACAAGTTGGCTCCAACATCATTGGATACTTAAGAAAGAGGTGAGAAGAAAGAATGAAAGTCATTCATAGTGCCTTCCTCAGGAAAGTACCATGAACTTCCCTCAAACTTCAGGATCTCAAACCTCACAGACAGGGGACAAGCCAAGCTCTGGGCCTCTGAGCCTTGATCTACAATCTTCTCTTCATGATGCTCTCCATCAAGGTCCTCAAGGCAACACAAGCCCCTCAACAAATTCCCCACAATGAACCCCAAAGATGAACAGATACCCACAGGGGAGACAAAATCAATAGGCAACTTCAGAAAATACCTAAAAATACTAAACTAATGGGGATAAATCTAACAATTATTCACAAGGGTCCTCAACACCTACTCATAACATCTACATAGGCCTCTACCTAAAAATCAAGACAAAACTCAATCAAAGAATGGGATTCATCACCTAAACACAATCTAAACCCTAATTAGGAAACCCTAAATCTACCCTAATTAAACTAATCAAAATTTAATTCTAAAAATCTAGAAAAAATCCTATGGGGAACTATGATTCATCATCTAATTGCACAAAAAAGAATGGATTAAAAACCCTAAAGGGAGGTCTTAAAACAATTCCTACAAAATCATGATACAAAACTAAGACCATTTAAAAGCTATTTTAAAAGAAAAATCTATTAAAATACTAAACTAAAAAAATAAAATCCCACTTTTATTTTTATAATTTTCTACCCATTTTAATCTAATCATAGAAAAAAGAAGAAGTAAAAAATCATTTTTTATCAATTTTTAATGAATTAAACAAAACAGAAAAAAATAAAAGAAGAAAATAAAACAATTTAAATTAATTAAAGGGAGTGGGGGTGCAACAAGCAACTCACGCTAGTTAAAATGATTGGGCCAGAAAAAGGGGGGGGGGGCGAATAGGAAACTAAGCCCAGAATGGCTGATTAATGAAACGACCGCGTTTCATTAAATTTGAATCTTCCCTCTCTTTCTCAGGTTAACTCACGGCCGTTGGATTAGATGAATTTGTCAAACTCTGAAGAGAATCCAAGGGCGCTCCTTCATCGTCCCCACCAAGACTTAGGGTTTTCAGAACCCTCCCTCCATGCACCAAGATTCGAGCTCCTCTATCTCTCTACTCAGGCCACGGTTTCACACGATCCAAACACGAAAATTGCTCTACTAAATGAGAGGAATAAAATGGTACGAGTAGATTTTCTTAATTCCTCCTGAATAATCCAAACAGAAGACTTAAACATCTTGGTACAACCATGTTCATCTGATATCAACTGGTATCGACCTTCACCAAACTTCAGTCTAATGATTTACAGATACTCTACAAGTGAACCTAAACGTGCTAAACCAATTCTTGATGATTTAAACTCCAAATTCAAACACTTCTTGAGAATCAAAGATTCTTGGTCCTGTTATGGAACCTCATGGAATGAGCTATAACTCCTAGGGTTTAATCATCTAGCCTAGTACAACCTTCCTATACCTCTAAAACTAAGCAAGACCATATAATTCAAGAGAATTAAGATGGAGAAGGAACCTGTCAAGAGGTTATGGTGGAGTGATGCAGAGCACGATTCAGGCCTCGGAATTGCTTCTAGATGATCCTTGGGTGATCACCAGTCTTCTGTTTGCAATGGTTGTGAAGGAGATGGCTGGTAGTGCAAGATATCTTGGATTGCTTGAACTTGAAGCAAGAGCTTTAATGGCTATCTCTCTATCTCTCTCCTCTGACTTGACTCTCTATCACCAACCTTTGATCACTCTCTGATGCATTCTTTATATAGTAATCATTGGATGCTTGTGGAATCATCTAGAATGTGGTGGAAACTTCTTGAAATTCTCATGTGATGACAAGTTGGATATCTCATATCTCATATGTTATGCCTTGCAATTTTGTCTTAAATTCTCCTTACATGAGTTATTGAGAAGGGATGAGTGAAAAACAAGTTCATTTTTGGCTTATGTAGGGTTTTTCAACATTGCCTTCTTTTTCAAGTAATGACTTTTCAAAGCATCACCCATTTTTAGACCTCAAATGAAAATTCTAGCTAAACCAATGTTCTCAAAATGGTTTTTCCAATCAAAATGATATATTGGATGACCTATTTTGGATTTGTGGATCTCCCAAATCACTTTTCAATTTCAACTTTTCAAAGTTATAAGCCTTTTTTAGTTCATTTTTGACCAATCATGTAATCTTGTGCCATGAGCTTTTCCAACAATTTGTGACCTCCTTTCTAGACTTAAAATCACATTTTGAGCAACTTTCATGTTTTGAGTTTTTCCATTTGAGGCTTGGAAATAGGAGTTTTAGGCATTGGCTAAAATGACCTATAACTAACAAATGACCAAAATACCCCTGCCTTGTTCAAACCATAAGTTGAGTTCCACAAATCCAATCAAGGACTTCTACCACTCAAATTAAAGCTAAGAAGATCCTCTTCAACATTCATGTTGACCAAGAAATCATAGGAATCCTCCTACTAGGGCAAAAGTTGTCTGCAAGTTGGGTGACTTTCAAGGACCCAGATTCACACACCTCAGTTGACCTGTAACTTGTCAAAACCATAACTTGAGCTCTGTAACTCCTATCAAGGACTTCCACCACTCAAATTAAAGCTTAGAACAAGCTCTACAACATTCATGTTGTGGGGAAGATGAGATATCAATCACATCTATAGCTGAAACTGCCTGGAAGGTAGGGATCAAATTAGGGTTTTTCACTGACAATCCTTGGAAACCCTAACTCACAACTTCTCAAACTCCTCAATCATGATGAGTTGGTCTAGGAATCACCTTTGTAACATCTCTATACATCATTCCATGATCTCATGGCCCTTGGATTAAGTCTCAACCTTCTCCAAATCTTCAGTTATCCTAGGGTTGACCCAGTCAAAACCCTAATTCTACCATTCATGGTTGAATCTTCTGAACTCTTGCATAATAACCTCTCTGGGCTTTATGATGGCTATCAAGACATATCATAAGCTTTCTCAAAACATCAAGTTTCTTCTCAAAGTCTCAGAATCATCTGAGGAGCACCCACAACTCTCAAGCTATGCAGCACACAACCCTGGCCTCAACCAATTCCTCTGAGGATCTCTTGAACTTTCTGATGAAGGTATCAACTTTCAAACATCCAATGAATAAATAAATGTTGGTCAAATTTTGGGGTGCAACAATGGGAAAAAACCCCGGACCCGTCCCGAAATTAGCGGGGAAAACCCGGTTTGAGTGGGTACGGGTGCGGGTGCGGGGAAAACCCGACTTTTAATTATGGGTGCGGGTACGGGTGCGGGGAGACACTAAGACCCGCCCGTACCCGGCCCTGCGCCGCCCCCGAATAATGCATTTTAGTTAGTTCTCTTATTTTACTTATTATAATATTCATTTATTAATTATATTTTTAATTAAATTATTAATATCTTTATTGCAATTAAAATAATTAAATTAATCAAATTAATATTTATTTACTAATTAAAATTTTAATTAAATTATTAATTTTTATTGCAATTAAAAAGAAATTAATTTTTTTCGGGTGGGGGCGGGGCGGGTGCGGGTGAACCCGTTCTCTACTGGGGGCGGGTCTGGGCGGTAAATTTTTATCCCCGATTGAGTTTGGGGGCGGGGCGGGTATGTTACATGGAGGCGGGTGCGGGTGCAAGTATAGTAAAACCCGCCCCTGACCCGCCCCGTTGCCATCCCTAATGGCACGATGATATGGTTGAGATCTGTTGCGGTGGAAATAGGATCACAAACTATTAATGAGTTTGAATCGCAATTCAATTCACAACCGCTCTTTGATTTATCCGAAGGAAAAGGTCAAAAGAGGGAAAACCTATTTTGCATCGTAAACACAATGCGGGGAAAGATCTAGGGTTCGGGGGTTGGTTAAATTTAGGGAAGGTATTAGCACCCTAAACTTCTGTAGTACTCTACAGGAACCTTTTGTTCAGATGTTTACTATTTGCTTTATTTATTTGCTTAAGGTATATGTACAAAGGAATTAAAAGTGAGAAAGGAGACCTAAGGGGTTAATTCTAAGTTTACTCGGCAAGACATCGCATCTTGTGCCTACGTATCCTTACGGGAGTGGAATCAGAGTAATCGTAGTTCCCCTCAATAGGGAGGTTAGAAACTTCTTGACTGTGGTCAAGGTCTCAAGGGGAATAAACATGTCTTAAGGACACGCTTATGTGGAGTGTAGAAACTCCAAATCTCTACGTTGAATTGTTTAAGTTGTAATTAGGGTTAAATTAGGGATTCCGCGGCGGGAAACCCTAAAATGAGCGCGGCGGCTCTTTGACCTAATGCTAGGGGTAAAATTGTAATTTTGCCTGCGGCGAGGCATTTGTGAAAAATTAGGGTTTGTGAGGTTGTAAGGGTTTGAAGTTGAGGACTATTGGCGCGGCGGCCAAACGCTAGACCTAACCTTCGGATGTGAAATTAACTATAAAGATGTGATGAAATTAAATATACATACAACGGCAGAAAATAAAGTGCGGAAAGATAAACGCGAAAATTGTCTCGCAAAATTACATCCCATAAGCAGTTACAAATATGATAACTAAATATAAAACCGAAAATAAGTTTCAAATTGAACATAATAGCTGCAAGAAACAAAACAAACAAAAATGTCAGTATGTGGGGTTAGACGAAAACGAAATCAAAATTGAACGAGAAACAAGCCGTATGAATTTTGGAGGACTTTTATGGTCTTTTTAACCAAGGATTTAAATTTGTGAAAAGAGAGAGTTTTGAGTTTTAAAAAAAAAATTATTAATAAAAGGTGAAAGTTTGGTTAATTATTCTAAAAAAGGAGTTTTAGTGATAATATTTTGGAAAAAAGATTTAATCATTAAAAAAAACAATTGGTTTAATTTAAAAAATCTTAATGTTAGTTAAAAACACGTTTTACTTTAAAGTTATAAAAAAAGTTTTATTATTTGAAAAAACATTTGATTATTTTATTTAAAAAGAGTTTTAATTAATTTGAAAAAGGTTTTTGATTATAAAAAAGAAAGGGCCTTCTTGATTTTTTAAAAAAAAGATAAACAAAATAAAATAACAAATGGAAAAACAATAAATAATAAAAAAGAGGGTTGGGCCGGTCATCACTCTTCTTCTCTCTGCTCTCTGAGTTTGCGTGTGTTCCTCTCCTTCTTGTTTGCCTCTCACGGATGTTATCTTCTTCTTCTTTTGCATGACCGCCGATTTGTCTTCTTCATCTCTTTTTCCTGAAAAACATGAAAAGCAACACAAAAATTGTAATTATATTTTTTGATCCTTACGGAATGATGATGGCCGATGATGCTTTGTCCTGAGGCTAGAGGATTTTTGACGGAGTTTGCTTGGATTTTACGAAAAAAGTTCTCCCTTTCTTGCTATGATTTTCGTCCCTTTTATACTTGATTTTTAAATCTTTTTTAATCTCAGATTTAATTTGAATATCTCAATCTTTTTCAATCTCGGATTTGATTTGAGTAGATTTTTATGATGATTTCAGATTTGATTTGATGGTGATGCTGATTTTCTTATGATGATGATATGATATGATTGATTTGATCTGGAATTCATTGGGATTGGATTTGATTAAAAAATGTTGGGATTTAAATTTAAAAAGTTAGCAAAGAAAATAAGAGTTTCAAGTTAAATAAAAAATTAGAGTTTTAAAAAAAAATGAGTTAGAATAAAAAAAAATATTTGAATGTTGGTTTTAAAAAATGTTAGAATTATTTTAAAAACTGTTAGAATTTAATTTTAAAAGAAATTTAAAATTTAAAAAAAAAAGAAAAAGAAAAGGGCGTTAGAATTTAATTTTAAAAAGAATTTAGAATTTTAATTTGAAAAATAAAGGTGTCAAAAAAAGATTTAGATTTAATTTTAAAAAAAAAAGGATAGAAAAAAAGATTTAACTTTATAAAAGTTAGAAAAAAGATTTAATTTTAAAAAGAAGTTAGAAAAAAAATATTTAACTTTAAAAAAGTTAGAAAAAAAAAGATTTAGTTTTAAAAAAAAGTTAGAAAAAAATATTTAACTTTAAAAAAGTTAGAAAAAAAGATTTAGCTTTAAAAAGTTAGAAAAAAGATTTAATTTTAAAAAAGTTAGAAAAAAAGATTTAGCTTTAAAAAGTTAGAAAAAAGATTTAATTTTAAAAAGTTAGAAAAAAAAGATTTAATTTTAAAAAAAAGTATTAGATTTTTATTTAAAAAAAAGTATTAGAATTTGATTAAAAAAAAAGTGTTAGAAATTAATTTAAAAAAGGTTATAAAAAATTTACTCTTTAAAGAAAAGAAAAAAAAGTTAAATTTTAATCTAAATCCTAAAAGTTAGTAAGAAGAGCTTAAAATGACTTAAATAAATAAACTAAATAGAAAAAAAAAAAAAGTTAATAAAAAACATTAGTAAAGTTATAAAAAAGGTTAATTAAATTATTATTAGTTAAAAAAACAAGATTTTAAAAAAAAAAAGGTTAATTTATTAAGTTAATAAGAATTTAAAATAAAAATAAAAAAGAAAGGGTAAAATTTGGGGTATTACAGTTGCCCCTATTTAAATGGCTACACCGGACGATTTGAGTGACAGAGACTCGTGGAATCGTGGTGGAGAGATTTAAATATAGATAACCGAAAATTTTGCCCTTATATGCGACGATATGCAATGCTATGGACAAAACTGGAACGACTTAATGCAGATGATGCCATGACTATGATATGATGCGTATGCTGGAATAATGAATGCGAAAATGCTGACGAAACATGACGACACCGAGACAGACGCCACGAGAAGAAACACACTGGGGAAAATGACGCGCTGAGACACAGTACATCACTGGGGAATTCTAAAAATGATAGTCAACTGGTGCGAATGACCAATTGTCACTTTTAGAAAAGGAACGAGATCCTCGAATGGAGATGGTACCTATGAGACGGCCTCCACTGGGGAATCTAAAAATAAAACTGGATCACGTACGATTGCAAGATCGATTACAGAATGCTGGAGCATTGAGCAAGGAATAACATCCAAGCTTCTGTAAACTACCCCTCGTGACAGGATCAAACGGACTTTTCGGAACTCCGTAGCAAATATACAGGGTAAAGACCGACTGTATGCCAAAATAAATGGACTTTGATGGGAATTGCCCTGATAAGCTTCTCGAGGGAGAACTGTCACTTATCGTTGGAAGGGACTTATGTGCAAAAAATGGATAAGCACTCAAATAAAGAGGCTGCTGCTTATCTGATAAATAAATCTTCTCGCATTTAAGGTCGGCGCCTGGAATACGATTCTGATTCTTCTCTTACTGAAGGATAAATAAACTTCTTCATGCTTCAGAATCGTGCTCTCCTGAACATGAAAAGGGTAAACTGAACTTCCTCATACTTCAGGATCGTGCTCTCCTGAATATGAAACTGGATGACTGAATATACTCATATTTCAGAATCGTGCTCTCCTGAATATGAAACTGGATGACTGAATTTCTTCATATTTCAGAATCGTGCTCTCCTGAATATGAAACTGAATATACTCATACTTCAGAATCGTGCTCTCCTGAATATGAAACTGGGTAATCGAACTTCCTCATAACTCAGAATCGTGCTCTCCTGAATATGATTCGGTTCCTGAAATTTCTTCATTCTTCAGAATCGTGCTCTCCTGAAAAACGGCCAACTGAACTTCCTCATAACTCAGAATCGTGCTCTCCTGAATATGATTCCGTTCCTTCTTTTACTAAAGGATAAATGAACTTCTTCATAACTCAGAATCGTGCTCTCCTGAATATGAAACTGCTCAAACCTCCCCGTAACTCAAGATCGTGCTCTCCTGAATACGATTTGGTTCAAACCTCAAGACGGCAGGTAAATGGAAGCCCAACTGCTCCATGGAGATGGCCATTTGCTGCGAGTCATAACGAGGATATGATCGACTTCTTAGGTGAGAAATGTCGTATGCTGATGCTGTAAGATGTAAAGTGTAAAGGGTTGTAACATGTAGGATTGTAAAGTGTTGTACTGATATATTTTCCAGGCGCGAACTGGCGTGCATCTGTAAAGGATCGTAGTTGATTTTCTTGAAAGATAGTGCAAAATAAATGCACGTCCGGGTACAGTGATAACCCTCTTGGGCGAGAACAGTCGCGTATTTGCCATGGTGTGGTGAAAATCTTTAGACGGTGCAAAATAAATGCACGTCCGATTGGGCTCGACGACCGACAAGACTGAGATTCAATCTAGGATCGAGCTAGAAAGAAAACTGGTAATCAAGACTCCATCGAGGGAATGAACTCGAAGGGTAGATATCTTATCCTGGCGAGGAAAGATAGCTGAAGTAACCGTCATCCACGAGGATCGATCTCTGTGGGGAAACTGGAAACACCTATGTATTTTATGCTTAGGGCTGACAATCTATTTGGAGAGAATGGACAAACCCAGTTACTCGGCGGTAACAACCAATGATGGAGAGACACAATGAACCTGTGAATGCTAACGCATATGTTGATGCATATGTTAATGTGAATGTATGTTAATGTCTATGTATGTAACTATGCAAGACGTTATGAAATGAGTATGTTGAGTATGTAATGAATATGTAATGAATATGTAATGAATATGTAATGAATATGTAATGAATATGTAATGAATATGTAATGAAATAGGCATGTGATGCTTATGCCCTTGCGTATGCTGACGAAACAGACTAGAGACAGGACGAGAGACGAAATAAACATCTCGACGGAGATACCCTGCGTTCTCTGCAACCAATACGTCAATCATGGGTAAGAAGGATCAATGGTGGAACCAACTCTGGTTTTAAAGTTCTGAATTTTCTGGGGAGAAGGTAATTCGCTTGGGTGCACAGTATCACGTCTTCACATGGGGAGAAGAAAACCTGAGGGACACTTTCGAGTTAACCAAGAAAAAGTTGTCAGCTTATAGTCTCTCTGGGGACTGTGATGAGGCAATAGTTTAGGAGTCTGTTGCAACACTGAGGCTTACTGGGGTATGAAGGCCGCTGTGAGTAAAATCCATCGGGTGCATGAAAAAATTGTGAAATCCCATGGTTTTGATCTTGCAGGACCTTATAGTAGCCGCCATTTGTTTCTTCAAAAACATGGTGCCCCAGGATACTTGCGTTGCGAGGTAGGGTCATCTCAAGAGGATTCTATAGAGAACACCGAGTCCGGTTGCCCCATTGTTCTCAAACTCTTTGAGAGATTTGTCAGGTCTCGACGTAACTGGCACAAATTAATCGTGTTACGACGAAATCTTTGGTAAATAGCTCTTAAGACCGTCAGACTCGCGTTGGTAAGCGAATTGGGAAACTGCCTGCCCCTGTTCAGTAGGATCTTCAAGTTCCACGGGTTATGTTCATATGTAAATCTCTAAGATATCAAGCAAAGTTGTCATGCCTGAAATGCCTATCCTGAGCTTGTCAATGTACACATATATTTGTCTTGAAGTTTTGTTTTGAAAAAAAGATATCGCAACAACTTGTGACCGAAATCACTAGTCCGGATATAAGTTTTAATTATAATGCCAACATGAATTTTTTCTGAGCATAGCTCGTAGGAGTCAGGAAACGTGATCTTGTCAAGTATGCTTTCAACCGAAGTCCCACTTCAATTAGGTCTTTTAAAGGTTGTATCGTGGCTCGGTTCACGGTTTGAGAAACAAAAGATAAAGGCTCAAAGTTATATTTGTACCCACCCATTCTTCGTGATGTTCTCCAATCCTAATTCAGTTAATCGGATACGAACGCTCATATCTCAAGCGGATTTGCTATGGTCGAGAACTTATCAAGGCTTTGGACATGGCAGTCACTCACCTATTTCTTTTGGCGTTTCTATCACACGACCTTGTTCTTTAATAGGGATTATAAAAAACTACTGGTTTGTTGTTCTTATTCCCTAACTTTTGCCTGGACAACGTCTTTTGATCTGACTTTGGAGTCCAGCGGGATGCCCCAGTTTTGCCTAAGTCTCCTTCATAGGTTTTGACTTAGCGGGCTTTTATTATTTTTTTGAATATTCTTTTATGCACAAGTCGTGTAAATCTTTCGAAAGGCTCGTGACTGCCCCACTCCTTAGGTAACCGAGGGATAGCCATTGTATTGGACTTCTTAAGATGCTAAGGATAAATTCTCGAAGGTTGGCTCTTCCTTTTTAAGAGTCTAAGCGCTCGATCGGTTTAACTGAAACCTACCCTGCCCCAGGTTAGGATGAAGGTTCTTAAAAAGAAAGAAAAACTCCTACTTCAAGGCTCAAAGGGTTGACTAGGGATTAACATCCTTATATCTCCAGTGTTTGGGATTTGAAACAATGCCTTACATCATCAGCGGGTTTCAATCGAAAGCATACGACAAGAAATCTGACGTTTTGGGTTCGTCATCCTCCCCCCAATTCTCCATCAGAACAAGAGATCGGGTAAAGTTGGCATTATAATTTATGAAAACGTTTTTGAATGAGTGAAGCGAATGGATTTATTCAAGACAAACATATGTGTTGCATCAAAGATAAACAAGTTCGTGCATGCTAAATATGATTAATCGAAGAGAAATACATATAAATAAACAAATGAACTGTCGGAAAAATCCTTCTAAATGTTTATGAAATCTTGCATTCAAGAGTAACAGTTTCCTTTGGCGGAGCCTCAATGGAAAGGACGTCTGGTTCATGATCACTGTGAGTCGTCATGGCTTACCCCAGTTATGCTGGTCACATCTTCAACAGTTTTCAGTCGTTGCTTCAAAATAAATTTCCCAGATCCTTTGTTGATCCCGGTCATATCACCTTGAGGGTTACTGAAATGAAGCGGGCTAGGCCTTTGAATAATGACTGGATTCGGCTGATAGGCGTAGCATGCTTTGCAGAATTTGCACTTGACGAGTGAGGAACCCCGAAAGGAGTCTCGATCTTCAGCTGAGCATCGCCAAAAGACAACTTCTTCGTTTCTAGCAAATTTCTGACAACTTTCTTAAGAGCATAGCAATTCTCTAGATCATGGCCGGGCGCACCCTCATGAAATAAACAATGAGCGGTAGCGTTGTAACTTGCAGGTAATGGATTAGGTGGAGGATTAGGAGGCGGACCCAAAGCCCGAGTAGTGATGAGACCTTGCCTGACCAAAGAGGGACACAACTCGGTAAAAGTCATCGGGATCGGCGGACAAGGTTTATACGTTCTTCTGTTTGGCATATTCTGGCGAGGAGCCGGACTCTTTGGCTGTTGAGGAGCAGGAGTATTGGGTGCCTGTAGGTAGTTGACAGGAGGCGGCTAAACAGGAGGTTGTTGCATAGGTTGATACATGGGAACCTGTTGATTGAAAGAAGGTGTAATAGCTGCCACATAGGGTTGTTGAGCATATTGGACCGGGTACCCTTGAGGTTGAGCATAACCTTGCAGATGCCGATAAAAGCGTTCCCTTGGTTTACCAGAGGATATAGCATTAGTCTCACCCTCCTTCTTTTTCTGGGAGCTATACGGAGGTTTCTTCGGCTGATCCTTAGAAGCGCCATGATTATTTGTCATTTTACCACTCTTCATACCCAATTCAATCTTGACACCCACAGCAACGATGTCGGAGAAATTTGAAGTCACACTACCCACCATTCTCTCGTAAACTTCTGGACGGACTGTGTCGACAAACCAATCAGCTAACTCTTTCTCGGTCAAAGGAGGTTCTACCTGCGAAGCAGTCTCTCTCCACCTTTGAGCATACTCTTTGAATGACTCAGAATTCTTTTGTGACATACTCAACAACTGTCTTCTGTCAGGAGCCAGATCCATATTGTACTTGTAGTGTTTGATGAAAGCGTCAGATAAATCCTGGAAACTCTTAATGCGAGACTGGTCTAAAGTTAAATACCACTTGGAGGAAGCACCCTTCAAACTATCTTGGAAGCAATGAATCATCAGTTTATCATTCTCAACATGGGCAGCCATTTTGCGATAATACATGATCAAATGACTCTTAGGACAGGTGGCACCTTCGTAACGATCGAAGTTCGGAGTTTTGAACTTCGGGGGAATAACCAAACCTGAGACCAAACAAACATCCCTTGCAGCAGTCCCAAAAATTTGATCACCCTCTACTTTTTTCAATCTCTGGACGATGGTGTTCACTTCCTCACGAAGCTTATCATGTTTCTCATAACCCTCAACATTCTCATCAAGATTATCAAAAACTGTCTCATTGAAGTACGGTTGCGCACGAGTGTGTACAACAGGTGGTGCAAAGATAGGAGCCCCCCTAGAAACTTCAGAAAACAAAGGCACGGCTTGCTGAACAGGTTGATTAATCGGAACAGTGGCTTGAGGAGGCACAAAACCGGGAGCAAGACCATAAGGTGGGTCCCCTGCTACGGTCACACTTGGTGGAAGGTCCACAGTAACGCCGGTAATCTCAGAAACAACAGTGGGCTGGGTATCCATCTTAGCATTCATGACATGTAACAATTCCATCATACGCCCCATACCCCCTCGAAGGTCTTCAAGTTCATTGCTAAAGCGATCAATCTCTTTTGCCTGATCCTCCATTCTTTTCCGAGTTTGAGCTCTGGTGTTGTATTGGTGCCGAGAACTCAGGGTGACGAAACTGGAAGGTGAGAGAACCGAGTGTGAGAAATCGGGAGACACATGCAATGCAAGAGTATGATGCTAAAATGTGAATGTAAATGAAGATTTCATGGAATTCAAAACATTTACTAATGCCGTGGGGTACCAAGGAAATCTTTTCCTTGTTTTTTCATTTTATATTTTTTTTTTATTTATGGTATCCCGCGATGTCCATAAATGATGTTTGAGCTCCATGAAATACAATGCAATGAGATGCTTTATGGATGCAATGCATGAAAACACACAAAGTCCTAGGTTAAAAGCTTGCATGAGGTTCAAAGGCAAATACCCTCCCCTGAAGTTAGATGGTTCATCCTGTCCTACAAAAGTAACCAGGTTCTAAGGGATCTCAATATCATTGATCTTTCACAAGGATGGTTGTTCAGAAGGCAACTTACTTGCCAACCAAAACCCTCCAAGTTTAAGATCTCAATGAGCGTAGTATCGAGTGTCAACCAACTTCAGTCTGCACCAAAGCCGGTTACCTCACTACTTTCTAAAGGCCAAGATGAGTTAACTAGGGTTCTAAAAGTCAGTTAGTGCGTTGACAACATATGGCAGCCTCAATATTATCCTCAACTTGACTTAAGGAATATAAGCACCAACCAAGAAGTCGCACTAACCATGGCCACCAGATCAACCGTATCGATATACGTCGTACAGTTTCCTTGGTCTATTGCCATTTACCTAAGGTACACTAGATCCGGGTTAGGACCTATCTCACAGCACAAGGAACAGTCCCACAATCAAAGCGCAAATATATACATGCAAATGAATAATAACACAGATAGTAATAAATATGAACAGGTTAGGGATAACCCTCAAAAGTTATTCCCCAGTGAAGTCGCCATTTTCTGTTGCGGTGGAAATAGGATCACAAACTATTAATGAGTTTGAATCGCAATTCAATTCACAACCGCTCTTTGATTTATCCGAAGGAAAAGGTCAAAAGAGGGAAAACCTATTTTGCATCGTAAACACAATGCGGGGAAAGATCTAGGGTTCGGGGGTTGGTTAAATTTAGGGAAGGTATTAGCACCCTAAACTTCTGTAGTACTCTACAGGAACCTTTTGTTCAGATGTTTACTATTTGCTTTATTTATTTGCTTAAGGTATATGTACAAAGGAATTAAAAGTGAGAAAGGAGACCTAAGGGGTTAATTCTAAGTTTACTCGGCAAGACATCGCATCTTGTGCCTACGTATCCTTACGGGAGTGGAATCAGAGTAATCGTAGTTCCCCTCAATAGGGAGGTTAGAAACTTCTTGACTGTGGTCAAGGTCTCAAGGGGAATAAACATGTCTTAAGGACACGCTTATGTGGAGTGTAGAAACTCCAAATCTCTACGTTGAATTGTTTAAGTTGTAATTAGGGTTAAATTAGGGATTCCGCGGCGGGAAACCCTAAAATGAGCGCGGCGGCTCTTTGACCTAATGCTAGGGGTAAAATTGTAATTTTGCCTGCGGCGAGGCATTTGTGAAAAATTAGGGTTTGTGAGGTTGTAAGGGTTTGAAGTTGAGGACTATTGGCGCGGCGGCCAAACGCTAGACCTAACCTTCGGATGTGAAATTAACTATAAAGATGTGATGAAATTAAATATACATACAACGGCAGAAAATAAAGTGCGGAAAGATAAACGCGAAAATTGTCTCGCAAAATTACATCCCATAAGCAGTTACAAATATGATAACTAAATATAAAACCGAAAATAAGTTTCAAATTGAACATAATAGCTGCAAGAAACAAAACAAACAAAAATGTCAGTATGTGGGGTTAGACGAAAACGAAATCAAAATTGAACGAGAAACAAGCCGTATGAATTTTGGAGGACTTTTATGGTCTTTTTAACCAAGGATTTAAATTTGTGAAAAGAGAGAGTTTTGAGTTTTAAAAAAAAAATTATTAATAAAAGGTGAAAGTTTGGTTAATTATTCTAAAAAAGGAGTTTTAGTGATAATATTTTGAAAAAAAGATTTAATCATTAAAAAAAACAATTGGTTTAATTTAAAAAATCTTAATGTTAGTTAAAAACACGTTTTACTTTAAAGTTATAAAAAAAGTTTTATTATTTGAAAAAACATTTGATTATTTTATTTAAAAAGAGTTTTAATTAATTTGAAAAAGGTTTTTGATTATAAAAAAGAAAGGGCCTTCTTGATTTTTTAAAAAAAAGATAAACAAAATAAAATAACAAATGGAAAAACAATAAATAATAAAAAAGAGGGTTGGGCCGGTCATCACTCTTCTTCTCTCTGCTCTCTGAGTTTGCGTGTGTTCCTCTCCTTCTTGTTTGCCTCTCACGGATGTTATCTTCTTCTTCTTTTGCATGACCGCCGATTTGTCTTCTTCATCTCTTTTTCCTGAAAAACATGAAAAGCAACACAAAAATTGTAATTATATTTTTTGATCCTTACGGAATGATGATGGCCGATGATGCTTTGTCCTGAGGCTAGAGGATTTTTGACGGAGTTTGCTTGGATTTTACGAAAAAAGTTCTCCCTTTCTTGCTATGATTTTCGTCCCTTTTATACTTGATTTTTAAATCTTTTTTAATCTCAGATTTAATTTGAATATCTCAATCTTTTTCAATCTCGGATTTGATTTGAGTAGATTTTTATGATGATTTCAGATTTGATTTGATGGTGATGCTGATTTTCTTATGATGATGATATGATATGATTGATTTGATCTGGAATTCATTGGGATTGGATTTGATTAAAAAATGTTGGGATTTAAATTTAAAAAGTTAGCAAAGAAAATAAGAGTTTCAAGTTAAATAAAAAATTAGAGTTTTAAAAAAAAATGAGTTAGAATAAAAAAAAATATTTGAATGTTGGTTTTAAAAAATGTTAGAATTATTTTAAAAACTGTTAGAATTTAATTTTAAAAGAAATTTAAAATTTAAAAAAAAAAGAAAAAGAAAAGGGCGTTAGAATTTAATTTTAAAAAGAATTTAGAATTTTAATTTGAAAAATAAAGGTGTCAAAAAAAGATTTAGATTTAATTTTAAAAAAAAAAGGATAGAAAAAAAGATTTAACTTTATAAAAGTTAGAAAAAAGATTTAATTTTAAAAAGAAGTTAGAAAAAAAATATTTAACTTTAAAAAAGTTAGAAAAAAAAAGATTTAGTTTTAAAAAAAAGTTAGAAAAAAATATTTAACTTTAAAAAAGTTAGAAAAAAAGATTTAGCTTTAAAAAGTTAGAAAAAAGATTTAATTTTAAAAAAGTTAGAAAAAAAGATTTAGCTTTAAAAAGTTAGAAAAAAGATTTAATTTTAAAAAGTTAGAAAAAAAAGATTTAATTTTAAAAAAAAGTATTAGATTTTTATTTAAAAAAAAGTATTAGAATTTGATTAAAAAAAAAGTGTTAGAAATTAATTTAAAAAAGGTTATAAAAAATTTACTCTTTAAAGAAAAGAAAAAAAAGTTAAATTTTAATCTAAATCCTAAAAGTTAGTAAGAAGAGCTTAAAATGACTTAAATAAATAAACTAAATAGAAAAAAAAAAGTTAATAAAAAACATTAGTAAAGTTATAAAAAAGGTTAATTAAATTATTATTAGTTAAAAAAACAAGATTTAAAAAAAAAAGGTTAATTTATTAAGTTAATAAGAATTTAAAATAAAAATAAAAAAGAAAGGGTAAAATTTGGGGTATTACAAGATCGTCTTGAAAATACGCATCAAATGAAACCATTATGAGCTATAATGGTTATGGTTTGATGGATCCATGATTTTCTGCAAATTCCTTTGGTTTTGAAATGGCTGGAGGTTGAAGATGATGAGCTGGCATCATTTGACCGTCCATGCCTGACAGTTGTTATAATCTGGTGACTCTGACTTTTGTTGGCTCCGTGAGGTTGAGTTGACTTGAGTCTATTCATGGATACGCGTTTTTGGATCCTTGGATTAGTCATGTCATTTAATGAGGTTGAATCCAACACATCTGGTTTTTTCTGTTTTATTTTCTTTTTCTAATTTGTTTTAAATTCATTTTATTTTCAGAAATTCATAGAAAATTCATTTTTAATCAGAAAAATATCAAAGTATTTTCTAAAATATCATTTTATTTTTCTCTTTCTGTTTTTAATTTTTGTGTATTTTTATTTTTCCATTCGTTATTTTTCTTGAATTTTAATTTGTTTGAGCCAATTTAATTAGTTTAAAATTGTTTTTAGACATTTTAAAATTATGAGAAAAATATTATATGATCCTATGATGATTTTCTTGGTTTTTTATTTCTGGTTTTGCTATTTTCCATGTAGTTTTGGATTATTTGGTTAATTTTAATTGGTTTAAAATTATTTTTGAGCCATTTAAAATTATGAGGAAATTGACATATGATCCTATGATGGTTTCTAACCTATGGTGATATTGTTGGATTTTTTTAAGGTTTAACTATTTTCCATCCTTTTTTGGTTTTATTTGTCTTTTTATTTTGTTTTTTTATTTGATTTTAAATTGTAAAATTAAGTTGATTTTGTTCTTAATTCATGTTTGAGTGCTATTATGTCATTCTTCAAGTCATTGGAGTGTTTGGTGTTTGTTTGATTTTTGTTTTCCCTTTGTGGATGATTGTGGTGTGTGCTTTCTTCTTGAGGAATGTTCTTGTGTGATTCCATTTGCATGATCTCTCTTGTGTGTGCATGTTTGAATGTAAACTTATTGATCATATTAATGTGTGGCTTCATTTTTTTGTCATGCCATGTTCTCATGCTTTTCCCTTTTGGGATGCTTTGTATGCATGCTTGTATGATTTGGTATTGATGTGTGTATGAATGGTATGCACAATTTGTTTCCTTGTGCCCTCTCTTTGATCATTGACATGACTTGAGTATGATATGTGATGCTTGCGGTCCTACCATGTCCCTTGTGTCATTTGACTTTATTTCACCTTGTCTTGTGGTTGATATTGCTTCTTGTGTGATGTTTTGGTCATTTGATTGTGTTTGGGCACTTTGTTTTGCCATCGTATTTTGTTTGCAAGTCTTTGATGTGGTTTAGACATTTGAATGCTTATGTGATATGTTGGCATGATTGAGGATGTTTGCTTTGTTTGAGATTAAAATTAATGTGTTTGTTGTTTTCATGTTGTTTTGATAATGACTTCTTGTTTGTCCATTCTTTTTCTTCTTCATCTTTCTTTTCTTTTTGGAACTTGTTTAAGTTTTATTCTTGTTTTCGTTTGTAATTGAATTGGTTGGTGTTTACTTGTGTTTGCTCACATGATCCCTTAGGATTCCTAGTCCCTCTATTTAAGATAGGAGTAGGAGAGACATTAGGTTTTCCTTTGCATGATAACATTTAGGATAGTCCATTCTTTACCTCAACTCTAGATCCATCATTTGCAAGATAACATTAGGTAGACTTCCTTTTCATTCTAACCTTATGACCATTTTGTATGACAACATTAGGGTTTTCAGTTTCTCTTTAGTGTTTTCTGTTGGTGTTTTCTCTTCTCATCTCAAACAACCTTAAGACACTTAATAAAGAATGATGAACATTGTGCTTCATGAGCCTTAAGTATGTGGGAAATGATGAGTGAGGGGTTTCTATGCGACGCATTCGCTCCTATATCATAGTCTTTAGTGCAACGTGAATCTCAAACAAATTCAATTCATTTCTCTAGTAAATTCAATTCACTTCAGAAAAGAGTACGTTATTTTTCCGTTCTACCGCAAACAGGCATCGATCATAACTGCTGGAATGGAAACTTAATGTCACTCATAAAAAACACTTAACCAACCAGTGGTCTAGTTCCCCGAACTACGTTTGCTCTGATTTTTCATACCATATGAGGTTGCGTAGGCACAAGACGACCATGTCTTGGAAAGCAACCTTTCCCCCATCACCCGTAGTTTTCCGAACTACGTTGACTCTGACTTTTCCATTGCACGAGGGAATACGTAGGCATAGGGCGGCGATATCCTATCGAGTCTCCTTTTTTTCTTTTTCATCCCCCGTTTAGCAGTAGCTTTTAGATAACTCACCCCTTTTGATAGACAACAAGCGTGGATCCCGTTGAGTACAACGGATGTGAGGGGTACTCATACCTTCCCCTTGCATAACCGACTCCCGAACCCAAGATTTGGTTGAGATGACCTTGTCTTTTCCTGTTTTTTTAGGTTTTCTTTGATCATTTCCTTTCACTCCCTTTGGGATAAATAACGTTCAGTGGCGACTCTTCTGTTTGTTTCTGCCGGCCCTTTTCGCAGTTGCGACAACATGTAGTGGATGTTACCATGATGGGAATTAAAGTGAAGACATCCTAGAACGATAAAAACAAAGGGAGATTCACTATGTCAAAATTGTGCGACGAATAAAGAGGATCATGGTGCGATCCCTTAATGTTAACAAGAAAGATTGGTGTTGTTGAATTATCCACAATCATATTGCACTGTGG
Organism: Lathyrus sativus; assembly: GCA_963859935.3. NCBI lineage: Eukaryota > Viridiplantae > Streptophyta > Magnoliopsida > Fabales > Fabaceae > Lathyrus > Lathyrus sativus. The sequence goes on along the minus strand of OZ012738.1, from coordinate 611,144,672 downwards.
TGCGATCTTGTGTTGAAAACGCCAAAGGAGAACCAGTATGATATAATCGTACTATGATGAGAAGACATTGTGACGTGAATTTTTTGTGACCTAAATTGCCATTCCAGATTAACGACAAATCTCGACACAATCATATTGCATCATGTGCAATTCATGTGATCTCAAATCCTAATCATTGAGATATGATTGCATAGTTCCATAGGTCTAGGATTGATACTCTTTCACCATTGAAGTAAAATTATTCTCTTGTAACTCATATACTTTTTCTCTAAACTTTTGACTATGAACATTTATACCATGAGTAACTAAGTTTACTTAGATTAAGCTTTTTGGAGATGAATTTATTTTGAGTTGCTCGAATCTTGTAGTTTCCTTTGTACTAATCTATGAAAAAAAACTTAATATTAGTCAATGTAGTTTATTCTTAATGCTTTTATACATTGACAAGTTTTTGATTGATCACAAATTGTGAATGATTACTAATCCTAACCTTTATAATCTGTTATAACTTTATTGTGTGACATATAATAGTTGAAATCATAATGTATTAGTTGATTTGTGATAAGAATTAACTGCCAATAAAATCTTTCTCAATTACAAATTTACAAGAATGTAATTATTGATGATGAAGATCTTCTAATGAAAGAAGATGAATATTGTAGAAAAGATTAAAGAATTAAATCCTTCATTGAATTAAAATGAGCATCGAAATGATATATGTGTACATGATGATAAAATAACTAACTACACTATCTACCATAACTAACTACATTATAACATAATTGAGCTATAACAATAATGTAAATGGGCCTAGCTCTGTACAATAAAAGACATTGGTAAATATACTAGTTAATATCTCCCCCAAGTTGGACTATGGATTGAAAACAATCCTAACTTGGTCAAAATAGCAGACAATACAGAAGAATGGAGAATCTTAGTAAACATGTCGGCAAGTTGAAGATTGGTAGATATAGGAAGGAGATGTAGAAGTTTAGATTAAAGTTTTTCTCGAATAAATTGGCAATCCAGCTCTATGTGTTTACTTCTCTCATGAAATGTTGGATTGTGAGCAAGATAAATTGTTGATTTGCTGTCACAATACATAGAGGCTGGTTGAGAAAAAATAATCATTAGATCTTTGAAGAGATATTGTAGCCACTGTAATTCACATGTAAGAGATGCCAAAGCTCTATATTCATCTTCTGTAGAGGATATGGACACAGTATTCTGTTTCTTAGATTTCCAACATAAAAGGGATGAACCAAGAATAACACAATAGCCAGTAGTGGATTTCCTTGTGTCAGGACACCTTGCCTAGTCAGAATCATCAAAGCCATAAAGTTTCAAGGGGCTAAAAGATGAAAGTAAGATACCTCGAGCAGGGAAAGATTTTAAGTACCTCAATATTCTTGTGGTAGCTTGATAATATGGTACTAAAGGCTTGGACACAAACTGACTAAGGTGTTGGACAATATACGAGATGTCAGGCCTAGGATTTTTTAAGTAAATAAATATTCTAATGAGCCTCCTGCATGTTGAAGGATCTTTAAGAGGTATGCCATCTGTAAGGGAGAGCTTGGTTGTGAGATCAAAAGGAATGGATGAAGACTTGGCTACAAGAAAGCCTGTCTCTTCAAGAAGCTCAAGGGTGTACTTTATCTGATTCATAAAGATGCCTTTATCAGATATGGAAATTTCAAAACCTAGGAAGAATCTTAACTGGCCAAGATCCTTTATTTTAAATGTTGCATCCAAGAGTCTCTTCATAAGCTTTATTTTCTATATAGAATTCCCAACTAATACTATGTCATCTACATAAACTAGCAATGTTGTGAAACTGTGTTAATCCGACTTGACATACAACAAATTATCAGCTTGTGGTTGAGAGTAACCCAAAGAGAGTAAGAAGGAGGAGAGTTTAGAATACCATTACCTACTAGCCTGCTTCAGTCCATAGAGTGACTTCTGAAGTTTACAAACCTGAGATAAATTGTCATGAGAAAGACCAGGAGGAAGAGTCATGTAGACATCTTCATGTAATTCACAATCGAGGAATGCATTGTTGACATCTAATTGTTCCAGATGTGAACCTTTGATATCAGAAATAGAGAGGAGAACTCTTAATGTGGTGATTTTTGCCACAGGAGAAAAGGTATCAAAATAAGCAATGCCTTCCATTTGGGTGTAGCCCTTGGTAACCAATCTGGCTTTATACCTTTCAATGAAACCATTCGCATTATATTTGATTTTGTATACCCACCTGCAACCAATGGGTGTTTTTCCAGGAGGTAGATCAACCATAATCCAAGTTTGATTTTCTGCAAGTGCCTGTAACTCAATATTCATAGCATTTTTTCAACAGTCAAGTTTGATAGCTTGGTTAAAAGTTTTGGGTTCAATGGTTGAGGAAATAGAACAACAGTATTGTTTGTAAGTTGGAGAGCATTGAGTATAATACAAAACAGATGACAAAGGATAAAGAGTTTTATTTATGAAGGAAGAAGAATTGTTAGAAATGGAGTAGCAATGATAGTCTGCTAGATAACTGGATGGCTGAGAGATGCGTGTGGATTGTCTAATAGGTAAAATGCTAGTGTTATCAAATGGTACATTGGTGTCATTGGAATCAAGGTTGGGACTACTAGTTAAAGGTTGGCTATATGAGGTAATAGGTATACTTGGTATAGAACTAGGACTAGCAACAGAAGGCAACTCAGGATTTTTCCTATATGTATTAGGCATAATACTAGTATCAGCAGATGAAAATTTATTAATTTATTATCATGTAAAGTATGATTCCTGTCATTGACAGGATGTTGTTCAGACTGAATTACAGTAGGAGATAAAGGTGATAAGGGAGAGCTAGAGGAAGATAGAGACAGATTTATGCTAGTCTGTTGTGTGGGAAACAAAACCTGGGAAAGTGGGTCATCAAATATGGTGTGTTCAGTTATAAGTGGCATATGGGTTTGATTAGAAGGATGGGATGTAGGGTTGGTTTTAAAAGGGAAATTTGTTTCATAGAAGATGACATTTCTTGAAACAAATACAAAGTGATTTATCATATCATATAGAATGTATCCCTTGGTTCCCTCTTGATATTATAGAAATATGGTTTTTCTGGCTCTAGGATCAAATTTTGTCCTATGGGCCTGGAGTGTTGTAGCAAAGCTGAGACATCCAAAGACCTTTAAATGCATGAGAGAGGGGTTTATTGAATAGAAGTTCATATCGACATTTAGAATTTAAAAGAGGATTTGGCAATCGATTGATGAGATGTATAGCATGTTGGACACAAAAGTTCCACATGTTTAAGGGAATACTAGAATGGAAGAACAATGATCTAGCAACATTGAGAATATGTTGATGCTTCCTTTCTACCACCCCATTTTGTTGGGGTGTTTCTACAGATGATTTTTGATGAAGAATACCTTTGGTTAAATGAAATTCAAAGAAGGCAACAAACTCTGTGCCATTGTCAGATCTTAGGAATTTTAAAGATGTGTGGAATTGATTCTCAATGTAAGCTATGAAATGAAGAAGGCTTTGTTTAGTTTGGTCTTTGGTCTTTAAAAAAAATGACCCCAAGTAAATCTAGTATAGTCATCTACCAAGGTTTAAAAATATTCATGTCCTAACATGGAAATAGTGGAGAAAGGCCCCCATAAGTCAGCATGTAAAATTTCAAAGGGAGAACTAGAATGAGTAATGCTATTTGGAATAGGTAATCTTCTTTGTTTAGCAAAATGGAAGGCATCACAAGGTGCTGCATTATTTTTACAATCAATGTAAGGAAAAAACTTGGAAATAGTTTATAAACCTATATCTGAGACATGGCCTAGTCTTAAGTGCCAAATGTTACAAGAATTATTTGCAACAAAATTACAAATGGAAACATGATCTGCAAAATCAAGAACATACAAGCCTCTTTGCAGATTAGCTATACCAATTATTGCCTTGGAATGGTTCTACATAAGTTGACATGTATTAGCACTAAATTGTAAAGAACAATCATTACTAGTAGCTAATTTTGCAACAGAGATAAGGTTTACATGGAATTTTGGGATGTAACGAACATTGTGTAGGGTTAAGTATGAGTAAATAGCTACACTACCAGATATTGAAGCAATTAATTGAGAACCATCAGGTAAGGTAATAGGAATAGGAACTATGCTCTTATACTCAATAAAAGAAGAAATATTAAAGGAAATGTGGTCTGTAGCACTTGTCTCTAGAATCCAAAGATTAGGATTCTTACCATTTGGATTGGATGAGTGTGAGTTTAGGACAAAGGGTGAAGTAGTGATAGAGTTGAATTTGGCTTAGGGTTTAACTTGGACTGTTGGAGCAATTCCATAATATTGTTATACTGCTCTTGAGTAAAATCAAATGAGGTTGCAGCTGATCCTTGCTGAGCTGATTCTGACACAATATTGATTGTGGCATTTTGTTGAGGACCTGCACCAGGAGCAATTTGAGGCTTGCTTTTCCCTTTGTAGCCTGGTGGAAAACCATGCTTTAAAAAGTAGGTTTCAACAATGTGATTTGTCCTATTATAGTATGTACACACCCTATTGTGACCTTTTGAACTGTTGAAGTTATGGCTCTTTCCCTTAAGGCCGTTATTGCCATTTTTGCACTGACATTTCCTGGAGTATGACTAGCATTTAAGGTAGTAGCCTCTTCACCATTACCATTGTTGAGGATAGATTCAGATATAGAATTGTGCAGTTTTCTTTCTTGTTGAATAACAAGTGTAAAAGCTTTATCAATGTCAGGTAAGGGGTTCTTCATCATAATGTGTGATCTAGAGTGTGTAAATTTGTCATTCAATTCTTTGAGAAATCTAATAACATAATCTTGTTCCCTATAGGTTTCAATAGAAGCTATTGCACCACATGTACAAGGAATAACACAAGAACAAGTGGGAATTGGCCGATAGTTTTATAATTCATCCCAAAGTACCTTTAATTGAGTAAAGTAGTTTGAGACATCAAGATTACCCTGACAAAATCTATAGAGATCTTCTTGTATGTCTGAAATGCGGAAGATATCACTGTGCAAAAAACGAATCTACAAATTCTTCCAAACACCAGCAGCATTGTCAATCTAAAAAACTGATTTTGAAATCGATTTAGAGATAAAACGTTGTATCCAAGAAAGAACCATTGTGTTGCAACGAATTCAAGGAGCATAAAGTGGACCGGATACGGGAGGTTTGGTTAGGGTTCCATCGATGAATTTGTCTTTGTTCTTGGAAACCAGAGCAATTTGCATCGATCGAGCTTAGGTTTGATAGTTCTTGCCAGTGAGAAGTGGAGAAACGAGAACGATTGCAAAATTCTCGTTTGGATGAAGATAGTAAGGGTTTGCAGAGTTCGTCGCATAATCAGTGAAGCTCTGAAATGCCATTGAGGAAGAGAAAAGAACAGATGAAGAATCAAGAAATCAAAGAGCGAATTGCAAGAAGAAATTCTGCAATGAAAGAATGAAAGAAGTAACGAGAAAGATTCTTCAAGAATTATGGTTATCAAACGAAGAAGAAGAAAGAATAACAATGACTACCAGAGCTTGATAAGTTATGATACCATGTTGATGATGAAGATCTTCTGAATATTGCAAAAAAGATTTAAAAATTAACTCTTTCATTAAATTAAAATGAACATCGAAATGCTATATATTTACATGATGATAAAATAACTAATTACACTATCTATCATAACTAAATACACTCTAACTTAATTGAGCTATAACAATAATGTAAATGGACCTAGCCCTTACAATAAAAGACATTGGTAAATTTCCTAGTTAATAAAAATTGAAGAAAAATGTTATGTGCCAAGAAATTTTGTATATTTTAATTCATCTTCATATTAGATAAGCAATTGCGGAAAATTTTTATTCTGCCAGTTTGTCAAGGTGTGAGTGATATATTTGAGGATGATCCTGAGGAATAAAAATAAGTTAATGTAACAGCTTAAATGTCATACAACAATATCGAGTTGTCTAGAATCGTTGAACTTACTGCATTCATGGCCTTCCTTAATCTCCCAACAACCATTCCAGCAATAGGTACGCACTGATCATCTTAAAATACGAAAAATGTCACGTGTTTGATATATTCGACTTTAGCTTCAACTTTCAGATAAAAATGGCTAAAAAGACTTTAAAAAATACTCACGGTGTTTAATGAAGATGGCCAAAAACTATCATGAAATGAAGTTAATTTATTTTATTAAAAATCACAAAATCCAAATATCACTTTTTTTTTTTTTGTGAAAAGGAGGAAATATCTAAAGAGGATATTCCCACCAATGTGAATATTTCAAACTAAGGCAAAGCAAAACCAACTAGTATTGGTCAGCGTTGCTTTCTTTTCGCACACTGTGCTAAGTGTCTTTTGACATCACTCAATGTTGGACGTTTCAATCACAATTATTAATTCAATTCTGCAATTAGAGATTAATTTCTCTTATACACACAATCACGTCGGCAAACACGCTTTATTTTTCTTTTTAATTGTGCAATTTTGCAATTTGATTATAATGTATTTTAAGTAGGATCTAAGAAAATAAAATCTACATAGATGTCAAATATAAAGACGTTGATCGAATATGTCGCATCTAATTTATTCATTTTTAAAATAGTTTAGAAAAAAAATGTAAAATAAAATTTATAAGTGAAGAATATTTACCATCATTAAATTAAATTTTACATAAGTATAAAATACAACTAAAGTTATACATCTCATACAAATCAGTTCTTGCTATCATTAGTGGAACGTCAAGACAACATTTATATTCATACAGAAGAAGATCACATTTATAGTGAGAGATGAATTGCTTCATTGAACAATTTATTAAAAAAATCTAAGGTTCAAAGAAGGAGACGGAAGAGGTAATTGTCTGGATGTGCAAAACTAAGAAGACAATGAAAACTAAAACCAACCAAGCTGAAAACAATTTAATAAACACTATTTCATTTATTAATCATACTAACTAATATTAAAAAAAATTAATTTAATAATTTAATAATTTTATATGGAAAATTATGCTTACATGGCGATACAATGTCAATGACATCTATTAAATGAAATGTCAATTATACAAAAATAGGAAAATATTAGATTGTTTTTTGATAAGTAAGAGTATGAATCTTGAAATTGTTAATTAAATGAAAATGCCACAATGTCAAACACAGTCAAGATTATTAAGAAAAAACTGTTTATGATGAGTATAAATTTTGTTTATTATGAGTATAAATTTTGGATTGTGTAATATCAAGTTTTGCTCATTTGGTTATTATTTACAATCTCAGAATCGGTCATGTTTTGGGTTATTTTGTGCAAAAATAGGTATGAAATTTTGGGTAAGTTCACAAATACTTCAACACATATTTGGAAGCTATGGTTTGTCAACTACGGGTTAAACTAAAGTCAACAAAGAAAGATAATCACTCCATCACTGAATTCGTGTTGAGAACCAAAGCAATAGAAAACTCTCTTCTTGTAGTTGAAGATTCAATCCCGGAGAAAAATCAAATTGACTATAAACCAAATGGTCTTTTTAGAAAGTACAATCCATTTGAAGAGGCTCACCTAGACAAATTTAGGCAAGAAGTAGTTATCTCACTTATTTTTGCAAATATTTCCCACATGAATCAAAGATAGCTTTTGCATTAACCCAATCAATTGGGTATAAGTGCCAATCGATTAGACAATATAAAAATTATCCAAAAAATCATTAAGATGATTTCCGATTCAACTGACATGTCTCTAATATTGGTGGAGGACATGAGATCTAATGGTCTAGATGGAGGTTAATAGACATTTTTCTTAAAACCATTTTAAAAAACATTTCCTTTTTAAAAAAATCATAGTTTTATACGCAAATAACAAGCTTTGAGACCAATTGTTAATATCATAAAAACACATTACAAATAGAAGCGAAAGATGGTGGTGGTTTTATAAAACATATTATAAAATGGATATTTCAATTAACTCAGATTATTAGAAATCAAAACAACTGAGAAATATGAATTTGTTTAATTAAGCAATTCAACAATCATCATTATTCAATTTTCACATGAAGCTCAAATTGAATTTGATTAATCGAATAATCAATCTAATAATAATAGTTCATACAACAATAATCACAAGAGAGAATGTTCAAATGACTAGATCTATCACAATCTAAACTTTAATCACGGAATCGATATAAGAAGATAATCTTAACATGTTATTCTATGAAAGCAATACAAACCTAAGGATGCAAAATTATACAGAAAATTAAAGAAAGGGGGGAAGGGAGAAGAGTACACCAGGAGCTTAATTCACTCTTCAATAGTTTTCCAATGAAAAATATTTTCTTCCACTATAAAATAATAAGGCAATTGTTTACAGAAATTACACAACCCCTTGATACAAGATACTTTTGAAAATAATTAGTCTTCTTGTCTTGATCCTTTATTGTTGTATATTGTGTATACTTCGTCGATCTTGCAAGAACCACCTGATCTCAACTTAACTCTTCTAGAATCAATACTTCTGCCAAGCCTACGTTCTGTAGCAACCTTTACTTTGTCTCATCGATCCCTTGAACATTGATCTTTCTGAAGTACATAGAAACTTCGACTTCGTATGTAGTCTTCCATACATACAACTTTACCGAATTAATAAAACTTCTTATCTTTCTTGTTGGATTGCTAAACTCCAACAACACCACGCAATCTAAATCTTGACCTGCAACTCAAGAACTTCACAAACATCAACAAAGAATGAACCTCTTATACAATGGATCTCACATTCTCTAAGAATTGAGAAGCAAATTGTGTTAAACTTGTTAGAGGTTGAAAATGAGTTCAGATGCAAAAGATAGATGTGAAAATGTGATATCTGAAAGTAACTTTCCAAGTTCTGATTCTCGCGCGGAACAATGACTTCGCCTTTGATAAGTTTTAATAGTATCCTTGTTATGACCAGATTAATTTTTTAGGTCCTTTTCAACTAAATTCTTTTTAAAGATTCAAATTTTCAACATTGTACCGTTCACAAAATGTAAAACAAACTAACAAACATAGAAATTAAAATAATTAAACAATAAAACTCTCGAAAGTTCGTTGTCATCATCCTAGATCACAACTCACAAGTGTCAAACTATAAAGGGTCCTTCTCAATTGACTATTTCCGATCTTGGACAAACACTAACTCGAATTTTCAACATCGGACCGTCTACCGCGTGTAAAACAAACTAATAAACATAGAAATTAAAAATTTTAAACAATTGGAGTCCCAAGGGTCACCATCACATTCTTAGATCACAATTCACAAGTGCCGCCCTATAAAAGTTCATTTTCAGCTAACTCTTTCCAATCTTAGATGAACAACCACTCGAATTTTCAACATCAAACTATCCATAAATGTGTAAAATGGACTAACATAAAAATTTAAAATTCTAATTCATCGGACTCTTAGAGGTTCAATATCCCATTCCCATATCACAATACACATGTGTCATACTAAAATCATATCACCTATAAAATAAGGTTACACAAGAGTCCGTTGAAATTTTTTCTTTTTTTAGTATAACACTTTGTATTGATGATTTAATAATCCAATATCTTGATTGGATTAATTTTAAAATTTTGATTTGATGTGTAACTAAAATTCTAAAAGTTATTTTATATTTTATTTTATTTAAATTTTAGAGGTAAACGATAAAGGTGTTAAAATAATATAAAAGTGATAAATTGTCTATTTATTATTAATAAGTAATAAGGTGTTTCAGTAAAAGATATTTATTTTATTAATAAAATCCATAAAATTAATTATTATTTTAAAGTGTCAAAATATCAAAAAGGATATCCATTATGAGAAAAGAAGTACGGAGTAGGAGTTTTGTTATTAGAGTGAACATTTAACATTTTTAATGATATGTGTAGCAATTTATTTAATACAAATTAGTTGGGTAAAATTATATCAATTTTTTAGTTAGATAACGGAGTTGCTGTCAACCTTTATTGGTTGACAATTCAACTTAGGTCAATTTATCGAATAAATTATATAAATTGTCTTTTCGTTTATATTAATTTACATTATAAAAAATTTTAAAAAAATAAATAATTAATATCTTAAATATTTTTAAATATACTCTACCATAAAGTGACACATAACTTTATTTTAATAATTCAATTTTAAATCTCCATTGTTTTTTTTTAATTCAAATTTTAAATCTCTTTTACTTTTTTTTTTCACACTTTTTCACTTTTATTTTTAATTTTTTAACACTTCATTTTCTTTTTTCTTTTTTCTTTTTGTTTTTTTAAATATCAATTAGCTTTTTGTTAAAATTAACTACTGTCAAATTCTTTAAATTGTTCTTTCTTTTACATTAATTTACACTAATAAAAAATTAAAAAAAAATAAATAATTAAGTCTTAATTTTTTTCTAAATGACACATAACTATTCCGATCATTATAATTATAATATATAATTATCATATTAAATATTTATTGACGAATAAATGTATATAATATTAATATTTAATTTTGTTTTTACTATTATTAAAATATTTATTTTATTTTAATTAATAATTATCTTTAAAACACAAAATTATTATTTTTAAATATTAAAATTAAATTTATATTATTATTATTTATTTTATAATTAAATAATTTATTTTAAATTTACATTATATTTAAATAAATAAATGTATATCGTAATAAATAAATTTAGACTAGCGAACGAATATTTTATTAGTTTATATAAAAACCATAAAAGTGAATTTTTATTTATATCTCTAGTTAAAGAAGTCCCCACAAGCATATGGGACACATAAATCCCTCTGATTCTGACAACAACCCTCCATTCCGCACTTTCTATTCTTGTTCTTCCCCTATCATCTTTGTCTTTAACTTCTACTTACTTTTCACATAAACAAAAACGAATCTCATAACAGAATCTCCATGACAAAGCTGAAGGGAGGAACAAGACCACCATGGGTAGGACTTGGAGCTGCAGTATGGGTTCAAATAGCAGTAGGAAGTGCTTACACATTCCCACTCTATTCAACTTCCTTCAAATCCGTTCTTGGTTTCAACCAAACACAAGTTTCTCTTCTTGGTGTTGCCAATGATATTGGGGAGAACGTTGGTCTTCTTCCTGGTATTGTTTGCAACAAGTTCCCTCCTTGGCTTATGCTTTTCTTAGGTGGTCTCTTTTCTTTCCTCGGTTTTGGTCTTCTATGGCTTTCTATCTCCCAAACACTTCCCTCACTTCCTTTTCCTCTGGTAAACAACTTTTACTTCTTCTTTGGTTTATTATCTTCTCTTGTTTATTTTGTATTTTTTTTTAATTTTATTTCCTAATAAAATCTCGATCTGAGAAAAAACAAAATCTGACCTCTCAACAACAACATTGTACACAACTTGATCTGAGGTTTTGAAGAAAGAGACAAAATAAACGAGTTTTTTTTGTTAATAATCATAGTATGTATCAAACTTGAGATTTTTTTATTTATTTTTATTTCTTTGAACTTTTAGATCTATGAATCAGATATGAGGAGTCTCCCGGTGCACGACATGTGTTAAACACGTCAGATTTCGTTCTAAAAATGGTTTATTCTATGTTTTGGCACTTTAGACTTTTTAAAATGGTCTAAGATACTCTATGACAATTATAGAGACTTAAACATATATTAAAGCAAAATTATCAATAAAAAATTAAAGCCATTGATTTTAGTTAGAATATTTATAACTCTTTCGGGATAAATGTAATGGTGTCTCGGAGTGTCTGTGTCGCGTAAATTAAATGGTATGTTGAAGTTTTCATATCGTGTTCCAATATCTGCATCGGAGTCCATGCATAATAGTTTTAGATTCATTCATTTAATAATTAACCACATGTTTGAACTGTGTTAACCTGTTTGAAAGTTGTTGCGAAAACCGGCTAAATTTGATTGTTCATATAACACTAGAATGTATGAAATACTAGGATACTTACAACATGGTCCTAAATTAGAAATTAGACTCTTTTGTGCACATACTTATATCAATTTACAAAATTTGCAGCTATGGTTTGCACTTGTTATTGCTACCAACAGTTGTGCATGGTTAAGCACTGCTATTCTTGTGACAAACATGAGAAATTTTTCTGCAAGTAGAGGCACAGTTGCAGGAATACTAAAAGGTTATGGAGGGATCAGTGCTGCAGTTTTCACCGAAATCTTCAGGGCACTTCTTCACAATTCTTCTTCTAATTTCCTCTTGTTCCTTGCCATCGGGATTCCTGTTTTGTGCTTCACTGTAATGTTTCTCGTTCGTCCTTGTACACCGGTTTCCGGTGAGAGTTCTTCGGAAAAATGGCATTTTCTTTTCATCCAAGGTTCAAGTGTGGCCTTAGGTGTATATTTACTTGTAACTACGACACTCGATTACATTGTCCATATAAATTCTACTGTGTTTTATGTTTTGGTGGCTGTGATGATTCTTCTTCTCATGGCTCCACTTGCTATTCCTGTAAAGATGACACTCTTTCCTCAAAAACTCACTCAACCAGAAGAAAATGAGATAGGTGATAGAAGAGAAGAAGAAGAAAACGCGAAACCACTTTTACAGACTTCGTCGGCTACTGCTCTTGGTAGTTTCAATGACGCTGATGGTTCATCTGAGATTGGTATGCTTCTTGCTGAGGGTGAAGGAGCAGTAGTACCTTCGAAAAAGAGAAGGCCTAGAAGAGGGGAAGATTTTACGTTTTTGGAGGCATTGGTTAAGGCCGATTTCTGGCTTTTATTTTTTGTTTACTTCGCCGGTGTTGGAACTGGTGTTACTGTGATTAATAATCTGGCTCAAGTAGGTGCTGCTCAAGGTGTTGAAGATATCACTATCTTACTCTCGGTTTTCAGTTTTTTCAATTTCGTGGGACGCCTTGGTGGAGGAGTTGTTTCTGAACATTTTGTCCGGTAATTTCTGAAATACTCTTTCTATATAGCGGTGTTGGTGTCATAAGTTTTGACATTATCAATGTAGGAGTGTCTGTGTCGTGTCCCGGTGTCTGTCTGTGTCGGAGTCTGGACTTCATAGTGTATAACTGCGCTGTGTTGACAATTTGCAGGACGAGAACGATCCCACGGACGGTTTGGATGACATGCACACAGATAATTATGATAATCTTGTACCTTTTATTTGCATATGCCATCAAAGGAACACTTTATCCAGCAGTTGGATTTCTCGGCATCTGCTACGGCGTACAATTTTCTATACTGATTCCAACAGTTTCAGAGCTTTTCGGTTTGAAGCACTTTGGTTTATTTTTCAACTTCATGTTGTTAGGTAATCCACTTGGTGCATTACTTTTCTCAGCGCTTCTAGCCGGCGGTATATATGACAGTGAGTTAGCAAAGCAACAAGCGCTCGGTCTCGTTGCTTCAAGTGTTTCGTGTATTGGTCCAGATTGTTTTAAGGTTACCTTTCTCGTACTTGCTGCTGTGTGTGTTGCTGGTGCAATCTCCAGCATCATCTTAACCTTAAGAATTAAGCCGGTTTACCAAATGCTTTACGCCGGTGGCTCTTTCAGGCTGCCTCAAATAACATGCCAATGAAAGATCACTCCTTACTTCATAGTCATGATAGGTTTGTTGCATACCATTAGATTGAGAAAGATAATCGTTTCTCTCTTAATCTAACGGTTTGCGACAGATGATTCAAATCCGATCTATTGTGGCCATCAATGTGGAATAACTTGTTTCGCTTGCCGAATGAAGCTATTCGACAGTGTGGTTATGTTATGTATGCATGTTTGGTGAAAAAGTTAAATGATCTGATATGTAATCTGAATGTAGAATGGAAAGGGATTCAATCTATCACATACTTGGAATGATAAAATATTTCCATATGTGATGTGCTATAACTAGTGAGTTTCTTTTATGTGTATTTTTGTTTTGACAAAAGCTTCATATATGTGTATTAGATATTGTTAAATGTGAGTTATGAGAAGAACAGATAATTGTCAAATAATTTTTTCACTTATTGGTGAATTATGAGTCATAATCAACACATTATAATAAACAAAATAGTTAAACACTACTAGAGAATGAATAGAAGAAAACATATTTAATGTTATTTATTTGAAAATGTTTGAGTCTTCTAAATATTATAGATTTTTTGTTGAATTCAAATTTAAGTGTTTAAGTCTTACATTAATTAGAAACCAAAAATATATTAGATACATAAAAGAAAGAACTCATGCTTCTAATGCTTTAAATTTTGAGTGGATATGTCATTGGTTTTAGATGATCTTTTATATATTCAACATTTTTTTTATGTGAGATTTTACTTTAATACTTCGTTTTGAAATATTAATCATCATGAAAATAAATGTGTCATAATATCTAATACTATTCATTATAATCTTGACATATACGTGAGATTTTATCAAATTGTATCTTCTACTAACGGTGCTATGGTGCTCACAAAGTGACAGTATCTAAAGCATCATTTTTATCTATTTGGCGAAGTATTGGAAGACAGCTAGTAACCTCAATTTTTTAAATGTGAAAGACATCATACACATTTTTTCATCTAGTTAAATACATCATTAAACAATGAAAATGAAAACAGGTGTATTTTTTAATGGCCGTAGAATCAATTTTTACTTTTGATAAAACAAATACTTAATTACGCAGAATCAATTTCACACCTATAGAATTAATTCTGAGTCTTTCAAAAAAGTCAACCCAAACATTATTTCAAACAAATTATTAAAATGAGTCATATCCAACAAAATAATGTATAAACAAAGTAACTAGAAAACTACTAGAGAATGAATACAAGAAAACTTTTTTTTTCAACAATACACAAAATTTCACACTAACCATTACTTTACTATCATAAACTACTAACAAAAGGAAGACAAAAAAAAAAGGGTCTTTTCTTCACTCACCATAGAATCACACAAGAAAAAAGAAGGAAAAAAATACAAAAAAGAATCAAGTTGGGTTAAGATCAAAGAGTGTAGGCCAAAGTTTATGTTCATCATCCAAATCAAACTCATCTTTGGGCTTATTATATGGACTACAATAACCCATTGGGCTATCAGTTTCAACAGAAGCCCTTGTAATTGTTGGGCTTCTATTGATCTCAAACAACATCTTTGCATCAAAAGGCCCAGAAACTCTTGGGCTTTTAACTGTTCCTGTAAATCTCCCATCAATGGGCCTAGTTCTCAATGGGCTTCTATTGGTATACACCATTCTCTCATTCATCATTCTTCCATCAATAGGCCCAGATAACTTCAATGCTTTATTGTTCACAAATTTTCTCTCATGCATACTTCCGTCTAATGGCCCTGAATATGGCATTGTTCTGCTTCTGCACATTGAAACTGGCTTCTCATTCTCTCCTTTCCACTTTTTCCCTTGATAACAATTTGGTTCGCGTAAAACCGTCGATAAAACCGTGTTTGTGTTTCTCTTAACATCGTTGTCGTCGCGAGAAACAAACTTGCTCAAGCATTTTTTGAGACACTTTTTGATGACACTTGAGAGATTCCTAGGTAGTGGTTGTTGTTGTTGTAGTGAGTCTAGATGTTGGTCTTTTTTGACAAGTTTGAGAATCTCTAACCTATGTTTGGCGATTGAGATTCCCATGCTTTGAAGAAACTCATGGTTGAAATAAGTTGCATCTTGTAATTGAAGCTCGTTGCGTGCAAAGATGAGGCCATAGTCATAGATGAGTGAAGGGTCAAGAGTGGTTTTTGATAACCATGAAAACCAATCCATGGATTATGGTGATGATGTAAGGTTAGATATGAGAATTGTGTTTTTTATAAGGTGGATAGATAAGGAGGTGTGGATAAATGTGGTGGGTGTTTATTTTATTTTTTAATTTTGGGCAATTAATGGGTAGTTAGTTATGTACTAGTTGTTTTTGTTATTTTGAAGAAATTTGGTTGGTAGTTGAAATTGAGAAGGACAACGGCCAATAGTTTGTTGTGGAAAGTTTGGGCTATCATTGATTCTAAATGTTGTGTCAATTATTTTTATAAAAAAATCTTTAAATTTTGTTGTTTATGAACCATGAGAAATCTAGACTGTAGTTTTATAATATAATTGTTCACTTTAAACTCCCAAGACAAATTAAAACTGGATTGTTATTCTTACGCCACTTTTACACTAAATACATACACCGTATTTATTATTTGCCATATTTATATAATAAACATAATTTTTTTAAATAAAAAAAAAATTTATAAACAGTATATGAACAGTGCATAAATAGTATTCATGAACAGTATGTGAATAGTGTACGTAAACAGTATTTGTGTACAATAGTTTAAAATAGTAAATAAAATTGATTAATAAAGTGATGAAGCTGGTTAATAGACGTCCAGAGTTAAAGTTAAAAAATATTTTTAATAAAAAATCAAAATTGGTTAATAAAAAGTAAAAAATTGATTAACGAGGATATGAAGTTAGTTAATAGACACTCAGATATTAAAAATATTTTTTAGCAACAAACAAAGTTGGTTAATAAAATATAAAAGATTGATTAATGAGGTTATGAAGTTGATTAATCACGCAATTTTATATCAATATTATTTAATCTAAAAATAAAATTAAAAATCAAAAAAATTTATATATATATATATATATATATATTATATCAATATTATTTAATCTAAAAATAAAATTAAAAATCAAAAAAAATTATATATATATATATATATATATATATATATATATATATATATATATATATATATATATATATATATATATATATATATATATATATATATATATATATTTAAAATATATTGTTATAATATTTCACTGTTCACCGATGAACAGTAAATACAGTGTAGGTGTATGAATTTGGTGTAAGAATATCATTTTTTTAATTAAAATAAACTTTATCAAACATTTTGTGTGTTTTAACATTTTGTATTTTTTAAAATTTAGTTGGTTCTTTAAAAAAAAATATTTGATAATTGAACTGTTGTTTTTTTTCTAGTGGTTAAATAGTCTAACAGCTGAAATATTATATTTTAAAGATAAATAAATAAAATGTCACAGATTCAAACTCGCAATTCTACATCTAATATCCTTGCACAACTATCAATTAAGTTGGGTTAGTAAAACTATACTATAATTTTTTTAATTAGTATAAAATAAGAATTGTATCTTATTTAAAGTCAAATATCTATTTTCAAAAATGGAAAATAGATTCTTTACAATTATAAATAACTCTCAGAGTAATATTAGCATTTAAAAAATTGAAAATTTTATATCTTAAAATTTTGTACTAACTTACCTATATTAAATTTATCACAATTAAATTGTAGTAAAATAAAGTTTTATAAAATATGTGTCACAATTAAATAATAATTAAATATTATTATATTTATTTTATCATAATTAATTTATCTCTATACAAGATCTCTAAACAATTTAGAGCATAGACGATTTTCAATATTAAATTATTTATTGCTTAAATTCATATGACTATGGAAAATTTAGTCTTCCCTAACTACCAATAATTCATGTCCCTATTTTTTATTTTTATGTTGCTATTTTAGTTTTTGAAATAAAATTTAGATACAATTAATTAGCAATTTTATGGCTACTCACTATTGAGTTTATTAAGCTGTTTTGAGAGAAAAAATAGAACCGGGTCCAAATAATTATAAGTCAGTCTTTATGAAACTAGCTCACTTAAACAGTTAAAACTTTTTTCTAGCATTAATGTTGTGTAGATAGGTAACTTTTCACTAAACATAAATAGGGGTCTAAACTCTAAATTATAAGTGATTCTTTATGAAAAGCTGTTCAACCACGTTAGCTTACAACTTAAAAGAGACATAAATTGTGTTGTAGTAATCAGGGGCCCAAGAAAAAGGAAGTAGTTAAGACAAATCAATTTGGTAACCTACTACACAAATTTGTCAATCAAATTATAAACAACAGTCCAAAATTGATTCCTATTTTGAATGTTTCAAACCCTATTATTTAGCTCATATACCTGTCCACTATAATTAGATGTAATTAATAATTAATAACAATAATAATAACGGTTGTACTGTGAACAAGAAAAAAAGGAGGGAAGGAAAAAGACATAACTAATTTTTATGTCAAGTTTCCCATGTTGGTGTTTGTTATTTTGGTTCAATGAATTAATTCATTTCGTCTAGGAAGTAAAGTCACAATTGATGAGATAAGATGGGTGTAGTGTAAATGTGTAATAAAACTACTATACTATACTATACCAAGCCATGGGCATCAAGGTCATTTCAATATCCAGAAGATATATTGAGTTTTTCTTTTCCTTGCACCCACCTCAAACACCTACAATTTTTCAATAGCACAGTTTTTAGTTTTTAATTTTTATTTATTTGTATTGATATATTATTATAATCGACAAAGTCCACGAACACTAAACTGCACGGCATTAGATCAACATCTTTTCGGTTCATTTTCAAGTTGTTGGTTGTTTTTGAGACATAAATCCTACCTAAATTATGCGTTGTTTTATTGATCTTTTTTTAGATGTGACCAAATTTAACTCTGGCAAAACCTTCTTTCATCTTTCACATGCTTCTACATATCATCCCTTTGGCATTTTTCGGAATATCTTTTTTGCTACCGTTCATAATCTTTATAGGATTCATGCAATCTGATTGAAACATTACTCTACTTCTATCCTCCGCTAGCGCATATTCCATGGCTACCTTCCTGCCATCACTTCAGCTGCCGTAAGATCATTGTCCTCTTGGACCTAAGAAGAATGTTTCATTATGACATGGTCTTTGTCATTGTAGATCGCCTCACCCATAATCTAAATCCCTTCTTCCACGAACAACGCATCTGTGTTTATCCTGATCCACTCGAGTTTCTAGTTATTAATAATAAGGCTTTTTCGTTAGGTTTGTTTTTGCAAAATAATATAGTTCCTAGAATAGTTGGTGTTCTGGATTGGGCCTATGGCTGGCCCACTGTCGGGCATGGCCCAATCTAATGCGGTGTTGAGGACGACCCAAATGTTGGCCCAATCCATTGGGACCGTTGGAAACCACGTTCTCCAAGTGCTCCTCACTCGAGGACACACCATCAACTTACCCACACACTTCCCGGAGCAGTTTCGCCCTCAGTAACGGGCAAGTTCACCCATTATCCGAAGATTGTGGGGCAGTTGTCCCAAGATGATGGCCACGAGTTGGCCATCTCTACTTTCACGTAAGAATCTGACAGTCATCTATTATGGGCCTAAAAATTCAACCCATAACGTAGACCTATAAATTTTTACTCATTAACCTCGCTACTTGCCTTCTTTCACTCTGAACTAACTTTAGCATCGGAGTGACTTGCAGGTACGCCCCCTATTTTCCTCACCTGATGTTGGAAACTACGACGTGTTGTTGGCCACCAATTTACTTTTGATCATAGGTAAGATTTATGGCGCCGTTTGTGGGAACTTTTCTCCCCTATATTTCTTTCCTTGAAACCAAAGATCAAAGCAGAATTCTCAAAACCTACAAATCAAGCCCAACCAACACGGAGACAATATCAATGTTTGCGAAACTGCCCTCCCTGCCGACGGTAACCACGACAACAATGATGAGATGCCATTTGCTGAAGAAGGGATCCCTAGAGATGGACTCACCTCCTCCTCCTCCTCCAATGGTACGGCCGAGAATGTCGCCTAACACCCTGAAACTCCTAAGGTTTTTCAACCAATTCCAATGCCACCCAACGCTGATCCGACCTTGGTGTCCCTATTCATGGCGATAAACTAAATCAACTTGCTGATCTTCCAGTAAAATGAAAGAACCAGAATGCTGGAGAAAGACTGTCGTTCACGCTCTCCCTTGCAGAAACAACAACGACCTGAGTCCCAAAGCCCGTCTCTGTGATAACCCGTCCGCCGCCCTCGGCTAGAGAGGCTGCAGCCTGTGGTGACCAAGAAGTGTAATTTTACTCCTCCCTGCAAGGAGCAGCGCTCTCTAGGTGCCAAGAAAAACAAAGTTGGTTGATGACCAGACGACTATTGTTCTCCTCCGTGTAAATCGAAGAGCTGACCAAGGGGCTCACCGCGCTACGACAACAACCCTCGATACGTCAGTTCCCCATCATGCTTGACGATCCGAAGCGACGAAGACGACCCCCACAGTCCGTTATCTCGAGCAATTATGGATGTTCTCCTCCCCGTAGGGGTGGAGAAACCACCAAGCTTGGGAATTTACAATGGAACAACGGATCTCGACGAGGATATCAAAAACATCGATGTTATGCTTGATTATCGCGGTGTCAGATACGCCATCAAATGCAGGTTGTTCCCTGCCTCTCTGAGGAAGGGTACCATGACATGGTACAAAAGCCTCGCCTTAGAACCCACCACTTCTTAGAAGGACCTCAGAAAATAGTTCACGAGGCACTTCACCGCTTCTCGTCGCCACCCAAAGTCCAAGGCGGCGCTCGAAGCGATCATACAGGGGAAGGAAGAACCTCTCCGAGCATACATCCAGAGGTTCAATTGAAACGCCTTACTCACTGGATGCCCTCCTCCTTAAACCCCAGGCGTACATTCAGTATAAAGAGAAGGAAGCCACCAACAATGTTCGAGACTCGCGGCAATAGGAAACTTCCAGAGCTTCGAAGCATCCCAGTGGAGATCCGAGAATCCTCTAGACGAACTGAATCTCCCCTCGAAGAGGAGATGAACAAAGAGTCGCTAAGAGAGGAACTTAACCTGGTCGAAGAGATTTGGTTAGGGGAAGCCCTCCGAGAAACCTCGTTGAAACAAAAGATAACCTTAAGACATGACGCCAAAGTCATAAATGGGAATTCTAAATCGGTATTTTAGTCTTGCAAAGAAAAAACAAAGATCCTCGTGAGGCAAACTCGCCGTAAACTAGGAAGGCTATTATCGCGTTCGAGCAAAAATGAAACACAGGGCCTACTACCTCGAAAACATGCATGAGGAAGTACTTATGCGACCAATATTACAGTTAAGCTTGACAGTCGGTGTAACCCATTCGATGACAACAGGGTACATCCCGACCTCGAAGGTGTGCTCGGGTACAAGCACATCATCCAAGGTTAAACAATAAGAAACTCGAACAAAAAGGCAAGTTTCCACTCTTTTGATAAGCAGATTCTTTGCCCGACAGGGAACCCTCAACCGAGCTCCGTCGTTGATGTACTATGAAGGTAGAACACCCAACTCACGATGGGAGGCTCATGCTGCGGAGTTAAGACCTTGATCGAGATCCTAAATCCGCTCTCAAACAGAAGTCAACTACGATCACTCGACGAGCTCTCTACACTGTCGAGCACCGACACTTTCCAGCAAGATTCCCATACACATAACAAAAATAATTTGCAAACAAAACACTAGTGCACACACGGGAAAATAAAGTACTTGGCAAACAAAAGTGAAACCAAAAGTAAACACAAACACAAGCATAGCCTCGGGGAAAAACTAGAAGCGAATTACGGTGTCGAGAACAAGTAACAACTTGAAGCGAGTTTACGTCATCGAGCACAAGTAATAACTTAAAGCGAATTTACTTTGTTGAGCACAAGTAACAACTTGAAGCGAGTTTACGTCGTCGAGCACAAGCGACAACTTCCAAATTCCCTCATGAGCATGTCCTCAGGGGAAACTTGAAGCAAACTTATGAGCATAACCGCGTTCTCGGGTATTCAAACCCACGAGCAAGAGGCGCCTGTAGCGAACACTGTCTACGACGACGCGAAATCATGACTGCACGCTCAAATGAAAGTTGACTTTGCGCGGAGCTGTTTCCACCCCGACACACAACTTGACTCTAAGTCATTTCTCTTTTGCCTAAGAATAACAACTTGGGGGCTCCTGTTCTGCATTGGGCCTATGGTTGTCCCACTGTCAGGCACGACCTAATCCAATGTGATGTCGAGGACGACCCAAATATCAGCCCAATCCATTGGGACCGTTGGAAACCATGCTCTCCATGTGCTCCTCACTCGAGGACACATCATCAACTGACCCACGCACTTCACAGAGCACTTTTGCCCTCCGTAACAGGAAAGTATACCCACTAGTCGAAGATTGCAGGGCAGTTGATCCAAGATGATGGCCACGAGGTGATCATCCTTACTTTCACGTAGGAATCTTGGCAGTCATCCATTATGGGCCTGAAAATCCATCCTATTGTAAACCCATAATTTCGACAAGACCATAATTTCGACAATATTAAAATTCAGGCTTTAAGGTCATCTTTGTCGAAGGATAGCAACAGGAGGAGAATCCAAGAATTGCTGACAAGGTTTTAAAGTTTCATTGTTTCGACAGAAATAGATATAATGTTCTGGCAGAATAGTTTGGAGAATTTGTGACTGAGGGCTTCGACAGAAGAAGTTTGTTAATAAAAGATAAGGTTTGGCAAGTGCTGAAGAGTTTTTCTCCTTTAAAAGGGTTTCGACAGTTTTGAAGAGTTACAAGGTTTCGTCACCAAGGAAGAGATTCAAATTCAAAGGTTGTAACCTTTGGCAGTTGGACACATGGAGGTTTCAGAGAAGAAATTTACATGCAGGCTGACACTTGTCGTTTAGTTATAGTTTTTCCGTTCTAAGCAGTTATTTTGTTTGTGTATAAATAGGATAGTTTGTGGTTAGAATGTGTGTGTGAAAATTGGTACAAAATTCCTGTAAAAGCTCTAAGTACCCAGTGTGAGAGAAAATGAGTCTAGTATTTGGAACAATGTACGTTTAAACACCAGTTATATTTCAAAGTCATTTTAAATTACTTGTTTATTCTTCAAGTTCATGTCATTTTACATTTCATTTACTTTTCTGCAAGTTTTTAGCCTTCCGACATCTTTTTGTTCTTGTTTAAACTTCTAACTTTATTTCATCTTTAAGTTCAAACTTCGTTACTTGCAAAATCAAAGTCCTTAATACTTTGACAATATTGATAAAACAAACCACAAATTAGTCACCAAAAGTCTAAGAGTATTTCGACAGAACCAAATGCACATGTATCCTAGGACTTGTATGGTTGGTCCTGCAAGTAACCCAACTTTCTGAAGAAATTGGTTAACCAGAGGTTGTTCGCCAGAAAACACAGCGAACAAATTGGCACACCCGGTGGGACCAGTGCATTTGATAAAATCTAATAGAAATTTTTAGACAAATTGTTCCTTGCTACGTTGTATGATTCTTAGAAGCGGTAAATTAGCCGTAACCGACGTAGAGAGACCAAAGAGAACAAGAAGAAGAAACATGGCTAACTTGCCAAATGCTTCAAATATTTCTGACGAAACCATTCCAGTTTCCAATCCTATCCCTTCGTCAGGAACAATACCAGTGTCTGGCCCTGTTTTAGAACAGATTAGGCCTCCTTTGGGGGATTCCATACCAACGGGTTCAGGATCCCAGAATGCGCCTAGTTCTTCCACCATGGGACACGCCAGACCCTTGGGAACCCCTCCCCCTGGAGGAAATACATTCAGGCCATATCTGAATTATTCTCAGCCTTTGGCTGGGAGAGAACAACCGTACGGAATGCCAACTTCAATGATGGCAAGCCTACATAATTCGTCACCATTATTCTCTGATGCCATGGTTCAAGTGTCATCACCATTGCAAGGATCAGGATATGGTGGAAATGGAAATAGAATGAATCAAATTCCACCAGGTTTCCATATGCCCGCTATGACAAACCATTCTGCACAAGTAATCCGTCAACAGATGGATGAAAGCAATCATGATATGGTGCAGGCTTTGACACAACAAATGGGAGACGTGTTCAATCCCTTAATACAAAACACTACCCAAACAAACCAAATATTGGCAGAACAGATGGCACGCATTGCTGATTTTTTTGGAGTCCCACAAGCACAACAAAGAATGCAATTAAACCAGAATCCTGCCAATAGGGCTGTCGAAGAGGAACTCACTATAAACCAAAGGCCCTTAGGGAACCCTCAGGAAAATCCCAGGGGGCAAGAGGTGATGGTCGAACAGCCTAATGTAGAAGAGCCTATTCGACAGGAACCAAGAAGGATAATAGTCCAGAGAAACCAAAATGCTGACGAAGTGTTACAGCAGAGAATGCGTTACAATAACATGCCTGTCGAAAATAATATTGCCACCATGGTGGAGAGAATAATGGCACAAAACGGAGTAAACGTAGGATTACAAAGGCCTAGTTATACTTCCCCCTTGTCTGAATTTATCTTACAACAAGAGTTACCACCAAGGTGGAAAGTCCCCAAATTCACAAAATTTTCAGGGGATACTAGTGAATCCACCATAGAACACGTGGCACGTTATTTGATAGAAGCGGGAGAGATTGCTAATAACGAGAACTTAAGGACGAAATATTTCCCAAGTTCTTTGACAAAAAACGCTTTCACTTGGTTTACGTCACTTCCTCCAACTTCAATTTTTACTTGGACCCAATTAGAGAGATTGTTCCATGAACAATTTTATATGGGACAAACCAAGATAAGTTTGAAAGAGTTGGCAAGTGTCAAAAGAAAATTTTCTGAACCCATAGATGACTATTTGAATAGGTTTAGATTATTAAAAGCCAGATGCTTTACGCAAGTGCCGGAACAAGAACTAGTCGAAATGGCTGCAGGGGGTCTTGATTATTCCATAAGGAAAAAACTGGATACCCAATATCTGAGAGACATGGCACAGTTGGCAGACAGAGTAAGGCAGATAGAAAGACTAAAAAATGAGAAATTTAGATCAAATAAAAACAAGAAGGAAAGAGTGGCCTATGTAGGAATGGTTCAAGATGATTACGACGAAAACGAACCAGTCATTTTCGACCAGCAAGAAATTGATCTTGCAGAATTAAAGCAAGGCCCTCCATATTCTTGTAAAGTTTTAGCCCCGTCGAATGGAAAAAGTCCAGTCGAAATGGAAAAGAATGACAGGTTCCCTAAAAGAACCTATACATTCGACATCACCAAGTGTGATGAGATATTTGATTTACTAGTCAAAGATGGTCAGTTAATAAAACCAGCAGGCACTAAAGAGCCTCCTATAGACCAACAGAAAAAGAGAGGTTTTTGCAAATACCATAATTTCTTGGGTCATAAAACTTCTCAATGTTACCTTTTCAGGGATCTTGTCCAAAATGCAATCCAAAATGGAAGGTTGAAGTTTGGAGACAAAGGCAAGCAGCAGATGAAGATTGACTCCAATCCCATGCAGATTGTGGAGGCAAATTATGCTGAGCCAGAAATGGTAAACGTGGTCGAAATGGAGATCATGGCAGAAGAAAATTCTGAAGTGGTAGGAGTTACTGAAAGCTTCGACACCAACTTCACCATGATAGAAGCTGCTGAAGGTTTCGACACCCATGTCAATGTGGTGGAAGAAGGTGATAATTCTGCTGGCCAGGCTGAGGCAAAAGAAGTCAAAATTTCTGAAGACTTCGACAGTGAGAATGCCACTAAGACCACTGAAGGTTTCAACGGAAGAAATGCAGTCAAAGTGGGAAGAAGCTTCAACAAGAAAAACTGTGAAAGAGATGCTGACCAAGAGGAGATTAAAACACCAGGGACTGATGACAATTCCCTCACTGTCAAACAAATGAACAGTGATACCACCAAAAATGAAGAACATCCTGTCGAAAGGGTTGCACATTGCTGCAAATACATCTATAAGGGCTTACACCCAAAAGGCAATGTTAGTCAGTCAAAGGAGGACATCCCAGAGGAAATCATGCTGGTCGAAAAAATGAACAAATTGAAAATTACAACTGAACAGAGTGCTGGGATTCATATGGTGGAAATCACTCAAAAGGGAGGACCAGACATCGACAAGGGAAAGAAGCGTCAAGAGGAGCATCAGAAGCTGGTTTACCCAGAAGAGAACGAGAGTCTGGTTGAATTCATCCAGAGGTGTCAAAGGAAGAATGCAGAAGTCATGCTTTGCCCAAGATGCAGTGCTGTGTTCGACAAGAAAGCAGCTGATGACTTGGAAGCAGCAGAAAAGACCCAGAGGAAAAGAAATTGGGGAGCAGTCCCACCAACCAGAAACGAAAGATTCGACCCAAGAAGAGGGGAGCATCACAGTCAAGGGGTCGGAGAAAGACGTTTCAACACTTACAAACCATCCAACAGGCCAAATGATGACAAATGGGTTCAGCCTATAAGGGATGTCCAAGGTCAGAAGAGATGGAAGAGTTTTGAAGTGAACAGGGGTCCTTCCATGGAAGTTAAAAAGGAGGCAAAGCCAAAATACGTCTCTGAAAACTACAAAGGGAAGAATCCTATGTCCAGATCCCAATGGAGAAGATTCCAAAGGCAGAAGAAAACTGAAAAGAAAGCTGTAGAATACCAAAAGGTTGGGCAGAAGGAAGCTGAATCAAGCAAATGTGTGCAGATTACGAACAAGGGAATGCCCCTGGCAGAAAAAGAAATCATTCAGAAGAATAGATCTGGTGACACCACAGAGGTGCAGAAAACAAACAATAGAATGCCAGTGGACGAAGAAGTCACAGATGAATTTGGTTCAGAATCAGATGCTTCTTTCGACGTAACTTGCAATGTGGTTTCTGTACTGCCCAGAGACTTCGACAGGATAATGGAAGTCGAAGACGAAGAGGATGACATGATGGATGATAGCATAAGCTTGAAGCCTGTATGCTACTACATAATGAACAATGGCTGTGTCGAAGAGCAAAATGCCTTCTTCGAAAAGCCAGATGATGCAATGAAGGCTCACTTAAAGCCTCTCTTCATAAAAGGAAAGGTAGAAGGTGTAGGTGTCAACAAAATTCTGATAGATGGCGGAGCAGCTGTAAATTTAATTCCTCATTACATGATAAGGAGAATTGGAAAAGATGACTCCGACACTAAGCCTCACAATATGGTGTTGTCCAACTATGAAGGTAAAGTGGGAACAACACTGGGAGTAATACAATTGAACTTGACTGTAGGATCCATCACCAGGCCTACAATGTTTGTGGTGATAGCATCAAAAGCAAATTACAACTTGCTGTTGGGAAGAGAATGGATCCATGGGATTGGGGCTGTGCCATCCTCCATGCATCAAAGAATAGCAATCTGGAGGCCAGATGGGATTGTCGAAAACATTGAAGCAGATCAGAGTTACTTCACAGCTGATGTGAACAATATCACTAGTCGTAACTTCGACAAGAACCTAGCCCATATAGCACCATGCAATCCTGCGGCTTTCGACCTGACAGCTTCCGACAACGCTTACTGTTCCATGTACCTCCATCCTACACATGGTTTCCAGTGGGATAAAGAAATAATTGGGGAAACAAATTACACTTGGGGAACTGCCCATGTCAACCCAACTGGATGGGGAAGTGAATTCAGTGAAAATGACTGAAGTTTCAGCAATGGAAAGGATTTCGGCTTATATAGCCGAAAAACAACACAAAGCGGCCCTTGAGGCTGAAGTAAGAAATATGGCTGTCGAAGCCAGCACTCAGGTTGTCGAAGGACAACACCCTCAAGAAAATATTGAGGAGCAACATGCAAATCAGAGTTTTGAAGAAGACTCAAATGGTGAATGGCGAAACCAGAGACTTGATGCCATTTATGATGACGAACCTCTGGGGTTCGAAAAGGATCCAACCTCCACCAATATGAAAATGGTGGCACAGGATCCCTTAGAGGAGATTAATCTAGGACTGGGGGCAGAGAAAAGGCCCACTTACATCAGTGCCAAGTTGAATCCTCAACTCAGAATCGAAATAATCCAGCTGCTGAATGAGTTTAAAGACTGCTTCGCATGGGATTATGACGAAATGCCTGGTTTAGACAGAAGTCTGGTGGAATTGAAGTTGCCAATTCTGGAAGGGAAGAAGCCAATAAAACAGACCCCCAGACGCTTTGCACCTGAAATTCTGTCGAAGATCAAAGAAGAGGTCGAAAGACTTCTAAAATGCAAATTCATCCGTACAACAAGGTATGTCGAATGGATTGCTAATATTGTTCCTGTGATTAAGAAAAATGGCACACTGAGGGTGTGTATTGATTTTAGAGATCTAAACTCAGCCACCCCTAAGGATGAGTATCCTATGCCAGTAGCAGAAATGCTAGTAGATTCTGCAGCAGGCCATGAGTATTTAAGTATGCTTGATGGCTATTCTGGTTATAACCAGATTTTTATTGCTGAAGAAGACGTTCCAAAAACAGCTTTTCGTTGTCCAGGAGCAATAGGAACATATGAATGGGTAGTAATGCCCTTTGGTTTGAAAAATGCTGGAGCTACTTACCAAAGGGCTATGAATTCTATTTTTCACGATTTCATTGAAACGTTTATGCAAATTTATATAGATGACATTGTGATTAAATCTGCTTCAGGCTTCGACCATATTAACCATCTTCGACAGTCCTTTGAAAGGATGAGGAAGTTTGGTTTGAAAATGAATCCTCTTAAATGTGCTTTTGGTGTGCAGGCTGGGGATTTCTTAGGCTTTGTGGTCCACAAAAAGGGGATTGAAATCAATGAAAACAAAGCTAAAGCAATAATGGAAGCAAAAGCGCCATCGACAAAGAAGGAATTGCAGTCTCTACTAGGGAAAATCAACTTCCTCAGAAGATTTATCTCCAACCTTAGTGGAAAGACTCAGGCCTTCTCACCCTTGCTTCGACTGAAGAAAGAAGGTTTCACTTGGGGGCAAGAGCAACAAGCTGCTTTCGACAAGATCAAGGAGTATTTGGCAAATCCCCCAGTCCTAATATCTCCTTGCCGAAAAAGAAACATGAGGCTCTACATATCAGCATCTGACAGAACATTAGGAAGTATGCTTTGTCAAGAAGATGAACATGGCGTCGAAAGAGCCATTTACTATCTCAGCAGGGTCTTGAATGATGCTGAAACTAGGTATAGCATGATAGAGAAATTATGTTTATGTGTATATTTCTCTTGTATGAAATTAAAGCATTATATAAAACCCGTCGATGTACATATATCTTCTCATTTCGACGTAATAAAGCATATGTTGTCTAAGTCTATTTTACATAGTCGAATTGGAAAATGGGCTTTAGCCTTAACTGAATATTCTTTAAAATATATGCCTCTAAAAGCTGTTAAAGGGCAAGTAGTTGCTGACTTTATAGCTGACCACTCCATACTTGGAGAGGAGACAAATTATGTCGAAAAAGAGCCTTGGAGGTTATATTTTGATGGTTCCAGTCATAAAAATGGAACAGGTGTTGGGGTGTTAATTATTTCTCCCAATAAAGTTCCAACAAAGTTCAAGTACAAAATAGAAGAATTCTGTTCAAACAATGAGGCAGAATATGAAGCCTTAATTGTTGGACTTGAAATCTTGTTGGAACTGGGGGCAACAGAGGTCGAAATAATGGGTGACTCTGAATTGGTGATAAAACAATTGACGAAAGAGTACAAATGTGTCAAAGAAAATTTGATCATGTACTTTGTGATAGCCAACAGACTCCTCAAGAGATTCGACAGTGTAGTTTTTAGACACATCCCCAGATTAGAAAATCAGGAAGCAAATGACTTGGCCCAGCTGGCTTCAGGGTATAAAGTGTCGAAAGAAAATCTGTTGAAGTTCGTCGAAGTGAGAGGAAAAGTTTTATCTACTAAGCTGTCCCCATCTGATTTGGACACAATAAGATTGGGATATGGTGATCAAGAAAACTCTGAGATTTTCAATGTGGGTAATCTAGAGGATGGAGATTGGAGAAAACCCATTAAAGATTATTTGCAAAATCCAAATCAAACAGTCGAAAGGAAGATAAAGTACAGAGCCTTAAGTTATGTGCTCTTTGGAAATGAACTGTTTAAAAAGACTGCAGAAGGAGTTCTACTAAAATGCCTTGGAGAGACTGAAGCGTACATAGCTTTGTCGAATGTACACAGTGGTGCATGTGGTGCCCACCAAGCAGGACATAAAATGAAATGGCTATTATTTCGACAAGGAATGTATTGGCCAACCATGTTGAAAGATTGTGTCGAATTCGCAAAGGGTTGTCAGGAATGTCAAATCCATGCAGGCATACCTCATGTGCCAGCAAGTGAGTTACATTCTATTATAAAGCCTTGGCCATTCAGAGGTTGGGCTTTAGATTTGATTGGTGAGATTCGACCAGCTTCTTCAAAAGGGCAGAAGTACATTTTAGTAGGAGTAGACTATGTCACTAAATGGATTGAAGCCATACCTTTGACAAATGTAGATCAGGAAGCAGTCATAGATTTCATCCAGAAACACATAGTGTATAGATTTGGAATACCAGAGACTATAACCACTGATCAAGGATCTGTGTTTACTGGCAGAAATATGCAAGCATTTGCAAGAGAGACAGGTTTTAAGTTGTTGACTTCAACACCTTATTATGCCCAAGCAAATGGCCAGGTCGAAGCAGCCAACAAAGTGGTGATAAACCTGATAAAGAAACATGTGGGTAAAAAACCCAGAAATTGGCATAAGACCCTGGATCAAATCCTTTGGGCTTGTCGAACCTCTCCTAAGGAAGCAACTAACTCCACCCCATTTAAATTAACCTATGGACATGATGCAGTATTGCCTGTCGAAATCTGTTTACAGTCAATACGAATTCAAAGACATCATGAGATTCCATCTGAAATCTATTGGAGTATGATGATGGATGAATTGGTTGATTTAGACGAAGAAAGGTTGCGTGCTTTAGAATTAATAAGAAGGCAGAAAGAGAGAGTTGAAAAGTTTTATAACAAAAAAGTAAAATTCAAAGCCTTTTCAGTAAATGATTTAGTCTGGAAAGTGATCTTGCCCATGGAGAAGAAAGACAGAGTGATGGGAAAATGGTCCCCTAAGTGGGAAGGACCTTTCAAAATTTTAAGAGTTTTTTCCAATGGTGCATACGAAGTCGAAGAAATAGAAAAAGATAGAAGAGTGATGAAAATAAATGGGAAGTACTTAAAAAAGTATAAACCAACACTGCACGAGATAAAAATAAGAACAAACTAAATTACAAAGGAAACTTGTCTTCGCCAAACAAATGGCGTAAAATAGCATTACATATAAAAAGTGTTAAAAGAAAATATCCCAAAACAAGTAAAATTCCTAAGTCCTATTACAAAATCACTGTCGAAGGAATGTGGTTTTGAGTTCGTCGAATTTTTTCTTTTGGAGTTGAATTCGACGCTCACAAAGGCTTTTGCTGACAGTCATTTCGTCAAGCTCCCTGTGAAGTTGCTGGGCTGTTTCTGCATGTTGTAGCCCCTTCCGGAGTTCACTGTCTATTGCTTCCTGATTTGGTTTTTGAAGAGAGGCCTGGCGTTCTTTTTCTCGGAGGATTTTTCTTTGGAGATCAGCAATTTGGGCTTGGTAGGCTTGAATATTGCTTTCGCAATCAGCAGCAGCTTTGGTGTATTCGTCAGAAAGCTTATTCAGCTCTGAAATCCTTTCTGTCGAAGAAGCCACTGTGTTCCATGCTGAAACTTGCTCCTCAGACTTGGCTGTGATCTTTTGGGAGAATTCTTTTTGTCGAACCAGATCAGCGCTGGCAGAATCAATCAAAGATATCAAATCCATCACCAGATGGCTTTCCTCAGTCGAAGCCTCCAGCAAGTTGGCACTTTTTAGGAGCTTCTTCAGATCATATTGAGCAGAAGTATTCTCAGCCAAGACCTCAAACAGGTCAACTCCAAGGATCCTTGCCTTGATCTCATCCATGATGACATTGATTGGTTGAAGGTCGGAAGTGGCCCCTGAAGCTGTCGAACCACTGGCAGAGGAATCGTGGAAGTTATACCTGGTGTCGAGCAAAGCTTTTAAGTATTCAAAGGGTTTTCTAGCCTTCAAACTCTCAATTTCTTCATGAGATAAACTCGTCGAAGCAGTGCCCAAAGAGGTTTCGACAGGAGCCTTTGATGAAGGGGGAATGTGTTGAGAGGTTCCTCCAATGCTCAAGTTAACTTCTGGCTGGTTCGACAGAGTAACAACTTCTTCGACATTGTCTTTGTTAGCCATGGTGGTGTTAGTTGGATCTGGAGTTTGTACATCCTGAGAAATGGCATTCTCATCAGTGTTTGGTATAGCAGCGGTTGTTGGAAGTGGTACATCTTGATCTGAAATAATTTTTTCGGCAGTGGGGTCTGGTCGAAAGGGAGAGTTGTTGTCGGAAGACTCAGAGTCACTAAGGCCGAATTCATCCAAGGTTTGAGGCCCATGGATCCCTGCATCTGGAGTGGCATCATCCCGGAGTCTTTCAGCCAGAGTCCTCTCAGAATTAGAGGGAGCATGCTCTTCTTGGATTGCAGAGGTCTCTTCGACATCAATAACAACCTACAAGCAAAAAACACAAAAGAAGAACTTGAAGATAAAGATACATTCAGTCCAGGCTGGATTGGTGATTGTCGAAATGATTACCTGAGGAATTTCAGTATGGGCACTTGAGTCCCCACTTCTTTCGCTCCTTGAAGGAACTTTGTTGACCGGACTGGCAGGTGGGGTTCGTCTTGGGACCAGAGATCTTTGGGACGCCACTGTTTTAATTTTTAAACCTTTGTTTCTTTTCAAAGGCTGGGGTTCAGGGGATTCGTCCTCGGATTCTTCGACGCTTGTTTCTTTTTCTTCTGTTTTCCTTTTCTTTGCTGGGGTACGAGTTACCTATAAGAGAAAGAGAAGAAGTGTTTAGTATAAGAAAATATGAAGTATACAAATAAGGAGGGGTGTTCTGTTTGTGTCGAAACCTTTTTTGTTGTTGAAGGGGTTTTTTCGACTGTTTTTGAAGAAGTTCCTTCGCCAGTAGTCTTCCTGACAATTCTAACAGCTGAAAAAGAAAAGTTGCATGAACATTGATATAATAATAAAAGGAGTTAGAAACAAAAAGAGAAATATGGTCTCTTCGACACCTTCAAGAATGGGTTCGTCTATAGTAACGTGTTCAATCCCAATATGAAGGTGCCCAGTGAAGTTGTGCAGATGATACTTCGTCGCAACCACGCGTTTGGCAGGTTTTTTGTTTCTTTCACGAAGCAGTTTTAAGTCTGATCCACATACAAACCAATCTGGAAACGGAGGACACAAGGCCACCCCAAATTCTGCAGAAGGGAGTGGAGGGAATTTTGGAGGAAAGGTTGTGAATGCAAAGTCGTAGTGTGCGTGTGGTGGAAGGGATGAAGGAAACCACAATTGGTTTAATTTCTCTGTGAGTTTGAATTTTAAAGATCTTGCTGCTTCAGCTATGGTTCGACGAAGATCATCAGGCCTGTAAATAGTTTCAAAATACTTTTGAAACTTTTGAATTTCTTTTATATGTTGGTCTGTACCTTTTTTCTTCTTGTCCTGCACAAAGGTAAAAGCATTTGTCAGAAGAGCATTGAAAGTTGCTACGTCGAAAAAGTTGTTGATGTAGTATTCCTTCCACCAAACGTCGAACTCTTCAGTGCAGAGGAAGTTTGGTATAAAGATGGTGGGATAGACCTCCAGAGTTGGGTCGAAATATTTGTTGTACAGTTCTAAGCTCTTGTCGAAATGGTGAAATGAGTTGTAGAAAATGATAGCACCTTTCTTGTGGTAGATGGGCTTTGTCTTCGTCTGGATTAATCCAAACTGCCTGGCTACCAGATTGGGTTGATATACAATGAGAGATACCTTTGTATTGTTGAGGCTATGATGAGAAAAGAAGTGTCTGGGCATAAGAAAAGCTTCCCAAATGGAGATGTAAGAGTCTTCATCTTTCTGGTCCTCCACTGGGAGTCTTCTGGTGAACCATCTTGGACCTACTTGTCTATTGGCGAAGGGTGCCATTGAAGGAGAAAATTTATAGCGTTTGGCGAACATCATGATGTAGCCAGTAAATGCTTGTTGAAGGCTTACATTCTCATCAGTGGGGGTCAGTTGAACCAGCCTAGGCCATTCGACACGCCTTTCTTTGACTGTTTCTTCGACAACAGGCATTTTGTTAGGGATGAAGTTTTCAAAAGTGGCATTCAGCCATAGTTGTAGAAGCCAAAAGGGGCCTGTGAGACTGATGTTACCCTTTTCTTTGAGGGATTTGAGATTGCTGACACTTTCACTTAGAGATTCATAAAGGTTTGCTAGAAGCAACTCACTCAGGCAGAATGCAACTCCATTATGAAGCTGATTAGCCATAATGATGAAACTTCTAGCCACCTGAAGGGACCTTGTACAAAAGACAAATTTGGACAACCATAGGCTGAGAAAGGCAATGTGCTCTTCATCAGAGACTTCTTCATGGCTTTCACCTTGGTGATGGGCTATAAAAACAGAATACCCAGCATGCTTGGTGTCGAAGCCTATGGGATCCTTGTTCAGATGTTCAGGGTTAAATATTTCCCCTAAAGGACTAAGGCCAGTTATGGCTGCTATGTCGAATAGGGTGGGAGTCATCATTCCACAGGGTAAGTGGAAAGTGTTGTAAGTACTATCCCAAAAGTACAAGGAGGCCAACAGCATGTTTTGGCAATAACGGGGACCTTCTTTCGACAATTGGATTAAGTTATAAATTCCAGTTTTCTTCCAAAATTTTTCTTTGGCTTTTTCAACCCTAGTTAACCATGTTTGGTACTCAGAGGGATCCTTTGTCAAAGGGGGACTCCTAAAAATCCTATTTTGATTTAGATAAGACAGATCTATCTCTGTCGAAGCCATAAGGACTTCAGGTTCTTTTGATGAGGTTTCGACAGGTTTAGGGTTTTTATTAGCAGCTATGGGTTTGGAAGCAGAATAACAAGGGTAAAATTCTTTTAAACGGTTAGGGTCCACAGTAGGATCAAAAATGGGGCCTAACATAGCATGATGGATTCCAGAAACAGAGATAGGAATTATTACCTGTGACCTGTAAATGCTTGCCTTTTCCCTTTCATTTGGGGGTTCTGGGAAGTACTGCTGATGCTGAGTTTGGGTAGGCCCAGATAATACGTGAGCAGGAGGAAGATCCTTGGTTTTCTTTGTCTTCTTTGCACTCTGTCCAGTGGTAGTCTTGGGAGGAGCCATTGATTTGTTGAAGATGGTGAAGAAACAAGAGCTCTGAAAGACTTGGAAATGGAGTTTTCACGCTTGGGTAAGAGAAGATTAGAGAGAATGGAAAGTGTGAAATGTTATTGAAAGTGGTATTTATAGAGTTTGAAATAAATGAGAAGAAAAAAGAAAATGAAAAGATTTTTTCAGTTGGGAAAAGGGAAACATGCATGTTAATCCATT
This sequence comes from Lathyrus sativus, assembly GCA_963859935.3. Lineage (NCBI taxonomy): Eukaryota > Viridiplantae > Streptophyta > Magnoliopsida > Fabales > Fabaceae > Lathyrus > Lathyrus sativus. The sequence continues at coordinate 611,109,523 of OZ012738.1, read as the reverse complement.
GGTGGAGATTGAAAGTGGCGGTTGGTAGTGAGCCATGATTTACCTACAATATAGGGTCATGGGAGATTGTGTGAAACGTGGGCTAGATGTGACGTTTCATAAAGTGAAAATCATTGTGTTTCCTTGGGACTCAATAAAAAAAAAAAAAGAGTCATTTCACAATAAATGCAACTGGAAGTCAAAGATCACTTCGACAGCAAAAGACATTTCTCCTTTGATAGTCGAAAATATCTTTGCTGGGGGGCAATTTGTAAACCCATAATTTCGACAAGACCATAATTTCGACAATATTAAAATTCAGGCTTTAAGGTCATCTTTGTCGAAGGATAGCAACAGGAGGAGAATCCAAGAATTGCTGACAAGGTTTTAAAGTTTCATTGTTTCGACAGAAATAGATATAATGTTCTGGCAGAATAGTTTGGAGAATTTGTGACTGAGGGCTTCGACAGAAGAAGTTTGTTAATAAAAGATAAGGTTTGGCAAGTGCTGAAGAGTTTTTCTCCTTTAAAAGGGTTTCGACAGTTTTGAAGAGTTACAAGGTTTCGTCACCAAGGAAGAGATTCAAATTCAAAGGTTGTAACCTTTGGCAGTTGGACACATGGAGGTTTCAGAGAAGAAATTTACATGCAGGCTGACACTTGTCGTTTAGTTATAGTTTTTCCGTTCTAAGCAGTTATTTTGTTTGTGTATAAATAGGATAGTTTGTGGTTAGAATGTGTGTGTGAAAATTGGTACAAAATTCCTGTAAAAGCTCTAAGTACCCAGTGTGAGAGAAAATGAGTCTAGTATTTGGAACAATGTACGTTTAAACACCAGTTATATTTCAAAGTCATTTTAAATTACTTGTTTATTCTTCAAGTTCATGTCATTTTACATTTCATTTACTTTTCTGCAAGTTTTTAGCCTTCCGACATCTTTTTGTTCTTGTTTAAACTTCTAACTTTATTTCATCTTTAAGTTCAAACTTCGTTACTTGCAAAATCAAAGTCCTTAATACTTTGACAATATTGATAAAACAAACCACAAATTAGTCACCAAAAGTCTAAGAGTATTTCGACAGAACCAAATGCACATGTATCCTAGGACTTGTATGGTTGGTCCTGCAAGTAACCCAACTTTCTGAAGAAATTGGTTAACCAGAGGTTGTTCGCCAGAAAACACAGCGAACACCTATAACAAAGACCTTTGGCCCAGCGTTGGGGGCATTATAAATACCCTTCTATGCAGAAGGGTTAGGTAGGCTGAATTTTCACTCTTTAACCTCGGTACTTGCCTTCTTTCACTTTGAACTAAATTTAGCATCGGAGTGCCTTGCATGTACACCTTCCCCCCCCCCCCCCCCCCCCCCCCGCCTTTTTTCTCACTTGAAGTTGCAGACCATGACGTGTTGCTGGCCACCGATTTACTTATGATCACAGGTAAGATTAGTTGGTATGTTCAACAAAATATTAAGTGTGACTTAATCATGAGATCTCATTAAAAATAAGAACATTATTTTTAAAATATTCATAATCAAGCTTTATTATAGAGTGAGATAACATTAAAACGTTGAGACTATTATATGGATAGACCGGTGATCACATCTCATAGATAAAGAGTTGTCAAATCTTTATATGTGTATGAATATTAGAAGTAATATTTATACTAGATTGATCCATAATGAGAATACTATATAGAATTTTATGCAAGTGTTATAAGTTATTTTAAAGGTTGTAGTAGTGTATATAACCCTACAACCTAAAACCACACTGGATCCTAGATGTGGATTCGAATACTTTATTGTCAATCAAACGTGTACTCTATAAATTATGGTGAGGGACATGAGTGACCTAGATGTAGTTTCCTATCTAGCATAACTGGATATATGTCTAAGGATTCAATATTGAACCAGGCAAGGGTGACACAGTTTATGCCTTGTGTCAAATATATACATAAGGCAAAAAGAGTGATTATACACATAAACATTATGTCGGACATGTTTTGTCATATCATATTACATTTTTGTGATTTGGGTATCAGTGTTGTGTTACTAGACACCACTAACTGTTTATTATATTAAATATATGATTTGAAATAATTGCCAATGTCACAATAACCCACATGGTCGCACATATAAGAATAAATCAATGAGAGATAAAATGAATAAGTGAAGCTTATTCGATAATATGGTTTTGTGAAGCAATATGATTTATTATAGTTTATTAGAGAAACATGGTACTCTGTAAGGTACAATGAGCTTAAGTGAACTACGAAACACAATAAGGTACCATGAGCTTAAGTTGAATGTAGAACAATGTAAGGTATGGCGCGCTTAAGTGGAATATGAAATAGTGTAAGGTACGACGCACTTAAGTGAAATACCTTGCAACATAAGATATGGTTCACTTAAGTGGATTTGTTTATCTTGCAGCCCACACATACAATTCTTTAAATAGAACTCTTATGTTGAAGTTTTCTCACAAAGCCTTAATTCATAGTAGCTAGCATTATGATTAAACGCATTTTATTTGTGTGGACTAAGTAAAGATGTTGTTGTTCAACGCTCATGATTGTTCTTTTAATTTTGCATCAATAGTTAATTGTCGTAAGTGGTAACCAATCTATCACTGATTATGTCCATTTGTATGGATCAACTAAGGGAATTTTTTGCTTTTCACTGCATTTTGTATCGCAAATTCCCTTCATAATGTGCAATCAAAAGGTTGAGAATAGATGGTAATGGTGAGTACACCTCAATTGGATTTTCTCAGTTGAGCAATCAAAAGGTTGAGATCAGATGGTGATGGTGAGTACACCTCAATTGGATTTGTGATAACTTCTTGATAAGTGTACTGATAATGTTGAATTAATAAAAAGATCGAATTCACATGGACTGTTATTTAATAAGACAATATTATGCAATGTTTAGAAAATACTAATTTGGGGGTGGGGTGGAAGGGCAGGGTTTGAGTTTTAATATCAAAAATAAAATAAAATGTTATGTCAATAATACGTAAGCGGCCAGATTTTGTATAGAATTCCATATTTCTTTACTGATGATGTTCAATGTATTACATGAACGATGTCATTACTATAATTCCTCGGCGAATTAACAAAATCTCTATACTCAATCCCTTGGTGTATAACTCATTAATATATACCCTGAGTTTTCTATCCCTAGTCCATCAGCGTAAGATTAGGCAATGTAATAGAACGTTAATTCCTAAGTCACTACTTGAGGTCTCCTATCCCTACTCAACCGGCATAAGAACAACAATTTTTCGAGATCCAACGTATAGAATAATGGTTAGTATTCTCTATGTGCCCAAATTTGATTAAAAAAGTATCACATAAAAAGTATTATGAACAAGGTGCAATTGAATATAATTATAACTCAGATTATTCATGCAATAACATATCAAATATATGTTCCAACAATACTAAAGTAGGTTTATCAAACAAAACCTAACCTATAAAGAATTAGCTACGCATAATGAAAATTACAATACCAAATGAAAATAAGAGGTTTGCATAAGAGATCCCTTAAAGAACTGGCCTCCAATGGCTTCAAATGCGCTCCAAATATGCCTTTCGGTGTTTTTAAATTGTTACTTGCAGTGTAAAATCGTAGAACCCTTGAAAAAGTACCAAACTTCCCCTTTTAAAGCAGTTAGAACGGGTCACAAATGCGTCAGAAAAAGGCCTAAAAAGGTATCATCGCGTGATATAACTGTTCGCTGTGTTTTCTGGCGAACAACCTCTGGTTAACCAATTTCTTCAGAAAGTTGGGTTACTTGCAGGACCAACCATACAAGTCCTGGGATACATGTGCATTTGGTTCTGTTGGAATACTCTTAGACTTTTGGTGACTAATTTGCGGTTTGTTTTATCAATATTGTCAAAGTATTAAGGACTTTGATTTTGCAAGTAACGAAAGTTTGAACTTAAAGATGAAATAAGGTTAAAAGTTTAAACAAGAACAAAGAAATGTCGAAAGGCTAAAAACTTGCAAAAAAGTAAATGAAATTTAAAATGACATGGACTTGAAGAATAAACAAGTAATTTAAAATGACTTTGAAATATAACTGGTGTTTAAACGTACATTGTTCCAAATACTAGACTCATTTTCTCTCACACTGGGTACTTAGAGCTTTTACAGGAATTTTGTACAAATTTTCACACACACATTCTAACCACAAACTATCCTATTTATACATAAACAAAATAACTGCTTAGAACGGAAAAACTATAACTAAACGACAAGTGTCAGCCTGCATGTAAATTTCTTCTCTGAAACCTCCATGTGTCCAACTGCCAAAGGTTACAACCTTTTGAAATTTGAATCTCTTCCTTGGTGACGAAACCTTGTAACTCTTCAAAAACTGTCGAAACCCTTTTAAAGGAGAAAAACTCTTCAGCACTTGCCAAACCTTATCTTTTTTTTTTAACAAACTTCTTCTGTCGAAGCCCTCAGTCACACACTCTCCAAACTATTCTGCCAGAACATTATATCTATTTCTGTCGAAACAATGAAACTTTAAAACCTTGTCAGTAATTCTTGGATTCTCCTCCTGATGCTATCCTTCGACAAAGATGACCTTAAAGCCTGAATTTTAATCTTGTCGAAATTATGGGTTTACAAATTGCCCCCCAGCAAAAGATATTTTCGACTATCAAAGGAGAAATGTCTTTTGCTGTCGAAGTGATCTTTGACTTCCAGTTGCATTTAGCTTTGTTTTCATTGATTTCAATCCCCTTTTTGTGGACCACAAAGCCTAAGAAATCCCCAGCCTTGTTGTACGGATGAATTTGCATTTTAGAAGTCTTTCGACCTCTTCTTTGATCTTCGACAGAATTTCAGGTGCAAAGCGTCTGGGGGTCTGTTTTATTGGCTTCTTCCCTTCCAGAATTGGCAACTTCAATTCCACCAAACTTCTGTCTAAACCAGGCATTTCGTCATAATCCCATGCGAAGCAGTCTTTAAACTCATTCAGCAGCTGGATTATTTCGATTCTGAGTTGAGGATTCAACTTGGCACTGATGTAAGTGGGCCTTTTCTCTGCCCCCAGTCCTAGATTAATCTCCTCTAAGGGATCCTGTGCCACCATTTTCATATTGGTGGAGGTTGGATCCTTTTCGAACCCCAAAGGTTCGTCATCATAAATGGCATCAAGTCTTTGGTTCTGCCATTCACCATTTGAGTCTTCTTCAAAACTCTGATTTGCATGTTGCTCCTCAATATTTTCTTGAGGGTGTTGTCCTTCGACAACCTGAGTGCTGGCTTCGACAGCCATATTTCTTACTTCAGCCTCAAGGGCCGCTTTGTGTTGTTTTTCGGCTATATAAGCCGAAATCCTTTCCATTGCTGAAACTTCAGTCATTTTCACTGAATTCACTTCCCCATCCAGTTGGGTTGACATGGGCAGTTCCCCAAGTGTAATTTGTTTCCCCAATTATTTCTTTATCCCACTGGAAACCATGTGTAGGATGGAGGTACATGGAACAGTAAGCGTTGTCGGAAGCTGTCAGGTCGAAAGCCGCAGGATTGCATGGTGCTATATGGGCTAGGTTCTTGTCGAAGTTACGACTAGTGATATTGTTCACATCAGCTGTGAAGTAACTCTGATCTGCTTCAATGTTTTCGACAATCCCATCTGGCCTCCAGATTGCTATTCTTTGATGCATGGAGGATGGCACAACCCCAATCCCATGGATCCATTCTCTTCCCAACAGCAAGTTGTAATTTGCTTTTGATGCTATCACCACAAACATTGTAGGCCTGGTGATGGATCCTACAGTCAAGTTCAATTGTATTACTCCCAGTGTTGTTCCCACTTTACCTTCATAGTTGGACAACACCATATTGTGAGGCTTAGTGTCGGAGTCATCTTTTCCAATTCTCCTTATCATGTAATGAGGAATTAAATTTACAGCTGCTCCGCCATCTATCAGAATTTTGTTGACACCTACACCCTCTACCTTTCCTTTTATGAAGAGAGGCTTTAAGTGAGCCTTCATTGCATCATCTGGCTTTTCGAAGAAGGCATTTTGCTCTTCGACACAGCCATTGTTCATTATGTAGTAGCATACAGGCTTCAAGCTTATGCTATCATCTATCATGTCATCCTCTTCGTCTTCGACTTCCATTATCCTGTCGAAGTCTCTGGGCAGTACAGAAACCACATTGCAAGTTACGTCGAAAGAAGCATCTGATTCTGAACCAAATTCATCTGTGACTTCTTCGTCCACTGGCATTCTATTGTTTGTTTTCTGCACCTCTGTGGTGTCACCAGATCTATTCTTCTGAATGATTTCTTTTTCTGCCAGGGGCATTCCCTTGTTCGTAATCTGCACACATTTGCTTGATTCAGCTTCCTTCTGCCCAACCTTTTGGTATTCTACAGTTTTCTTTTCAATTTTCTTCTGCCTTTGGAATCTTCTCCATTGGGATCTGGACATAGGATTCTTCCCTTTGTAGTTTTCAGAGACGTATTTTGGCTTTGCCTCCTTTTTAACTTCCATGGAAGGACCCCTGTTCACTTCAAAACTCTTCCATCTCTTCTGACCTTGGACATCCCTTATAGGCTGAACCCATTTGTCATCATTTGGCCTGTTGGATGGTTTGTAAGTGTTGAAACGTCTTTCTCCGACCCCTTGACTGTGATGCTCCCCTCTTCTTGGGTCGAATCTTTCGTTTCTGGTTGGTGGGATTGTTCCCCAATTTCTTTTCCTCTAGGTCTTTACTGCTGCTTCTAAGTCATCAGCTGCTTTCTTGTCGAACACAGCACTGCATCTTGGGCAAAGCATGACTTCTGCATTCTTCCTTTGACACCTCTGGATGAATTCAACCAGACTCTCGTTCTCTTCTGGGTAAACCAGCTTCTGATGCTCCTCTTGACGCTTCTTTCCCTTGTCGATGTCTGGTCCTCCCTTTTGAGTGATTTCCACCATATGAATCCCAGCACTCTGTTCAGTTGTAATTTTCAATTTGTTCATTTTTTCGACTAGCATGATTTCCTCTGGGATGTCCTCCTTTGACTGACTAACATTGCCTTTTGGGTGTAAGCCCTTATAGATGTATTTGCAGCAATGTGCAACCCTTTCGACAGGATGTTCTTCATTTTTGGTGGTATCACTGTTCATTTGTTTGACAGTGAGGGAATTGTCATCAGTCCCTGGTGTTTTAATCTCCTCTTGGTCAGCATCTCTTTCACAGTTTTTCTTGTTGAAGCTTCTTCCCACTTTGACTGCATTTCTTCCGTTGAAACCTTCAGTGGTCTTAGTGACATTCTCACTGTCGAAGTCTTCAGAAATTTTGACTTCTTTTGCCTCAGCCTGGCCAGCAGAATTATCACCTTCTTCCACCACATTGACATGGGTGTCGAAACCTTCAGCAGCTTCTATCATGGTGAAGTTGGTGTCGAAGCTTTCAGTAACTCCTACCATTTCAGAATTTTCTTCTGCCATGATCTCCATTTCGACCACGTTTACCATTTCTGGCTCAGCATAATTTGCCTCCACAATCTGCATGGGATTGGAGTCAATCTTCATCTGCTGCTTGCCTTTGTCTCCAAACTTCAACCTTCCATTTTGGATTGCATTTTGGACAAGATCCCTGAAAAGGTAACATTGAGAAGTTTTATGACCCAAGAAATTATGGTATTTGCAAAAACCTCTCTTTTTCTGTTGGTCTATAGGAGGCTCTTTAGTGCCTGCTGGTTTTATTAACTGACCATCTTTGACTAGTAAATCAAATATCTCATCACACTTGGTGATGTCGAATGTATAGGTTCTTTTAGGGAACCTGTCATTCTTTTCCATTTCGACTGGACTTTTTCCATTCGACGGGGCTAAAACTTTACAAGAATATGGAGGGCCTTGCTTTAATTCTGCAAGATCAATTTCTTGCTGGTCGAAAATGACTGGTTCGTTTTCGTCGTAATCATCTTGAACTATTCCTACATAGGCCACTCTTTCCTTCTTGTTTTTATTTGATCTAAATTTCTCATTTTTTAGTCTTTCTATCTGCCTTACTCTGTCTGCCAGCTGTGCCATGTCTCTCAGATATTGGGTATCCAATTTTTTCCTTATGGAATAATCAAGACCCCCTGCAGCCATTTCGACTAGTTCTTGTTCCGGCACTTGCGTAAAGCATCTGGCTTTTAATAATCTAAACCTATTCAAATAGTCATCTATGGGTTCAGAAAATTTTCTTTTGACACTTGCCAACTCTTTCAAACTTATCTTGGTTTGTCCCATATAAAATTGTTCATGGAACAATCTCTCTAATTGGGTCCAAGTACAAATTGAAGTTGGAGGAAGTGACGTAAACCAAGTGAAAGCGTTTTTTGTCAAAGAACTTGGGAAATATTTCATCCTTAAGTTCTCGTTATTAGCAATCTCTCCCGCTTCTATCAAATAACGTGCCACGTGTTCTATGGTGGATTCACTAGTATCCCCTGAAAATTTTGTGAATTTGGGGACTTTCCACCTTGGTGGTAACTCTTGTTGTAAGATAAATTCAGACAAGGGGGAAGTATAACTAGGCCTTTGTAATCCTACGTTTACTCCGTTTTGTGCCATTATTCTCTCCACCATGGTGGCAATATCATTTTCGACAGGCATGTTATTGTAACGCATTCTCTGCTGTAACACTTCGTCAGCATTTTGGTTTCTCTGGACTATTATCCTTCTTGGTTCCTGTCGAATAGGCTCTTCTACATTAGGCTGTTCGACCATCACCTCTTGCCCCCTGGGATTTTCCTGAGGGTTCCCTAAGGGCCTTTGGTTTATAGTGAGTTCCTCTTCGACAGCCCTATTGGCAGGATTCTGGTTTAATTGCATTCTTTGTTGTGCTTGTGGGACTCCAAAAAAATCAGCAATGCGTGCCATCTGTTCTGCCAATATTTGGTTTGTTTGGGTAGTGTTTTGTATTAAGGGATTGAACACGTCTCCCATTTGTTGTGTCAAAGCCTGCACCATATCATGATTGCTTTCATCCATCTGTTGACGGATTACTTGTGCAGAATGGTTTGTCATAGCGGGCATATGGAAACCTGGTGGAATTTGATTCATTCTATTTCCATTTCCACCATATCCTGATCCTTGCAATGGTGATGACACTTGAACCATGGCATCAGAGAATAATGGTGACGAATTATGTAGGCTTGCCATCATTGAAGTTGGCATTCCGTACGGTTGTTCTCTCCCAGCCAAAGGCTGAGAATAATTCAGATATGGCCTGAATGTATTTCCTCCAGGGGGAGGGGTTCCCAAGGGTCTGGCGTGTCCCATGGTGGAAGAACTAGGCGCATTCTGGGATCCTGAACCCGTTGGTATGGAATCCCCCAAAGGAGGCCTAATCTGTTCTAAAACAGGGCCAGACACTGGTATTGTTCCTGACGAAGGGATAGGATTGGAAACTGGAATGGTTTCGTCAGAAATATTTGAAGCATTTGGCAAGTTAGCCATGTTTCTTCTTCTTGTTCTCTTTGGTCTCTCTACGTCGGTTACGGCTAATTTACCGCTTCTAAGAATCATACAACGTAGCAAGGAACAATTTGTCTAAAAATTTCTATTAGATTTTATCAAATGCACTGGTCCCACCAGGTGTGCCAATTTGTTCGCTGTGTTTTCTGGCGAACAACCTCTGGTTAACCAATTTCTTCAGAAAGTTGGGTTACTTGCAGGACCAACCATACAAGTCCTGGGATACATGTGCATTTGGTTCTGTTGGAATACTCTTAGACTTTTGGTGACTAATTTGCGGTTTGTTTTATCAATATTGTCAAAGTATTAAGGACTTTGATTTTGCAAGTAACGAAAGTTTGAACTTAAAGATGAAATAAGGTTAAAAGTTTAAACAAGAACAAAGAAATGTCGAAAGGCTAAAAACTTGCAAAAAAGTAAATGAAATTTAAAATGACATGGACTTGAAGAATAAACAAGTAATTTAAAATGACTTTGAAATATAACTGGTGTTTAAACGTACATTGTTCCAAATACTAGACTCATTTTCTCTCACACTGGGTACTTAGAGCTTTTACAGGAATTTTGTACAAATTTTCACACACACATTCTAACCACAAACTATCCTATTTATACATAAACAAAATAACTGCTTAGAACGGAAAAACTATAACTAAACGACAAGTGTCAGCCTGCATGTAAATTTCTTCTCTGAAACCTCCATGTGTCCAACTGCCAAAGGTTACAACCTTTTGAAATTTGAATCTCTTCCTTGGTGACGAAACCTTGTAACTCTTCAAAAACTGTCGAAACCCTTTTAAAGGAGAAAAACTCTTCAGCACTTGCCAAACCTTATCTTTTTTTTTTAACAAACTTCTTCTGTCGAAGCCCTCAGTCACACACTCTCCAAACTATTCTGCCAGAACATTATATCTATTTCTGTCGAAACAATGAAACTTTAAAACCTTGTCAGTAATTCTTGGATTCTCCTCCTGATGCTATCCTTCGACAAAGATGACCTTAAAGCCTGAATTTTAATCTTGTCGAAATTATGGGTTTACAATAACATGCATCGCACGCGTGATGCTGACATTGCATTTTTATCACGCGTCTGATGCTTCACGTGATTATTTCAATAGTTGCATGTTTTTTCTCCTTTGTTACCTGATTTTCACTAAGTCCTTATTCCTTCATACTTTGTCGTTTTTGCATCTTTCTTTGGCCTTTATTCTTCATTTTTGCTCATATTTAACTTATTTTGATCTGTTTCTTCGAATGAAAACATGTAATGATAGAGTGTCATCAATTTGCTCAATGTTTTTGAAAATGAATGTATTGAGTATGAAGTTATATCACATCACACGCCTCAATATAATGGCATCATTGAGCAAAAAAGTATATGTATCTTGAACATGGCTAGAAGCATGCTCAAGGAAAAGTAAATACCAAATCATTTCTGGGGTGAAACTACTGCAAGTTCTATTAACATCATCAATAGACATCCAACAAAGAATTTACATAACAAGAATCTTTATGAAGCTTGGTCAGACCTAAAACCAAGTGTTTGACATTTCAAGATATTTGGATAATTATGTTACGTACATGAACCTGAGTAACTTAGAAGGAAACTTGATGATAGAGGCCGGACCATGATCTTAGTTGGCTACCATTCCACATGTTTCTACAAGTTGTTCCCACCATATGACAACAAGGTGGTGATTATTATGGATGTGAAATTTTATGAAAGTAACAGATGGAAATGGCTTAACTCAATGCACGAGGGTGAATGTTCAAGTCACATCAGAACCATTATTCAAGATGATGAACAAGAAGTAGAGGCTGAGACTAAGCCTGCACAAACCTCAGGAAGTGAAAAGATCAACAAGAGTCTAAAATCAATCAGTCAAACTTAATGATCATGAGAGGTTTCTAGATCAAGCCATAAGAGAAAATGGTAACCTAATTTAAGAAGCCATGCTGGTTGAATTAGAGTCAACACATCATGTTCAAGCAGATGAAAATTTGCAAGGTGTAATGAATAAAGCGATTAAGGCCATTAAAAGAATAAAACCAGGGAACTCGTCAATTATTAAGGTAAGAAGGAAATATATTCCATGTGGGTTTGCAAGCTGAAGTTGAAGGCAAATGGTGAAATTGTGAAGTATAAGACAAGATTGGTTTCAAAGCCTAACTTTGATTTTAATGAAGTTTTTGCACCAATTACTAGACTTAAAACTATAAGACTTGTTGTAGCCATTGCAGCATAACAAAGTTGGAAGATGCACCAACTTGATGTAAAGTAAATCTTCCTCAATGGACCTTTAAAAGAAGAAGTTTATGGGAAGTAACCACCTAGTTTCGAGGTGAAATGGCAAGATAAGATGGTCTATAGGTTAAGAAATCATTGTATAGATTGAAGCGAACACCTAGAGCATGTAACAAGATGACTAATAGCTTCTTGATTAAAATAAGAAAATAAGTTTCAACAAGTACACATTAAAACATGAAGTGTATTGAAAGGCTCAAATGAATAAGACAAAGTTATCCAATGTCTTTATATATGGATGATCTACTGATAAGAAGTTCTAATGAAAATGAATTGGCAAAGTTTAAGGAAAAAATGAAGAATGAGTTTGAGATGTCATACTTAGAAATTTTGGCCAACTTCATAGGAATAGAAATTATGAACACAAAGAATGGAGTTTTTTTTACAATTGAATAAATATCCATAAGACATTCTGAATAAGTTCAAGATGAGAAAAATGAAATTCGGCAAACACACCAATTAAGACCAACATAAAATTGAAGAAAGAGTCAAAAGATTAATTGGCAGATATCACATTGTACTAGAAAATCATTGGCTCATTGATATATTTTTGCAATACAAGGCCTGTTATTTGTCATAGTGTGGATTTGGTTAGTAGATTCATGGATAAACCAAGACTATATCATCTAGGTGTAGCAAAGAGGATCCTAATGTACATTAAAGGTAAAACATGTGGAACCTTGTTTTACAGGTTACTAATCTAGGAAGATATGATGGAGATATTCCATTAATTAAGACAACTACTTTTGATGATGACAACTAGCCTTTAGTGTTAATAACTAGTTTTCAATAACAATAACTTTAGTAAACGTAAAGCGATTAAAAATGCAAACCAGATCTACAGAGTTTGATTGACTTAACTCTCTGGTGATGGAAAACAAATGAAATATAAGTGTCTATAAGAAAGAAGCACTTGACAAGTCTTGAAGTATATGAAAGCTTGCACTACTACAAATATACCTTTTGTAACACCATAATACTACAGCCGATCTATTAAATATAGTAATAATTCATTTTTTTGGCGTCTATTTGATAAGTCCAAGCTTTTGAGATTGGCATTAATTTTGGTAAAATTAACTTGACAACAAGATATTGGACAAGATGTCCTAACATGAAGAACAAACTGAAGAGTAACATGTTGGACAAGATGTCTTATCATAATGATTCGACATCTTTGTCTGTTACTTTGCAGTTTTGATACTACTAATTTATTTCCATATTTTAGAATATTATGGGAATATTTGTTTATCCTAGGTGGCATTCAAGATTAAGGAATCAGAGATTCTGTTTGAATTTGAAGATGCTGTTTTCTAAGTGTGGAGACATTTTAGGAAACTTTGGATTGAAGAAACTATTCTTGAGGAGAATAAGTTGCAGATTTTGTGTAACAGAATTGTTCCGTTTTTAAAGCCCAAATCCAGTCTAGTTTATGGTTATAAATATGATGGATTTAACATAATCAAAGCGTGAAAAATACATTGTTGCTTAGTGAGTTTTAGGGTTTGTCTATTTATGAGCCTCTCTTGTATCGTGTTGATACTAGAGCTGGACTGTTTGCATTAAGTTGTAATTTCTGTCACTGTTGTAATTGAAAGGAAATTGAGAAAAGTCTCATACTTAGGAGAGTCTTAGGGAGAAATTAAGCACGAGTAATGATTAAGTGATAAGTTGTAAACTGGAGGTTGTTTAGCTTAGAATTAATACTACCTAGTAGATTTCATTCTTGGCTTGGTAGCCTCCAGACGCAGGTGTTGTTGTACACCGAACTGGGTTAACAATTACTGTGTGTTCGTTTACTATCTGGAATTTTTATTGTGCTCCTTCTTGTCATTGTGTTTAAAGCAGAGATCAAGTGTCTCGACATCTCTTAGGACATCTGAGATCTGCATACCAGAATTTCACTTTTATTATTGCTACTTACTAAAATACATTTCACTACGGTCTATTTTAACAACCATGGTGAAATGTACATGGAGTGTAAAGGTTCAAATTCTAACACTAATAATTTTTTATATTTTCGTTACAAAAAGGGCTTATCCTTATATTTCATCACGGTTCATATTATCCACTATGGTGTAAGGTGCTAAAATTTCATCACGGTTCTTATTATCAACCATGGTGAAAGGTATATTAAGGGTATCGTTCCCTTAAGAATATAGCAGACCAGTACGACCACTTACAAAAATATCTTCTTTACAAGTAGAGCTTCACTTAGTAGCACTAAGGCAATTAGAAGTGAAAAATAATATTTTTTAGAGAGAGAGAGAGAGAGAGAGAGAGAGAGAAACTCCAATGAAATATGAAAATATTGGAAAGTGACATGGTTTGAAGTGAGGGCGTGCCTCTCGTATATAGCAGTTGGAAAACCAAGAAAGGAAATAATCTATGGGTTGAATTGATTATCTAATTGATTGGGAAAAAAACTCCAACCGATTAGACAACTCATTTAAAATTGATTGTCAATCCCAAATAAGAAGTTTGGATATAGAGTCGTTACAAGTCATTAATGTGTTGTTCTTATTGATTTTGTTATCAATTGGCACTCTTCTTATCGATTAGCATAACTTTCCAATCGTTTGGCTAGTTAGAAAAGTTTTTCCAATTGATTGACACATTTTCCAATCGATTAGATAATTAAAATCAATTTGAAAATTTTTTTGGGAAACTTTTTAATCACTTGGTTATGGCTTAGAAAATCATTTTTAGGATAAAAACATTTTGAAATATATTTTAAGTGTGTGTGTGTGTGTGTGTATGCGTGTGCGCGTATGCTTCTGTGTGTATGTATGTGTGTGTGTATGCAGATGTGTGTGTGTGTGTGCATGCATACGTGTGTGTGTGTGTGTGTGTGTGTGTCTGCATGCGCGTGCGTGTGCGTGTGTGTACGTGTGTGTATGTGCATGCGTGTGTGTTTGTTTGCTTGTGTGAGTGCGTGCATGTGTGAGCACGTAAGTGTGTGTGTGTGTGTGTGTGTGTGTGTGTGTGTGTGTATGCATACGTGTGCGTGCACGCGTGGATTTGTGTTTATGTGTGTTGGTATGTGCATGTGTGAGTGTCGAATAATTTTGGACAGAGGCAAACCAGAAATCTTTGAAATAATTTGATTCGAATCAAATTTTACACATGATTTGAATCATCAAACTCTGGGTCACCTCTATCTCATTTGATTCGAATCACACTTTACACATGATTTGAATCATGCAAATTTTCTATATTTTCTCAGTTGACTCAGGCTGTTTGATTCGAATCACATTTAACTCATGATTTGAATCACGAGGTCTTTGTTGAAATCACATTTTCCTCTTGATTCAAATCAAGTGAAAATGGGTAAAAACTCTATTTTTTTCTTTTATTCCACTTCACTTGCTCATTTGATTCAAATTATTAATTGCTCATGATTCAAATCTAATTGACTATTTCAACCATTTTCAGTGTTTAATCTCAAGCACATATAGAATATTTTTATCTTCATTTCCCATGAAACAAATCATAGTGATTATCATAATCAACATTGTGATTTTGTAAAAAATAAATTTCCTCAGTTTTGAAAGTTCAAAGTTCTTGCAATGAAATTCCTACATCTTCAAGTTCAGTTTGATTCAGATCTTGATAACAAGATATTTGTTATTGATTGAAGGAATCACATTCTTGAAACTAATCGTTCTTGAAGATTTGGTTGAGATTTTCAAGTTGTTTGCAAGATTGTGGTGATTTTCAATGGTGATGACAATTTCCATTGAAAAGAAGTGGGTTATTCTCTCTTGATTTTTTATAGTAGTGACTGTGTGGAAGGCTACAATTAAAGAGGAGAATTTTCAAATATTCAGACAATTTATCACTCAAGGGATCGATAGGATCAAGGGATTGATTTCTACATACGAAGACTTATAGCAGATTGATGATATTGAAAGATTAAGAAGTGTTAATCAAGTAAAGATTATGTAGAAGAGTTTGACATTGCATTATATACAAGTTAAGATCAAGATAAGAGATTTTAATTTCTAAGCAGTATTGTGGACTGGTGATTGTATAAACTCTTGCAAATATTTATCAAATAAAAAGGAACTATGCACGTTCTAATGGGAAACCATTGAAGAGTTCACATAGGTAAAGCGAGAGCAAACTCCGAAGTACTATAACTTTCGGTGTCATCTCTCTCTCTCTCTCTCTCTCTCTCTCTCTCTCTCTCTCTCTCTCTCTCTCTCTCTCTCTCTCTCTCTCTCTCTCTCTCTCTCTCTCTCTCTCTCTCTCTCTCTCTCTCTCTCTCTCTCTCTCTCTCTCTCTCTCTCTCTCTCTCTCTGTTACTCTTGCATTTAATTTCGTAGTATTTATGTATTTCAATTTTAGCGTAGTTTTTCGTTAATTAAATTGATAGTGATTTATCACGTAAGCATAAGGTTATGTTGGAATTGGATTCCTTATTGAGCTGAATTGCTGATTAATAATCTACGAAATAATGGAAGTTACAATTCTCGATATTGAATCATTGTATAAACACGTCTCATGGATTATATAATCGAATCAATTGAATACCTAATGTTTCATCATATTCATCTTTGGTTTTTTGTGAAAAGATTTAGTGTTAACATGATCAAAATTTCGAATAGTATAATTTTTGTATTTTCACATCAAACCTTTTGCTCAGAATTTTTCTAAAACACTCTGATAATTTTTGTTAATGACTGTTGAAATTTAATTGGGGTCTATTCACCCCCTCTAAATAGTTTTTCTACTATCATATTCACACCTAACAATGACAAGTTAGTTGTTATCACGAGGAAAGACAACTGACTCTAAATTTAAGATTCTGGTTCCTACTATAAAACTTCGGTTTGCAACATCGACGAAGAATCTGAACTTAATTGTGAAGCTTTTGAAATTAACAAATCTAATTATATGGGATCAGGCTCCTACGGAACACAAGTTTTCCTTCAAGTCACTTGATAAAAGTTTGAAAAATATTATGAGTGAAAACAAGCTTGCATCTAAGAAGATATTTAGAGAAAAAGTAGTTATTTTTGTGGTGATTTCAGACAGATTTTTCTAGTTATACTAAAAGATAGTAGATCTGATATTGTTCATGCAACAATAAATTATTCATATATTTGAGATCATTAAAAATTCCTAAGGCTAAAAAAGAATACGCGTTTACAAAATGGTTCAATAACCTCCACCAACAAAGATATATTTTTAGAGTGAATACTATAGATTGGTGGTGGTAAAATCTCCGAGCCAAATGATAGTTAAGTTGACAGGAACATTTTAGTAGAGTTTTTATACCAAATTTTAATAACCCAATTGAATTCGTTATAATTAAATGTCTTGATCTAATCAATAATTTCAAATATTTTAATTATTTTCGACCAGCTCCAACCATTGAGGTTGTAGATAATATAAATAATTATATTTCAACTTTTATTTTAGATGCTTTATTATAGATAGCATTTTTATATTCTAATATGTAAATAATAGTAATTCAATATATGTTTCATTATAACTAATTGATTTGGCTTAAAGGAAAAGAAAACGAATATCTAAATGGAGATTATAACTAATTTATTGTGTTTGATGTATTTTAACACTTAACATCGGAGTTGAAAATTTTGAGTTGTCTAACCATTCAATCAAATTTAAAATTGACATAATTATTATGTTGTTGCAGAATTTAGATCAATATAAAGGTTTCCTCAATGATATAAGGCTCACAATGATTAATTTTGTTAAGTATATGTTGAAGTTAAAATAATATCTAAAAAAAATATTAGGAACATCATTTATATTTCAAGGGTGTTTATGTCTCCTTCATAATCACCATAGCCGTTTAAATTGGTGAAAAAATAATTTTTAATTATTGTTTTATTTATTATGACAATTAACAAGTTTCAGGGTCAATCATTAGACTATATTAATTTATATTTAACAAAAGACATTTTTAATAATGAACAATTTTATATAAAATTTTTTAAAATCAAGACTAAAAAAAATATTAAAATTTTGATTCACGACAAAATATATATATATATATATATATATATATATATATATATATATATATATATATATATATATATATATATATATATATATATATATATATATATATATATATATATATATATATATATATATAAAATAAGACATTTTTTTTTATATTCGATTGATTGTATGTTCTCCTACAATTCTTTTCATCTAAATATCAAAGGCCGGAATATAAGGCAACATGCTTACAAAAAAAAAAACAAAATTGAGTTATTATCTTTCTTTTAGAAATAAGATTATATCTTAGTACACTTATTTTATTTAGTTGTATTCGATCATTTATAGTAATATTTCATGTGTAAGTGTATAACCAAAATTTTATAAGTATGGTTATTCTAATACAATTGACTTGTTCATTTCACAAATAATTAATTAATTTTAGAGTTAAATATACAATATAATGAGGCGAGTTTCAATTTATCTCTTATAAACAATATTTATATTTCTTTAAAATGTTAAGTTATATGTTTTCGTGTTAAAGTTACTCTATAATATAAAATTTTAATTTATCTTTAAATTCAATGTTTAAAAGAGTAAGCTAAAACCCGCCTATATTATAAGATGTATATTTAACCGTTAATTTTAACTATTGATTTCATACCACTCTTTATCGTTTCTCAACAAAAAAAATTTAAAAATACTATTGATCTGACCTGATCAGGAGGGGATCACGGGCTGGGCACACGCTGTTGGACTGCTGCCTGTTCACCGGTGGTGAGGAGAAAAAAGGGGGGTGTACCTGCAAGACACTCCGATGTCAAAGGAAGGAATTGGGCAGAGTGGGAGCAAAGTACAGAAAGGGCAAGAAGTGATTTACCTGACCCTCTTGAGGAAGAGGGTATTTATAGAGAGACCCCAGCGCTGGGCCAACGGTCACTTGCGTTGGGCTGGATTGCCAGGCCCAACCCAGGTGACTGCTAGGGCTTACGTGACGTAGTGAAGACTAGGACGTGGTCTTCGCCCTAGTCCAACTGCTCCTTGATCTCCGGAAAGTGGGTTTGACCTGCTCTTTCGGAGGTGGGCAGTTGGTTGATGACGTGTCCCCGCGGAGGGGAGCACGTGGAGAACATGCGCCGGGCACGTTGTTCTCCCCGCGGAGGGGAGCTCGAGGGACTCCCGGGCGGTGTGTGGCTTTCCCCGATGGGGGAGCACACGAGAGCGGGGAGGTCGAATCGTCATGCCCGTTGGTTGGGAGATTCTGCCCGACTAGGGGAGCACCAAGGACGATTATGAACACGCCGTCCGCCTTGGCAGGGAGCGTATCCTGCCCGTCATGTGGGGGTTGTGCGCCCGGTCAGACTGGTCCACTTATTGGGCCTTGGGCGTTATTGGGATGGACCGCGAGGCTGGGCCCAGGCCAGAACAGGAGCCCCCCAAGTCGAAGCTCTGCGTCGGAAGAGCGAGGACTTAAGGCCGTTGCTTCGGAAAGAGAGGTGGCGAGGCGGGTGGCTCGTCGGTCTTGTGTCCGGTAGGACGCGGGCACGCGGGAAGGTCTACTTGTCGTCGGGAGAGCGGGTCGGAGGCATATGAAGGGACGCGACCGTCAGGTTACCGCCACGTGTCGCACGTTGAGTGGGTAATAGGGCGGCTACCCTAGGACACTCAAAAGCCTAGTGTCGCTTCGAGTTCCGCACCGGGTTATAAATGTAGGGGTCCCCGCTCATTTTTTTACTTTCCACCTTGCTGTCTTATCTGTGAAACTCTGAGATTCCTCCTCGTCCGTCGTTGTTGTGGATCGCCGTCGCGCCGTTAGTTCTTCTTCCCGTTCGCCGCTGTCACAAGTGAGTTTCCCTCTTTTCTCCTTTTATTTTTGCTGTTTAATTAGGGTCTATGGTCGGATGTGCCGTCGTACGTCGATAGCGTCGGGGGCTTCTCCATCCCGTGGGGGATGGGGGAAGCCATGATTTCCCGGGACAGCGGAGTGCGATAATCGTCCTCGTCGCTGGGAGCCGAGGACTGATGAGGAGACGAGCCGTTTAGAATAGGCCCCTGGTTTCGGGTTCTCGACCTCCTGCCTGAGTTTTCGCCGCGAGGATCCCTGGCCGGGATCACTGCAGTGTTCTGGCGCCTCTCGCGAACTTGTCTTGCTGGGGACCTGGTGCGTTCTCGCACCACCTGCGTTCGGTGTCTCTCCGGCCGCGGTCGGCGATTTCTGGGTCGAGGTGAGGGACTCCTCGAGCCTCCGTTCTGGTCTTCCCGAGGGGGTGACCTCAAAGGGCCGACCCGCTCCAATGCTACAATCCTTGCGTTCTGCTGGAACAGTAGTTGGTTCGTCTGGTTGATGGCCGTAAAGAGGGCGGCCACCGTTGGGTCTGCTCCCACTGGGATGGGAACGGGTTGGAATGCTGTCGGGCTCGGGGCCGGCGGTCGGCCTGATGTAGCCGCTCTGCGGATGACGGTGAGGCAGTTTGGCCGTCTCTCTCGTCGGTCTCCGCCGGACGCGATGTTTCCAGCTGCTTGTTCCCGTTGGTGGCGACGTTGAGCACAAAGTCGTGCGGAGTGTCGTCGCGGTGTGGGCTAGCCATGATCGTGGAGTGTTGGTGAAACTTTGGTTTTCTGCTCGGAGTAACGGGGAAGTTTTTGTTCCCACAGACGGCGCCACTGATCTGACCTGATCAGAAGGGGACACGGATTGGCCACACGCTGTTGGACTGCTGCCTGTTCACCGGTGGTGAGGAGAAAAAAGGGGGGTGTACCTGCAAGACACTCCGATGCCAAAGTAAGGAATTGGGCAGAGTGGGAGCAAAGTACAGAAAGGGCAAGAAGTGATTTACCTGACCCTCTTGAGGAAGAGGGTATTTATAGAGAGACCCCAGCGCTGGGCCAACGGTCACTTGCGTTGGGCTAGATTGCCAGGCCCAACCCAGGTGACTGCTAGGGCTTACGTGGCGTAGTGAAGACCAGGACGTGGTCTTCGCCCTAGTCCAACTGCTCCTTGATCTTCGGAAAGTGGGTTTGACCTGCTCTTTCGAAGGTGGGCAGTTGGTTGATGACGTGTCCCTGCGGAGGGGTGCACGTGGAGAACATGCGCCGGGCACGTTGTTCTCCCTGCGGAGGGGAGCTCGAGGGACTCTCGGGCGGTGTGTGGCTTTCCCCGATGGGGGGAGCACACGAGAGCGGAGAGGTCGAATCGTCATGCCCGTTGGTCGGGGGATTATGCCCGACTAGGGGAGCGTCGAGGACGATTAGGAATACGCCGTCCGGCTTGGCAGGGAGCGTATCCTGCCCGTCCCGTGGGGGCTGTGCGCCCAATCAGACTGGTCCACTTATTGGGCCTTGGGCGTTATTAGGCTGGACCGCGAGGCTGGGCCCAGGCCAGAACAACTATTATTAGTTTATAACCCTTTGATTCACCTAAACGTTATCTACTTTTATTTCCTTCAAAGCTATAGCAATATTAATGGCGAATTCAATTTTTAGGTAATTGACTTAAAATTGGAGAAAGAAGAAATAAGGTAAAACTACAATACTAGTAGCTAAGCTCCTCTACTTACCGTGTACGTACTTATTCTACTTGTTTAAATACATCTGCATTTTCTACTACATTAATACTCCTAAATAAATAAAATACTGTAACAAATTAAAATTTTGAAATGGCCATACTTTAATTTTCATTATTTAAAATATAAAACCTAAAAATTTTGGGGAATTTTGAAATGGCCCCTTTATTTTTTTCCTTTATTTTAAATTTTATTTTAGATTTTAATTCTCTTTTTAATTTGAATTTTAAAATAAGAAGATCAAAAGTATAAAAAAAATGAAAGAAAAAAAAAGATGATTAGCATTTTAAATTTTAAAATAGGTGAATCAAATGTAAAAAAATAAAAATAAAAGAGTCAAAATTCCAAATTTTAAAATAAAGAGATCAAAAGTAAAGAAAAAAAATAAAATAAGAGAACCAAAATTACAGTTAAATTAAAAAGTATTTTTACCACTTATCATTATAATTAGATCTTAATCGACAACAATAAAATTACAATTTTGTATTAAAAATAAAATCACATTAAGTTTGATAGATTATATATAATAAAATTATTAATATAATGTTGTTTTAGGATGAATCTTTTTTCTTAGATCAATCCTAACTCGATAACTTAAATTTATGATTTATTCGACTCTATTAAATTCAATTGTTAAAATGATTTGAAAGAAAAGTGTAATTGATTTAAAAGAAATAAAGCACAATGAGTAATATGAAAAAGAAGTGTAAAAGAGATAAAAATGTTAAGTATTACAAGTGTGAGTAGTGTGAATAATATTCCTACATTGGATAGGAATGTGGTGACTTAAGCATTTATAAGTGAGAGAACCCACTCACCTATTACCTTAAGGTTTTGGGTGAATATGTGATGTGTCTCTCACAAAGGTGTTGCTCTAGAAAATAAGTCTCACGTTGGATACGAATGTGGTAACTTGAGCATTTTTAAGTGAGAGAATCCACTCACCTATCACCTTAAGATTTTGGATGAATGTGTGTTGTGTCTTTCACAAATATGGTGTTGCTCTAGAAAAGAAGTCCCACAATGTTTAATGCTCCTTAGTGAAAAAACTTTCCTAACTCTAGTATCATAGTTTGGTTCGAGAAAGGGACCAATTTACTTGTATCGAAAGTATCCCCATATTTGGTGGATTGAGTGTCCTGTTGAAGAGTGTTAAGTATTACAAGTGTGAGTAGTGTGGATAATAGTCCCACATTGGATATGAATGTGGTGACATGAGCATTTATAAGTGAGAGAGCTCACCCACCTATCACTTTAAGTGCAGTTGCACAGTTGAATAATACTTTCTCAGTTTGAGAGCAGAGAGTAACTCTACAGAAATCATCCTCCTTTTCCTTTTTTTTCCAAACCTTAATCTTCTTCCTTATTCAATTTTCTTTCTTCTTCCATAACAATTGCTGCGTAGAATCATTCTTGCAATCAAGGTGTGATTGATTCACTCAAGTGAAGAGTGAAGAACAAGGGATTTCAATTGGTTGATTGAATCTTGTTCATCAAGATTGGTTCAGAATTACTCAAAGTTTTAGGTTAATTCCGACATCTGGTATCTAGAACACTGGCTGAGCAATTTATGGGAAGAAAATCAAGATGGCGATGAATCGTCCGAACGTCAATTTTCTGGCGAGTTTCCCAATTCTGAAGGGTCAAAATTATGAAAATTGGTGCAAGCAGATGAAGGTGGTTTTCTGTTATCAAGATCTTTGGGATCTTGTGAAGGAAGAAGTAACACCGCTTTTAGAAAACGCGTCGGGTCAAGAAAAGACTGCATACAAAGAATTGAAGAAGAAAGATTATAAAGTCCTCTTTATAATTCATCAATGTGTTGATATAGACAATTTCGAAAAGGTTAGTGATGTAGAATCAGCGAAAAAAGCATGAGAAATCTTGGAGAAATCGTTTGGAGGCGCAGAAAGGGTGAAAGAGGTGAGGTTACAAACTCACAAAAGAACCTATGAATTGCTTCAGATGGAGGAAAATGAAAGCATAACTGATTTCTTCACTAAGGTTACTAAATTGGTGAATCAAATTAAAGTATGTGGAGAGGTGTTGACATCAAGATCAATTGTTGCAAAGATCTTGAGGTCATTGGCCCCAAAGTTTGACCACGTGGTAGCAGTCATAGAAGAGTCAAAAAATTTGTCAACATTGACAAAGGTTAGTGATGAATAAAGGAAGGCTGAAAGAGTTGCAGGAAAGTCAAAGAGTGATATGGCTTTGCAGGCGCAATCAGCAAAAGAAAAGAAATGCAAATGAAGTTGGAATTGAAACAAAGGCAGATGAGGCTACAAAAATTTGACTAGTCGGAATCAACAAGAAGGAAACTGGTCGAATCAATGAAAACTCTGGAACCAGGGTAACTAAAGAGGTGGTGCTGCAGGTAGAAGAAGAGATGGTGGTCGAAAACCTGACAAAAGTTACATTCAGTCTTACAATTGTCAAAAGTATGGTCACTATTTTAGTGATTGTCCAGAAAAGAAGAAGAATCAAGAAACTGATGCAAAGCTAACAAAACATAAAGAAGAAGAGATGTTGTTGATGGTCACAATAAGAGATGAGGAAAGATTCCAAGACCAATGGTACTTGGACTCAGGATGCTCATCACACCTGACTGGTAGGAAAGATTGGTTTGTCAACATAAGACCCTCAATGAAGAACATGATGAAATTTGAAAATGACAATACTCTAGCAACTGAAGGTATTGGTGATGTTCTGATTATGCGGAAAGATGGAAAGTGGTCAGTAATTTCCAATGTATTGTACATACTAGACACGAAGAGTAATTTGCTCAGCATAGGGCAGTTGGTCGAAAATAACTACAAGGTGTCGATTGAAGAAAAGATGATGAGAGTTCTCGACTTAAATGGAAGGGTGATCTTGAAGGCTCCAATGTCTCAAATAGAACCTTCAAAATTGAGCTTAATATGATGGAGCATAAGTGCCTTGCAACTGCAACCAACATAGATGAATGGATATGGAATTATAGGCTTGGCCATCTCAATTTCAAGGACATCAGAGATTTAAAGAGAAGAAATATGGTTTCAGAATTTCCAGAAATCGACATCCAAATGAAGTATGTGAAGAATGTGTGCAGGCGAAGCAGCACAAGAACAACTTCAGCAAGGACGCATGAAGCAAGTCGAAGGTAGTTCTTGAAGTCATATACTCTGATGTATATGGTCCTATCCAGGTGGATTTGATTGGAGGTAACAGATACTTTGTCACTTTCATAGATGATTTTAGTCGAAAACTGTGGACTTACCTGACCAAGAAGAAAAGTAACAGGTATTTGCTAAACTTAAGTTTGTGGTTGAAAGACAAAGTGATCAAAAGCTAGAGATTTTGAAGACTGTTGGTGGTGGAGAGTATGTGGCGAAAGATTTTGATGCATTATGTGAGAATGAAAGGATTGTGCATGAGGTGGTGCCACCATACACTCGACAATAGAAAGAAAGAATAGAACCATCATGAATATAGTGAAAAACATGTTGAAAGGCAAGCATCTATCCAAAAAATTATGGGGAGAAGTTGTGTCGAATGCAACATACATCTTGAATAAATGTCTGACAAAAAGTCTAGAAGGAATTACGCTAAAAGAATGTTGGTCTGGTGTCAATCCTAGCCTAATTTATCTAAAGGCGTTTGGATCTATAACACATATACATGTGCCAGACTAGTTAAGAAGAAAGCTTGATGATAAGACGAGTCAAATGATCCTAGTAGGATATCATTCGACTGGAGGATACAAGTTATTTGACCCAGTTAATAATCAAGTAGTGATCATCAGGTACATGATCATAGATGAGCTTAAGGAATAGGATTAGACTGAGAATGTTAAGAAGGATTCATTGAGAATCTTATGTGAAGAACTAGCTAGTAAAGTCGAAAGAGAATTTCGACATGAAGAAATCGGAGGTGAGGCAGGCCCAAGAAGACCTCGACGAACAAGACAAATGCCTGAAAGTTTGCAAGAATGTGTGATTACATCAGATGATATGGTCAATGAAGAAGGTGAGCTGGTACACTATGCTTTCTATGAAGATGTCGAACTAGTCAATACAGCTGAGGCATTAAAAGATTCTAAGTGGAAGAAAGCAATGGATGAGGATCTAGAGTCCATCGAAGTCAACAACACTTGGTCACTTATTGAATTGCCTCAAGGCAAGAAGGAAATCGATGTGAAGTGGGTATACAAGGTAAAGGTGAATCCCAAAAGGAGAAGTAACTCGAAACAAGGTGAGACTTGTGGCAAAAGGATTTCTTCAAAAAGAAGGAATCCACTTCGACGAAGTTCTTGCAACTGTTTTTATGATCGAAACAATCAGGTTGATTGTTAGGCTAGCAAACATGAACGATTGACACATATGTCAGATGGATGTGAAATGTGCATTCCTGAATGTCTCATTAGATGAAGAAGTTTATGCTGCACAACCAGCTGGGTTTGTGAAACAAGGCGAAGAAAGTAAGATATGCATGCTACATAAAGCTCTGTATGGACTTAAGCAAGCTCCAAGAGCTTGGAATAAGAAGGATGTCCCAACATTTAGAATACTCCTCGCTTGACCCCCCCTGATTGTTGTTCTAACAAATGGTATCAAATTCTGGTTCAAGAAAGGGACCGACTTACTTTTACCATAATTATCCCCATAAGTGGTAGGTTGAGTGTCCCGTTGAAGAATGTCAATGGCGGTACAAGTGTATATGGATGAAAAGAGCTTCCACTTAAGGGGGAGAGTTATGGATAGACTCACACTTGAGGGAGAGTGTTAAGTATTACAAGTGTGAGTAGTGTGGATAATATTCCCACATTAGATAGGAATATGGTGACTTGAGCATTTATAAGTGAGAGAACTCATCCACCTATCACCTTAAGGTTTTCGGTGAATATGTGGTGTGTCTCTCACAAAGGTGTTACTCTGAAAAAGAAGTCCCACAATATTCAATACTCCATAGTGAAAAAAACTTCTCTAACAAGAAACAATTATTTTAATTGGATTAGAAGAAAGATCAAGAAGAGAGAAAGAAATTAGTGAGATCTACAACTTTTCTTAATCTCTTCAAAATAAAAGTTGAGAAGATCAGAAATGATATTTTAACATTAATATTTTGTTTTTACCTTTATTTATTTTTCAAATATAATGTTATTTTAATAACATTTTTTCTCTCTTTTTTATTTCTCATAGATAATCTTTTAAATTTTTTTATTTCTCTCTTAACTTTTTTTTTCTTTTCACTTTTTCTTTACAATTAATCACACTCTATGTGTTTTTGGAGATTGTGGACATGATAATGAAATCGATAATAGTCTGCTAATTTTAATCTTGCAGTGTAAAGCATATCTACAAATATAATATTCTAACATTCATATTATTGATGGTCCTAAATATGAAACTTAAATTAGAATAATGTGTATTCGAGTCTAGTTTGTTTTTAGCCTTTATAACATGTTCAAAAGATTTAAGACCCTAAAACCTTAGAACTATCTAAGAGAGGACAATTATCAATATATCATATAGTCTTTTTTATCAAATAGTCCATGATGATTTGGTGACTTTGATCTATTGTTAATAAAAGAGAAGAGATTCTAAGATTTTCATTAAAATGAAAAAAATCTACATAATAGGATTGTAACAGAAAAAGGTTAAATTACTCTTAATAATATATAATATTATATAATAATATAATAATATTAGCATCTAATATCTCCTATCAAAATCATGATGCATTAACAGGAAACATAGAGAGTTTTTCGATCAAGAAATGAAAATATTTAATGAAATGTATTTTCGTAAACAAATTACCAATCTGCAAAGAGGAAAAGACAAACAATAAAGTATTTTTTCTATGCTGAAGATGATGACGAGTGAAGTGACAATCAAACTTAATGTGCCTGTTATATTCATGAAATACTGAGTTGTGAGCAATTTGAATGACATTTTTTTATCACAATACATGAGAGTTGGTTCAGAAAGAGTGACATCTATATCCAAAAGTAACCAACGCAAGCAAACAATTTCAGTAGTGGTGGATGCCATATCACGATATTTAGCTTATATAGAAGAGTGCAATACAATATTGTTTCTTACTTTTTCAAGAAACAAAAGAGTCTCGAAGAAAAATATAAAAACATGTGGTAGACTTACGATATGTGGAACCGTCAGCCTAATCAGCGTAAAATAATAGGGATGATGAGGGAAATAAAACGCTCTGAAATTGAGTTTCTTGAAGATAACGAAGAATGCGAAGAACAACTGTTCAATGTACTGTAGCGGGAGAGACAACAAAATGACTGACAACATGAACAACATAAACAATATCTAGTATGTTAATCATAAGGTACACCAGATTGCCATCCAAAATGCGATACATAGTGAAATATGGTAGAGTAATAGCATTAGAGGGACCATATTTCACATTCAATTCAAGAGGACTATTTGTTTTTCTAGTATCAAAAAATAAAACTTGTTTAAGGATGTTGGCAATATACTTAGATTGAGAAAGAAGATAACCTTTAGGAGAGTAAGCAACTCTAATCTCCGAGTAACGAAGAGTACCTAAATCCTTCATCTCAAAATGTTTGACTAATCTTAATTTCAAATCATCAATCTCATTAATATCATCATATGTAATTATCACATCATCAACATAATAAAAGTAAACTAAGACCATGAGAGGTGCTCCTGACAAATAAAGTTGAATCATGATCACTAGAGCGGAACCAAAAGTTGTAATAACAGTGGTAAACTTCTCAAACCAATTCTATGGAACTTGTTTCAAACTATATAGATTCTTTTTCAACTTACACACTTCCTCATTATTATGAGAAATACTTTAAGGAAGTACCATATACACTTCCTCATGAAGACACAATTTAAAAAAGCATTTTAAATATCCATTTGAGAAATATGCCATTGGAGAACCGATAAAACTGCAATAAGGGTGCGAATAATATCATCTTGACCACTAGAGCAAATGTTTCTTCATAATCCATACCATATCATTTAGAGATTTCCTTAGCAACAAGACGTGATTTGTAGCGCTCAAATGACCCGTCAGCTTTTGTTTTGATTTTGAATATCTAACGAGATTCAATAGCACTTTTCCATTAAGGAAGACTTACTAACCACTACGCCAGAAATGAGTTTTAGCAGCGCACCCTTTAGCAGCGCTTTTTAAAAAAGCGCTGCTAAAGGGTGAGTAAAAAAAAAAGAAAAAAAATTTCCTACCAAAGACAGCGCTTTTAAAAAAGCGCTGCTAAAGGGGGGCCCTAAGAAAGCGCTTTTTAAAAAGCGCTGCTAAAGGGGTACCCTAAGAAAGCGCTTTTAAAAAGCGCTGCTAAAGGGGGACCTAAAGGAGGACCCTAAGAAAGCGCTTTTAAAAAGCGCTGCTAAAGGGGCCCCTTTAGCAGCGCTTTTTCTATAAAGCGCTGCTATATGGCATTGCTAAGGCACCCTAAGAAAGCGCTTTTAAAAGCGCTGCTAAAGGCCTTTAAAAGCGCTGCTATAGGTATTAGTATTATAATTTTAAAATACCCTCCAGAATTTTAAGAGAAACAGAACAGTCGTGCATTTCTTTTCTTCTTTCTTTCTCCTCTGGCGAACGACCTTGCCCTATTCAAAGTTTCTGTTGCCGTCATCCGCCGTCGACCGTCGCCCTCTTCCGTTGGATTGCGCCGCCGTCGCCGTTCACCGTCCGTTTTCGAGTCTGCATTGCATTGCATTTCCACCATTGTTAAGGTATGTGAAATTTTACTATGGTTTTCTTGTTTATTTATCTTTTCACCATTGTTGGTATTTGAAGATATAGATGGTTTTTCTGAGATATTAAAGGTTTTGTGTTATTAAGATATTGAAGGTTTAATATTATTGTTGCTGTTAAAGGTTTTGTGTTATTGAGATATTGAAGGTTTGATGTAGTTGTTGCAATGCGATAGTTTGTTGTTATTGAGGCATTGAAGGTTTTAATATTATTGTTGTTGTTGTTGTTGTTTTTATTGAGTTATTGAAGGTTTAGTGAAGGTTTTTAGTGTTGTTTTGTATTGAAGGTTTGAGGACATGCAAGTAAATTTGAGTTCAAGTATGATACGTATACTATTGTTTTTGTTGTTGTGTAGATATGTTACGTTTGAGGACATGCAAGTAAATTTTAGTGTTGATACGTATACTGTTGTTGAGTTATTGTTTTTGTTGTTGAGTTCGAGTATGATACGTATACTGTTGTTTTGTATTGAAGGTTTGAGGACATGCAAGTAAATTTTAGTGTTGTTGTTGTGTAGAAATGAGTTATTGAAGGTTTAGTGAAGGTTTTATATGTTGATATGTTATTATGTTATTATGATGGATTTCTCAATGTTTATATGATATATATGTTATTATGGTTTTATATGTTTAGTTAGGATTTCTCAATGTTTAGTAAGGGTTTCATTTTGGTTTAAGGATTATCTAGTAATTTTAATATGATTTATTTTGGTGGATTATCTAGTATTTTTAATATGATTTGTCTTGGTTAATTATTAATATGATTTTAATAAAATTTATATTTTGTCTGCTATAGGGGTTACCTGTGAAGAGCAAAGTTGTGATCGTTTCCAAGCATCCTATTGCGTAGCATTCTTAGAAGATAGTGATTTCCTTACAGGTATTCTCTGTTTTGTTTAACTTTTATAGTTTAGTGTAGATTACTCAATTAGTATGGATAAAAAATGGATGTCTGGTAATCGATTGTCAAAAGAGTACGAGAATGGGGTATCGAAGTTCGTTAAATTTGCTGTTGAACATGCCAAAGACCCCAGTAGGATCATATGTCCTTACTTAGGATGTTGTTATGGGCGTCGAGTTGACGCCGTTCAGTTGGAATCTCATTTAATGAGACATGGAATTGATCGAAGTTACACATGTTGGACATTACATGGTGAGATAAGTAACGAGAATGTTGAACCCCGGAATAATACGACATGTGCTTCAAAGGACAATGGTAGAGATACATATGATTGTGATCGAGTCGAAGAGATTGCAGAAGCACTTGAAGAAGATCTTCAAGATTGTCCCAGGATGTTTGAGAGGTTGGTAAGCGATGCAGAGAAACTGTTGTATAAAGGTTGCACTACTTTCACAAGATTGTCCACGGTATTAAAGTTGTACAATTTAAAGGTGGGTAATGGATGGTCGGATAAAAGTTTCACAGAGTTGTTAGCCCTACTTCAAGAGATGCTTCCGGAGGATAATGTTCTTCCCAATCGAACCTATGAAGCTAAAAAAATGTTATGCTCTATTGGCATGAGCTATGATAAGATACATGCTTGTCCAAATGATTGCATTTTGTTTCGAAATGAATATGCATCATTAAACGAGTGTCCTAAATGCGGTGTATCTCGGTATAAGAAAAAATTGTCACCAGCAAAAGTATTATGGTATTTTCCTATAATTCCGAGATTCAGACGCATGTTTCGTAGTGAAACAGATGCAAAACA
This sequence comes from Lathyrus sativus, assembly GCA_963859935.3. Taxonomy (NCBI): domain Eukaryota; kingdom Viridiplantae; phylum Streptophyta; class Magnoliopsida; order Fabales; family Fabaceae; genus Lathyrus; species Lathyrus sativus. The sequence goes on along the minus strand of OZ012738.1, from coordinate 611,078,745 downwards.
CCTGACTTGGCATGCAGATGATAGAATTGTAGATGGGAAGTATCGACATCCGGAAGATTCACCACAGTGGATGAAAATTGATAATGATTATCCTGATTTTGGAGAAGAAGCTAGAAACCTTCGCTTGGCATTATCGACTGATGGAATGAATCCGCATGGTCTGCAGAGTATCTCACATTCTACCAGGCCTGTAATTATTATGATTTATAACCTACCTCCATGGCTATGTATGAAGCGTAAGTACATGATGTTATCTATGTTAATTTATGGCCCTAAACAACCAGAGAATGACATAGACGTATACCTGACACCTCTAATCAAAGACTTAAAGAGTTTGTGGGAGAACAGTGTGGAGGTTTATGATGGATATAGGAAAGAAAGTTTCAATTTGAGGGCGATGTTGTTTGGCACAATTAATGATTTCCCAACATACGGAAATCTATCGGGGTATAACATACAGAAACATATTATTTTGGTATGAAATATGAATTATATATTAACTTCTCGTTGCTCGTAATTGTACATTAGTTTCTCTCTCTCTCTCTCTCTCTCTCTCTCTCTCTCTCTCTCTCTCTCTCTCTCTCTCTCTCTCTCTCTCTCTCTACCATCTTTATTTTATTTAACAACTATATGTTTGCTGCATTAACAACTAATGTTAAGACGATTATAGGTAACTACACATAGGACTGTATTTTTGATAAAATGACTTAATTAACTTAATAATATAAATTTTTCTTGTGTTTAGTTTCTATTAGTTCCTCAAATATATGAAATATTGTTATCCAATGATGTCGTTATACTATTGCAAAGGAAACTTCTTTTGACATATTTTTGTTCCTTCTTCTGACATGTCTAAGGAAACTTCTGGGGTTATTTTTGAGGGGACAAAGCCATGTTCATGTGATTTTTTTGGCAAAGATACTATTGCAAATGTTGCTGCTAAAGTTGATCATGTTGTTGTTAATATTTCAGTTCCATGTTGTTTTGTTTCAAGACTGATTAGAATAATATGTTATGTTTAACTGTCGAATTGATTTTCCTCCATAACTTTTCTGGGCAGCATTACTTTAAGAATCTTGGCTTGTGAAATTGGACATTCACCTTCCAAGATATTGATGGTGAGGTACTTGCTCAAGTAGATCGAGATTAGAGGAGTTTTGGCTTTGAGGTTGATTTTTCACATTCATTTTATTAGTTAAGTTATAATGCATTATAAATTTGATATTTCTATAATGTCATTTTTTCATGGATTTTGTTGGAATCATTGACGTCTTTGTTACTGATGTGTTATATGTATATAAATCACAATTATCTTCTATTCTAATCTCTTAACAACGTTTTCTTGCTTATAGACAATGTGGATCTTGGCACTGCTTGTAGAAAATACTATCTAGTGTGCCGTCTCAGCATTGTTGATCCTGATATCATATTATTCTTTGAATATTTGAGTACTCTCGTCAATCTATTGCAAATTTTTTGTATAAATGGTTTTTTGAGAAACATAATTTTTCAGTGACGGTGTTTGCGAAATTGTTTGTGCTTGTTCACTTGATCAAATTGATTTTTTAATGGTATTTCTGATTAACACTTAACTAACTAATAAATATAGTAATTTATATTAACTTTTCAGTTTTTATTTTGAAGCTAACATCCAAGTTAACCAAAAAAAATTAAGTGACCTCCTTTTCTCTCAATTGTTTAAGTAGTATTAACTGTAATGTGGAAAAGTATATACATAGTTCCTCGTACCTTTTTATTAGTTCTAGATTATGACAATTCTATAAAAAAAAATTATACTACCATATTACTCTTTTGTCTTGATTCAAAGTTTCTAGCAACACTTTAAAAATTTTGGTTTCATTTTATCTATATAATAATATTTTTTCGGGTCAATTGCTCTAAAGACATGAAGAATCGTTGCCTATATTTTACCTAAGACTCTTAAACCACATCATCTTGAAACAATTCGCTCAATTTTCACTTCAATGGTGCAACTCTAAAGAACCCATATTAGATCCCACATCTTTACTTTATATATTAATATTTTGTTTCTATTAAAGTTTATTTGATTTAAAATAATTATTTAAATTATTTAAATTTAAATTAATAAAATAAATAAAATTAAAACTAAACATAAAATTTAAAATTAAAATTAAAATTAATCTCAAATACATGACATAATTAAAAACAATAAAAAAAAATAACATAACAAAATTACTCAAATTTAATTTTCATCATCCTCAGTCCAAAACGTTCCCAAATATGTTCGACTAGATCTCCTTGAATTTGGCGATGAACTTGTTTTTCACGAAGACTTGCTCTTCTTTGTAGTCTTGTTGCAAGATTCGGATGGGGACCATTAAATATTTTAGTTGTTAAGTACATGTCATCTACATTATCATAAGAGTAATCAAAATCACCTACATATGTGTGTCGTTCGTCTTCAACAATCATGTTGTGCAAAATGATGCAAGCATATATGGTATGCTTGAGGGTTTCCATATGCCAGCCACGCGCCGAGCCACGTATAATTGCAAATCGAGATTGGAGCACTCCAAATGCCCGCTCCACATCCTTTCTAGCTGATTCTTGATGTTGAACAAATCATTTTCTCTTTTCTCCCTGCGGCATTGAAATGGTCTTGATAAATGTAGCCCACTCAGGATATATATCATTCGCTAAATAATACCCCATATTATATGATGTTCCATTGATTGTGTAGTTCACAGTGGGAGCATGTCCTTCCAAAATATCGTTAAACACATTGGATTGGTTTAGCACATTAATGTCATTGTTTGAACCTGCAATACCAAAAAATGCATGCCAAATCCATAGGTCTTGTGATGTCACTGCTTCAAGCATGATTGTGGGCTTACCATGATCACCTCGACAAAATTGTCCTTTCCATGCAACAGGATAATTTTTCCATTCCCAGTGCATACAATCAATGGAACCCAACATACCTGGAAAACCACATGACTCTCCCATTTGTAAAAGACGTTCAACATCTGTGTTGTTAGGCTTTCTCAAATACTCTGCCCCAAATACAACATTCACGCCCCGAATGAATCTTTCTAAGCACTCAACTGAAGTGCTTTCACCGATTCGAACATATTCATCTACACTATCAGCGGGAGACCCATATGCCAACATACAAATAATAGATGCACATTTCTGCAGTGGTGAAACACCCATTTTACCAGTTGCATCGACCCTCATTTGGAAATATTCATCATGATTTCCAAGGGCGGCTACAATTAGAAGAAACACATGCATATGCATTCTGAACCTTATTTCGAATTGAACATCTGTGTAAACTGGATTTTCCGAGAACTAGTCATTGAATAAATGATTGTGCCCTTCTTCATGACTTCGATCTATCATTGTTCTTCTCTTTAGCCTAGAGGAACTTCCAGATTGATGTTCCTTCTCGAGCATTGACTTTAGTAGATCTTCATCAGTGTTGTCCATAAATTCTTCTTCAATCAAGTCCCAAAATAGATCATCTGAACTGTCTGAATCCATTAAAGTGAGTGAAAAATGAAAGAAGAATGAAAGAAGAATGAGAGAAGAATGAGAGAAGAATGAGAAAATAATGAGAAGAGTGGTCATTTATATATGTTAGACTATGGCACAGATCTAGAAGGGGGGGTTGAATAGATCCCAATTAAAAATTTGAGTCGGCGCTACCAATTAAAAAATTGGTTTTGAAAATTTGTTTTAAGTGCGGAAGCGGCCGAGGAAAATATAGTCTAAAACGAACGGTTATTGGAAAACCGGATATGCGTAAACCTTTGGATTAATGACAATATAGAAAATAGAATCACAACACTAATCACACTTATCAATGATCTAATTCACTTGTTAGGATTCCTAGTTCCAATGATTTAAAGAGCAAACCAAAACTAGATACACAAGTAAGATAATTTTGGTTTAGGCAATTTGTCAAACACTTGGTGTGCAAAACACTCCAAGTGATATTTATGTTGAGTAAGTGATTCCAACTAGCCTAGTACAATGTCTTATTGTACTTTGGAGTCAAAAACAGAGTTTTAACCTCTTACTCAATTGATATCACAGTTTGACAATAGTGCTTATATAAAAATCACTTATTTTTAAGCTAAAACGTAAATGCTAAAAAATAGAGAAGACAAGTATTTGGTGAGGCAGTTCCCCCGTCGTCCTCGCTTCGGGGTACGTCTGCCCTCAGTTCTAAAACTAGAATTGAGATAGATTTAATAGATATCACCTGTTGAATGTAACAGTTTATACAAGGATTGAACATCAAATATACAACAGAAATCTCAAGACGTTGAATGTTGCTTTCACTCCTTGCCCCTTGATTCAAGATGAATCAAGTCCTCCGATCGTTGTTGATAGACCTCCGATTCCATCCACCTTATTGAATAACCCGTTGTTGTTTAAACCTTCGGCTCCGGCTGATCTCAACTGCAACGAATCGAACCCGAGATCTTCCCTTCAATATCACTGAATCCGCTACTAGACTGTTGAAGAACACTTCTTCACAATGACCTTCGCTCAATTGACCCTTGATGAAGAATCTCGTCCAAAAACCCCCAAAATTCAAACCAATATTAGAGGATAAAACCCTAACGGTTTTATTCAAGAAAGAACCTATCACAAGCTTCAACCCAAACTAGATTACCCAATCTAAGCTTCGAACCTTATCACCTTTAATCATTCACAATGCACTTCAAAAATGACTGTGTGTAATTGATGTGTTGTGAGATGTTTGAAGATGAAGATGAAGAATCTTGGACACCTATTTCACTCTTTCTTATTCTTGAACACATGAATCAATTTTTATCAAATGTTGTTGTGTTAAAATGAACAAACTTCTATTTATAGTAATAAGCAAATCAGCCAACAAAACAGATTTTCAAACAGATTGGAAATACTGCACTGACTGTGTCAACGCGTGAACGGTCGACCATAGGTCGGCATGCGCTGACCCGTGTGAAATGTCAAGGCTCCATGTGCTGACTTATGGTCGACTCATGGTTGCTGTGTGGTGACTGTATGGTCGATTCATGATTGTTGTGTGCTGACTGTATGGTCGACTCATGGTTGTTGTGTGCTGACTGTATGGTCGACTCATGGTTGCTGTGTGCTGACCAGTGGGAAATGAACTGATCCATGCGCTGACTGTATGGTCGACTCATGGTTGCTGTGTGCTGACCAGTGGGAAATGACTTGATCCATGAGCTGACTGTATGGTCGACTCATAGCTCCAAAATATGCAAAAATTGACATGTTTGATGTTTCGTGCATCTTGTCATGACTATACATCAATCAATTATATTGTAATGAAATATGATGATTTAAAAGGATATAGGAATGATGTAATATGTTAAGTATTGCATGACGACTCCGATTCATCCGAGGTTGTACTTTGTCATCATCGAAACTTGAGAACCTATGTTGTGAGACAGTTTGCCCTCACATACTCCCCTTTTTTGATGATGACAACCTGTGCGAAGCTTAGTGAGAACAACATGCAATATCATTAACATGGTAGTATAAGCTCCCCCTTTCTTTTGCAGTCAAAGCTGTTGTAATCTTTTGCAATCAGAGCTGTTGTGATCTACTATCTACTTGTCTTTTCTCCCCCTTTGACAACATCAAAAAGAGATGGAGAAGGTAAAGTTCTGACAGATTAACAATTAACAAAATACTCAACAGGCTATAAGTAATCATATACCAATATCCACACAAAATATTGACAATGAGAAAAATATTGAAAATAGATTAAACAAGATTGAGGACACATAAAGTCATAACATTTCATAGGAATCAAGGCTGTAAAACAAACATTAGTGTGCACTTAGGAGAGATAAAACAGAACACGATAACAAACACAACATGGAGAATGAGCAAATGCACAAACAAATGACTAATAGCCTCGTCCCCTGCCCATATCAATGAAGACGAATTATGATATGGATCAGCCATATCAGTGAGGTAATCCACTGCTTGATTCAGGCGATTGATGCTGCGAGAGACGGCTTTTTCTTGGTATCCATGGGCAATTGTGAAAGCTGCAAATCTTTCATCCATTCTTGTTAAAAAAAGAGTTGAACTGTTCAGATTGGGTGTGTAGCTCAGTTCGGATGCACAAATGCAGATTTGCACTTAATGTCACATATAATGCCATATTTGATGCCTACCTAAAATGCCACAAAACAATTTGCATCCAAACACATAAAATGGTGTCGAATTGTCGAGAATGCTAAGTTCTCGGCGGATATGAAAGAAAGGCTCAGTGGCTAGCGGCTTTGTGAAAATGTCCGCTAGTTGATTTTTGGTGTCAATGTGTTCAAAGACAACGTCACCTTTCTCTACACGATCCCTCAGAAAATGGTGTCGAATTTCGATATGTTTGGTACGAGAATGTAGCACGGGATTTTTGGTAAGGTTTATAGCACTAGTATTGTCACAAAATATTGGAACACGTTCTAGTTTTAAATTGAAGTCCAATAGTTGTTTCTTAAGCCATAGGACTTGTGCACAACAACTACCGGCGGCTACGTATTCCGCTTTGGCGGTTGACAGAGCAACAGACACTTGTTTCTTGCTGTGCCAACTGACCAAGGAATTTGAAAATAAGTGACACGTACCGCTGGTGCTTTTCCTATCCGATTTGCAACCGACAAAATCAGAATCGGAGAAACCTACCAATGAACAATCATTACCTTTGGAATACCACAGTCCGTACTTCGGAGTACCAGATAGGTATCGAAGTATACGTTTGACAGACTTTAGGTGGGATTCCTTAGGACATGATTGGTATCTTGCGCACATACACACGCTAAACATAATGTCGGGACGAGAAGCAGTAAGATCGAGAAGAGATCCAATCATACCTCTATACCTTTTTACCTCAACGTCCTTACTACTTTCATCTTTACTCATATTTACACATGTTGGCATATGAGTGTCTATGGCTTTTGAATTTTCCATGTCAAATCTCTTGAGAAGCTCCAGACAATATTTTGTTTGGCTCACGAATGTTCCTTCTTTCAGTTGCTTGATTTGCAAGCCGAGAAAGTATGTGAGTTCACCCATCATACTCATCTCGAATTCACCCTGCATAAGCTCAGAAAACTCTCTTACGAGGCTCATGTTAGTGGATCCAAATATGATATCGTCAACATAAATTTGTACAAGAATTAAGTGCTTTCCTTGACGTTTAATGAAGAGAGTAGTGTCAACCTTTCCTCTTGAGTAGCCTTGATCAAGTAAAAATTTACTTAGTCTCTCATACCAAGCTCTAGGAGCTTGTTTGAGACCGTATAAAGCTCTTTTCAGTTTGTAAACATGATCAGGATACTCATGAGACTCAAAACCAGGAGGTTGAACAACATAGACTTCTTCATTTATGAACCCGTTAAGGAACACACTCTTAACGTCCATTTGAAATAACTTAAACTCCTTCGCACAAGCGAAAACAAGCAAAAGGCGTATAGCCTCGAGTCGGGAAACCGGCGCATAAGTTTCCTCATAGTTGATGCCTTCCTCTTGGTTATACCCTTGCGCAACTAACCGCACCTTGTTGCAAGTTATTACTCTGTTTTCGTCCAATTTATTTCTAAACACCCATCGGGTGCCGATTACTCGATGACCTCGCGGAGGAGGGACAAGGTCCCAAACCTCATTTCTAGTGAACTGATTCAGTTCCTCCTGCATTGACAAAAACCAGTGTTCATCGAGTAGGGCTTCCTTAGGATTTTTAGGTTCCATTTGTGAAACGAATGCGAAGTGATAACAGAAATTAGTTAGCTTCGATCGAGTTGTTACACCCTTTGTGATGTCTCCGAGAATGTTTTCAATTGGATGATCTTTAGAAGACTTCCAAGCTTGAAGGAGATCATCGTTTGAAGGCGGATGAACTTCCTCGGTTACATCATGGTGTAAATCCTTATCCTCCTCAACTTTGGATTTGTCAGGTTGATCAATCCCCGTCTCACCACCTTTGAGTATGTCTTCTGTAGATGTACCTGAACCATGAACAACATTATCCTTTCCGACATTTCTCGGATAGGACTCATCAAAAGTAACATGCACAGACTCTTCTACAGCAAGCAATCGTTTATTATATATTCTATATGCTTTACTCGATTGAGAGTATCCGAGGAAGATACCTTCATCGGCCTTGGAATCGAATTTGCCCAAGTTTTCCTTTCCATTGTTTAATACAAAACATTTGCAGCCGAACACATGCAAGTGAGAAACATTTGGCTTTCGCCCTTTTAGAAGTTCATACGGTGTTTTATTTAGAATGGGGCGAATAAGCACCCTATTCAAAACATAACACGCCGTACTAATGGCGTCGGCCCAAAAATATTTCGGTAAACCACTTTCGTTAATCATTGTTCTTCCCAATTCTTCTAAAATTCGGTTTTTATGCTCCACAACCCCGTTTTGTTGAGGGGTGCGTGGAGCGGAGAAGTTATGATCTATACCATGGTTACCTCAATATTCTTCAAATAAGTGATTTTCAAACTCACCTCCATGGTCGCTTCTAATTGATACAATGTTTGTGTTTAACTTATTTTGGGAAAGCTTGGCAAACCTTTCAAAAGCGGCAAATGTATCACTCTTACTTACTAAAAAGATGGTCCAACAAAACCTAGAAAAGTCGTCCACTATTACGAACCCGTAATAGTTTCCTCCTAGACTTTTAATCCTAGACGGCCCAAACAAGTCCATATGAAGAAGTTCGAGAGGTCTCGTTGTTGAAACAATCTTTTTGGATTTAAATGAGATCCTCGTTTGCTTCCCTTTTTGACAAGCATCACAAAGGTGATCCTTGGTGAATTTTATTTTGGGAAGTCCTAAGACTAAGTCTTTTGAGACTACCTTATTTAGTAAGTCAAAGTTAACATGCGCTAAACGCCTATGCCATAGCCATGAGTCTTCACTCATAGTTATGAGGCATTTGTCGCTTGTTAACGATACTTCATTTAAGTCAAGCATATATACGTTGTTTACTCTAAAACCATTAAACATATTCTTCTTATCATTATCATGCACAATTTTGCAACAATCTTTTGAAAAAGATACATTGTATCCTTTGTCGCATAATTGGCTAATGCTAAGCAGATTATGTTTAAGGCCCTCGACAAGCAACACGTCGGAAATCGTAGTAGAAGAGGGATTACCTACACTACCTTTACCTAGTATTGATTCGCGGTTGTTATCACCATAAGTTACATACCCTTTCTTCTTATCCACGAAGTCTATGAATAAGGATATGTCTCCAGACATGTGTCTTGAGCATCCACTGTCGAGAACCCATCTTCTCTCAGTGGTCTCGACACACTTTACCTATCAAAACATAATTAGCAAAAAGAAGTACCCAATGGCATGTTGGGTCCTAATATGTTAGCGACAAGATGGTTGCGTTTGGGAAACCATTGATAGATGCCTTTAGGAACTAGAAATCTCCTAAATCGGCATTTACCAATGGAGTGGCCTTTCTTGCAACAATATAAGCATGCAAAATCGACTTTAGAATCACTTTTACTTGCTTGATCCCTAATTACATATGCATATTTTTGATATGGGTTTATCATACTTTTTCTAAAATCCTTTTTATCAATAGCAAATGTAATTTTAGGCTCAAGTGCCTTGTTTAATTTGGCCTTAAGGTTTCTAACTTCACCTTGCCAAATATGACAAGTATCACATCCAAAGTTGAAAGGATTTCTATGGTCCTCACAATCCGATTTATTACTTTCCACAATGGAAGCCTTAAGGTCCTCTAGTTTCTTTTCGGACTCTTTAACTTTGTGCTCTAAGTAAGTAAAAATTCTTTTATTAGAGGCAAACCTCTTAAAGGCTTTAGTTGCTTCATTGTGTAAAGCATTAAATGCGGTTTGTAATTCTGAATGCGACATATTTGAGGACTTCTCATATTTAGAGTGACGTACCTGCTTTTTCTTATTTTTCTGATGTGAGGAAATGCATAGATTCACAGACTCTTCTTCATCACTATAGCTTTCATCAGAGGAGGAGGAGTCGCTATCGCTTTCCCAAGCTATGTACGCTTTCCTTGGCTTTGATGATTTCTTGTATGACTTGGATGATTTCTTTTCCTTTGCCTTTTTGTTCATCGGACAGTCCGGTTTGTAGTGACCGGGCTTCCCGCACTTGTAGCACGACCCTATAGTCTTTTTACCTTTCGAGTCATCATCTTTGGAGTACCTCGATTGTTTCCGGAAGTTTACCAAGTTCTTCTCGGAATGTTGGATACCGTTCTTTCTAACGTAACGGTTGTAACGTTTAACGAACAGCCTCATATCTTTGCTCTTGTCCTCTTCTTCTTCGTCGCTTGAGGAATAATCACTTTGCTCTTTTGCTTAAGACTTCGAGGAGGAAGTCTTAAGAGCTATCAATTTCTTTTCACTCACCTTCATTTTGTCTTTCTTTTCCATCTTTTCGCGTTGGTCTAGACTCAAGAGTACATGTTCATGCTCTTGAAGTTTTCCAAACAATGTTGTCAAGTCTAATATGGTAAGATCATTTGCTTCTTTGATTGCGGTCACTTTCGGCTGCCATTCCCTGTTAAGACATCTCAAAACCTTATTAGTAGCAACATCATTGGGAACAAGCCTACCTAATGAATATAAACGATTGATGAGATGAGTAAATCTCTTTTGCATGTCCGCAATGGTTTCCCCTTGCTCCATGAAAAAGAGATCAAACTCTTGTGTTAATGTGTTGATTCTAGCCAACTTAACATCGTTCGTCCCCTCATGGGTGATTTGTAGTGAATCCCACATGGCCTTAGCAGTAGGACAATGGGATACACGATAGTATTCATCTACACCTAATGAGGAGATTAAGATATTTTTGGCTTTCCAATCATAATTGTATTTTTTCTCATCGTCATCGGTCCATTGTGCTTCGGCTTTGGCACAACTACGTTATCCGCATTGGTCATAGTAATTTCTATTGGACCACTGAGGATAACGTTCCATATTTTTCTGTCTATGGAGTTTATGTGCACCCGCATACAGTTTTTCCAATAACTATAATTTTCACCGTTGAAAACGGGAGCTCTATTGTACGCCCCTTTTGGTTCGTTAGCCATTTTCTATCAACGTTGTATTTGAAGTACCGAGTAACCGGAGCTCTAGATACCACTTGTTAGACTATGACACGGATCTAGAAGGGGGGGTTGAATAGATCCCAATTAAAAATTTGAGTCGGCGCTACCAATTAAAAAATTGGTTTTGAAAATTTGTTTTAAGTGCGGAAGCGGCCGAGGAAAATATAGTTTAAAACGAACGGTTATTGGAAAACCAGATATGCGTAAGCCTTTGGATTAATGACAATATGGAAAATAGAATCACAACACTAATCACACTTATCAATGATCTAATTCACTTGTTAGGATTCCTAGTTCCAATGATTTAAAGAGCAAACCAAAACTAGATACACAAGTAAGATAATTTTGGTTTAGGCAATTTGTCAAACACTTGGTGTGCAAAACACTCCAAGTGATATTTATGTTGAGTAAGTGATTCCAACTAGCCTAGTACAATGTCTTATTGTACTTTGGAGTCAAAAACAGAGTTTTAACCTCTTACTCAATTGATATAACAGTTTGACAATAGTGCTTATACAAAAATCACTTATTTTTAAGCTAAAACGAAATGCTGAAAAATAGAGAAGACAAGTATTTGGTGAGGCAGTTCCCTCGTCGTCCTCGCTTCGGGGTACGTCTGCCCTCAATTCTAAAACTAGAATTGAAATAGATTTAATAGATATCACCTGTTGAATGTAACAGTTTATACAAGGATTGAACATCAAATATACAACAGAAATCTCAAGACGTTGAATGTTGCTTTCACTCCTTGCCCCTTGATTCAAGATGAATCAAGTCCTCCGATCGTTGTTGATAGACCTCTGATTCCAGCCACCTTATTGAATAACCCGTTGTTGTTCAAACCTTCGGCTCCGGCTGATCTCAACTGCAACGAATCGAACCAGAGATCTTCCCTTCAATATCACTGAATCCGCTACTAGACTGTTGAAGAACACCTCTTCACAATCACCTTCGCTCAGTTGACCCTTGATGAAGAATCTCTTCCAAAAAACCCCAAAATTCAAACCAACCTTGGAGGATAAAACCCTAACGGTTTTATTCAAGAAAGAACCTATCACAAGCTTCAACCCGAACTAGATTACCCAATCTAAGCTTTGAACCTTATCACCTTTAATCATTCACAATGCACTTCAAAAATGACTGTGTGTAATTGATGTGTTGTGAGATGTTTGAAGATGAAGATGAAGAATCTTGGACACCTATTTCACTCTTTCTTATTCTTGAACACGTGAATCAATTTTTATCAAATGTTGTTGTGTTAAAATGAACAAACTTCTATTTATAGTAATTAGCAAATCAACCAACAAAATAGATTTTCAAACATATTGGAAATACTGCACTGACAGTGTCAACGCGCGAACGGTCGACCATAGGTCAGCGTGCGCTGACCCGTGTGAAATGCCAAGGCTCCATGTGCTGACTTATGGTCGACTCATGGTTGTTGTGTGCTGACTGTATGGTCGACTCATGGTTGTTGTGTGCTGACCAGTGGGAAATAAACTGATCCATGCGCTGACTGTATGGTCGACTCATGGTTGCTGTGTGCTGACCAGTGGAAAATGACTTGATCCATGAGCTGACTGTATGGTCGACTCATAGCTCCAAAATATGCAAAAATTTACATGTTTGCTGTTTCGTACATCTTGTCACGACTATACATCAATCAATTATATTGTAATGAAATATGATGATTTAAAAGGATATAGGAAGGATGTAATATGTTAAGTATTGCATGACGATTCCGATTCATCCGAGGTTGTACTTTGTCATCATCGAAACTTGAGAACCTATGTTGTGAGACAGTTTGCCCTCATAATATAGTGATATATGAATAACGGCTAGTTTGAATAACAACATAATATTTATTATAATTAAATTGGTACTAATGACCATTTTACATAGGTGTTGATACATAACAAGTACTACAATTTTTCATCATGACTAAATTCCATATTTTTTTCTAACTTATTACAATATTTTTCATGAATATCTCGTTGACTATTAGTCATCGTAGAAGTGTCTTTCGAGAGTAATCGCATTGCCTTAAACTCCATCTCGTCCTCCTTACATTGAGTTAGTCTTTCCATTGCTTCTACTCTTTTATTCCATGTATCTTGTACAACATTAGAAGGTGATTCAGATGCTTTTTCCTTTGCCTTACTCTTTCTTTTTGCTGCTTGTTGTCCCATTGGACGCTCTATTGGTGATGATGAGTTAAACTCATAACTTGAAGGTGTCGCGAGGTCAGACGATGATGAGTGTGCCCCACTAGCAGAATTCTTTGTTCTTTTTGAAGAATTTTTGTTGATGCTCCCATCCATTTAGGTTCATCATTTAACAATCGCCATGCATACTCAAGATTGAATGGTGTACCTTCATCCTGAGCAAAAAAAGCATATGCAGCGGCCAAGATATCTTTCTCCGATGTCCCACTTTTCTTTCCATTAACAACTTATTTGTAACACCCAACAAATTTTTGAACAAAGCCATTTATTCGATGCCATCGAGATTTTAATTGCCCACGTAGCTTTTCCCGCGACTTCCCACGATACTCATTATAATTGTTAGCCATTCTTAAACAAAAATTCTCAGCTTTTTGATCAACACCCACAATTGGATCTTTTGAAACATTGAGCCATGATTGGATAAGAAGTATATCTTCATCCCTTGAAAATACCTCTCGAGATTTTTTTTTAACGGGACGACTTTCTTCTTTTTCAATACCGACTTGAGCTGAAAATGGTGGAACTTGACTTTCGGACATAAACACAATCAGTGGTTGTGTTTTTGGTTCATGACGAAAAAATTCCATAGACTGTTGAACATAGGGCAGAGTTTGGTGACGGAAAAAATGTGGCGGAGTGTTTCCGGTTGGTATCGGAAATAATGCGGCGGAGTTTGTTGGCATCGATGAGAATTGAGGATTTTGAGGATTATGATTTTGATAATTTTGCATGAAATTGAACATAGATTGTTGATAACTAAATTGATTAGGATCCACTTGGCCTAAACAATATTAATTTTGAAGTAAAAAAAATGAAAATTTGGGTAAAAGGAATGATAATGTGAATAAATTGTAAGAGAAAAATTTAAAAATTTTTAAAGTAAAGTGATGAAATTTTGAGAGAAAAATTAAAATCTTAAGAGAAAATAAAAGTAAGATAGAAAGTTTGTGTGTAAATTTTTTCAAATTGGGTGTATTTATAATAAAATAAAAGTGTTAAAAGAAAATTAAAAAAAAAATAATCGTTGCAACATTAAATTATATTAATATTTTATGAGAAAGTGTCGTTGCATTGTATTCTCACGATACGTCAGTCTGACCAACTCCAACGACTACATAATGATAAGAAATAATGATTAAAAAACGTAGGCCACGTGTAAAAACATTGAAAAATTCTCCCGTAGAAGATACTCTTAGTTGGTACCGGTTTGTAATATTAATAAATTATACAAACAGAAGATTTGACATTTGAATATGCAGATGGAGTAGTACCAAGTTGTAAGTCTTTGTTGGTAATGATTTGTAATATTAATAAATTATACAAGTAGGAGATTTGACATTTGCTTATACAGGTGGAGGAGTACCAAGTTTCAAGTCTTAGTTGGTATGGTGTGTATCATGCATTTATCATATTGTATAACATTCATTTGTCACTTATGATCGGTTAAAGCATTGAAATTTCATGTAATACTTCTATTTATTATTAATCTTAAGTTTTTTTTTTAACTTCTCATTTTTATTATAGATTACTATTAAAACAATTTAAAATATTATATATAAGTTTTTCACTATAAATCTAAAATTATATCATATATCTCATTCTCTACTAATTTTGTAAGGTTAAAGCATAGTTAATTAATATTTGTTTGTTTTAAAAAATATATTAATTATTATCTTTTAATTTTAAAAAATTTCACCAATCTCCATTATACACGTTTTGTATAAAATAATTTGTGTGACTTGAGATATTTTACTATAAAACCAATTTATTTTTTATGTTAGACACTTGATAAAAATAAAAATAAAAATTCAATTTAAAATAAATAAGAGATAGGTAAATTTACATTGTAGTTTAAAGAATTATTTATTTATTAGAATGTTAGTTATTATTTCTATTGTGAAAATAAAAAATAGTTGTTTCGAACACACAAAATATATCATTTTAAAATGAACAAGACTTAGGTAAATTTTAAATGATAATTTATAAAAAGTACAACTACTTATGTTATATTTATAAATATTTATAAATATAACTTAAGCACAACTACACAATAAAACTTCTACCATTAAATGACAATTAAGTTATATTTATATATAATTAAATATATAAATAAATTTAAATACATATTTATAAAAAGATTAAATGATTATGATATAAAATAAAGGAAAAATATAAAAGATAAAAACATTTTGAGTAATAGTACTAAAAAAGTAATTGCTAAAAAAATATTTATATAGCAAAGTTTAAATCATAAAAAGTTTTTAAACTGTTTTTGCATTTCTAAAGTGATTCAACTACATCAGCATAACTATCTAATTAATTATACCAATTTTTCTTTAAGCTTATAATATATGTGAGAGAAAGATTTTAAAATATTATTTTTTACTAACTTTCAAAAAATAATTTAAATAATTTATTTTTTATAATTAAATAAATAAAAGTATTATTATCTTATTTTAAGAGTGATTTTATGGATTTAAAATTTTTGAAACTAAATTACTTATAATATTGATTATGAATATAACAAGTTTATAATTGTCATAAATTAATTTTAATATTTAATAAATTAATTATTTATTGATTACGAAAATAATACGTCAACAAAGCGAACCATTTATTATAGAATGTGATAAATGAATATAACAAGTTTATAATTGTCATAAATTAATTTTAATATTTAATAAATTAATTATTTATTGATTACGAAAATAATAAATGACTATTATTTCTGTTTATTTTTATTTTTAGTTTTAAATGAATAAAAAATAAATTAGTTTTTATTATTTATAAATTAGTTTTTCAATTTTTAAAAAAACAATATTCGGTAAATTTATTTTATTGCTATTTATATTTACGATAAAATAAAAGATTTATAAACTCTTTTTTTAATGGAAAAAATAATTAAAAATGAATCTAAACTTTTGTTTTAAATAACAAATTTATTTTTAATATCTCTAATTTTACTATCAATGGAAATTACTTATCTGAAGGTGTCTCAACTGATGTGAATGGACGGTTGGAACTGTGTGTACGGATTCTAAACTCAAGTCATCCGAAAATGCCTCCGCTGAAACTTGAGTCATCAGAAAATGTCTCTACTGATTTGAAACTTGAGTTGTCAAGGAGTGAAATTGTATCAACTTACCTCAAACTTGAACTGCCAGTAAGTTCATCCAACGATGAGAGAAAAGGAAATAGGGTATAAGAGAGATACAGGGTAAAATGAAAACTCATTTAAAAATCATCCTAAATCACCCATTTGCAATGAGTTTTGTGATGGTGTAATGGAAAGAATTTTATGATAAGTTTTATGGTTGATTATGTTTCAATTCATTTAATTTGTATTATAGCATTCTTACGCATTTGATACAACCTAACGTAAAGAACTATTAAAAACTCGGAAATGTACAATCATTTTTTAGATGCAAAAGACAATCCAACAATCAGATTTGGATACCCGAGATATGACTTGAAAATTTACACAACTACATTAAAATATAAAACCTAAAATTTTTGGGGAATTTTGAAATGGCCCCTTTATTTTTTTCCTTTATTTTAAATTTTATTTTAGATTTTAATTCTCTTTTTAATTTGAATTTTAAAATAAGAAGATCAAAAGTATTAAAAAATGAAAGAAAAAAAAAGAAGATGATTAGCATTTTAAATTTTAAAATAGGTGAATCAAATGTAAAAAAATAAAAATAAAAGAGTCAAAATTCCAAATTTTAAAATAAAGAGATCAAAAATAAAGAAAAAAAATAAAATAAGAGAACCAAAATTACAGTTAAATTAAAAAGTATTTTTACCATTTATCATTATAATTAGATCTTAATCGACAACAATAAAATTACAATTTTGTATTAAAAATAAAGTCACATTAAGTTTGATAGATTATATATAATAAAATTATTAATATAATGTTGTTTTAGGATGAATCTTTTTTCTTAGATCAATCCTAACTCGGTAACTTAAATTTATGATTTATTCGACTCTATTAAATTCAATTGTTAAAATGATTTGAAAGAAAAGTGTAATTGATTTAAAAGAAATAAAGCACAAAGAGTAATATGAAAAAGAAGTGTAAAAGAGATAAAAATGTTAAGTATTACAAGTGTGAGTAGTGTGAATAATATTCCTACATTGGATAGGAATGTGGTGACTTAAGCATTTATAAGTGAGAGAACCCACTCACCTATTACCTTAAGGTTTTGGGTGAATATGTGGTGTGTCTCTCACAAAGGTGTTGCTCTAGAAAATAAGTCTCACGTTGGATACGAATGTGGTAACTTGAGCATTTTTAAGTGAGAGAATCCACTCACCTATCACCTTAAGATTTTGGATGAATGTGTGTTGTGTCTTTCACAAATATGGTGTTGCTCTAGAAAAGAAGTCCCACAATGTTTAATGCTCCTTAGTGAAAAAACTTTCCTAACTCTAGTATCATAGTTTGGTTCGAGAAAGGGACCAATTTACTTGTATCGAAAGTATCCCCATATTTGGTGGATTGAGTGCCCTGTTGAAGAGTGTTAAGTATTACAAGTGTGAGTAGTGTGGATAATAGTCCCACATTGGATATGAATGTGGTGACATGAGCATTTATAAGTGAGAGAGCTCACCCACCTATCACTTTAAATGCAGTTGCACAGTTGAATAATACTTTCTCAGTTTGAGAGCAGAGAGTAACTCTACAGAAATCATCCTCCTTTTCCTTTTTTTTCCAAACCTTAATCTTCTTCCTTATTCAATTTTCTTTCTTCTTCCATAACAATTGCTGCGTAGAATCATTCTTGCAATCAAGGTGTGATTGATTCACTCAAGTGAAGAGTGAAGAACAAGAGATTTCAATTGGTTGATTGAATCTTGTTCATCAAGATTGGTTCAGAATTACTCAAAGTTTTAGGTTAATTCCGACATCTGGTATCTAGAACACTGGCTGAGCAATTTATGGGAAGAAAATCAAGATGGCGATGAATCGTCCGAACGTCAATTTTCTGGCGAGTTTCCCAATTCTGAAGGGTCAAAATTATGAAAATTGGTGCAAGCAGATGAAGGTGGTTTTCTGTTATCAAGATCTTTGGGATCTTGTGAAGGAAGAAGTAACACCGCTTTTAGAAAACGCGTCGGGTCAAGAAAAGACTGCATACAAAGAATTGAAGAAGAAAGATTATAAAGTCCTCTTTATAATTCATCAATGTGTTGATATAGACAATTTCGAAAAGGTTAGTGATGTAGAATCAGCGAAAAAAGCATGAGAAATCTTGGAGAAATCGTTTGGAGGCGCAGAAAGGGTGAAAGAGGTGAGGTTACAAACTCACAAAAGAACCTATGAATTGCTTCAGATGGAGGAAAATGAAAGCATAACTGATTTCTTCACTAAGGTTACTAAATTGGTGAATCAAATTAAAGTATGTGGAGAGGTGTTGACATCAAGATCAATTGTTGCAAAGATCTTGAGGTCATTGGCCCCAAAGTTTGACCACGTGATAGCAGTCATAGAAGAGTCAAAAAATTTGTCAACATTGACAAAGGTTAGTGATGAATAAAGGAAGGCTGAAAGAGTTGCAGGAAAGTCAAAGAGTGATATGGCTTTGCAGGCGCAATCAGCAAAAGAAAAGAAATGCAAATGAAGTTGGAATTGAAACAAAGGCAGATGAGGCTACAAAAATTTGACTAGTCGGAATCAACAAGAAGGAAACTGGTCGAATCAATGAAAACTCTGGAACCAGGGTAACTAAAGAGGTGGTGCTGCAGGTAGAAGAAGAGATGGTGGTCGAAAACCTGACAAAAGTTACATTCAGTGTTACAATTGTCAAAAGTATGGTCATTATTTTAGTGATTGTCCAGAAAAGAAGAAGAATCAAGAAACTGATGCAAAGCTAACAAAACATAAAGAAGAAGAGATGTTGTTGATGGTCACAACAAGAGATGAAGAAAGATTCCAAGACCAATGGTACTTGGACTCAGGATGCTCATCACACCTGACTGGTAGGAAAGATTGGTTTGTCAACATAAGACCCTCAATGAAGAACATGATGAAATTTGAAAATGACAATACTCTAGCAACTGAAGGTATTGGTGATGTTCTGATTATGCGGAAAGATGGAAAGTGGTCAGTAATTTCCAATGTATTGTACATACTAGACACGAAGAGTAATTTGCTCAGCATAGGGCAGTTGGTCGAAAATAACTATAAGGTGTCGATTGAAGAAAAGATGATGAGAGTTCTCGACTTAAATGGAAGGGTGATCTTGAAGGCTCCAATGTCTCAAATAGAACCTTCAAAATTGAGCTTAATATGATGGAGCATAAGTGCCTTGCAACTGCAACCAACATAGATGAATGGATATGTAATTATAGGCTTGGCCATCTCAATTTCAAGGACATCAGAGATTTAAAGAGAAGAAATATGGTTTCAGAATTTCCAGAAATCGACATCCAAATGAAGTATGTGAAGAATGTGTGCAGGCGAAGCAGCACAAGAACAACTTCAGCAAGGACGCAGGAAGCAAGCCGAAGGCAGTTCTTGAAGTCATATACTCTGATGTATATGGTCCTATCCAGGTGGATTTGATTGGAGGTAACAGATACTTTGTCACTTTCATAGATGATTTTAGTCGAAAACTGTGGACTTACCTGACCAAGAAGAAAAGTAACAGGTATTTGCCAAACTTAAGTTTGTGGTTGAAAGACAAAGTGATCAAAAGCTAGAGATTTTGAAGATTGTTGGTGGTGGAGAGTATGTGGCGAAAGATTTTGATGCATTATGTGAGAATGAAAGGATTGTGCATGAGGTGGTGCCACCATACACTCGACAATAGAAAGAAAGAATAGAACCATCATGAATATAGTGAAAAACATGTTGAAAGGCAAGCATCTATCCAAAAAATTATGGGGAGAAGCTGTGTCGACTGCAACATACATCTTGAATAAATGTCAGACAAAAAGTCTAGAAGGAATTACGCTAAAAGAATGTTGGTCTGGTGTCAATCCTAGCCTAATTTATCTAAAGGCGTTTGGATCTATAACACATATACATGTGCCAGACTAGTTAAGAAGAAAGCTTGATGATAAGACGAGTCAAATGATCCTAGTAGGATATCATTCGAATGGATGATACAAGTTATTTGACCCAGTTAATAATCAAGTAGTGATCATCAGGTACATGATCATAGATGAGCTTAAGGAATGGAATTAGACTGAGAATGTTAAGAAGGATTCATTGAGAATCTTATGTGAAGAACTAGCTAGTAAAGTCGAAAGAGAATTTCGACATGAAGAAATCGGAGGTGAGGCAGGCCCAAGAAGACCTCGACGAACAAGACAAATGCCTGAAAGGTTGCAATAATGTGTGATTACATCAGATGATATGGTCAATGAAGAAGGTGAGCTGGTACACTATGCTTTCTATGCAGATGTCGAACTAGTCAATACAGCTGAGGCATTAAAAGATTCTAAGTGGAAGAAAGCAATGAATGAGGATCTAGAGTCCATCGAAGTCAACAACACTTGGTCACTTATTGAATTGCCTCAAGGCAAGAAGGAAATCGATGTGAAATGGGTATACAAGGTAAAGGTGAATCCCAAAAGGAGAAGTAACTCGAAACAAGGTGAGACTTGTGGCAAAAGGATTTCTTCAAAAAGAAGGAATCCACTTCGACGAAGTTCTTGCAACTGTTTTTATGATCGAAACAATCAGGTTGATTGTTAGGCTAGCAAACATGAACGATTGACACATATGTCAGATGGATGTGAAATGTGCATTCCTGAATGTCCCATTAGATGAAGAAGTTTATGCTGCACAACCAGCTGGGTTTGTGAAACAAGGCGAAGAAAGTAAGATATACAGGCTACATAAAGCTCTGTATGGACTTAAGCAAGCTCCAAGAGCTTGGAATAAGAAGGATGTCCCAACATTTAGAATACTCCTCGCTTGACCCCCCCTGATTGTTGTTCTAACAAATGGTATCAAAGTATGGTTCAAGAAAGGGACCGACTTACTTTTACCATAATTATCCCCATAAGTGGTAGGTTGAGTGTCCCGTTGAAGAATGTCAATGGCGGTACAAGTGTATATGGATGAAAAGAGCTTCCACTTAAGGGGGAGAGTTATGGATAGACTCACACTTGAGGGAGAGTGTTAAGTATTACAAGTGTGAGTAGTGTGGATAATATTCCCACATTAGATAGGAATATGGTGACTTGAGCATTTATAAGTGAGAGAACTCATCCACCTATCACCTTAAGGTTTTCGGTGAATATGTGGTGTGTCTCTCACAAAGGTGTTACTCTGAAAAAGAAGTCCCACAATATTCAATACTCCATAGTGAAAAAAACTTCTCTAACAAGAAACAATTATTTTAATTGGATTAGAAGAAAGATCGAGAAGAGAGAAAGAAATTAGTGAGATCTACAACTTTTCTTAATCTCTTCAAAATAAAAGTTGAGAAGATCAGAAATGATATTTTAACATTAATATTTTGTTTTTACCTTTATTTATTTTTCAAATATAATGTTATTTTAATAACATTTTTTCTCTCTTTTTTATTTCTCATAGATAATCTTTTAAATTTTTTTATTTCTCTCTTAACTTTTTTTTTTCTTTTTACTTTTTCTTTACAATTAATCACACTCTATGTGTTTTTGGAGATTGTGGACATGATAATGAAATCGTTAATAGTCTGCTAATTTTAATCTTGCAGTGTAAAGCATATCTACAAATATAATATTCTAACACTCATATTATTGATGGTCCTAAATATGAAACTTAAATTAGAATAATGTGTATTCGAGTCTAGTTTGATTTTAGCCTTTATAACATGTTCAAAAGATTTAAGACCCTAAAACCTTAGAACTATCTAAGAGAGGACAATCATCAATATATCATATAGTCTTTTTTATCAAATAGTCCATGATGATTTGGTGACTTTGATCTATTGTTAATAAAAGAGAAGAGATTCTAAGATTTTCATTAAAATGAAAAAAATCTACATAATAGGATTGTAACAGAAAAAAGTTAAATTACTCTTAATAATATATAATATTATATAATAATATAATAATATTAGCATTTAATATCTCCTATCAAAATCATGATGCATTAACAGGAAACATAGAGAGTTTTTCGATCAAGAAATGAAAATATTTAATGAAATGTATTTTCGTAAACAAATTACCAATCTGCAAAGAGGAAAAGACAAACAATAAAGTATTTTTTCTATGCTGAAGATGATGACGAGTGAAGTGACAATCAATCTTAATGTGCCTGTTATATTCATGAAATACTAAGTTGTGAGCAATTTGAATGACACTTTTTATCACAATACACGAGAGTTGGTTCAGAAAGAGTGACATCTATATCCAAAAGTAACCAACGCAAGCAAATAATTTCAGTAGTGGTGGATGCCATATCACGATATTCAGCTTATATAGAAGAGTGCAATACAATATTTTTTCTTACTTTTTCAAGAAACAAAAGAGCCTCGAAGAAAAATATAAAAACATGTGGTAGACTTGCGATATGTGGAATCGTCAGCCTAATCAGCGTAAAATAATAGGGATGATGAGGGAAATAAAACGCTCTGAAATTGAGTTTCTTGAAGATAACGAAGAATGCGAAGAACAACTGTTCAATGTACTGTAGCGGGAGAGACAACAAAATGACTGACAACATGAACAACATAAACAATATCTAGTATGTTAATCATAAGGTACACCAGATTGCCATCCAAAATGCGATACATAGTGAAATATGGTAGAGTAATAGCATTAGAGGGACCATATTTCACATTCAATTCAAGAGGACTATTTGTTTTTCTAGTATCAAAAAATAAAACTTGTTTAAGGATGTTGGCAATATACTTAGATTGAGAAAGAAGATAACCTTTAGGAGAGTAAGCAACTCTAATCTCCGAGAAGTAACGAAGAGTACCTAAATCCTTCATCTCAAAATGTTTGACTAATCTTAATTTCAAATCATCAATCTCATTAATATCATCATATGTAATTATGACATCATCAACATAATAAAAGTAAACTAAGACCATGAGAGGTGCTCCTGACAAATAAAGTTGAATCATGATCACTAGAGCGGAACCAAAAGTTGTAATAACAGTGGTAAACTTCTCAAACCAATTCTATGGAACTTGTTTCAAACTATATAGATTCTTTTTCAACTTACACACTTCCTCATTATTATGAGAAATACTTTAAGGAAGTACCATATACACTTCCTCATGAAGACACAATTTAAAAAAGCATTTTAAATATCCATTTGAGAAATATGCCATTGGAGAACCGATAAAACTGCAATAAGGGTGCGAATAATATCATCTTGACCACTAGAGCAAATATTTCTTCATAACCCATACCATATCATTTAGAGATTTCCTTAGCAACAAGACGTGATTTGTAGCGCTCAAATGACCCGTCAGCTTTTGTTTTGATTTTGAATATCTAACGAGATTCAATAGCACTTTTCCATTAAGGAAGACTTACTAACCACTACGCCAGAAATGAGTTTTAGCAGCGCACCCTTTAGCAGCGCTTTTTAAAAAAGCGCTGCTAAAGGGTGAGTAAAAAAAAAGAAAAAAAATTTCCTACCAAAGACAGCGCTTTTAAAAAAGCGCTGCTAAAGGGGGGCCCTAAGAAAGCGCTTTTTAAAAAGCGCTGCTAAAGGGGTACCCTAAGAAAGCGCTTTTAAAAAGCGCTGCTAAAGGGGGACCTAAAGGGGGGCCCTAAGAAAGCGCTTTTAAAAAGCGCTGCTAAAGGGGGCCCCTTTAGCAGCGCTTTTTCTATAAAGCGCTGCTATATGGCATTGCTAAGGCACCCTAAGAAAGCGCTTTAAAAGCGCTGCTAAAGGCCTTTAAAAGCGCTGCTATAGGTATTAGTATTATAATTTTAAAATACCCTCCAGAATTTTAAGAGAAACAGAACAGTCGTGCATTTCTTTTCTTCTTTCTTTCTCCTCTGGCGAATGACCTTGCCCTATTCAAAGTTTCTGTTGCCGTCATCCGCCGTCGACCGTCGCCCTCTTCCGTTGGATTGCGCCGCCGTCGCCGTTCACCGTCCGTTTTCGAGTCTGCATTGCATTGCATTTCCACCATTGTTAAGGTATGTGAAATTTTACTATGGTTTTCTTGTTTATTTATCTTTTCACCATAGTTGGTATTTGAAGATATAGATGGTTTTTCTGAGATATTAAAGGTTTTGTGTTATTAAGATATTGAAGGTTTAATATTATTGTTGCTGTTAAAGGTTTTGTCTTATTAAGATATTGAAGGTTTGATGTAGTTGTTGCAATGCGATAGTTTGTTATTATTGAGGCATTGAAGGTTTTAATATTATTGTTGCTGTTGTTGTTTTTATTGAGTTATTGAAGGTTTAGTGAAGGTTTTTAGTGTTGTTTTGTATTGAAGGTTTGAGGACATGCAAGTAAATTTGAGTTCAAGTATGATACGTATACTATTGTTTTTGTTGTTGTGTAGATATGTTACGTTTGAGGACATGCAAGTAAATTTTAGTGTTGATACGTATACTGTTGTTGAGTTATTGTTTTTGTTGTTGAGTTCGAGTATGATACGTATACTGTTGTTTTGTATTGAAGGTTTAAGGACATGCAAGTAAATTTTAGTGTTGTTGTTGTGTAGAAATGAGTTATTGAAGGTTTAGTGAAGGTTTTATATGTTGATATGTTATTATATTATTATGATGGATTTCTCAATGTTTATATGATATATATGTTATTATGGTTTTATATGTTTAGTTAGGATTTCTCAATGTTTAGTAAGGGTGTCATTTTGGTTTAAGGATTATCTAGTAATTTTAATATGATTTGTTTTGGTGGATTATCTAGTATTTTTAATATGATTTGTCTTGGTTAATTATTAATATGATTTTAATAAAATTTATATTTTGTCTGCTATAGGGGTTACCTGTGAAGAGCAAAGTTGTGATCGTTTCCAAGCATCCTATTGCGTAGCATTCTTAGAAGATAGTGATTTCCTTACAGGTATTCTCTGTTTTGTTTAACTTTTATAGTTTAGTGTAGATTACTCAATTAGTATGGATAAAAAATGGATGTCTGGTAATCGATTGTCAAAAGAGTACGAGAATGGGGTATCGAAGTTCGTTAAGTTTGCTGTTGAACACGCCAAAGACCCCAGTAGGATCACATGTCCTTACTTAGGATGTTGTTATGGGTGTCGAGTTGACGCCGTTCAGTTGGAATCTCTTTTAATGAGACATGGAATTGATCGAAGTTACACATGTTGGACATTACATGGTGACATAAGTAACGAGAATGTTGAACCCCGAAATAATACGACATGTGCTTCAAAGGACAATGGTAGAGATACATATGATTGTGATCGAGTCGAAGAGATTGCAGAAGCACTTGAAGAAGATCTTCAAGATTGTCCCAAGATGTTTGAGAGGTTGGTAAGCGATGCAGAGAAACCGTTGTATAAAGGTTGCACTACTTTCACAAGATTGTCCACGGTATTAAAGTTGTACAATTTAAAGGCGGGTAATGGATGGTCGGATAAAAGTTTCACAGAGTTGTTAGCCCTACTTCAAGAGATGCTTCCGGAGGATAATGTTCTTCCCAATCGAACCTATGAAGCTAAAAAAATGTTATGCTCTATTGGCATGAGCTATGATAAGATACATGCTTGTCCAAATGATTGCATTTTGTTTCGAAATGAATATGCATCATTAAACGAGTGTCCTAAATGCGGTGTATCTCGGTATAAGAAAAAATTGTCACCAGCAAAAGTATTATGGTATTTTCCTATAATTCTGAGATTCAGACGCATGTTTCGTAGTGAAACAGATGCAAAACACCTGACTTGGCATGCAGATGATAGAATTGTAGATGGGAAGTATCGACATCCGGCAGATTCACCACAGTGGATGAAAATTGATAATGATTATCCTGATTTTGGAGAAGAAGCTAGAAACCTTCGCTTGGCATTATCGACTGATGGAATGAATCCGCATGGTCTGCAGAGTATCTCACATTCTACCTGGCCTGTAATTATTATGATTTATAACCTACCTCCATGGCTATGTATGAAGCGTAAGTACATGATGTTATCTATGTTAATTTCTGGCCCTAAACAACCAGGGAATGACATAGACGTATACCTGACACCTCTAATCGAAGACTTAAAGAGTTTGTGGGAGAACGGTGTGGAGGTTTATGATGGATATAGGAAAGAAAGTTTCAATTTGAGGGCGATGTTGTTTGGCACAATTAATGATTTCCCAGCATACGGAAATTATCGGGGTATAACATTAAAGGTCAATGTGCGTGTCCTATTTGTGAAGAAAATACAGATTGGACGCGGTTGGAATTTGGTCAGAAGAATGTCTTTCTTGGTCATTGTAGATTCTTAAATTCTAGTCATCACTATCGTGGGTGGAGAAAAGCATTCAATGGAGATTCAGAACAACGTAAAGCTCCACCTACATTGACCAGCGAACAAATTTTTGAAAAGGTGAAAGATGTGAGTACTAAGTTTGGCAAGCCTTTTGCTCATACGCTTGTCACGCGTGGGTGGAAGAAGAGGTCAATTTTGTTTGAGTTGCCATATTGGAAGTCGTTGTATGTAAGACATTTTCTTGATGTTATGCATATTGAAAAAAATGTATTTGAAAGTGTTATTGGTACGTTACTCAATATACAAGGAAAGTCTAAGGATGGCCTTAAAGCAAGAAAGGACTTGGTAGCAATGGGAATAAGAAATGAATTAGGACCCTTGAAGAAAGGAAACCGCACATATCTACCACATGCTGCTTATACTTTATCTAGAAAGGAGAAAAAGATACTGTGTAAGTTTCTGAGTGAAGTTAAAGTTCCAAAAGGATACTCTTCAGATATTAGAAGACTTGTTTCTATGAAAGATCTCAAGTTAAAAATTTTAAAGACACATGATTGCCATGTTATAATGGAACACTTTCTACCAATAGGTATACGTTCTATTTTGCCAGAAAAAGTGAGAGGCGCAATAACTAAATTGTGTTTTTTCTTTAGGTCAATCTGTAGTAAGGTGATAGATCCTGCGATCTTACCAACATTGCAAAGAGAAATAGTTATTACTTTGTGCGAGCTTGAAATGTATTTTCCTCCATCATTTTTTGACATAATGGTACATCTAGTTGTTCATCTTGTGAAAGAGACACAACTGTGTGGACCTGCCTATATGAGATGGATGTACCCTGTTGAACGTTATATGAAAATATTGAAAGGGTATGTGAAAAACCAAAGTCGACCAGAGGGATGTATTGTTGAACGATACATTGTTGAAGAAGCTATTGAGTTTTATACTGAATATTTGTCCAACGTTCAATCCACTGGCCTCCCAAAATCTCATGTTGTTGAAAAAATAGATGGTAAACAGTTAATTGGAAATAAAGTTGTGACAGTTTCAAGGGATGAACGGGAGCAAGTGCATTTGTATGTTCTGCACAATGACATTGAGGTTGAGTCGTATGTTGAAATGCACAAGGACGTTCTCCGAGGTTTAAATCTGAATAGAAATGAAAATTGGATAGTACGTGAGCACAATCGAAGTTTTATAACATGGTTCAAGGAGCATATTTTTTCAAAGTTTTATTCTGATCCTGCTTCAATAACAGAAAGGTTGAGATGTTTAACATATGGTCAAAGTTTGCATGTGTTTTCTTATAGCGCATACGCAGTTAATGGATACACATTTTATACCAAGGAACAAGATGATAAAAGTACAATGCAAAATAGTGGTGTCACCGTGCTTGCCGAAGCAATGCACATTTCCTCGTATTATGGGGTTATCGAGCGCATTTGGGTGTTTGATTATGAGAAGTTTCAGATTCCTATCTTTGGATGCAAGTGGGTTGAAAATAATAGTGGCATACAAATGGATAAATCAGGTTTTTTGAAAGTGGATCTTAATAAGGTGGGGTACAAAGATGAGCCTTTTATTCTAGCCACACAAGCTAAACAAGTGTTCTATGTCACTGATCCGACAAGTACGAAATGGTCTATAGTTCTTTTTTCCAACAAAGTAATCGATGATAACATTGGAGAAAAGGGGGATGTTTATGTTGAGAATGAATCTTATATTATAGATGATCCAGATGAGAATATTAGAGCGGACGAATCATATATTAGAAATGATCATAACAAGGGAATTTGGATCAATCCATCTGTCCGTGTTGTTAAGAGACAAGTAAACCCCGTTACAACGAAAAAAAGAAAGAGATGTTAAAGGTACTTGTAACATGTTTTTCTTATTTACACATGTCTTATTTATACCATGTTTTTCTTATTTCTTATTTATACCATGTTTTTATTATTTACATATTTCTTATGTATATATTTGTTATTTACATATTTGCATGTCATTCATTTGATACTTTGGTTTTTCTGAATTACAGGTATATATTATGGCCAGCAACGAGGAAACATCACATGATGGAAAACAAACAACAAAAGACGTGGAAGGCGATATTAAAAGAGGCATAACAATTATGAAAAAAATCATCCGTGCGAGAGATAAAGGAGTAAAGTATGATGTCCATTGGAATGAAAGAGATCAGTTAGTTGAGCCTAACGGTGCGTTGCTAACAAGTTACATCAGAGCACTTGTACGTTCGCAAGTTCCGATTACTTGCGATAATTGGAGAATTGTTTCATTACAACCGGCTAAAGATAAGATTTGGACCGAGATTCAGGTATAATATTAGAATTGTTTAATTATTGTTGACATTTACGTCTTTAAATTAAATATACTAACATGTTATATGTATGTGTGTTTGTTTGCAGAGATCTTTCAATATTGAAGATCCTAGGAGAAAATATTGTATTCAATTGGCCGGAAAACGCTTGAGGGGATTTAGAGCGTTTTTAACAAACAAGTTTCTAAAAGATTCTGAAGGATACTTTGTTGACTCGGAGCGTCCGATGAAGTACGCGGATTTGATTTCGGAGGAAGAATGGGAGACGTTTGTTGCAAAGCGAAGATCAAAAGAATTTGAAGTAAGTACAACTTATCATGAACTATGTATAGTATATATACTTCTTCCATGTACAGGAGTTCTGATAAACTTGTTTTTTCAGGTTGTTAGTGGCGTAAATCGTCAACGGGCATCAAATCCCGCATATCCATACAGAAATGGCCGGTTGGGATATGCACGATTAGAACAAAAAATAGTAAGTACATATAAATGCTTTAATATGATATATTTACAAAAAATAGTAAGTATATATAATAGGATATAATGCTTTATTATCCGTCTTAATGCGTAGTTGGAAGAGGAGAAGAGTGATGCGACATCTCTTCCGGACCATGTTGTATGGAAGACTGCCCGTGTGGGACGAGATGGAGTCGTTCAGGAAGAAGTTCAACAAGTCTTTGAACAATGTGTAAGTACAACGTTATCTTTGTCAGTAACTGATCAAAAGTGTGTAATATATTTATATATGTTTTTATCTATATTTCAGGAGACTCTGTCCCAGACCATAACTCCCGCCGAGGACGATGATTGTAGGAGCTTACTGAGTCGGGTGCTGAATATTCCTGAGTATTCTGGGCGTGTGAGGGGTAAGGGATTTGGTGTCACTCCATCCAAACTGTCTAAGCAGCCAAAGAAAAAAAATCCAACCAATAAAGAAGTGATGGATACTTTGGAGGAATTGAAAGCGCAAATCCGTGAATTACAGAAGGATAAGGAGAGATACATGTCGGAAAGACGCGCTCCAGAGGGTAGAGCTACTAGTGACAAAGATAGTATCGGTTGTCCGCAGAAGCTTCCAGAGGTAATTGTATATATTACATTGAAATTAATTTAGCACACTTTACTTAATTGACACATTAACTGATCATTATTTGTTTAGGGCATTTCACTTTGCCGACTATATTTATCGTCACCTACTCATCGAATGGATGGCAAGGGAAAGGTGCATAACTTTCTGGGAGACTTACTTCACCACAAACCGCTCCCTTCTAGATTTTTGAAAGTATCTATTGATATTGCATTAGAGGGGAGTGCGTTGTTGCCTATACCAAATGATATTTCAGGCGCAACAGTGGTGGGAGACGCAATAGGAGCGTATGTGGCATGGCCAGCAAATCTGATTTGCATAGATGATGAGGTAGGTTGAACCTTTTAATACTCAAATGTTTTATGATCCATACATGAAAGTTATTCTTACATATACATTTTCTTATTTACATGATGATCTTAGACTCCTACAAAATCCAAATCAAAAGATGATAGAATTATTGTGCGGAATACCGATTCAACTGCATCAAAGAAACAGGTACTACTACAGTTACATGACTATCTTGTTATACATTAATTACTGAACTTATATATGACTTTTAGGTTCATGATCAGCAGTCGCAACAAGTCAGCAAGGGTAAGATGCCTGAAACTTCCAAGGTTCCCAGAAAAGCAATTGTTCCTCGATTTAGGATGTGCCTTGAAACATATGTCGGAACATCAGATGTGCCTGAGGGTGGCATCCGTCAAATACACATGGAGGCAGGTATTTTTGGTTTTGAATATCCCGAAAAAATTGCTAAGGAGGATTTTGATCAGGTTTTCAACCATTCTGAATTGGGCGTCGGTGTTATGCATTCATACATCAGGTACTTCAATCCATTTTAATTAAATAATTGAACATTTTAAAATTTGCTCGTTTAACTGAATATTCTAATGTTGATTATGTTTTTTTAGGTTCTTGTATGACAAATTATTGGTCCCGAATGAATTGACTTCAGTATTCGCATTCTTATCTGCTAGCTGTGTCAACTCACGTATAATAGACCAGTCACCAGATACAGTCAAAGAGTACACAGTGCAGAGATTTATGCGCGCGACTACGGAGAAGTTGTTCTTGTTGCCATATAATACTGGCCATGGGTTAGATTTTATTCTAAATTCATTTATTATAATTGTTCGATTTTTCCCTTTCTATATATATAACATTTCCGTCTAAACTGTTGTCTTATTTTATAGTGGACATTGGTTGTTGATTGCAATTAATCCGACGAAAGAAATAGTGTATTATATAGATTCATTGGATGACGATACAACAAAATATGAAAATCTGAGGAACTTTGTTGATACGTAAGTGATGAGATATACTGTTGTCTTTAATTATATATCTTTATTTATTATATGACATTGTTCTAAATATGCGTTTATATTATGTTAGAGTTATACAAATATTCAGAGCACAAAGAGATGCAACGGTGCCAAAAAGTAAGGCTAACAACATCAACTGGATCATAGTGGAGGTATATTTTCGCATGTTTGACTGTTATAGTGGTTCTACTTGATAAAACTATTTAAACTATATATCCTGATAAATGTTCGTTTGTTTTTCCATTTACAGTGTCCTCGGCAGCGCAATGGTATTGACTGTGGATATTTTGTATTGCGCTTTATGAGGGAAATTATTCTTTCTAGTCAACTTGAGATTCCAATCATGGTATGGATCAATTCATTATATAAGTTATATGATTCATTTTGATAATTATCCGATACTTCATCTGAGTAATTAGTTTTAAAGTTAAATCTTATTCGATCTGTTATATTATGTAGTATTTTGATGAATTCAAGTGCGCTACTTACACGAAAGCAAAATTGGAAGAAATTAAAGAGGAATGGTGTCAATTTATTCTTGGGTTGAGAATTGTATAGAGTTATCGGATTGGAAGACTTGTAATTATATGTGAATTGAATGTATTTGTGTTGTTGTAATTCTGAGGATCGAATTTTGTTGTAACATATTTAAACAGGTTTATGTGTATATTAAAATGTTTATGAACAAAGTCATGAGTTACAATGTATCCAAAGTTTTGAATTGTACATATAAGGCCAATGTTTGAATTGTATATTTAAGGCCAAAGTTTGAATTGTATTTATAAGGCCAAAGTGTTGAAATAAAGGCCTGAATTATAAGTAGGTCTGTGTAATATAAGCAGGTTGTTGGTAAAATATACAAAACAGGGTGAATATTTTAAAAATTTTTTTTTTTAAATCTGAGACATTAGACAGCGCTTTTACAAAAAAGCGCTGCTAAAGGTCACAAACATTACGCTACAAAAGTGTTGTTATAGGTTTGGAAGGGGGGGGGGGGGGGTCTAAGACAGCGCTTGTAAAAAGCGCTGCTAAAGGGTGGGCTATAGCAGCGCTTTGTAAAAGCGCTGCTAAAGGTGGGGTCTAAGACAGCGCTTTGTGAAAGCGCTGCTAAACGGGGGGATGGTTGGGGGAATTATGCAGCGCTTACAAAAGCGCTGTTAAAGGGCTAAAAAAGCACTGCTAAAGGTGTTGCTGAAGGGAGCTTTTAGCAGCGCTTTTTCATTGAAAAAAGCGCTGCATTTACCTTTAGCAGCGCCACTTTTGGCAGCGCTTTAAAGCGCTGCTAAAGGTCTTTTTTGACATAGTGAACTCCAAAATATTTTTCTTGTGCATAGCATAGAGTTCTTTTGTTATAATCTGCAGCTAAAGAGGGAAGTGACAGAGCTTGGTGGGAGCGGGAATGGGCCATGACACCCCTCGATTTTTGATTTATTACGTATACTAGTATAGTTAACACCCCTCGATTTTTGATTTATTACGTATACTAGTATAGTGCAACAACACCTATCATCAGTTTTATAGATTGTTTTTTAGCTTATTCAACTTTAAAATTAGTCTATATCCAAACTGAAACCACTTTATCATGTTTTTTATTATAATGATATTATTTTTAATATTTTGTAATAAAAATTAAATCTTTTAACCTCCAAGTGAAAACAAACAATATTAACCATTAGTCTGAAGTGATAATCACGAGGTGAATATTAACAAACTTTGTAATAAAGTGCATAAATTAACAAACCATGTCTATTGATTTTAGTGATAAAATGTTTT
This sequence comes from Lathyrus sativus, assembly GCA_963859935.3. NCBI lineage: Eukaryota > Viridiplantae > Streptophyta > Magnoliopsida > Fabales > Fabaceae > Lathyrus > Lathyrus sativus. The sequence continues at coordinate 611,045,481 of OZ012738.1, read as the reverse complement.
TTCCAAACTTTTATTCAATTTCAAATATGAGTAAAACAACTTCCAGTATATATAATGCTAAATATATGAGTAAATATATAAAATGCTAATTTATTTTAAATTTTTAATAAGATTATATATGATTATGGCAAATTTTAACTATAATATTTTAATTGGTAACGGCTTTCCTAAACATTTTAATTAAAATCCGCTACAAAGAGGGTCAAATATTAGATAAACTATGAATAGAAATTAAAGAAGAAGAAAAAGAAGCGGAATAAGTGGAATAGACAAAATCAAACAACTGAGTAAAGTTTGATCTAATACTTATCTAGAAAAGATATATTTTTAGACCATATTTATAATTAACTTTAGATGAACTAAATTGACCGTCGTTCGATATCGAAACAAATGTAAACTTATAGTAGTGAATAGTCAAGTAGTAAGACTTAATTTATAATTTTAAATAGCCAAGTAGTAAGCTTTAATATTAAAAGATATAAATAGATTATGTAAGCTTTAATTATAGTAAAAGATATACATAGATTATGAATGAAACATTATGAAACTCATAACTAAAATTAGTTCAAAAAAACTGATAGCTAAAATTAGTAAATTTTAGAACCACAAACAAACTTGGTAAGTTACAATCTGAGTAAAATGTTAAACTCCGCACATTTTCCGTTCAATCCGTTTGAATGTTATGAATAATCACCATTGTTCCCTCTCAAACGTTTTCTTCTCTTTACAACCTCAATTTTCAACCATCAAGCTTAACTAGTAACATTACTTCTTCTTTTTTTATCTATTTATCTATGTTTTTGTCCCATGTTTTAGTTTTTTGAAACTAAACTAAACCTTAGCATGTTTTCTTGGGGCAGAAGATTCCAACAGTCTCTAAGGCATAAACTTAGGCCTTTGTGTAGCCAATCACAACGACCAACGTCATCGTCGCCATTTTCTAAATTGAGCTCTTTCGGTGGATCCAGAAATGGTGGTGACAAAAGGGTTAGAGATTTTGAATATTTTCTTAGATCAATAACTTCTGGAGTTGTGGTTGTTGGTTCCACCTTAGGTTATTGGTATTGGTCCTCTTTATCTTCTTCTGGTGCTAATAATAATAATAACTCTTTGAATTCATTCTCTGATTATGCTACTGAAGATCAGTTTGAACCAAAGTATAGAAATAAACCCAAGTTCCTCTTCAATGGTAACTCTTCTTTTTCTTTCATTCTTGTTTGAAAATTTTCATATTATTTGTTGCAAACACTTGAGATTTATGTGTTTTTGTTTGGCGTAGATGGTTTTAGGAGAAGAGTGTTCTTCAATTATGAAAAACGAATTCGCTTGCAGAGTCCACCAGAAAAGGTAATATATCTTGTCAGCATTGAAGCAACGTAGTTCGTTGTCCATTTGTTTTCTATTTTTGAATAATCTTATTTGATTTTAGGTATACGAGTATTTTGCAACAATTCGAACCACTAGTGGTGAGATTTTTATGACACCTGCAGATTTGATGCGTGCTGTTGTTCCTGTCTTTCCTCCTTCTGAATCGAGCCGTGTTAGAGAGGGTTTTTTAAGAGGGGAGCAAATTCCCGGGGCGTTGCAATGTGATCCTTCTAAATTTTTTATGCTCTTTGACACAAATAATGATGGACTCATTTCTTTTGCAGAGTGAGTATTTGGTGTCTCTTTTGTTTGCTTGAAACTTGTAAGATTCAGAGTTTAAGTGCTATTTTATTTTGATAAGAAAACCTCTTGTTTTGGACTCTAGGTACATATTTTTTGTTACTCTTCTCAGCATACCAGAATCCAGCTTTTCAATCGCATTTAAAATGTTTGATATCGACAATAATGGGTAGGAATCCTCTTATTTACTTTCGAAAATATCATAAGCTATATTTATGAACTACCTTATGTTTTGGCGATCGATTTTATTGATAGAATTTTCATTGAGCTTTGTCCGTTGTGTTGTCAACAGAGAAATAGACAGGGAAGAATTCAAGAAAGTTATGGCCTTGATGCGATCACAAAACCGACAAGGGGCTAACCACAGAGACGGACGACGCCTCGGTGTCAAAATTTCAGTAGAAAATGGCGGTCTCTTGGAGCATTTTTTCGGAAAAGATGGAACAGATTGCTTGCAACATGACAAGTTTGTTCAATTCTTAAGAGAACTTCATGACGAGGTATGTGAGCCTCTCAACCTCATGATCTTGCATCGCGAAATATATTACTCAACTCTAACAATGAATTAATTAACAGATCATGCAATTAGAATTTTCACATTATGATCACAAAAAAAGAGGAACCATTTCAGCCAAAGATTTTGCACTGTCCTTGGTTGCATCTGCAGATATCAATCACATAAACAAACTGCTGGATAGAGTCGACGAATTAGACAACAAGCCACACATACGAGACACAAGAATTACGTTTGAAGAATTTAAAGCTTTCGCAGAACTTCGCAAGAAGTTGCAGTCCTTCTCTCTGGCGATATTCAGTTATGGAAAAGTTAATGGAGTGTTGGCAAAAAATGATTTTCAAAGAGCAGCATCTCAAGTACTAATACTTCTCTATCATGCCTAAAAATAAATTTATAGTCGTGAATAATATTCTTATGATATTGTATAATGTTCATGCAGGTTTGCGGCATAGATATTACAGATAATGTGATTGACATAATATTTCATGTGTTTGATGCTAACTGTGATGGGATCTTAAGCTCAAACGAGTTTGTCCGAGTTGTACAAAGAAGAGAAGAGAGTTTATCGGGGTATGGAATTGGGGGTATGCTATCATGTTGGTTCCACTGTGTACCTAGTAAATGTTAATGAGCAGAACATCTATTCATCTCTCAAAAACTAAAACGGTGAGAGATGCATTTTGGTTTTCCTATAATGGACTCATTCAACAACCAAATGCAGCATCAAGTTAGGGAAACAAGTAGAAGGCTCAATCCCGTAATAAATATAGTAAATGTAGATTTACAATGACACTGTTAAACCATGACGATATGACTTTTGTTTGCTCGGAAATGTTCAAAATCAAGTTGTCCTGTGTCAATAGTTGAGAAGTTGTATATACTGATACTTTTGATTTGCATAGCTTTTGTTTCTATTTGGTTATCATACCATAGTCTCTATGTTTGTAATATACTCCTTCTGTTTTATAATGACAGACTCATTTAAAATAAAAGAGTGTCTCAAAATGAATGATTCATTTTAATTTCCAATACATCTTTTTTAATTTTACTCTTTAATTAATATTAATATCATTATTCTCAATACAGGATAAAAACTTTCAACTATTTATTTTTCTTAATCATTGTGAAATGATGAATCAAATCACTTACTGTGGAAGAAAAAAAATAAAGTTTAACCTCCAAGGACTATATTAGTTATAGAAAGTTTAACTACATCTCATTCTTTTCAACTTCGGAGCATTCTCAAATATGTTTTTCATAATTGAATTCATGTTTAAATGACACTAGTAATTAACAAAAGGCCTCGAGTTTCATTGCAAATTGTTAGCTTATCAAAATACATAGATCATCCCTAACCCAAGCATTCATCTTTTGATGCTCACTCTACTCAAATGCAAAGCAAGTGCATCCCTTATCCTCACGGCACCCTCATCTACCACTCCCTCAGAAACAACAAAATCCCCTTCCTTTTCCACACAACTCCCATTTTTCTCTCTCAGCAAAGGATCATTACATTTGATGAGAAAATTATGCAACAAACAACTAGTAACAATAACAAACGGCAAATACTCAACACAGTCTCTTTTCCATTTCCTCGAATCCGACAGAAGCTGCCACCGAGTTCGAAGCCTCCCAATCGCGTCACCAAATAACCCCATTGCACGATTATGAGCACAATTGAATGCATTTTCAGCTGAACTGAAACTATCTTCTTCATTCACCCTATTATAAGGTGTTAAAAGCCAAGATAAAAGTGGAAAACATGAATCTCCCAAAATATACTGAGGAATCAAACTTCCATCACTTAGCTTATAAGATGATCCTTGCAACAAGTCTCTTGATTCCTCAATATCATGATAAAGCTTACTCTCTTGCAAAATTGTTTCGGGTTTCATTGAACTTGGCCACCCAGAAGAAACATCTAAGAATCTCCCTTCAGCATCAACCAAAGCTTGAACCATCAAAAACAATTTTTTACCCGGTATTTCATCTTCAATTCCAAAACCAGCCAAACCCAGAACACCAAAACAATTGGGAAGTGAGTTAAAACCAAAACCCGCTACAATCCTATTCGAATCACTGCGAAGCTCGAACAAATTCCCCAAATTATCGTTAACAGCTTTGCAGACAGTGAAAAACGCACGGCAAGCGTCAGCCGGAGAAATTCCAAACCGGCGAGCAACGGAAGTGTAGCCCGCGCCGTGAGCTAATCTGAAAATGGCGGCGGCTAGGGTACAGTCAGGGGAAATTTGGGGAAACGAAGAGGCAATGGAAGGGGAGAGGAGATCGAGGAGGTGGAAGAAGGAGGGATTCGACATGCGGAAAGCGTCGAGCCATCGTGAATCGGAGATGGAGGTGGAGGAAATGAAACGGCGGAACCAGGAGGTTTGTGGTTGGGGTGAGGAGAGAGAAAGTGGGTGTGAGGGTTTGAGGAGGGTAGAGAGAGAGTGAGAAGTTGATGAGATTAGGGAATCGAGGAGGAGAGATTGGGAAGGGAGAAGAGTGAGGTCGTTTTGTGAGAGGAAAGATTGTGCGGTGGTTGTGACATCGGAGATTAATTCAAAGAGATTGTTGTTCTGGTTTTTGTCATCGGAATTGTTCTTGGCTTTGCGCTTTCCGGCAACCATGGCGGTGGTTGAGGCGGTGGTGATTGTTCCTAATTGTAATGTGATGTGTGGGCGACAATTATTTATGATCTTTCTTTATTTTATTTTATTTTGTTTTCATTTTACGGTATTTATGAAAAGGAATTTAACTTTAAGGATTAATTAAAGAGTTTAATAACACCCTCCGTATGAAATAGTTTTAATATCTAGAAAGAGATTCATTCCTAAAATCATTTTTTTCTGTGTAAAATTATTTCGGTAATTATGTGTTTAACCATAATTCGAAATATCGCTTAAGAAAAATTCTAGATCGAAGGAAAAAAAAAAACGATTAAATATCAAAATGCATTTTTATATTAAAATCGATTTTATTTATAAAAAAACCGATTTCATAAAAACATTGGAAGCGACGATTTGTCATTTGGTATAAATCATTAAACTCTTTAATTCATATTTAAATACATTTTATATTAATATCTCTAAATAAGTAATATAGTTTATCTTTAAATAGTTAATAGATTAAGAATATTTTATTTTAATAATTAAATTCAACTTTTTACTATATAATGTGTTGCTATATACATAAAAGACCTCCTCTAGGATAAAAGGTCGCTCAGAGGGAGGTATTGTTTCATCCTTTAGTCTTTTTTTTTATATGGAAAAAACGCAATATATAACGTATTTTGGATAAAGAGAAAGTTAGTGTCACTATTGACTCACGTCTCTCTTGTAAATAAATATTCAACTATGTCATATCTCAAATTTTGTCATATTTTTTTACTTGCACGTCTCTCTTGTAAATAAATATTCAACTATGTTATATCTCAAAATTTGTCATATTTTTTACTTGACTCACGTCTCTCTTGTAAATAAATATTCAATTATGCCATATCTCAAAATTTGTTATATTTTTTTACTTGACTATCTCTCTTGTAAATAAACATTCAACTATGTCATATCTCAAAATTTGTCATATTTTTTTACTTGACTCACGCCTCTCTTGTAAATAAATATTCAACTTTGTCATATATCAAAATTTGTCATATTTTTTTACATTTTTCATCTTGACACATGACTTATTCATCATATTCATATTCATTTATAGTTGCATTTTTTAAACAAGCATCATTGATTAAAAAATTCTGCTAATGTTTTATGCATTAGGGGAGTTTGCTTTTATAGACCATTATCTATTGATTACCTTGCATGGATTATTTGTCTAGTTTTGTTGTTTGAATTCAAGGCATTACAATTTAAAAGGATTCCAGGTTCATGATCTAGTCAACCAAAGTTCAAGGTCATTCAAGTCCAAATTCAGGAAGTGTGCAAATTCAAGTTTGAAATTGAGAGAGAAAGCATTTTTGCTTAGAGTATAAGTTGCATATATTCAGAGTTACGTTTCATTATAAAAACATACAAGTCATGTTAAAGAAAATCCCAATTTACAAGAATTGCATTCTTGACCTACAATTTACTTTGATCAAATGTTGACTTTTTGGTCAACCAGTTGACCAAAGTCAACCTCTAACTAAATCTAAACCCTAGTTCTACTTTTCTTCCTTCACAAGATATTCCAAGGTCTTTAAGACCTTCTTGATTGGTAGCTTGCCAAAACTTCCAATGCTAACTCATGCCAACCATTACTTCCACCGCTTCACTTGCATCACCATTGGCATGCCATGTTGCAAAAGGGAACCTGCATCAGACATGCTAAACCACCATACGTTCCAAGTCAGCTTCATAAGTTTAATAGCAGTTCAATTTCACATATTGCACTAACAGTCCTAATTCCTAATAGTTTCACATTCTAACAATATTTCAAAGTCATCCTAACCAACTAACTTCAACATGTTCACATTCTAACTTCAATAATCTAATTAATGCATTCACAACCAGTTCATTTCCAATTCAAGTCAACACATAACAATCACCAGCTGAGTTTTGTTTCTAACGTACCTCCCAACTACAATCCAAGTTCAACTTAGTTCGCTAACATGTTGCAATGTCGCAGCTTTGATTTCACCAAAAAAGGGAAACTGTCATAATGATGATCATCTCAAGCATGGCCCTCATGATTTCGAAATTCCAAACATATTACTATAAACACCCTGCACCATTTTCTTAACAGTTAACATACATTTCCCAATAAGCATACCTTTCATTTTAACACACCATTTACACTGCAGAAACTTAACTTTCAAAGTAGCATTTAATTCAATTCCAGAAATTCATTTAACACCAGCCGTCCTTAATTGGTATTTCAAATTCACTGTAAATAATCTTTCGCAACAATATTACATTAACCTGTTTTTTAACAGAGTAACTACATCTGATTTTAGAACCACTTAGCTATACTAACCGCGTTCTAATCTTAACTTCCTTCCTTCCTAACTAACTAACTAACCACAAGTAACATTTTAACAGTCCTAAGAGAAATTTCTAACATTGTTACAGATCTAACAAATTTCTAACATTGGGATAAGGTTTAAGAATTGACAGAAAACAACTTAGGATTATAGGAAAGAATGTGAAGACGACCATTTTGATGTAATTTGGGATTGATTTGGACCCTCGCTGCCGTCGGAAGCGATTTCCGGCGTGGCGAATTTCTTCTCTGGCGAAGATAATTAGAGCGACTTCGGACCTGAAACAAATGAGGTTGTGCACTTTGAAACTTTCCTCACTCTTTGGACCTGTGTGTTGGGCCTCAGTCCCACCAGACTTGCTTCTAGCACCCTGCACGTACACATACCCCCTCTGAAATTGTGTTTAGCATTGTGGGCTTAATTCATCCGGCTCATCACCCTGTTATCCTTCACTACACCCATGCCCACATTGCACCCCCTTGCATATTCTTTTTATCTTTCTTTTAATTCTTGTATTTTTTTACTATACTTTTTAATCCTTTCTTGGTGCATACTTTGATACATAGAAATTAAATTTTATTAAAAAACACTTTGAAAAAATTAATAGCTTTACTTAGTTTTTTCTTTTAATTTTTAAATTAAGATTTTTCGGAAAATGACAAACATTTATTCATGTTAATTCTAGGTTAGTGTAATTTTAGAATTTGAGATATGTTAATACCTTAATTTCCTTAGGTTTTTAGATTTAGAAATAACATGCCATCTTCATGATTTTTTAGTTAGAATTTAATTTGCTTGACAGTATCTTGATATTTTTAGGTTAAGTAGAAACATCTAAATGTTTGATTCACACTCTGATGCTATTCTTGATTGACTGGTCGATCAAAGTTCTCTTTGATTGAATAATCCATTTGATTGTCTATCTCTCCTATCTAGTTAAGTGATCAAAGTCCCTTGATCACTTGATAGGACGGATCCTCTGCATTGACACTGCATTGGACTTCTCAAGACAAACTCATACTCCATACATCACATTTAAGTCAAGCATAAGCTCGAGTCATATGCAAGACCTTGAAGAGCCTGAACCTCAAGATAGGAGCACATCAAGCACAACAAAAAGAAACTCCTTCAACACTTGTTAATTACGATACCAATTATGCGCCATGAACTTTAAGTAGTGGAGAAGGAATGATAGGGAGAATTCATATCCTCATTCTGAATATCTATGGATACATGACGAATGACCTAGTTGTCCAACATATTCACCTTCACTCATAGACTTTAGTGTAATTCAAATCAAATAATTGACAAGTATTCTTCCCCACACCTCAACATACCTCAACACTTCAACACTGCAACAATACTCTCCTTTTTTAACCAAATACAATTCTTTTTGGATACTGGTCTCTGAACCGAACCCCTCTCTTTGGGTTAATCACCCAGTAATGGCTAAAATGTTCTTCATGCATGTTTTTCTTGTCAGACCTTGTTCTTAGACAGACTTTTCCCCTGCATGTTTGTCTTGTCAGACCTTGTGCTTAAATGAACTCTCCTCTTATATTATTTGTCTTGTCAGACCTTGTGCTTAGATGAACTCTCCTCTTACATTGCTTGTCTTGTCAGACCTTGTACTTAGAAAAACTCTCTTTTCCTTGCATGTTTGCCTTGTCAGACCTTATGCTTAGGCAGACATTCTCTCTTGCATTATTTGTCTTGTCAGACCTCGTTCTTAGACAAAACCTCATCTCTTGCATTATTTTTCTTGTCAGACCTTGTGCTTAGGCAAACACCCCTTTTGCAGGTCTTGATCCACCGATCTAGGAAAAATCCTACATTCCTGCATTAGCCACACTCTTTTGTTCAGAGACACCTACCATGTGGATTAAAATAACATACTCTTGGTCTAAACAATACTTTCACAACACCTTTGCAATTTAAAATCTTTCTTTTCTTATTCAATCAACTCTTTCTTTTCCTTTTGACACTTAAACCTTTTGCAAAAAAATTCTTTATTTTTATAAAAGAACTTTTATAATCTGTTCCTTAATAGTCAGGTTAAAAGCTTGGAGAATCTGGCCTAGGATCAAATCAGCTAACGTCTACATACTTCTAGGATACCATTATAATTGTTCCCAAAAAAAATTAACACACACTTATTTTCTACTATGAACTACGGAGTTCTGATTTCCTCATTGCACTATGAGGATACGTAGGCACGAGGGCCTTAAACCTCCACGAGCACACTAATTATAAACCTTTTTTTTCCTTTTTCGGAAGTAACCCTTAGATAGTAAAACCCACCCACGCAAAAGACAAGCAAAATGGTTCCCATGGAGTACGACAGATGTGAGGGGTGCTAATATCTTTCCCTCGCATAACCGACCCCCTTACCCGTTTCTCTTTCCCTTAGGTTTTATCGATATTTTCCCTTTCTGTTTGGAATAAATAAAGTTCAATGGCGACTCTATTGTATAATCGAGCGAACGATACGCTCGGGTATTTTTGGGGTTACGAAAAAATATTCACTACTTGACTAAGTGAGTGGTGACCCTTTTTGAGGAAAATCTAGGTCTTAAAGACCCCTTATAAATACGTCACTCTTCAAGGGGAAAAAATGATAGAATTTAAGTCATACACATTCTCCACTACTCAAAGAACATTATACTCTTTGTAACGGTAACACACGATTAAACTAATATCCCACCTATAATCAAGTAGTATCGGCCATCAACAGGGCCTCTCAAATCACGTGAGATGGTCCTTTAAACAGTCTCAAAAACCACATGTTAGCTGGGACTTTTGACATGATCAAATCTCAACGCATTAAGAAAAACTTATAAAAACATTGGAAGTTTGAAAAGGCAATTTGATGTAGTTTTTCAACTAAGGCAGTCGAAGTATCAAATGTGGGATGAAAGTTGGGCAATTTGATATAGTTTTTCTAAAAAGAGATTTCATCCAAGATTTCAACGGTAACATTGCTATAGGTTTTCAACATCAACAATCAGTGGGATGCATCGATAAACAGTGGGTAGTGCGAAGAAACAATTTAAAAGCAAGTAACTGCTTTTTAGTCTTATCCAAAGGGACATGTGGGAGACGTTTCAGAGGCAAGAAACATGCAACAATTACTTGCCAATTTTTAAAGAGAAGACCGTTATAAGAAGTTATTTTACATTAGTATAAATAAGAGTTATAGTGTTAGGGTTTGGGGTGTTGAATTTACTACAAAAACTTACAAACTCAAAGTACTTAAGTGAAGCGAGAAATGGGTTATCTGATCGAAATGTATGATTCTAAACAACATTTCATTTAATGCAAAGTCTTTTAATTTAACTTATTATCTTTGCAATATTGCTTTCGTTCCATTGTCATTTTCTGTTCACTTTAAATTATCCTTTATAAAGTCTTTTTCACTTAATCATTGTTGAAACTCTTTACCTTTCCAGCAACTTTACCTTAATTTGCATCACTTTTACATTAAGATTTCGACCAAGTCGAAATCCTATAAGTTCTCACACAAAACTTAGAAATATTTTAAGCATTATGTCCTAGGATTATCTAGTCGATCCAGCAAGTAATCTTATATAAGAGACTAACGCTTGTTTACTAAATTTCGCAGTAAAAACCACAGTATACGACTTCCCGTTGTCGTGAGCAAGCCCTCACTACCAAACATGTTATACACCTACTAAGGCCTCAGAGTCTCCCAACCATTGCAGAGGGAACACACACGCATATACTTTTTGAACAGTGCAATGTCTCCCCCTCACTGTAAGGCCCCGCTAAAACTAACATGAGCCACATTTCTCTTTTCGACCCTCTTACTTCCCTTTTCCAGAGATGACTAACATGGTATTATGCTACGAAGAGAACACCATTGCTGGAGGTATCTGTTACACCCTAATTTTTAAACTTAAGATTCCACCTTATTTGCATCATTTTGGAATGACATCAATCATCTCATGTGTGTGTTTTATGCATTGCTAATCCATTGAGATTACAAGAGTATGTGCTTTGGTTTACTTTGACTGCAAGCTAGGGTTTTGGGACCAAGTGTTCAAGAAGTTGACCAATCAAGGAGCAATGTGATCCTCAAATCTACAATATGATAAAAAAAAATATATCCTTACATCAATAAGCAATTTTAATGTTCCATCAATACCATTTCACCAAGCCCTGAGTCATCAGATGCATCCAAACTAGGGTTTTAACCTAATTCAACGCTGATTTGACTTTTTGAGCAAGGCATGATCCTACACCTCAAGATATGTTTTAAGGACCTAAAGGACATCATTTTATCCAATTCATATGATTGAATTGATTTAGGAAGCTTGATCCATTGACAATTGAAGAAATCAAGTTCAATTGGAAAAAGTCAACTGTTCATCAAAGTCAAAGTTTGACTTTTGAGATTTTTGGTCAAACATGGACTCCACAAGTCAAGGATCATTAGAATAGGTGAATTTTATCATGACTAATCAATAAAATCAAAGAGAACATCCAAAGATTCAAAGTTGTGAAAACTAGGGTTTGTAATTTTTTCCAAGTTACAAAATTGTGTGATCAAATGCCCTACTTTCCAAGACTATAACGTTTTCCTCAAGCAACCAATGAAGACACTTGAGGAATCATTTTAAAGATAATATTACATACCTCAAATTGGTAAAATAATGGACCCAAAAGTATTTACCAATTGGAAGTTATGATTGATCAAAGTTGAGGTTTTTCAAAGATGTGAAAGTGCTAATACTTAGAAATTTGTCTTAGTATAAATAAGTGAAAAGTCCAATTTTGTTGGCCAAATATCTCAATGATCCAAAATGATTCTTTCTAAATGTTCAACATCAAAGTTATAGTAATTGATCTCATATTTACAATGATGCCAAGAGCTTGGAAATATCTTGCTTGAGCATTAAATTATGATGTTGCAAAGTGACCACGGTGATGCAATTTGAACTAAGACAGATTTGCACGAGAATCCATAGTCAGATTTTTACCCGATTTCAAGATCACTTTTTTCCATTTTCTGATCATTTTCAAGGCTCCTCATCAACTGTAAACTTGTTCCTTGCCACACGATCTTCATATTAATCTCAAAATTTACAAGAACTGATTTTCATTCACCATGTAAAACCTTGGTCCAACATGACATCCAAGACTTTTTTATGCATTGCAAGAAAAGTGAATTATGATCACAAATTTTTTTTCCCATGATTCAAATACACAATCTAAACATTAGAACAAGTTGGATTTCCTGAGAAAAATTTGTTGAGCGTATCACTTTAGAAGCTAATAAAGCATACCTACTTTTGTACCTTTGTCCACTTTTATGGTTTTCATCCAAGATCCTACAAACTTTGTCTTTGTCCATTGATCCTTTTCCATACCATTTCCACTATAAATAGAGACTCATTTCAGATTATTTTCACACATTAAAACATATCATATTCTCATAATCATATTGCTCTAAAATCTCATTTGATGCGAAAAACGACTCTGATTTCAAATGAATTGTTCATTAAAGTTTTGTGACAGGGCGCTATCCCTTGAACCCCGGAGGGGGCTCCTTCAAAATTTAATTTGATTTATTTAATTAATAGGATTTAAATTAATAATAAAAAAAAATATGTTTATTATTGTTCTCTTGTGGTGATTAGTTATGGCCTTAGTTTTTCTTTATTTTGTTTTGGAATTTTAAAGTACGACTGCATGTCGTGCCTCTCTTTTAAACTCTTGATGCAACTTTTTTTTCTCATTTCACTCCCTCGTACATAAAATGAGTATTATTTGATGTAATATAATATTATGAAGAAAGAAAAGAATACAAGATCAAAGGATGACAAACTGAAGATCTTGTTTGGAGAAGCGTATGTCGTTATTAGATTTAGCTTAGGTTCTTTCATTGGCTTGGGAGAATAATTGCCTAGGGGTCATAACTGTTTCATTTTGTATGTATGTTGATGCATGTGAGAGATGATTTATATGATAAATAAGCCGGTGAGATCAAACTAATTGAAAATTCCCTCAAAATTGAATATTAAGTTTATGCTTTCCAAGTTTTAGCACTCATTAAGATTAGTATCGAATAATATAGGTTTCGTCTAATGTGTGGTACATGTTCTATATTAATAAGGTGCAATAGGATTAATGTAATATCCAATTTCTAAAACAATGGGTCATACTTAACTAAACAAATTTTAATAAGATTATATATGTTTAGAAGCGAGAGTTAGGAATGATCCATATGATGGATTAGAATAAGGAGTTATTCACCAACCTGAAATATTCGAGAATTGTATTAGATACAATTGGAAGGATTTCCTACCTAAATAATTGAGTTTTGTATAATCAGCCTAACGCTGACTTAAAACAAAGTGAAATATGGATCTCAATCTACTAGAAAATCTTCCAACGGGATTTTCCAAATCAATTGGTGATGGTCATTTGGTTTGAGTAAAATAGTGAGAGCATATTTAATTAAAGGCCTAATTGAATATGTTGTTTTTAATTGAAACTTATAATTTTATATTTTTTCCATGTAGATAACAATGACAACCAACACCTCTAGATTGGCACCGAAACCTGAGGATTATCCTTAAACATGATAAAAATTTGTATATCTTAGAGACATCTTTTTCTGAAGAGGAGCCTCCTAGTTCTGTACCCAAGGCAAAAAGAGATGCTTATAAGAAGCATTTTGATGATGCCAATGAAGCTACTTACCTCATGCTGGCTACCATGAACTCGAAGTTATAGAAGAAATTTGAGAACATGCCAACGCTTGATATGATCGAACATCTGAAGATGCTCTATCAAAAGTAGGAAAGGCATGAAAGGTTGAAGTCTCAAAAGACTTTTTTCAAAGAAACTTAGTCGAGGGAGCCCTTGTAGGTCCCCATGTACTCAAGATGATTGTGTGTATATGGAGAACCTTGAGAGGTTGGGGTTTCCCCTCGAAAGGAACTTGCGACTGATTTGATCTTGCAATCATTGTCGGAGATTTTCAGTCAATTTATCCTTAATTTTAACATGAATGATATGGACAAAAATCTTCTTGAATTGCTAGGCATGTTAAGAATTGTTGAGCAAAATCTGAAGACAAAAGGAAAATCCCTTTTGATGGTCAATAATGGAAAGAAATAAAACAAAAGGCCCACCAAGCAGGATGGTAAATGGAAAGGCAAGGAAGTTACCAAACCCAAACATATTGCTCCTGCTTTGAAGCCTAGTGGAGGCATAACAAAGGAGGGAAATTTCTTCTATTGCAATACGACCGGACACTGGAAGAGAAACTGCCCAAAGTACCTAGAAGACAAAAAGAATGTGTTAGTTCCATGATCCTATGATTGTCTAAAATTTGGTAAAACATAATTCTACATTGATGTTAAGTAAGATGTTTTTAACATCTTCATCAACTGTTATGACAGTACTACTGTCATGTACTTCAAACAAGATATCGAGACAGATGTCATGACATCCTTGTCTGGTATAGCAGGCGCTGCTATTTTATAACTCTTGACATATGTGTTTTGGTTTGATGAAATCCTCTTGGATATACCTCATCATTATGTGCAGGTTAAGGAGATTTATTAGGAACAAAGTGCAAATTTAATTGGATTGCATAAAAAGGATCTTTGAGACTTTTTAGGAAACTAAAATATTTGTTCCTATGTTTATGAAGAAGATTCTATAAAAGATTTACAATGAGAAGATTTGGAATTTGATTTGATTTGGTCAAATATGAGTTGGGTTTAATTATAAGAATATTTTGAGTTTGATTTGATTTGATTTGATCAAATCTAAATTGGTGTTAATTATGAAAATATTTGAAGAATTATCTTATGAAAAGATTTGAAGAATTATTTGATTTGATTTTATCAAATTTGAGGAAGCTTTTTCTAAATTCCAAGCCCATACTAGAAGAGTATATAAATAAGGACTTACTAGACCTAAAGAACACAAGCATTCACAACAAGAAGATCTTGAGTGCAAAATAAAGGTTTAGGGTTTTGAGAGTCTTTTGTGTATGTGACTTTGTAAGTCACCCTTTGTATCTTTTGATGCATCATGGTAGACATATTTAGATTGTTAATTGTTCACTCAAAGCTTGTAAGCAAGAGTGTATTGTTCTTGATTGAAGTTGTTAAACAAGATCAAGTATTGTCTTTGAAGAGTGTCTTCTAAAGCTTATTCATTTGTTGTTATCACTGTTGTGATTGAGGGGGGGGGGGGGTGAAATGTGTCTCTTATCTAGGAGTGTCCTAGGTAGAAGTTGCACTGGTAGGGATTAAGTGAGAAGTTGTAAACTGGGAGTTTATCTCTGAATTGATACTACTGATAGTGGATTTCCTTCATAGCTTGGTTGCCCAGATGTAGGTGATGTTGCACTGAACTGGGTTAACAATTCATTATGTTATTTATCTTTCTGCATTTAATATTCTGCATAATTTAAATGGTTAGATAAATTTTTCTATCATTCTGCAGATGCTACAGCATATGTCATGACACCGTTAATTATTAAAGTAAATCAACTTGCTTGTGTTATGTCCTTGTTCTACAAAGATTAATGTCTAGAACATCTGAGATCTGCATACTAGAATTTCAATTGGTATCAGAGCAGGCATCCTGTCTATTCTGGATGAGATCTTGGGACATACTTTCTGGTATTTTAAACAAGGAGAAGTTGTAGCTGATTTGCTGATCTTACTAAATGTTTGGGCTGCTGATGGGTTCTTGAGGAGTTGCTGCTTATGGAGTTAAGGGTGAGTTTGTATTTACTCTTGATTTTGAAGGATTATGTGTATCTGCTGTTGTGCTCTCTAATATAGGAGCTTTTGTGATCTGCTGAATGTTTTTTCCAAAGGAGGAGTTGGAGAGATCAGATCATTCATTCTTATATACTCAAAGGTATTGATGGTTGAGATGAGTGTTTTGGATCATGAGGAACAACTCGATGATTGTTCAAGGTTTCTGAGGAGTTTCTACAACAACCGCAGGAGGAGTGGCTACTTCTTTTGAATGGTGTCCTATAAGATGTTCTGACATCTTGTTTAGGGCATGTTGAAGATGTTCTTTTGGAGGTTCCGCTGCATATTTTTCTGATGGAAGATTGGTTTGTATACTGTATACAGTTTGATATATGGATGTTACAGGTTGTTGAAGGCTGTTTTAGAGAAGATAGTGGGAGGTGATTTATTTTTGACACTCATTACTTGTAAAAGTTCTATCAGCAGAGGAAGTCATAGGCAGGTTGAGTCAAGGGTGTCAGCCTTGAGGTTTCAACATTAAAGATCTTTTAACTAAAGAATACTTTTGGTATTAATGAAGAGTATATATCTGCCAGATGGTCCTCTCAATAAGTTGTGTGGATTTAAGATCAATTTCTATTTTTGGAATACACAAGTATTAAATTGGTTATCCATAATGTTCAACATTTTCAAAGCTCAGATGGTTCATCAGGTGGATGATCCAAGTTAGTCTTCTGGAATAAGGATTCCTTTTGCAAAGATCTTTTGTAACTAATCTTCTTTGAAGAATCAAGTCTTGGCATGTTTGGTTTCTCTAAAGAGGAGTTTCTGAAGCAAATGCATTTCAAGGGATTTGTTGTGGTACAATAAAGCAGAATACAAGCTATCTACTCAAACTTAGTATCATTAATCTAGTCTATGTGAACATGGAACTCTTGCTCTGATAGAGTGATGAGGTTCTTCTATGTGGCATAATAAAGGACTGAACTCACCAGTGGGATGTCTTATTAGAGGGTCTGACATCAAGCTGAACTTCAGGGTCTTAGTTGATGTAATGGTACATCATTTGAAGATAAGTTGATCTTCTCGAGTATGAATGGAATTAATGCTTCAAAAAAGCCTATCTCATGCAGTTTGCGGGAGCTGCATGAAGGAATAGATGTTGCATGTCCAAGTCTTGGTGTATCTAAGATGCCTTGCTATGGAGCAAGTAGGATATATAACTTGAAGATCAATTTTGCTTGGTGGATTAGAAGATTTTCTAGAGCTCTAAAAGAAGCTGAGTTAACCAAACAGTGGCAGTTGGTTATTTAAGAAGTGTGCTTGGAGAAAATTACTCTTTATCGCTATTGCGAAAATCGGCGCCGGCTGACAGAAGAATCGCCACCGTGCGTTATTTATCCCAACGGAGGGAAAGGAAACGCTCGAGGTAAACCTACCGCAAAGACGGGAAAAGGTATGGTCATCGCAACCAAAACCTGGATTCGGGAGTCGGTTACGCAAGGGGAAGGTATTATCACCCCTCACGTCCGTCGTACTCGACGGGATCCACGCTTGTTTTCAGGTATGGATTGTTATTCTATTTACTCTACAGGTCAGGGGTTAAAAGAAAATAAAATGACTCGGCAAAGTATCGCACTTTATGCCTACGTATTCCCGTTTGGAACGAGAAATCAGAGTCAACGTAGTTCGCCTACCTACGGGAAAGGAGGGGAAGGTTGCTCGCTAGGATATCGCATCCTATGCCTACGTACTTTCATACAGCATGAAAGATCAGAGCAAACGTAGTTCGGGCCACGTACGACACAAGTCTGTCTTGATTGTTTTTATTCCTTCTGAAAAAGGGTTTTTCTGATTACCGGTCTAAGCGGACAAAAATTGACGTTTTGACGAGTTCACATTCTTTTACGGAAGAAGTGTCTTTTATTGTGTCTGAAATATTTATGGTGTTTTTCGGTTTGTTTTGAGAAAGGAGAGACAGAACTCTAACCTACGGTCGCGAAGGGAATCAAACTAACCTAATGTTGTCATGCATGGGTTAAGACCTAGTGTCTATCATGCTCCTCTCTTGCGCAGAGAGAAACCGAGATCCTAAGGGAATAGACGGAAACAGAAACAATAGCATATATACAATAAAGCAGTAAAATGCATGGATGCAACAATACTAGCGAGGCAAGGGAGTCCCACTCAACCTCGAACCTAGAAAACAATAGGCAAAAGTGATCAGAAATCACTTCTAACCCAACAGGTTAAACAACAAACAATACAGTCCGGGAAAACCAACCAATACATCAGAAATGAACAGCAAAAATAAACAGCCACAGCAGCTCTGCATCAACATCTGTCTTGAAGTCATCTCCAAGCAGCTACAAGATTCAGCAAGCATCAATCTCCATCTCCACAACCTTCAAGCAAGGTTTTTGATTATCAGTCTTCCATCTGCAATGGCTTTGCTTCAAGTCTCTAATCTCCAAGCTGAGGAATCAATCACAAGAGTGAACTGGGGTGTTAAGCAATTAGTTGACCACCAAAGGTGGCAAACAGACTGCTAACAACACATAGAATATTTCTCTCAAGAGTTCTATCTCTTAGACACTATCACCAAGCCTTCCAAAGGAAGGGGGTGAGTGTCTCAGAGAGACTCTGCATCACAGAGAGGAATGGAGGCAATAAAGACCTTCCATGTTTGGGAAACAAGCTTTCTACTCTAGAGCTCTGCCTAGCTCCTAAACCCTAGACTCCTCAACATCTGCCAGCAAATGACTCCTCATCAACTCTGGAAGTTGGACTTCAATCTCTGATCACCAATGGCTTCATCATCACAAGTCTTCAGCTCTCCCAATCCCCAGGCAAACCCAATACCCCACACAAATAAATGATAATCCCCAAAGAGGGCACACCACACCAGTTAAGCAAACATAGACAATATACTAATAGCAGTAGGGGAATCCTAATATTCTCTAAGGGGTCTATTAACTACCCATAATCCCTATAGTCCCATACCCCAAAAATTCAATCTCTAACTCCTAAGGGAAATGAACTAATCCACCTATGTTATCTCCTAAACCCTAGTTTTGTTCATGTTATTCACACCTAAACAAATCTCCTAAAATTAAGTCCTAAAAATATGAACTAAATTGTATATACAAGCTAACATTCTATACTAATCAACCTAAAAAGAATGGATTAAAAATGTTAAAGCATCTATTCAAACTAAAATTAACAAATTCATGTATCAAACTAAATGTTATTTATACCTATTTAAAATAAAAATATGCCAAAAATAGGAAAATAAAATGAAATATTAATTTTTTTGTGTGATATTTTTCTTGACAAAATTATGAATAATATGCAAAAAGAACCAATTAAAATCATGCATTTTTCTATTTTTTATGAATTTTGAAAGAATTAACATTTTTGAAAGAAATTAAATGAAATTAATTGAATGAGGGGTGCCATGAGTAATGAAAAGCAGTTAAAAAAAACAAATTGGGCCCAGACTGGGGGGCGCGCATAGCAAGCGCGTCTGGGCCCATATGCATTCAGAAAATAACAAAAAAATTAAAAAAAGAAAAACGGTGCAGTTAGCAAGTTTTGTAGTTGAAATTGGTTTTGGGCCTGAGGATAGGGGTGTGCATAGCAATGAGTTAACGAGCCCAGTCTGAAATAATAAGTGAAACGGTGCGTTTAGTCCTTTTAAATCTCCCTCCGTTTTTTCTTTAAACCACAGCCACACGATTGGGCTCAGAGTCAAGGTCAATCGTATGATCCAACGGATGTCCATCATCGTCCCCAAATGACTTCTAGGGTTTCTGAAATTCCACCTCCATGCATGGATTTTCCAGTCCTTCGTTCTCCCTTGTCTCTCCATGAATTCCCTCGATACAAAGAGCAAAGTTGCTCTAAATTCTTCCCCCTACACAGCCATGTCCATAATTCCTTCTAGAACTCAACAAATAATTGAACCCGATGAGTGCAATAACACTGCTCCACCATTTTCACCTGTCATCGATTGCTTCAATTCTCACCAATTCTTACCCTAACATGATCTACATTCCATGCTGAGTAATCTGAGCCATTAACCTAAGATTATCTTGCATTATCATTGATGTTATGATCTCTGACAGAATTAGTGCACCATGATCAACATCCATGAAACTTGTTCAAACTTGGTGAAATTCATCATCTAACTTATCTTAACCATTCTATGCTAACAAATCACTAACATGCTGACTGAATCATGCAATTCGAATAGAAATCCAACCTGGTGTAAAATGAAGAAAACAGCTATGAAATTCTCTGATCTGATGCTTGTAATGATTGGAAATGGATCAGGGAACTTGATGATGAGTTCTGTATGCACTGAATCTTGTTCAATCCTCTTGGATCTTGCAATCACCAAAATCTTGCTCCTTGGATGATGGAATTGTGTGGCACGAGTTCTCCCCAATTCTAACCAATCTTGAGGTGAATTCTGATCTATGAGTGATGGTGATGAAGATCAGATCAAGAAAAATGGAGATTGATAGAGATTTGAGAGAGTTTGAATTGATTTTGCAAATTGGAAGAATTGTATGAAACTTGGTGTTATGAGCAAAGTGATTCACCAACCATGGCATGAAGCTCTTCAATACAATATATAGATGAGATTGGAAAGTCCTAGAACCTTGGAGAAACTTCCCATGCACTCTTTCCCTTGGATTTGGATTATGTAACTTTCATTGTAAGTAACCATGCATATCTCTCAAATCTTGAACCAAACTCAAAATTCTAATTTTGCCAATGTTTTCAAAATGTTTTTTACAATCAAAATGACCTATAATTTCACCTCATTTGGCCAAACTATGAAAAATCTCAAATTTAGGTCATTTTTTATTCATTAAATTCACCAATTTTGAAACCTTGAGCTATGAGCCTTTCCAATCTTTCATGGTCACTTTTATAGACTCAAAATGTCATTTGGAGCAAGTTTGATGTTGTGAAGTTTTCCATTTGAAGCTTCCTTGTATGAGTTTTGGGCATAGGCTTGAAATGACCTGTAATTCTCAGATGACCAAAATACCCTTTGCTTGCCAAGACCATAAGTAGAGTTACACAAATCATATGAAGGCATACTATACCATTCTAGAAATCTAAGACAATAAGGAACAACTCTTATGTTGACCAGAAATTCATTTGAAATCTCCTTGAGGGGTAAAGGTTGCTTGGAAGACAAGTCACTTTCACAGACAAAATTTCAGATACCTCAGATGACCTGTAACTTGCAAGGACCATAACTTGAGTTCTATAAATCTCCTTGATGTCTTCCACCACTCAAATTAAAGGGCTTGATATCCTCTACAAGTTTCATGTTGACCAAGGATCCATTTGAAGCTTGCATTTTGACTTATCTTGCTTGGAAATTTTACCTAAACTAGGGGATTTTACACAGAAACCCTAATTTAGAAACTTCTCTTCTCCTTGATTTCTCTTGATTTCTTATTAGCACATCACCATATCTTAATTTACATGTCAAATGATGAACCCCACATCTCTCCAATAGCCCTTAATGCCTTTCAATCAATCAATTGACCTAAAGTTGACCCAGGGTTGACCCAGATGAAACCCTAGTTGACTGTCTTCAACTGCAACTCTTGTGATCATATCAATGACTTGCCTCCTTCTCTAAGTGACTTTATAAGTACCCCATGATGTCCATATACTCCCCATGCTCCATTCACAGCTCACCACTTCCTTGATGATCCTCAGATACCCTCAGATAGGAGATGGATGCACTGCTTGATCCATTGACTTCCCAGCTTTCAAATTCTTTCTGATGACTTGAATGAGATTGACTTTGAATAATAACCTCTTGATAGGCTCATAGATATGAGAATAATGCTTGGTCCCTGTTGGATGATTTGCTATGCTATGCTATGCAGATGATTAGGCTATGCTCATGACTCTATATGCAAATGCTAATGATATTGAAACATAAACCAAGTGGATAAGGTTGAGCAAATTTTAGGGTGCAACAGCTGCCCCTATTCAAGCGACTTGGACCCGATTGGGTGAAGAGCGAACGGCCTTCAAACATTCGAGGTACGAGACGGTTGAATACTAAGAACCCGAAAATTTGCCAACCGCAGAAATGAACTACACCACTGCTTGGGGAACGATATTCAATAACTGAATCTAACTATTTACAGCAACCCACTGATCTCGTGTTGGGGATCATTTTCATCAGCCTGAAAAAAGATTCTATCATCGCAAACTTATCCTTTGCTTGTCCACGTTAGGACTCTATCTGCTGTCAACCCGGAGAAATCTCGGTGACTTCGCTGGGGATAACTCGTCTGCATTTCATCAGAAATAAATTGTCCACGTTAGGACTAAACTCTTCTGTACCGGTCCATGTCAGGACTAAACTCTTCCACGTCAGGAATAAACTTCGCCTAGATCTGTCCATGTTAGGACTAAACTCTTCCGCGTCAGGAATACATCTTCTTTCCACGTGAGGAAGCCATCTTCTTTCCACGTAAGGAATACCATCTCGATCTGTCCGCGTAAGGACTCCAATCTTTCCACGTAAGGAATAAACTTTTTTCTGAATCTGTCCACGTAAGGACCCTAATCTTTCCACGTAAGTAATATAATCTTTCCATGTAAGGAATGTAATCTTTCCACGTCAGGAATCAATCTCGATTTGTCCACGTAAGGAAACGACCTTTCTTTCCACGTAAGGAAACAATCCTTCTTTCCACGTAAGGAAACCATTTTTCTTCCACGTAAGGAATCAACTTCTTTCCACGTAAGGAATCAATCTCGATTTGTCCATGTAAGGACTCCGATCTTTCCACGTAAGGAATACAATCTTCGTTCCACGTCAGGAAACGAATTCTTCTTTCCACGTAAGGAATGCGTCTTTCCACGTAAGGAATAAAATCTTTCCACGTAAGGAGTCGCATCTTTCCATGTAAGGAATAAATCTTTCTTTCCACGTAAGGACTCCCCTCTTGACTCGCTGAGGAAATAAAACTTGTCCACGTCAGGACTCACGCGTCTTTGACCTGCTGGGGGAATAAACTCGTCCACGTCAGGACACACGCTTCGCCAACAACACGAAGAAGGATCAATTTGTCCACGTCAGGACGCTCGCATCTTGTCATCACGAAGAACTATAAACCTGTCCACATCAGGACGCACACTTCACCATTACGAATAAAGATATCTGCTGGAAATAAATGGTCCACGTCAGGACACCAACACTGTGAGCAATCAATTTTGTCAACGTTATGACTTTGCATTCAATCAATACCAAGAAAATCAAATCTGTCCACGTTAGGACTGGCACATATCGTCACCTGGAAGAAATGTCCACGTCAGGACTCCACATTCCCACAATTCTGAAAAATCGAACCTGTCCACGTTAGGACTAGCACCTCTTATCAACCATGAGGAAATAAATCTGTCCACGTTAGGACCCCCACTTTTCTAGCACAAAGAAAACCTGTCAATAAAATTGTCCACGTCAGGACTCATCCTTCCATTGGTCCCAAACCACAAACTTCTTAGCACTGACGTGACAGCGACTTTGAAGCGGACTCTCCTGGGGATATTTGGAAATCAAACTACCGGACGCCTGTCCTGATAACCGGCGGCAACCTCTGAAATTCCGATTCCTGAAACCCTTTGACGACAAATAACTCTGCTTGGGAGTGAAGAAAAATTTTGCCTACTAACTCTGGCGGGGAAAACACGAGAAATTCACAAATAACTCTGTTCGGAGACGAAGAAAATTTCATCATAATAACTCTGTGGGGAATAGTGCCAAAGCTGACACTTTCGCTGAATGTCTCACGTCGAGATCTTGAATGTTTAGTAATTCATTTGAGCAAGAACTCCTTCCACCTACAAGAGAGCAATACTTGAAACAAACGGTTAGCTCACCTGGTTCATGTTTCAAAATGCATATGTTTGACACTGGCGCAACGCTTCATTCGACATGGAAATGCTATGCGTTTTTATTTGGGTGGATGCAAATATGACACTGTATGCCGATGCGAATGCAGATTCGAACTGCTGGGATACAGGAAACCGCTCCAGCAACATAAATGTTGAAGATAATGCCAACTCCGCTGGGGATAGCCAGATGCTACAGAATTATTCCAGCAAAATAAATGCTGGGAAAATGAAGTTGACTCAACTGAGAAGTCGGGAACTTAAACCAAGCACCTCATTGAAGTAACACCCTGCTGGGGAATATAACTCTGCTGGAAAATAGCATATGAGCCTGGTATGATTGAACTTCTGCTGGAGAGTGAACGGATATCACACGGGATTCTGGCAAAATAAATGCCGGGACACACAACCAACTCTGCCGGGGATAATCTTAATCTTCGAGTTCCACTGAGAGGAATGAAAATACTTGCTGAAAAGAGAACTCCATTGGGGATGGGATGATTCTCTTGGGGAAAATCCACTGACTCCGCTGGGGGAGAGTAACTGACCCTGCGGGGAAAGGTGAACTTGTCTGAATATAGCTCACAAATATTAATCTTCTGAGGCTAAACCACTCTACTTAAGATAAAGGAATCCTTCTGGGTGGACACCCCACTGTCTGGACACAGTCTACAATCCTGGAACCAACAAACTCTGCTGAGGATGGACGACTTTACTGGAAAATGCCCTTTGGAATAAGCTACGACTAGATGGGGAATTTGAACCTTCTTCAGGGAGGACATTGCTATCTTGGAAGCATGACCTGCATGGGGGTCGAGTCTTTCGTTACTGCAATCCTTTGATCGTCCTCTTCATACGGCCATGAGCCCTGCAACCCGACAAACAAGACAAGACAAGTCTATGCAACCAAATCTATTCAGGTTAGCGTTAGTGACACTATTTTCAGTTAATTCAGAGTTTTAGCAATTGCTGGCAAAGGCCAGTGACGTTATACACATGCTAGTTTCAGTAAACTTAGGCGTTTATCATGCACAAAACAGTAAAGAACCAACATCAAGTACTGAATAACATATTTTATTGATTGGGCCCCTGAATGGGCGGAGTTTTGTACACAGGATGTAACTCCTGAAAAGAGGAAGTTACGCACAACAAATATACAAGTATGCATAAGAAGCATAAATATATTGACAAATTAAATTTGTACACATGTCGGCAACGGGATGCAGACGAACATCACGAACTGATCCTCCTATGACTCGCCCGACTCTAATGCTTTCCCGGTATCCACACTTCCGAAGAGATTGTATCTGATAATCGACCCCTCAAGCATATTCTCCCGCACTAATGCTCAATGCAATATCAAATTCGAACCGCAATCATTTGCTTTTCAAATCCCTAACTTTTGCGTGAACCGCCCTTTACGGGTTTTCAGTTCACCGGGATACCCTTTTTTGCCGAAGCCGCCCAGTGTAGGTTTTCAACTTCGCGGGTGTACATTTTTTCCAATTTTATCCCTAACTTTTGCCCGAACCTTTCATTCTGTTTTTGGTTCGCCAGGATGCCCCATTTTTGCCTGGACTCTCTTTTTCTGTCCAGCGGGTCAATTTTAAGCAAAGTATTTTTTAACTGCGTCCGAATTCACAGGTGACGTAAAGTCTTCGCCGTCCATGGTGGACAACAATAAAGCACCTCCTGTAAAGACTTTTTTGACAACGTATGGCCCTTCGTAGTTGGGGGTCCACTTGCCCCTGTGATCTGCCTGCGGCGGGAGAATCCTTTTCAGCACAAGGTCGCCCGTCTGAAAGCTCCGCGGATGTATCTTCTTATCATATGCTTTCTTCATTCGGCTCTGGTACAAACAACCGTATGCTAGAGAAGCTAGCCTCTTCTCATCCATTAAACTCAGTTGGTTCAACCTGTTTTTCACCCATTCTGCCTCATCTAGCTGAACATCTCGCAATACCCTCAGAGAAGGGATCTCAACTTCCAATGGTAGCACAACTTCCATTCCGTATACCAACGAGAACGGGGTTGCCCCGGTTGATGTGCGCACCGTCGTACGATAACCGTGCAAAGCAAAAGGTAGCATCTCATGCCAATCCTTATAGGTCACCACCATTTTTTGAACGATCTTCTTGATATTCTTATTGGCCGCTTCAACAGCGCCATTCATCTTCGGTCGGTAAGGGGAGGAGTTGTGATGTTCGATCTTAAAATTCTGACAGAGCTCCTTCATCATTTTGTTGTTCAAGTTTGAACCGTTGTCAGTGATTATCCGCTCGGGGATCCCATATCTGCAAATGATATCTCTCTTGATGAATCTGGCCACCACCTGCTTAGTTACATTTGCATAAGACGCCGCCTCCACCCACTTGGTGAAATAATCGATTGCTACTAGAATGAACCGGTGCCCATTAGAAGCTGTCGGCTCGATCTTTCCAATCATATCGATTCCCCACATCGAGAATGGCCATGGCGATGACATCACATTCAGAGGACTCGGAGGCACATGGATCTTATCAGCATAAATTTGGCACTTGTGGCACTTCCTCGCAAACTTGAAACAATCAGTTTCCATAGTCAGCCAAAAATAACCTGCCCGCAGCAGCTTCCTCGTCATAGCATGCCCACCAGCATGCGTACCAAAGGTACCTTCATGTATTTCCTCCATGAGCAACTTCGCCTCTTTTTCATCTACACAACGCAGTAGCACCAAGTCGTGGTTTCTTCTGTATAAGACACCATCCGGATTCAAATAGAAATTACCCGCTAATCTCCTGAGAGTCTTCTGGTCTTGACTGGATGCCCCAGCCGGATACTCTTTGTTCTTCAGGAAATTAAGGATATCAAAATACCACGGCTTGTCGTCGGATGCTTCATCAATAGCAAACACGAAGGCAGGTCTGTCAAGTCGAGAGATAATAATTCTGGGAGCCTCGTTCCAGAAGTTGACTTTGTACATGGAAGACAAAGTGGCCAGGGCGTCAGCCATCTGATTTTCTGCTCGCGGTACGTGATGCAATTCAACCTTGTCAAAGAAAGGCAACAATCTCCTTGCATAATTCATGTAATGTATCAAGTTGGGCTGACGTGTCTCCCATTCCCCTTTTATCTGATTCATCACCAGAGCTGAGTCTCCGTATACGTCTAGATTCTTGATTCGCAAATCAATGGCTTCTTCAAGCCCCATTATACAAGCTTCGTATTCGGCTTCATTATTGGTAACTGCAAAGGTCAATCGGGCAGTAAACGGGATGTGCGACCCGTGTGGAGTAGTGATGATTGCCCCTATTCCGCTACCGTAAGCGTTCACAGCTCCGTCAAAAATCATCTTCCACTTGGAACCCAATTCTGGTCCTTCATCTGGCAACGACTCTTCACAATCTTTCATCTTTAGGTACATGATATCCTCGTCAGGAAAATCAAACCTCATCTATTGGTAATCTTCAATAGGCTGCTCCGCCAAGTACTCAGACAACACACTCCCCTTTATAGCCTTCTGCGAGACATATTGGATGTCATATTCAGTCAAGACCATCTGCCAACGGGCAATTCTCCCTGATAACGCCTGCTTTTCGAATACATATTTGATAGGATCCATCTTCGAGATGAGCATGGTTGTATGATTCAGCATGTATTGCCTCAAACGCTTGGCGGCCCAGGCTAGCGCGCAACAAGTTTTTTCAAGCATTGAATATCGAGATTCACAATCTGTAAATTTCTTACTCAAGTAATAGATCGCATGCTCTTTTCTCCCTGTCTCGTCGTGTTGACCGAGAACACAACCCATGCTTCCCTCAAGAACTGTCAAATACATAATCAAGGGTCTCCCTGCCACTGGGGGTATCAAAATAGGAGGCTCCTGCAAATACTGCTTTATTTTATCGAACGCCTTTTGACAATTTTCGTTCCACGTTACAGCTTGATCTTTCTTCAACAGCTTGAATAATGGTTCACACGTAGCCGTTAGGTGAGATATGAACCGAGCGATGTAGTTCAACCTCCCTAAAAACCCGCGCACCTCTTTCTCTGTTTTAGGCGTCGGCATCTCTTGGATCGCTTTTATTTTAGCAGGATCAACCTCTATTCCTCTTTCGCTTACGATAAACCCCAGCAGTTTACCCGATCTCACCCCGAAGGTGCATTTGTTAGGGTTCAGTCTCAGCCTGAACTTCCTAAGCCTTTTGAATAGCTTCAGCAGATTCACTAGATGCTCTTCCTCCGTCTGGGATTTGGCAATCATATCATCAACATACACTTCGATCTCTTTATGCATCATATCATGAAAAAGAGTCGTCATTGCCCGCTGATACGTTGCCCCAGCGTTCTTCAAACCAAAGGGCATCACTTTGTAACAAAATGTTCCCCAAGGCGTTATGAAGGTAGTCTTCTCCATATCCTCTGGCGCCATTTTAATCTGATTATAGCCTGAGAAGCCATCCATGAAGGAGAATACAGAGTATTGAGCAGTGTTGTCAACTAACACATCGATATGAGGAAGTGGAAAATCGTCTTTCGGGCTCGCTTTATTTAAGTCACGGTAATCGACGCACATTCTCACTTTACCGTCTTTCTTTGACACTGGTACGATGTTAGCGACCCATGAGGGATATTTTGTCACAGCCAGGAAACCAGCATCCCACTGTTTCTGAACCTCTTCTTTAATCTTCACTGCCATATCGGGTCTAGTTCTGCGAAGCTTTTGCTTGACTGGCGGGCATTCTTCTTTCAGTGGCAGACGGTGCACAACCATATCTGTATCGAGCCCTGGCATATCTTCATACGACCAAGCGAACACATCACTATACTGTCTGAGCATTTCAACCAGTCTTCGCTTGATATCGCTCTGCAGCGCGGCTCCGATACGAATATTCTTCTCAACTCCTTCCGACCCCCAAGTTGATAATTTCGATGACCTCTTCGTGAGGCAGAATGACTCTTTCCTCTTGTCTCACCAACCAAGACAATTCTTCAGGGACGTCCCCATCTTCAACAACCTCTTCTTCGGCCTGAAATACCGGATGTTCGAAGTCGGGACGAGTCATAGGTGGCTCAAGGATGTCATCTGAAAATGTTATCCTGCAAAAAGGAGTGGTTAAATGCTTCAAAATGCGTATACAGCGAATAACCACGTTGCCATTTTATTGAAAAATACAAAACAAGAAAAACAGAGATCAAAATATTTGCACATGAAAAACGCCTTTTATTTAATGATTAACATGCAATGTTCATAACAGCACATCCCTAAGCAAATCCTGATGCCTCGGGCAAGACACCAGATTGTTCAACAATTAATAAAACAAAGCATTATTGTTTAAGAGTCACAGGAACAAGCTCCTGAATATACCAGTTGCACAATCCCTGTCCTGGCGTGCTTGGCTGAATCCAGGCATCCATATCACAGTCGCTGTCTTCTTCGTCAGACTCTGAAGCAGCGTTGATGGTTTCATGACATACTCCACTGGCAGAGATGGTTATTGGTCCTCGGAAACGGGGTGCCCCCACAGCAGGTGTTGATGACGACGGTTGGTATCCTAGCCCGAACCGGTCCATCTTCACAGGAATATCCAGAACTTTGCCCCAACCCTTTGTTTCTCCTGTCTCTACCAGAGCTTGAGCTTCTTTATATGACGAGACGACTATCTCCGACACTTTGCTCGGCCCGGGACCTTTGTCCTTGATGCGCAGCCCTTCGAATGCCTGGCAGGGTGTTTCGTGAATCTCTCCATCGACCTCCACATATTTAAATGACGACAAATGGCTGACCAGGATGTCTTCTTCGCCACAGACTCTAACCACGCTGTCTCCGACCATATATTTCAACTTCTGATGCAGGGTAGACGTGACTGCCCCTGCGCCATGAATCCAGGGTCGCCCGAGCAGGCAGCTATATGCAGGCTGGATGTCCATGATATAAAATTCAGTTGCGAACACCTCCGGCCCCACCTGTAGAGGCAATGTTATCGATCCAAAAACTGTTCTCCGCGTGCCATCGAATGCCCTGACTACCAAGTCACTGGGTGTGCACAGGATTCCTCTGACATCTAGCTTCATCATCGCTTTCTTGGGCAGCACATTCAAAGACGATCCGGTGTCGACCAATACATGCGACATGACTGATCCTCTACATTCCACAGAGACGTGCAGCGCCATATTATGATCTCTCCCCTTCGGGGTCAAATCAAAATCGGTAAAGCCCAAGCTATGGCCTGCATTTACATGTGCCAACACTCCTTCCAGCTGATTTACGGAAACATCTTGGGGTACGAAGGAAGTATCCAGGACTTTCAACAGTGCATTTCTGTGAGCTTCAGAACACAAGAGCAACGACAGTATAGATATCTTGGACGACGTCTGTTGCAGATGCTCCACAATCTTATAATCACTTTTACGGATCAAGCGCATGAATTCTTCCACATCTTTCGATGCCGATGCTTTTTCGCTTGCCTGCACTGGGACATTTTCAACCATCTTTCCTTTCCCCTTTGCCAGTCTTTCGGCCTCTACCTCAGGCGAGATGAAGACTCTTCTACTCCTTGTCATACCTCCTGTACCAACAACGTTGTCTACAGTCTCAGCTGGCTGCTTGTTAGCATCAATTTTTATTCCGTCACAATACACTTCCAACCCATATGACCACGGGACTGCCTTTGTGCTTTCGTACGGGATTGGTCCGACTTTAGTTATGGTGATCGGTGGTCGCTGGGCCGGTGCTGTTATAGTGATTGTCTTTCGAGGAATCGTTACAGTGGCCACATCACTTTGATTGTCTGCCAATGCCCCTGCAGGCTCTTCAATGGCTGCTCGGTCAAACTGCAATGTACCATCATCTATTAAAGCCTGGATACCTTTCTTTAAATCATCACACCCCTCAGCTAGAGTCCAACATTCTAAGCAATATTCGTCACAACCAGGATACACACCACCTTGCAATAATCGGCTCTTTATCTCGCTCAACGGCGTCTTTAAATCGTCAACATTCATAATCAGATTCAAACATTCCTCAGTCAGAATGGCGTTTGCCCCATGATTAGGCATGGGTTTCTGCACTATATTCGGACCTGCTATTCCGAAATTGATAGCCTTGCTATCCAATAAATCCTGCACAACATGCTTAAAAGCATGGCAACCCTCTACATCGTGGCCCGGAGCCCCAGAGTGGAACTCACAGTGCCTGCTTGCATCATAGCCATACAGAAGAGTTCCCGTTATTGGTGCCAGAGTTCTCTTCTCTACCAAGTTCAAACCCAACAGTGTTTATAACAAATCAGCATACGTTGGCGGAGGCTTCTCAAACACTCTCCTTGGCTTACCTCCCTGGAATCTGCGTTGGGCAGGCTGTGCCCCCTGCTGTGGCTGCTGCTGCTGCTGCTGTTGTTGCATTGGTTGCTGCTGAAATGGTTGTTGTTGAAACGGTATAGTAACACTCGCCACCTGCTGCGGCTGATTATACTGGTTTCGACCTCTGCCTCTGCCTCGGCCTCCAAACACTGCGCTTGCATCGCCCTGACGGCGCCCACCAAAAGCCTTCCTGTTACTGCCAGATGCAGTTGATTCCTCAGCTTGGAATCTTCCTTGTTTAATGTTGTTTTCAATCTTTTCTCCCATCAGAATTAGGTCTGAGAAACTGGCCAAAGATGTGTGAAACAACTTGTCATAAAACATGCCAGTGAATGTGCCTATAAACATGTCATTCATCTCCTTGTCTTCTAAAGGAGGACGGACCCTAGCAGCCATGTCGCGCCATCTTTGCGCATACTCTTTAAAGCTCTCACCCTTCTTCTGAGACAGCCCTTGCAATTGGACCCGGTTGGGTGCCAGGTCGATGTTATACTTATAGTGAGCTACAAATTCCTCTGCCAGTTGTTTCCATGTCTTTATATGCGTTGGTTCCAATCCCATATACCACTCTAGGGACGGACCAGACAAACTATCTTGAAAGAAGTGCATTAGCATTCTCTCATCAGTTGAATACGCAGACATCTTTCTGTAGTAAGCCCGCACGTGCACTTTCGGGCAGGTGTCCCCTTTATACTTATCAAATGTGGGAGCTTTGAATTTGATTGGCACCCTCAAGCCAGGTACCAGACCCATTGTTGACATGTATAAGCCCACAGCACTTTGGTTCAGGACCCCCCTCATCTGCTCTTCTAGCATTCTGATCTTCTGGGAGTCATCCATAGGTCCCTCGAAACCTCCACCGGAGAAAGCGTCCTCTTGCTGGTCCTCCTGCCAGTTACCATTCCCAGCTCCATACCCATCGTATCCATTATTACGGCCAGCTCTAATCTGATTCATCACTGGGCCTCGCCCTCTGTTGCCGTATCCCGGAGCAATTCCAGCAGGTCCAACAGTCATTAACCCAGCGCCGTTTCCATTTCCGAAACCTCCGTAACCCTGATTGGTCATACCAAAACCGTCTTGCCCGAAGCCTTGAGCATTGAAACCATACTTCCCAGCATTATTGAATCCCTGGTCATTGAAACCGAATCCAGCATTACCGAAGCCGTTGCCTCCCATATTATCACCCAAGTTGACATCGCCAAGCCCAACGTTATGGACAACAGTCTCATTCCCAATTCCAACATTACCGTTCCCAGCAGCAGTAGCGTTGTTGACATTAACAGCAGGCATATTGACTACAGGTGGAGCCACTGGTGTGGGGGTGCCATCCCCATGAACAGTGTCGACTCGCACAGACTGATGATCCTCATTACCGTGACCAGCATTTCTGACCAACAGAGGCTGAACCATGGCTTGCAAATTCTCCTGACCTTTTGCAATAGTCTCCATGGTCTGCATGAAGAGTGCTAGCTTCTCGCGCATATCTTGCATCTCGTTCTGTATTTGATCCATGATTCTTCGACAGTTGGTGCGAGTGGAATATCGGTGCGGGCGCTGATCTGCAATCCTGAAAAAGACCTGGCACAGGGCAGGAAATAAGATACCACCCAATGATTACCTGTAATGCAATATGAATATGAATGCAATGCAATGTGTGTCTGTGCATTGGGGAAAAGTATTCCCCGATTCTAGTGTGAAGGTGCCAGTGCAGTGACAGTGCTAGCAATACGAAGATCGGAGCTGAATCATAGAAAGCCTCATATATTGTAGAGAAATCCAGTAAGCCAAGAATACAACATCACAGAGTACAATAAGAAGGCATGACCTCAGCCAACAGTCCTGGTGATGGTCAGCACTATGCAAATAAAGCATACAAGTTAATACATGACATGATCAAGTACTCCCATAAGCCCGGTACTCTTCTATTAACTTCTTGGTCTCTGGATGACCTGGTCGGGTAAGCAACCCTTCAACAAGTTGGTTTCTTCGTTTGAGAACGCGTCGCACATCACCAGCAGTTTCTTCACATGCCCCTTCTTCGAAGCGATCCTCTAGCTTCCGCTTCTGAGACACAACTTCGTTCCTGCCTTCGATAGCTTTGTTCAACGCATTCTGGAGACTATACCTGGTCATCACTTATTCTTCATACTGCTTAATGCTAGCTTTCAACTGTGCTTCGAGGTCAGAGATTTGCTGCTTCAACTTGTCTTCCCTCTTTTTATTGTTGGTGAGCGTAGCATTCCAAGTCTTATTGCAAGAAGAGATTTCTCGGTGTGCTGCGTCGAGTGCTTTCTTTTTGGATTCCAGCATGTCATGGGAGCTTCTGAACTCTTGCCCCAGACGTTCACGCTTCTTTTTCTCCTCAGTCAACTCAGCCCCTAGTCTGTTTACTAGCTCGATCTGCTGTTGGAAAGCATGCACAACCTTGTTCCTTTCACTGCGTACCTGGGCTAGCTCCTGCTCTAACCCTTCGTTGATCTTCATCAAGGCTTCTTTTTCTTTCACCACTTGCTCGTAGGCTTCCCTAGAAACAGTAGTTGGCTCTTCTACCGGAATATGAACAGAGACCGGTGCAGTTGGAAATGGCATCAGTAACTGTCTTGCTCTCTCCTGGATCCAAACTCTGTAGGGTGCATATGCCTGACAATCATTCTTCCCTAACAGTGGCTTCCCCCTTCTGTTAATACGCGTCCAGGCATGCTGCAGCTTGGCTAATAACTCTCCCTTCAAATCGCCGGTAAAGTACAGAGATTCCTGTACTTCTTCTTCCTTTGGTGGGCTCTTCAGCGCGTATCCGAACTGGCGAATGAACAGAGAAGGGTTGTAATTGATACACCCTTTTCTTCCTATCAACGGAACATTAGGGTACCCAGAACAACTGAAGATAAGCTCAGACCCCAGCAAGTCTCGATCAAACCACTTTATGTCTTCAGAAGATAGCCTCATCATACGCCCTGGCCAGTCAGACGTGGTTGCACTATCCACAAAAGGTCCCTTCAAGGGAAGATGGCTCTTAAACCACATGTACAACAAAGGCACGCAACAAGAGACATTCTTGCCTCTCCTGTTCTCATTCCTATAGTGCATCGAATGGTAGAAGTCTCCGATCAGTGTTGGCACTGGGTTGCCAGCAGCAAACAGATGAAATGCATCCATGTCCACGAAGTTTGGGAAGTTGGGAAATAGCACTATCCCATAAATGCATAGAGCCAAAATAGCGTTAAAGACCACCCAACACCCATTCTTGGCGTACTCTTGAGCCTTACCAACCAGAAACTGAAGAGAGAAACCCGGAACCCCTCGCCAAGAAGTCATCAACAGCTCAGAAGCATTCATATGCAAGGCCTTAGCTAAATCCTCCAACTTGGGCTCAGCGGCAGAGTGAATAAAAGGGACTGCATTCTGTACCGGCAGCTCAGTAAACTCTACATACTCCTCCATGGTAGGCCCCAAGATAAAATCAGCAAACGTGAAACACCTCAAAGCCGGATCATAGAATTGCATCAGCGTATACAACCCGTTCAATTCATCATCAGTGGATTTGCGAACCAAACTCAACAGCCGTCCGTAACTCTGCCTGAACCTTCTACGAACATCCTCATCAGTAAGAGAAATCAGACCCAGGAGGGGAGCAATATCAGGGATAGGTAGCTTATACGCAACTGTCATCCTCAAACCAGCCATGATCAATACTCAGAAGTCCGGACACTAGAACCGGGGGATATGCAAATGCACCTGCAACACAGACACACGTTAATGGGATGCAATGATAATGGGTATGCAAATAATGCAATGCAAGCAACATGCAACAGGGACCAAGTGCTATAGCTGAGAAGCCTGAACCATATAAAAAAAAAAGTCTCAGATAGACTATCAGAAGTCCTCAGACCCTGGTCTCTGACAGACCTAGAACAAAGCTCCAATACTGGTCTCTGATAGACCCATAACATAACTCCACCTGGTCTCTGACAGACCTCAAATCATATCTCCAACTGGTCTCTGACAGACCTCAGAACTCTTCAACTGGTCTCTGACAGACCTCAGAACTCTCCATAAATACCCGGGATCTCAAATCAAGAAATAACCGGTATCTGAAGGTCTAGTTACCTGCATAACCCCAAACCCTCTCACAGGTGGATGTCCTAGTAACTGACAAAGGTATGGCATCCTATGCGGTCGTCGGCATCACAGACTTTCAGGGTTGATGATGCGATTCCCAGAAAGAGTGGCATCATCAAATCCTGAAGAGGCCTCACTTAGCCAACTTCCAAATGATCGGTCCCCAGAGTCGACAGTCCAACTAACCAGCAACCCGAGCCACCCAAAGGGCAGGACATAAGGCCAACCAGAGGAACCTCGTCTGAGTGTAGATTTCGCGGGACACTAGGACATGCAAAGCACGTGCGCGCCCACTAATCTCTACTCTAAGTCTAGGTGCACTCAAGCCCAGGTCCGGCTTATCTCTCAATCAAAGAACACCCGTCATACCCCATAATACAGTAATAATAATGATAATATAATGCTGAAATGTAAATACAAAAATGTAAATCCATACAAAATCCTCGACGGGAAAACAAGCGTTAGGATTGACTCTCTTAAGGGACGTTGGATCCCAAATGCATAAGAACTATCGCAGTCCTTAGCAGCCAGGGGACGTTGGATCCCCAGCAGAGTCGCCAGCTGTCGCTATTGCGAAAATCGGCGCCGGCTGACAGAAGAGTCGCCACCGTGCATTATTTATCCCAACGGAGGGAAAGGAAACGCTCGAGGTAAACCTACCGCAAAGACGGGAAAAGGTATGGTCATCGCAACCAAAACCTGGATTCGGGAGTCGGTTACGCAAGGGGAAGGTATTAGCACCCCTCACGTCCGTCGTACTCGACGGGAACCACGCTTGTTTTCACGTATGGATTGTTATTCTATTTACTCTACAGGCCAGGGGTTAAAAGAAAATAAAATGACTCGGCAAAGTATCGCACTTTATGCCTACGTATTCCCGTCTGGAACGAGAAATCAGAGTCAACGTAGTTCGCCTACCTACGGGAAAGGAGGGGAAGGTTGCTCGCTAGGATATCGCATCCTATGCCTACGTACTTTCATACAGCATGAAAGATCAGAGCAAACGTAGTTCGGGCCACGTACGACACAAGTCTGTCTTGATTGTTTTTATTCCTTCTGAAAAAGGGTTTTTCTGATTACCGGTCTAAGCGGACAAAAATTGACGTTTTGACGAGTTCACATTCTTTTACGGAAGAAGTGTCTTTTATTGTGTCTGAAATATTTATGGTGTTTTTCTGTTTGTTTTGAGAAAGGAGAGACAGAACTCTAACCTACGGTCGCGAAGGGAATCAAACTAACCTAATGTTGTCATGCATGGGTTAAGACCTAGTGTCTATCATGCTCCTCTCTTGCGCAGAGAGAAACCGAGATCCTAAGGGAGTAGACGGAAATAGAAACAATAGCATATATACAATAAAGCAGTAAAATGCATGGATGCAACAATACAAGCGAGGCAAGGGAGTCCCACTCAACCTCGAACCTAGAAAACAATAGGCAAAAGTGATCAGAAATCACTTCTAACCCAACAGGTTAAACAGCAAACAATACAGTCCGGGAAAACCAACCAATACATCAGAAATGAACGGCAAAAATAAACAGCCACAGCAGCTCTGCATCAACATCTGTCTTCAAGTCATCTCCAAACAGCTACAAGATTCAGCAAGCATCAATCTCCATCTCCACAGCCTTCAAGCAAGGTTTTTGATTATCAGTCTTCCATCTGCAATGGCTTTGCTTCAAGTCTCTAATCTCCAAGCTGAGGAATCAATCACAAGAGTGAACTGGGGTGTTAAGCAATTAGTTGACCACCAAAGGTGGCAAACAGACTGCTAACAACACATAGAATATTTCTCTCAAGAGTTCTATCTCTTAGACACTATCACCAAGCCTTCCAAAGGAAGGGGGTGAGTGTCTCAGAGAGACTCTGCATCACAGAGAGGAATGGAGGCAATCAAGACCTTCCATGTTTGGGA
Source organism: Lathyrus sativus (assembly GCA_963859935.3). NCBI lineage: Eukaryota > Viridiplantae > Streptophyta > Magnoliopsida > Fabales > Fabaceae > Lathyrus > Lathyrus sativus. Next base: position 611,008,257 of record OZ012738.1, on the reverse strand, counting down.
AACAAGCTTTCTACTCTAGAGCTCTGCCTAGCTCCTAAACCCTAGACTCCTCAACATCTGCCAGCAAATGACTCCTTATCAACTCTGGAAGTTGGACTTCAATCTCTGATCACCAATGGCTTCATCATCACAAGTCTTCAGCTCTCCCAATCCCCAGGCAAACCCAATACCCCACACAAATAAATGATAATCCCCAGAGAGGGCACACCACACCAGTTAAGCAAACATAGACAGTATACTAATAGCAGTAGGGGAATCCTAATATTCTCTAAGGGGTCTATTAACTACCCATAATCCCTATAGTCCCATACCCCGAAAATTCAATCTCTAACTCCTAAGGGAAATGAACTAATCCACCTATGTTATCTCCTAAACCCTAGTTTTGTTCATGTTATTCACACCTAAACAAATCTCCTAAAATTAAGTCCTAAAAATATGAACTAAATTGTATATACAAGCTAACATTCTATACTAATCAACCTAAAAAGAATGGATTAAAAATGTTAAAGCATCTATTCAAACTAAAATTAACAAATTCATGTATCAAACTAAATGTTATTTATACCTATTTAAAATAAAAATATGCCAAAAATAGGAAAATAAAATGAAATATTAATTTTTTTGTGTGATATTTTTCTTGACAAAATTATGAATAATATGCAAAAAGAACCAATTAAAATCATGCATTTTTCTATTTTTTATGAATTTTGAAAGAATTAACATTTTTGAAAGAAATTAAATGAAATTAATTGAATGAGGGGTGCCATGAGTAATGAAAAGCAGTTAAAAAAAACAAACTGGGCCCAGACTGGGGGGCGCGCATAGCAAGCGCGTCTGGGCCCATATGCATTCAAAAAATAACAAAAAAATTAAAAAAAGCAAAACGGTGCAGTTAGCAAGTTTTGTAGTTGAAATTGGTTTTGGGCCTGAGGATAGGGGTGTGCATAGCAATGAGTTAACGAGCCCAGTCTGAAATAATAAGTGAAACGGTGCGTTTAGTCCTTTTAAATCTCCCTCCGTTTTTTCTTTAAACCACAGCCACACGATTGGGCTCAGAGTCAAGGTCAATTGTATGATCCAACGGATGTCCATCATCGTCCCCAAATGACTTCTAGGGTTTCTGAAATTCCACCTCCATGCATGGATTTTCCAGTCCTTCGTTCTCCCTTGTCTCTCCATGAATTCCCTCGATACAAAGAGCAAAGTTGCTCTAAATTCTTCCCCCTACACAGCCATGTCCATAATTCCTTCTAGAACTCAACAAATAATTGAACCCGATGAGTGCAATAACACTGCTCCACCATTTTCACCTGTCATCGATTGCTTCAATTCTCACCAATTCTTACCCTAACCTGATCTACATTCCATGCTGAGTAATCTGAGCCATTAACCTAAGATTATCTTGCATTATCATTGATGTTATGATCTCTGACAGAATTAGTGCACCATGATCAACATCCATGAAACTTGTTCAAACTTGGTGAAATTCATCATCTAACTTATCTTAACCATTCTATGCTAACAAATCACTAACATGCTGACTGAATCATGCAATTCGAATAGAAATCCAACCTGGTGTAAAATGAAGAAAACAGCTATGAAATTCTCTGATCTGATGCTTGTAATGATTGGAAATGGATCAGGGAACTTGATGATGAGTTCTGTATGCACTGAATCTTGTTCAATCCTCTTGGATCTTGCAATCACCAAAATCTTGCTCCTTGGATGATGGAATTGTGTGGCACGAGTTCTCCCCAATTCTAACCAATCTTGAGGTGAATTCTGATCTATGAGTGATGGTGATGAAGATCAGATCAAGAAAAATGGAGATTGATAGAGATTTGAGAGAGTTTGAATTGATTTTGCAAATTGGAAGAATTGTATGAAACTTGGTGTTATGAGCAAAGTGATTCACCAACCATGGCATGAAGCTCTTCAATACAATATATAGATGAGATTGGAAAGTCCTAGAACCTTGGAGAAACTTCCCATGCACTCTTTCCCTTGGATTTGGATTATGTAACTTTCATTGTAAGTAACCATGCATATCTCTCAAATCTTGAACCAAACTCAAAATTATACTTTTGCCAATGTTTTCAAAATGTTTTTTCCAATCAAAATGACCTACAATTTCACCTCATTTGGCCAAACTATGAAAAATCTCAAATTTAGGTCATTTTTTATTCATTAAATTCACCAATTTTGAAACCTTGAGCTATGAGCCTTTCCAATCTTTCATGGTCACTTTTATAGACTCAAAATGTCATTTGTAGAAAGTTTGATATTGTGAAGTTTTCCATTTGAAGCTTCCTTGTATGAGTTTTGGGCATAGGCTTGAAATGACCTGTAATTCTCAGATGACCAAAATACCCTTTGCTTGCCAAGACCATAAGTAGAGTTACACAAATCATATGAAGGAATAATATACCATTCTAGAAAGCTAAGACAATAAGGAACAACTCTTATGTTTACCAGAAATTCATTTGAAATCTCCTTGAGGGGTAAAGGTTGCTTGGAAGACAAGTCACTTTCACAGACAAAATTTCAGATACCTCAGATGACCTGTAACTTGCAAGGACCATAACTTGAGTTATATAAATCTCCTTGATGTCTTCCACCACTAAAATTAAAGGGCTTGAGATCCTCTACAAGTTTCATGTTGACCAAGGATCCATTTGAAGCTTGCATTTTGACTTATCTTGCTTGGAAATTTGACCTAAACTAGGGGATTTTACACAGAAACCCTAATTTAGAAACTTCTCTTCTCCTTGATTTCTCTTGATTTCTTCTTAGAAAATCACCATATCTTCATTTACATGTCAAGTGATGAACCCCACATCTCTCCAATAGCCCTTAATGCCTTTCAATCAATCAATTGACCTAAAGTTGACCCAGGGTTGACCCAGATGAAACCCTAGTTGACTGTCTTCAACTGCAACTCTTGTGATCATATCAATGACTTGCCTCCTTCTCTAAGTGACTTTATAAGTCCCCCATGATGTCCATATACTCACCATGCTCCATTCACAGCTCACCACTTCCTTGATGATCCTCAGATACCCTCAGATAGGAGATGGATGCACTGCTTGATCCATTGACTTCCCAGCTTTCAAATTCTTTCTGATGACTTGAATGAGATTGACTTTGAATAATAACCTCTTGATAGGCTCATAGAGATGAGAATAATGCTTGGTCCCTGTTGGATGATTTGCTATGCTATGCTATGCAGATGATTAGGCTATGCTCATGACTCTATATGCAAATGCTAATGATATTGAAACATAAACCAAGTGGATAAGGTTGAGCAAATTTTAGGGTGCAACACTCTTGTACAGAAGGGTAGTTGTTTGAAGACCAAAGGAGGTTCTGGTTGTGTTCATGTCTTAGAGCTTTTGGTAGAAGCCCTAAATTGATTAAGGATGAGTGCCTTCTTTTGGGAGAAGTTTGAGAGTATAAATTTCTCTTTGTTATTTGGATTTCTCGTTGATCAAGATGGTGGAACTATGTTCTCTGAAGATCTTTAGATAGTAAGTCCAAGTGGTTATTTTATCAAGAACCATAATCTATGGTGTCTGTGATATGACTAGGATGTCCTAACTGATGTTAGAACATCATTTTGTTTGTTAAACTTGGGGTTCAGTTTGTGGAAGTTGATATTCACTAGTTGAATCAGAAGTGTTCTAAGTTATCATATGGGAGAATGATGAGGTAAATACTGTCTTGGATTATGGGGTGTCTATCTTGTTTTCTGACTCAGGCTGAGGTAAGAATACTTGTGGAGAAGTGGTTTCTTTTGCTGCAAGTAACTCTAGAAAGAAGTGGAACAGTTTGGTACCTTCTCACTGTGTGAGCATGAAGTTGGTCATGAGATATAATATGGTGATCTTGGATGTTTCTTGATGAAAGGAGCATCTTTTATAAAAGATAGGGGGAGAGCTTTTGTTTTATGGGTGTACTATTGTGGTGCACAGGTTGCCTGTGGTTCAAGCAGTGAGTGAATGCGTTCAGTAGGTATGCTGAACAAGGAGTGAGCTCTTGAAGACATGAAGATGAGTCTTATGTTTTCCATTCACGTTAAGGTGTTATTCTGTAAAAAGAGCACTATGGGGAGTTATACTTCTGTCTAGGATCTGTTGCTGCAATAATACAGTTATTTTTTAAGATTGTTTGTGGTTTCAAGAAGTTTGTGATTGTATGTCTCAATGAGGGTGGAATGTCAGACAAAATGTTGTGACATTGTGTTACTGTTCTAGCTCATGGTGAACTTGACTTTGTATTTTTTTTGGCTCTGTCATTGGGTGTCAATGGATCAAATCAAATTTGTACAAACTTATTGGGAGTAATATAAAGGTGAGAGCATTATGATTTGGCTTCCATTGAAGGGATTTTTAGTCAGCATATTTTTGGGCCTCTATCCAAGTACTTTGTCTTGTATTTGTATGATTGGTGAAGATGAAGATCAAGACACCATCAACTCTGATTTTATGCATATGGAAGTCAAGGAAACGTGTCTAGGAAATCCACCCTGACATCTTAGAGATATTTCTAGTCTTTCAAATCTGAATCTGAGTGATCTTGCAGATAGTTTTGTCTACCTCTTCTATTAAGTTTGGTTCTGGTGTGGTTTATGAAACAAGGGGTGTAAAGTTGCATGTGTTTCCAGTGTGAGAATGTGAAGATGTTGAAGTGATTCCTCATGTGTTTGGGTTTTCTCTTTTAGGGGGAGTGTTGATCATGCATGACAGGGGGAGTTTTGTACCTGCTTGATGTGTAGCTGCATTGATGTAGCATGTACAAAGTTTGTTGATTCTCAGGCAAGCTTGTGTTCTTGGACCACTGATGAGGTCGTCATGTCAGACAAGATGTCTTGACATTGTGTTGTCTGGTGTAGCTTTTAACCTAACAATGTGATTATGGGTCTGGCTTTGTGAGGCTGTTGGTTTGAACTAGGATTGTGCTTGCTTCTTATGAATGACCTAGGAAACAACATCAGTTATTGTTTGGGAGAATTTATGTTTCTCTGCAGAATATTTGTGTGTCTCAAATTGGGGATTTAAAATCAATTGTTACTTGTGGCCTTAACAAGTATTTAATTGATTATCCTTTTAATTGGTGATGTCAAAAGTGTCACTCCTAAAGGTGCAGCTTCAGACAAGGCAAGAACTCAAGATTCAATGGCTATGTTCATGGGGTAAAGCTGTGTGGAGTTTATACTATGGAGGTTGTTTCTCTTTATAATGAAGCATGGTGTATGATTGCTTGTCATGAAAATGGTCATGGTGAAGAATCATTTTGTCCCAGCTATTGATGGATCTGTGCAAAAGGGTAGTAGATAAAAAGTAAAAGGATAAGTAGTTTATGTCCATGACTTGGTTCTTGTAGTATGACTGATTGATGAAGGAATCATTTCTTAAGGTGCTTAAAAATGATTAGGCTTAATTGCAACTTTGATCCCCCTATTTTGTGTTTTTTTGAGTTTTGATCTCCCCATTTTAAAAACCACGATTTTGGTCCCTTTTTTAGGTGTCAAGATTAATATTAGTCCCTTTGTCATTTTAAGTCATGATTTTAATGAGGTGGCACGTTGAATGTTGATGTGGCATTTCCATGTCATTAACTTAAATATTATTTTATTTTTATAAATTTAATAAAATAAAACTTAAATAGAAAACCTCATTAACTTAAATATTATTTCATTTTCATCTTCAACCCATTGTAACCATTTTCATCTTCCCATTTTCATTTTCATGAACGAATCAAACCCCAAACCCAGTTATGCATGCCATTGTAACCCATTTTTCTCAACAAACCCATACCATCCCTCCTATTTACCGACATGTCCGAAACGAATTTATCTTTTTCCTCAACAAACCATTCTGGGTCTGGTATAAGAAGAAGAGGTAATAGATGCTGGTGTGAGCTTGAGTCACCGTTGATGATGTCATGGACATACGATAATCCCGGAAGAAGATTTCATGGGTGTGGTAATTTTAAGGTGATGAGAAAAAAAAGGATGTAATTACTTTCAGTGGGTTGATGAAGACATGAGCAGTCATGCTAAAGATGTGACAAGATATTTGAAAGACAAGAATGAGGAGCTCATTGATGTGATTAAGGACATCAAGAAAAATGAAGATTTGTTGAAGATGAAAATTAGGTTTATGTATTATTTTGTGGGGTTATCTTTGATGTTTGTCTTTTTAATTGTGTTTGCGTTAGTTGCAACACATGTACTCAAATGATATAATGTCAAGTGTTATAGTTACTTTGATGTTTATGTAGTTTCCAAATTAACTAATTTCAAATGAAGAGTTATGATTGTCTGTGTTAATGAAGAGTTATGTTGTAGTTACTTTGATTGTCTTCAAATGATGTTTATGGAGCATTAATCTGCAGAGTACTGGAAAACATTAATCTAGTAAGTCTGGAACTGCATCAGCTGCAATACTTTGAAATTATATCCAATAAATGCACTATGTATCATTACAAAGTGTGTGCATTACTGTTGTAGTTACTTATCTGTAAAACAAGAGAACTGAATAAGCAGATTACAAATGGTATAATGAACAAGATTGTGAGAAGAATACACACAACTATAACCGCCAACTTAGAAACCCATTGTTTCATGAAAGAATCCGAAAAGAAAGGTCAGTAAACATCATGAGGTTGCGGAGCAGGCTCGGTAATCCTTCAACACCGAACAACAATTCACATTAACAAAACAAAATGCATTTATAGAATCTGTTCTTTTTGGTAAAATTTTTTTGATGTGAACCTTATGACTTGCTATCTATTTCTGTTATGCTGAATTAGTTTTGAGTATGATAAAGTCAGTTGATGTAATTAGTTAGTTTGATAGGTTAGTGTAATTGAATTTTGAAATGGTTAGCATGAAAACTTTTATGAACTGCAGCTGTAGTTAGAATTGAAACTAAGTTACCTGTAATGTATTGATTCAGTTAATTTATTTTGAAAAGGTCAGTTGATGTAGTTAGTTAGTTCCATATGTTAGTGTAATCGAATTATCAAATTAGCTTAGAATTTATGTGTCATGTGGCTTAGAATTTATGCTTTGAAGTACTAGTCACATTTAGAGAAGAATTTGACACAGTAGTAAAGAACACTTCATAACATATCTGTTATAAAAAATTAACAGTGAATGTATACACTTTATAACAGCAGAAGTTCTGTTTTGGCTCTTGCAATAGAAGTTCAAGACCGATGTATCATTACATTGACAAAAGCATTAAAGACAACATATTTTAACAAAAAGACATTAAGAAAACATATAACTATTCTTGGATTGGTGGCGGTGCTTGCGACCCTCCGTCTACAACAGTTTCTCCCGCTTCCTTGCTCGACTTGTCACTGTTTTAATTTTTTTAGATTTTTTGTTGCCACCTTTAGGAATCGCTCTCTCCGCAGCTCGCTTCCCTTTACACGTTCGTTTGTTATGGCCAAAACTCCCACATTTCTTGCACTTGACAGTTTGAAGAGTTCTAGGCAGTGTATTTCTTATCCTCGGTTCATCATTCGCCTTGTTACGATTCTTCTTAGGACGACCAATAGATCTTCGCATGACTGGAGGGATGATTGGGTTAGCAACATTAACAGGCCATAGTCGTGGGCCATTGGTTGGCATGATGATATGGCTATAAGTATCCAGAACAGTAGATTTCCTAGACAATATGACACAATGATTTTAGTTAACGTACAAAAAAGATGAATGTAAATGAATATAATATACGAGTAGGTGATACCTATAGAATGATGAAACGTATTCTTCGGGCTCCTTCTTGTTATACCATATGCATGCAATAGCATGACAACACGGTATTCCACTTAAATCCCACTTCCTACAACCATATTTCTGTTGAAGCAAGCTCACAGCATATGTCTCAACACCGTTTGAAACTCCGAATATAGCAAAGTCATCATCTGCATGCCATGTTGCAATCCATCCTTCTGCTGCCCTCTTTGTTTTTTCCAAGACTTTTTGAATGCTAGGACTTTTAACACCTGTATACCTACTTAATTTCTCTTTTTGAGCAGATATTCTCACTGTTATGTAATGTTTGATTCCTTCAAGTAGTGAAATGATCGGCTTATCTCTATACTCCAAGATTGCATGATTAAAAGCCTCACACATATTGTTGACTTGCAAATCACATTGTGTGTCTGTTTTGAAATGAGACCGAGTCCAACATGCAGCTCGGACATCCATCATGTCTTTCCAAGCATTGACATTGAGCTCTTTCATATGATTCATTGCTCTTTCCCATGCAGGAATTGTTGTGGCTCTAGCTGCCCGCCATAAAGTCTCCTTCATAAATATCCCAGGATATTTCTTTCTCCAATTGCCATACAAGTGTTTAACACATAGTCTGTGTTCAACATGTTGGCTTGTCTCAAGAATAGTCGGTACCAATCCCTGAAATAACATCACATATCAGTATATAACAACAACAACATTGTATATAACAACAACAACAATGTATATAAGTCTTGTATATAGCAATGTATATAACAACAGCAGCATTGTCTATAAGTCTTGTATATAGCAATGTAAATTCTGCAATATAAATTATATAGCAGTCCAAATTATAAGTACCAAAAATTCTGCAGTATAAGTAACAAATTATAAGTACCAAATTGAAACAAAAATTCTGCAGTATAAATTATATAGCAGTCCAAATTATAAGTACCAAATTGAAACAAAAATTCTACAGTATAAATTATATAGCAGTCCAAATTATAAGTACCAAATTGAAACAAAAATTCTGCAGTATAAGTAACAAATTATAAGTAACAAAAATTCTGCAGTATAAGTAACAAAAATTCTGCAGTATAAATTATATAGCAGTCCAAATTATAAGTACCAAATTGAAACAAAAATTCTGCAGTATAAATTATATAGCAGTCCAAATTATAAGTACCAAATTGAAACAAAAATTCTGCAGTATAAGTAGCAAAAATGCAGTATAAGTAATAAATTATAAGTACCAAATTGAAACAAAAATTCTGCAGTACAAAAATTCTGCTATATAAGTAACAAAAATTATATAGCAGTCCAAATTATAAGTACCAAAGTATATAGCAGTCTAACAAAAATTCTGCAGTATATAGCAGTCCAATTGAAACAAATTTTTTGTATATCCATATAAGTACCTATAGTTGTATAACTTCTAAGCATTGTAACCATTTATAAGTACCACACTAAATTATAAATACCTCACCAAATTATAAGTACCACACCAACATCTCAACAGGCAGCAGGCAGTAACATAATTAGCAGTTATAATCAACATTGTATATAGCAGTCTTAGGAAAACAAAAATTATGTATATAGCAGTATATAGAAGTCTTAGCGTTGTATAAAGTTTCACCAAAACAAATCAACATATCAAACAACATTGTAACAAATAACAGCACTGTAAAACTAACCTTCTGTTGATCTGATATAAATCCATATTTGTTGTCTTGTATAGATTGTAAGTCTTCAAATAACAAATTAAGGAACCATTTCCATGAGTCTTTCGTTTCATCTTCCACTACGGCATAAGCGATTGGATAAATCTTGTTATTTCCATCCTTACCAACATCACCTATTAACTGACCTCTAAAGTCCCCTTTAAGAAAACAAGCATCCAGTCCTATTAGAGGCATGCACGTCGTTGCAAACGCTGTCTTACAAGCTTCTAAGCATACATATATTCTTTCAAAGACAGGACCACCATCTGAATCAGCACACTTAATTTTAACATTGGAGTTTGGGTTTGACTTTAACAACTCCTCACCATAGCTTCTAAGATGTGTGAATTGTTCACGACCAACACCTTGAATCAATTCCATTGCCTTTTTCTTGGCTCTGTAAGCTTGATCCTTTGACAAATTCACCCCCCACTTCTTAATAGCTTCTGCAATCAGCCCTTTGGTTTTTATTTCAGGAATGTGTCTTATGGTGTACACAAATTGGCGACCCAACCAATCCGCTTTTGCTTGTCTATTTTTGGTTGTCCTATGACAGCCATGACAACCAGTCAAGCTAACAAGTTGCCAATATTGATTGGTAGTCCTCATGCTAAACCTAATATGAAATGGACAACCATCTACATACTCGACAACCATTCTCTTCTTGTCATTTTTCTTAAATACAAGATTCTTCTTGTTCTCCATAGCATACTCCTTTATGGCATCTTTGATTTGTTGTTTATCCTTGAACATCATCCCTACTTCAAGTTTTGTGGGTTCCCTAAAGATTGGAAACTTTGTCGTATCACCTTCAGCATCACTACCAGGTGGAGTTTGAAGCACATCTGAATCACTACCATTATCAGAGTTATCATCCAACTTTGAAGGTTTTTCTGCATTAGGTAAAACAGTCTTCCAATTTATACTAGCATCAACACCTAAATTCATCACATCAATTTCATCTTCCAAATCTCCATCCTTTTCCTCGTCATCCTCACTGCCCATGCTATAATTTGGATCTGTTTCACTCTCGTCATCTATCTTATCAACGCTAACCTCTTCATCAACATCGTTTTCTCATTCACCATTGCCTTTTTCACCATTATCCTCCTCAACATTAACCTCTTCATCATTTGCTCCTTCACCATTGCCTTTTTCACCATTATCCTCCTCAACATTAACCTCTTCATCATTTTCTCCTTCACCATTGCCTTTTTCACCATTATCCTCCTCAAAAATAACATCCTCAATACTTATTTCTTCAACTTTGTGTTCAACATAAAGATCAACTACCTTAAATCCTTTAACATCCTCCATTAACCTTAAGACATCTTTGTCATTGTTAAGAGGCCGAAGTCCACGAGAAAAGGAAAAATTAGGATTCTAATACCATAAACACTTTATATTATGATACCCCTCACTCTTGATCAAATCTTCAATTTGCATGTAGGACATCAAGTCCACATCCTAATCCCAATTCATTTCACTTACAAGCCCATCAACATACAACAAAAATGGATTCTGAATTAAATGTCCCCTATGGTGTACTCTAAATCTGACAACTTCGGTATCAGAGGGCCTACAAAATACAAATGATAGTTTTTGAATTAAACCATAGATAAAACTGGGAGTTGGTATTAACAATTCATATGTTATGATAGAACACAAACGCCATTTGCATGTTTAGGGTTTTTGTATTCAGAGGTGATTTACGAAACATACCTCGACACGTAACTTCAGTTTTCCATTTTAGAGACGGCGGGAAGCGAGCTGCAGTTTGATTTGAAGCGAGCTGCGGTTTGATATAGAATTGGGTTTAAAGAAATGGGAAGACGAAAATGGGTTACAATGGGAAGAAGATGAAAATTAAGGGGGATCACCAATCTTCACTGTTCGTTCGTGAATGAAGGGGGGATCACCAATCTTCACCGTTCGTTCGTGAATGAAGGGGGGAACACCAAGCTTCACCTTGTTCGTTGGTTACAATGGGTTGAAGATGAACATGAAAATGAAATAATGTTTAAGTTAATGGGGTTTTTTTATTTAAGTTTTATTTTATTAAATTTGTGAAAATGAAATAATATTTAAGTTAATGACATGGAAATTATATTAAATTTAAAAAGACCATTTTAACTAACATGGAAATGCCACATCAGCATTCAACGCGCCACATCATTAAAAACATGACTTAAAATGACAAGGGGACTAATATTAATCTTGAAATCTAAAAAAGGGACCAAAATCGTGGTTTTTAAAATGGGGGGATCAAAACCAAAAAAACACAAAATAGGGGGACCAAAGTTGCAATTAAGCTAAATAATTACTGTATTTGTAATGTCAGACAGGATGTCTGAACCTTATGTCTCTGAGGAAGCTACATGAGAGTTTATTTCTCTCTATGATTTTCTGGTGTTTGTGATAATCTATTAAGCTGCTACTGTTGTGTCCTTCTGTGACCTTCATGTGTACTTAATGAAATGTATTGACTACTATAGAAATAATAAGTCATGTGGTTGGTGCCTTAAGAACCAAAGTGAGTGGTAAAGGAGTTGATGTCATACATGATGGGCTGAAATTAGGATGGTGATGCTTGATACTCATAATTTGATTTAGAAGTGTTTTATCTAGTCATGCTGGAGTATGATGTGGAGGTAGTGGTCAAGAATGCTCTGGATCATGGTGTAAAATAGTCAGTGTGCTAGTTCATATGCATAAGTTGGATATAAAACTTAGTGCTCTGATTTATGTTGAGTTCAACAAAGGGGTTTAAATCCTTGTCCATAGTGATAACACGAAATCGTATATATAATTTGACATATAATTTAACTGATATTTGACTGGTTTAGATCCGATTTCGGGTTCTTTCCGTGTTATTGGTCTGATATTTTGCAGGTATTCGAAGACAAGGTCCAAACAAAGCAAGATGATGAAAAGAAGCAATTACAGACGAATTATGGACGAAAACCAGCTGCAAACAGCTTGAAAATCAGCAGCTGCGTATTTTGCTGATGTGACGACCGTCACAACTGCATGACGACCGTCACACTCCATGACGACCGTCATGCAGGCAAAATACATAATTCTGTGTAACGTGCAAAAATCAGTTTGGAAGTCCCAAATAATGGACCACTACTCCCTAATTTCTCTGACTCAAAGTCCACCTTCTGTAAGAATCAACCGTTGCTATTCTACCTCTATAAAAGGAGAAGGAGGGGAGCTGAAAAGGGGAGCCGCATTCAGATAACGAAGTGCTGCCCAAATATTTCTCCAGGAAATTTAGTTTTAAGTCCAGTTTTCATTTTCATTGCCTTTTCCTTGTATTTTGTTGTTACTACTGTTGATCTGTAAACTCTACTGGTTTGAAGACATAATCCTGCCGACATCATTGGGATTTGGACAAAAGCCATTTGGAATATTTACAGGTTCTTATTAATGATAATTTTACATTCTGTCAACATTATGTACGTGCTTATTTCCTGCTTTTATTTATGCTTTAATTTTCCCTATTCCATGTCTAGCTAAACCCGAGTAATCGGTATGTGATAATAATTCGGAAGGGATTCGATAATAACTGACGTATTCTTTCTTTATTCAAAACTAATTTATGGCCTGAACTTTTAATCTAATTTCCTAAATAATTGTTCATCGCGACAGCGAGGACTTATTTAAAAGTAGTTTTGCCACGACAGTGGGAAATTAATTAAGGTACGAACCAACAAGCGACAGCTGAGGTTAGACCAGATAGTAAAAGTTAGGCATTTGTTTTAATAACAGCGAAAGCACTTTAAAATGAATTAGAACTTAGAGATTTTCAAAAAGTAATTTTAACCCCGAACGGGATAGCGAAAGCATACGTTCCGCCTTAGAGTTGCGACTAGCGTCAACAACCATCGTGAGACAAAAGTCTTTAAATCACTATTTTCTGCTTAAACCAACTTTGAAAAATGCTTTATACGTCATTAACTTGCCGAATCCCCGAAGAACATAATTATTACATATCGATTTGCAATTATATTTCTAAGTAACGTTTTTTATTTCCTTTAGTATTAGCTATTATTCCCTTAAAACATCATTTACCTAGCTAAACATAGTAACTCCCGAGAACACTAGTTTGATTACGAGTCCTTGTGGGATCGATATCTTTTATTACTACGCGATAGACTGTGCACTTGCAGTTAAGTTGTATTAGACATAGAAAGTCGCGATCAAGTTTTTGGCGCCGTTGCCGGGGACCCGTTTAGTCAATAGTGTAACCTTCTGTTACGCCGTATAGACTAGGTATACTATTTTTATTTTCCCTTTACTAGTTCTTTGATTGTATGCCAAGAAATCGCCCACAAAGCGATTTCTTAAAACCTTCAGTCGCTGAACTAGAGCGCTTCTTACATTTAAGAAGCCGCATCATTGAGTACCAACGAAAACATAACATTCCCGATCCTCTCGATAACATTCCCAAATCCGAAGAAAAACCAGAAATGGCTGAAGAAGTAAATCAAAGGAGACCTCTGAAGGACTACGCTACTCCATCCCAGTTAGAGCCTCATAATAGCATTGCTGCCCCAGCTATTACTCGGAACGATTTCGAGCTAAAACCTTCATTGCTGTCAGCTGTACAACAACATCAATTCTCAGGAAATGCAACTGATGATCCGAACGAACATTTGACAAAGTTTGTGCAATACGCAGACACATTGAAAGCAAATGGTGTAACTCCAGACGCAATAAGACTTTGTCTTTTTCCTTTCTCTCTCAGAGATAGAGCCTGGGCTTGGTTACAATCATTGCCTTCAAATTCTGTTACAACGTGGGAGCAACTAAAAAGCGTATTTTTAGCGAGATACTTTCCGCCGAGCAAAACCGCCATGCTAAGAGCTCAAATTAACGGATTTCGACAGAAAGACAATGAATCCCTCTACGAAGCATGGGAAAGATTCAAAGATATGATGAGAGCATGTCCTCACCACGGTTTGGAAAACTGGGTGACGATCCATACTTTCTACAATGGGCTTCTGTATAACACAAGATTAACAGTAGACGCTGCCGCGGGCGGTGCACTTATGGATAAGCCATACGAGGAAGCCTATCAACTTATCGAAAACATGTCTCAAAACCATTGCCAATGGGGAGGAGAAAGAACTCAATCAGAGAAACCCGCAACTAAAGCTGGAATGTACGAGATCAGTAGCCTCGAAAAGTTTAACGCTAAGGTAGATGCCTTAACACAGAAGATCGATAATTTAACCGTAACGCCACCAGCCACTGTAGCCGCTGTAGCTCCAAACTGCGAGTTATGTGGAATTGCCACTCATAATGCGCCCGAATGCCCATTACTAGCGGGAATTTCACCAGACCAAGTAAACTACGCCCAAGGAAATCCCTACGCGAACACATACAACCCAGGTTGGCGAAACCATCCAAACTTTTCTTACAAAAGCGATAACGAGCTGCAAATGCCTGCTGCTCCGCCAGGATATCAAAAACCAGCCAGAAATGCTCCAAATGTTCCTAGAAAGTCAAATTTGGAACTGATGATGGAAAAATTCGTAGCAACCCAAGCTCAGACAAACAAAGAATTCCTGAATCAAAACGTACACACTAGTGAATAGATGAAGCAGCTAACCAATAAAGTAGATGCTTTAGCCACCCACAATAAAATGTTAGAAACACAGATATCACAAGTGGCTCAACAACAAGCCTCTGCTGCTGCACCAGCTGACACATTTCCTGGACAACCCGAACAAAATCCAAAAGGTCAAGCAAATGCCGTGATATTGAGAAGTGGAAAAGAATGGACGAACCAATCGATCCGAGAACCGAAAATTCAGCTATGCAACAAAAACCAACCGAACAGATCGAAAAGGAATCTGAACCAGAGAAGAAGGAAGACAACGAGAAGGAGGACGCCGAAAGTGAAAAAACTCAAGTACCTCTAGCGCCATACAAACCGCCGATTCCTTATCCTCAAAGATTAATAAACTCAAAAACTACAGGGCAGTTTAAGAAATTTGTAGAGCTCCTTAAACAGTTGAATATCACCATTCCTTTCACGGAAGCTATCACTCAGATGCCCTCGTATGCTAAATTTCTCAAAGAAATCCTATCAAATAAGAGAAAGATTGAGGATAACGAAACAGTTACACTTACTGCAGAGTGTAGCGCTATTATTCAAAATAACATGCCTCATAAATTAAAAGACCCAGGTAGTTTCTCCATACCCTGTGTTATTGGAAGATTCGTAATAGACAAAGCCTTGTGCGATTTAGGAGCCAGTATCAGTGTTATGCCTTTATCCATATGCGATAAGCTAAATATGGGTGAACTAAGACCAACCAAGATGTTCGTTCAATTAGCTGACTGATCCGTCAAATATCCTGTCGGTATACTGGAAAACGTTCCAGTACGCATAGGACAATTCTATATCCCAACCGATTTCATAATTATGGATATTAAGGAAGATTCAGTTACTCCGATCATTTTAGGAAGACCGTTCTTAGCCACGGCCGGAGCCATAATTGACGTAAAGAAAGGTAGGCTAACATTTGAAGTAGGAGAAGAGAAGATAGAGTTCATTCTCACCAAGTTCTTACAAGCACCAACTATAGACGATACATGCTACTTGGTAGATGTAATTGACGAATGCATAAGAGAACTTGAAAATGAAGAGACCACGTATTCAGAAATAATAAAGATTCAAATACCCGATATTTCTGAAGACGATGATTGGCGTAAACCATATAAAGACGACAGTCTAAGCGAAAGCTTAACACTAACCCCAAACCATATGCCAGGTCCGAAGAACCCATCTTTAGAACTAAAAACACTACCCAAAAATCTTAGATATGAATTCCTAGACAATGAATTAAAAAGACCAGTAATAGTCAACGCTGACTTGGGACAGCTAGAAACCGCAAAATTATTAGAATTCCTAAAGAAATACCCCACTGCGTTAGGCTATAACATAAGCGATCTAAAAGGTATAAGCCTTTCGCTCTGTATGCATCGAATCACGATAGAGGAAGACTATAAAACCTCTAGAGAGCATCAGAGAAGACTGAACCCCATCCTAAGCACTGTAGTCAAAGACGAAGTAAAAAAATTGCTAGATGCAGGAATCATCTACCCAATCTCCGATAGTGAATGGGTCAGCCCAGTTCATGTCGTACCTAAGAAAGGAGGAGTCACAGTAGTTAAGAATGAAAAAGGCGAATCAATAACAAAAAGAGTCGTGACTGGAAGCAGAATGTGCATTGACTATAGAAAGCTTAACAAAGCCACACGAAAAGATCACTTCCCTTTGCCCTTCATAGACCAAATGTTAGAAAGATTAGCCAAACATTCCTATTTCTGCTATCTGGATGGTTATTCAGGATTCTTTCAAATTCCTATTCATCCCGATGATCAAGAGAAGACTACATTCACATGCCCTTATGGTACTTTTGCTTATCGCCGAATGCCGTTTGGACTTTGTAATGCTCCAACAACCTTCCAAAGATGCATGATGGCAATCTTTCCAGATTTCATAGACGACATCATGGAAGTATTTATGGACGATTTTTCTGTATGTGGACAAAGTTTCGAAGGATGCCTACAAAACTTAGAAATGGTATTAGAACGCTGTGTAAAAGTGAATCTCGTCCTAAATTGGGAAAAATGTCATTTTATGGTCCGACAAGGAATAGTTTTAGGACATGTCATATATAATAAAGGAATTGAGGTCGACAAAGCAAAAATAGAAATCATAAAAGACCTCCAACCCCCAAAATCCGTACGCGAAATACGGAGTTTTCTAGGACATGCCGATTTTTACCGCAGATTTATAAAAGATTTTTCGAAAATCACAAAACCTCTGACCGGCCTTTTGATGAAAGATGCTGAGTTCTTCTTCGATGACAACTGTCTAAAAGCATTTGAAACACTAAAATCAGCTCTTATCACCGCACCAATTATGCAACCACCAGATTGGGGACTACCGTTCAAAATCATGTGCGATGCGAGTGATTATGCTGTAGGCGCAGTTCTAGGACAAAGAAAGGACAAAAAGCTTCACGCCATCTACTATGCCAGTAGAACCTTAGATCTTGTCCAAATGAACTACGCTACCATAGAAAAGGAACTTCTAGCAGTTATATTTGCGCTTGACAAATTCCGCTCTTACTTAGTAGGAGCAAAAATAATTATATACACAGATCACGCTGCCATTAGATACCTAATAAGCAAAAAGGATGCCAAACCTCGATTGCTGCGATGGATCCTGTTATTACAAGAGTTTGATTTAGAAATTAAAGATAAGAAAGGAACCGAGAATGTAGTTGCAGATCACTTGTCTAGAATAGAAGGCATCAAACATGAACCAGTGCCAATCAATAACGATTTCCCTTACGAACATCTGATAGCCAAACTAGAAAGTGACATACCTATCTTAACATCGGAAGAACCAGAACTCGAAAAAGCCGTAGAAGCCGTTTATGCCCAAGTCACATTACCTTGGTATGCGGACATCGTTAACTACCTAGCTGCAGGCGTACTTCCACCGGACCTAACTTATCAGCAAAAGAAGAAATTCTTCCACGATCTAAAACATTACTATTGGGACGAACCTCTACTATTCAAGAGAGGGGCCGACAACATATACTGTCGCTGTGTCCCAGAGGAAGAAATAGCCAATATCATTTCCCATTGCCATTCGGCACCGTATGGTGGCCATGCTAGTACATCCAAGACATGCGCTAAGATTCTCCAATCCGGCCTATTCTGGCCTAACCTCTGGAAAGACGTCCACAACGTTATGCTCAAATGTGATCGATGTCAACGAACAGGCAATATCTCACGACATGATGAAATGCCTCAGAAAGGAATCTTAGAAGTAGAAATTGTGAAGGCAAAGTATCTACCAACACAAGCGTGCCTCTGGTTTTTGATGATGACAACTTGCTAAGAGATATCCTTCTTTCGTTTAAATCATTCACGCTACTTATGATTCAATTTTTACAATGACGTAATGCACAAAAAGCTGTAGAAATTTATGTCTTTGCAGATTTTTGAACCATGAGCCGACCATACCGTCAGCACACAGTTTCATTCAGTTCACACGGGTCAGCGCATGGAACCATGCGTCGACCGTTAACTTGGCGCATGCAGGTTTAAGAATCAGACGGCTCAGCGCATGAAGATCATGCGTCGACCGCTGACTCGGCGCATGACAGTTTGAGTGTCACACGGCTCAGCGCACGCCGACCCTATGGTCGACCGTTCGCGCGCAGAAACAGAAATTCTGCTATGTTTCATTTATCTGTCAACTGTTTGTTTTGTATATTACTATAAATAGCTGTCTTTTCAATTTTAACAACGAACATTTTTGAAAGCATTGTGAGAAAGTGTTCAGGTCAAGAAACGTGAAAGAGGTGCATCAGTGTTCTTCATCTTCATCGTTCAATCAACTCACAAATCCTCAAATTACAGATAATCAATTTTTTGCTGCGGTTTGTGGTTTGCTCGACGGTGATAAGGTTCGAACGCGTGATTGAAGATCCGGTTCGAGTGGAAGCTGGTGCAGGTGTTTCTTGGGAGAAAACCTTTGAGGTTTTACCTATCAAGACTACAGGTTTTGAAGGCTTTTGTTACGGAATCGTCGGTTCAACAATCAAGCGAGTGCGAAGGTGATTGATTAGCGGAAGGTTGATCAATCTAGTAGCTAGGGCGTTGAAAGGTTGAAGACGTTCCGGGTTCAATTTGGGTGTGTCTAAGATCAGCCGTGCCGAAGGTTTGATCAACGGAAGAGTTGTCAATAAGGTGGCTGCAATCGGAGGTCATTCACATCAAATTGGAGGACTTGATTCATCTTGAATCAAGGGGCAAGAAGTGGTAGAAATTATCAGCAACATTAAGATTGTTTGTATCAATTGTCTATCGATTCTTGTGTATAACTGTTCTACCAAACAGGTGATATCTATTCAATACATATCTCAATTCTCATTGTAGAATTGAGGGCAGACGTACCCCAACGCGAGGACGACTGGGGGAACTGCCTCATCAAATCTTGTGTTCCTTTATTTTCTGCATTTTCAATTACAGCTTAAAAATTAAGTGATTCTAGAATAAGTGATTTTGTCAAATTGTAGTATTGATTGAGTGAGTTGGTGAAACACTGTTTTTTAACTACTAAGTACAATAGAAATACTGTACTAAGGCTTTTTCAATCACTCATTCAACACAAATATCATTTAAGGTATTTGTGCACACCAACTGTTCGACAAAAGTGCTGAACTAAAATTGCCTTAAATATCATTTAAGGTATTTGTGCACACCAACTGTTCGACAAAAGTGCTGAACTAAAATTGCCTTAATTTTGCTGCTAGTTTTGGTGTAATTTTTTATCATTGGAATAAGGAAATAGTACGAGTGAATCACATCTGAGTTTTGCATAAAAGTGTGTAGTGATTTACTATCCGTTATCGTCTTAAATTCATCTGCTTGACGCATATCCGGCTCTCCAATAGTTGTTCGTTTTAGACTATATTTTCCAAGGCCGCTTCCGCATTTGAAAACAATTTTGAAAACCAATTTTATTGGTAGCGCCACTCAAATTTTTAAAAGGGATCTATTCAACCCCCCCTTCTAGATCCGTGCCTTAGTCTAACAAGTGGTATCAAGAGCTCCGGTTCTCCGGTGCTTCAAATACAACATTGATAGAATAATGGCTAACGAACCAAAAGGGGCGTACAATAGAGCTCCCGTTTTTAACGGTGAAAATTATAGCTATTGGAAAGACTGTATGCGGGTGCACATTAATTCCATAGATAGAAAGATATGGAACGTTATTCTCAATGGTCCGATTGAAATAACCATGACAAATGAGAATAACGAAGTTGTGCCAAAGCCCGAAGCACAATGGACCGACGACGATGAGCGAAAGTATAATTACGATTGGAAAGCTAAGAACATTCTAATCTCCTCATTAGGTGTAGATGAATACTACCGTGTATCCCATTGCCCTACGGCTAAGACTATGTGGGATGCACTCAAATTGCCCATGAGGGGACAAACGATGTTAAGTTGGCTCGAATCAACACTCTTATACAAGAGTTTGATCTTTTTTTCATGGAGCAAGGGGAAACCATTGCTGACATGCAAAAGAGATTTACTCATCTCATAAACAGATTACATTCACTAGGAAGACCTATTTCCAATGATCTTGCTACTAATAAAGTTTTGAGATGTCTTAGCAGGGAATGGCAGCCGAAAGTGACCGCCATCAAAGAGGCAAATGATCTTACGGTATTAGACCTGACTACATTGTTTGGCAAACTACAAGAGCATGAACAGGTACTCTTGAGTCTTGACCAACATGAAAGGAAAGAAAAGAAGGACAAAGTAAAGATGAGTGAAAAGAAGTCCATAGCTCTTAAGGCTTCTTCCTCGAAGTCTAAAGCAAAAGAGCAAAGTGATTATTCTTCAAGCGACGACGAAGAAGAAGACATAAATGAGGACATGGGGCTGTTCGTTAAACGGTATAACCGGTACGTGAGAAAGAACGGCATCCAACATTCGGAGAAGAACCTGGTAAATTTCCGAAGGCAATCAAGGTTCTCCAAAGATGACAATCAAAAAGGCAAAAAGACTAGAGGAACGTGCTATAAATGTGGAAAGCCCGGTCACTACAAACCGGACTGTCCAATGAACAACAAGGGAAAAGAAAAGGAACAATCGAAGTCACATAAGAGAGCATCAAAGCCTAGGAGGGCGTACATCGCGTGGGAAAGCGACAGTGATTCTTCCTCCTCTAATGAAAGCTCTAGTGATGAAGAAGAGTCCGTGAATCTATGTCTCTCCGCAAATCAGAAAAAGAAAAAGAAACAGGTACGTCACTCTAGATATAATATGTCATCTAATATGTCTCATTCCGAATTACAAACCGCATTCGATGTTTTACACAAGGAAGCAACTGAAGCCTTTAAGAAACTTGCTTCTAATAGAAGAATTTTTACATATTTAGAGCACAAAGTCTTAGAGTCCGAAAAGAAATTAGAGGACCTTAAGGCTTCCATTGTGAAAGATAATGAATCGGATTGTAAGGACAATAGTAATCCTTTCAACTTTGGTTGTGATACTTGTCATATTTGGCAAGGTGAGGTTAGAAACCTTAAGGCCAAATTAGACAAGGCACTTGAACCTAAAATTACATTTGCAATCGATAAAAAGGATTTTAGAAAAAGTATGATAAACCCATATCAAAAATATGCATATGTAATTAGGGATCAAGCAAGTGAAAGTGATTCTAATGTCGACTTTGTATGCTTTTACTGTTGCAAGAAAGGCCACTCCATTGGTAAATGTCGATTTAGGAGATTTCTTGTTCCTAAAGGCATCTACCAATGGTTGCCCAAACGCAACCGTCTTGTCGCTAACCTATTAGGACCCAATATGCCATTGGGTACCTCCCTTCTCTAAGTTATATTTTGACAGGTGAAATGTGTCGAGTCCACCGAGAGAAGATGGGTTCTTGATAGTGGGTGCTCAAGGCACATGTCTGGAGACATATCCTTATTCATAGACTTCGTGGCTAAGAAGAAAGGGTATGTAACATACGGTGATAACAACCGCGGAGCGATACTAGGTAAAGGTAGTATAGGTAATCCCTCCTCTACTACAATTTCCGATGTGTTGCTTGTCGAAAACCTTAAACATAATCTCCTTAGCATTAGCCAATTATGCGACAAAGGTTACAATGTTTCCTTTTCAAAAGATTGCTGCAAAATTGTGCATGAAAGTGATAAGAAGAATGTGTTTATTGGTTTTAGAGTAAACAATGTGTATATGCTTGACTTGAATGTGGTATCCTCAACAAGCGATCAATGTCTCATATCTATGAGTGAAGACTCATGGCTATGGCATAGGCGCTTAGCGCATGTCAACTTTGACTTACTCAATAAGATTGTCTCAAAAGATCTAGTACTAGGACTTCCCAAAATTAAGTTCACCAAGGATCACCTTTGTGATGCTTGTCAAAAAGGAAAACAAACGAGGATCTCCTTTAAATCCAAAAAGATTATTTCAACAACGAGACCTCTTGAACTACTTCATATGGACTTGTTTGGGCCGTCTAGGATAAAAAGTCTAGGAGGAAACTATTACGGATTCGTAATAGTGGACGACTTTTCTAGGTTCTGTTGGACCATCTTCTTAGTGAGTAAAAGTGACACGTTTGCCGCTTTTGAGAGATTTGCCAAGCTCTCCCAAAATAAGTTAAATACAAACATTGTGTCAATAAGAAGTGACCACGGAGGTGAATTTGAAAATCATTTATTTGAAGAATATTGCGGTAACCATGGCATCGATCATAACTTCTCGGCTCCACGAACTCCTCAACAAAATGGGGTTGTGGAGCGTAAAAACAGAATTTTAGAAGAATTGGGAAGAACAATGATTAATGATAGTGGTTTACCAAAATACTTTTGGGCCGACGCCATTAGTACGGCATGTTATATTTTGAATAGGGTACTCATCCGCCCCATTCTAAACAAAACTCCGTATGAACTTTTAAAAGGGCGAAAGCCTAATGTTTCTCACCTTCATGTTTTTGGATGCAAGTGCTTTGTATTAAACAATGGAAAGGAAAACTTGGGCAAGTTTGATTCAAAAGCCGATGAAGGCATTTTTCTAGGGTACTCGCAATCAAGTAAAGCATATAGGATTTATAATAAAAGATTACTAGCTGTTGAAGAGTCTGTGCACGTTACGTTTGATGAGTCCTATCCGAGAAATGTCGGAAAGGATAGTGTTGTTCATGGTGCAGGTACATCCACAGAAGACATACTCAAAGGTGGCGAAACGGGGATTGATCAACCCGATAGAGTCAAAATTGAGGAGGATAAGGATGCACACCATGAGGTAACTGAGGAAGCTCATCCGCCTACAAACGATGATCTCCCTCAAGCTTGGAAGTCGTGTAAAGATCATCCAATTGACAATATTCTCGGAGACATCACAAAGGGAGTCACCACTCGATCTAAGCTAAGTAACTTTTGTTATCACTTCGCTTTCGTTTCACAAATAGAGCCTAAAAACCCCAAAGAGGCCCTACTCGATGAGCACTGGTTTTTATCGATGCAAGAGGAACTAAATCAGTTTAAAAGAAACGAGGTATGGGACCTTGTCCCTCCTCCGCGAGGCCATCGAGTAATCGGCACCCGATGGGTGTTTAGGAACAAGTTGGACGAAAACGGGGTAATAACCCGTAATAAAGCGAGATTGGTCGCTCAAGGGTATAACCAAGAGGAAGGCATCGACTATGAGGAAACTTATGCGCCGGTTGCCCGACTCGAGGCTATACGCCTTTTACTCGCCTTTGCATGTGCAAAGGATTTTAAGTTATTTCAAATGGATGTTAAAAGTGCGTTCCTTAACGGTCACATAAATGAAGAAGTATATGTGTCTCAACCTCCCGGTTTTGAATCTCATGAATACCCTGAACATGTTTACAAGTTAAAAAGAGCTTTATATGGTCTCAAACAAGCTCCTAGAGCTTGGTATGAGCGACTAAGTAAGTTTTTACTTAATCAGGGGTACTCACGAGGAAAGGTTGACACTACACTCTTCATTAAACGTCAAGGAAAGCACTTGATTTTGGTGCAAATCTATGTTGACGATATTATATTTGGATCCACTAACATGAATCTCGTGAGAGAGTTTTCTGACCTCATGCAGGGCGAATTCGAGATGAGTATGATGGGGGAGCTCACATACTTCCTCGGCCTGCAAATTAAACAACTCCAAGAAGGGACATTCGTGAGCCAAACAAAATATTGTTTGGACTTGATCAAGAGATTTGACATGGCAAAATCCAAGGCCATAGACACCCCAATGCCTACATGCGTAAATTTGGATAAAGATGAAAATGGCAAGGACGTAGAGGTAAAACGATATAGAGGTATGATTGGTTCACTTCTCTATCTTACTGCGTCACGTCCTGATATTATGTTTAGTGTGTGCATGTGTGCACGATACCAATCATGTCCCAAAGAATCCCACCTAAAAGCTGTTAAACGAATTCTTCGATACCTGTCAGGTACCCCGAAGTATGGATTGTGGTATTCTAAGGGTAGTGATTGCTCGTTGGTAGGTTACTCCGATTCCGACTTTGCCGGGTGCAAATCGGATAGGAAAAGCACTAGTGGTACATGTCATTTGTTTTCAAACTCCTTGGTTAGTTGGCATAGCAAGAAACAAGTTTCAGTTGCTTTATCAACGGCCGAGGCGGAATACGTTGCCACTGGTAGTTGTTGTGCTCAAATTCTGTGGATTAAGCAACAACTACTAGATTTCAATCTTAAACTTGAACGTATTCCTATCCTATGTGACAACACTAGCGCTATTAACCTTACCAAAAATCCCGTATTACACTCTCGCACTAAACATATAGAAATTCGACACCATTTTCTTAGGGACCATGTTGAGAAAGGTGATGTTGTATTTGAACACGTTGACACTAAAAACCAACTAGCGGACATTTTCACAAAGCCGCTAGCAACGGAACCTTTCTTTCATATCCGCCGAGAACTTGGCATCCTCGACATTTCGGAACGGGAATAATATTTGCTGATGTTATCTTATTTCATTCAAATAATCATGCTGTTGTACTTCTAACAATTTGATATTCGTGTAAGTATAAGTATGTTGTGTATCAAGCAAATCAGGCATCAAGGTGATATTGTTCTTTCTCTCTCTCTCTTTGTTTGATAATCCTGTTGATCTCAAATCATATCGCTTATACTACACTAAATTTGTATGACATCTACTGCATATGTATATAGATATTTTTTTCTTATATGTCATGACATCATTTTTGCATAGCATGTACCTCTGAATATGGTAAAATACAAAAATCTGCTGTTTGTTGCATATTGAGTCGACCATAACAGGGCAGCGGTCACATAACATGACATCAGTTCAAAGGTCTTTGCTATGATGGGATATGTGTGGGATCAGTCGCTCAAAAAGTACAGATTTTATCGGCGCTCAACCATGGCTGCAGCTGCCTCCTCGAGTGAAGAAAGTGCTGATGAGTCAGAGGGTGGAGAAGATGAAGAAGCAGAAGGAAGCTCAAGTGAAGATGAAGACAATCAAGGTGACAATGCAGGAGAGGCACAAGAAACCGCTGATGAGACTCAGCTGGACCACGATATTAATGAAGGTCATCAACCATACGTGCCTTCTGAAAACTATCAACAAACATATCAAGATGACAATCAACACAATAACTGGTCTGCCTACTCAAACCAACAGGAAAATGAGGATGAGGAGAATAACCAAGGCTGGGGTGAATGGCAATACACCGGGTGGACCACCCTTGGCAAATTCTATCAGCCGTATCAACCAAGCACTGCAGACCCACCTTCTCCTCAACAACCGTCAAACAATTCGGAGATTTTAGAAATGATGCAGTCGATGCAGTTGGAACAGCGAAATTTTATGACCAATATGCAGGAACAACAGCAAAAATTCATGAGGGATCAAAATGAAAGAATGGCACAAATTCGTTCTGAACTGCATAACCAAAATGAACGGATCAGTGGAATGTCGACTCAGCTGGACGCTCGATTCGAGACTCTAACTCACTGTC
This sequence comes from Lathyrus sativus, assembly GCA_963859935.3. Lineage (NCBI taxonomy): Eukaryota > Viridiplantae > Streptophyta > Magnoliopsida > Fabales > Fabaceae > Lathyrus > Lathyrus sativus. The sequence continues at coordinate 610,982,168 of OZ012738.1, read as the reverse complement.
ATCAAGCTGAAGAGCGCGCCATTGTCGACAGTCTTGACTTTTTGAATAACATCACAGAAGAATTTACTGATCTAGCTCATCCCCAACGCCATCCTCATTACTATGACAGGCGTGGTCGTGGTCGCGGACGTGGACGGGGCTATTAGCATGCGCTCATATGTCATTTGTTGTTTCCTGTTTTGGCTTGCATTCATTTTGTTTGTTGTGTTTTGCTTTTCTGCCCAAACTCACTATGATTGTTGCTTACTTCTATGTTGCTATCATGACATTTTTGTGGTTCTGTAATCTATTAACTGTTATCTCCATCGTATGTATAACTGTTGTTTACTTCTCATCTGTTGGTATCTCATTTATGCATGATTCAATGTGTTGTTATTGTGTCACGAGTTTACCTCTTTTTGATGTTGTCAAAGGGGGAGAACCGAGCAGTAGATAGACGATGATTACGACCGCTATAATTGTAAAAGAAAGGGGGAGCATACCTATACCTATCACGTGTTGCGTAACAGTAGGTTGCCATCATCAAAAAGGGGGAGAATGTGAAGGCAAAGTATCTACCAACACAAGCGTGCCTCTGGTTTTTGATGATGACAACTTGCTAAGAGATATCCTTCTTTCGTTTAAATCATTCACGCTACTTATGATTCAATTTTTACAATGACGTAATGCACAAAAAGCTGTAGAAATTTATGTCTTTGCAGATTTTTGAACCATGAGCCGACCATACCGTCAGCACACAGTTTCATTCAGTTCACACGGGTCAGCGCATGGAACCATGCGTCGACCGTTAACTTGGCGCATGCAGGTTTAAGAATCAGACGGCTCAGCGCATGAAGATCATGCGTCGACCGCTGACTCGGCGCATGACAGTTTGAGTGTCACACGGCTCAGCGCACGCCGACCCTATGGTCGACCGTTCGCGCGCAGAAACAGAAATTCTGCTATGTTTCATTTATCTGTCAACTGTTTGTTTTGTATATTACTATAAATAGCTGTCTTTTCAATTTTAACAACGAACATTTTTGAAAGCATTGTGAGAAAGTGTTCAGGTCAAGAAACGTGAAAGAGGTGCATCAGTGTTCTTCATCTTCATCGTTCAATCAACTCACAAATCCTCAAATTACAGATAATCAATTTTTTGCTGCGGTTTGTGGTTTGCTCGACGGTGATAAGGTTCGAACGCGTGATTGAAGATCCGGTTCGAGTGGAAGCTGGTGCAGGTGTTTCTTGGGAGAAAACCTTTGAGGTTTTACCTATCAAGACTACAGGTTTTGAAGGCTTTTGTTACGGAATCGTCGGTTCAACAATCAAGCGAGTGCGAAGGTGATTGATTAGCGGAAGGTTGATCAATCTAGTAGCTAGGGCGTTGAAAGGTTGAAGACGTTCCGGGTTCAATTTGGGTGTGTCTAAGATCAGCCGTGCCGAAGGTTTGATCAACGGAAGAGTTGTCAATAAGGTGGCTGCAATCGGAGGTCATTCACATCAAATTGGAGGACTTGATTCATCTTGAATCAAGGGGCAAGAAGTGGTAGAAATTATCAGCAACATTAAGATTGTTTGTATCAATTGTCTATCGATTCTTGTGTATAACTGTTCTACCAAACAGGTGATATCTATTCAATACATATCTCAATTCTCATTGTAGAATTGAGGGCAGACGTACCCCAACGCGAGGACGACTGGGGGAACTGCCTCATCAAATCTTGTGTTCCTTTATTTTCTGCATTTTCAATTACAGCTTAAAAATTAAGTGATTCTAGAATAAGTGATTTTGTCAAATTGTAGTATTGATTGAGTGAGTTGGTGAAACACTGTTTTTTAACTACTAAGTACAATAGAAATACTGTACTAAGGCTTTTTCAATCACTCATTCAACACAAATATCATTTAAGGTATTTGTGCACACCAACTGTTCGACAAAAGTGCTGAACTAAAATTGCCTTAAATATCATTTAAGGTATTTGTGCACACCAACTGTTCGACAAAAGTGCTGAACTAAAATTGCCTTAATTTTGCTGCTAGTTTTGGTGTAATTTTTTATCATTGGAATAAGGAAATAGTACGAGTGAATCACATCTGAGTTTTGCATAAAAGTGTGTAGTGATTTACTATCCGTTATCGTCTTAAATTCATCTGCTTGACGCATATCCGGCTCTCCAATAGTTGTTCGTTTTAGACTATATTTTCCAAGGCCGCTTCCGCATTTGAAAACAATTTTGAAAACCAATTTTATTGGTAGCGCCACTCAAATTTTTAAAAGGGATCTATTCAACCCCCCCTTCTAGATCCGTGCCTTAGTCTAACAGAAATCTTTGACGTATGGGGAATAGATTTCATGGGACCCTTCCCGTCTTCTTTTGGAAATAACTACATACTCGTTGCGGTCGACTACGTATCTAAATGGATAAAAGCCATTGCTGCTCCGACAAATGATGCACGAGTGGTTATCAAACTCTTCAAAAACATAATCTTCCCTAGATTCGGTGTACCCAGACTCGTCACTAGTGACGGCGGATCACACTTCATATCGCGGATCTTCGACAAACTTCTCTCTAAATACGGAGTTCGACACCGCGTAGCTACGCCATATCATCCGCAAACTAGTGGACAAGTGGAAGTTTTGAACATGGAAATTAAACAAATATTGGAAAAGACTGTCGCAACCTCAAGGAAGGATTGGTCATCAAAGCTGAACGACGCTTTATGGGCTTATATGACCGCTTTTAAGACACCATTAGGTACTACACCCTTCAAATTAGTTTACGGAAAATCCTGTTATCTCCCTGTAGAGTTAGAGCATAAAGCCTTCTGGGCTATTAAAAACCTTAATTTCAACTACACTGAGGCAGGAGAGAAACGAATCTTGAATTTACACGAATTAGAGGAACTCAGGTTGGACGCCTACGAAAACGCCCGTATCTACAAAGAACGAACTAAAAGATGGCATGATAAACGCTCAGTCTGGAAACAATTCAGTGTGGGAGACATAGTACTCCTATTCAATTCAAGATTGAAACTTTTTCCGGGAAAACTAAAATCTAGGTGGTCCGGACCTTTTGAAGTGACTAAAGTACTTCAAAGTGGAGCTGTAGAAATTACCGATAAGACGAATGCACCGTTCATAGTAAACGAGCAACGCTTAAAACACTATAATAAGAACGAAAACAGCCCGCAAGTGAGAAGTATAACATTGCTTGAGCTTCCCGCTCAAATTCCCAAATAGCTTGTCACCAAGCTATCGTCAGGCTTTAGACGTTAAAAACAACGCTTATGGGAGGCAACCCAATTTTCCCGTATTTTCTCTTTACTGCATTTTATTTTCAATTTTTTATTTTTATTTTAAAATCTTAACTTTATAATTTTAACAAAATTTTTACTATTTATTTTATTCCTTTTGTTTTTCCTTTATTATTATTATTATTATTATTATTAATATTATTTTTATTATTTTAAATCTTATTAACTCTTAATTTTTAAAACAACCTTTTGTTTCTAAAATTCTGACTCAAAATCTCTGTTTTAACCTTTTTCAGGGTTTTAAATAGCCTCATTACCTTCCTCCTGTTTTTCTCTGACTAACCTGCGAAAATGGCCGACTATGACTTCACGAAAGTTCAATTCCGAGGATTAGCTCAACAAGCAAGATTCGCAGCATTGACTGAGAGAGAAATAGCCTTAACCATCTACTATGATAAGTCCACCATGGAGAAGCTAGGAATCTCTGACAGCATTCAATTCCTCTTTAATCAATTAGGCTGGGAGAACACTTCCTTGAAAACCCGTTTTGCTACCTATAAGGACCTCACGTATGAATTCCTTAGTTCCTTTAGGTACCTGCCTAACTATGGTTTTGGATCAAACTCAGAGCTGATAACCTTTAGAATGTTCGGAATGGACCAAAGCCACAGCCGTATGTCACTAGCTAACCTCCTAGGATTTCCTAGCGGACCGCATGTGTTCGTCAACGCCGAAGATGAGGACCTTGATTTTGAACTTAACCAGTTCTGGGGTAACATAACAGGTGCTTATCACCCTGACCTGAACAACATGAATAATGATGAGATTCACAACCCAGCTTTCAGATACTTCCATAAGATTCTAACCCACACCCTTTTCGGGAAAGAAGAAAATATCACTACCGTATCCAAAGAAGAGTTGTTTATCTTGTTCTGTGCTTCTCAAGGCCGCCCTGTGAACGCTGTACCTTTCATGATGAGAGCCTTCCTACGCCTCACTCAAGACCCACAGGCACCCATTCTGATAGGAGGACTAGTAACCATGATTGCCCATGAGATTGGCCTTAGGTTCCACCTAAATGCAAGCACTAGTTTTGGCACCATCCGACCCATGAATATCTAGTTTTGCTTCAACAGGCGCATTTTAGGAAACTTAGGACCCGGAGCCTATGAGTACCTTATTACCGAGAAAACTGTCAAGCTTTTCACTTTGCCAAATCATCAGATGACAAGTATCCATAATAAGGACAATTGGACTTATGAATTGGAAGCACCTATGGGACCTCCATCACCTCAATCCACACCTCAAGATTACATGTACGACAGTGATCACATCTCTGAAGCACATGATTATATGTATTATGAGGATGCTGTGTCCGAAGCTGAGTTAGACCCTGAGACCCCTCCGCATTACAACAATTATCCTGAGCCTATTCCTGACGAAAATACTGACAAAATGGATATTGTTCTTAAGAGACTTGATACTTTCGAAGATGCTCTGACCACTGCAAGGAATGAAATAACTAGCATACACGGCGAATTACCAAATTTCATGGAAATCGTCTGCGACCAGCTTGATTTCTACGCACGGAAGTTTGATGAATTGAGGAAGCAAAAGGACTGATTCTCTTTAATTTTAAGTTTAGTTTAGTTTCTTGTTTTTCTGTACTTTTTCCAGTATTTCTACTTTCGCATTGTTTTATTCCGCTTATGTATTACATTCAAAACAATTATTTCAATTAATGTTATTGCAAAATTTTATGAGTTTATTCTGTTTTGCTGTTATCATTTACTTATTGGCTGTTTTATCACATTGAAATATCCTACAATAGCCTTAAAATCATTTCAAATGCAACCCTGTAGCAAAATCCTGCGTTCTGCAGAATTTGTTGCTGTAACGACCGTCACAAGGCCATGCCGACCGTCACAGATGTGACGACCGTCACGACCCCAAAATCTGATATCTGCTATATCAGAGTTCGGTTTCTCTCCCACTCTCACTCTTTCAACTTCCCACTTCCACACATCCTTATCCCATTTCAAAAATTTTGAATTTCCCCCTGCTACAAATAATCTCAACCCCCATTTCATCTTCATAATCCCATTTCGTGAACTTTCTTCTCCATCCAAAACCTACATTTTCCCCCATTTCTATCACTTGTCCCAACAATGGCGGGAACTACCGGAAACCCTGATCTTAGCAATATCATTTTCTGCGATGGCGACATCGGTGAGAAACAGCGGGCAAACTACCAAGCGTTCCATCAACGGTCGCTACAACCGACCCATTATCCGCACATACCGTCTGTTACCGAACTCGGCCTTCTCGACGGTGTCACATGGATGCTACAAAGAGCCGACATTTGGCATCTGTGCACAAATCCGAAACCGACTTACGAACAACTCACACTTGAGTTCCTAAGTTCGTTCAGTTACTTCACGTCCAGCGGCGATCTGAGCCAACATACCGGCGTAGCCTGTTTCCGCATGTTCGGCAGAACCTATCAACTCAACCAAAATCAAATTTCCGACTTCCTCCATTTCCCTCGCGGCGACGACGCTCACCGCCGCCTTCCAGACAACTTTCAACATGAAGCCTTCGCGCTTTGGAAGCAGTTGACCGGCATCATTGCCGATGGTTGGGATTCTCTGAACGCAACATACATCCACAACCCCGCCATCCGGTACTTCCACCGAGTTTTGAGTAACACTATCTTCGCCAGAGATAGTAATCACAAGGTCAACTCCAAGGAACTTTTCTTCCTCCAATGTGTGTTCAACGCCGAACCCATCAACGCCGCCCCATTCCTCCTAGCCCACATTCAAGCCAACTGTAACCGTGGCTCTAAGCCTTTCTATTTTGGCGGGATTGTAACCTCCATTGCTCTAGGCCTAGACCTCGGTGACCAACTCCAGAATCTTCATTCCATCCCTTCCATATTCCTGGATACCGACCATTGCCGTGCCTCTCATCTTATCCGTGCCAGGCAAGATGAAAAATACCACCCGGTCGTGCGTGGCAAAACCATACGAAGTATTATCCTACCATCCCGCACCCGGATACACCCACAGGATCGTGCCAACTGGCTTTTCGATCCAAATGCCCCAGATGCTCCTACTGCCCCCACTCAAACCAATACCCAAGGGTCTGTTGACGAAATGCAAGCTGAGTTGGATGGAACCGAACATCCTGAGGCATCACAACCACTTCCTTCCGAAGGCACATCCCACCGTCGCCGCCGCCACCGTCCTGAACCTGACTACTCTGAAGAGGACCTCCGACGCTCCCTTGACCAACAAACACAGATACTCGCCATGCTGCAGCAACAGAATCATCGAGCAGAGCTTTTTGAGGACTACATGAGAACTTCGATGCAGAACCTCCAGGATGGCCAGAACACCCTCACGGAGAACATGGCAAACCTTACAGTCCGATTCGAAGATCTCCATGACTATGTCTATCACACCGGAGCTATGACCTTCGAGGATCGAGTAGCACACGCCAGAGGTCGAGGTCGCGACAGAGGCCGTGACAGAGGCAGAGGCCGTGATTAGTTCTTTCTTTATATGTTTATTTCCCGTAATTTTTTTCCCTTGTCATTTTTATTTTCTTTTGTATATCCGTCTCGCATTACTTCAAATAAGTGAGGACATTGATTGAGATAGTGTGGGAGCGGAGCGTTATTTCCCATTTCCTTGTATTAGTACTTTCAATTCAAGCAATTTCCCATTTTAGCAAATAAAGCTCATTTATATATCCTTTTTCCGTTACGCAAATTTCCCCCGCTTTATTCAACATAAACAAAAATTTTAAACCGTCCATCAAAAAGCATCACGAGAATGCACCGGAATTCAGACTAAGTTTTGAAACTCCGATACAAAAATTCTAACAAAACCAGTACCGTCCTGACACCTTAGACCTCCGGTTTATGCGAGTCGGTTTCATTACCTATCTGTACCAAAGTCTCGAGCTTCTACTCAAACTAGCCCCAAGTAGTTTATACAAGCAGTCAGCACCATCCTAAGCACTTCTAAGCGAGCAACCGATGCAAATAAGTGAATGATCTCTAAAAGAATGAAAAGAAAGCCATAAAGCTCGAATATAGAGACATGTTCCTTCTAAGTTAGGTGCTCCTCGCCCGAGCATTTAGCCCAACGGTACAAAGACTCATTGAAAAATCAATAGTATATGCTTATGAGCAAAGAAAAGATCAAACAGATTGCAATATGATCATATTCACTAACAGGTTGACTTGCCATGAAAGTGAATGGACAACGGGCTTAATGTGATTGCGCCAGAACAAACAGGGTAAAACTTGACGCGAGAACCTCGACGTCGAGCTGCAGTAGCATGATTGGGACCGACTTGCATAAGAAGGAGACCTCCGAAGACGTATAGTCCAGTGTCGTCACCGTACTCGTTTTGTTCCTATTTTCCCGGTTTTTCTCCAACTTTCTGAACGAGGGAGCTACCGCGTGCTTGCCGACTTTTATTTTCCCTATTTTTACTTGAGGACAAGCAAAGATTCAAGCTTAGGGGAGTTTGATAACACGAAATCGTATATATAATTTGACATATAATTTAACTGATATTTGACTGGTTTAGATCCGATTTCGGGTTCTTTCCGTGTTATTGGTCTGATATTTTGTAGGTATTCGAAGACAAGGTCCAAACAAAGCAAGATGATGAAAAGAAGCAATTACAGACGAATTATGGACGAAAACCAGCTGCAAACAGCTTGAAAATCAGCAGCTGCGTATTTTGCTGATGTGACGACCGTCACAGCTGCATGACGATCATCACACGGGTGACGACCGTCACACTCCATGACGACCGTCATGCAGGCAAAATACAGAATTCTGTGTAACGTGCAAAAATCAGTTTGGAAGTCCCAAATAATGGACCACTACTCCCTAATTTCTCTGACTCAAAGTCCACCTTCTGTAAGAATCAACCGTTGCTATTCTACCTCTATAAAAGGAGAAGGAGGGGAGCTGAGAAGGGGAGCCGCATTCAGATAACGAAGTGCTGCCCAAATATTTCTCCAGCAAATTTAGTTTTAAGTCCAGTTTTCATTTTCATTGCCTTTTCCTTGTATTTTGTTGTTACTACTGTTGATCTGTAAACTCTACTGGTTTGAAGACATAATCCTGCCGACATCGTTGGGATTTGGCCAAAAGCCATTTGGAATATTTACAGGTTCTTATTAATGATAATTTTACATTCTGTCAACATTATGTACGTGCTTATTTCCTGCTTTTATTTATGCTTTAATTTTCCCTATTCCATGTCTAGCTAAACCCGAGTAATCGGTATGTGATAATAATTCGGAAGGGATTTGATAATAACTGACGTATTCTTTCTTTATTCAAAACTAATTTATGGCCTGAACTTTTAATCTAATTTCCTAAATAATTGTTCGTCGCGACAGCGAGGACTTATTTAAAAGTAGTTTTGCCACGACAGTGGGAAATTAATTAAGGTACGAACCAACAAGCGACAGCTGAGGTTAGACCAGATAGTAAAAGTTAGGCATTTGTTTTAATAACAGCGAAAGCACTTTAAAATGAATTAGAACTTAGAGATTTTCAAAAAGTAATTTTAACCCCGAACGGGATAGCGAAAGCATACGTTCCGCCTTAGAGTTGCGACTAGCGTCAACAACCATCGTGAGACAAAAGTCTTTAAATCACTATTTTCTGCTTAAACCAACTTTGAAAAATGCTTTATACGTCATTAACTTGCCGAATCCCCGAAGAACATAATTATTACATATCGATTCGCAATTATATTTCTAAGTAACGTTTTTTATTTCCTTTAGTATTAGCTATTATCCCCTTAAAACATCATTTACCTAGCTAAACATAGTAACTCCCGAGAACACTAGTTTGATTACGAGTCCTTGTGGGATCGATATCTTTTATTACTACGCGATAGACTGTGCACTTGCAGTTAAGTTGTATTAGACATAGAAAGTCGCGATCACATAGATTGTTGCTGAAGTGGTGCAGTCTTTATATTGATTAGAGATCAAGCATTTTGTGTATCTTTTAGGAGATTGTGAGATGTCAGACTAGATATTCGGACACCATGTGTAGTTTGTCAGCCGAGTCTTACTTTGAAGCATGATGATTCTGATTCAATTTTTGGGTTTGGCTCTGATTGATGTGTTATAAGTTTTTTTTGTGCATCTGAGTTTATATGCGTGTACATTTACTCCAACTTTTTTAACTTTTGGCTAAAAGGGGGAGTAAAGTACTAATGTTATATGTTTTCCTGAGGTTATGTCACATGTATTGACATGATGACCAACAATGTGATAGGACTTTGCTACTGCTAAGGAAAGAGTAGTGTCTAAACAAAGAGTAGTGTTTTATTGTTGCTTGCTGAATGCAATTATTAAGGGGGACCATGATAGTTTGTGAGAATGGATGTATTTGAGAAAACTACTGCTGTTTGTGAGGCTGGATGTATTTGAGAAAACTACTGTTGTTATTGCTCTGATAAGTCTATATCTCAAAATTTATCATGGTTTGGTTGTTTTAGCCAAAATTTGCCAAATAGGGAGATTGTTAGTTCCATGATTGGCTAAATTTTGGTAAAACATGATTCTACATTGATGTTAAGTAAGATGTTTTTAACATCTTCATCAACTGTTATGACAATACTACTATCATGTGCTTCAAACAAGATGTCGAGACAAATGTCATGACATCTTTGTCTGGTACAGCAGACGCTGCTATTTTATAACTCTTGACAGATGTATTTTGGTTTGATGAGATCCTTTTGGATATACCTCATCATTATGTGCAGGTCAAGAAGATTTATTAGGAACAAAGTGCAGATTTAATTGGATTGCATAAAAAGGATCTTTGAGACTTTTTAGGAAACTAAAATATTTGTTCCTATGTTTATGAAGAAGATTCTACAGAAGATTTACAATGAGAAGATTTGGAATTTTATTTGATTTGATCAAATATGAGTTGGGTTTAATTATAAGAATATTTTGAGTTTGATTTGATCAAACCTAAATTGGTGTTAATTATGAAGAGATTTGAAGAATTATCTGATTTGATTTTATCAAATCTGAGGAAGCTTTTGCTGAAGTCCAAGCCCATACTAGAAGAGTATATAAATAAGGACTTGCTAGACTTAAAGAACACAAGCATTCACAACAAGAAGATCTTGAGTGCAAAATAAGGGTTTAGGGTTTTGAGAGTCTCTTGTGTGTGTGACTTTGTAAGTCACCCTTTGTATCTTTTGATGTATCGTGGTAGACATATTTAGATTGTTAATTATTCACTCAAAGCTTGTAAGCAAGAGTGTATTGTTCTTGATTGAAGCTGTTAAGAAAGATCAAGTATTGTCTTTGAAGAGTTTCTTCTAAAGCTTATTCATTTATTATTATTATCACTGTTGTGATTGAGGGGGAGTGAGAGATGTCTCTTATCCAGGAGTGTCCTAGGTAGAAGTTGCACTAGTAGGGATTAAGAGAGGAGTTGTAAACTGGGAGTTTAGCTCTAAATTGATACTACTGGTAGTGGATTTCCTTCCTGGCTTGGTTGCCCCCAGATGTAGGTGATGTTGCACCGAACTGGGTTAACAATTCATTGTGTTATTTATCTTTCTACATTTAATATTCTACTCAATTTAAACGGTTAGATAAATTGTTCTATCAGTCTACAGATGTTAGAACATATGTCATGACACCTTTAATTCTTAAAGTAAATCAACTTGCTTGTGTTTTGTCCTTGTTCTGCAGAGATCAATGTCTAGGACATCTGAGATCTGCATACCAGAATTTCAGAAAGGGGTATATGTGTATATATGTATATGCATATATGTATATGTATATATATGTGTATATCTATATATCTATATATATATATATATATATATATATATATATGTATATATGTATATATATATATATATATATATATATATATATATATATATATATATATATGTATGTATATATATATATATATATGTATATATGTATATATGTATATATGTATGTATATGTATATATGTATGTATATGTATATGTATATATTTCTACTGTGCCGTTTGGAAAAACTTTTGTTATCTGAAAAGGGCCCAAACCACCTAGAACGGAGTTTTCCTGGGAAGAGTTTAAGTCGATAGTTAAATAAGAGTACTACGTCACCCTTAGTAAACTCTTTCCTCGATATACGCTTATCATGCCACTTTTTAGTTCGTTATGTATAGATGCAGACATTCTCGTAAGCGTCTAACCTAAGCTATTCTAGTTCATGGATGTCTAAAATTTTCTTTTCGCCTGCGGCAGTCAAATCTAAGTTAAGGGTCTTAATGGCCGAATACGCTTTATGCTCTAATTCTAGCGCCAGGTGACATGATTTGCCATAAAATAGCTTAAATGGTGTTGTTCCTATTGGGGTCTTATATGTTGTCCTATATGCCCACAAAGCTTCATGTAATTTGGAAGACCAATCTTTCCTAGAGGTCACAACTGTTTTTTCTAAGATTTGTTTAATTTCTCTATTCAAAACCTCTACTTGCCCGCTTGTTTGCGGGTGATAAGATGTTGCTACACGGTGTCAAACTCCATATTTCGTTAATAGTTTTTCTAAAATCCTTGAAATAAAATGAGAGTCACCATCGCTGATGACGAGTCTCAGCACACTGAATCTAGGAAAAATTATGTTCTTGAATAGACTAATCACTACTGTGCATCATTTGTTGGAGAAGCTATAGCCTTGATTTATTTTGACACATAATCAACAACAACGAGTACGTACATGTTACCAAAAGACGACGGGAATGTCCCATGAAATCAATTCCCCACACGTCAAAGACTTCTACTTCCAAAATTCCTTTCATTGGCATTTTGCCGCGTCTAGAGATATTGTCGGTGCGTTGGCATCGGTCACAGTTTATGATTGCGATATGGAAATTTTTCCATAGAGTGGGCCAAAAGAGGCCGGATTGTAAGATCTTAGTGTAAGTCTTTGAAGTGCTTACATGTCCTCCATAGGGAGCATAATGACAGTGATAAATTATATTTTCAACTTCGTCTTCGGGAACATATCGACGGAAGATACCATCAACACCTCTCTTGAAAAGCAGAGGCTCATCCCAATAATAGTGTTTAAGATCATAGAAGAATTTTTTCTTTTGTTGGTAAGTTAAATATGGTGGAAGAACTCCAGCTGCTAAGTAGTTAACAAAGTCAGCATACCGCGACAGTGTGGCTTCAGTAAAGATCGCTTCCACGACTTCTTTTGTTTCAGTCCCATTGTATGTTAAAGATTGTTCAATCGTGTTTTATAATTGAGCTATGAGTCTCTCATAAGGAAAATCATCATTGATAGGCACCTGCCCAGGCTTAATTTCCTTCATTCTCGATAAATGATCAACTACTACATTTTCAGTACCTTTCTTGTCTTTGATTTCTAAATAAAATTCTTGCAGTAGTAGTATCCATCTTAGGAGTCTTGGTTTAGCGTTATTTTTACTCAACAAGTACCTTATTGAGGCATGATCGGTATAGATAATTATCTTCTCTCCTACTAAGTAAGAACAAAATTTATCCAAAGTGAACACGACAGCTAGAAGTTCCTTTTCTGTGGTGGCGTAGTTCATTTGCGCAGGATTCAGGGTTCTACTGGTGTAGTAAATTACATGAAGCTTTTTATCTTTTCTTTGTCTTAAAACTACACCTACGGCATAATCACTAGCATCACACATGATTTCAAACAGTAACCTCCAATCAGGTGGTTGCATGATGGGTGCGGTAATGAGGGCTGTTTTTAACTGCTAAAATGCTTTCTGGAATTTGTCATCAAAAATGAATTCATCGTCTTTCATTAATAAGCCAGTCAGTGGTTTAGTGATTTTAGACAAATCCTTAATGAATCGTCGGTAGAAACCGGCGTGTCCTAAGAAATTCCATATTTCTCTTACGGTTTTAAGGGGTTGAAGGTTTTCTATAATTTTTATTTTTGCTTTATCTACTTCAATCCGCTTATCAGAAACTATGTGTCCAAGTACGATTCCTTGTCGGACCATGAAATGGCATTTTTCCCAATTTAACATGAGATTTACTTTTACGCATCTTTCAAGTACCATTTCTAGGTTCAATAAGCATCCTTCAAAACTCTGCCCACAGATAGAAAAGTCGTCCATAAATACTTCCATAATACCGTCTATAAAGTCAGCAGAGATTTACATCATGCATCTTTGGAATGTTACGGGAGCGTTACATAACCCAAACGACATTTGTCGATAAGCAAATGTACCATAAGGACAAGTGAAGGTTGTATTTTATTGGTCATTAAGATGAATAGGGATTTGAAAGAATCCCGAATAACCATCTAAATAGCAGAAATAGGAGTGCTTAGCTAATCGCTCAAGCATTTGATTAATGAAGGGCAAAGCGAAGTGATCTTTTCGACTAGCTTTGTTCAATTTCCTATAATCAATGCACATTCTACTTCCGATCACAACTCTTTGTGCTATAGATTCTTCTTTTTCGTTCTTAATATCTGTAACACCTTCTTTATTTGGTACGACATGCACTAGGCTAACCCATTGACTGTCGAAGATCGGGTATACAATTCCTGCTTCTAACAACTTTTGTACTTTATTCTTAACTATGTTGCTTAGAATGGGATTTATCCTTCTTTCATGTTCTCTAGAGGTCATACACTCTTCCTCTAGCATAATGTGATGCATACTGATAGAAGGACTTATTCCTTTCAGATCAAAAATATTGTAGCCTAGAGCAGACGGGTATTTTCTTAAGATATGTAGTAGTTTCTCAGTTTTTATTTGTCCTAAGTCTGTGTTGACTATCACTGGTCGTTCGAGCTCGGTGTCTAGGAATTCATACCTTAAATTTTTGGTTAGTGCTTTAAGTTCTAAATTCAATTTCTTTGGGTAAGGCATATGATTGGGTGTCAGTGCTCTAGGCATTCACTTAGACTGTCGTCTTGGTATTCACCACGCCAATTATCATAAATAATTGGAGGTATTGGAATTTTTAAGATTCCAGAATAAGAAGTTTGTTCCATCTCCATTTCTCTTACACATTCGTTAATGACATCTAGCAGATAACATGTATCATTTATAGCTGGCACCTGTAAGAATTGTGTCAAAATAAATTCGACTTTCTCTTCACCCACTTCGAATGTTAGCTTCCCTTTCTCTACATTTATAATGGCTCCGGTTGTAGCTAAGAATGACCTTCCTAATATTATAGAGGTGTTGGCATCCTCCTTTATGTCCATGATTATGAAATCATTAGGGATATAGAATTGACCTATACGTACTAGAACATTTTCTAGTATCCCTATTGGGAATATAACAAAATGATCGGCTAGTTGTACGAACATCTTAGTTGGTCTTAATTCTCACATATCTAGACTTTCACACATGGACAAGGGCATTAAGCTAATACTGGCTCCTAAGTCACATAGAGCTTTGTCTATGACAAATTCTCCAATTTCACATGGTATGGAAAAACTACCAGGGTCTTTTAGCTTAGAAGGCATTTTATTTTAGACTATCATGCTACATTCAGCAGTAAGCGTAACGATTTCGTCATCCTCAATATTTTTCTTATTTAATAAGATTTCTTTAATAAACTTAACATATGAGGGCATTTGGGTGATAGCTTCTGTAAAGGGTATTGTGATATTCAATTATTTTAGAAGTTCAACGAATTTCTTGAACTGCCTCATGCTCTTAAATTTAGCAAATCTTTAAGGATATGGAATGAGAGGTTTATAAGGTGGTGGAGGCAAATATGGTTCTTCTTTTTCTGCAGCCTTTTGGTCACTACCTTCTTTCTCCTTTATGTTTTGTTCATGTTCCTTCTTAGTTTCCTTCTCAGTTATTTTACCAGGATTTTGATACATAGCTAGATTCTCAAGTCTCGGGTCGGTTGGTTCGTCCAATTTCGTACCACTTCGTAGTATGATAGCATCAGCATGTCCTTTTGGATTGGGTTGTGGTTGTCCAGGAAATGTGTCTGCAGGAGCAGCAGTAGGTGCTTGTTGTTGTGCCACTTGCGAAATTTGGGTTTCAAGCATTTTGTTGTTAGTGGCTAAAGCGTCTACCTTGCTTGCTAATTGCTTAATTTTCTCACTAGTGTGTATGTTTTGATTCAGGAATTCTTTATTTGTTTGAGCCTGGGTGGCTATGAAGTTTTCGATCATTATTTAAAGGTTAGATTTCCTAGGAGCATTTTGAGCAGCTACGACAGGTTTATGATATCCTGATGTACATCAGGTGCTTGTCCAGGAGCATGCAATGCATTGTTATTTTTGTACGAAAAGTTCAGATGGTTTTTCCAACCTGGATTGTAGGTATTTGAGTAAGGATTTCCTTGAGCATAATTCACTTGGTTTGTGGAAACTCCTGTCAAAAATTGACATTCAGGGGCAGCATGCCCAGAAACTCCTGATAAATCGTAGTTTGAAGCTACGACAGCCACGGTGGTTGTAGGTGTTATGGTCAAACTTTTAACCTTTTGAGTTAGAACATCTACCTTTGCATTGACTTGGTCAAGACTGCTTATCTCGTACGTACCACCTTTCGTCGGAGGTTTCTCTACTGAGGCTCTTTCTCTTCCCCACTAATAGTGATTTTGAGTCATACTTTCGATAAGTGTATAAGCCTCATTGTAGGGTTTATCCTGAAGGTGAGAAAATACTTCGAAGGGGGGGGGGGGGGGGGGTTAAATAAGTATGAGAAAATAATAGCACAATAAAAACTCAAGGATTTTTATCCTGGTTCGTTGAACTCAACTACTCCAGTCCACCCTTATCAAGAGTGATTTTCCTTTCTCTTCAAGGACTTAATCCACTATTTAATCAACAGATTACAATAGTAAGCACTAAGAACAACTGTTCTTAGTCTTCTCAAGAACTACTGATTCTACCTGAATCTTCTTAAGGAACTTTACAATCAAATGTAAATAACAACAAGTGTTTGAAATGCTTTTAAGAAAGCTATATCACAACTGTGATTTTACACTTAAGATATAAGGACAAATAAGAAATAAATTCAGCAAAGAATAATTTGTGTATGAGCTTTGTTGAGAATTTCTTTTAGTATTTCGTCAACTTGAGAATGTTGGTGAAGATGTCTTTTTATATCCAAAAAGGTTCAGCATGTTGCAGCATGGGAACTGTGCACTAAAAAGTAGTTGTAGCCTTTTGTCTGCTTGTGATGTGACCTTAACCAAAAATGGAATGTTCAGAGAAAATCTTTCTAGCTGAGATTTTTGTCTATCACAAATAAGGAAAGAGTTGTTGAGATACGCCAACGGATATATTTTGAAAAGCAATCTTCTTGAACAAGCTTCAATCTCAATTTCAGAGTCTTCAAAGCTTTTGTTGTTCTCAGAGTTATATGAATCAGAGTGTTGTGCAGCTTGTGTGCTTCAGCGTGTAAATTAATCAGAGCAGAGTTTTGGTCATCAGATCTTTGTACTTGCAGCGAACAGTAAATCAGAGTCTTCTGGAAAACAATGCTTGAAACTCTTCATACAAATTCTTCAGTCAAGCTTCAGATGTTTATGCTTCAGATTCTTCTGACAACGCTTAGAACTTCTGAAAGCAAGCTTCTATTGCTGAGTGAAATAACATTCAGATGCATTTTTGTTTCCTTCAGAGTATATAAATTAATATCTGAAACAAAGAATACTTGAACAAAATTAGAGTATATATTTCCTTAATATAAAGTTTCATTAGAGTTATCATAAAAACATAGAGATATACTTAAGAACCAATCTGTGTTCTAACAATCTCCCCCTTTTTGATGATGACAAAAACATAGAAACTTTTAATCAAAAAGTAGGAATAAATATAACTCCCCCTGAGATTATGAATCTCCCCCTGAAATGAATACGATTAAAGAATAGAAACTTCCCTTTTTGTGTAAGTATTCTTTTCAGAATCAGAGTCTGATTTGGATGAATCGTTTCAGAGTAAGAGCCTGATTGATTAAACTTGATCTGGGGATCTCAGAGTTACTAAAGTGAATCTGTCATATTTATCAATAATATTCTGAAAGACTAAAAATTCACATTAGTTTATATGTCTGAATATTATTAAGGTAAAGTTTATTAAAATGTTCAGATTCTCACTTTCTCCCCCTTTTTGTCATAATCAAAAAGATAAACGAAAAGATCTAAAGAGAAAAGAATTATAAAGATAATAAACATATAAGGAACAAACATTCAAACATTCATTCATAAGACATTGTCAAAACAAATAACAAAAGGACAAGTGCTCAAACATAAGATAAACAACAAAACAAAATCAGAAGCTAAGTCTGTTTGGATAAAAGCTGCTTCAGAAGGTTGGTTATCTCTGATGATGTTTCCTCTTGCTTCACCATCCAATTCTGAATGTTATCAGCCTTTTCATCTTGTTTAACCATCCAAGACTGAATGTTATCCGTCTTCTCATCTTGCTTTACCATCCATGATTTAATCTCAGATTGACCAGCTTGCAACAGAGCAATCTTTTCTTCCAAGGCATGATTCTCTTTCTTGATTTCAGCAGAGTGTTGGTGCGGTAAAGCAGCAAGCAAAAAATATTAAGTAACCCAATTTTTTCCTCTCCACAGGGATTAGTGCGACCTGAACGCCGTTCAACGGTTTCCATATTTATAAGCTTGTTTCAAAAGGTTTTTGTTTAAAAGGTTCAAAGAACCATAAATAAAAATAAGAAAATATAAATAAAGACTGAAATATAAACGGAGCCTTGTTGGGATTGGATTTCATCAATTGATAACATGTGTATTCTTTCGTCAAATTAAACACAACGCAATCATTCGTCTAATATCCTCACATATCACTCACGACAGAGCTTATCTCTAACGCAATGTCGAGAAAATAACCGTATAGTCTCATTGTTGATCTCTCACACAACTCGACAACACGGAACATTAAGAACAGATACTAACGCAAATGCTAAGCCTAAAACTATCTCTAGCAATTAGGACCTAACAGGTAATCATCCTAGTTCCAGATCCGAAAAGTATATCTCTATCACGATTCAATTCAAAGATAAACAAGTAAGCAAAGATGTTACCCAAATCAGATAAACGATTGTTTTGCATAAAATACAAAGATCAAAATACGTACACACGCTTAACCCTTTTTTACATGTATTCATCTAATCCGCCAAATGTCGGTGAACATCGTTCTTCATCACTATTATCACATACCCACATAATATCATATCGATCCTACCCATGCTACCCATGCTAATTAATCAACACAACACCATAGAAGATATAATGAATATCAATTTCAAAACCATGTCAAAAGTTTGTTCATTGATAGAAGAAAAACTGAGATTAAACAAGTGAAAAGGTTTTGTCAAGACCCACATACAAGCAATCAAAGATAAACATTCAATAGAGAATCCAAAATAGTTCACAAACATAAATTAGATGAAATACATAAGGTATCAAAAGATTACAATCCAAATCCCAACAAGAGATCGAAGATCTTACCTCCCCCCTCTTAGGGTTTTATGTTTCTCTCACTAAAGAAATGAAGAGAGATGAGTTTTGATGTTCCAAAATGTTACTAGCTCAAGTTTTCTCCCAAAAATGGAGTTATTACCTAAAAATACAAGAAAATCACTTCAATACACATTCAGGTTCTGTCACGTTCGCTAGGCGAACAGCTAGCGAACATCTAGCGAATCCAGCAAATTTTGGTATTTTCTGACTGTCCAATTCTGGGCTCGTTCGCTACCTGTTCGCTAGGCGAGCTGCTAGCGAACGTTCGCTACCTGCTCGCTACCTGTTCGCTACTCGAAAATGACAGCATTTTGCCACTGTAAGTGTTTGCTGGAGACTCGCTGCGACTTCACCTAGCGAATGCTCGCTACTCCCTCGCTGCCTCTTCGCCTAGCGAACTTGCTGTTTGTTTGCTTGCTTTCTTGGTTCCTTTTCCCATTTCTTCTGTCTTACTTTTCAATTGTTTTGTGCCTAATTCCTGCACAATAACACACAAATCAAAGGTACCAAGAAAGTTTCACACTATATTGCAAACCAAACAAAACAAGAGTGGTTTTCAACACTTTTATGACAAAAATGAGTTAAAGATGCCAATAATTGATAGATCAAATAAGTGAAATTTGACATCTAACACAGAGTCAGAAGGAGCAGATCCAGACGCAGGAACGGATTCAATTACCATTACAGAAGGAGGTTCTGGGCCAGTCAGAGTCAAGGAGGCAGTTTGCAGAGCATTCTCAGGAGCAGAATCTTCAATCAGATCAACAGGTGCTTCTTCCAGAAGCAGAGTAAGAGATCTTTTCTCAGATAATGCAGCAGCTGCAGAACTTTCTTCAAAACGAATCTTGGCTTGATCAGAACAAATAGTCTTCAGATTATGAGCTACTTTATTAAATCTGGTCAAGAAGCTATCCCAGATAGCATCAAATTCTTCTGAATTCTGACTTATCAAGCATCTATTCTGTACAGCGTCTAAAGTCACCCTTACTTCTTCCTTAAAAGATGAAAACAGGTTATCAACGTTTTCTTTAGGTTTGGGTTTCAACAGAACTTTAACAGGGGATCTTTTAGGAGGTTCAGAAGGTATGGTAAACTTAGGTATTTGATTAGTGGACGAGGAAAAATAGATGGTGATGGTGATGGTGCAGATGATGAAGTGATTGTTGGTTTTCTGGAAAAAGAATATGGATTGATTCTGGTGGTTGTTGGAATAACATCAAATGGAGATGGATCAAATGGTTTGAATATTGTGTTTGGTGAGTGAAGATTTTCAGATTGAATGGTCTCAAGTTGTTGAGACAGATAATCTTGAATACGAGGTAAAATGTTTACAGAGGGGGTTGGTTTGACAGGGATGATAGGTTCAGATGGTTCAACTCTGTCATAGAAGTGTTTAAGTTTAAGACCATAGGCAAGACGATCTGATGGAAAAGGTTTGAGAGAAGAAAATAAAACAAATTCAGATGTTCGTCGCCTTTCAGGTGTTAGAGATGATGATGTAGTTAGTTCATCAGAAATAATGGGATCAGATGAAGGATTTAGGTTGGATTGGATATCAGGGTTGGGATCAGATTCAGCAGGATCTTTAGATTCTTGTGAGTGACAAGATGATGATGAGAGAGTGATCAGAGTTTTAAGAGGGGGTATGTCTAAAATCTCTGTATGAACAGTATCAGTGTCAGAGTGGTGAGGGGGTTCAGAGTTATGTTCATGAGGTGGTGATTCTGGAACATTATGTGGTTCAGAGTTTTGTGGTGATTCTGGAATTGGTTGATTCTCAGATATAGTGGGTTCTTCTGGTGTTGGTTTTTCTGGTATGGTTGCATATGGTATATTGTCATGGGGAATGGTTTCATCTGGTTGATCAGAGCATGGTTGTTCAGATTGATTTGGTGATGGATTATGTGGTGTGGGGGAAGGTATGGTTTCAGAAGAATTCGTTGATAACACGTTTTCATTTTCAGAAATAGTTTGTAAAGTGGCTTTAGAAGCTCGTACCTTAATACGCTTGACAGGTACAGAAGTAGAATCTCCAGAAGCTTTCCTCTTCCTGAGCTTTTTCTGAGGCACATAAGAAGCACTTGTCTCTTTTGCAGGTTCTTCAGATGTTCTCAGTTTCTTCTGGGGAATTTCAAAAGAAGTTGTTGACTCAGAAGTTTTCTTCTTTCTCTTCTTTCGAGGAACGTCAGATGCTTCCTCAACTTCTGTAGCTTGTTTCTTCTGCCTTTTGTGCTCTCCATACACATCAATAATAGGTTCTCTATCACCAAGACCATGTGGAAAGGGAAGTCCCTTTTGCATACAGTGAGAAGCGTACAAAATCAGAACTTCCTTTGGTTCTTCAGCATAGAAGGTAGGAAAGTCTGAAAGTGGTAGTCTCCTCTTGCTAACTTCTTCTATGTTGAGCTTGTCAGGATTTGTTGAGAGTTTCTCAATAGTCTTAAGCCTCTGAAGACTTTTAGCACTGAGAGTTTTTCCAAGCACATGATTCAGTTCATTCTTCATTCCAGCATCATGAAGATGTCCTACTAAACCATTTTCAGTGAGGATGTCATAAATCAATCTTCCAAAAGGAATCCAATTCCTTGATTTTTGACCTTTTGTCCTCATTCCATCCCTAGATTGTCTAACATGATTCCAGAGATGAGAGAAAAGTAAATGAGGTAAATCCACCTTGGTATTCTGACTGAAACAATACATGAAGTATAACTGGTCATTGTTCACATAATCTGGAGAGTTTGTTGCCTTTTTGTGGTGAATGCAACCCAAGAAGATTTTTGCCCAGATCTTGTATTTAGGTTTTAAATGCTTGAACTGGTTAGATGGTTCTCCAGATGCAGTTACTTCAGAATACACATCATCCATATCAACCCTTGGAGTTATACGAGTAACACCATCAGTTTCTTGATACCCAATGAGTTTCCTAATTAGGTCTTCAGTTATGATTATCTCCTTACCCAGAACATTTGAGACTATGAATTTAGGATATGCAGAAGCATGAATAAAAAATTCCTTGACAAGAACTGGATAAACTGGACCAAATAGCCTATCAAAATACTTTGTCCATCCTTGATCATCAATGATTGGACGAAAGTTAAATCCATGAGCAGTGAAGGACGCAAAATCCACCAGCGATTCACACAAAACTTCTAGTTTCTCAACAGCAGTGTGATTAGTTCTAATAGGAGTCTTGTAGGCAGTAGGACCCATATTAGAAGATGAGACAACAACCATAGATGATTGAAATTGCACTGATGTTGAAGATGAAGTTGCCATTGTTGAATAAGAAGGAGGTTTAGGTTTAGGGTTTTGGGGAAGTTGGAAGAGCAAACAGAAATGCATATAAAGTGATTGTGAGTGAAAAGTGTGAAATGTTGTGAATTGTGGAATTTATAGAGAAGAAAATTAGGGCACAATTAATTACACATGGCATGCTTCAAACATTTAATGAAACATTTAATGAAAAAGAATAATCATCATTACACGCAATTAATGACAAGACAAATTGGGGGGAAAACGAGGAACCAACATTTAAAACAGTACCTCAATAGTCTCTTCAGTTTTGTGCACGCCATCTTTTTAGATTCAGAATGACAAGTGTTTGCTAGCGTGTGCTTCTGAAAATTCTTTGGGAAATGAAACGTTCACCTGACGTTCAGATCTTCTGAATCTTGTTAGTTCAGATACACACAGAAATAAAAAATAATAATCCAAAAGATAAAGATCTGGTGGAATATTTCAGATCATTAGACATTTTTCATCTGAGAAATTTTCTTCTGGTAAATATTATTCTGGACAAAGATCCATACCAATATTTTTCAGAATAAACTTAAACCTATCTTCAGCAAGGGGTTTTGTGAAAACATCTGCCCATTGATGATCTGTATCAACAAAGGCTAAATTTATGATGCCCTTCTGAACATAGTCTCTGATGAAATGATGTTTAATTTCTATATGTTTAGCCTTAAAGTGTAAAATAGGATTTTTAGACAAACATATAGCTGAAGTATTGTCACAGAAGATAGAAACATTACTCTCAAAAATCTGATAATCTTCTAGTTGACTTTTCATCCAGAGCATCTGTGTACTACATCCAGTAGCAGCAATATATTATGCTTCTGTAGTTGACAGAGCAATTGTAGGTTGCTTTTTGCTATACCAAGAGATTAAATTTCTTCCCAGAAATTGACAACTTCCAGAAGTACTTTTTCTTTCCACTCTATCTCCAGCGTAGTCAGCATCACAGAATCCAACTAATTTAAATTCATCAGATTTTCTGTAACACAAACCCACGTTAGTAGTACCTTTCAGATACCTTAGAATCCTCTTAACAACTGTTAAGTGTGATTCTCTAGGATCTGATTGGAATCTAGCACAAAAGCATACACTGAATAAAATATCAGGTCTAGAAGCAGTTTGGTAAAGAAGAGATCCAATCATACCTCTGTAGAGTTTCTGATCTACTTTCTTACTTACCTCTTCCTTTCCAAGAATGCTTGTTGGATGCATTGGAGTTTTTGCAAACTTACTATCAGTCCTATTAAACTTCTTCAGAAGTTCTTTTACATATTTTGTCTGATGAATGTAAGTGCAGTCTTTATTTTGGTTGACTTGAATTCCCAGAAAGAATCTCAATTCTCCCATCATGCTCATCTCAAACTCAGCCTGCATACATTTAGCAAACTCCTTTCCCAGCATAATATTGGTAGATCCAAAAATAATATCATCCACATAAATTTGACAAATTAACAAATCTTTCTTAAATGTTTTACAGAAAAGAGTTGTGTCCACTTTGCCTCTGATAAAATTTTTCTCCAGAAGAAAACTACTTAATCTTTCATACCAAGCTCTGGGAGCTTGTTTTAATCCATAAAGAGATTTTTTAAGTTTGAAAACATGCTCTGGAAATTTTTCACTTTCAAAACCAGGAGGTTGGTGTACATAAACTTCTTCTTCTATAATACCATTTAAAAAGGCACTTTTAACATCCATCTGATAAAGAGTGATGTTATGTTGTGCAGCAAAGGAAATAAGTAAACGAATAGATTCTAACCTTGCTACAGAAGCATAAGTCTCTGTATAATCAATTCCTTCTTGTTGACTGTACCCTTGAGCAACAAGCCTTGCTTTAGTTCCAATTATATTGAATCCTTTTGGTCTTGGAACCAAATCCCAAACATCATTCCTTGTGAATTGATTTAACTCTTCTTGCATGGCAATAATCCAGTCATTGTCTTGCAGAGCTTCATCCACAGAAGTTGGTTCAATAATTGACACCAACCTAAACAATGAGGCTTCAGATGATCTGATAAAGGATCTTGTTCTGATGGGGTCATCTTTCTTTCCAATAATTAAATTTTCTGGGTGAGAAGCCTTGATTCTGGAAGATGATCCTCTAATAGTAGATTCTTCAGAAATATTTAAGTTGTTCATCTGAGAAGTTAAAGGAATTTCCTCTGGCGTTGCTTCTGGATCCTTTACTTGAGTATCTTCTGCCTCTGGAACTTCAGAGTCTGTGAGAATTACTTCTCTATCTGCAGAATTTTCAAACTGCTTTGGCTTTTCAATGCCAAGCTTATCATCAAATCTAACATGAATAGATTCTTCCACAATCTGTGTTTCAGTATTGTATACTCTGTAGCCTTTAGAGCGTTTAGAATAGCCAAGCATGAAACACTTCTGTGCTTTGGAATCAAACTTGTTCAGATTCTCTTTAGTGTTCATCATATAACAGATACATCCAAAAGGATGGAAATAAGAGATGTTGGGCTTTCTGTTCCTCCACAATTCATAAGGAGTCTTTTCCAGAAGAGGTCTAACTGACACTCTGTTCTGAATGTAACATGCTGTGTTTATTGCTTCTACCAAAAAGTGTTTTGCCAGATTAGTCTCGTTGATCATGGTTCTGGCCATTTCTCGCAAAGTTCTATTTTCCCTCTCTACAACTCCATTTTGTTGTGGAGTTATAGGACATGAGAAATTATGAGCAATGCCATTTTCATTAAAATATTTTTCAAAGAATTTATTTTCAAATTCACCACCATGATCACTTCTGAATTTTACAATCTTAAACTCTTTTTCATTCTGGACTTGTTTACAGAAGTCAAAGAACACAAAATGAGACTCGTCCTTGTGTTTTAAGAACTTTACCCATGTCCACCTGCTATAGTCATCAACAATGACTAATCCATACTTCTTGCCTCTGATGGATGCAGTTTCCACTGGTCCAAACAGATCAATGTGAAGCAATTCTAATGGTCTTGAGGTTGAAACAACATTTTTTGATTTAAAAGAAGATTTAGAAAATTTTCCTTTCTGACATGCTTCACAAAGAGCATCTGAGTTGAACTTCAATTTTGGAAGTCCTCTGACAAGATTAAGTTTATTAATCTGAGATATAGGTCTCATATTAATATGCCCCAATCTTCTATGCCAGGCCCATTGCTCATCCTTTACAGACATAAGGCATTTAACATTTTGAACCTTAAGTTCTGAAAGATTTATTTTATAAATGTTGTTCTTCCTCTTTCTATTAAATAGGATTGAGCCATCTTTCTGACTAACAGCCTTGCAACATTTTTGATTGAAGATAATGTCATAACCATTGTCACTTAATTGACTTATGGACAATAAATTATGCTTTAATCCTTCTACAAGTAAAACACTAGATATAGAGGGAAGGTTACCATTTCCAATAGTACCAGAGCCAATGATTTTGCCCTTCTGGTTCCCTCCAAACTTTACTTCGCCTCCAGATTTAAGCTCCAGGTTTTGGAACATAAACCTTTCTCTCGTCATGTGTCGTTAGCACCCAGAGTCCAGGTACCATGACTGGCGTCTTGATTTTTCTGCTAAAAACATCTGCAACAGGAATTATCTTTTCCTTAGGTACCCAAATTTTCTTGGGTCCTTTTTGGTTAGTTGCCTTGAAAGTTTGTCTGAACTTCTGCCTTTTTATAACAGGATTGTTCTGACAAACTTTTGATATGAACATAAGAACATTCTTATCAGAACGTGTATGTTCAATATCATTCAAATGACCAAACTTGAAATGAGAATATAATGCAGCCTTCTTGATAACAACTTTACCAATAGGTTTTGGATTTGAATCTTCATAAGAATCAGATTTATATCCAACACCTTTTCTATAGTTTCTACTAACACCATAGATCATTGAAGCCATTTTGCTTCTGTCTATGCTCTTAGTTAAAAACTTTCTGAAACTGTAGTTATAGTCTTCTAAAATGTTTTTGCATTCAGACTTAGTTTCAGATTCAGAATCTTGTTGAGCTTTTTAAAAAGTGTTTTTCAATTTTAAACTATTTTCTTTTAGCTCAGCAACTTCTGATTTTAACAGATTATTCTTAGATTCAAGATTGCATTTAAGCTTCTTGCATTTGAGCTTAATCTGATTGTAGTTCATAAGAACTTCTGATAAAATTGTTATAAGTTCTTCCTTAGTAAGATCAGAAAGTACCTCTTCTGAGTCAGATTCAGAATCAGACTCAGATCCAGATGATCCTTCACTCTGATCTTCTATTCCAGCGATCAAAGCCATGTTGGCGTATTCTTCTTCAGATTTTGATGACGATTCAGAGTTATCTGAGTCATCCCAAGTTGCCATAAGAACCTTTTTCTTTCTGTCAAACTTCTTCTTTGGTTTCTCCTTCAGAAGCTTTGGACATTCACTTTTGTAGTGACCAGGTTCTTTGCACTCAAAGCAAACAACTTCCTTTTTCCCAGATCTTCTGTGTCCTGAGGACTCTCCAGATCTTCTGTGTCCAAAAGATTCTTTGTTTTGATATGGTTTTCTAAAGTTTCTGAACTTCCTTTGCTTGTGCTTACAGAGTTTGTTTATCTTTCTGAACAGCAAAGATAATTCATCTTCTTCTGAAGAAGAAGACTCTTCAGAACTTTCTTCAAGTACGTGCAACGCTTTAACAGTCTTGTTAGACTTTAAAGAAATTGACTTACCTTTCTTTTGAGGTTCATCCTCCTCAAGTTCAATCTCATGGCTCCTCAGTGAGTTGATTAACTCCTCCAGAGTGATCTTGTTCAGATCTTTAGCAAGCTTCAGAGAAGTGACCATAGGTCTCCATCTGACAGACAAGCTTCTGATGATCTTCTTCACGTAATTAGAATTAGAGTAGCCTTTGTCCAGCACTTTCAGTCCAGCTGTAAGAATTTGAAATCTAGAGAACATAGTTTCTATAGATTCAGAGTCTTCCATTTTAAATGCTTTATATTTCTGGATCAGTGCCAGAGCCTTTGTTTCCTTGACTTGAGAGTTTCCCTCATGTGTCATCTTCAAGGATTCAAACATACCAAATGCAATTTCCCTGTTTGTGATCTTTTCATACTCTGTATGAGATATTGCATTTAGTAATATTGTTCTGGCCTTGTGATGATTTCTGAACTCTTTCTTTTGACTTTCAGTCATTGATTTTCTATCAATCTTTTTGCCAGTTTCATCAGTGGGATAAACATAGCCATCAATGACCAAATCCAATAAATCAGCATCGAATCCCAGGAAGAAACTTTCTATCCTGTCCTTCCAATAGTCAAATTTTTCTCCATCAAACATTGGAGGTTTAGTGCTAATCCTGTCCCTTTCTTCATATCTATTGTTGTTGTTGGATGTGTTACCATCAGCCGCCATAATAACAACCAAAGATATATATATATATATATATATATATATATATATATATATATATATATATATATATATATATATATATATATATATATATATATATATAGAAGATTTTCTCACTGGATCTTTTCTATTCACGGTGAAGTGATAGCACACACAGAACCGGAGCTCTGATGCCAACTGAAGGTGAGAAAATACTTCGAAGGGGGGGGGGGGGTTGAATAAGTATGAGAAAATAATAGCACAATAAAAACTCAAGGATTTTTATCCTGGTTCGTTGAACTCAACTACTCCAGTCCACCCTTATCAAGAGTGATTTGCCTTTCTCTTCAAGGACTTAATCCACTATTTAATCAACTGATTACAATAGTAAGCACTAAGAACAACTGTTCTTAGTCTTCTCAAGAACTACTGATTCTACCTGAATCTTCTTAAGGAACTTTACAATCAAATGTAAATAACAACAAGTGTTTGAAATGCTTCTAAGAAAGCTATATCACAACTGTGATTTTACACTTAAGATATAAGAACAAATATGAAATAAATTCAACAAAGAATAATTTGTGTATGAGCTTTATTGAGAATTTCTTTCAGTATTTCGTCAACTTGAGAATGTTGGTGAAGATGTCTTTTTATACCCAAAAGGTTCAACACGTTGCAGCATGGGAACTGTGCACTAAAAAGTAGTTGTAGCCTTTTGTCTGCTTGTGATGTGACCTTAACCAAAAATGGAATGTTCAGAGAAAATCTTTCTAGTTGAGATTTTTGTCTATCACAAATAAAGAAAGAGTTGTTCAGATACGTCTATAAAGTCAGCAGAGATTTACATCATGCATCTTTGGAATGTTGCGGGAGCGTTACATAGCCCAAACGACATTTGTCGATAAGCAAATGTACCATAAGGACAAGTGAAGGTTGTCTTTTCTTGGTCATTAGGATGAATAGGGATTTGAAAGAATCCCGAATAACCATCTAAATAGCAGAAGTAGGAGTGCTTAGCTAATCGCTCAAGCATTTGATTAATGAAGGGCAAAGGGAAGTGATCTTTTCGAGTAGCTTTGTTCAATTTCCTATAATCAATGCACATTCTACTTCTGATCACAACTCTTTGTGCTATAGATTCTTCTTTTTCGTTCTTAACATCTGTAACACCTCCTTTATTTGGTACGACATGCACTAGGCTAACCCATTGACTGTCGAAGATCGGGTATACAATTCCTGCTTCTAACAACTTTTGTACTTTATTCTTGACTATGTTGCTCAAAATGGGATTTATCCTTCTTTGATGTTCTCTAGAGGTCTTACACTCTTCCTCTAGCATAATGTGATGCATATTGATAGAAGGACTTATTCCTTTCAGATCGAAAATATTGTAGCCTAGAGCAGACGGGTATTTTCTTAAGATATGTAGTAGTTTCTCAGTTTTTATTTGTCCTAAGTCTGTGTTGACTATCACTGGTCGTTCGAGCTCGGTGTCTAGGAATTCATACCTTAAATTTTTGGTTAGTGCTTTAAGTTCTAAATTCAATTTCTTTGGGCAAGGCATATGATTGGGTGTCAGTGCTAGGCATTCACTTAGACTGTCGTCTTGGTATTCACCACGCCAATTATCATAAAAAATTTGAGGTATTGGAATTTTTAGGATTCCAGAATAAGAAGTTTGTTCCATCTCAATTTCTCTTACGCATTCTTCAATGAAATCTAGCAGATAACATGTATTGTTTATAGCTGGTACCTGTAAGAATAGTGTCAAAATAAATTCGACTTTCTCTTCACCCACTTCGAAAGTTAGCTTCCCTTTCTCTACATTTATAATGGCTCCGGCTGTAGCTAAGAATGACCTTCCTAATATGATAGGGGTGTTGGCATCCTCCTTTATGTCCATGATTATGAAATCATTAGGGATATAGAATTGACCTATACGTACTAGAACATTTTCTAGTATCCCTATTGGGAACATAACAGAATGATCGGCTAGTTGTACGAACATCTTAGTTGGTCTTAATTCTCACATATCTAGCCTTTCACATATGGACAAGGGAATTAAGCTAATACTGGCTCCTAAGTCACATAGAGCTTTGTCTATGACAAATTCTCCAATTGCACATGGTATGGAAAAACTACCAGGGTCTTTTAGCTTAGAAGGCATTTTATTTTAGACTATCACGCTACATTCAGCAGTAAGCGTAACGATTTCGTCATCCTCGATCTTTTTCTTATTTAATAAGATTTCTTTAATAAACTTAACATATGAGGGCATTTGGGTGATAGCTTCTGTAAAGGGTATTGTGATATTCAATTGTTTTAGAAGTTCAACGAATTTCTTGAACTGCCTCATGCTCTTAGATTTAGCAAATCTTTAAGGATATGGAATGAGAAGTTTATAAGGTGGTGGAGGCAAATATGGTTCTTCTTTTTCTGCGGCCTTTTGGTCACTACCTTCTTTCTCCTTTATGTTTTGCTCATGTTCCTTCTCAGTTTCATTCTCAGTTATTTTACCAGGATTTTGATACATAGCTAGATTCTCAAGTCTCGGGTCGGTTGGTTCGTCCAATTTCGTACCACTTTGTAGTATGATAGCATTAGCATGTCCTTTTGGATTGGGTTATGGTTGTCCAGGTAATGTGCCTGCAGGAGCAGCAGTAGGTGCTTGTTGTTGTGCCACTTGCGAAATTTGGGTTTCAAGTATTTTGTTGTGAGTGGCTAAAGCGTCTACCTTGCTTGCTAATTGCTTAATTTTCTCACTAGTGTGTATGTTTTGATTCAGGAATTCTTTATTTGTTTGAGCCTGGGTGGCTATGAAGTTTTCGATCATTATTTAAAGGTTAGATTTCCTAGGAGCATTTTGAGCAGCTACGACAGGTTTATGATATCCTGATGTACATCAGGTGCTTGTCCAGGAGCATGCAATGCATTGTTATTTTTGTACGAAAAGTTCAGATGGTTTTTCCAACCTGGATTGTAGGTATTTTAGTAAGGATTTCCTTGAGCATAATTCACTTGGTTTGTGGAAACTCCTGTCAAAAATTGATATTCAGGGGCAGCATGCCCAGAAACTCCTGATAAATCGTAGTTTGAAGCTACGACAGCCACGGTGATTGTAGGTGTTATGGTCAAACTTTTAACCTTTTGAGTGAGAACATCTACCTTTGCATTGACTTGGTCAAGACTGCTTATCTCGTACATACCACCTTTCGTCGGAGGTTTCTCTACTGAGGCTCTTTCTCTTCCCCACTGATAGTGATTTTGAGTCATACTTTCGATAAGTGTATAAGCCTCATTGTAGGGTTTATCCTGAAGGTGAGAAAATACTTAGAAGGGGAGGTTGAATAAGTATGAGAAAATAATAGCACAATAAAAACTCAAGGATTTTTATCCTGGTTCGTTGAACTCAACTACTCCAGTCCACCATTATCAAGAGTGATTTGCCTTTCTCTTCAAGGACTTAATCCACTATTTAATCAACTGATTACAATAGTAAGCACTAAGAACAACTATTCTTAGTCTTCTCAAGAACTACTGATTCTACCTGAATCTTCTTAAGGAACTTTACAATCAAATGTAAATAACAACAAGTGTTTGAAATGCTTCTAAGAAAGCTATATCACAACTGTGATTTTACACTTAAGATATAAGAACAAATATGAAATAAATTCAGCAAAGAATAATTTGTGTATGAGCTTTGTTGAGAATTTCTTTCAGTATTTCGTCAACTTGAGAATGTTGGTGAAGATGTCTTTTTATATCCAAAAAGGTTCAGCACGTTGCAGCATGGGAACTGTGCACTAAAAAGTAGTTGTAGCCTTTTGTCTGTTTGTGATGTGACCTTAACCAAAAATGGAATGTTCAGAGAAAATCTTTCTAGCTGAGATTTTTGTCTATCACAAATAAGGAAAGAGTTGTTGAGATACGCCAACGGATATATTTTGAAAAGCAATCTTCTTGAACAAGCTTAAATCTCAATTTCAGAGTCTTCAAAGCTTTTGTTGTTCTCAGAGTTATATGAATCAGAGTGTTGTGCAGCTTGTGTGCTTCAGCGTGTAAATTAATCAGAGCAGAGTTTTGGTCATCAGATCTTTGTACTTGCAGCGAACAGTACATCAAAGGCTTCTGGAAAACAATGCTTGAAACTCTTCATACAAATTCTTCAGTCAAGCTTCAGATGTTTATGCTTCAGATTCTTCTGACAGCGCTTGGAACTTCTGAAAGCAAGCTTCTATTGCTGAGTGAAATAACGTTCAAATGCATTTTTGATTCCTTCAGAGTATATAAATTAATATCTAAAACAAAGAATACTTGAACAAAATTAGAGTATATATTTCCTTAATATAAAGTTTCATTAGATTTATCATCAAAACATAGAGATATACTTAAGAACCAATCTGTGTTCTAACATATCCATCATGCGCCACCCGCGACGGCGTCTATTGTCAATCTTGTGTTGTATAAGAGACCATTGTAAAAGGTATAAATGATCAACCATTCTTCTAGACTGTGATGTGGGCAAAGCCTTATCATGTCCTTCTATCTTTTCGATGCTTCAAAAAGAGATTCACTATTCTTCTATTTGAATCCATTTATTTGGGCTCTTAGCATATCCGTCTTGCTAGGTGGGAAATATCGTGCTAAGAACACCTTCAACTCGTTCTACATAGTGACAGATGTGGACGGTAGAGACTGGAGCCAAGCTCTAGCTCTATCTCTTAATGAGAAAGAGAAATGACGCAATCTTATTGCTTTGGGGCTGACACCATTTGCTTTCATTGTGTCTGCGTATTGCAAGAACACTGAAAATTGGTTTTGTTATACAGTTGACAACAATGAAGGTTTAAGCTCGAAGTTATTTTCTTCAATGGTACGAGCAACAATACTGTTATGTGGTTCCTCCTGCAAAGGGATGACATAGTACTTGAGAGGTCGATTCTGAGGTTCTTCAGCCATAGGTATTGGTAATTCTGGAAAGGAAATTTCAGATGATGGAAGGTTATACTTAATTTGGAAATCATTAATTCAGCGTCTTAAACTAATAAAACGCTCGATGTCGATAACTGGTTGCTCAAGCTTTTCACCTTTAGAGCGAGTGTTTGGCATACAATCGATGAATTAAAATAGGAAAATAGTTGCCTTAGTCTATACTACGCAACACTAAAGTTACGATATCAACTTAATTGGTCCCCGACAATGGCGCCAAAAACTTGATCGTGACTTAGTATGTCTAAATGATTTGTGACTGCAAGTGCACAGTCGGATCGCGTAGGTTTAAAGATTTTCGAACCCAAAGGACCAAGAATCGATCTACCGTTATCTAATGCTACTACGTAAATCTAAGGCTAATGGATTTCTAAGTTGAGATGAAAGTAAGAAAATAAGTGTAAATTGAAATATAATTTAAATTGTTAGTACCATGTGTTTATGGTTCTATGATTGGCTAAATTTTGGTAAAACATGATCCTGCACTGATGTTAAGCAGAATGTTATAACATCTCCATCTGCTGTGGAGTGTTTTAGTGTGAATGTCATCGTGACATCCATATGTTGTCATGACAGAACTAGTGTCATGTGTTACAAACAGCAGTAGTTGTGGTGTAGTTAATGACAGAAATGCTGTCATGGATGCAGAAGGAGCTAGCAGGAGTTGATGACAGAACTGCTGTCATGGATGTCATACTGAATGTTGTAACATCATGTCTGGTACAACATGGGCTGCTATGACAGAACTGCTGTCATGGATGTCATACTGAACATTGTGACATCATGTCTGGTACAGCAGGGGCAGCTATGATATATCTTTTGACAGAAGTGTTTTTGGTACTGTTGGATATTCCACATCAGTATGTACAGGCCAAAGAGATGTGTTAGAAACAAAATGTATAATTTAATGGGTGTTCACAAAAAGGATCGTTGATACCTTATTTGGGAACTATAAAGCATTTGTTTCTACTGTCATGAAGAAGATTCAGCAGAGGTGTGCAGCCACAACTGTTGGAGTGTGTTGAAGCTCCTCACAGGCAGTGTGAAGTGTGCAACCATAATAATGTGAGTTGTGAGTGAAGTGTGTTGTCATGTGTTTTAAGCAAGTCATAGCTGCATGACAACAAAAGGGGCTGCTAGTGTATATCTCCTGACAGAAATGGTTTGGATTGATGAGACCATGTTGGAAATACCTCATCAGTAAATATGTCAAGGAGATGGATTAGGAACAAGAACAGATTGTATTAGAATTCATAAAAGGATCTTGGAGACCTTTTAGGAAACTGTAATATACTTGTTTCTAATGTTGCTCTGCAGAATATTGGGTGAAGCCAGAACTGGTGTAAAGAAAAATCTGCAGAAGCTGAATGTCACAGCTGGATGTCACAACATGGGTCGTATGACATCAGACGGACTGAGTTTGTTTATCTGTTATGATACCTGAAATATCTCAGGCTATAATTCAGGAAATCAGTTATGACCGTTTTAGTAATCTCAGGCAAGATTCTAATCAATGCTGGACATAAAATAAAGCTGCTGGGACCTAATTTGACAGCACCTTGAATTATGGAAATTAGGTTATTTTGTGAAACCTAATATTTGTTTCTTCTGCACAGCCCAAGCCCAGTCTGCACGCCTATAAAAGGAGGAGCAGAAGCAGAAGAAAAGAAAGCACTTACATCAAGAAAAACCAGAGTGTAAAATAGAGGTCGAGGGTTGAGAGTCCCTTGTGTGTAAGTCACCCTTTGTATCTTTTGATACCTTGTAGTAGACGTAATTAGTGAAGAGGTCTGTTCTTCACGGTTGTAGGAGTCTTAGGGTTCCTTGTGCGCCAAGCAATTGTCTGTTGGATAATTGTATTGGTTTAGTGTGTATGAACTGTTAAGTTCATTGTCTCACTCAAAGCTGTGAAGCAAGAGTGTGTGTTCTTGGTTGAAGCTGTGAAGAAAAACCAAGTATTGTGATTTTGGAGTGTCTCTTCAAAAGTTTGTAATTCTGTAGTGAATTGTATTTTACCACTGTTGTATGGTTGTAAGGGAGTGAGTGGGTATACTCAGGTACTAGAGTGTCTCTAGGCTGAAATTTCATTGGGTAGAGATTAAGTGAGAAGTGAAAATTGGAGGTTTGACTTTGAATTGATTATGCTAATAGTGGATTTCCTTCCTGGCTTAGTAGCCCCCAGATGTAGGTGATGTTGCACCGAACTGGGTTAACAATTCAGTGTGTTATTTATCTTTCTGCATTTACAATTCTGTACTTTAAATGTTTAGATAAATAGTATGACAGACTGCAGATGTCACAGCATACATTGTGACATCGACCATGACATTGGTACAATTTTAAGGAAATTTAAATTGGTCATGGTCGGCCCTTGTTCAATGTTAGCAGAAATTTATGTTCATATCATATGAAATCTGCATACCAGAATTTTATAAATCAAGAAATGACGGAATATTGGTATATAATTCGGTCAATCATCAGGGATTCAATAATTCATGGGCGTTTAATTAAAAGGTAAAAATGTTATTCTATAGAAAATACTAATTTAAAAGACTTTATCTCACACTCTCGTGTTTATCGAATCAGACTATACTCTCAAATCAGAATGAAGGCTCTCACTCTCTCGCTTGTATTTAAAAATAATTTTTAAAAATAAGTAGTTCCTAATTAACTCTAAAGCGCTCTCACTGTATTTAGGATTAATGTTCAGTTTCAGCTATCCAGTTAAGACCTTAAACTCTCGCTTTGTTGATCCCAACCTTCGTTACCATTTTACTTTCGTAACAAAAGTTATTTAGTTTAATAAAAAGAAACCGAGACCAGAAGAACAAATTTGTTAAGTTCACGCCATGAGTTACTAAACCCCTTCCGACCGACCGTGATTACATACCGATATTAAATAGTTTAGCCATACATGGCTTGCATGCTATTACAAAATTTAATCCTAATGCTAGACACATTATAAAAGGAATGCATAACAATGAAAGTAAATAAATGAAACTTGGAAATTACGAGGAACTGAAAAGCACTTGGATTATGGAGGCAGGCTTGTAGTTCGGTACAAAATCACAAACAATACGTAAATCCTAATACTAAGTGGCAATCGTTTATCAGTGTGAAAAACTATTGCCTTTTATAAAATTGGTAGAAAAACTGCCTAAAACTAAGAATTATAAAACTTTTAGAAGAAAAGTTTTGAAAATAGAAATAATGGCTGCCCCCTCTTCGAAAACTGTCTATGGCTTTTATACTTGTTGCTGATGTCTGTTACCCAAAAACTTAAGCCAAATCTGGAGAGAGTGCCGGAGAAAATGTAGGAAAAAGTGGAGAAAGTGTAGGAAAGTTTTCAGCAAATGGCACACACCACCACCCCCTTTCTTTTAGGAGTGACACTCGCGACTCCCCCCTCTTTCTAGGAGTGGCACTCGCCACACCCTATTTCCTTTTAAAGGTGGCAGGCGCCACACCTATGTGACATGTGCCACTAGTGTGTGGTGGCCCTCACCTTATTTTTTTTTTCTTTTCTATTCTATTATTTCTTCCCATTTTCTTTCCTTCCATTTCTTCTTTTTTTTCTTTCTTTTTTTTCTTTAATTCAAATTTCCAACAACTTACAAAACACAAGAAAATAGATGCATAATAAAACATAAATCAGATAAAGTAACAATAATCGCAGATAAAATTCATGTAAGTCAAGTCTAACATACATATACTATATAATATTACTGTGTAATCATAAAATTAGTATTACTTTTGTTTCTTTTTATAAGAGACAATTCATTTTTAGATTTATTGAATACTCAATTTATTTAGTTTATAAATTGACTAAATACATTGATTATTCAATGAACCTAAAAAATAAATTGTCTCTTATATAAAAGAACGAAGATAGAATTTTATAACATTAGTATTTTAGAGCAAGATTATAAAATATTATTATAATGTTTTAAAAAATAGTAATATCACAGTGTTTTTTAAAATTAGTACCATAAAATTAGCTTTAAAATAATATCATAGTGTTTTTGATATCAGAAATTTCTTAATATTATTTTGAGCAAGATTATAAAGGCAAAATCTGGTATTTTGTTGTAGTCTACTTTTTTTATTTATTAATGTTATGTAATTTACACAATAATTTCCATTGAAATCATTAATATCATATTTCACACAATTTTCTAACTTTCTACTATTAAATTTCTACATAACTTTCATTTAAATTTAATATTAAATGAAAAAATATTATTTAAATTTTTACAAATAAGCATTAAAAAAGAGGACAGACGGACATGCGAGTGCTCGTCTGAACGCTAGTAAATTATAAAATTAAATAAATAACAATAATTAAAAAAATGAAATTATACTTTTAATATTATTTTTGGAAGCAAACACGTATCCAAAAACATCTACATCTATGTCAATTGTATTTTCTAATGCAATCATTTATGAAGTTTTTCTTGTAAAACTACAAGCATTGAGAAATAGGTACATTGTAAACTATTAAGTTTTGAGTTTAATTCATATGCACTGACAGTATAAAATAATTTTACACTTTCATCCAATAAAAATATATTAATCTTCCATGTAATACAATTAACTTTAACTTACAGTCTGATGTGGCGGAATACATGAAGGTGATTGGTCGACATTGAAAAATAATTTCACATGGTTAGTGCATACCAATTAAATTCTTTATTTTTTTAATATTTGAGTGAATTTGTAATTACAAAAAGTATATTGGTATAATTAAAAGGGTTAAATATATTTTTAGTCCCTTTAAATATGATAATTTTTACTTTTAGTTTTTTAAAAATTTTTTATTTTAAAGAATGATCATCCTAATATTTTTCATCCGCATTTTTGGTCCTTCCTGCTAACGGCTGTTAACATGAGCTGACATGGCATTCCACGTAGATTTTTTTAAATGACTGAGCATACACATGACAGTGTCGGCGTGGCGAAAAGTCTGACGTGGATGTCACGTGGCAATTTCTTTCATTTTTTGATTTTTTATATTCATAAACTCAAAATTTATAGTTAATTCCAAATTAATTTATAACTAATTTAAATACACCATTCTTATTTTTACGACCTAAATTTCATTTTTTTCTCGTGATTTTCTTGCATGAATTGTGCATGATATTGTGTAAATTTTCATGAAAAAAACACTTGTAAAATACACCATAGTTCTAGTTCAAATTTCTTGGAAACAATTGTAAAATTACAAACGGACACTTTTACAATAGTTCAAATGATTGAATACCTTTTGAAGAATGTCATTCATGCGCTCGAGGCCGAGGCCGTATCTATGTTAATCTGCTTTAGTGGTTTAAGACCACCATCGTCTTTTTTGTTGTATTGCATGAATACTAGATTATAAAACTCTATAAACCGTGTATCATCACCAAGATCCTGCTTCCAACCCCAACCCACCTCACAAAATGCAAAACATTGTCATTAAAGTGATTTGTATCATACCTACAACATCTGTTGTAATTTATAATCATTAATTTTTCATGGGTATGTTCTAAAATGACAAGAATAAATGAAAGCGAGTAAATGAAAATAAAGGATTGAGAAATAGCCCCACATAGAAAGACTCACTCACTTTAAAAGCCTTTATGAAGAGTTATGAGTATTACCTCAACAAAAGGGAAAAAGAGGATAAAGTTTCACATGGACATGTGTGGTGGTCCCAAATATTATGTCACTTGTCTCCTTCATACAACCTCTCGCCAGCTCGGACGACGTGGGCACTAGTGGCGGCTTGTAGGTGACACTTATTTTGGTCAATGCACACGGCCTATAAATCCGTGTTCGGAATTCAGAAATCGCATCACAAAAAACCGCACGAGTATACTCTTATATAAAACTTCGAACACTCTTCGCTACATAATTGAGTTTTCATCTGTCTTGCGCAAATTCGATAAAGCCTGAATTATCCTGGGTATTCTTGCGTTCTGACTCTAAGACAAACAAGAGAGTGTTGTTGAGAATGTAATCTTTATGTAAAAATATCTATGTGTCGAGTTGTAATAGTGTGTCGAAGTGTCGAAGCAGGTTGCTTCACACATGATTTTAACTTATACCTACTTTAGTAATGTTAGTTATTTTGGGCTTTTATAGTTTTGGACTTTGACTTTGGGTGCAAGCTAACATAAATCTATACATAGTGAGAAACTCTTATTTTGTAAACACAACTCATAATATTGCATTCACAGTTTTGCAGTTGCAAAGTGAATAAGAGAATTTCCACAGTTTGTGGGCAGAGAGAACTCAGCAGAATTTTTATCTTCTTCTCCAACATTAATTTCTTTCTTTATTTCTTAATATTTTTCATTATTATTTTGTGATTGGTAAAAATCTTGAGATCGATATTGAATATGAATTCTCTATAGTTTGTGGTTGAATTTCAACATCTGATATCTAGAGCTCCGATTGCGATTCAAGGAAGGAAAATTATGATGGCGATGAATCATCCAAGCGGGAACTTTTCGACAAACCTTTTGATTCTCAAGAAAGATAATTATGATAATTTGTGTAAGCAAATTAAGGTGGCTTTCTATTACCAAGATCATTGGGATCTTGTGAAAGAAGGAGTAGCACTGCTTGCAGAAAACGTGACGGGTCAAGAAAAGGCTGCACACAAATAATTGAAGAAGAAAGATTATAAAGCTCTCTTTGTAGTCCATAAATGTGTTGATCCATATAATTTTGAAAAGATTAGTGATGTAAAATCAGTAAAAGAACCTTGGGAGATTCTTGAAAAATTGTTTGGAGGAGCAGAGAAGGTGAAGGAGGTGAGGTTACAAACTCAAAAGAAACCTATGAATTGCTTCAGATGGAAAAAAGTGAAAGTATAACGGATTTCTTCACTAGGGTTACTAAACTAGTGAATCAAATTAAGGTATGTGGAGAAGTGTTGACATCAAGACCAGTTGTTGCAAAGATCTTGAGGTCATTGGCTCCAAATTTTGACCACTCGGTAGTAGCCATAGAAGAGTCAAAAGACTTGTCAGTATTAACGAAGGAAAAGGTTTAAGGGACACTTGAGTCTCATGACCAAAGAATGGATGGAAGAGCTACAGGAAATTCTAAAAGTGATATAGCTTTGCAGGTGCAGTCATAAAAAGAAAAGAAATGCAAAGTAAGCTGGAATGATAACAAAGGTAGAAGAGGCTACAACAATTCGCCTGGTGAAATCAACAGAAAAGTAACTGGTAGAATCAGAGAAAACCCTGGAACCAAGGCAATCAAAGAGGTGGTGTCGTAGGTAGAGGAAGAGGTGGTGGTCGAAAGCCTGAAAAAAGTAACATTTCGTGTTTTAATTGATAGAAGTATGGTCACTATTTTAGTGAATGTTGAGAAAAGAAGAAGAATCAAGAAACTGATGCAAAGTTGGTGATGATGAAGAAGAAGAGATGTTGCTGATGGTTACAACAAGAGATGAAGAAAGATTCCGGGATCGATAGTACTTGGACTTAAGATGCTCATCACACATGACTAGAAGGAAAGATTAATTTGTCAACATGAAACCCTCAATGAAGAATATGGTGAAATTTGCAAATGACAATACTCTAGTAGCTGAAGGTATTGATGGTGTTTTGATTATGAGGAAAGATAGCAAGAGGTTAGTAATTTCCAATGTGTTGTACATATCAGGCATGAAGAGTAATTTTCTCAATATAGGTCAGCTGGTCGAAAAGAACTACAAGGTGTCGGTTGAAGACAAGATGATGAGAGTTCTCAACATAGGTCGTAGGTTAATCTTGAAGGCTCCAATGTCTCAAGTAGAACCTTAAAGATTGAACTTAATGTGATGGAGTATAAGTGTCTTGCAACTGTAACCAACCGAGATGAATGGTTATGACATTATTGACTTGGCCATATCAACTTCAAACACATCCGAGATTTAAAGAGAAGAAATATGGTTTCAGGATTACTAGTAATTAACATTCCAAATGAAGTGTGTGAAGAATGTGTTCAGGAGAAACAACACAAGAATAGCTTAAGCAAGGATGCTGGAAGCAAGTTAAAGGAAATTCTTGAAGTCATATACTCTGATGTATGTGATCCTATCCAGGTGGATTTAATTAGAGGTAACAAATATTTGTCACGTTTATAGATTATTTCAATCGAAAATTGTGGACTTACTTGATTAAGAAGAAAAGTGAAGTGATTGAGGTATTTTCCAAATTCAAATGTATGGTCGAAGGACAAAGTGGTCGAAAGATAAAGATTATGAGAATTAATGGTGGTGGAAAGTATGAGTCGAAAGATTTCAATGCATTATGTGAGAAAGAAGGGATTGTGCATGACGTAGTGCCACCCTACACTCCACAGCATAATGGAACTGTAGAAAGGAAGAATAGAACCATCATGAATATGGTGAGAAGTATGTCGAAAGGAAAGGATCTATCCAATGAATTATGGGGAGAAGCTGTCAACTGCAACATATATCTTGAATAGATGTCCGATGAAGAAGCTAGAAGGAATCACGCTAGAAGAATGTTGGTCTGGTGTCAAGCCTAACCTAAGTCATTTGAAGGTGTTTGGATCCATAGCATACAGACATGTGCCAGATCAGTTGAGAATAAAGCTTGATGACAAGTTGAGTCAAATGATCCTAATAGGATATTATTCTACTATATGATACAAGTTATTTGACCCCGTGAACATGAAAGTTGTGATTAAAAGGGACGTGATCATATATGAGCTTAAGGAATGAGACTAGACTGAGAATGTTAAGAAGGATTCAGTGAGAAACTTATGTGAAGAACCAGCTAGTGAAGTAGAAAGAGAAGTTCGACAAGAAGAAGTCAGAGGTGAAGCAGGCTCAAGAAGACATCGACAAACAAGACACATGCCTGCAAGGTTGCAAGAATGTGTGATTACATCATATGACATGGTCGATGAAGAAAGTCAGTTGGTACGCTATGCTTTCTATGAAGATGTCAAACAAGTCAATGCAATTGAGACATTGAAAGATTCAAAGTGGGTGAAATAAATGAATGAAGAGTTAGAGTCCATCAAAGTCAACAATACTTGGTCATTTGTCGAATTGCCTCAACGCAAGAAGGCAATTGATGTGAAATGGGTTTACAAGGTGAAAGTAAATCCTAAAGGATAGGTAACTCGACACAAGGTGGAGAAAGGATTTCTACAGAAGGAAGGAATTGACTTCAATGAAATATTTGCACATGTTGCTAGGATTGAAAATATCAAGTTGGTTGTTGGTCTAGAAAACATGAACAATTGGCACACGTGTCAGATGGATGTGAAATGTGTATTCCTGAATGGCCCCTTAGATGAAGAAGTTTATGTTGCACAACCAGCTGAGTTTCTGAAACAAGAGTGAAAATTCTGGCAGGCACACGATGGATGTTATTACCAAAGTTATAACATCCACTGTGACATTGACTACTGCACTAACTATTTAGACTGTAAATGAAAGCAGTAAATAATACAACAATTGTTCACCCAGTTTAGTGTCAACAACACTTACATCTGGGGGCTACCAAGCCAGGGAGGAATTTCACTATCAGCAGAATCAATTCAAAGTCAAACCACCAGTTTGCACTTCTCACTTAATCTCTACCCAATGCACTTCAACCTAGAGACACTCTAGACCTGAGTATACCCACTCACTCCCCCTCAATCACACAACAGTGATATTCAACAATTACGCAGTTTTATATGAAGAGACACTTCATACAACCCTTGATCTTGCTTCACAGCTTTGATCAAGGAACTCACACATTCTTGCTTCACAACTTTGAGTGAGACACAACCTAGAATCTACCTAACCAAAGCAATTATCAACCAGACAATTACTTAGATTACAAGTATTCCTAAACAGACTTTTTTCACGTGAAGACTAGCCTTCTTCACTTACTAGGACTCTCTAATTAGCACTCTCTAATATTTTATCAAGAGCTACACTTCAGAGTTGCTTCTTTTGATATTTATAGCAGTTGCAGTCCTTTGGGCCTTGGTGCATAAATTAGGTTTTATCCATAATAAAACCTCTATTCAGAATTCGGCACGCTTGCCACTTTAATCAGGTCCATATTAGATCCCCTAGGGCTTCTAAAATGTCTCCTGCATTCCAGCTTGAGCTTCTGAGTTGTTTCCTAAGTTCTAGCTACCAGAATAACAAACCTGTGCTTGATGTCACACGACCTATGTCATAACATTGAGTGTGACATCTAGCTTAACTTATAGTTATCTGTTATAACTTACCCTGCACAGTTTATATTATGAATGTACCAACGTCATACATGACATTCATACATACACTTATGTTATGCCACAAAATGCAGCCAATCAAGAGCACTTACAAACTCCCCCTTTGGCAAATTTTTGGCTAAAACACTCTGTACTTACACCAGAGATTTATACACAGCAGAAGACTTACCATAGGTCCTGTTATGCAGGAAGGTCACTATTTTCTCAAGCTCTCAGAGTCCTCACAGTTGGCTTTCAGCCCTGTTAACACTCACCTTGTTAACCATCTGATAGTTCTCACTTCAGATGTCACTCCCCCTCAACTTATGTACTTATCAGCTAGGCATTTTATCTTCCCATCCTGCAGATATCCAATTTGAACTGAATGTTATGACATTTAGCATAAACCTTCTGATGTCACACATCTGTTCTACTCCCCCTGCAGGGATACACACTGCTCTTATTCTGCTCACACCTAGCAGACACTCTCATTCTGCTCACTCCTTGCAGATATACATAGAACTCCTAAACATCTTGTTAGGATTACACATGTTAGCACCCTACACTTATGGTTAGCATCCTAGTTCTACCATACAATCCTACTCAGACTAGGCATTCATACATAAACAGCACAACTGTTTTCACACACACATCAGCATCATCAGAAACCCCTGTAGGCTTACAAATATACTATCATGTATACTATCATATGCATTGTGGTACATATGTTCTAGCAGCTCTTCAACCTGTTCTTCCACCTGTTGTACCTGTTGTTCTTTATCATACTCTCCCTCTTCTTAGCCACAAATTAAGATCCAACTAAATCATAGCATAGATCATAATAGTGTAACAATGCATATGTTTGGGGTTACATGACAAAACTGCTCATAGAGAGCACCACAAAC
Organism: Lathyrus sativus; assembly: GCA_963859935.3. Classification (NCBI taxonomy): domain Eukaryota; kingdom Viridiplantae; phylum Streptophyta; class Magnoliopsida; order Fabales; family Fabaceae; genus Lathyrus; species Lathyrus sativus. The sequence goes on along the minus strand of OZ012738.1, from coordinate 610,938,644 downwards.
ATAATTCATGCTGTCAAAATACACAGAAAAAGTTCAGCACAACTTATCGGCAGGACACTTCAACACCTCAGCAGCAGTCTGAGACACACACAGGCTATCACCATATCAGTCTTCCTTTTCTTTACTGGAGTTGGAACTACTATTATTGACATTGGTTGGAACATTCTGACTCTTGTCATCACCCTCTTCTTCAAAACTTGAGATCTCTTCCTCAGCATTCTTGTTACTGTCTTTTTCAGTACCTGAGCCTTTTTCCTGGTCATCATCCTCGTCTTCCCCATCACTTTCCTTATCCCCATTAGTGAACTCAGAGTTTTCATTAAGCTCAAGTGATCTGATCAATGCTTCAAGATTCTTCTTTCTTGCATCAAGCTCCTTGCAAGTCTCCTTTAGCATGTGAATCACCTCAACTTTCTTTGAGTTAGGATTTCCCTTGGACGTCTCAGCTTAAGTTATCACAATGTCAGGAACATGAATTCCTTGAAACAACTTGTAATTGAAGAACAAGTGGTTTTCTCTTTTGTAGGCTGTTTCACCTTCCTTGAGAATGTTAGGATGTTGTTCAAAAATGATCCCGCAGATGAGTGAGGGAAAGGCAATAGGGCCCTTGACACTGTAGCTCCCAGCTTGTTTCATGGTATGATCATGAATATATGTCCCATAGTTGAGGTTGGCTCTTGTTCCTACAACATACATGAGTCTCCCTAGAATGATTGCAACAGTTGTCTTGTGATTGGTAGGAACCCAATTTGCAGCACCAATCTTGTGCAGCATTGCATATTTCACACTCAATTTGCTTGCAACCAGTTTCCCTTTGGATGGCCAGCTTTTGACTTGGTTTGCAGTTATTTCATGACATGCTTGGTGGTCTGAGGCAGTCAGTTCATTCAGTCCTGCATTTAGTCTCCCCAAGTAGCTGTTGATGATAGTTGGTGAGAATTTGATACATTTCCCTCTCACAAACATTGTCCCATACTCACTTGATTTCTTATCAGCATATTTTTCTGATAGGTTAACTATGAATTCTTTGACAAGAATCTCATAGCATGGTGGAAATTGAGTAACTGTTCTTGTTAAGCCTGCATCCTGTATCAGTTCCATGATCTGTTTGTTGTCAAGAACATTTTGAGCTAGCTCTCTTTCTAATTCCAACCTCTTTTGGAACACATACTTCCATCTGTTGACACTAGAGGGATAGCGGAAGGATATATTGTCAATGGCCACTTCAAGAATACTAGCATCTAGTTTGCTAGTTGAGGGTTTCTTCTTGAGTTGGATGTCAGAGACATCACAAGCAACATCAGAATCAGACTCTGATTTAGAACTGGTTTCTGCCTTCCTCTTTCTTGTGGTTACCTTGCTCCAATTTTTGGAGGGTCCAAATCGAGTCCTTTTTGTTACAACCCTCTTTGTAGGAGTGTTATGCTCAGCAGTTTCTTCAACCTCCTTCTTCTTGGGAGGCATTTGTTCAGTTACCTTTCTCCCTTTCCTTTCCATCAATCTTTTGGCAATGCCTGGGTTGATCGTTGCTAAGAGGTCATTGTCTGAGTATTCCTCTAGGTCTACCACTTCAGTTTCTTTAGTGCCTTACAGATTCTCATCTCCTATATCAGACCTTTCATCCTTGTTGTTCGCTGTAATTGTGTTGTATTTCAATGCTTTGACATTTGGTGAGACATCAACTTGATCATCTTGATTAGACTCCATCCCCTTAATGGAAGATGATGTGGGAATGTTGAGAACATCAACGACCATTCCTGCAATCATAAGATGATTTCTCCTAGCTTCCTCAGTATCTAGGTCAATAGATGCAATCGCAAGAGGAGTTTGAACTGAACCACAGTTTTTAGGTCGTCTTGCATGCAACTTTCTAGGTTTCTTTATCAGCGATCCTTAAGGAGTCATTGTAAGCAGTGGAGAAATCTCTAGGATTTCATTAGGGTTTTCCTCAGCATTGCTTGTATTGATCTTGAAGGTTTATTGTGCCATGGATGATGACTTTGATTTAGATGAGAAATCTTTTCTTTGCGTGTTTGAGATGGTATGGAAGCTGGAGAGTTTGTGAATACACCAGGAGTAGAGGGAGTGTTTGTGTATGTGGGAGTTAGATACAAGTGCCCACTAGGAGAGAATTTACCGTTTTGATTTAATTGACTTAATTTCAAAAAGTAATTCCCCATTCCCTTTAATTGCTATAACTCATCAATATTGGAAGGATTTAATTTTTTAAGTTGGTGCCCCTTGATGTCACAAAACAGGGTCATGACATCTGGAGTAACATTGCTTCTTTTCTGCATATTAGCCTTCATGAACTCCATCAGGTTCCAATATAACCTATCTAGCTTTGCCTGATGGTCAATATTTGAATATCCCTTCCTGTCAAGCCTCCCCTTATGACTTCTCTTACCTCCTGTCCTCCTTTCTGACGCATACTCTGAGGATACTTTTGCTGATGAATTTGTCCTGATCTTTTCTATTTTTAGAGGCCGTTTTCCTTTCTCTAGCCAAAGTTGGTCCTTCATTAATCCATTCATGTTATTTCTGGGCTCCCATAGGTAACAGTTATTAATAGATCTGGATCCCTTCATTACCTCCATACCTTTTTCATTTATGACCACGCACTCATCCTTGGAGAATTGGACTTTCAACCCTTGTTCACTTAGCTGACTTATGCTTATTAGATTAACAGTTAGTCCTTTAACCAGCAAAACATCAGTAAATTTTGGACCTTTAGGACTGTCAAGTTTTCCAGCTCCTTGGATTTTTCCTCTAGCTCCATCACCAAAGGTTACATGACTTGAAGTGTGAGGTTTGATGTCATTTAACGAATTCCCCATTCCTGTCATGTGTCTAGAGCAGCCACTGTCAAAATACCAATCTTCATTGGTAGGCATCCTTGGAGAAGTTTTAGCTATTAATGCCACAGTCCTTGCACCCAATTGTCTTTTCTTGTAAGGGACCTCCTTTTTGGGTTTGGCCTGATGATACCTCTTGTCATGATGCTGCCATTTTCCACGCTGCTGCCTCTTGGTCTCTCTTTGGCTAGGGAATCCATGTGGCCAGAAGCACACAGCTTGAATATGCCCAAGTTTTCCAAAGTGGTAGCATATATGCCCCTGGAATTGCCCCTGGAATTGCCTTTTGAATCTCAGGCTGCATCCTCTTGAGCTTCAAGACAGGATTTTGTTTCGCAACAAATCCTAGACTAGACCTATTACCTACAGTCTGACCACCCTGAAGAATCTCCTCTAGGGTGTCAATCCCAGAGTTTAGCATCCTAATGAATTTATCCATTTGATCCTTTTCACTTTTCAAGTTATTTACCTCATATCTGAGTGTGGTTATTGTGGTCAGATGCTCTTTCTTTTCAGCTTCTAACTCGTTGATGAGCTTCTTCTGATGCTCTCCTTGCTGATACAGTTATGTGCTTCTGATATGAAGCTTTTGATATGAGGCTGCAAGTTCCTCATAGGTCAGCTCTTCTTGACTTGAGTCACCATCAGATATACACACAATGTTAAGGACAGTGACATGTTTAGAAGATTCTCCTTCTGATCCACTTTCTGAATCTTCATCAGACCAAGTGACAGTTAGGCCTTTTCCCTTCTTCTTGAGGTATGTTGGACATTCCTTTCTAATGTGTCCATATCCCTCACACTCATGACATTGTGCACCTCTGCTTTGGTTGCCTTTTTCTTCAAATTTCTCTTTGTCAGCAGTCATGCTTTTGGAATAAGTCTTAGCACCTATCCTTTTGACCAGTTTGTTGAACTGTTTTCCAAGCATGGCTATAGCTTCTGACATATTTTCCTCTTTCTCATCATCTGAATCATCAGCATTGTTTGATACAAGAGCTATACTTTTGATCTTTTTCTCCACAGCTTGATCACACATTCCCATCTCAAAGGTTTGGAGTGAACCAATAAGTTCATCCACTTTCATGTGGCATATGTCTTGAGCTTCTTCAATAGCTGTCACTTTCATAACAAACCTTTTAGGTAATGACCTCAGAATCTTCCTTACCAGCTTCTCATCAGTCATCTTTTCTCCCAAAGCTCCAGAGGTGTTTGCTAGTTCAAGAACATTCATGTAAAACTCATGAATGGTCTCATCTTCCTTCATTCTTAGGCTTTCAAATTTTGTGGTCAGCATTTGAAGTCTAGACATTTTGACCTTGGAAGTTCCCTCATGAGTGGTTTTGAGTGTATCCCAAACATCCTTTGCCAGTTCACAGTGGTGTACCAGCCTGAAGATGTTTTTATCTATGCCATTGAAGAATGCATTCAAGGATTTAGAGTTTCCAAGAGCCAATGCTTCTTGCTCTTTGGTCCATTCCTCTTCAGGAATTTGCACAGATGCTCCATCTTTGTCAGTCTTTACAGGATATTCCCAGCCAGAGTTTGCAGCTCTCCAAGCCTTTCTATCTAAGGACCTTAGGAATGCAATCATCCTAGGCTTCCAATAGTCATAGTTAGATCCATCCAGAATTGGAGGTCTGTTAGTGAATCCTATATCTTTATCCATATCACCAGAATTTGTTATCCCTAGATCTCACCCAGATTAAACAGGCAGGGTGCCTGCTCTGATGCCAATTGAAAATTCTGGCAGGCACACGATGGATGTTATTACCAAAGTTATAACATCCACTATGACATTGACTACTGCACTAACTATTTAGACTGTAAATGAAAGCAGTAAATAACACAACAATTGTTCACCCAGTTCAGTGTCAACAACACTTACATCTGGGGTCTACCAAGCCAGGGAGGAATTTCACTATCACCAGAATCAATTCAAAGTCAAACCACCAATTTGCACTTCTCACTTAATCTTTACCCAATGACACTTCAACCTAGAGACACTCTAGACCTGAGTATACCCACTCACCCCCCTTAATCACACAACAGTGATATTCAACAATTACACGGTTTCATATGAAGAGACACTTCATACAACCCTCGATCTTGCTTCACAACTTTGATCAAGGAACTCACACACTCTTGCTTCACAGCTTTGAGTGAGACACAACCTAGAATCTACCTAACCAAAGCAATTATCAACCAGACAATTACTTGGATTACAAGTATTCCTAAACAGACTTTTTCACGTGAAGACTAGCCTTCTTCACTTACTAGGACTCTCTAATTAGCACTTTCTAATCTTTTGTCAAGAGCTACACTTCAGGGTTTCTTCTTCTGATATTTATAGAAGTTGAAGTCCTTTGGGCCTTGGTGCATAAATTAGGTTTTATCCATAATAAAACCTCTCTTCAGAATTCTGCACGGTTGCCACTTTAATCAGGTCCATATTAGATCCCTTAGGGCTTCTAAAATGTCTCATGCATTCCAGCTTGAGCTTCTGAGTTGTTTCCTGAGTTCTAGCTACCAGAATAACAAACCTGTGCTTGATGTCACACGACCTATGTCATAACATTGAGTGTGACATCTAGCTTAACTTATAGTTAGCTGTTATAACTTACCCTGCATAGTCCATATTATGAATGTACCAGCATCATACATGACATTCATACATAAACTTATGTTATGCCACAAAATGCAGCCAATCAAGAGTACTTACAAAGAGGAAGAAAGAAAGGTGTACAGGTTGCATAAAGCCCTGTATGGAATTAAGCCAGCTCCAAGAGCTTTGAATAAGAAGATCGACAACTTTCTAAGGGATAAGAAATTTGTGAAGTGCACAACTGAGCATGGACGACATGTAAGGAGAAGAAATAGTGAAATTCTTATACTATGTCTCTATGTCGATGACCTGTTGATAGCAGGAAGTTGGAAGAAGGAGATCGAAGACTTCAAACATGACCTAAGTGAGGAGTTTGAAATGCCAGACTTGAGAAATATCTCATATTTCTTTGGCGTCGAAGTCTATAAGAGTGGTAGAGGTTTAGTGATGCACTAAAGAAGATATACAAGTGAAATAATCAAGAGATTTGAGATGCAAGATTGTAACTCAACTTTGACTCTAGCTGAAACTAGATTGCAACTGTCGAAGGATTCAGATGAAGATGATGTCGACCCAATCCAATATAGAAGACTTATTGGGTCACTTCGATATCTTTGTCACACAAGGCCTGACTTAGCATACAATATGGGTATGGTAAATAGATTTATGCAGAAGCCAAAGGTATCACACCTAGCAGCGATGAAGAGGATATTAAGGTATCTGAAAGGAACTCTTGACTACAACATTTTGTTTCTTGTAGTTGATGAAGGAAAAGAATGCAAGACAGTGGGATACACTTATTCAAGTTTGCGTAGTGATGCAGAGGATAGAAAATCCATAGTTGGCTATGTGTTTATGCTAGGTGGTGCACCAGTTTCTTGGATTTCGAGAAAGGGGTCAGTAGTGACATTGTCATCATGAAAAGCAGAATACATAGTTGCTTCTCTTTGTGCATGTCAAGCAACATGGATGGTGAGCCTGCCCGAAGAGATTACAGGAAAGAGTCATGGAGAAATTACCATTGAAAGCTCCTGATGTTTGACTAAAACTTGATGAAGAACGAGATGATCAAACATGAAGAATTCTTCCCAGACCAAAGATGTTGAATGAAATGTCCTAACATGAAGACTCGACATCATGACTATGTCAACAGGTTTTTTTAATCTGTTCCAAAATTCAAGGCGCGTTTAGCAATAGATCAAGGAAATAAGATTTGAAGCCCAAGACAGCTTAAGATTATAAAAGGAAGACCTAGACCAAGGGTAGAAGGGGATTATTCTTGTGTAATACTTGTAAAAAGTAGAAAAATAAGGGTTTAGGATTTTGAGAGTCGTAGGCTTTCTTGTGTTGTAAGTATCCATTTCTATCGGTTGGACATAATTATTATGACTATAACTGTTAGATATTACAAGTTGTTATTAAGGGAGTGAGATGGTTTCTCTTATCAATTAGATGTGACTTCTAATGATAAAGTTTTTATTGGGTAGTGATAGGCAAACCGGAGGTTGTTTACTGTAAATCAGAGGTTGTTTACATAAAATTATACTATTGATAGTGGATTCTTCTTCCTGGCTTGGTAGCCCCCAGATGTAGGTGAATTACACCGAACTGGGTTAACATATCTTGTGTTATTTATCATTATGCAAATTTACAATTCAATATTTTTCTTATTGATTAACATGTTGTAACAGATTATGAAACATTTGTCGTGATTCTGTTGCTGATATTCAAAACGTTAACTTGTTTATTTTGCTCTTATTTTAAAGTTATGCAGAGAACAATGTCATGACATGTTGTTAGGACATCTGCAATCTGCTTGTCAGAATTTCAACTATGAAGATCGGCAACATGTCAGTTATCAATCTGTTGATGAATCCAATAGCACGTAGTCGAATCAAGCACATCGAAATGAGGTTTCATTATCTTTAGGGGCAGGTAGTAGAAGGGAAGATGAACTTGAAACACTGCAGAACTGAGAATCAGATTGCAGACATTATGTCGAAGTGAGTGCAGGTCGAAGTGCTCAGAATGCTAAGAGTTATGATGAATATAGATAGTTTAGACACAATGAATTATGTGGTGTGTTGAGAATGTAATTTTTTGTGCCGAAATATCTATGTGTCGAAGTGTTGAAGCAGATTGTTTCATACAGAATTTCGATTTAGGCATACTTTAGTAATGTTACCTATTTTGGACTTTTATAGTTTTGAGTTTTGTCTTGTGGTACAAACTAACCTAAATCTATAAATAGGAAGAAACTTATTTTGTAAACACAACTCATAATATTGTTGTATTCACAGTTTTGCAGTTTCAAAATAAATAAGAGAATTTCTACCGTTTGTGGGCAGAAAGAACTCTGCAGAATTTTCATCTTCTTCTTCAACGTTACTTATTTTTTTTCTTTCTTGATCTTTTTATTGTCATTGTATGATTGATAACAATCTTGAAATCAAGATTGAATAATAATTTTTCATAGATCGTGGTTGAATTCCAACAAATATTTGAAATAATTTTTAAAAAAATGACATCGTTCACGATTTAGTCTTGGATCCATTGACTTCAACGATATTTCTAACTGCAACGTCGAATCCCCTCTCAAGATGAAAATCATAATACATTTCTGAGCATGGACCGCAGGGACCTATTGCTCCACTTCTTCATTGGTTCTATTTGAGGATGCATGGCTTTTAGCTGCTTGCCAAGAAGATATTGTTTCTGGGCACTCAGCTAGTTTTTCCAGCAGCAGACGCCAAGTCCCTCTCCAACGATAAATAAGATAATTCAATCTTAGATTTACTACCTATAAAAACAATTCATCGAGCATGATACATATTATGATATTTTAACTATGTCCAGATCATAAACGGAATTAAATCCAGCATGGCTTATCTATTTGAATGGAATTAGAGCTTTACCTTTTTTTGTCTAAGTTCATTATCAGCAGCTGAGCTCTCATTCCTAAAAGACAAAGTAACAGAAATTAGAAATATAACTTTTGTGCTTGAAGTTAGATTTCTGATATTAGTAAGTTCTTAGATTTCTGATATTAGTAAGTTCTTGTGAGGAGTTTAATTTACTACACCATAGACTAGTGACTAGTATTTCAACTTGAACCAACCATTTTAAGATGACTATTAGTATTTCTTAAAGTGATTGGTGTAAAGTAATGAGCACAAAATGAATTTAATTTTATGATCTTATATGAATCTTAGGTATCACACAAACTTTTGCAGTTATTATTTGGAAAATATGGAAAGGAAGCACCGAAAGGGGTTGTTGCAATTGATACCAGAGCATAATTTTCATTCCATTAGGATGTGCTATTGTCATTCAAATATTTTAATTGTCTTTTTAGTTTACTTAAATGATGCGAATCACTCAACTGTCTGATTTTTAATTTATTAGTGTATTTATAATTGACTTCAATAATATTTTCATATAAGAGTGTCGTTTCTATCACAATTCCGCAGCTTGTTTATGCACATATTATGCATAAAATTGAGTGCAAGCATTGGAGATGGATCCTCCATTTATCGATCCAAAAGTTCTCTCCCAACCTACCCAAGCAAAGCCTTAATAAAATCCATAGTTTTGATAAGTGGTATGTTATTTCTGCAAGAAAAAATTCTATTCAATTGAAAAAGAATTCAAAATAAATTTGTATTGTTGTTGTTCATATTGAGTTTTTGTTGAAACTAAAAAAAAATTGTGTTTTAGATTTTTAGTTTAATGTTTTTTATATGAGTTTGTATAGTTGGTATTCATATTGAGTTTGTGTTGTAACAAATAATAAGTTTGTGTGTGGTTGTGATTTTAAGTTTTAGACTTTTTATTTTTTGATTTGTTTTCTTGTTGTTCATTATTGAGTTAGTGTTTAAACAACATAAAGCGGATTATTAAGTATGCTTGAAATTTGTGCGTGGTGAATTAATCAACGATTTGTAGAAGATTGAGAAGTGTTGAGATCTTTGACTGCGAATTTTGAATACATTTTAGTGTCAATTGAAGAGTCTAAAAACTTAGATGAGATTAAATTAGAAGAACTTCAAGCTTCATTAGAGGCTCATGAGATGAGGCTGAAGCAGAGGAACTCAGAAAGGGAAAAGGTGGCTGAATAGGCACTACAAGCAATATTCATCAAGAAATATGGGAAAGAGAAGGCGAAGTAAGGAAAGAATCTTGCTAATGACGAGAAGCCAAGCAAGAACTTAAAGAATCACTCCGATTTAACCAAGAAAGGTATGAGAAACAAGTATTATGGGAAGAAAGTTGACATGAAGAAGGGGCAGTGTTACAACTATGAAGGATCTGGTCACTATGCTTAAGACTTTCAATGAAAGAAGGAAGCACAAGCGAAAGAAAGCAATAAATTGCAGTATGCATATGCTGAAGATAGTGATTCTGATGATGTGTTACTCATGGCCACTACCCAGTTAAACACTGAGCAAGCCAGCATGTGGTACCTGAATTTAGGATGCAGTAACCACATAACTATTAATAAAAATTTGTTTACCAAGCTAGATGAATCAGTTGAGAAAGTGATAAAATTTGCAGATGGCAGACACATCTCATCAAGTGGAAATGGAGATATCTATATTGTTAGAAAGAATGGTAAAAAAAATTAGCATCATTGATGTGTTGTATGTACCTTCGATGACAAGTAACTTGATAAGCATAAGTTAATTAATCGCAAAGCAGTACAACATGTAGCTAGAAAAGAATCAGATGAAGATGTATCATGGTGATAAAAGGTTTACTCTGAAGGAATCATTGGCAGACAATAGAACCTTCAAAGAAGTGATCAACACATATGATCATGGGTGTCTTGCTTTGACTACATAAGAATACAAGAATTGGCTATGGCATCATAATTATGGACATCTAAAATTCATAAGTTTAGGTATGTTCAACCAGAAGAAGATGATATATGGCCTACCTTAGGTGAAGGAACCAAGTCAGGTATGTGAGAAATATTGCAAAGCAAAGTAGACTATGAAAGCATTCAAACATGACTTTCCCATGAGGTTGAAGGAAAAGTTAGAGCTAGTTTACTCTGATGTGTGTGGACCATTTAAGGTAGGTTGAATGGAGGTAACTATTATTTCTTGGCTTTCGTAGATGAATTCACCAGATATACGTAGATTTACCTTATTGAAAGGAACAGTGAGTTGTTCGCACAGTTCAAGAAGTTCAAATTGCATGTCGAGAAGCAAAGTTGATGCAAATTGAAGAAACTGAGAACTGATGGTGGTAGTGAATACAATTATCTATAATTTTCTAGATTTTGCAATAAGGAAGGTTGTCGCTACTGCGAAAAAGGGGTAGGCGGAAGACAGAAGACAGAAGACAGAAGATAGAAGACTCACCACCGTTTGTTATTTATCCTAAAGAGAGGGAAATGGAACGATCAGAGAAAACCTACGAAAAAGGGAAAAGACAGGTCATCGCAACCAAATCTTGGGTTCGGGAGTCGGTTACGCAAGGGGAAGGTATGAGCTCCGCTCACGTCCGTTGTACTCAATGAGATCCATGCTTGTTGTCTAGTCTATGGGTGGAAAAAAAACTATCTACGACTGCTAATGCTAAACGGAAAGAACTGACTCGATAAGACATTGACGCCCTATGCCTACGTATTCCCTCGTGCAATGGGAAAGTCAGAGTCAACATAGTTCGAGAAACTACGGGGGAGATTGCTCGCCAAGACATCGCATATTGTGCCTACGTATTCTCATCTGGCATGAGAAATCAGAGTAAAACATAGTTCAGGCCAACTATGGGTAAACAGGGTGTTCTCGACCGCACGGTAGCGAGAGAAAAGATAGACGATACTAGCTTACGCATTCTAGCAGTTAAGTGTATTGCTGCTCGACCATTGGAGACTTAGGCTTTACCTGTTTGAGGTAGAACGGACGTAGTATGTCATTGGTTAAAAGGTATGGGAACTTAAAGTTTTAAAACAACGGGCTAGTCTCAATTGCACGGGGCAAGATAAGGGGAAATTAGTTGTTAGCAGGAAGGTCTCGATCACACTGGGGCGAGAGAAAAGAGGAATTAGTTGTTAGTGTGCTCGCCAAGACATCGAGTCTTGTGCCTACATATTCTCATCTGGCATGAGAAATCAGAGCATCTATAGTTTAGCTAACTATAGAAAAATGGAGTCCCAATTTCACGGGGGCAAGAGAAAAAGGGAATCTCAATCGTAAGGATGTGAGATAAAGGAAAAGTTAGTGGTTAGTGTGCTCGCCAAGACATCGCGTCTTGTGCCTACATATTCTCATCTGGAATGAGAAATCAGAGCAGCTGTAGTTCAGCTAACTACAACAAAACGGTCTCGATCGCACGGAGCGAGAGAAAAGAGAGTCTCGATCGCGAGGCTGCGAGAGAAAAGGGGTCTCAATCGCAAGGATGCGAAAGAAAAAGGATCGGGACACACACGCTAAATCATAAGACGTAGGAGCGAATGCGTCTCATATTGTCCAAAAGACATATGCTAAACACTCTAGATGAAAGAGAAAAGGCTCCCCATTCATCATTTCCCATGTATCTATCGCTTATGGCTCACAACACTCGGCGGTTGAATAAAAGATTGAAATAGAAAGGTGTTACCAAACGGAGTGGTTCCATTGACCCTTCACATTGCGTGCAGGCTCCATTCCAAGCTTTTCCTCTTTGATCCTTGATGATGATGTTTCGAATTGGGACTAATGTGACACTAAACCATCGTAGCTCGACTTATAAGGGAAGCTAAACTATAAGAGGCCACATATTGATATCCGTGCTATGGACAAAATAGAGAAATGATATTGAGGATCATTCTCTAATTGAATCGTGTCGCATGGACCAAAACAGTGGGATCTCGTATTGCGGATACAAGACCTCATCGATCACAGAAAGTCAAAATAAAATCGAAAGAAGAAGAAATGAGGAGAGAAAAGAGGTGGTCTCGGATCCAACATTATCCATCAATAATTTGACTAATAACGGTTTACGGAGGTCTCGTCATCGACCAAAAAGGAAAAAATGGAACAAAATGCCCAATAACAAAAGAGAAATAACATCTAACTCCTAATATAAAATATGAATAAAAAATTCTAAAAGAAATTGAAATGAAATTCTAAAACTATATAAAACTTCTAAAAGAAAAGTAATATATTCAATAGAAATTAAAATATAACTTATTTACAAAAATGAAAAATATTAAAACAAATATAATATATTTATATAACAATATATAATACATAAATATTAACTAACATATTTACATAATTAATAATACTATGTACAATATACTAAAAAAGAAAAAGAACAAGGGGGTGTAAAGGAATCACGAATGTCTAGTAATAAGGATCACATGGCCTGATAAGCCCATCACCTTAAGAGCAACACGGGTAGAAGGGGGTGGATTTGGTAAAATAACCTGGGCTTACAAAAGCCCAAATGGTACACAGCTCCTACCAATATTAATGATGCTAATATTTCTCAAAACCACAATCTGAAAAAAAAAAAAAAAGATTTGAAGCGACACACTCAAACGTCAAAGAAAAACGAGTTTTGAAATAAGACGATATTGGTGCTGAATTTGACCTTCTTTACCCAACCCAATTCAACGCTCATCTGATTAGTCTAGGTTTGCTTAATCAATTCTCACTCCTCACCTCATCTCTCGATCTCTCCATCTTTCACTCACTCTGGTTTTGTCAAATAGGTTTGGGTTTGATTTTGAAGGAATTATGATTGGGGTTGGAGATGGGTTGTTGTTTGTCAGTGGTGGAGTAAGGGTTTTGTCTGGGTTTGTTAGGTTGGAGGAAATGGTTCAGAAATGGAAGTGGGTTGATGGTGAAGAAGGTTTATGTTGGTTCAGATGGGATTAATCGAAGGTGAAGATTTGAGTGAGATTTGTTGTTTCTCGTTGATGGTTTGAAGAGATAAAGGTAGAAGAGGGTTTTCAGAAGTTTGATTAATGGGTTGTTTTGCAGATTTTTGAGTTTATGGTGAAATGGGTTTCAGATGATGAAGTTTATGGTGAGTTTGAAGAACTTTTGGGTTAGCTTTGAAGAAGAAGCGATTTACGGAAGTTTGAGAGGAGTGTTCGAAGGTGATTTGAGTGAGGCTGTGAGGTTTGAAAATGGAAGTGAAAGTTCACTACGCCAGAATTGACTTTTAGCAGCGCATACAAAGACAACGCTTTTTGAAAAAGCACTGCTAAAGAGTCATTAAAAAAAAGAAAAAAAAATAGCCTACCATAGACAGCGCTTTTTAAAAAGCGCTGCTAAAGGGGGGCCCTAAGAAAGCGCTTTTTAAAAAGCGCTGCTAAATGTATGACCTAAGAAAGCGCTTTTGTAAAGCGCTGCTAAAGGGGGGTCCTATGAAAGCGCTTTTCTAAAGCACTGCTATAGGTGTAACCTACAAGAGCGCTTTTTCTGTAAGCGCTACTAAAGGGTATACCTAAGAAAGCGCTTTTAAAAAGCGCTGCTATATGTGAAGCCTAAGCCACACCTTAGACAACGCTTTTTAAAAGCGTTGCTAAAGCCATTAAAAAGCGCTGCTACAGGTATAATTAAAATAAATTTAAACTACCCACCAAATTTTTTAAAAGAAACAGAACAGTCGTGCATGTTTCTTTCTTCTTTCTCCTCTGGAGAACATTTTCATCCGTAACCTAACCATCGTTTCCGTCGAGCTCCTCTGTCCAACCGTCGCCAACCGTCATTCTCCTTCGTCATTCCGTCTGCAACTACAAGGTAATCTCATTATTTTGTTTTATAATGGTGTTCTTCTCATTCCTCTGCAACTGATATGAATATGAGAAAATGAGAAAAACATTATTCTCTTTTTCTCTCACTTAAATGCATTCTAAGTGTTTGATAAAATACCTCTTAGAGATTTTTTTTGATATTATGCTAAAATGGAATTTTGGAAATTGGTGTGTAGTGTTGGTGTAAGAAAGACTCTGTTTTAGTATATAGATGGTGAAATTTTGTTTTAGTTTTTAGAAAATGCATGAAGATTTCTTATTTAAGCTTGTATATTGATGGTGAAATTCTGTTGAGGACAATGATACAAAAGAAGAAAGATACGAGATCCCAATACCTTCTTCCGAACCCAATAATAAAAAATAAGTGAACTATAAGTGATAGTAACCAAGAAAATGGGAGGAAATAGAAAATGGAGAGATTAGGAATCATTTTTAATCTTGATTATTGTTGGTTATGTTAATTGGTTGAAATAAGTGAGTTGCTTAAACAATATTATTGTTTTAGTAAAAAAATTGTTAAAATTAAGTTGGACATAGTTATGAATTGTTGAAATATTTTTAAAATTGTGTTTTAACCCATAAGAGTGAAAACCTTGTGATAACCTAAGTGATTTAACATTAAGTTCGAGAAGTATACTTATAGTTATAATCAGCTTGTAGTCCGTTTTATGGTATTTTATTTTGTTCCTCATTTTATAGTTTCTTAGTTGTTCCACCTTTTTCTTTTAATATTATAAGACTTTATTAAAAGAAATTATCAACTATATAAGAAGTTGTTACATTATTGAAAGTTTTATCAACAATTGATGTTCCAAGAATTATTTAATGTTGATGATGTTATTAATTTTGTCTGTTATAGGGGTTACCTGGGAAGAGTAAGGTTGTGATCGTTTCCAAGCATCCTACTATGTAGCTTTCTTAGAAGTTAGTGATTTTTTTACAGGTATTCTCTGTTTTTGTTTAACTTTCATAGTTTAGTTTAGACTACTCAATTAGTATGGATAAAAAATGGATGTCTGCTAATCGATTGTCAAAAGAGTACGAGAATGGGGTATCGAAATTCGTTAAGTTTGCTGTTGAACACGCCAAAGACCCCAGTAAGATCACATGTCCTTGCTTAGGTTGCTGTTATGGGCGTCGAATTGACGCCGTTCAGTTGGAATCTAATTTAATGAGACATGGAATTGATCGAAGTTACACATGTTGGACATTACATGGTGAGATAAGTAACGAGAATGTTGAACCCCGGAATAATACGACCTGTGCTTCAAAGGACAATGGCAGGGATATATATGATTGTGATCGAGTCGAAGATATTGTAGAAGCACTTGAAGAAGATCTTCATGATTTTCCCAAGATGTTTGAGGTTGGTAAGCGATGCAGAGAAACCGTTGTATAAAGGTTGCACTACTTTCACAAGATTGTCTGCGGTATTAAAGTTATACAACTTAAAGGCGGGTAATGGATGGTCGGATAAAAGTTTCATAGAGTTGTTAGCCCTACTTCAAGAGATGCTTCCGGAGGATAATGTTCTTCCCAATCGAACCTATGAAGCTAAAAAAATGTTATGCTCTATTGGAATGAGCTATGATAAGATACATGTTTGTCTAAATGAGTGCATTTTGTTTCGAAATGAATATGCATCATTAAACGAGTGTCCTAAATGCGGTGTATCTCGGTATAAGAAAAAGTCGTCACCAGCAAAAGTCTTATGGTATTTTCCTATAATTCTGAGATTCAGACGCATGTTTCGTAGTGAAACAGATGCAAAACACCTGACTTGGCATGCTGATGATAGAATTATAGATGGGAAGTATCAATATCCGGAAGATTCACCACAGTAGATGAAAATTGATAATGATTATCCTGATTTTGGAGAAGAAGCTAGAAACCTTCGCTTGGCATTATCGACTGGTGGAATGAATCCGCATGGTCTGCAGAGTATCTCACATTCCACCTGGCCTGTAATTATTATGATTTATAACCTACCTCCTGTTTCCCTTGAAAATCGGAAAACAACCGCTGATCTTCCAAATTTGACTTTGGTGACTCACAGGATCGATCAGATTGATCCTAGGACATGTGCTAAAGGTATTCCTCTTTTAGAATTAGACTTAAAGTGTTTGTTTTAGAGAATTGGTAAAGGTACTTTGAATAAAAAGGGCTTCGACTGGGTATTTAAAGGCAAAAACTTTAAAGGGAATGCTGTAAAAGACTGGTCGAAGAAAATAAAAAAGTTTTAAAGGAAAGGAAGAAATGCAGTAAAGGATGCGAGAAAAGTAAAGGCAAAAAGATAACACTTGCACAAGTGGTTCGACAGGGAAATGTAAATGTTGCTGAAAATGTAAAGACTTTATTGAAAAGTTGGTGATTTTACATAACGTACATTCTCCGTAAAATACTCTTTTCTCACACTCGGGTACTTTGAGTAGATTTGATTGGAGTTACTTTGTACAAATGGTAAAACACACAGAAATCTGTCTAACAAACTCCTATTTATAATGATAATAATTAACTGCTAATAACTTCCTAGTATCTTCTCGATCTAACAAGTTTCCATTGCATGTAACTTCCTGCTCCAAAACTCACCACGTGTCTTGTAAACAAAATTGTTCCCTCCTAAGTTTGAATTTCAAAACGACGAAACACACTTTGAGGAATCTCGGTCGAAGCTCTCTTGGTCCATGCTCGAAAAGGCTTCATAACTTGAACTTTCTCAAATTTTCTAAGTTACTTTTAGCCATTTTATTTGAAAGATTCCTTAGAGGCTGTCGAACCTCTTTACTCCATCTACTAAAACATTAATTATGTCTTAATATTTAGCAACCTGAGGCAATGTCGAATTTGGGAGCTAACAAATTGCCCCCAAAGAATGTTCTTTTCGACCTTATTTCAAGAAAAGGACATTTTTTTGATAGTATCCTATTCGACGCCATCTTTTCGACGCTATCGCATCCTCCGGTTCGCCTCTTAATCTTTGGAAGATAAAACGGAAAAAAGATAAATATTTGCATCAAAACCCACGCCACTTTGCACGCTTCTCACGTCATCATCATCATGGCAGGTTTCTTGGGACTCACAAGTTTCAGAAAACATCATCACCCTTTTAGCACCTAGGGCTGTAGGTTACAACTGTCCCTTACTTTTCCCACTAGGTCACACACGTGGCCCACTAACTTCAGCCACGCAACAAAACTCTTAGCTTTCAGAACACTTATAAAATCACCAAGAGTTTCTTCATAAAAACTTTCCTACTCTTTGCAAACCTTCACTCTCCTCTTCTTTACTAAAAAACCCATTTTTCCAACACAAGAAAAATCCTTCCTTTTCTTCCGGAAACCTTCAACAATGGCTGATCAACAAAAGAAAGTCCAAACCAGAAGATCATCTTCTTCGTCTGCGCTTCCACGCTTCGCGACTCTGAGTGGTCCAAAAATCATGAAGAACCAACAGCTCATCAGGGAGCCGTTAGCAGAAGAGAAACGCCACATTTACGAATCTCAGGTAATCATCCCCGTTGATGTGGCTGGAAAACCCTTGGCCATGTCTGGCCCATTATCACCCCCAAACCTTGATTACTCTACCTTGAGTGGCTTTTTCCCTTCTTATAGAAAAACCAAACCTTTAGGGCAAAAAGATATCAACAAAGTCCCTTCTGATAGCCTAGATAAACTTTCTGTTTACAATATGGACTTAAAATATCTGCATGACGGAGCCAGACTGTTTAGGGCTACACCATATTTTAAAGATTCTGAACTTTGCCTCAACTAGCTAGCGAAAGTAGAGAAAGAAAAAGCACAGTATTGGAAAGAAATAGGTATTTACGACCTAATTATGCTGTCGAAGGTTGGGCCACCTTACTGTCCATTAATGCTGGCCGCTTCTTTATACTTCTGGGACAGCACTCACCATACGTTTCATCTCCCTTGTGGCATGGTGACCCCCACGCTTTTCGACATGGCTGCCATCGTTGGATTAAGACCATGCGGTTTGGCCTACAACCCTGAATTCGACGCACGGGACACTATTGGTTTTGGCAGCACGAAACATACCTACACACCCTTCATCAATCGCTATCACGATAAAGACAACGACAAAGTCGAAGATGAGGAACACATAGCCTTTCTGGCCATGTGGCTGTCTTGTTGTATTTTTTGTACCAAATCCTTGCAGGTGGCGAGGAAATACCATACTCTGGCGAATCAACTACACCTTAAAAGGGACGTGTGCCTCAGCGAAATGATACTGGCTAGCCTATATGAAGCTTTGGGAGAAGGCGCAGACAAACTAAGGGATCCAAAAACCTATGGCCTTTTTGTAATGGCGGGGCCATTTTGGCTGCTTTAATTATGGCTAAACGCTACCTTCGAACATAGCCTTCCCTTCAAAGGAGAGGTCAACGAAGCCCAGGTATCTGAACGCCGGGTCGAATGGCCACGCTTGGTTCAATTAACACCAAGTGAGGAAGGTCGAAGCCTCCGTACCAACTTCACCAGCTTTGTCCATCTGTTCGCCAAAAGACATGAATTTACCCCCAAGATGGCTCCTTTTTCCCATAGGACACATGACCCCGAATGGTTCATTAGGACCTTTCCAGCACTTTCTCAAAAGCAAGAAGCAGAATCAAACCTGATATGGGAGCGATTCTTGACGCCACGTTTAATTGTTCATAGGCTTAACCTTGTCAAAGGACAAGCCACGTTAGTCGCTTATCAGCCTAACTTAGTATCGAGGAAATTTGGGTTAATTCAGTCTTTGCCTAAGTGTATGTATGATAAGAAATCCCATGTTATCCTCCTTTCGACCATCTTCAATCCGCTTGAGTGTTCGACTCAAGTAGCCCGACACGCCCATAAGTCACGCTTCTCTCCAATCTACTTCGAACATTCCCACCTCTGTACCCCAGAGTTTTATGCCTGGTGGTCCAATCATTATTCCAACAATTTTCTTGACGTTTCAAGTTTTTCATGCTTGATTGACCAGGCTTTTGTTGATGTGCAGGAAAAGGTCAAGAAAGGTATGTCTACTCATATCAAAGAGATACAAGCTTTCCAGAAGTACTTCGAAACTGCCTATCGACCAAATGATGTTAGTCGAACCATCCGCTGCTGTCACTTTAAAAGAAAAGTTTTCTAAACGAATGGAGAATCTGAAAATCCCCTCATTTATCCCTTATGATAGACGATATGAGGTTGCTTTCAAACTTTTTCCCCCAAAGACCCCTCGATTACCAACTGTTGATTTTGGCGTGGCTCTTGCCCCTCCATTTCCAGACTGGTTTATCTGTGAGGATAGTATAAAAATACTCCGACAGCAGTCGAAGCCTAAAGCACAGCGGGTGGTTCCGACTAAACATACACTTGACACCTTTAAAGGGCACCTTCATGTCAATATCGAAGATGTTCACATCAAGACCGAAATCCTTGAAGGTCATCTCCCTTCGATTTGGCTTCTTTTCACGGAGATTTATTGTTACTAACCTGTATCTTCTATATTTATTTCTTTGCAGTTGCTCCCAAAAGAAATGCCCCGACCAACAAAACAGAAGGAAAGATCGAAAGCTTAAAGGTAAATTCTTACATGTTCTTACTCACCTAAGGCTTTTCTGTCTTGTGCTGACTACTTCGATTTTCTCAGGTTAGCCGCAAGCCTCCAACCCCTCAAAAGAGAAGAAAAGTTGCAGCCTAAGTCATTATAGACTCCGACGATGATGAGTCTCCTCATGAAGAACTCCCTTTGAAGAGAAAATGAAAGGTAACTCATGGGTTGGAAACCGTCGAATCGCCTCCGTCTACCGCCAAAATCCAAAAACAAAACACGCCTCTTGCATCACCTGTTAAAGCTCCCACCACCAACGATCCAAATTCTTCTGCCGTTCCTATAGAGAGTGATAACTCTAGTCCGGCTGAAGAAGCCACGGAGGTATTGTGAAAGAATCTCTAACCCTTCTATATCAAGCGTTTGTCTTTTCATCTGGCGTCTTGTAAAGTTCCTCTTTCTAATTGCAGGCTACTACAGAAGCTTCGAAGCCTTCGCCATCTAACTCTCCACCACCTGTCTATCCTTTAAATAGCCAAGGTGAGCCTACTTATATCCCAAACTCTGACTTGGGTTCTGGTATAAGTTCTCTTGGAGAAATTAATAAGCCTGAACCTTGTGCAGTCCCCTATCCTCAAAAAACAACTACTCAACAATCGCAGACCGATGGGTCTGACCATGAGGAGGAGAAAGCCCCTGAGACAAAGGTGTTAGCAGAAGACTACACTCCTGAAACCAACAATCCTGCAATCATGACAAGTTCTTCTGAGGATCAACCAAAGGCTACTAACGACAATATTGCCTCCAACAAGGCTAGCACCCCTGAGAACGAAGTGATGCACCAATCTGAGCTAGGCGAGTCAGATGGTGAAGAAAAAGAAATCACACTGGCTGAAAAACCAACAACAACTTCCCCTCATCAGGAAGAAACAATCACAAAGGGGACTGTCGAAAAAGTTGCTTCTGTCGATATCACTCAAACTACTCAGGTCGAGGTTCCAACAGGGAAAATCACCATGCCGCCTCTAAGTGATGCAAATCTCTCTGAGGCAGAATTGGCTGCAATGAAAGAAAATGAGCCTCGTCGATACGTAAGACTACTGCTGAGTCATCGAGGTAGAGCTTTCAACAAAACTCCCAGCGCTTCGACTTCCGAAAGCCCAGTTTCTAGTAAACCCTCAAATGATATTTTGGCGAAGATTAAGGCCAAAATTTTCAAAGGTGATCTCTTTTCCTTGCTGCAAATGGACTCCGTCACCCATCTATCTCTGAACGCGCTTCTCCAACAAGAAAATCTTGAATTCATATCTCCTGAAGCTGCTACCGTTATTCGAGAAGTGGGAATTCTAATCGACCAGGTCTACAAAGACCTTACTCTGTTGCCTCAACTTGAAAGTGATATATCAACAAAATCCGGATGCGAAGCAGCCGCTTGGACAAGTGCAGCAGAATCAGAGCAAAAGGTCGAAGAACTGGAGGAAGAGAAGAAAAGAGACCAACTAGAGATTGCTTCAAGTAAGAAGAACATTGTCTGCTGGGAACGAAAGATCAAGAAACTCCAAAACAAGATCAAGAAAGAAGAAAAGAAGATTTCACAATTATCCTCTAAGGACGATTCGATCCTCAATGCTGAACTTAATCACGCCATCACCTTCGCAGAAGAGGCTCGAACCTTGGAGGAAGAAGTTGCCAGGCTAAACGATGAAAAGTCCTCGTGTAAAAAGCGGCTGGATTCTCAGCGGGCGGCTTACTTCAAGATGAAAGACAATCTTCCTTTCTAATTTATTGGTATTTGTAACAGACTATATTTTTGCTGGCCTTCGAAGCCATCTTTTGTAATTGTAAGTTAGCACGCCATTTTGGCAACTATTAATGCCATTGGTGGCTTTTGCCTCATGCTTTCTATTACTCTATTGTTACTTTAACTTCTTGCAACATAGGCCTGTACTTTTTCAAGTACTTACCATTTGCCTTCAGTATCCTCTTGTCTTCGGCCAACTCTTCTACCTCATAGGCCCCATTGAATAAAACCTTCGACACTTGGAAGGGTCCTTCCCACTTTGGGGACCATTTGCTCAGCGTCTTGGCCTTTCGATCCATAGGCAAGATGACTCTCCACACTAAGTCTCCAACAACAAAGTTTTTCGCTTTAACCCTCTTGTTATAAGACTTTTCAACTCTTTTCTTTTGCCTCCTCAGTAATTCTAGAGCTTTTAGTCTTTCCTCGTCCAAATCCACCACTTCATCAAGCATCATGTCCCAATAGACTTCTCTAGGGATTTCATGTTGTCTCTGGACTCTGATCGACTGTATATGGATCTCGACTGGCAATACCACATCGTGCCCAAAAGTCAAACGATATGGGGTAGTGTTGGTTGCTTCCTTGGGGGAAGTTCGACACGCCCATAGTACTTGGTCTAATACTTTGTGCCAACCTTTTGGCTTGGTGCCTACTTGCTTCTTTATCATACCAATGACCACCTTGTTTGCTGCTTCAACTTGCCCGTTGGCTTGCGCATAGTAAGGCATCGAGGTCAATAGCTTGAACCCCATTTCTCTGGCAAAATCCTGCATCTTTCTTTCCGTGAAGACCGACCCTTGATCCATTGTTATCGTCTCTGGCAGCCCAAACCTAAAGATGATATTTTCTGTATGAATTCAATGACATTTTCCTGATCCACTTTAGGTAAGGGCACTGCTTCGACCCATTTGGTAAAGTAATCTATCCCCACCAAAATATACTTTTGATTCTTCGAAGACGCTGGTCGAATTTCTCCAATTAGGTCCAAGGCCCAACCTCTAAATGGCCATGGTTTGATTATGGAGTGTAATTCACTCACTGGGACGTGTTGTATACCTGCATGAATTTGGCACTCCCGGCACCCTTTGGCGAACTCAATGCAGTCTTTCAACATTGTGGGCCAGTAAAAACCTTGTCGAAACAAGAGCCATTTCATCTTCTGGCCAACTTGGTGTGCGCCACATGCTCCACTGTGGACTGTTGATAAAGCCAAATATGCATCTGTTTCACTTAGACATTTCAACAGAACTCCTTATGGGGTCTCTTTTAGCAATTCATTTCCCATCACCACATAGCTCAATGCTTGATACTTTACCTTTCGATCTGAGGTTATTGATGGATTTTGAGATATTCGACTAAAGGCTTTCGCCAGTCATCACCCGTCAATCCTTCGATGGTAAGGACTTCAAAAGTCTCTTCATCCATATATCCAAACTTTGTAGCCTCTAAGTCTGATGGCTTCAGGCCCACCGATACCACCTTACCTCTAGCCTCGATTACCTCATGCAATTCTTCCTTTGAGATCTTATATCCCGAGGCAATTTGTGCTAGGTCGTTGGCCACTTGGTTCTGTATTCGGGGGATATGTCAAATAGTTGACATTTTGAATTTTTTAAGCAACCTATTGGCCGCTACGAAGTACATAATGATATTTTCTTTGACACATTTGTACTCTTTTGTCAACTATTTTATCACTAATTCCGAATCTCCCATTATTTTGACCTGAGTTGCCCCCAATTCTAACAAAATTTCAAGTCCGGCTATTAGAGCCTCGTATTCAGCTTCATTATTAGAACACAATCCTTCGACCTTATACTTGAATTTTGTTAGAATTTTATCTGGCGAAATAATCAACAAACCGATACCCGTGCCATGTTTGTGGCTAGAGCCATCGAAGTACAACTTCCATGGTTCCACTTCGACTACGTTTAGGGCATTTTCGTTTATAGAGTGGTCGACGATAAAGTCCGCCACTATTTGCCCTTTGACTGCTTTTAGCGGTCTATAAGTCAAAGAATATTCTGTTAAAGCCAGTGCCCATTTTCCAATTCGACTGTGCAAAATAGGCTTTGATAACATGTGTTTAATAACATCAAAGTGCGAAGAAACACAAACATCTACTGGTTTAATATATTGCTTTAACTTTGTACATGAGAAATATAAACATAGACATAGCTTTTCAATTTCACTATATCTAGTTTCAGCATCATTTAAAACTCTACTAAGGTAGTAAATAGCCCTTTCGGCGCCATTCTCATCCTCTTGAGCCAACATGCTCCCTAAAGTTCTATCTGACGCTGATATGTACAATCGCATATCCTTGCTTCGACATGGAAGCGAAAGGATTGGGGGTTGAGACAAGTATTCTTTAATCTTGTCGAAGGCTTCCTGCTGCTCTTTGCCCCACTCGAATCTGTCTTTAGTAATTCAAAACAAAGGTGAAAAGGCTTGAGTCTTGCCGCTTAAGTTGGATATGAACCTTCTTAAAAAGTTTATCTTCCCCAGCAGTGACTGCAACTCCTTTTTGTTTGAAGGCGCTTTTGTTTCTATGATAGCCTTCGTCTTGTTCTGGTTGATTTCGATTCCCTTCTTATGGACAACAAAACCCAAAAAGTCTCCCGCCTGCATGCAAAACGCGCACTTCAACGGATTCATTTTGAGGCTGAACTTCCTCATTCTGGCGAACGATTGTCGCAGATGCTCCAGATGGCTTTTTCCTGAAATAGATTTCACCACAATATTATCAATGTATATTTCCATAAAAGATTCAATGAAATCATGGAATATAGAGTTCATCGGTCGCTGGTACGTTTCCCCAGCGTTCTTCAGGCCAAACGGCATCACTACCCATTCGTAAGTGCCTAAGGCCCCTGGGCATCGAAACGCTGTTTTGGGAACGTCATCTTCTGCGATAAAAATTTGGTTATATCCAGAATAACCATCCAACATGCTAAGGTATTCGTGGCCAGCAGCTGAATCGACTAGCATTTCTGCCACTGGCATCGAATACTCGTCTTTGGGAGTGGCTGAATTCAAATCTCTAAAATCAATGCACACTCTTAGGGACCCATTCTTCTTGATGACTGGGACAATATTGGCTAGCCATTCGACATACCTTGTTGTGCGAATGAATTTGCAACGAAGTAGCCTTTCGATCTCCTCCTTGATCTTCGACATGATCTCTGGAGAAAAACGCCTTGGGCCCTGTTTGACTGGCTTCTTTCCAGGCTTTATTGGCAGTTTATGTTCCACCAAATCCCGTTGCAACCCAGGCATTTCGTCATAGTCTTAGGCGAATCAATCTTTATACTCCCGGAGCAACTGGATGACTTCGATCTTCAGTTGAGGGTCGAGGTTAGCACTAATGTACGTAGGCCTCCTGATTGGTCCTTCCCCTAAATCAATTTCCTCCAATGGATCCCGCGCGAGCATTTTGATGTTGTTCCCCAAAGGGTCTCTTTCGAACCCCAGAGGTTCGTCATCATAGATGGCGTCGAGCCTCTGGCTCTCTCGCTGCATCTTGGTAGCTTCTTCAGCCACTTTGTCATGGGCGGCCGTTAAGGCCGTTTGTAATTTAGTTTCAGCCACATAGGCCGAAATTCTCTGCAGCATCGCTGCTTCAGTCATCAAACTCACTTCCCCATCCAGTGGGGTCAACTGGAGCTGCCCCCAAGTATGGGATTCTTTCTCCAGGTATTTCCCTATCCCAACGAAAACTGTCGACAGGGTGGAGGTATAGTGAGTAATATACCTCGTCATTTGGTGCGAACTTGAAGTTCGCCGGAGCACAAGGGCCTATGCTGGCCAAGTGCTTGTCGAATTGGAACTGATCCACTTGCCTTCTTGGCACCCTGAAGTATCCTTGATCAGCTTCAATGTTTTCGACTATGCCATTTGGCCTCTAGATGGCAATCCTTTGATGTATCGATGATGGCACTGCTCCAATGCCATGTATCCATTCTCGACCCAGCAATAAATTGTAGTTGGCCGTGGTTTCGACTACCATGAACACCGTTGGTCTTGTAATTGTTCCGACGGTTACCTCCACCTGGATCACACCCCTGGTGGTTCCTACTTTTCCCTCATAATTCGACAAAACCATATTGTGTGGCTTTGTATCACCGTCATGCTTCCCTATTTTGGTCAGCAAAGAATGCGGCATCAGGTTTACAGTAGCGCCACAATCCACCAGTATTTTGTTAATGGGGATATTCTCCACCTTTGCTGTAATATACAACGGTTTCAAGTGGGTTCTCATTTCTTCAGTAGGCCGTTCGAAGAAAGCGTTTTGCTCCTCGACACATCCGTTGTTCATCACGTAATAGCATACAGGTTTATGTGCTGCCATTTCCCATTCCGCATCTGCGCTTGGTTCTTCGACCTCTGTGGCTCTGTCGAATTCTCGGGGCATCACTGGCACCACGTTGACAACCAGGTTCAGAGAGTCGTCGGAGTCAGAGTCAAAGTTGTCAGTCATGTCTTCGTCTCCTCCGTTGGTTTGTCCTGTTTAGGCGAAAATAACTTTCGCCCAACTGGTAACTTTTCAGCTGTCTTCGATGGCTTTCCTTCTTTCCTGGGAGGATTCAAGTTATTTGTTAACTGATTTTTCTCCCTCTCTTCCCTGAGAGCCTTTCTTCTTCTTTGCTCTCTCCTCTATTGAGATCTAGTCATAGGGTTCTTACCCTTATAGTTTTCAGATACATGCGCTGTCTTTGAGGATTGATACTCCTTGCTGTAGGAGATCGAAGATCCTCTATTCACTTCGAAGTTCTTCCACCTTTGTTGCCCTTGCACCCTCTCCTCATTAGGCTTCCTCCACTTTCCATCAGCGGAGTCGACAATAGGCTTGAAACTGGCGGACCTAGCACTTGGTGGCCTGATTCGAGGTTCAGATCGTTTGTCTTCTGTCCTCTTATGGTAGCTTTTTCATTGGTCGAAACCGTTGCCACCTCTGTTCTGACGAAGTCGACGTTCTCCTTCTAACTTTTCTGCTGCTTTTTTTTTTATCGAAAATAGCACTGCACCTAGGGCACAACATCACGCTTGATCCATTGTCTTTGCATCGATGTAAGAACCCAACGATTGACTCACCCGTCTCTGGGTATGCTAACCTGCTGCATCCCTCATGGTGTTTTGATTCACTTTCTTCCATGGTCTCCGATGGGTTGATGTCGACCATGTTAACTTCGACTGCCTCAAACAGCTCCATTCTTTCCAAGCCCTCAGTGGCCTGGTCCATTCTGACGAAATGGTCAGCAATTTCTTTGGTTACCAAGGCGTAACTTAGATGGTTTTGAGCATCTGGACTTGAATCGTTGTCGCTTCGACCAGTGTCCTCCTTGATTCTGGCTGCAGCACCATCCAAACTGAACTCCATGATGAATTTCCCCATCACAGGTGCTGAAACGAGGTCTTCAGTAACCTCCATCATATTGACCGAAAATTCGATGCCCTCAGTAGCATCTATCATATTTGCTTCCATAGGTTCAGCATAGAGAGCCTCAGCTAATTGCAGTGGATCAGTATCCACCTTCATCTGGCCTTTTGCCTTATCCCCGAACTTCAAGCGTCCCTCCTGTATTGCATTCTAAACGAGATCCCTGAAAAGAAAACATTGAGATGTTTTATGACCCAGAAAATTATGGTACTTACAAAAACCTCTCTTTTTTCGCTGCTCTAAAGGCGGAGTTTTAGCACCAGGCGGCACTATCATCTGCCCATCTTTTACTAGCAAGTCGAAGATTTCATCACATTTCGTGATGTCGAAAGTATAAGTTTTCTTAGGGAACCTATCATTCTTCTCTGATTCGACAAAGCCCTTTTCCTTGTGGAGGGGCTAGTACTCGACAGGAATATGGAGGCCTTTGCTTTAATTCAGCCAAGTCCACTTCGCTTTCCTTGGAATAGGGGGGTTCTTTGCAGACCCCTTCGCTACTTTCGTTGAGTTCGACAAAAGCTACTTTCTTGCCTTTGTTAAATCTCGCCTTTTCGTCTTTCAGCCTTTCTAACTGTCGGACTCTGTCGGCTAATTGAGTCATGCCTCTCAGATACTGCGTATCTAATTTCTTCCTAATAGAATATTCTAAACCTCCTGCAGCCATTTCGACCAACTCATGTTCAGGCACCTGTGTAAAACACCTTGCCTTGAGTAGTCGAAACCTATTGAGGTATTCTTCAATTGGCTCTGAAAACTTGCGCTTCACACTGGCCAACTCTTTCAAACTAATTTTCGTTTGGCCCATGTAAAACTATTCATGAAAAAGACGTTCTAACTGGGTCCAGTTACATATCGTGCTTGGTGGTAAAGTGGTGAACCACGTGAAGGCATTCTTTGTGAGGGAACTTGGGAAGTATTTTATCCTAAGGCTTTCGTCATTCGCTATCTCTCCAGCCTCAATTATGTAGCGTGCTACGTGTTCGACAGTAGATTCTGTCGTGTCCCTTGAAAACTTAGTGAATTTAGGCACCTTGGTTCTAGGGGGTAATTCTGCTTGAAGGATGTAGTCAACTATTGGTGAGGTATAATTTGGCCTAGTAAAACCAGTGTTTAGGCCATTTCGAGTCATGATCCTTTCTACCATTGTAGCCAGGTTGTTTTCGAATGCAAGGTTATTGCGTCGTACTTGCTGGACCATATTGTCTGTATCCTGGTTTCGATTCACCATCACTATTTCGGGGTTTCTCTCGACCGGGACTCTAGGAGTTTCGACAACATAGGGATTTAATTCTCCTTGATTCTCTAAATTGGCTATTGGCGCCCCTCTTGGAATCTGTTGTGGGGTATTCTCCATAGGGGCTTGGTTCCTTTCTAGTGGAGGTACCCCTATAAATTCAGTCAAACGAGTTAACTGAGTCGCCAACTGTTGGTTAGCGTGAGTTGTGTCTCGAATTAACGGTTGAAAGATCTCGCCCATGGTCTGAGAGAGGGTTTGAACCATTTATAGATTACTTTCATCCATCTGCTGCCTCAGACAGGCAACGGATGTATTGGTTAGATTGGGACCTTGAGTCGAATATCCTAAACTTGGATTTTGAGGGTTTCGACCAATGTTTGAACCAGGGCCTGATCCTTGCAACGGCGAAGCCATTGTGTTTTCTGAAATATTACTTGATGTCCTATAATGATTGTAAAACCTCTTTGTCAGAATTATTACTTGATGTCTTTCCTTGACTGCTAAAGAATTAGGGTCAAGGAAGAATATCAAAGGTTTTTCAGTTAAGGAATTTAAGAAAAACACTTTTGAGATGCAATAAAAATTAAGGTATTGTGAGAAGTCTCATTGGTTTACTCAAGGTTCGTTATAAGCAATTCATACACTTCCCCTAGCATGTTTTCTCTTAATTGTTAAAATAATTTTATCATTCTGTTTTTCCTGTTGGAAACCCCAAAATAAAACCCAAGAGTTATTTTGTTTAATTGAAAGAACATTTGTACTTAAAATTTACACGCAGTCCTCAGAGATCGATACTGGGAAAAACCCTTATTATTACTACATCGGGACAATTAGTACACTTGCTAATTTACCGGTCAAGTTTTTGGCGCCGTTGCCAGGGACTGCCAAAAATTTTAAGTATCTTGTTCGTTCAATTAGAATTTTGTCACTCTGTGACTAAAATGTTAAGTTATTTTTCTGAGTATATTATGTTATTACTAATAATTTCCTAACCTGTGTATGCAAGGTAAGACCTCATATTTATTTTCTTTTGACTCAGAACCTGAAAGATTGTTGCACTCCAGGCGTAGAAAAGCTGAGCTGGAAACATTGACAGCTTCAAATTCAGGAACAGAAATTTCAGAGAACGAAGAAGAAGTTGTGATTCTTTCCGAAGATACAGATTCAGGCACAGAGACATAGCCAGAAATTATTCAAATGGCTAGAAATCCACCTCAGCCTGAAATACTTTTGGGAGATTATGGAGGGGCCAATGCTCAACAAAACCGGATGATTATCGTAAATCAACCGGTGAATGTGGCACACTTTCAGCTACATCCTTCCACCATTCTCCAGTTGGAGAGCAAGCCTTTCGCAGGAAGAATCAATGAAGATGCAAACAAGCATCTACAGAGATTTCTAACGACTACCACCTCTTTGAAGATAGAAGGACATTCTGAAGAGGCCAAGAGACTTGTTATGTTTCCGTTTACACTGACTGATGATGCGGAAGAATGGTTCTACTCACTTCCAGCTGGGAGTATCACAACATGGCAAGAAATGGAGAACGCGTTCCTTAACGAGTATTTCCCTGCGTCAGTATTTATTAGAAAGAGATACGACATTGTCAATCTCAAAAAAAAAAGAAGGGGAATCTCTAAGAGATGCATATAAGAGGTTTAAGAGGTGTCTAATTGCATGTCTTACTCATAACATGGATGCCACTGAGCAGATGCAGAACTTTGTGAATGGTTTACGACTCAAGACAAAACAACTTATAGACACTGTTGCCAGTGGCTCAACTAATTTAACAACAGCCACCGGTATCAAGAGGATCATAGAAGAAATTGCCGTCAATGAGCATCTTGAGTTGTATGATCATACTGTGAACCAACCAGAAGGTAAGATTGATTTGAAGTTAGCGGAACAAGTTGTGAACATGGAAGATCAAATCAAGGCTGAAGTGGAAAGGAGGCTTAAGAGGATGAATGTGAGTACTGAAACTGTAGCTCAAGTTCAACCGGTCCAAGCTGTGAATTGTGAGGTGTGTAATGGTCCCCATTTTACTGTGCATTTTCTTGCTACGGCTCAACAAATCGAAGAGATAAAATTTTTGAAGCAGAACAATCCGTATCCCCAGACATATAATCCAGGATGGAAGAATCATCCTAACTTTTCCTGGAAAGACCCAAATCAACCTCCATAGCCGCAACAACAACAAGCTCCTCAAAAAGAAGAATGGGAGTTAGCTATTGAAAGAATGACAGCTCAAAGTATGCAATTCCAAGAAGAGACCTGTAATATACAAAGGAATAACACAACTTCCATCAAAAATCTTGAGTCACAAATGGGGCAGATAGCCCAACACCTCTCAACACACGCTCAAGAAACCCTCCCGAGTGCGACAGTACCGAATCCAAAAAATCAAGAAAGTATCAATGTTGTCACCACAAGAAATCAGAAAATGATAGAAGAAGAAGAAACAAAGGAGGATGAATTCATAGAGGTGGAGCTTGAGGTAAGAGAAGAAGTGAAAGAACCAGAAGAAGTTGTACTATCTGAAAAATCAACTGGGGAGAGAAAGAAAGAGGAGGTTAAACCGAAAATCAAATTACCGTTCCCTCAAAGAGTTACTAAGAAGGATCAGAAAGAGAAAGACTTTGGAAGGTTCAGTGCAATGCTCAACAAATTGGAAATTAACATGTCGTTCTTTGAAGCACTTGAGCAAATTCCTTTGTACAAGAAATTTATGAAAGAGGTTATAGGTAAAAAGAGATCAATGGGTGAAGAACCGGAGATCACAACTTAGTAATGTAAGGAAGTATCACAAGAAAAGAGAATCCCCATCAAGAGGAAGGATCCTGGACCAGTTGTAATCCCTTGTACGATAAAAGATCGGACTTTTAAGAAAGTCCTAATTGATTCAGGTGCTAGTGTGAGTCTCATGCCGTTATCGATTTCCAAAAAGCTGGATATCGGAAAAGTGAGCGACATGGGAACAAGCTTGAAGTTTGCCGACCACACAACTAAGATGGCATATGGGCTAGCAGAGGATGTTCTGGTGACAATCAATAACTTCACTTACCCAGTTGATTTTCAAATCATGGACATACCAGAGGATGAAGATACTTCGATCATACTTGGCCGGCCGTTCTTGCTTACTAGTCGGTGCAATATTTATGTGAAAAAAGGTACGCTCACGTTGAAATTTTTTGATGAGGAAATCATGTTAAAAGCTCATGAGGTTAGAAGGAAAGGTAAGGAGAAAGATGTCAAACCTTCAGTTGGGAAGATCAGCACAACGAAGAAGGAAGAACGATCAAAACCACATCATGTTGCTCTTATCTCTGAACCTGACCAATATTCTGTTGCAAAGAGGTCAAGCAATAGAGTTTGGAGGCTGAAGTACCCCCCATAATAATGGGGAGTCGATCGTTGAGCCATGCGACGTTAAACGAAGCGTTGTGTGGGAGGCAACCCACGGTTTTATGAATTGATGTTTCTCTCTTTGTGTTTTTTGTTTTTGTTTTTGTAGGAATAAACGAGAGTTTACAAGGGAAAACGTGGAAGCAGCAAAGAGGTGCTGCATTACCTGTCGACCCCTCTGTGAGTACACCTCTTCTTCTCGTGATTCTTGAACATTGAGACAATGTTTAGTTCAAGTTTGGGGGAGGTTTTTACCGTTTTGAATTGTCAATTTAAATACCTTTTTATTTTTAAGTTCGGTAAAAATCACATCGAATTCGCCCCTATGGAGACCGTAAAATATTTTCTTGTGATTAGTAGGTGCGCAAGGTAGTCAAGAAAGTATTTAGAGTTCAAGGGAAGTGGAGTTTAAACTAAGGAACTTGGGAAAGTTTGGAAATTGAGGTATAACCTGAACACCCTAGGTTCCCCAGAGTAAGGAAACGAGTCCAACATGTAGATTTGTGCCATAATACTTGGATTTGAAAAGTATACCCCGATTAGTTCATTGTGATAGTCCGGCATGAAAAAAAATTGTTTTGAGAATGATGTGTGGCACCAAAAAAGAGTTGAATAATGACGATAAAGACAATCTGTCCTTCTAAGTTGGGTAACCCTCACCCGGTTATTTAGCCTAACGACGGTTGAATCTCTATAGTCGTCCCAAAGTGGAATAATAAACGCCTGTGAGCGAGAAAAAGAATAAAGGTGCCACAAAAAAAAATCTCGAGCAAAAATGTGCATGCCTTAATCTGATTATCCGAATGAAAGGGGTAGAAAATCGAAGAAAAGACTTAAGCACAAAGCATAGTTTGAGAGGTGGCCGAAAGGGAGATTTAGGTCCGTAAGTTTACTACGGTATGTGTTTATGTAATGCCTTCGTTAATGGATGAGTACCGAGAGAGCTGGTTTGAGCCAATCAGAACTAAGACTCACGTATGAGTATCGACACGCCTTACACCCTGAACCCTTCACTTGATGTGCTGTTTGACTTGAAAATTATTTATCCAAGCTTTTTGCTTGAGGTCAAGCAATGGTTTAAGTTTGGGGGAGTTTGATCGGTGGTTTTTACACGTTATTTTACCGTTTATTTCAGTTAATCATTTGTTTTGTCTTGTCGCATTTTAGTTGTTTTTATTACATTTTACGCGTTGATTTGGTATTTTCACTGTTTCTAGGTTCAGGTATACAATAAAGGAGAAGCAGAGCGAAAACCGGGGAAAATGGAAAGATTTTGGAAGAGTTTTTTTGTGAACCAGCAGCCTGACACAGGTGCCCGTGTCCTGTGACACTGCCCGTGTCAGGGCAACTGAAAGTAAAATCTTTAGCAGTCTGCACGAAAACAATCATAACTGAAGTTCCGGGAATCCATTTGGGCGTTCTAAAAACCGCCAGAAAGCTAAGAGAGAGAGCTACAACTTTTGTGTTGGAGTCGAAGTCAGATTCTAAAGAGGGGCCTGACACGGGTGCCCGTGTCGTGTGACACGGCCCGTGTCAGGATGTGCTCAGAAAAGGTGATTTTTGGTGGAAAACAGTGGCCTGACACGGCCGCCCGTGTCACGTGACACGGGCCGTGTCAGGACACCTGGGACTTAGAAATTTCACGCGAAAAATGTGCCAAGAAGCCAACACGGCCGCCCGTGTTGCCTGACACGGCCCGTGTTGCAGGAAGCGCTTTATTCTCTCTTTTTCTTGTATTTTTTACTCTTGTGATCCCCCGAGGGTATTGTGGGTATTTCCCTAGTGCTGAGTTTGAATTAAGATTATTTGATACGTGTTTGCAAAGAGGAGAAGACACTTTTGGATTGGACGAAGAAAATACAACAGAAGATTGAAGCTCTGGAGAATTGGGAGGACAAGGAGATTTTCATGCTCGGAAGAAATTGAAGATCGAATTCACTCCCTAAATCTTGTAATGTTTCTATTTGTCATTTTGTTTTTATTGAATACTATGAATAGCTAAAACCCCCATTACTATGGGGTGTCCCTGAATTGTGTTGTAATGAATCTCTGTTGCTTTTCTTAATGAGATTTTGTATAACACATTACAATAATATTGCTTAGGAATAGGGATATCCTGTAATGATTGTAAAAACTCTTTGTCAGAACTATTACTTGATGTCTTTCCTTGACTGCTAAGGAATTATGGTCAAGGAAGAATATCAAAGGTTTTTCAGTTAAGGAATTTAAGAAAAACACTTTTGAGAGGAAATAAAAATTAAGGTATTGTAAGAAGTCTCATTGGTTTACTCAAGGTTCGTTATAAGCAATTCATACACTTCCCCTAACATGTTTTCTCTTAATCGTTAAAATAATTGTATCATTCTGTTTTTCCTGTTGGAAACCCCAAAACAAAACCCAAGAGTTATTTTGTTTAATTGAAAGAACATTTGTACTTCAAATTTACACGCAGTCCTCAGAGATCAATATTGGGAAAAACCCTTATTATTACTACATTGGGACAATTAGTACACTTGGTAATTTACTGGTCAGCAACACAGGTAGAAGGGGGTGGATTTGGTAAAATGACCTGGGCTTACAAAAGCCCAAATGGTACACATCTCCTACCAATATTACTGATGCTAATATTTCTCAAAACCAAAATCTGAAGAAAAAAAACGAGATTCGAAGCGACAAACTCAAACGTCAAAGAAAAACGAGTTTTGAAATTAGACGATATTGGCGCTGAATCCGACCTTCTTTACCCTACCCAATTCAATGCTCATCTGATTAGTCCAGGTTTGCTTCATCAATTATCACTCCTCACCTCATCTCTCGATCTCTCCATCTTTCACTCACTCTGGTTTTGTCAAATGGGTTCGGGTTTGATTTTGAAGGAATTATGATTGGGGTTGGAGGTGGGTTATTATTTGTCAGTGGTGGAGTAAGGGTTTCTTCTGGGTTTGTTAGGTTGGAGGAAATGGTTCAGAAGTGGAAGTGGGTTAATGGTGAAGAAGGTTTATGTTGGTTTGGATGGGTTTAATCGAAGGTGAAGATTTGAGTGAGATTTGTTGTTTCTCGTTGATGGTTTAAAGAGATGAAGGTAGAAGAGGGTTTTCGGAGGTTTGATTAATGGTTTATTTTGCAGATTTTTTAGTTTATGCTGAAATGGGTTTCAGATGATGAAGTTTATGGTGAGTTTGACGAACTTCTGGGTTAGCTTTGAAGAAGAAGGGGTTTATGGAAGTTTGAGAGGAGTGTTCGAAGGTGATTTGAGTGAGGCTGTGAGGTTTGAAAATGGAAGTGAAGGTTGTGATTATGGTTACTGGGTTATTTGTTGTTGAGGTTGATGAGTGTTGATGAATATTAATGGAGGTGATGGTTTGAGAATAATGATGGAAGGTGGTTCCAATGGCATTTTCAAAGGGTTTGCTTATGGGTCTTCACCGGTTGATGAGCTTATTATGGAGGAAATGAGAGTTTGAATGGAAGTTTGTTTAAGTTGTTGATTGAAGGTTTCTTTTGTGTTGAACGATGAAGATGATGAAGATGGTAGTTTGTAGATGAATGATGAATGTTGGAATAAGGGTAGGGCGGCTGTGCTAGGGTTGGTTTTCGTGTGTGTCTTGTGGTAGGAGACAATGAACAATGGGTTATAATCCACTGTTCAACACGTGGCGCCCTTAAAGACTTACTAATCCTGATTAAAATGACTAATAATGATTAACGACAAATGAAAATGACTAATAAAGTTAACTTAAATTAAAGAGATTAATTCTTAACTTATAACTAATTAACATCTAATCTAATCAATTAGTTAATCTAAACTAAACAAAAAATCTAACTATTAATAAGAGGGTAATGTTAACTTGTGCCTTTGGGGCACATGTTAAGAGATAAATATAGAAAATAATTCTTGGAAATTGTGTAATAAATTTAATACAGCCTTATAATTAATGATTTTATTGTTTTTTTCATACATATTTTCTATTTGTGGATTTTTTAACATGTGTCCCAAGGGCACAAGTTAGCATTACCCTTAATAATAAACTCAAATTAATTCTAAATTAATTAAATAATATTAATAAATTTGATTTCAAAAAAACTATTAAACTATTCCAAATTCTAAATAAAGCCAAATAACCATTTTCTAAAAAAAACTAAATCTAGAAACTATTTAAAAATCTAATAAAATCAAATTAAAAACTATATTCTAAAACTAATAAAATTCTAAAAAATAAAATCTATATTATAAAATTCTAAAAAAACAATTTTATCCATTTAAAAAAATCAATATTAAAATCTATCTAAACTATTTCCTAAATAACTAAAAATAAAACAAAAATAGCAATAAAATGCAAAATGCCATGGAAAAACGGACGGACACCGAAATGCGCCAAAACTATCAGCACAGATTGAATCATAAAAAAGAGAGCGACCTTCGCTCGATTTTGACACGGAACTTCTCGTTTGAATTGATTTGAATCGCTTGAAACGCGAGCAAAGCGGCCGAAATTCTGATAAATTCAATCTGACTGATAATATGAGCAAGATGCGACCTAAGTGATATGCAGATGAAAATGAAGCAAAAGTCAGTCAAAGCTAGAAAACTGGTGGGCAAATTTTAGGGTGCAACAAAGGTATAGAGCATGAGGTCATTGCACCATATGCACCTCAGCATAATGGCATAGTTGAAAGGAAGAATCGAAGTATATTGAACATGACTATGAGCATGTAGAAAGCTAAAGATATTCCTAAGATATTTTGGGATGAATCAACTTCAATAGCAATATGCATTTGAAATAGATGTCCAACCAAGAAGATGGCCGAGAAGAATCCTTACGAGGCTTGGATTGGTGTGAAGTTAGATGTTATTCATATTAGAGTGTTTGGATCAATTTACTTCACGCATGTATCTGAATAATTGAGGAAGAAACAATATGATCGAAGTTAGGCTATGGCCCTCATAGGTTATCATTCGACTGGTTCATACAAATCGTATTCACAAAATAATGATAAACTTGTGATCAATCGAGATGTTCTAGTGGATGAAAGCAAAGGGTGAGAATGGATTCATGTGTCAGTACGACAGGAGTTAGATACAATTGTGTTTGAAGAAGACCAATAAAATGAGGTCCTAACAAAATGAAATGAAGAACCACCTGAGCATAATGTTAGGAGATCGACTAGAGCAAAAAATGAGTCGACAAGGCTAACTGGATATGAGAGATTTTCATATCAAGCAGTCGATATAGATGGTGACTTAAATAGAATAAGCGATGATGATGGATGAAGCAGAACTAATCAATTTCGATTAAGCCATGAATAATTGGAATTATTTAGCATCCATGAAAGAAAAACTCGTGCCAATCAAGAAGAACAAGACCTGGGAGCTTGTCGAAGAGTCAATCAAGAAGCCAAATTGATGTGAAATGGGTTTACAAGCTGAAACGAAGGCCAAACAATGATGTTCCTAAGCACAAGGCAATACAAGTGGTGGGAGGTTTTCTGCAAAAACTTGGTACTTATTTCAAAAAAGTGTATGCACCTTTGGCAAGGCTGGAAACCATTCGAATTTTTGTGTCAAAGGCAGCATACAAAGGGTGGAAGATACATCAGTTGGATGTAAAGTCAGCATTTCTTAATGGACCTTTGGAAGAAGAAGTCTTTATTATTCAACCATCCGAATTCGAAATCAAAGAGCAGGAGTCGAAGGTATACATAATGAGGAAGGCCCTCTATTGTTTGAAGCAAGCCTCAGTATATTGAATAACATAATAAATAGCTTCCTGATTAAATTAGGTTTAGTAAAGTGTATCTCTAGACATGGAATGTATGTCAATGATGTAGACAGGATCAGTTGAATCATCTTATGCCTGTATGTAGATGACTTGTTGATTATAAGTGTAGATGAGGCAGAGATAAGAAGAGTCAAGTTATAGCTGGTGTAAGAGTTTGAAATTTTCCGACATAGGGAATTTGTCATATTTCTTAGTGATAGAGTTCAAAGACATAAGTTAATGAGTGTTCCTGCACCATATGAAGTATGCCCAAGATATCTTGAAGAAGTTCAAGATGAGAAACCATAATGAAGCGGCTACACCATTAGAAACTTGAGAAAAGTTGAGGAAGGAGACAAATGATGAGTCTGTAAGTGTAACAACATACAAACAAATCATTGGATCCTTGAGGTATCTTTGCAATACCATTCCAGATATATGTCAAAGTTTCGGCTGTTGAGCAGATTTATGGAGAAGTTTATAGACTGTCATCTAACAGTAGTCAAAAGAGTGCTGAGATACATCAAAGGTAAGATTGATCATGATGTGTTGATGTCGACGAAAAAGAAAAACCACACAGATGCAGAGGTATATGGCTACACTGATTCATATTTCAGCGGAGATCAAGACGAGAAGAAAAGTATTGCAAGCTACATATTCATGGTTGGAGGTGCGCCAATCTCATGGAGCTCGAGGAAGAAAATCATTGTAGCTTTGTCATCTTGTAAATCTAAGTATGTGTCTTCATCATATGTAGCATGTCAAGAAGCACAAAAAGAAATGTTGTTTGAAGAGCTCAAGATAATGAAACCTAGGAAAATGAAGTTGTTTGTCGACAACAAGTCAACAATCAAACTAACGAATCATCCAGCGTGTCATGGTCTAAATAAAAACATATAGGAGGTTTCATTTTCTTAGTCATCAAGTTAAACAAACGAAATCTTGAACTTGATCATTGCAAGACAAAATGACAACTAGCTTATATACTCACCAAACCTTTGAAGAAAGTCAGGTTTGACGAGTTGAAGAAAAACATTGGGATGAGAAGTCTCAAAAACATGAATTAGGTGGTGTGTCAGTTGTAATTCATAGTTTTAGAAAGCTATAATTCACTATGTCGAAGTAGCTAGTCGAAGTAATAGGAGTCAGCTGTATTCGACAGAGTCGAATACAATACATATAATTGTTATGTTAAAGTGTAACTTGTAGCTTTATATCTCGCACTTTGTAAGTTTTGGACTTGGGATTTAGTTGCCTATATTAAAGACATAGTATTATGTAAATAACAACTTACTAAAAAAGGATTCTATTTATCACGAATTCAATTTATAATTTTCTTTTTCTTTTCTCTCTTCTTCTCTCATCTTTTTTAAAAACCTTTTCTTCCTAAACAAAATAAATTTTGTTTTCAATGTCCAATGTAAAGTTAATGATAACTCAATGAAAAATTCAAATATTGTTAACTTATTTATTACGTCAGAAATTAATTGCTACCGTAACATGGACAAACTTTACATTTTTTTCCAACAAAAACTATTTGCCACCTGGAATGTAACATGGACAAACTTGACATTTTTTTCAACAAAACTAATGGAAAAAATGAAGTTGACCAATGAAAATATATTTATGGGAACAAAGTCTAATTAGACATTTATTTGTAAACAACAAAAACCTTTTTAGATTTATTGAATAAATAGTGTATCTGGACATTATTATATATCAGATACATCAATTATTTAATGAACGTAAATTTTTTATTTATTTATAATAGTGGTTAAAGGGTATAGCAGTTTGAGAAAACTTCCCATTTTTTATTAGGATTGTTTATTGCACACCGTGCAAAAAACATGGATAGACTAATTGTCCTCGTTTTCACATGATTAACCTTAATTCTACCAAACTCATAAAATATGACCATTTCCCCTAAATCTCACTGAAATGTTTTAAGCATTTTTTTTGTTTCATATTATTGTATTGGATAATTTCCCTAGGCCTTAAAAAATACATTGCCTAAAGAAAGATGATAAGTTAAACACACAGACGACATACGATAATATACGTAGATTCCTAGAATGTCTGAAGTTGTGCCGTAAGTCTCTGGAATATTCCATAATGCGTTTCGATTGGGCTTGGGCCACCCGAACTAGATCATTATCCATCCACTTAATAAAATATGAGTAGTGACGTGTTTCCACTATAAATGTCCGAAGAGGTCGGTCAAAGAAAAAACTCATGATTCAAGGGTAAACTAATCCCCCTTTTGCAATGTTTCCTAACCGTCATAACTGGTATCCATGACCCATTTAACATATGTGACAGGCACATAGAAATAAGTGAAGCAGTAAAACATACGAGGAGAAAATTGTTCTCCCTAATGGAGTAAGAAGTTTTTTTCTATTACTCTCACTATCCGACTCATTGACCCTTCTATATATACCTCATTCCTATAATGGGGAGAGATTCCAAGAACTCAATTCAATCCCATTTCTTTTCGTGGTTGTTACCACGAACTACAGACGCTCTGATTCTTTATTCACTCTTGAATGTAAGATACGTAGGCACAAGATTGCGATGATCTTGGCGAACACACTTCTACCTTTATCCAAAATTCTATCCACTTTCCATTTTCCCTCTATCCTTACTTGTAGTCGAACTATGCCGCCCTAATTTCTCATTCTCGTCCGAATGAGCAAACATAGATCTCAAAATTTTCCCAAAAAAAAATCACATATAGAGTTTCTCACCACTTTGCATGAGCAAGTCCTAAACGTTGCTATTATACCATAAACACCAAACACAACCTTAAAACGTTGATGTAGTCGCAAGTGTATGGCTATGCGAAGTCGTAAATATATCGAACCACTACGGCCAATGGCCTAAGTATTGAACTCCGTCCTATTAATGTATATCTAGAGAAATAAAAAATATGGATTTGGGTCAAACAACTTAAATGAAAAAGTACTTAAATTCCAATTAAGGCAAATAAGACCTAGAGTTATGGTTCTTACTCTAACACAATCGCACGATCCATGTCACTTCTATTATGATAATTCTGCATAAGTTATAGAAAATAGATAAATATGAGAAATACCTGCTTTTGCCAACGCATTACCCTATTGACGATGAATGATTTGTCTGCTTTCGCACGATCGAATTATTCATTGATAATTCGTTACTTTTGCTCAACTATATAGTTTTCTTAAATTCATCTAAGCTCTTTCGCTGTATTGGACTCGGTTGTTTAAAATTTTGCGCTCCGGTATCGGCACATATCCTTTCAGACTACGATTGATAGTTGAGAACACCTTACTTTCGTAACAGAGTTAGAATGTGATGATTTCTCGACAAGTGTATCGATAATGTCGCAGTCAATATGCCAAAAAAGACCTTTAGCAGCGCTTTTTTTGACCTTTAGCAGCGGTTTAAAGCGCTGCCTAAAGTGGCGCTGCTAAAGGTAAAGGCAGCGCTTTTTTTCTAGAAAAAGCGCTGCTAAAGGTTCCCTTTAGCAGCACATTTAGCAGCGTTTTTCTACCCCTTTAGCAGCGCTTTTAAAAGCGCTGCCTATTCTCCCCCCTCCCCCCTTTAGCAGCACTTTTTAAAAACGCTGTCTTAGACCCCCCCCCCCCCCCCCTTTAGCAGCACTTTTTAAAAGCGCTGTCTTAGACCCCCCCCCCCTTTCCCCACCTATAGCAGTGCTTTATTAGCACTCTCTCTGTCCCCTTTAGCAGTGCTTATACATAAAAGCGCTGTCTAATGTGCACGTTTTGAAAGAAAAAAAATTTCCTGAATAATCACATTTTTTATATATTTTTCAATAAACCTGCTTATATTACATTCCCTACTTATATAATTCAGCCCTTTATTTCAACACTTTGGCCTTATATACACAATTCAACACTTTGGCATTATATACACAATACAACATCACAAATACAGTCAATTTGCATATAATTTCAAATCCGTTAACTTTACAAATAGACACGACTTATACAATTATACAATTCTCAACTCTAGAATAAATTGACACCATTCCTCTTTAATTTCTTCCAATCTTGCCTTCGAGTAAGTACCGCACTTGAATTCATCATAATACTACATAATATAACAGAACATGCACGATTTAGTTTTAAAACTAATTACTCAGATGAAATACCGGTTAATTATCAAAATGAATCATATAACTTATGAATTGATCCATACCATGTGATATCGGTTAATATCGGTTGTTTGTTTTCCATCATGTGATGTTTCTTCATTGCTGGCCATAATATACCTGTAATTCCGAAAAACCAAAATATCAAATGAATGACATGCAAATATGTAAATAAGAAATATGTAATTTTATTGAATGAGACAATATGTAATTTTACAAGTACCTTTAACATCTCTTTCTTTTCTTAGTTTGAACGGGGTTTACTTGTCTCTTAACAACACGAACGGATGGATTGATCCAAATTCACTCGTTATGATCATTTCTAATATATGATTCGTCTGCTCTAATATTCTCATCTGGATCATCCATAATATAAAATTCATTCTCAACATCAACATCCCCCTTTTCTCCAATGTTATCATCGATTACTTTGTTGGAAAAAAGAACTATAGACCATTTCGTACTTGTCGGATCAGTGACATAGAACACTTGTTTAGCTTGCGTGGCTAGAATAAAAGGCTCATCTTTGTACCCCACCTTATTAAGATCCACTTGCAAAAAACCTGACTTATCCATTCGTATGCCACTATTATTTTCAACCCACTTGCATCCAAAGATAGGAATCTGAAACTTTTCATAATCAAACACCCAAATGCGCTCGATTACCCCAAAATACGAGGAAATGTGCATTGCTTCGGCAAGCACGGTGACACCACTATTTTGCATTGTACTTTTATCATCTTGTTCCTTGGTATAAAATGTGTATCCATTAATTGTGTATGCGCTATAAGAAAACACATGCAAACTTGGACCATATGCTAAACATCTCAACCTTTCTGTTATTGAAGCGGGATCAGAATAAAACTTTGAAAAAATATGCTCTTTGAACCATGTCATAAAACTTCGATTGTGCTCACGTACTATCCAATTTTCATTTCTATTTAGATTTAAACCTCGGAGAACGTCCTTGTGCAATTTAACGTACTGCTCAACCTCAATGTCATTGTGCAGAACATACAAATGCACTTGCTCCTGTTCATCCCTTGAAACTGTCACAACTTTATTTCCAATTAACTATTTACCTACTATTTTTTCAACAACATGAGATTTTGGGAGGCCAATGGATTGAACGTTGGACAAATATTCAGTACAAAACTCAATAGTTTCTTCAACAATGTATCGTTCAACAATACATCCCTCTGGTCGACTTCGGTTTTTGACATACCCTTTCAATATTTTCATATAACATTCAACAGGGTACATCCATCTCATATAGGCAGGTCCACACAGTTGTGTCTCTTTCACAAGATGCACAACCAGATGTAACATTATGTCAAAGAATGAAGGAGTAAAATATATTTCAAGCTCACAAAAAGTAATAACTATTTCTTTTTGCAAAGTTGGTAAGATCGCAGGATCGATCACCTTACTACAAATAGATCTGGAAAAAAAAACACAATTTAGTTATTGCGCCTCTCACTTTTTCTGGCAAAATAGAATGTATACCTATTAGTAGAAAGTGTTCCATTAGAACATGACAATCATTTTTCTTTAAAATCTTTAACTTTAGGTCTTTCATAGAAACAAGTCTTCTAATATCTGAAGAGTATCCTTCTGGAACTTTAACTTCACTCAGAAACTTACACATTATCTTTTTCTCCTTTCTAGATAAAGTATATGCAGCAGGTGGTAGATATGTGCGATTTCCTTTCTTCAAGGGTCCTAATTCATTTCTTATTCCCATTGCTACCAAGTCCTTTCTTACTTTAAGGACATCCTTAGACTTTCCTTGTATATTGAGTAACGTACCAATAACACTTTCAAATACATTTTTTTTAATATGCATAACACCAAGAAAATTTCGTACATACAACGATTTCCAATACGACAACTCAAACAAAATTGACCTCTTCTTCCACCCACGTGTGCCATGTGTATGAGCAAAAGGCTTGCCAAACTTAGTACTCACATCTTTCACCTTTTCAAAAATTTGTTCGCCGGTCAATGTAGGTGGAGCTCTACGTTGTTCTGAATTTCCATTAAATGCTTTTCTCCACCCACGATAGTGATGATTAGAATTTAAGAATCTAAGATGACCAAGAAAGACATTCTTCTGACCAAATTCCAACCGCGTCCAATCTGTGTTTTCTTCATAGATAGGACACGCACATTGACCTTTAATACTATACCCCGATAGATTTCTGTATGCTGGGAAACCAATAATTTTACCAAACAACATGGCCCTTAAATTAAAACTTTCTTTTCTATATCCATCATAAACCTCCACATCGTTCTCCCACAAAATCTTTAAGTCTTCGATTAAAGGTGTCAGGTATACGTCTATGTCGTTCCCTGGTTGTTTAGGGCCAGAAATTAACATAGATAACATCATGTACTTACGCTTTATACATAGCCGTGAAGGTAGGTTATAAATCATAAGAATTACAGGCCAGGTGGAATGTGAGATACTTTGCAGACCATGCGAATTCATTCCATCAGTCGATAATGTCAAGCAAAGGTTTCTAACTTCTTCTCCAAAATCAGGATAATCATTATCAATTTTCAGCCACTGTGGTGAATCTGCCGGATGTCGATACTTCCCATCTATAATTCTATCATCTGCATGTCAAGTCAGGTGTTTTGCATCTGTTTCACTACGAAACATGCATCTGAATCTCGGAATTACAGGAAAATACCATAAGACTTTTGCTGGTGACAACTTTTTCTTATA
This sequence comes from Lathyrus sativus, assembly GCA_963859935.3. NCBI lineage: Eukaryota > Viridiplantae > Streptophyta > Magnoliopsida > Fabales > Fabaceae > Lathyrus > Lathyrus sativus. The sequence continues at coordinate 610,894,368 of OZ012738.1, read as the reverse complement.
CCGAGATACACCGCATTTAGGACACTCGTTTAATGATGCATATTCATTTCGAAACAAAATGCAATCATTTGGACAAGCATGTATCTTATGATAGCTCATACCAATAGAGCATAACATTTTTTTAGCTTCATGGGTTCGATTGGGAAGAACATTATCCTCTGGAAGCATCTCTTGAAGTAGGGCTAACAACTTTGTGAAACTTTTATCCGACCATCCATTACCCGCCTTTAAGTTGTACAACTTTAATACCGCAGACAATCTTGTGAAAGTAGTTCAACCTTTATACAACGGTTTCTCTGCATCGCTTACCAACCTCTCAAACATCTTTCGGCAATCTTGAAGATCTTCTTCAAGTGCTTCTGCAATATCTTCGACTCGATCACAATCGTATGTATCCCTGCCATTGTCCTTTGAAGCGGAGGTCATATTATTTTGGGGTTCAACATTCTCGTTTCTTATCTCACCATGTAATGTCCAACATGTGTAACTTCGATCAATTCCATGTCTCATTAAATGAGATTCCAACTGAACCACGTCAATTCGACGCCCATAACAGCAACCTAAGCAAGGACATGTGATTCTACTGGGGTCTTTGGCGTGTTCAACAGCAAACTTAACGAATTTCGATACCCCATTCTCGTACTCTTTTGACAATCGATTAACAGACATCCATTTTTTATCCATACTATGAAAGTTAAGCAAAAACAGAGAATACCTGTAAAGAAATCACTAACTTCTAAGAAAGCTACATAGTAGGATGCTTGAAAACGATCACAACCTTGCTCTTCTCAGGTAACCACTATAACAAACAAAATATAAATTTTATTAAAATCATATTAATAATTAACCAAAACAAAAATACTAGATAATCCACCAAAACAAATCATATTAAAAAAAACTAGATAATAAATATATTGTAATTGAAATTGAATCACTCATTTATAATAAATATAATATAATAAACTATCTATTCCCTTTCTACTATTAACGCATGCTTTCATGAAGGTGATGCATCATTTATATTCTTCACCTACAAACAACAACACACTCTTTTGAAAAATCCCATAACTACAAACACATTCCATTTGTAAGAAATAGAAAGAATCACATTCCAATAATGCATTCAACTATTAGAATAATAAATATGAAAAATGAAAAACTTCAAATACCTCAAAAATAGTGGAAATGCGCCGGTGGTGGACGGACGGACGAACGGTGGTGGAAATGCGCCGGTGGTGTACGGACGGACGGACGGACGGTGGTGGAAATGCAGAAGGACGAAAGGAATGAGGCACGGGCGGAAGGACGAAAGGAAAATGAGAGTTAGGGTTCGTTTTCGCGTTTGGGAAAGAAGAAGACGAATACTGTTATGTTCTGCGCTTTAACTGGGAATATTAAAATTTATGCTACTTAAACCTATAGCAGCGCTTTTATATGGCATTTAGCATCGCTTTTAAAGCGCTGCTATAGATATGCCTTAGGACCCCCTTTAGCAGTGTTTTTTTATCCCTTTAACAGCGCTTTTTAAAAGCGCTGCTTATTCTCCCTCCACCTCCCACCCTATAGTAGCGCTTTTATAGGAAGCGCTTTCTTAGGCCCCTCCTTTAGCAGCGCTTTTATAAAGCGCTTTCTTAGACCCCCCCCCCCCCCCCTTTAGCAGTGCTTTCAAAAAGCGCTTTCTTAGACTCCCCCCCTTTAGCAGCGCTTTTTTACAAAGCGCTGTCGTAGGTATGCAATTTTTTTCTTTTTTTTAAGATTCTTTAGCAACGCTTTTTCATAAAGCGCTGTCTTTTATAGCGCTGCTAAAAGTCATTTCTGTTGTAGTGAGTAATAAAAAGATCGAACCCAAAAGGACAGTGTTCAAAAAGAACAATAATTTGTACAATATTAAATAAAAACAATAAAAAAAGGTTTTTCAAGTTTCAGTGCAAAAAGAGATTAAATGAGAAAACTATGTTAGGAAGACAGACAGGTTGTGTTTTGGAATCCCTTTATCCCCTCTTGCTGATGTCTGATTCCTTGTATGAGTTATCTTATCTTTATGATTTTACGGTGAACTAACAAAATTGTTATAGTCAATCTTCCATAAAATAACTCACTTACAACTACTAGAAGCTTTCTATCTCTAGTCCGTCAGAGTAAGTAGTGTTACGCGATGTACAGACCATTACTACTCGAGGTACCATATTCATATTTAACCTACTTAAGTAGAACAATTTCTCTAAACCCAATACATAGACTACGGGCCAGGAATCCATATACATCTAACAACATATTAACAGAATATCTCAAATAATACGTATTAAGCAAAAGAAACAACTAAATAAAATTATAAGTGATAATGTTCATACAAAGTTTAAAATTATTTATAAGATTATAAATTTCATCTTATTTCTAGATATTAAATTTATTTAAATATGTAATTAGTTATTATTTATTAATTTCTTAAAAAATTAATATCACGTGCATTGCACCTGTCCAAATTATTTCAAGAATTGAAATTACATTTTCGAGAATGAAACAATGAAAATGCAACAATCCTATGATTTGTTTTAAGTTTTTAAAAATTATTCTCAAATATTATTTATTTTCAAAAATATTGTTTGCACATATAAAATATTTTTAATAATTCTTAAATTAAATAAATAGGTATTTATTCTAAAAAATTAATTTTTATTAAAAAATATTATTTTTAAAAATAATAATCTAAGAAATATGATTCTAAGAAATGTTTTTCTATAACTTAAAACAAACACCTTTATAAGTAGGTGTGCGAGTAACAATAGATGGATCGTTTCTCAGTAAAATGAGAGCACTTTATATATAAACACAACTTTGTCGGTGGCTACTTAGGGTTTAATTCCAATTAGAATAAGCTATGGCGCTTCATCCGCTGCGCAAGCCCAATTTAGCATCTTCAGCGATCCTTCCCGACGAGCTGATGGAAGAAATATTCTCTCGGCTCTCCGTGAAAAATCTTATGCAATTGAGGTGCGTCAACAAGTTTTTCAAAACTCTCATCTCCAATCCTTAATTTTTTCTATTTACAATTTTGTTTACTAAAAACATTTTTAAAAATTCTGTTTTTTCTAATATATTTTGTTTTAAAAATATAATACATATTTTAAAATGTAATATATAATTTATTTTTCATATATAATCAATAACTAAAAATATAATATATATTCTATTTTTAATAAAAATAACATATTTAAATACAACAACAACAACCAAATATTTTATATACAATATTATTCGTATATAATTAATATTATTCACATTTAAAATATAACATATATTAAGTTTTTCATATATAATCAATCAATTCTAATTTTATACAACATCAACCAAATATTTCATATACCTATAAATCTAAAAATTAAATAATTTTAATTACATAAATATCTTAATGGAGCAAATTACTAAAGCTTAATCTTCCAAATCTTCCTGAATCTTCTAAATTTGAAAATAAAAATAAAAATTAATAATAAGAATAAAATAAAATAAAATGTAAAAAGAAAGAGGAAGAAGGAAGAATGTAAAATCTAAGAATATAACATTTACCTGTGAAGCAGTGAAGGAGGCGACCCAGTATATAAACTACAGGTCAAGAATCCATATACATCTAACAACATATTAACATAGTATCTCAAATAATACGCATTAAGTAAAAGAAACAACTAAATAAAATTATAAGTGATAATGTTCATACAAAGTTTAAAATTATTTATAAGATTATAAATTTCATTTTATTTCTAGATATTAAATTTATTTAAATACGTAATTAGTTATTATTTATTAATTTCTTAGAAAATTAATTTCACGTCAAATTGTTTCAAGAATTGAAATTACATTTTCGATAATGTAACAATGGAAATGCAACAATCCTATGATTTGTTTCAAGTTTTTAGAAATTATTCTCAAATATTATTTATTTTCAAAAATACTGTTTGCACATATAAAATATTTTTAATAATTTTTAAATTAAATAAATAGGTAATCATTCTAAAAAAATTTATTTTTAAAAATAATAATCTAAGAAATATGATTCTAAGAAATGTTTTTCTATAACTTAAAACAAACACCTTTATAAGTAGGTGTGCGAGTAACAATAGATGGATCGTTTCTGAGTAAAATGAAAGCACTTTATATATAAACACAACTTTGTCGGTGGCTGCTTAGGGTTTAATTCCAATTAGAATAAGCTATGGCGCTTCATCCGCTGCGCAAGCCCAATTTAGCATCTTCAGCGAAAATTCCCGACGAGCTGATGGAAGAAATATTTTCTCGGCTCTCTGTGAAAAATCTTATGCAATTGAGGTGCGTCAACAAGTTTTTCAAAACTCTCATCTCCAATCCTTAATTTTTTCTATTTATAATTTTGTTTACTAAAAACATTTTTATAAATTCTGTTTTTTCTAATATAATATATATTTTGTTTTAAAAATATAATACATATTCTAAAATATAATATATAATTTATTTTTCATATATAATCAATAACTAAAAATATAATATATATTCTATTTTTAATAAAAATAACATATTTAAATACAACAACATCAACAACGAAATATTTTATATACAATATTATTCGTATATAATCAATATTATTCACATTTAAAATATAACATATATTAAGTTTTTCATATATAATCAATCAATTCTAATTTTATACAACATCAACCAAATATTTCATATATCTATAAATCTAAAAATTAAATAATTTTAATTACATAAATATCTCAATGGAGCAAATTACTAAAGCTTAATCTTCCAAATCTTCCTGAATCTTCTAAATTTGAAAATAAAAATAAAAATTAATAATAAGAAAAAAATAAAATAAAATGTAAAAAGAAAGAGGAAGAAGGAAGAATGTAAAATCTAAGAATATAACATTTACCTGTGAAGCAGTGAAGAAGGCGACTCAATACATAAACTACGGGCCAAGAATCCATATACATCTAACAACATATTAACATAGTATCTCAAATAATACGCATTAAGTAAAAGAAACAACTAAATAAAATTATAAGTGATAATGTTCATGTAAAGTTTAAAATTATTTATAAAATTATAAATTTTATTTTATTTCTAGATATTAAATTTATTTAAATATGTAATTAGTTATTATTTATTAATTTCTTAAAAAATTAATTTCACGTCAAATTATTTCAAGAATTGAAATTACATTTTCGACAATGTAACAATGGAAATGCAACAATCCTATAATTTGTTTCAAGTTTTTAAAAATTATTCTCAAATATTATTTATTTTCCAAAATATTGTTTGTACATATAAAATATTTTTTATATAGTTTTTAAATTAAATAAACATATAATCATTAAAAAAAATTAATTTTTATTAAAAAAATTATTATTTTTAAAAATAATAATCTAAAAAATATGATTCTAAAAAAATATTTTTGTATAAGTTAAAACAAACACCTTTATAAGTAGGTATGTGAGTTACAGTAGATTGATGTTTTATATATAAACACAACTTTGTAGGTGGCTGTTTAGGGTTTCATTTCAATTAGGGTTTCATTCCAATTAGAATAAGCTATGGCACTTCATCCGCTGCGCAAACCCAATTTAGCATCTTCAGCTATCCTTCCCGACGAGCTGATGGAAGAAATATTCTCTCGGCTCTCCGTGAAAAATCTTATACAATTGAAGTGCGTCAGCAAGTTTTTCAAAACTCTCATCTCCAATCCTTACTTCGTTAAAATTCATCTCAAAAAATCAGCACGAACACCTAACCTCGCACTTATGTGGAAAAACAACTGGAAGGATGATGAGACCAATTTCGTTAGTCAATCCGTTCCTCGTTTACTCCAAAACCAATTTAACTCCTTTCACAATGATCCTTCCTATCTATTGAGCGATTTTGTTCGGATAGACCGAGTTGTTGGTTCGTGCAATGGATTGCTATGCTTGATTGGTTCATATTCTTCACAAGATGAATGGCTTTGTTTCTGGAACCCAGCTATGAGAACAAAATCTGAAAACTTTAGACTACTATTTTCCGATCTTTTTTTTCGCCGCCGTGAATTTAAGTTCTCTTTTGGTTATGATATTTTGAATGAAACTTATAAGGTGGTAGCCTTCATGGTGGAGATAGAGCTTGGTGGTAATCTGAAAAGTGTAGTGAAAGTTTTCAGCTCGGGGGATAATTCATGGAGAGATATTCAATGTTTACCTGTGATTCCACTTTATTGGTTTGATGTTTGTAACAACAAAGATGTGTATTTGAATGGTACTATTAACTGGCTGGCATATTGCAATCATCAAGATTTTAATTTGGTGGGTGTTATTGAAAATTATGTAATCCTTTCGCTAGATCTCTCCACCGAGTCATACACTCAGATGACGTTGCCTCCGGGTTTTGACAAGGGGCCGCATGTTCGAGCAAATATTGTGGTTTTGATGAATTTTCTTTGTTTCTGTCGTGATTTAGAGAGAAAGCATTTTGTTATATGGCAGATGAAAGAATTCGGAGTTCAAGAGTCTTGGGTTCAGTTATTTAAAATTAGTTATCAGAATTTCTATTCAACCACCAGTGATTTATTTCATACTCCGCTGGCGGATTTGTTGCCGATACACCTTTGTGAGAATGGTTATACTTTGATATTGACAAATCATCATAAGGAACCGGCATTTATATGTGATTGCAGAGATGATACAGTAGAGCGAATAAGAACTATCGAAATGATGGGGTGGTTTTGGGCTAAGGATCACATTGAAAGTTTGGTTCCACCCTGTAGAAAGTGAGTTTTTAATTATGTTACTTTTGTGCTTATTACAAGTTTTTTTATTTTTATTTTTACAAAGTGCTTATTACAAGTTTGAAAATGATATTTTCTTAAAGTAAATTGTAGTTAGATTTCTGATATTAGTAAGCCCCTGTAGTTTAATTTGCTACATCATAGAGATTATTAGTGATTGTGTGTTCACTAGTAACAGTGAGTCAGTGACTAGTCTAAAATGATGAGAACATAATGAGTTTCAATTTTATGGTCTTATTATCACACAAACTTTTGCATATATTATTTGAAAATTATGAAAAGAGAAGCACGGAAAGGGGTTGATGCAATTGAAGATGTTGAAGCAACATGCCAAAGAATGATTTTCAATCAATTAGAATGTCTTATTTATTGGAAATTCAATTAAAATTTATGGAGAATTTCATTCAATTAATTTTAATCATAAGATTGTTTCAACTCACGTAATGATAATGAAAGAAAAGTTTAGAAAGAAAGTAAACGTTATAGAAGAACAAGATGAACATTTTTTTGCAGAGAACTCTCTGCCCACAAACTGTGGCAATTCTGTTATTTTACTTGCAACTGCAAATGGTGGCAATTCTGTTATTTCACTTGCAATTGCAAACTATGAATTACAAAATATGATGAGACGAAATGGTTACAAAATAAGGGTTTCTACCTATATATAGAGTTAAGTTAGCTTGCACCCTAAGGCAAAGGCCAAATATATATATATATATATATATATATATATATATATATATATATATATATATATATATATATATATATATATATATATATATATATATATATATATATATATATATATATATATATATATATATATATATATATATATATATATATATATATATATATATATATATATATATATATATATATATATAATCTAAACTTTTTAAATTAAATATGATCTTTTTAAATTAAATCTAATTATTCTAAAACAATAAATTATATATTTAATACGCTATCTAATTTATTGTATCTAAACTATCTAGATTCATCATAGACCTTAGCATTTTGAACACTTCGACTGACACTTCCTTCGTCATGATGTCTGCAAATTTGATTCTCAGTTCTGTAGTGTTCCAAATTTATCTTCACTTCTGCTACCTGCTCTCGAAGATAGTGGAACCTCATCAAGCTTGCTTCAACTGTGTGCTATGGATTCTTCGCAAAGTTGATAGCTGACATGCTATCGATTGTCATGGTAATTGCTCCATGACTCTTCGTTGTGATCTCTTCGACCATGTTCACCGTCCAGGTTATTTGACATGTTCACCGTCCAAGCAACTGGTGCAAAAACTTCGTCGAAGTCGATTCCTTCCTTCTGAAGAAATTCTTTCGCCGCAATTCTTGCCTTGTGTCGAGTTACTTTTCCTTTAGGATTCACCTTCACCTTGTAAACCCACTTCACATCAATTGTCTTCTTGCCTTGAGGAAATTCGACAAGTGACTAGGTGTTGTTGACTTCGATTGAGTCTAACTCCTCATTCATTACTTTCACCCACTTCGAATCTTTTAATGCCTCAGCTGCATTGACTGGTTTGACATCTGCGTAGAAAGCATAATGTACCAGCTCACCTTCTTCATCGATGTTAGATGCCCACATTATGTGAAATGCTCTTGGTCCCTGAGCTATCAAATGTGGGCATCTTTCGCTCCTTTTTTGTCTAATTTGTGTTCAAAACCACCTTGCTTTTGTTGATATGCAACATTATGTGAAATGCTCTTGGTCCCTTTAATTTGTGTGTTATTGTGCAGTATTTAAGCATGAAAGAATAGAATTTGAAGACACAAGAAAGATGAAAAAGGAATCAAGAAAGAAGAAGAGCAAAAGCATGTTCGCTAGGTGAACTCCTGGCGAGTGAAGCAGCGAGCTGTTCGCTAGGCGAGCTCGTAGCGAGCTGCTAGCAAACACTCCCAGACTTGGGCAGAATCAAATTGGCATCATTCGCTGGAAGCGAGGAAGGTGCCGAAGAACTCGCTAGGCGAGCACTTAGCGAGCAAGTAGCGAAGCATTCCAGAATCAAATCCTCAGTCCTCGCTAGCATGTTCGCTAGGCGAGGCTGTAGCGAGCGTTCATTGTGAGCTTGCTAAGCGAGCAAGGTCGCGAGCGTGACAGCAAAGCAACTTTTTCTATAAGTAGCAATGTGTACTTTTTGAGAACATATCATATTTTCACTAGTTCTATTCTAAAGCAGATTTTTTGTGCCCTAGAAACCCAATATCTCTCATTTCTTCATCTTTTAACATTATTCTACAAAAAGAAGGTAGATTCTCATCCAAGTTGGATTCTTCGACTCGGATGTTCATCAACCTTCTTCCGAAACTTCTTGTGCAAGCTACCATGAAAATGAGTGGCTAAGTTCTTCATTTTGTCAAGGTTAGATGTAGGTGATCATTAAGCTTTGTATGTATATGGGATGATCTTCATTTGTAAACTCTTTGATGATGAATATATGGTGAAAACCTTGCTTTATTTATAACTCTTTGTGTTGGTTTATGATTGAAAGATGTTTTCCAACTCTTGACCTAGGTTTTCACCCATCTATTTTCTTAAGCTAGAAATAGTTTTGAATGTGGTTGTTCATGAAAATGTTAAACCTAAATGTTGTCATTTTGATAGATTGTGTGAGAAATCAACAATGGATCAAAATGGGAAAATCACAATGTGAGTTAGAAATAATCACATTGGGAGGATATTGTGAATGTGTTTATCATCTAAAAGAGTTTATGCATTTTGTTGATCGAACATATACATGCAAAGTGATTGCCGAACCCTAACTTTGACAATCTTTATTAAATCGTAAAACCAATCTTTTACCGTAATTTCTTACTTTTATGCAAGCTACCGTGACTAAAAACCAAACCCCTTTTATTACTTTAAAGTTAAGAACTTGACAACTGTCGAACGACGACAATATCTCATATTCTCTGTGGAGACGATAACAAAAACCCGATACTCTATCATTGTTCTAACAATCGACCACATCATCTGATGTAATCACAAATTCTTGCAACCTTGCAGGCATATGTCTTCTTCGTCGAGGTCTGCTTGGGCCAGTTTCATCTATAACTTGTTCTTGTCGAACTTCACTTTCAACTTTAGTGGCTGGTTCTTCATAAGAGATTCTCACTAAATCCTCCTTGACATTCTTAGTCCAATCCCATTCTTTAAGCTCATTTATTAACACGTCCCTGCTGATCACTACCTGCTTATTCACTGGGTCGAACAATTTGTAACCTCCAGTTGAATGATATCCTATCAAGATCATCTGATTCGACTTATCATCAAGCTTCCTTTTCTCCTATCAAGATCATCTGATTCGACTTATCATCAAGCTTCCTTTTCAACTGACCTGACACATGTCTATGTATTATAGATCCAAAAACCTTAAAGTGTCTGAGGCTAGGCTTGACACTAGACCAACTTTCTTCTAGTGTGATTCCTTCAAGCTTCTTCGTCGGACATCTATTTAATATGTATGTTGCTGTCAAACTCACTTCTCCCCATAATTCTTTAGGTAGATGCTTTCCATTCAACATACTTTTCACCATATTCATGATGGTTCTGTTCTTTCTTTCTGCAATTCCATTTTTCTGTGGAGTGTAGGGTGACACCATCTCATGCACAATCCCTTCTTTTTCACATGATTTGTAACGCCCCGATTCTGAATTCCCATTTTTATTGAGTCCTTATTTGATTTATTTGAGTGTTTATTATTTAATGTGGAATTTATGTGTTAAATACGTTATGTTTGCATATTGTGCTATTTTTACCGATTTTGAGAGTTTCGGGTAAAAGTAGGTTGGAGGGTATTTTGGGCATTAGTGATGATGTTGAGTGAATATTTTTATGAGAATGATTAGTAAGTGTGTGGAAAGAATTGGAGAGGAAAGAAAATAGAGATATGAGATATGAGAGAAAAGAGAAAGTTAGTAACATAAGAAAGAAAAAGAAGAGAAAGAAAAGAGGAGAAGAGAAAGAGAAGGGAAAAGAAGAGGAAAACCTAGAACTTCAAGAATCATCATCAAAGCTTTCGATTGATCGGGTAAGGGTGTGAAACTTTATTATTCTATCAATGTGTATGATCATGTATGCTTTTCTTGGATTGATTTTGGATTATTGGAGAGTTTTGCTCATTTTCCGTTTTAGGTCGAATTTGGATTAATCGATAAAAATCGTTGTTTAACGATTAGAATCGTGTTTAGATGATGTAGATTAGTCAATATATGTTAGACTAAGGCTACTGGAAACAAGTTTGGATTTATCGGATGATTTTCATCGGGTGTTTGAATTCTGAACAGTGGGGAAAAATGGAAATCACAGACGCTCGCTAGCAGTTCGCTAGGCGAGCAGGCAGCGAATGCTCGCTAGCAGCTCGCTAGGCGAGTGCGTAGCGAACGGTCCCAGACTTGGGACAGAATGGTTTTGATGTCCTTCGCTGGCAGCGAAGGGAGTAGCGAGGAGCTCGCTGGAGGTTCGCTGTGGCGAACGGGGTAGCGAACAAAATTTGTAGCTTCTGTTCTTGCTCGCTAGCAGTTCGCTAGGCGAGCATGTGGCGAACGCTCGCTAGCAGCTCGTTAGGCGAGCGTGTAGCGAACGTGACATGTTGGTTTTTCCTGTTGTTTGTGTTGTTGTGGGTTCGGGGTTTCGGTTGGGATCGACCCTTCTTTGATTGAATAGCTTGTGTGATGATTTGTAGTGTGTTGTGGGTAGCCGTATGGCGTGAATCCTAGATTGTGAATTGTGGCCGTTTGGGAAAATATGTGCATTGTTTAAATTGATTTAAAATGCATGATAATGAGGTGAATGACTAATGTGTCGTGTAATATACATTGCGATGTATGATGATTGTATGAAATTGAATGAGGTGAAGATGCATGAAAACATTATGTGTATGTTTGTGCATTTCAAGAAGTGTATGTAGTCATGTTGCATGTGAAGCATCATGGTATGCATTCTTGTGTCGATTGATTCCGTAGGGAATCTGCAGAACCTCGTTTGCCCATGTGGGGTGTGAGCGACGGTTAGTTATTAATTCCGTAGTGAATCTGCAGAACCTCGTGTGCCCATGTGGGGTGTGAGCGACGATTATTTATTGATTCAGTAGTGAATCTGCAGAACCTCGTGTGCCCATGTGGGGTGTGAGTGATGGTTGTATTGGTTCTTCAATTGAACCTGCTGAAATGAGTCGGTACCGCATTTGCATCTGCATAGAGTCGTGTGTCATTCTCTATGAGTTGCATGTAGACATCTTTGCATGATGTATGGTGAATAAACATGATTGTAGATGTTTATATGAATTGTTGTTGATTGGCATGAATAGCATGCTTGAAGATATATATATATATATATATATATATATATATGTGTGTGTGTGTGTGTGTGTGTGTGTGTGTGTGTGTGTGTGTGTGTGAATAAATATGTGTGTGTGTGTGTTTATGAATTGATATAAACATTGATGACGCATAGTATGTATACTTGGAGTTCTATTTATATATAGATATTTTGTGGAATACATTGCGATGTATGGTGCAGTGAGATGAGATGCGGTGAGAACGCTAAGATTGTTTATGGGATATTATGTGTATATATATATATATGTTCATATGCATTGTTATTATGATATCGTTTCTCACCCTTCTGCTGTTTTATAATGCTCTATGAGGCATTGCAGATTAGATTGCTGGAGGTCTTTTGTGAAGCGTGACTTCATTCCTTTTGGTCGGTCAGCTCTGATATGTAGCACCGGGTAGATAGGGATTATTTTGATTCTTTTGTGATGCATCTGTGTATGTATCTGCTGATGTTTTGTTGTTATAAGACATGGTTGATGTTTTGAATTAAACTGATGATGTTTATGTATATGAATACATATTTTGGAGATTATACAATGTTTAGATGTTTCCGCTTTTATTCTAAATGTTGTGATGTGGGTGTTTACCCCGATGTTGCATATCTTTATATGAGCAGGTGTTGTATGTGTTAATTTTTCGTATAATGTGGCATGTCCCTTTTATACCTATTATAAACATACTCTGATGAAATTTTGAATACGTGCCTAAATGATTAAATTGTATTATTTTGGGGTATAGAAAGGGGGTGTTACATTAAGTGGTATCAGAGCCAGTGTTGAGTCAGTTGTGTCTGTCTCGTTGTTTTGTTGGTTGAACGGTTGTTTAACCTTGTTGTTATTTTTGGTAATCATCAGAATATGGCAGGTCGTAATGACAATGCTATGGCTGCGGCATTGGAGGCAATGGCTAGAGCGGTGCAGGGTGCGCCGAATATGAATGCCAATGATGAGTTTAGAAAGAATCAGCCGCCGGTGTTCAAATGGAGGTTTAATCCGGACGAAGCTCAGATTTGGTTGAAGAAGATCGAGAGGATCTTTAGGGTTATGAATTGTGCTGAAGGGAACAAGGTGAGACTTGGATCTCACATGTTGCGAGAAGAAGCCGATGACTGGTGGATCGGTATGAGACAAATTCTTGAAGTTGATGATGAGGAAGTGACTTGGGATTTGTTCCGCACTGAATTTTTGAGAAAGTACTACCCTGAGAGTGTAAAGGGGAAGAAGGAAATGGAATTTCTGGAGTTGAAACAAGGTAATATGTCTGTGGTAGATTACACGGCTAAGTTTACAGAGTTGGTGAAGTTCCATCCTCACTATGATGCAGTGACGGCGGAATTTTCTAAGTGTGTTAAGTATGAGAATGGCTTGCGTCCTGAGATCAAGCAAGCGGTGGGTTATTAGAGGATTAGGAGATTTTCGGATTTGACCGAATGCTGTAGAATTTTTGAAGAAGATAGTAGAGCTCGTTCTACTCACTATAAGAGTCTGAATGAGAAGAGAGGAAAGCAACCGGTAAGGAGTGGACCTTATGTGACGCCTGCTGATAAGGGCAAGCATAGGGAAAACTTTGTTAAGAGATTCAGAGGTGGAAGCCCGGGTCCCATTAAGTGCTACATGTGTGGTGCAATGGGGCACAAATCTTTTGAGTGTAAGAATGTTGCGGCTAAGTATGCTAACTGTGGTGGTATTGGTCATGCTACAACTGATTGTAGAAGGAATATGGTAAAGTGTTACAATTGTGGAGAAGTTGGTCATATTAGTACAAGGTGTACTAAACCAAAACAAGCTCCAACAGATGGGAAAGTGTTTGCATTAGCAGGCTCAGACACTACTAATGCGGATCGGTTGATTAAAGGTACATGCTTTATTAATAATATGCCTTTAGTTGCTATTATTGATACCGGAGCGACTCATTCGTTCATTTCTTTTGAGTGCGCTAAGCGTTTGGATTTGTGTTTATCTTCTTGTGGTGGTGATATGGTTATTGAGACGCCTGCTTCGGGGTCGGTAACTACTTCTTTGGTATGTTTAAGTTGTCCCTTGACCATGTATGGTAAGGACTTTATTATGGACTTAGTGTGTTTGCCGTTAGAAGGACTAAATGTGATTTTGGGTATGAGTTGGTTGTAGTATAATAGAGTTCAGATTGATTGTTATCATAAGTTGGTGAGGTTTCCATCTTTGGAAGATGATGAGGAGGAGAGTTTTCTATCCACTAAAGAGTTGAAAAAACTTTTAGCGGATGGGGCTCAAGTGTTCAGTTTGTTTGCATCGTTGTCTTTGGAGAATAAGGTTGAGTTAGATATGGTTCCGGTGGTGTGTGACTTTCCAGAAGTATTTCTGAAGGACATTACGGATGTACCACCGGAGAGGGAAGTTGAGTTTTCAATTGATCTAGTTCTGGGTACTAGACCGATTTCGATGGCACCGTATCGTATGTCGGCATCGAAGTTGGTAGAGTTGAAGAAACAATTGAATGATTTGTTGGAAAAGAGGTTTGTTAGGCCGAGTGTTTCTTCGTGGGATGCACCGGTGTTGTTAGTAAAGAAGAAGGATGGGAGTATGCGGTTGTGTATTGATTATCTACAGTTGAATAAGGTGACTATTAAGAACAAGTATCCGCTTCCTAGAATTGATGATTTGATGGACCAATTGGTTGGTGCCCTTGTTTTTAGTAAGATTGATTTGAGATCAAGTTATCACCAGATTCGTGTAAAAGAGGAGGATATTCAAAAGACGACTTTTAGGACACGGTATGGTCATTATGAATTTTCTGTGATGCCATTCGGAGTTTCTAATGCGCCGGGTGTGTTTATGGAATACATGAATCGTATTTTTTATGATCAGTTGGATCGGTTCGTGGTTGTGTTCATCAACGAAATTTTGATTTACTCTAAGTCTCAAGAGGAGCATGAAGAGCATTTGAAGGTTGTGTTGCGAGTGTTGAAAGAGAAGCAATTATATGCTAAGTTGTCAAAGTGTGAATTTTGGTTATCGGAAGTGAGTTTTCTTGGGCATGTTATTTCTGGTAAGGGTATTAGTGTTGACTCGTCCAAGATTGATGCGGTAATGCAGTGGGAAGCTCCTAAGTCGGTTACGGAGATTCGAAGCTTTTTGGGCTTGGCCGGTTATTATCGGAGGTTTATTGAGGGATTTTCGAAGTTGACACTTCCGTTGACTCAGTTGACTTGTAAAGGAAAGGCTTTTGTTTGGGACATTGATTGTGAGAAGAGTTTTGTTGAACTTAAGTGAAGGTTGACGACGGCGCCGGTCTTGATTTTGCCAAATCCGACGGAACCGTTTGTGGTTTATTGTGATGCTTATTTGTCTGGTTTGGGTGGTGTTTTAATGCAAGATGGTAAAGTTTTGGCTTATGCTTCAAGGCAATTGAGAGTGCATGAGAAGAATTGTCCTACGCATGATTTGGAGTTGGCGGCCGTGGTATTTGTTTTGAAAATTTGGAGACATTATCTCTATGGTGCAAGATTTGAAGTTTTTAGTGATCACAAGAGTTTGAAGTATTTATTTGATCAGAAGGAATTGAATATGAGGCAAAGAAGGTGGTTAGAGTTTTTGAAGGACTATGACTTTGGTTTGAATTACCATCCGGGTAAGGCAAATGTGGTGGCCGATGCTTTGAGTCGGAAGTTGGTGCATATGTCTACGTTGATGGTAAGAGAATGGGAATTATTGGAGAATTTCAGAGATTTGAGTTTGGTTTGTGAAATGACACCGAGTAGTGTGAAGCTTGGTATGTTACATGTTACGAATGATTTTCTTGCTACCGTATGTGAAAAGCAAAAGTTGGATTTGAAGTTTGTTGATTTGATGATGAATGAGAATGAGGACTTTAAGGTTGATAATTTGGGAGTTTTGAGGTTTCGTGGTGGTGTTTGTATTCCCGACGATATGGAATTGAAAAAGATGATATTGGAGGAAGGACACCGGAGTAACTTGAGTATTCATCCGGGAGCGAATAAGATGTATCGAGATTTGAAGGAAAATCCTTTGGTGGTCCGGATTAAAGAGAGATGTGGCTCAGTTTGTGTATTCGTGTTTGACTTGTCAGAAGTCTAAGGTGGAACATCAGAAGCCTAGTGGTTTGATGCAACCGTTGGATATTCCGGAATGGAAATGGGATAGTATATCGATGGACTTCGTTACGGGTTTGCCAAATACGCAGAGAGGTCATAATGCTATTTGGGTGATTGTGGGTAGGCTTACTAAATCTGCTCACTTTATTCCGATTGGTATTAGTTATCCTTTGGAAAAGTTAGCCGAGATTTATGTTGGTGTGATTGTGAAGTTGCATGGAGTTCCCAAGAGTATTGTATCAGATAGAGATCCTAGATTTACTTCGAGATTTTGGGAAAGTTTGCAAAAGGCTTTGGGTTCTAAGTTGAGATTGAGTTCGGCTTATCATTCACAGACGGATGGTCAAACCGAGAGGACGATCCAATCATTGGAAGATTTGTTGCGTGCTTGTGTGCTCGAGCAAGGTGGTGCTTGGGATAGTTATTTGGCATTGATTGAGTTCACTTACAACAATAGTTTTCATTTGAGTATTGGTATGGCACCATTTAAGGCTTTGTATGGTCAGAGACATCGAACACCCTTGTGTTGGCATGAAACCGGAGAGAGATCGGTAGTTGGACCGGAGATGGTACAACAAACGACGGAAAAGGTAAAGTTTATTCGGGAGAAGATGAAAGCTTCTCAGAGTAGACAAAAGAGTTACCATGACAAGAGAAGAAAGGATCTTGAGTTTCAAGAAGGCGACCATGTGTTTTTGAGAGTTACATCGGTTACGGGTGTGGGTCGTGCTTTAAAGTCGAAGAACTTGACTTCTCGTTTCATTGGTCTGTATCAGATTATTGCACGAGTTGGTGTTGTGGCTTATCGTGTGGCGTTGCCTCCGAATCTTTCGAATTTGCATGATGTGTTCCATGTTTCGCAACTTCAGAAGTATGTTCTGGATCCGTCACATGTGATTTCTATGGATGAAGTTGAAGTAAGAGACAATCTTATGGTTGAGGTTTTACCGGTTAAGATTTTGGACCGTGAAGTTAAGAACTTAAGAGGCAAGGATATTGCGCTTGTGAAAGTAGCATGAGGAGGTGCTGCAGAAGGCAATATGACTTGGGAATTGGAGAGTAAGATGCGTGAGTCGCATCCAGAACTGTTTGAATCAGGTAATATTTTCGAGTACGGAAATTTCTAAAGTGGGGGAGAGTTGTAACGCCCCGATTTTGAATTCCCATTTTTATTGAGTCCTTATTTGATTTATTTGAGTGTTTATTATTTAATGTGGAATTTATGTGTGAAATACGTTATGTTTGCATATTGTGCTATTTTTACCGATTTTGAGAGTTTCGGGTAAAAGTAGGTTGGAGGGTATTTTGGGCATTAGTGATGATGTTGAGAGAATATTTTTATGAGAATGATTAGTAAGTGTGTGGAAAGAATTGGAGAGGAAAGAAAATAGAAATATGAGATAAGAGGGAAAAGAGAAAGTTAGTAACATAAAAAAGAAAAAGAAGAGAAAGAAAAGAGGAGAAGAGAAAGAGAAGGGAAAAGAAGAGGAAAACCTAGAACTTCAAGAATCATCACCAAAGCTTTCGATTGATCGGGTAAGGGTGTGAAACTTTATTATTCTATCAATGTGTATGATCATGTATGCTTTTGTTGGATTGATTTTTGATTATTGGAGAGTTTTGCTCATTTTTCGTTTTAGGTCGAATTTGGATTAATCGATAGAAATCGTTGTTTAACGGTTAGAATCGTGTTTAGATGATGTAGATTAGTCAATATATGTTAGACTAAGGCTACTGGAAACAAGTTGGGATTTATCGGATAATTTTCATCGGGTGTTTGAATTCTAAACAGTGGGGAAAAATGGAAATCGCAGACGCTCGCTAGCAGTTCGTTAGGCGAGCAGGCAGCGAATGCTTGCTAGCAGCTCGCTAGGCGAGTGCGTAGTGAACGGTCCCAGACTTGGGACATAATGGTTTTTATGTCCTTCGCTGGCAGCGAAGGAAGTAGCAAGGAGCTCGCTGGAGGTTCGCTGTGGCGAATGGGGTAGCGAACGAAGTCTGTAGCTTCTGTTCTTGCTCGCTAGCAGCTCGTTAGGCGAGCGTGACAGGTTGGTTTTTCCTGTTGTTTGTGCTGTTGTGGCTTCAGGGTTTCGGTTGCGATCGACCCTTCTTTGATTGAATAGCTTGTGTGCTGATTTGTAGTGTGCTGTGGGTAGCCGTATGGCGTGAATCCTAGATTGTGAATTGTGGCCGTTTGGGCAAATATGTGCATTGTTTAAATTGATTTAAAATGCATGATAATGAGGTGAATGACTAATGTGTCATGTAATATATATTGCGATGTATGATGATTGTATGAAATTGAATGAGGTGAAGATGCATGAAAACATTATGTGTATGTGTGTGCATTTCAAGAAGTGTATGTAGTCATATTGCATGTGAAGCATCATGGTATGCATTCTTGTGTCGATTGATTCTGTAGGGAATCTGCAGAACCTCGTGTGCCCATGTGGGGTGTGAGTGACGGTTAGTTATTGATTCCATAGTGAATCTGCAGAATCTCGTGTGCCCATGTAGGGTGTGAGCGACGATTATTTATTGATTCAGTAGGGAATCTGCAGAACCTCATGTGCCCATGTGGGGTGTGAGCGATGGTTGTATTGGTTCTTCTATTGAACCTGCTGAAATGAGTCGGTACCGCATTTGCATCTGCATAGAGTCGTGTGTCGGTCTCTATGAGTTGCATGTAGACATCTTTGCATGATGTATGGTGAATAAACATGATTGTAGATGTTTATATGAATTGTTGTTGATTGACATGAATAGGATGCTTGAAGATATATATATATATATATATATATATATATATATATATATATATATATATATATATATATATATATATATATATATATATATATATATATATATATATATATATATATATATATATATATATATATATATATATATATATATATATATATATATATATATATATATATATGTGTGTGTGTGTGTGTGTGTGTGTGTGTGTGTGTGTGTGTGTGTTTATGAATTGATATAACATTGATGACGCATAGTATGTATACTTGGAGTTCTATTTATATATAGATATTTTGTGGAATACATTGCGATGTATGGTGCAGTGAGATGAGATGCGGTGAGAACGCTAAGATTGTTTATGCGATATATATATATATATATATATATATATATATATATATATATATATATATATATATATATATATATATATATATATATATATATATATATATATATATATATATATATATATATATATATATATATATATATATATATATATATATATATATATATATATATATATATGTTCATATGCATTGTTATTATGATATCGTTTCTCACCCTTCTGCTGTTTTATAATGCTCTATGAGGCATTGCAGATTAGATTGCTGGAGGTCTTTTGTGAAGCGTGGCTTCATTCCTTTTGGTCGGTCGACTCTGATATGTAGCATCGGGTAGATAGGGATTATTTTGATTCTTTTGTGATACATCTGTGTATATATCTGCTGATGTTTTGTTGTTATAAGACATGGTTGATGTTGTGAATTAAACTGATGATGTTTATGTATATGAATACATATTTTGGAGATTATACAATGTTTAGATGTTTTCGCTTTTATCCTAAATGTTGTGATGTGGTTGTTTACCCCGATGTTGTATATCTTTATATGAGCAGGTGTTGTATGTGTTAAATTTTCGTATAATGTGGCATGTCCCTTTTATACCGTATTATAAACATACTCTGATGAAATTTTGAATACGTGCATAAATGATTAAATTGTACTATTTAGGGGTATAGAAAGGGGGTGTTACATAATTCATCGAACTCTTTCTACACATATTCTCCACCACCATCAATCCTCAGAATTTTCAGCTTTCGCCCACATTGTCTTTTGACCATAGATTTGAATTTGGCAAATACCTCGACCACATCATTTTTCTTCTTGATGAGTTAAGTCCATAACTTTCGAGTGTAATCATCTATGAATATGACAAAGTATCTGTTGCCTGCAATCGAATCCACCTGGATTGGACCACATACATCAGAGTATATGACTTCCAGAATTGCCTTCGACTACCTTTCTGCACCCTTGCTGAAGCTATTCTTTTGTTGTTTCGACTGAACACACTCTTCACAAACTTCACTTGGAATGTCAATTTCAAGTAATCCTGAAGCCATATTTCTCCTCTTTAGCTCTCTGATGTCATTGATGTTGAGATGGATTAGTCGAAAATGCCATAACCATTCATTTCTGATGGCTACAGTTGATAGGTGCTTGTACTCCATTACATTGAGTTCAATCTTGAAGGTCCTATTTTGAGACATTTGAGCCTTCAAGGTTAACCTACCACCTGCGTCAATAACTTTCATCATCTTGTCTTCAATCGACACCATGTAGTTCTTTTCGACTAGCTGCCATATACTGAGCAAATTACTCTTCATGCCTGGTATGTACAACACATTGGAAATTGTTGACCTCTTGTCATCTTTCCTCATAATCAAAATGTCATCATTACCTTCAACTGCTAAAGTATTGTCATTTTCAAATTTCACCATGTTTTTTGACGAGGGCTTCAAGTTGACAAACCAATATTTCCTTCTAGTCATGTGTGATGAGCATCCCGAGTCCAAGTACCACTGGTCATGGAATCTCTCTTCGTCTCTTGTTATGACCATTATCAACATCTCTTCTTCTTCTTCTTCTTCTTCATGCTTCACCATCTTTGCATCAGTTTCTTAATTCTTCTTCCTTTGTCGACATTCACTAAAATAATGACTCTACTTCTGACAATTGAAATACTGGATGTGACTTTTGTCAGGCTTTCGTCCACCACCTCTTCCTCTACCCGTAACACCACCTCTTTGGTTGCCTTGGTTCCAGGATTTTCTTTAATTCGACCAGTTTCCTTCATGCTGATTTCTACCAGTCGAATTGTTGTACCCTCCTCTACCTTTGTTGCCATTCCAACTTCCTTTGCCTTTCCTTTCGTTTTCTGACTGTGCTTGCAAAGCCATATCACTCTTCGAATTTCCTGTAGTTCTCTCAACCATTCTTTGTTCACGAGACTTAAGTGTCCCTTGAAGCTCTTCCTTCCTCAATGTTGATAAGTCTTTCGACTCTTCTATAGCTATTACCACGTGGTCGAACTTTGGAGCCAACGACCTCAAGATCTTTGCAATAACTGATGTTGATGTCAATACTTCTCCACATACCTTGATTTGATTCACCAGCTTTGTAACTCTAGTGAAGAAATCATTTATACTTTCACTTTCATCCATCTGAAGCAATTCATAGGTTCTCTTGTGAGTTTGTAACCTCACATCTTTCACCTTTTATGCGCCTCCAAACGACTTTTAAAGAATCTCTCACGCTTCCTTTGCTGATTCTACATCACTAACCTTTTCAAAATCATCTGGATCTACACATTGATGGATAATAAATAGAGCTTTATAATCTTCTTCAATTCTTTGAATGCAGCATTTTCTTGATCCGTCGCGTTTTCTGCATGTGGTGCTACTCCTCCCTTCATAAGATCCCAAAGATCTTGATAACAGAAAACCACATTAATCTGCTTGCACCAATTCTCATAATTATCTTTCTCGAGAATTGGAAAGTTTGCCGGAAAGTGACTGTTTGGATGATTTATCGCCATCACAATTTTCCTTCCTTGAATCGTAACTGGCTCTAGATACCAGATGTTGAAAATTCAACCACAACCTATGGAGAATTTCACTCAATCAATCTTGATCTGAAGATTGTTTCAACTCTCATAATAACAATGAAAGAAAGTAAACGTTAGAGAAGAAGAAGATGAACAATTTTCTGCAGAGAACTCTTTGCCACAAACCGTGGAAATTCTGTTATTTCACTTGCAACTGCAAATTGTGAATTATAAAATATGATGAGATGAAATATTTACAAAATAAAAGTTTCTACCTATTTATAGATTTATGTTAACTTTCACCCCAAGACAAAGTGTGCATCAAAGTCCAAAAATAATGAATTAGAATAATGAATTAATGAATTATAAAAGTCCATAAAAGTCCAAAAATGATGTAGAATAATGAATTATAATCTTTCTAAATTAAATCTAATCTTTCTAAAATAATGAATTACATATTTAA
The DNA here is from genome assembly GCA_963859935.3 of Lathyrus sativus. NCBI lineage: Eukaryota > Viridiplantae > Streptophyta > Magnoliopsida > Fabales > Fabaceae > Lathyrus > Lathyrus sativus. The sequence continues at coordinate 610,872,003 of OZ012738.1, read as the reverse complement.
CACTATTGTGACTCAAATATTCGATTTTTTTTAATTTACTTAAATGATGCAGAATCACTAAACTTTTTTATTTTTTTCTAACTGTATTTATAATTGATTTTTTATTCAATATAATATATAATTTTTTACATGCCACCTTCGCCCTTGTTTTTTGAGCAAATCAGTAAAATAGTCAATTATTTTGTAGGCCACTTGAGAATATGAGTATTTTAATTTGACCTTGACTATTGTTGTCTTGTAAAATTTGGTGTAAATATATTAACTATGTGATAAACTGATTAATTGTTTCCTTAATTGAGTCGTCGTTTGTTAGCCTACATAAGATGATATGTAGGCCATATTGCATTTCTCACAATAAACTCCTTTTTTATCAAGTTATTGCACTGAGCAACAGATTCTGTTGATTGGATGTGTATTCTTAGAATACTCCAAAGAACAGGTTGAATTATCATCTAAAAAGTGAAAAATAAAGTGAAAAAATTAAAATATGTAAAGACTTGTTTGTTTGGTTGTGTGTTGAGTGTAAACTTTACAATGGATATTTGTAGAGTTAAAAAAGATCTTACTAACGAGTGTGCATCGATCTTAAAAAGAAGTAACAAAAGTATCAAATAGGCTTCATCCAGCCATATACTATGTCGCCGCCTTTTGGGATTATGTCGCTACCTTTTGGGATTAGCCACTCAGTGTCGTTATTTTAGATTGACTAGTGTTTTTATTAATGTGTGGTAACTTTCTCGGCAAAAAAAGGCTTCATCTAATGATAAGATTGATAGAGACCTAGGGAATAGGCTTGGACATTTGTGGAGAAGGCTATCTAAAAATTTTCCTTCTTCATTTGGTCACCTTCTTTAATTATTTGATGTAATCTATCTTTTGTCTAGGGTTGGACATCGGTTCGGATCAGATTCGGGCCCAAAACACTAAACCGAACCAATTCATGGATAATTTCAATGTTAGGTTAATTTGATCAAATTTTCCATATTTATGAAACAAAAACAAATAATAAAAATGAATACCTTATTATGCTTTGTTTGGCCCCGCTATGTTAATGGCGACTTCTTCAACATATTAGTAAGTCCCTGTAGTTAGGGATGGGTAAAAAAACCGGTTATTATTAATTAAATTTGTATCCAAATTGTTTCACTTTTAAAAACTCAAACCATATGTTAAAATATAAATCTGGTTATCCATTTTGTTATCCAAATATAAACTAGTTTCCATAATAATAATATGGTTTAATTATTGATTTCCAAATTTCATTATTTGTTAAATTAATGTGTTTTTGTCTCTTTTCATGTTTTATCATATACACGTTATAAACCAATTTTATATTTAAACTATTTTTTAAAGTTAATTTTTTTGAATTTCATAAAAAAAATATTATTTTACAAAACTTTCATAATTTTGTATTTCAAAATGAAAAAAAAAATTGTTTAAGAATTCTCTAATTACCTAAAATGGTGTACTAATACTTCACAAATTATATAGACTTTTAGCAGTTAATTATATGAACTTTCAATAACTAATTAGATAGATCTTAGTGCATCGAGTTTGATTTGACATGTGCAAGAAAATATACCAAAACTTGATTTGTTGGATTTGACTCTAGTTTTCATTTATAAATTTCAAAGATCAGTAAAACTTTACAGAGAAATGATCATAAATATTTTAGATTTCTTCACCAATAGATAAAGGTTTTTGAAATATACAAATATATTTATTATAACATATTAGTCACCATTTTAAGTATATATAATTTACTGAAGTTTTTTATTTTAGAATTTTTATTTTCAGTTTTATTTATAATTTTTTTAATTTTTAATTTTTAAAATTAAATTTTTTTTCAAAGAAAAAATATATTAAAACCTAAATATTTAAATTTCAAAAATTGATATAATTTAAAGAAAATTAAATCTAAATTTAACTAAATAATTTGGATTAAAATCAACATTCATTTAGAACCGGTTTTAAACTGGTTCGAAACAAATGGTTTGGTTTATAAACCATAACCATAAAAATGGATTGGTTTATAAACCATAACCATAAAAATGGATTGGTTCATGTTAAATGGTTATCATGCACTTTCAATAGAGATTCATCATAGAGATTATTAGTGATTGTGTGTTGACTAGTAACAATGACTAGTCTAAAATGATGAGAACATAATCACACAAACTTTTGCAGATATTATTTGAAAAATATGGAAAGAGAAGCAACTGCAAACTGTGAATTATAAAATATGATGAGATGAGATGTTTACAAAATAAAGGTTTCTCCTTATTTATAGATTTAAGTTAGCTTGCACCCCAAAGAAAAGCCCAAAAATATACAATCTAATATTTCTAAATCAAATTTGATATTTCTAAATCAAATATAATCTTTCTTAAACAATGAATTATATATGTAATACACCGCATAATTCATTGTGTCTAAACTATTTAGATTCATCGTAGACCTTAGCTTTTTCAACACTTCGACTGGCACTCCCTTCGTCATGATGTCTGTGTTCAAACTGCAATAAAGCGGCAAGAAACAAAAACTTAGTTTTGAAGGAATTCCCTCTGGGGTTTATATCGTCTCCACAGGGATCGGTGCAATGAAAGAACACCGTTCAATAGTCTCTACATTTCTAAGCTTGTTGTTCAAAAGGTTTGGTTTAAAAGGTTCAAGGAACCATGAATAAAAGACAAAATATAAAGTAAAGACTGAAATATAAGCGGAGCCTTGTTGGGATTGGATCTCATCAATTGATAACACATGCATTCTTCTGATCATGTTAAACATAACTCAATCATTCATCTAATATCCTCACGTATCACCCACAATAAAGGCCATATCTAACACAACATCGAGAGAACAACCGTATTGTCTCATTGGTGATGTCTTACGCAACAAAAATACAACACAGAGCATTAAGAACTGATACTCGCGCAAATACTAAGCCTAAATCTATGTCTAGAGTTTAGGACCTAATAGGTAATCATCCTAGATCCAGATCTGAAGAGTACATGTCTATAGCGGTTCAAATCAAAGATAAACAGGTAAACAAAGACGACACCCATATCGGATAAACGATTGTTTTAAATAAAATACAATGATCAGAATACATACATACTCTTAACCCTTTTTACATGTATTCACTTAATCTGCCAAATGGTTGTGAATATCGTTCTTCATCACTATTATCACGCACCCGCACAATATCGTATTGATCCTACTCGTGCTACTTAATCAACACAATAACATAGAAGATACAATGAATATCAACTTACAAAACCATGTTAAAAGTTTGTTCATTGATAGATGAAAATCTTAGATCAAAGATGTGAAAAGGTTTTGTCAAGAACCACAAATAAGCAATCAAAGATAATCAATCAATAGAGAATTCGAACTAGTTCACTGTCACACCCTAATTTTTGACCTTAAGATCCCACCTCCTTGCATTTTTTTCTTACATGTTATCTTAATACTTTTATGTGCGTGTTTATTACGGCTAACCAACTTGTGCAGATACAGTGATTTCAAATGGAGATAACATTCATTCTCACAATTTAAATACTCCAATACGTGGTCAGTTGAGCCTGATTCAGATTGATTATGGGGTTTTTGATTGGTTTTCCTCAACATCTCTTAAAAGCTTCAACGCCTACTCCAGGAGAGAAGTGGAATTTCTTTGGGGTTAAACATAGTCATTTGAGGATTGATCATGGTTATGGCAAGTAGAATTTCAAGTTGTATCCCTTTTCCAAAGGATCGCTCAGGACGTGGGTCATGTTTTAAAAAAAAGGAAATTCGATTTCCCTTTGTTGATGCTCCGAAACGATATTGATTTAAAAAAAAGGAAATTCGATTTCCCTTTGTTGATGCTCCGAAACGATATTGATTGAAGATTTGACTTGAGTTTAGGCGTTGAGTTTGCAGAGTTAAATTCAAGATTTATGTTTTCTTTATGAAGGTTTGAATTGATTCATTATCTTTGCAACTTCAAGTATAAATTAAGATGTAAGCCCAAGCTACAATTTCGAAGGGATTGTATGTATCCATACAAGATTAAGGTCCTATTGGGACTATTTCGTAAAGCTATTGTGAGAAGTATTTATATTCAAGTTTAAATAAAAGAGTTCGAACACAATCCATCAGGTTAACACCAAGTCGCCCAAACCAATCTTCATTAAGTTTTCTTTCAAGCTTCAAAATTCAAGGATTGCAAAATAAGAAATGGTTCACAAAGTTCATCTTAAGTCCCAAGTACTTTTAATAATGTATATCTTTAAGGATGTTCTTAAGAGCGTGTTAGATTTGTGTTAGAACACTTGTATTCATGGACATAAGGGAAGAAACATGGAGCATGAACTAAATGCATTTTACTAAGTATTCTACTATTATGCATAATCCAATAAGCATGGCTAAAGCAATCTCATATGCGGCATAATTCCAAAATTCCAGCACCATTCACAAAGTCAAATTATTGTTACAATATTCATCAAAACTACAAATTAAAACTACCAAGATCATGAGTTAATCCCAAGATCCGGATTTTTCACTAAATTCACGTCCAAACTTCAATTTTGATCACTATTACAAGGTTACAAATGGAAATCACAAAGACAAAGCTCCACTTGATAAAAGATGGGAAGCACCAAAGCCACTGGAACCGCAACGTGAACTTTCGATAGGCAGGAAGGAATTTGGAATACTAGCTCTACTCCTTCAATCCCTTACAAGGACTTGTCAAATCGTATATGTTGATGACACCACGAGCTCACCTGCAAAACAAAACCGGTAATCAGAATACCGTTAAATAAATAAGTTGAGATTAGAATTAAAAGAAAGAGATGAAATGAGATAGTTTCAGCCCTCAGTTTTGAATCATCATCGGGCGAGTCGAGTAGCCGGAAGGGCAAAAACCGAGGTTGTCGCCAGTTCCTTACAAAGAAACGAAAGGACAGAATTTCGGACAATCCAACTTTTGGACAACCGTCAGCATGAACGTCATAAGACACCAACAATATCAAAGGCAACAGCAGCAATCTCAAGCCCATTGATTCAGACCGTTATATCATCATCACCGAATACAAAACCTTTCTCGATGGCATAAGATAAGGCAACATCTGAACTTATACGGTTCCCTGAAAGAAGAAGAAGAAAACGTTAATATGGTTCAGAACAACTTCGAAATTCATTAAAGAAGCTCCGACAAGATTAGTGTGCTAAGTCAACCCAAATGAATGTTACTGGAAAAGTTGTGAAATAAAGACAAAATGAAGGAGGTGACACGGTATAATTAAAGGGAGAAGAGAAGTCATGCGTTAAGTTCACAACATAAATCATAAACCAATTCATTTCCATTCTGGGGTAATCCTCATCCCTAGTCATGAATCGTGAAACAAAGAAACAAGAACAATTAGTGCTTCCCAAAACATTCAAAGATGTCAAGTCCAGAAGGAAAGAATATGAAACCGTGGCCAATGTAATCAACCTTCTTCAAAGACAAATCAACAACCTTTATTACTTTCCAAAACAACTCTAAGCGTAAACCCGACATGTGTCAAGCAGAATTTGTCAAAAATGGAAGCATTTTCAAAACATAACTATAAAACCAAAGCAGAAAGTAGCAGGTCCTTGTTTTCACATTATTTGCGCATTCAAGTCAATTGGTCATGGCCATCATTTAGTTTCCAAAACCGGTTGAAACATGTCCAGACAAAATTGATAGTATTTTTAAGCTGATGGTCATGATTTAATTATCAGAATGCTATAAGAGGAAGAATTCAAGAGCACAGAAAAATCCAATGCAAAAAACACACAGAGGGTTTCGAAGGAAAATATTTCAAAAAAAAACCGAAGACTGTAAAAGAGCACTTATCCTTCTTTGCAGTTTCGTCTTCCTGGGGTTTCATCGTTGCGAGATCAAGTCAATACCACTTTCTTTCGCCACTTCCATTCATGAAGCATCATCGAACCCCTTCAAAGCCATCGCCGCCGTCAACAATCAAAAAGCCCCTTGCAAAACAAGAACCCATTTTAGATCATGAGTTTTTTTTGACATTTAACGTTTTCATGTTTGATTTGTGTAGGACAGAAATGAAGAGGATGATAGAAGAAGAAAATCATAGCGAAAAGAATCGAGAATCATAAAGGGAAGGAGAAGAAATTGATGGAAGAAGGAGGACAATTAAAGAAGAAGATGAAGGAGGGAGTGATAGAGAGAGGCTTGCGGCGGACAAAGGGGGGATGAATTAGGGATTTAGGTTTTTTTTTTCTTCCAGTTTTTGTTTTTATATGATGTAATAATCCTATGCTTGCACACACACGCACCTTAGCGTGCACCTCACTACATCACCACACATCTCGCCTGATCACCAGATCAAGCGCCCCACGCTGCTTTCTGCCGTAAACCCTCACACACGCACCCCCGCGAGATCATCCGCCCCTAATTAACCCTTAACCTTTAATTTAACTATTTAATCTTTTTTTAATCAACCTAATCATTGTTTTTAAAAACCAATTTAATTAATCATCACCCTTTAGAAATCAGTTTTTTCTAAATAAACTAATAACTTCTTTTAATTAACCTTTTTAATCAATCTTTTTTAAATTAATTTATTTCACTAATATACTAGTTATTTAACATTTCAATTTAATTTTATTTCAATCACCTTACTATTTATCTCATCAACTTAACATTTATTTTATTAAATAAGTATAAATATTTTATTCATACTTTTAAATAATAAAAAGACCTATTCTCATATAATTTAAAATGATTTGTATTTATTATTCTATTTGTTAAATTAAAAACTATTTTACTTAATAAAAAAACCCTTTTTTCTAAATGGCTTGCATTTTATTAATAAATAAAACTATTTTTATGTGTTAAAAAAACCTTTTCTCAAATAAATTAACTCTAATAAGAACCACCACTTTCATATAAAAATGAACCCTTCATATTTAAATTATCATTTTTATTTAATAAGATAAAATAAAAATCTCTCATCCTATTTTATTTAAAATCGCTCATTAGAATCTAATTAATTCACACCAACTTTTTAAACTAATAAATAATCAAACATTTCTCTAAAAATCAATTCGCCTAAAAAAAAATCTTTCCCTTAATTAATCAATCGTGCACGCTTCCATCTTGCAGCACCGACTCGAATATTCATGACTCTCACACTTATCTGTTTTTAGCACCCTTTTCGTTTGTATTGATTTATTTTATTTGTCTTTATTTTATCGTCACTTATTTTTATCGCATTGCATAATGTCCAAAGGAAGAGTTTGCGCATGAATTAATACTTGTGCGTATGCATCTCATCTTGCATCATAATTCCCCATTTGATCCTTGATCCCTCAAGTCGATCAATTTAAGTTTAGATCCTACCTCATAAGGAGGACCATTTTCTTTTACAACTTAGATGAACAATCTTTAAACAACTCAATCAAATTACTCAAACTATTAGAGAATAAGATGTTAGTCATCTCGACGGTCGAGAAATAAATCTCCTGCCCCATAACAATACAATTGAGATATAAGATATTTTCCGCTTGAGGGAGATAGTGGCATACTCGTAGACAATCCGAGTGTTGGAGCCCTTCTCTCAAGACTATGCAAAGACCATCTCCTACAAAGTTGTGGTTGTTAAATAGAGTGTCCTCCCTTAAGATGACGACTCGTCTTTTCTCCTAGAATCAATCAACAAACTTATCCCTTTGGAACTTTGACCAACGGTCAAAGAGTTCCTCAAACCCTTTAAGAGAACTACAAATACTCTGATTCCATTCCCGTCAAGATATGCAGGCACAAGATGCAACGTCTTGGAGAGTATACTTAGACATAAACCATTAGTTCTTTCATCCTTAAGCAGATAACCCATAGAAATAAACACATAGAACAAGAGGTTCCTGTAGAGTACTACAGAAACTTAGGATGCTAGCACCTTCCCTAAGTTTAACCAACCCCCAAACCTAAACTCTCTAGATTTTGCATTTGCATTGCATTGTGGGTAATTCGATCTTTTTCCCTTCCTTTGAAAAATTAAAAGACCGGTGGTGAAATAAATGAATTAAGATTCAAATTAATTAAATATTTGACATCCAATTCTCACTGCGACATTCACAAGCATATATTAGATGAAATATATAAGATATCAAAAGATTACATCCAAACCCCAACAAAAGATCAAATATTTTAGCTCCTCCCTCTTAGGGTTTTGTATTTCTCTCTCTAAAATAAACTTGAAATGAAGAGAGATAAGTTCTGATGTAAAAATTATATATATCTTTCCTAAAAAGCAAGTAAAGTACTTATATAGTACATAAAGGATTTGTCTTGTTCTCACTGCGAACAAATCTTTCGCCTAGTGAACATCAAATTAGGCACCTGAGATGCCTCTGAACAGTTAAGCCGCCCTTGAGAAATATCTAAACTTCATTGTGCGAGCAATTATTCGCACTGCAAACCATCTCGTCGAAAGTTCGCACAACGAGTTTCAGTTTCACTTCTCTCTGAGTGAACAGTACACAGTATCTCAAAGGTCTTCGCTGGAAAATTCGCTGTGCGAAGTTGGTGATGATTTTTTTGGGAATTCGCTAGGAGCTTCGCACGGCGAATTTCTTGATGATCTTCTGTCGTCTTGGTTTCCTTGCCCAATTTGTTGTGTCTTGATCTTCTTTTGTTTTGTGCCTAATTCCTGCACAATAACACACAAATCAAAGCAACCAAGGCATTTTCCAATAATGAAGCATATCATCTAAAACATGAGTTATTCTAATCACTTTCACTTACAAAAAGAATGAAAGATGCAAACATTTGATAGATCAAATAAGCAAAGTTTGGCATCTAACAACTCTCGCCAATTAGATTTTTGCTTGTCCTCAAGCAAAGTATGCCTCTCATTTCGCAACAAGAGGATTTTCTAAAGATTAAAATTCACCCAGGAATGGATAAATTGGCTCAAACACAAAGAATGCAAACAAACAATGGTTTCAAATGTTGAGAATCAAACAATGCACGAGAACTAAACTCTTAAAGCAAATAATAAGCCATGATCAGTCAACAACTAAGTTTTTCGTGAATGAATCACTCTATCTCTTCTCTTCAAATAAGGATTGAAGAAATTACGCGTTAGCAACCGCGGGGAAAATTTCACTCACCTAACAAACAATGCTAATATCAATCCAATTCATACAAAATCTAACATTCAAAAGTGAAAATATGGAAGAAAAAAGATCACTAAGGTCTTTAAAGTTGTAGCTTGGTCAGGTTTACAAACAAGGGACATTTCTAAGGTCATTGAAACGAAATTACCGATGCAAAAGAAACATTCACTGTACATGTTATTTACACATCCCAACTTTATTCCATTTGTTTCTCAATTGCAAACCTTCACAAAATTTATTTCACAACTTATTCTTTTACTATTTTTCTTTTCCAAGCAAGCATTATTTTTCTCTTTTTTTTCTTACATTCATTATCACACAATTTTTTCAATGCTCGCTTGAATTTTCAAAAGTTGTAGCAACCTACCGTTCTTCTTTTTCATTCTCCCCAACTTGACTTTTAATCAACCCTCAAGTGAATGCTCTTGGATTTTTGTGGAAAAGAGGACAATTAAAACAATATTCAAAGGTTGAATTTTTTTTTTTTAAAATCTCACAAAATTCAGAATGAGATTCACATTGTTTAGGCTCAAAGGGGGTTAACGAATTCTCTCTAGTCACGGGTAAGTTACATTTGGACATGGTTGTGCTCAATATAAACAAGTGCCTTGATCATTTCTAGTGCTTCCACAAATACACAATAATCACAAGATAAAGCATGAATCAAACGAATCAACAAAGTTTCTTACTAATCCAACATTTATTGAACAATGGAAGCTTTCTCACAAATTATAGTTTTGGTCCTAAGTGAAACAATCATTCAAACATGTTTCTAAAAGAACAAATTTCATTTGCACAAAGACTTAAGTTCTTAAGCATTCTAAAATTTTAAATAAAGGTGTACCTTGATAACATTCACTTGTTTCATACTATCATCGCCATTCAAACTCGGTCGAAGCTTCATTAGATACTTCTTTACAGAGAGCAACCAATCTAGAAGGAGTTCTAATCATTCCTAATCACACTAAAGAAAACATAAATGGAAACAAATATACAATGCTTAAAAATATAGAAACATTTGTAATACACTTCAATATCTGAACACCAATCCCCGACATAGGCGCCATTTATTCAAACTGTAGTAAAGCGACAAGAAGCAAAAATTTTGTTTTGAAGAAATTCCCTCTGGGGTTTATATCGTCTCCACAGGGATCGATGCGATGAAAGAACGTCGTTCAACGGTCTTCTACATTTCTAAGCTTGTTGTTCAAAAGATTTGGTTTAAAAGCTTCAAGGAACCATGAATAAAAGGCAGAAAATATAAAGACGGAAAATATAAAGTAAAGACTAAAATATAAAGGGAGCCTTGTTGGGATCGGATCTCATCAATTGATAACACATGCATTCTTCTGATCATGTTAAACACAACTCAATCATTCATCTAATTTTCTCACGTATCACCCACAACAGAGGTCATCTCTAACGCAACATCGAGAGAACAACCGTATTGTCTCATTGGTGATGTATCACGCAACAAAAACACAACACAGAGTATTAAGAAATAATACTCATGCAAATGCTAAGCTAAATCTATGTCTAGAGTTTAGCAACTAACAGGTAATCATCCTAGATCCAAATCTGAAGAGTACATGCCTATAGTGGTTCAAATCTAATATAAACAGGTAAATAAAGACGACACCCATATCGGATAAATGATTGTTTTAAATAAAACACAATGATCAGAATACATACATACACCTAAACCTATTTACATGTATTCACCTAATCTGCCAAATGGTTGTGAACATCGTTCTTCATCACTATTATCACGCACCCGCATAATATCATATTGATCCTACTCATGCTATTTGTGCTACTTAATCAACACAATAAAATAGAAGATACAATGAATATCAACTTACAAAACCATGTCAAAAGTTTGTTCATTGATAGATGAAAATCTTAGATCAAAGATGTGAAAAAGGTTTTGTCAAGACCCACAAATAAGCAATCAAAGATAATTAATCAATAGAGAATCCAAACTAGTTCACAAACATATATTAGATGAAATACATAAGGTATCAAAAGATTACATCCAAACCCCAACAAGAGATCAAAGATCTTACCTCATCCCTCATAGGGTTTTATATTTCTCTCTCTAAAATAAACTCGAAATGAAGAGAGATAAGTTCTGATGTAAACATTATATATATCTTTCCTAAAAAGCAAGAAAAGTACTTATATAGTACATTCAGGTTCTGTCTTGTTCGCACTACAAACAGATCCTTCGCCTAGTGAACATCAAATTAGGCATCTGAGATGCCTTTGAACAGTTAAGCCGCCCTTGAGAAATATCTAAACTTCGTTGTGCGAGCAATTATTTGCACTGCGAACCATCTCGTCGAAAGTTTGCACAACGAGTTTCAGTTTCACTTCTCTCTTTGTGACCAGTACCCAGTCTCCCAAGGGTCTTCGCTGGAAAGTTCGCAGTGAGAAATTGATGATGATTTTTCTAGGGAAGTTCGCTAGGAGCTTCGCACGGTGAATTTCTTGATGATCTTCTGCTGTCTTGGTTTCCTTGCCCAATTTCTTGTGTCTTGCTCTTCTTTTGTTTTGTGCCTAATTCCTGCACAATAACACACAAATCAAAGCAACCAAGGAATTTCCCAACAATGAACCATATCATCTAAAACATGAGTGATTCTAATCACTTTCACTTATAAAAAGAATGAAAGATGCCAACATTTAATAGATCAAATAAGCAAAGTTCGGCATCTAATAACTATCGCCAATTAATTTTTGCTTGTCCTCAAGCTAAGTATACCTCTCATTTTGCAACAACTAAGCCATGCATCAGTCAATAAATTCTAAAAGCAAATATTAAGCCATGCATCAGTCAACAACTAAGTTTTTTTGTGAACGAATCACTCTATCTATTCTCTTCGAATAAGGATTGAAGAAATTACGCGTTTGCAACCACGGGGAAAATTTCACTCACCTAACAAACAATGCCACTATCAATCCAATTCATACAATTTCTAACAATTAAAAGTGAAAATATGGAAGAAAAAAGATCACTAAGGTCTTAAAGGTTGTAGCTTGGTCAGGTTTACAATCAAGGGACATTTCTAAGGCCATTGAAATGAAATTGCCGATGCAAAAGAAACATTCACTGTACATGTTATTTACACATCCCAACTTCATTCCATTTGTTTCTCAATTGCAAACCTTCACAAATTGTTCTTTCACTATTTTTCTTTTCCAAGCAAGCATTATTTTTCCCTCTTTTTTTACATTCATTATCACACAACTTTTTCAATGCTCGCTTGAATTTTTCAAAAGTTGTAGCCACCTACCGTTCTTCTTTTTCATTCTCCCCAACTTGACTTTTACTCAATCCTCAAGTGAATAATGCTCTTGGATTTTTATGGCATAGTGGACAATTAAAAAAATCCAAAGGTTCCAAAAAAATTTAGAATCTCATAAAATCCAGAATGAGATTCACATTGTTTAGGCTCAAAGGGGGTTAACGAATTCTCTCTAGTCTCGGGTAAGTTACATTTGGACATGGTTGTGCTCAATATAAATAGGTGCCTTGATAATTTCTAATGCTTCTACAAAGACACAATAATCACAAGATAAGGCATGAATCAAACGAATCAACAAAGTTTATTAGTACTCCAGCATTTAGTGAACAATGGAAGCTTTTTCACAAATTGTGGTTTTGGTCCTAAGTGAAATAATCATTCGAACAAGTTGCTAAAAGAACAAATTTCATTTGCACAAAGACTTAAGTTCTTAATCATTCTAAAATTTTAAATAAAGGTAACCATGTACCTTGACAACATTCACTTGTTTCATACTATCACCGCCATCCAAACTTGGTCGAAGCTTCATTGGATATTTCTTTACAGAGAGCAACCAATCTAGAAGGAGTTCTAATCATTCCTAATCACACTAGAGAAAACATAAAAGGAAATAAATATAAACAAATATACAAAGCTGAAAAATATAGAAATAGTTGTAATGCACTTCAATATCTCAAAACCAATCTCAGACAATGACGTCATTTTGTTTAAACCGCAATAAAGCGGCAAGAAGCAAAAATTTAGTTTTGAAGGGATTCCCTCCGGGGTTTATATCGTCTCCTAAAGGATCGGTGAAATGAAAGAATGCCTTTCAACGGTCTCTACATTTCTAAGCTTGTTCTTCAAAAGGTTTGACTTAAAAGGTTCAAGGAACCATGAATAAAACACATACAATTTAAAGACGGAATATATAAAGTAAAGACTGAAATATAAACGGAGCCTTGTTGGGATCGGATCTCATCAACTAATAACACATGCATTCTTCTGATCATGTTAAACACAACTCAATCATTCGCCTAATATCCTCATGTATCACCCATAATATAGGTCATCTCTAAGACAACATCGAGAGAATAACCGTATTGTCTCATTGGTGATGTCTCATGCAACAAAAACACAACACAGAGCATTAAGAACGGATACTCGCACAAATGCTACGCCTAAATCTATGTCTAGAGTTTAAGACCTAACAGGTAATCATCCTAGATCCAGATTCGAAGAGTACATGTCTATAGCGGTTCAAATTAAAGATAAACGGGCAAACAAAGACGACACCCATATCGGATAAACAATTGTTTTAAATAAAACACAATGATCAGAATACGTACATACGCTTAACCCTTTTTACATGTATTCACCTAATCTGCCAAATGGTTGTGAACATTGTTCTTCATCACTATTATCACGCACCCGCATTACACGCACCCGCATAATATCATATTAATCCTGTAAGTGCTCTTGGTTGGATGCATTTTGTGGCTTAATGTTAGTGCATGTATGAATGTCATGTTAGATGTTTCTACATTCATTAAATGTACTGTGTAGGATGAGTTTTAATAGCTAACTATAAGTTAAGCTGGATGTCACACTTAATGTTATGACATAGGTCGTGTGACATCAAGCACAGGTTTGTTATTCTGGTAGCTAAAACTCAGGAAACAACTCAGAAGCTCAAGCTGGAATACAGGAGACATTTTAGAAGCCCCAGAGGATCTGATATGGACCTGATTAAAGTGGCAAACATGTAGAATACTGAATAGAGGTTTTATTGTGGATAAAACCTAATTTATGCACCAAGGCCCAATGGACTGCAGCTTCTATAAATATCAGAAGAAGCAACTCAGAGAAGTAACTCTTGGCAGAAGAATAGAGAGTACAAAAGCAGAGAGTCCAAGCAAGTGAAGCAGGCTAGTCTTCACGTGTAAAAGTCAGTTTAGGAATACTTGTAATCCAAGTAATTGTCTGTTTGATAATTTCTTTGGTTAGGTAGATTCTAGGCAGTGTCTCACTCAAAGCTGTGAAGCAAGAGTGTGTGAGTTTCTTGATTGAAGCTGTGAAGCAAGATCAAGGATTGTATAAGGTGTCTCTTCATACCAAACTGTGTAATTGTTTAATATCACTGTTGTGTGATTGAGGGGGAGTGAGTGGGTATACTCAGGTCTAGAGTGTCTCTAGGTTGAAGTGTCATTGGGTAGAGATTAAGTGAGAAGTGCAAACTGGTGGTTTGACTTTGAATTGATTCTTCTTATAGTGAAATTCCTCCCTGGCTTGGTAGCCCCCAGATGTAGGTGTTGTTGACACTAAACTGGGTGAACAATTACTGTGTTATTTACTGCTTTCAATTACTGTCTAAATAGTGAATGTAGTAGTCAATGTCACAGTGGATGTTATAACTTTGACTATAACATCCATCGTGCGCAGGCCAGAATTTTCAATTGGTATCAGAGCAGGCACCCTGCCTGTTTATTCTGGGTAAAATCTAGGGAAATCAAATTCTGGTGATATGGATAAAGATATAGGATTCACAAATAGACCTCTAATTCTGGATGGATCTAACTATGACTATTGGAAGCCTAGGATGATTGCATTCCTAAGGTCCTTAGACAGCAAGGCTTGGAAAGCTGCAAACTCTGGCTGGGAAATCCTGCAAAGACTGGCAAGGATGGAGTAGCTGTGCAAATTCCTGAAGATGAATGGACCAAAGATCAAGAAGAACTGGCTCTTTTGGAAACTCTAAAGCCTTGAATGCACTCTTCAATGGCATAGATAAAAACATTTTCAGGATGGTACACCACTGTGAACTAGCAAAGGATGTGTGGAATACTCTCAGAACCACTCATGAGGGAACTTCCAAGGTCAAAATGTCTAGACTTCAAATGCTGACCACAAAATTTGAAAGTCTAAGAATGAAGGAAGATGAGACCATTCATGAGTTCTACATGAATGTCCTTGAACTAGCCAACACCTCAGGAGCTTTGGGAGAGAAGATGACTGATGGGAAACTTGTAAGGAAGATTCTGAGGTCACTTCCTAAAAGGTTTGCAATGAAGGTGACAGCTATTGAAGAAGCTCAAGACATATGCCACATGAAGGTGGATGAACATATTGGTTCACTCCAAACCTTTGAGATAGGAATGTGTGATCAAGCTGTAGAGAAAAAGAGCAAAAGTATAGCTCTTGTCTCAAACAGTGCAGATGATTCAGATGAGGAGAAAGAGGAAAATCTGTTAGAAGCTATAACCATGCTTGGAAAATAGCTCAACAAACTGGTCAAAAGGATAGGTGCTAAGACTTATTCCAAAAGCATGACTGCTGACAAAGAGAAATCTGAAGATAGAGGCAACCAAAGCAGAGGTGCAAATGTCATGAGTGTGAGGGATATGGACACATTAGATAGGAATGTCCAACATACCTCAAGAAAAAGGGAAAAGGTCTAACTGTCACCTGGTCTGATGAAGATTCAGAAAGTGGATCAGAAGGAGAATCTTCCAAACATGTCACTGTCCTTAATAGTGTATGTATATCTGAGGGTGACTCTAGTGAAGAAGAACTGACCTATGATGAGCTGGCAGCCTCATATCAAAAGCTTCATATCTGAAGCACAGAACTGTATCAGCAAGGAGAGCACCAGAAGAAGCTCATAAATGGGTTAGAAGCTGAAAAGAAAGTGCATATGGCTACAATAACCACACTCAGATATGAGGTAAATGACTTGAAAAATGAAAGGGATCAAATGACAAAATCCATAAGGATGCTAAATTCTGGGACTGACACCCTAGAGGTGATCCTTCAGAGTGGTCAGACTACAGGTAATAGATCTAGTCTAGGATTTGTTGAGAAACAAAATCCAGTCTTAAAGCTCAAGAGGATGCAACCTGATATTCAAAAGTTAAAAGGTATGTCACAGCCAAAGTCACAACACCCTCCATACAGAAACTGGAAGTAAGTCAAGAGACAGTTCCAAGGGCATAGATGTTACCACTGTGGAAAACTTGGGCATATTAAAGCTATGTGTTTCTGGCTGCATGGATTTCCTAACCAAAGACAAACCAAACAGGGTAGGCAAGTCAAAAGGCAACAGTCTGGAAGAGGACAACAGCATGTCAAGGAACAGTATCATGCTAAACCCAGGAATGATGGTCCCTACAAGAAAAGACAATGGGCTGCCAAGACTATGGAACTAGCAGCTCATACTTCCTTAAGAACACCAATCAAGGAAGACTTGTACTTTGATAGTGGCTGCTCTAGGCACATGACAGGAATGGTGAACCTGTTGGTGGACATCAAACCCTATCCTTTAAGCCATGCAACATTTGGTGATTGAGCTAGAAGAAAAATCCAAGGAGTTGGACAACTTGACAGCTCTAAAGGCCCAAAATTAAAAGATGTTTTGTTGGTTAAAGGACTGACTGTCAACCTAATAAGCATAAGTCAGTTGTGTGATCAAGGCTTAAAAGTTCACTTTTCCAAAGAAGAGTGTGTAGTGATCGATGAAGAGGGTGAAGAAAAAATGAGGGGATCCAGATCCAAGAATAACTGTTACCTATGGGAGTCCAGAAGTAACACAAATGGATTGATGAATGAAGAAAAGAACCAACTGTGGCTAGAGAAAGAAAGACAGCCTCTAAAAATAGAAAGAACCAGGTTCAATCCATTATCAAAAGGACCCTCAAAGTATGCCTCAGAAAGAAGGATAGGAGGGAAGAGAAGTCATGAAGGGAGGCTAGGATACTCAGATATTGGTTATCAGATAAAGCTAGATAGACTATATTGGAACCTGTGGAGTCCATGAAAGCTAATATGCAGAAGAGAAGTAATGTTACTCCGGATGTCATGACCCTGTTCTGTGACATCAAGGGGCTCCAATTTAAAAAATTAAGTCCGTCCAGTATTGATGAGTTATAGCAGTTAATGGGAATGGGGAATTATCTTTTGAAAATAAGTCAATTAAATCAAAACAATAAATTCCCTCCTAGTGGGCACCTGTATCTAACTCCCACGTACACAAAACCGTCTCTCCACTCCAGGTGCATTCACAAACTCTTCAGCTTCCATACCAACTCATACAAGCAAAGGAAAGGGTTGTCATCCGAATCAAAGCCTTCAACCATGGTGCAACCAACCTCCAAAATTAATACAAGAAATGCTAAGGAAAACCTTAATGATGTTCTAGAGATCGTTCCTCTACGAATGATGACACCTAAAGGACTGCTAGTAAAGAAACCTAGAAAACTGCATGCCAGACGACCTAAAAACCTTGGTTCAGGACAAGCTCCTTTTGCTACCGCTTCTGTCGACCTAAATGCAGAAGAAACTAGGCGAAATCATCTTAAAATTGCAGGGATGGTGGCTGAAGTTCTTAACATTCCCACATCATCCTTCACTATGAGGACAAAGCCTGATCAAAATGATCAAGTTGATGTCTCTCCAAATGTCAAAGCTTTAACAGACATCCCTTCAGAAGAAAATAACAAGGATGAACAGTCTGATAAAGCGAATAATGACATGCAAGGAACCAAAGCTACTGAGGTAGTAGACCTTGAGGAGTATTCTGACAATGACCTTTTAGCAAAGGTCAATTCAGGTATTGCCAAGAGATTGATAAAGAGGAAAGGGAAAAAGGTAGATGACCAAGTGTCTCCCAAGAAAAAGGAAGTTGAGAAACCTGCTGAGTATGACCGTCATACAAAGAGAGAGGTAACAAAAATACCTAAATTTGGACCCCCCCCCCCAAGAGTTGGAGCAAGGTAACCACTAGAAAGAGGAAGGCTGAAACCAGCTCTGAGTCAAACTCTGATTCTGATGCTACTTGTGATGTCTCTGACATTCAAACCAATAAGAAACCCTCAACTAGCAACCTGGATGATAGTGTTCCTGAAGTGGCCATTGACAACATTTCCTTCCATTATCCTTCCAGTGCCAACAGATGGAAGTATGTACTCTAAAGGAGACTGGCACTAGAAAGAAAACTAGCCCAAAATGTTATTAACCAAAAACAAATCATGGAACTCATACAGGAAGCTGGCCTGACAAGAACAATTACTCAAATGTCTCCATGCTATGAAATTTTGGTCAAGGAATTCATAGTTAATTTATTAGAAAAATGTGCTGATCAGAAATCAAGTGAGTATGGGACAATGTTTGTGAGAAGGAAATGCATCAAATTCTCACCAACCATCATAAATAGCTATTTGGGGAGACCAAATGCAGGACAGGAGGAACTAACTGTATAAGACCATCAAATTTGTAAAGAAATAACTGCAAAACAAGTCAAGAGCTGGCCATCCAAAGGGAAACGGGTTGCTAGCAAATTGAGTGTGAAATATGCAATGCTGCACAAGATTGGTGCTGCCAACTGGGTACCTACCAATCACAAAACAACTGTAGCATCCATTCTAAGAAGGTTCTTGTATGTTGTAGGAACAAGAGCTAACCTCAACTATGGGGCAGTCATTTATGATCAGACCATGAAACAAGCTGGGAGATATAGTGTCAATGGCCCTATAGCTTTTCCATCACTCATCTGCGGCATCATTTGTAAACATCATCCTAACATCATCAAGGAGGGTGAAACAGCCTGCAAGAGAGAAAACCCCTTGTTCTTCAATTACAAGTTGTTTCAAGGAACTCATGTTCTTGACATTGTTATGACTTCAGCTGAGACATCCAAGGAAAAGCCTACCTCAAAGAAAGCTGAAGTGATCCAAATGCTAAAGGAGACGTGCAAGGAGCTTGATGAAAGAAAGAAAAGTCTTGAAGCCATGATCAGATCACTTGAGCTCAATGAAGAATCTGAGTTCACTTATGAGGATAAGAAGAGTGTTGGGGAAGAAGAGGATGATGAACAGACACCAAACTCAGGAACTGAAAAAGAGAGTACCAAGAATGCTGAGGAAGAGAACTCAAGTTCTGAAAAAGATATTGCTAACAGCTCAGAGAAAGATGCAGAAACTGAGGAAGACAGTTCTAGCTCCAGTGAAGAAAAATAAGAATGATGATAGGGTGTATGCTTCAAGTGTGCTGCTGCTAAGTTTTGCTGATCTTTTTCTTTGTAGTGTCACAGCATAAAGTTTATTTGTGATACTCTGAATGAGCTATTTGTGAAATGTCACACCAAAACAAATATACCCTAAACCTTGTTCTGTTACAATCTTTTGATTTATGCTAAATTTTAGTTAGATCTGAATTTGTGGCTAAAAGGGGGGAGCGAGAGAGAGAGAGATAACAACAGGTACAGCAGCAGCAGGGAACAAGTGTGCTTGTGCGCTTGTACATATGACCAATATGCATATGTGAGAGTATGAAACAGCAGGTACAACTGGTGGAAGATCTTGAGCTGTGATTGTACATGGCATATGTACAGTGAGACTGTGCAGGTGCTGATAAGCTGTGATTGTACATGGCATATGTACAGTGAGAATGTGCAGGTGCTGATAAGCTGTGATTGTACATGGCATATGTACAGTGAGACTGTGCAGGTGCTAATAAATGTTGCTAGAACTGTTAGACATCTGTGCTGCTGGATATGTGTTAACAGTTGCTTGTGTTGTTAAAATTGTGTTATGGTGATTGTGAATGCCTAGGCTGTGTAGTTAATGCATGTATGTTAGATATAGGTACTAACATGAGTGATCCTAACAAGAGGTTTAGGAATTCTATGAGAATGTCTGCTAGGTGAGAGCAGAATGAGAGCATGTGCATCCTTGCAGGGGGAGTAGCACAAGTATGTGACATCAGAATGTTATGTTGAATGTCATGACATCTAGTTCAGACTGGATGGTTGTAGGATTGCAGAGTTTGCAGAGAGAATGCTCAGCTGATTAGTGCATCAGTTGAGGGGGAGTGACATCTGAAGTGAGAACTGTCAGATGATTAACAAAGAGAGTGCTAACAGGGCTGAAAGCCAACTGTGAGGACTCTGAGAGATTGAGCAAATAGTTACCTTCCTGCATGACAGGACCTATGGTAAGTCTTCTGCTATGTGTAAACTTCTGGTGTAAGTACAGAGTGTTTTAGCCAAAAATTTGCCAAAGGGGGAGTTTGTAAGTGCTCTTGGTTGGCTGCATTTTGTGGCATAATATTAGTGCGTGTATGAATGTCATGTTAGATGTTTCTACATTCATTAAATGGACTGTGTAGGATGAGTTTTAATAGCTAACTATAAGTTAAGCTGGATGTCACACTTAATGTTATGACATAGGTCGTGTGACATCAAGCACAGGTTTGTTATTCAGGTAGCTAAAACTCAGGAAACAACTCAGAAGCTCAAGCTGGAATACAGGAGACATTTTAGAAGCCCCAGAGGATCTGATATGGACCTGATTAAAGTGGCAAACATGCAGAATACTGAATAGAGGTTTTATTATGGATAAAACCTAATTTATGCACCAAGGCCCAATGGACTGCAGCTGCTATAAATATCAGAAGAAGCAACTCAGAGAAGTAACTCTGGGCAAAAGAATAGAGAGTACAAAAGCAGAGATTCCAAGCAAGTGAAGCAGGCTAGTCTTCACGTGTAAAAGTCAGTTTAGGAATACTTGTAATCCAAGTAATTATTTGTTTGATAATTGCTTTGGTTAGGTAGATTCTAGGCAGTGTCTCACTCAAAGCTGTGAAGCAAGAGTGTGTGAGTTTCTTGATTGAAGCTGTGAAGCAAGATCAAGGATTGTATGAGGTGTCTCTTCATACCAAACTGTGTAATTGTTTAATATCACTGTTGTGTGATTGAGGGGGAGTGAGTGGGTATACTCAGGTCTAGAGTGTCTCTAGGTTGAAGTGTCATTGGGTAGAGATTAAGTGAGAAGTGCAAACTGGTGGTTTGACTTTGAATTGATTATGCTTATAGTGAAATTCCTCCCTGGCTTGGTAGCCCCCAGATGTAAGTGTTGTTGACACTGAACTGGGTGACCAATTGCTGTGTTATTTACTGCTTTCAATTACTGTCTAAATAGTGAGCGTAGTAGTCAATGTCACAGTGGATGTTATAACTTTGACTATAACATCCATCATGTGCAGGCCAGAATTTTCAAATCCCACTCATGCTACTTAATCAAGATAATAAAATTGAAGATACAATGAATATCAACTTACAAAACCATGTCAAAAGTTTGTTCATTGATAGATGAAAATCTTATATCAAAGATGTGAAAAGGTTTTGTCAAGACCCACAAATAAGCAATCAAAGATAATCAATCAATAGAGAATCTGAACGAGTTCACAAACATATATTAGATGAAACACATAAGGTATCAAAAGATTACATCCAAACCCCAACAAGAGATCAAAGATCTTACCTCCTCCCTCTTAGGGTTTTGTATTTCTCTCTCTAAAATAAACTTGAAATGAAGAGAGATAAGTTCTGATGTAAAAATTATATATATCTTTCCTAAAAAGAAAGAAAAGTACTTATATAGTACATTCAAGATCTGTCTTATTGCCACTGCGAACAGATCCTTCGCCAGTGAACATCAAATTAGGCACCTGAGGTGCCTATAAACAGTTAAGCCTCCCTTGAGAAATATCTAAACTTCGTTGTGCGAGCAATTCTTCGCACTGCGAACCATCTCGCTACAAGTTCGCACAACGAGTTTCAGCTTTATTTCTCTCTGAGTGAACAGTACCCAGTCTCCCAAGGGTCTTCACTGGCAAGTTCGCTGTGCAAAGTTGGTGATGATTTTTCTTGGGAAGTTCGCTAGGAGGTTCGCACGGTGAACTTCTTGATGATCTTCTGTTGTCTTGGTTTCCTTGCCCAATTTCTTGTGTCTTGATCTGCTTTTGTTTTGTACCTAATTCCTGAACAATAACATACAAATCAAAGCAACCAAGGAATTTTCCAACAATGAAGCATATCATCTAAAACACGAGTGATTCTAATCACCTTCACTTGCAAAAATAATGAAAGATGCCAACATTTGATAGATCAAATAAGCAAAGTTTGGCATCTAACAACTCTCACCAATTAGATTTTTGCTTGTCCTCAAGCAAAGTATGCCTCTCATTTCGCAACAAGAGGATTTGCTCAAGATTAAAATTCACCCACGAATGGATAAAATAGTTCTAACACAGAATGCAAACAAGCATTGGTTTCAAATATTGAGAATCAAACAATGCACAAGAACTAAATTCTTAAAGCAAATATTAAGCCATGCATCAGTCAACAACTAAGTTTTTCGTGAATGAATCACTCTATCTCTTCTCTTCAAATAAGGATTGAAGAAATTACGTGTTTGCAACCACGAGGAAAATTTCACTCACCTAACAAACAATGCCAATATTAATCTAATTCATACAATATCTAACATTCAAAAGTGAAAATATGGAAGAAAAAAGATCACTAAGGTCTTTAAGGTTGTAGCTTGGTCGGGTTTACAAACAAGAGACATTTCTAAGGCCATAAAAAGGAAATTGCCGATGCAAAAGAAACATTCATTGTACATGTGTTTACTGTGATTTTTAGTAAACAACCGTTGGTCTATCGGTTTAGAATACAATTGACTAACTTGCAGGATCGACCATACTAAATCCTAGAACATGTGCTAAGAGTGTACGAACTTCTGTTTTCGACTGAGTGAAATTAAGAATGAAGAGTGCAAAAAGTGTAAATGTTGTAAAACTTAAAGCTGAAAGTAAAGGGCTTTAAAATAACAACTGTAATGTAAAGGCGAAAAGATTACTACCAAACTCCACGTTCATTGTAAATCCTTTGGAAATTAAATAAATTTTGAAAATAAAGATGCAAGTAAGTAAATGGCCTGAAAAATAACTCTAATCAGAACTCCGCGTTTGACTAGGGGGTCTTTGCAAATAAAATAGGAAGAAAAATGTAAAGGTCGGTTTGAAATGTAAAAACTGAAATTTAAAAGTGGCAAGTGAATTGTAAAGGCAAATCGCATTGATAATAAAATATTTGATGTTGTATCACGTACATTCTCGTTAACTCGTTTCTCTACACGCGGGTACTCAGAGTTGTATGAACTAGTACGGTAATGAATGAACACCCTTATTATATAAAATTTACATCTATTTATAGTGCTATAAAATAACTTCTACATGGCAGTTGAGGCTTCCTAACGTGCTCTTTTTGGCGCTATCTTCGTTCTTCTAACCGTTCCCACGCTTTCTTCTACTTGATTTGAATTTTGAATATTTGGCAGTTCCCCCCAATTTTGGCAAACCACCCTCGTGCTTTCCTTTTTATAGTCTTCGTCGAGCATTTTCTGTCACTTAGCATTTTTTAGCTTCTTGTTCATCTTTCTTCGACTTGAAGCTTTTCTTGATTTTGGTCGAAACTTTCTCGTATACCAAGTATTGAAATCTTTGACTTCAGATAATTCTGGTCTTCGACTAGCGTCGTAAATTAGGAGTCAACATGTTATTTACACATCCCAACTTCATTCCATTTATTTCTCAATTCCAAACCTTCACAAACCTTATTTCACAACTTATTCTTTCACTATTTTTTTTTCCAAGCAAACATTATTTTTCTCTTTTTTTTTTTTACATTCATTATCACATAATTTTTTTAATGCTCGCTTGAATTTTTAAAAAGTTACAGCAACCTACTGTTCTTCTTTTTCATTCTCCCCAACTTGACTTTTATTCAACCCTCAAGTGAATGCTCTTGACTTTTTTTATGGCAAATAGGACAATCAAAACAAAATTCAAGTGTTCAAGAAAATTTTTAGAATCTCACAAAATTCAGAATGAGATTCACATTGTTTAGGCTCAAAGGGGGTTAACAAATTCTCTCTAGTCATGGGTAAGTTACATTTGGACATGGTTGTGCTCAATATAAACAAGTGTCTTGATCATTTCTAATGCTTCCACAAAGACACAATAATCACAAGATAAATCATGAATGAAATGAATCAACAAAGTTTATTAGTAATCCAACATTTAGTGAACAATGGAAGCTTTTTCACAAATTGTGGTTTTGGTCCTAAATGAAATAATCATTCAAACAAGTTGCTAAAAGAAAAAATTTCATTTGCACAAAGACTTACGTTCATAAGCATTCTAAAATTTTAAATAAAGGTAACAGTGTACCTTGACAACATTCACTTGTTTCATACTATCATCGCAATCCAAACTTGATCGAAGATTCATTAGATACTTCTCTACAGAGAGCAACCAATATAGAAGGAGTTCTCATCATTCCTAATCACACTAGAGAAAACATAAAAGGAAATAAATATGCAAAGATTAAAAATATAGAAACAATTGCAATGCACTTCAATATCATAACACCAATCCCCGACAACGGTGCCATTTTGTTCAAACTGCAGTATAGAGACAAGAAGCAAAAATTTAGTTTTGAAGGAATTCCCTCCGAGGTTTATATCGTCTCCACAGGGATCAGTGCGATGAAAAAACGCCTTTTAACGGTCTTTACATTTCTAAGCTTGTTGTTCAAAATGTTTGGTTTAAAAGGTTCAAGGAACCATGAATAAAAGGCAGAAAATATACAGACGGAAAATATAAAGTAAAGACTAAAATATAAACGGAGGCTTGTTGGGATCGGATCTCATCAATCGATAACACATGCATTCTTCTGATCATGTTAAACACAACTCAATGATTCGTATAATATCCTCATATACCACCCATAACATAGGTCATCTCTAACACAACATCGAGAGAACAACTGTATTGTCTCATTGGTGATGTCTCACGCACCAAAAACACAACACAGAGCATTAGGAACTGATACTCACGCAAATTTTAAGCCTAAATCTATGTCTAGAGTTTATGACCTAACAGGTAATCATTCTAGATCCAGATCTGAAGAGTAAATGTCTATAACGGTTCAAATTAAAGATAAATGGGTAAACAAAGACGACACCCATATCGGATAAACGATTTTTTTAAATAAACACAATGATCAAAATACGTACATACACTTAACCCTTTTTACATGTATTCACCTAATCTGCCAAATGGTTGTGAACATCGTTCTTCATCACTATTATCACGCACCCGCACAATATCGTATTAATCCTACTCATGCTACTCGTGCTACTTAATAAAGATAATAAAATCGACGATACATTGAATGTCAACTTACAAAACCATGTCAAAAGTTTGTTCATTGATAGATGAAAATCTTAGATCAAAAATGTGAAAAGGTTTTATCAAGACCCACAAATGAGCAATCAAAGATAATCAATCAATAGAGAATTCGTATTAGTTCAAAAACATATATTATATGAAATACATAAGGTATCAAAAGATTACATCCAAAACCCAACAAGAGATCAAAGATCTTACCTCCTCCCTCTTAGGGTTTTGTATTTCTCTCTCTAAAATAAACTTGAAATGAAGATAGATAAGTTCTGATGTAAAAAATATATATATCTTTCCTAAAAAGCAAGAAAAGTACTTATATAGAACATTCAGGATCTGTCTTGTTCGCATTGCGAACAGATCCTTCGCCTATTGAACATCAAATTAGGCACCTGAGGTGCCTCTGAACAGTTAAGCCGCCTTTGAGAAATATCTAAACTTCGTTGTGCGAGCAATTCTTCGCACTGCGAACCATCTCGCTACAAGTTCTCACAACGAGTTTCAGTTTAATTTCTCTTTGAGTGAACAGTACCCAGTCTCCCAAGGGTGTTCGCTGGCAAGTTCGTTGTGCGAAGTTGCTGATGATATTTCTGGGGAAGTTCGCTAGGAGTTTCTCACGGTGAACTTCTTGATGATCTTTGTCACATCTCGAAAATTCATTCGAAAACACGACCCTCGCGCAAAAGGCTCGGAAATGCGGTTGGACAGAGTCGCCACCGAACTTTATTTTTCCCGAATGAATGGGAGAAGAAAATATCGAGAAAAAATCTCAAAAACGAAAGGAACATGGCCGTCGCAACCAAATGTTCCTGGGTTCGGGAGTCAGTTACGCGAGGGGAAGGTATTTGCACCCCTCACGTCCGTTGTACTCAACGGGAACCTCTTAATTCGAGTTGTGATAAATGTTAGCTAAGCTTATTTCTTCTCTACTCAATACTAAATACTAAACAATACTATAAAAGGATAGAGGCGATAAGGGAAAGGGTGGTTAGAGGATAGGGTTCTCGCCAAGGATTGGGCCCCTTGTGCCTACGTATGCTCATTCGGACGAGAATGAGGAATCAGAGCGTCGTAGTTCGACTACGGGAAAGGATGGGGAAAACGGAAGATGGAGGGGATTGTGCTTACGCATCAAGGGTCGAGTTGTGTGCAATAGGTTGATGGCGAATGCGTATGAGCACTCGGCTTACGAGGTTTGAAAGTGGCTCGATGAAGAATCGAGAATTAGTTTGAAAATAGTTTGATCTGCTCTAGTCCCTATGGGTGCTCCTAGGAGATAAACCGATAATCAAAGAAATGTGAAACATATATCGGAATGGGAGAGGGATACATGTAAGTTACACGGGATTGTACGAAATAAAGGGGTCTTATTGTCAGGTAGCCCAAGAGAAAGCCGTGTGTGTGCATTGTGTCATAAACTACACCTTGAGCAAAGTCTGGCACGAACTCGATATCAGGGTGCCTGCAAATGACCAATGATCCAACAGTCCACCAATTTGGCTTTTATGATTTCGGTAGTTTATTATGTGTTTTTGATTATGGGCGAATACGAATAAATATGATATGATAATATGAATAATGGAAAGATAATATAACAATAATATCCACAATAATATTTGACAAAAATTAAAGTTAGTGGTTAGTTTGGTTAGGAATTAAATCGGGACAAATGCAACGCTAAACCGCTGTAGCTCGACTTATAATGAAATTCGGTCTATTGGAGGTCGCGTGAGTTGATTTCCGTGCTAAAAACAAGATGGATAAATGATATTGAGAATCATTCACCAATTTAATCGTGTCGCACGGACAAAAGGTGGGATCTCGTCTTAATCGCAAACAAAATGACAATTAATCGAAGGTAGCCTATCACAATCCCAAAGTAGAGAAAATGACCCAAATGGTCATTCTCCATAGATTTGAAATCGAGAAGGTTATCGACTTTGATACATGACGCTTACGAATTGGAAGACATCATCGATCGGAAAAATGAATAAAAAATGAAAATAAAAAAGAAAATGAAATAGAAAGTAAGATAGTCTCGAATAAATTATCATCTATCAATAATTTAACCGATAATAATTAAAAATTCATCATTGACTAAAAATGAGTAAGAATCAAATAAAAATTAATAAAAATCGATAAAAATCGAAAATGAAAAGTTTGAAAAGGTTGGTCTCGGGTTTGTTATTTTTCATCAATAATTTGACAGAAAAACAACTTTGAGGTCTCGTCATCGACCACTAAAAATGAAATGAGAAAGATAGAATAAATATAATTGAAAGTATAAACCAAAATGATTTACCAAAGAGTTTATTTTTTACAATATTAATAAAAGAAATATAAAATAAGTGAAATCTTAACAGAAGTTATCAAAAACAAATTTAAGAAAACTATTTGTAAAAACCTCATATTAAAACTTTTAAAAGAAAATAAAGAGAAAAAGGGGGTTGAAGCTGGATATAGGGGGTGCTGTACATAGGAAGAGCGTATGGACATGGGTGTTTGAAACAGAATGAAGGGTAAAAAACAAGCATAATCATGTGGGCCTCACTTTAGGCCCATCATCCCACTCATTCGTTTAGCCAAAGGAGGAAGAACGACACACACGGAAAAAAACTGAAATGGGAAGGTGTAATGCGCTTCATACGGGGTGGCAAGGAAATGGGCCATCTAAGCCCATCAATCCAAACCGCCATTATCAGACTCGTTGGAATAGGATAATGCAAATGAACACTCATCACTAGCCAAAAAAAAAAGTCCAAATTACAAATCACTTCTTCTTCGGAACACGGTTCACAAAGCCAAATAAAATCACCTTTAACAGTGAACCGCGGAGAATGATAAAGAGGTTCATATTCAACCTCTCCAAACGATTTCAGATCCTCTTCCTTGCTTGCCTCGTCTGATTTGTGTAAGTAGTAACTGCGCCTAAGAGGGGGGGGGGGGTGAATTAGGATCTTAAAAATTATTTTCAATCTTGTAGGGTTCCTTGGTTCTTTTTTCTGGTTATTAGTTAGTGACAGGAAAGTAAAGGCATGAAAGAAAAAGGACACAGGAAGATTTATAGTGGTCCCCCTCACACTCCGAGGGTACTCCACCTCCCTTTCGACTCGAAAGAAAATTTTACTATAGTTTAGAATAATTCTAAGCCTAATCACACAACCTGTGATGCTTACTATCTAAACCTATAGGTATTCCAAGTGAATGAAGAACAATCCTCTTCAATACACTTCACTTGTTTCCAACAGTCCTGGACAACAAGGTAATACAAAAAAAATGTTCTTGAGAAATATTTGGTAGAAAGTTGTTTATTAATCCTCAAGAATGATCTTCTTCTTTAAACAAATTATACTTAGATACATATACAAGTGTTCTTTGTGAAAGAGGGCAGTGAGAGTATGAAAATTAAATCAATGGCTTCTTTCAAAATTGGTTTTTGGAACTCTTAGAATAAAAATTCAGATTTTGAGAAAGCGAGTAATTTTTGTGATTTTATTTCTAGAAGGTTAATTGTAATTTGAAATTGAAAACAATTTATACTGATGAAAAACCTTTCCAAAAAGGTGTGATTTTTGAACAGCAAAAATAGCCAGTAAGAAGAATGGTTAACACCTTTACAACGTTAAAAAATATTTGAATTTTATATGTGTTAATCGGTTAACCATATGGTTAATCGGCTAACACTGTCGTAAAATCCCAAAACACGTAATTTTGAAGTGTATTAATCGGTTAACCAAAGTGTTAATTGATTAACACTGAAAGATTTTCAGAAAATGATTTAATTTTAAAAGTAATGAGTATTTAAAAATAGTTTTAAAATGTTAGTGATAATTGTGAATTGAAAAGTGATTTTTAAGAACACTTGTATAAATATTCTTAAGTAAAATACGTTATACTGTTTCTTGAATCATCATCATCACTTGTAGCTTGTAGACGAAGCTTTGACCCATAAATTCATACACGAGGGTACTTCCTTGATCTTGATGTTCTTGTTTGATTGCTTGTGTCTCTTACTTTTTACGAAGATTCAGAAGAAAGGTGCTTCTGGTTTTACTTTCAATATATACCCCTAAGGGTATGTAGTAAGTATCTTGCGTACTAAGCTTGCACTAGTTATCTTCATCAAAACATAAAGGCATTGAGGCTTGCTTCTACAATATCCCCCTTTTTGATGATGACAAGTGATTCTTTGAAAATTTGGCTTTGATACTTGGTTCTCTACATGTCTCCCCCTAAGTTAGAGAGCTCCCCCTAAATATAAGAGAGATACAATATTTCTGCATAGGGAAATGTTAGAGACCAATCCTTCTCCCCCTTTGTCATTAGCAAAAAGGAAGAGCAGCAATAAAAAGAGAAGAAAAACAAGCATTCATAGTGAAAACACAATCACAAACACTTATCACATAAAAACAGAATTTTGTTGAAACCATACGAAATGAAATAAACGCACATTGTACGATTACGAATACAAATATGTAACGTAAAACTTAAGCTTAAACAAATACAAGAAAGCAACAAACAACATAAACAAGTGCTTTTCAAAAGTCTTCATCCGACATATCCTCATTGTCATCTTCTTCCTCTTCACTACCATCCTCATCTTCATTGTCTCTGGTATGGGAAGCTTGAGAGTTTAGCACAAGGTTTCAGAGAGAGGTGATCACCCTAGTGGTTTCTCTATGCTGATTCATCATAGTAATATAGAGAAACTCATTGGTGATTCCACCTTCTGGAATGGGATAGGAGTGGTTTGTGGAAGAAGAGCCGTCTTTTGCATACTTATAGGTTCCATCAGTATCCTTGATGATGTCGGTATTCTTGACTATTGTGATTTCATTAATTACATTTATCGTGGGTTTCAGGGTAATGGCAGGTTCGTGGTTCAGATCCAAATGAGTTAGCTCGAGAATTCTTGAGATTAGTCGTGCATATGGAAGCCGGGTAGACAAGGTGAGTTGTTGCTGAAGATGGTACACCATGGTTAGAATCCAATTGACTTTAATCTTATTCTTGATAGCAAACATCAACTGCATCTCCAAATCATTTATCTGATAATGATTTGAGTCTTTCGTAATCAAGACATAACAGATAATATAATGCAACATTCGATCATTGACGGTCAGATTCTTGACGTAACATAGTGTGCTAGCAGTCCGCTGACTCGCAATCACAACGTTTCTTGGAAACCTGCAGATATGATAATAATTTTCCATCTTATCGTAGTTTGCCCAGGGTTCTTCAACATGATTGACCCCTTTCCGAAGGAAAAATCCTGTGTACGGGATTTTTAGGGTTGCAGCAATATCTTAAAGATCTTCATTCAACTCACAGTTCTGAACCGAAGTAGCCAAAATATGTTGTTCATTCTCATTGAAATGTATTGACAGTTTGTTCATACAGGATTTGACTAAATCCGGATAACATCTTCCGTTGTCAGCAACAAAGTTATCAATCTTTTGAAATTTCAATAATGTCAGAAAATCAAAAGTATGAGCAGGAAAAGCCTTGAGATTAACGTATTTTACCGGGAGGAGTTGACGAACCCGGACCTTGAAATCCATTATGCGTTTTTTCATAGATTCCATGGGAACAAGGTTTTCATCAGCCGCAGAGCTGCTCTCCGGTAGCCTTCCATTACCTTTGTTGATGGGAGCCATGGATGAAAGTATGAGAATATGAAGATTGGAGGTTCTTCTGAAGTTTTAGGGTTTTGAGTTGTGATGAAGAAGATAAAGTGGGAGAGTGGGTATTTAAGTGAAGGTTATGGGTGGGTAGAAGTTGGAAGAGTGTATTTACTTGTAGTCAAATAAGAAGAAGTTTCCCAAGGATAGTGGTTGAAACATTTAAAAAGCACATGCACCACACATAAAAAACACTTAAAATACATTAACTAAAATTTTGACTTAATTTTTGTTTCTGATTTTTGAAAAATGAACAATGTTAATCGGTTAATCGTGGGGGTTAACCGATTAATGCATTTAAAAATTAATTTTCAAAATAAAAACTTACAGTGTTAATCGGTTAACCCTAGGGGTTAATCGGTTAACACATTTAAACAATTAATTCAGAAACAAAAATTAACAGTGTTAATCGGTTAACCCTGGGGGATAATGGGTTAACACCCTCGAAATTTCAGAAAAATGCTTACAAACAGTAAGAAAACAAGTTTGAAAACATAACAACTACACACATTAGTTTATGAAGAGTTTAGATGTCACCTTCATCGAGAATTCTGAGTTCTCGTCGAATCTTGAAGAATGGTTCTTTTGCGAGTGGCTTCGTGAATATGTCGGCGAGTTGGTTATGCGTATCCACAAACGTTACTTCGACATCTCCTTTAAGTACGTGGTCACGGAGGAAATGATGTCTAACATCGACGTGTTTGGTTCTCGAGTGCATGACCGGATTTTTTGTGATGTTAATCGCACTTGTGTTGTCGCATCGGAGAGGAACGCATCCAAGATCAATTCCTTAGTTGCTTAATTGTTGCTTCAGCCAAAGGTTTTGTGCACAACAGCTTCCCGCCGCTATGTATTCCACTTCAGCCGTACTAAGAGCAACACATGATTGTTTCTTGCACGACCACGAAACTAATGCGTTTCCAAGGATGTGACAGGTTTCACTCGTGCTTTTTCGATCAATTTTACAGCCTGCATAATCCGCGTCAGAATAACCAATTAAAGTATAAACACTACCTTTCGGATACCATAAGACGACGTTCGAAGTTCCCTTGAGATATTTCATGATTCTTTTGACTGCCGTGAGATGTGACTCCTTCGGATTAGCTTGAAAGCGCGCACATAAACAAATACTAAACATTATGTCAGGACGGCTTGCCGTCAAATATAATAACGAACCAATCATACCTCAATACTTTGTAATATCAATTGATTTTCCCGATTCATCTTGATCGACGTAGGTTCCGGATCCCATTGGTGTTGACATAACTTTTCATTCATCCATATCAAATCTCTTTAACAACTCTTTGCAATACTTTGATTTGTTGATAAATATTCCGTCCTTTAATTGCTTGATTTGTAATCCGAGGAAATAGTTCATCTTGAAGGTGGGAAAAACACTTAGAAGGGGGGTTGAATAAGGGTTTTGAAAATTATATGGCAATAAAAACACACAGTATTTTTATCCTGGTTCGTTGAACTCAACTAATCCAGTTCACCTTATCAAAGATGATTTGCCTTTCTCAACAAGGACTTAATCCACTATATTCAAACATATTACAGTGTTAACCACTAAGAGCAACTGTCTTAGTCTTCTAAAGAAATCCTGACCACAAATTGGTCTTCTTAAGGAACCTTTTACAATAAAATGTAAACTAACAAGTGTTTAAAGTTACTTCTAAAAAGCTGTATCACAACTGTGATTTTTACACTTAAGATTAAGAACGAATGAAACTATTCAATAAAGAAATATAATTTGTATGAGAGCTTGAGAGTAGTTTGCAATTGATTTTTCAATAGTTTCATCAACTGTAGAATGTTGTTGAAGGCTTTCTTTTATAGAGCAGAAAGTTCAAGATGTTTCAGCTTGAAGACCGTGTACTGTAAAGTAGTTGTGGCCTTTTTGTCTTCTAATGACTCTAGCTTTCCCAGAAGAGGATTGTTTAGACAAATCCTTTTTGCCTGTCTTCCTGTGTCTATCACAAAAGAGGAAAGAGTCGTTTGGAATATGCCAACGGATATATCTTTGAATAATATCTTCTTCAACAAGCTTATATCTCACAATTATCAACATCAGAGCCTTGAGTAATCAGAGTCTTGATGTTCTCAGAGTTTTGCTAGATCAGAGTGTTGCAACCATTGTGCTTCAGCGTGAATAATACTCAGAGCATAGTTTGGAGATCAGATCCTCTGTACTTGCAGCGAACAGTACATTCAGAGTCTTCTGATAAATAATGCTTGAAAATCTTCATACAAAGTCTTGCAGCTACGCTTCAGATGCTTCTGTAGCATCTGCTTCAGAGTCTTCTGGAAGCGCTCAGAGCCTTCTGATGACATGCTTCTGATGCTTCAAATGCTTAGCGTATAGAGCGTTCAAATGCATTTTTACTTCCATAAGAGTATTAAACTTAATATCTGAAACAAAAATACTTGAACAAAATTAGAATATATATTTTTCTAATACAAAATTTCATTAGTGTTATCATTAAAACATTGAGATATATTTAAACACCAATATGTGTTCTAACAATCTCCCCCTTTTTGATGATGACAAAAACATAGGAAATTTTGTTCACATAAAATGGAAATAAATATATAACTCCCCCTGAGATACAGAATCTCCCCCTGAAATGAATACTCTAATAGAAATAGATACTTCCCTTTTTGCATGAGTATTCTTATCAGAATAAGAGCTTGATTAGAATTATGGTTAGAATATACTTTCCAGAATCAGAGTCTGGTTAAATTGATTTACTTGCCAGAATCAGAGCTTGGGTAATCAGAACCTGGTTCGATGTTTCAGTATCAGAGCAAGGTTTGTATTAAACGTTTCAGAGTCAGAGTCTGGTTAATATTGCAGAGTCAGAGTCTGTTTTGGATTAGGTCTAATTTGGGGATTCTCAGGGTATCTTTAATGAATTTTGTCAGATGATACGTTAAAGTTCTGAAATACTAAAATTCAATGTTAGATAAAATTTATTATGTCTGAATTCCATTTTGGTAACTGTTTATATGAACATTCAGAGTTTCATTTTCTCCCCCTTTTTGTCATAATAAAAAAAAACTTTTAAAGACAAATAAAAGGAAACAGAGAGAAAAGATATGAACAGATAAGGAAAACATTCATTCATTCATTCATAATAATATTCAGATAACAAAGACATCATAAAACAGATGCAAACAAGTGCACAAACATCAGATAAAAAAAATATAAAGCTAAGATTGACGAGAAAGCAACATCTTCAGAAGGTTTGTAATCTCAGAAGAAGATTCTTCTTGCTTGGACATCCACTTCTCAATGTTTTCAGTCTTCTGATCTTGCTTTACCATCCAGGACTTTATTTCAGAATGGCTAGCTTCCAGCATAGCAATCTTATCTTTCAAAGCGGAGTCCTCTTGCTTGATTTCAAATGATGTAGGAGCAGATTCAGGAGTAGGAGTTGTAGCGCTGTCAATGATAATTGCAGATGCAGTGTCTTGAGTAGCAGAATTAGATGCGTTGTCTACAGTCGTCAGAGTTAATTGATTATCTATCAGATTATCTTCAGGCACAAATTCTTCTGGAGTAGATTCTTCAGGAGTTTCAGAAACAACAGGTTTTGCTGGTGGAGGGTCCAGAAGCAATGTAGGAGTTCTGGAAACACGCAAAAGATCATTTAGACGAGAGAATCTATCAGCTTCAGCAATTCTGATCTTGGTATCTTCAGCACAGATGTTCTGGAGATTATCAGCCACAGAGTTGAATCTATTTTTGAATCTTGTCCAAAAGACATTTGATGCATTTGGGTCAAGACCAGTCAAGCATTCCTTCTCAACAGATGATAACCACACTTTTAACTCATTTTCAAAAACAACATTCAAATTACCAACGTTTATTCTAGGTTTTGGTGTAAACACATATTCTAAAAATGATTTTAGAGAAGATTCAGGGTTGGCAGAAGTAGATGGTTTTGAAGGTATGGTGAAAGTGAGGATAATAAACAAAGGACGAGGATATGTTGGGGAAAGAGGTGAATCAAATGAGGTGGGGACTTTTGGTTTTCTGGAAAACAAATATTGTTTGGAGATGGATGAAGTTGGAATGAAATCAAAAGGTGTAGGATCATATGGAGTGAATAAAGTATTTTGAGAGTGTAGAGGTTCAGATGGAATGATGTCATATTGTTGTTTTATAGATTCTTCTGTTTCTGGTTGTGGTTCTGGCGTGGGTGGTTGTGGTTGTTCAGAAGATATTTGTACAGATGGAGAAGGTGTGGGAACATATTCATTATTTTGTGGTTCAGAGCAATGTTGGGGTATATCAGATTTTTGGGGTTCAGATGAAATATTTTGTTGTTATGGAGTAGGGACGGGTTCAGAGTTAATCGTTGGTAAAACAGTTACTGATTCACAAGTAAGAGGTAAAGATGTAGAAATACCTTATTTCTTGACTTTCTTTACTCTTTCAGAAGGTGCCTCTCCAGAAGCTTTTCTCTTCTTAAGCTTCTTCTTTGGTGCTTTAGAAGTTCTCTGCTTCTTCTTTTGAGTGCCTGCAGCTTCTTCTTCTTCTAGATCTTGTTTTCTCTGCCTCTTATGTTCCTCATATTCATCTGGTATAGGTGCTCGATTTAGAAACCCTTCTAGAATTGGAATTCCTTGTTCCATACATGAGCCAACGAACTTGATCAGAACTTCCTTTGGTTCCTCTACATAAAAAATTGGAAAATCTGCTAGAGGGATTCTTCTTTTGCTTACTTCTTCTGTATTAAGTCTGGCAGGCACAGAAGTAAGTTCATCAATAACTTTCAGCCTTTGGAGACTTTTAGCATTCATAACATTTCCAAGAATGGATGTAAGTTCTTCTTTCAGTCCAGCCTCATGCAGACGCGCCACCAGACCATTCTCTATCTGAATGTCTGAAATCAACCTTCCACAAGGGATCCAATTTCTTCCTTTCATCTTCTGGTCTTCTCTAGATATCTTAACATGGTTCCATAGATGAGAGAAGGGCAAGTGAGGCAGATCTACCTTTGTGCTCTGACTAAAACAATACATGAAGTATAACTGGTCATTATTCACATAATCAGGAGAGTTTATAGACTTCCTGTGATGGATGCAACCCAAGAAGATTTTGGCCTATATTTTATAGTTAGGCTTCAAATCTTTGAACTTGTTTGAGGGATTTCCAGAAGCAATCACCTCATCATAAACAACATCCATATTAACATGCCCAGTTAAATGAGTAACTCCATCAGTTTCCTCATATCCAATAAGCTTCCTTATCAGATCTTCAGTAATCACAATTTCTTTACCCAGAATAGAAGAAACAATGAACTTAGGGTAATAATTTGCATGGATCCAAAATTCCTTTACCAAAACTGGATAGACTGGTCCAAACAGTCTGTCAAAATACTTTGTCCATCCTTGAGCATCAATGATGGAACGCAAGTTAAAACCATTTTCAGCCAATGAAGCAAAATCCACCAAGGATTCACACAAAACTTCCAGTTTCTCAACAGGTGTGAGATTCGTTCTAACAGGTTCTTTGAAAGCAACAGGACCTAGATTAGAAGATGATACAGTTGCCATGGTAGATTGAAACTGAGCTGAAGTTGATGAAGAAGTAGAAATTGTTGATCTTGAAGATTTAGGGTTCTGAAGGTTTGAAGGTTTTGGAGAGAGATGAAAGCAATGAAGAAGGGAGAAATGCATACAAGTGTTCGTGAGAGTGAAAAATGTGAAATATGTTGAGTTGTGGAATTTATAGAGAAAATTAGGGCACACAAGAGTCACACGTTCAACACGTTTTACACTTAGCATCTAATGGCATTTAATAAAAAAGAAAATAATCATTTCAAGCATTAATGATTCTGAAAATTTAGGGGGAAAACGAGAAACCAAATATTCAAACCAGTACTTCAAACGTCTTTTCAATATTGTGCACTCCACCTTTTCAGATTCAGAGTTACACGTGTTTGCTTGCATGTGCTTCTGAAAACTCTTTGAGAAATGAAATGTTAGCCAATGTTTAGATCCTCTGAGGTTTGTTAGTTCAGATACAGACAAAAATAATAATTAAATATAATGAATAAAGATCAGATTTAATACTTCAGAGTTTTAAACATTCTGCATCTGAGAAGTTTGCTTCTGATAAACATTTCATTCTGGACAGAAATCCATACTTATATTTTTTAGAATAAACTTAAACCTATCTTCAGCAAGGGTTTTAGTAAAGATATCAGCTCATTGATAGTCTGTATCAACAAAGTTTAAACTCAAAATTCCCTTCTGAATATAGTCTCTAATGAAGTGATGTTTAATTTCTATATGCTTAGCTTTAGAGTGTAAAATAGGATTTTTAGATAAGCATATAGCAGAAGTATTATCACAGAATATAGAAATATTACTCTCAAAGATCTGATAATCTTCTAGTTGACTCTTCATCCAGAGCATCTGTATGCTACATCCAGCAACAACAATGTATTCTGCTTCTGTAGTTGACAACGCAATTGTAGGTTGCTTCTTGCTGTACCAGGAGATCAAATTACTTCACAGAAACTGACAGCTTCCAGAAGTAATTTTTCTTCCAACTCTGTCTCCAGCGTAATCAGCATCACAAAATCCAACTAGTTTAAATTCATCAGATTTTCTGTAACATAAACCCACATTAGTAGTACCTTTCAGATACCTTAGAATTCTCTTAACAACTGTTAAGTGAGATTCTCTAGGATCTGATTGGAATCTAGCACACAAGAATACACTAAATAGAATGTCAGGTCTAGAAGGAGTTAAGTATAGAAGAGATCCAATCATACCTCTGTAGAGTTTCTGATCTACTTTCTTACTTACCTCTTCCTTGCCCAAAGTGCTTGTTGGATGCATTGGAGTCTTTGCCAACTTACTATCAGTCATGTTGAACTTCTTCAGAAGTTCTTTTACATATTTAGTCTGATGAACGTAAGTGCATTCTGGAGTCTGGTTAACTTGAATTCCTAGAAAGAATCTAAGTTCTCCCATCATGCTCATCTCAAATTCAGCCTGCATACATTGAGAAAACTCTTTTCCAAGCGCAATATTGGTAGATCCAAATATAATATCATCTACATATATTTGATAGATTAATTAATCTTTCTTAAATTGTTTACAGAAGAGAGTTGTGTCCACTTTGCCTCTGATAAAATTCTTCTCCAGAAGAAAATTACTTAATCTCTCATACCACGCTCTGGGAGCTTGTTTTAAACCATATAGAGATTTCTTAAGTTTAAAAACATGTTCTGGAAATTTATCACTTTCAAAACCAGGAGGTTGATGAACATAAACTTCCTCTTCTATAATACCATTTAAGAATGCACTCTTAACATCCAACTGATATAGAGTGATGTTATTTTGTGCAACAAAAGAAATGAGTAGGCGTATAGACTCTAACCTGGCCAGAGGAGCATAAGTCTCTGTGTAGTCAATTCCTTCTTGCTGACTGTATCCTTGAGCTACCAGCCTAGCCTTGTTTCTTACAACTTCTCCTTGCTCATTAAGTTTGTTTCCGAAGACCCATTTAGTTCCAATAATATTGAATCCTTTTGGTCTTGGAACCAGATCCCAAACTTCATTCCTTGTGAATTGATTTAGCTCCTCTTGCATTACAAGTATCCAATCATTGTCTTGTAGAGCTTCATCCACAGAAGTTGGTTCAATGACTGACACCAAGCCAAAAAGTGATGTTCTAGATGATCTGATAAAAGATCTTGTTCTGATAGGATCATCTTTCTTTCCAATGATCATTTCTTCTGGATGAGAAACCTTGATTCTGGATGATCCTTTAACATTTGGTTCTTCAGAAATATTCAAATTATTCATCTGAGCTACCAAGGGAGTTGCATCTGGCGTAGCTTCTGATTCTTTCACTTTATCTTTATTTGCCCCTGAGTCTTCAGAGTCTGTGAGAACAATTTCTCTATCTGAAAAATTGTCAACCTGCTTTGGCTTTTGATTGCCAAGTTTATCATCAAATCTAACATGAATACATTCCTCCACAATCTGTGTCTCAGTATCTTATACTCTGTAGCATTTAGAGCATTCAGAATATCCAAGCATGAAACACTTATGTTCTTTAGAATCAAACTTGTTCAGATTCTCTTTAGTATTCAACATAAAACATATACATCCAAAAGGATGGAAGTAAGAAATGTTGGGCTTTCTATTCCTCCACAATTCATAAGGAGTCTTCTCCAGAAGAGGCCTTACAGACACTTTGTTCTGAATATAACAAGTTGTGTTTATTGCTTCTGCCAAAAAATGCTTTTCCATGTTAGTCTCGTTGATCATGGTTCTGGCCATTTCTTGCAATGGTCTATTTTTCCTCTCTACAACTCCATTATGTTGAGGAGTTCTAGGGCAGGAGAAATCATGTGCAATGCCATTATCTTTAAAATATTTTTCAAAAGATTTTTTTTTCAAATTCTCCACCATGATCACTTCTGACTTTAAAAATTTTAAAATCTTTTTCAGTTTGGACTTGTTTGCAGAAGTCAAAGAACACAGAGTGTGACTCATCCTTGTGTTTTAGGAATTTTACCCATGTCCATCTGCTATAGTCATCAACTATGACTAGTCCATACTTCTTGCCTCTGATGGATGCAGTTTTCACTGGTCCAAACAGATCAATGTGAAGTAACTCTAATGTCCTAGAGGTTGAAACAACATTTTTAGTTTTAAAAGAAGATTTTGAACATTTTCCTTTCTGACATGCTTCACAAAAAGCATCTGAGTTGAACTTCAACTTAGGAAGTCCTCTGACCAGATTGAGTTTATTAATCTGAGATATACGTCTCATATTAATATGTCCCAATCATCTGTGCCAGAC
This sequence comes from Lathyrus sativus, assembly GCA_963859935.3. Taxonomy (NCBI): domain Eukaryota; kingdom Viridiplantae; phylum Streptophyta; class Magnoliopsida; order Fabales; family Fabaceae; genus Lathyrus; species Lathyrus sativus. The sequence continues at coordinate 610,831,951 of OZ012738.1, read as the reverse complement.
CCATTGCTCGTCATTTACAGACATAAGGAATTTTACATTTTGAACCTTAAGTTCTGAAAGATTGATTTTGTAAATGTTGTTCTTCCTTTTTCCATTAAAGAGGACTGAGCCATCTTTTTGACTAACAGCTTTGCAACATTTTTGATTAAAAATTATGTCATAACCATTGCCACTTAATTGACTTATGGATAATAAGTTATGTTTTAATCCTTCTACAAGTAAGACATTAGATATGGAAGGAAGATTACCATTGCCAATAGTACCAGATCCAATTATCTTGCCCTTATGGTTCCCTCCAAACTTGACGTCTCCTCCAGATCTAAGCTCCAGGCTTTGGAACATAGACCTTTCTCCCGTCATGTGACATGAGCATCCAGATTCCAGGTACCATGATTGGCGTCCTGACTTTGCTGCTAAATACATCTCCAACAGATATTATCTTGTCCTTAGGTACCTAGATCTTTTTGGGTGCTTTTGGGTTAGTTGCCTTATAGGTTGGTCTGAACTTCTGTCTTTTTACAACAGGTTTGTTCTGACTAACTCTAGGTTTAAACACAGGAATGTTCTGATCAGAACGTGTGTGTTTAATATCATTAAGATGACCAAACTTAAAGTGAGAATATAAGGGAGTATGCTTAATGATAAGTTTATCAACAGGTGTTGGATGTAAATCCTTTCCAGAAGAAGATTCATATCCAATACCCTTTCTGTTATTTTTGCTAACCCCATAGATCATTGAAGCCATCTTGCTTCTATCTATGCTTCTAGCCAGAAACTTCTTAAAGCTATAGTCATATTTTTCTAAAATATTTTTACATTCTGACTTAGTTTCAGAATCAGAGTCTTGTTGAGCTTTTTCAAAATCATTTTTCATTTTTAGATTGTTTTCTTTGAGCTCATCAACTTCTGTCTTTAGCAGATTATTCTCAGATTCAAGATTGCATTTAAGCTTCTTGTACTTGAGCTTAATCTTACTATAGTTTTCTAACATTTCTGATAAACTTTCAATAAGTTCTGTTCTAGAAAGTTCAGAAAATACCTCTTCAGAATCAGATTTTGATTCAGACTCAAATCCAGATTTTCCTTCATCCTGGTCTTCTACATCTTTCATGAGTGCCATGTTTGCACACTCTTCTTCTGATTCTGATGAAGATGAAGATTCATCTGAATCATCCCAGGTTTCCATCAGAACCTTCTACTTTTTGTCAAACTTCCTTTTTGGCTTTTCCTTCAGAAGTTTTGGGCATTCATTCTTGTAGTGCCCAGGTTCCTTGCATTCATAGCAGACAACCTCTTTCTTTCTAGATCTTCTGTGTCCAGAAGACTGTTTGCATTGATCTGACTTCTTGAAGTTTCTGAATCTCTTCTGGTTATGCTTCCAGAGTTTGTTGATCCTTCTGGACAGCAGGGACAATTCATCATCTTCTTCAAAAGAAGAAGATTCTTCAAAACTTTCTTCTATTACATGCAACGCTTTAACAGATTTGTTAGACTTTAAAGCAAAAAACTTACCTTTTTTTGTAGGTTCGTCTTCCTCCAGTTCAATATCATGACTCCTCAAGGAGCTTATTAGTTCTTCCAGCGTGATCTTGTTCAGATCCTTTGCCATCTTCAGAGTTGTGACCATTGGTCTCCATCTGGTTAGCGAACTTCTGATGATCTTTTTGACATGATCAGCCGTTGAATAGCCTTTGTCCAGAACCTTTAATCCAGCTGTGAGAATCTGGAATCTAAAGAATATTGCTTCTACAGATTCAGACTCCTCCATTTTGAAGGCTTTATATTTCTGGATCAACGCCAAAGCCTTTGTCTCTTTAACTTGGGAGTTTCCTTCATGAGTCATCTTCAAGGACTCAAACATACCAAATGCAATTTCTCTGTTTGTAATTTTCTCATACTCAGTATGAGATATAGCATTTAGTAGAATGGTTCTAGCCTTGTGATGATTCTTGAACTCTTTCTTTTGGGCTTCAGTCATTGACTTTCTGTCAATTTTCTTGCCATCCCCATTAGTGGGGTGAACATAACCATCAATGACTAAGTCTCAAAGATCAGCATCATATCCCATAAAGAGGCTTTTAATTCAGTCTTTCCAGTAGTCAAATTTCTCACCATCAAACATGGGAGGTTTTGTGCTGATTCTGTCTCTATCTTCATACTTGTTGTAGGATGTTGAAGCTTCAGCGGCCATATTGTATCAACCAAAAATATCAAGAGTTTTCCCACTGGGTCTTTTCTCTTTCACGGTTAAGTGATTAGCACTACAGAGCCGGAGCTCTGATACCAACTGAAGGTGGGAAAAACACTTAGAAGGGGGGTTGAATAAGGGTTTTGAAAATTATATGGCAATAAAAACACACAGTATTTTTATCCTGGTTCGTTGAACTCAACTAATCCAGTCCACCTTATCAAAGATGATTTGCCTTTCTCAACAAGGACTTAATCCACTATATTCAAACAGATTACAGTGTTAACCACTAAGAACAACTGTCTTAGTCTTCTCAAGAAATCCTGACTACAACTTGGTCTTCTTAAGGAACCTTTTACAATAAAATGTAAACTAACAAGTGTTTAAAGTTGCTTCTAAAAAGCTGTATCACAACTGTGATTTTCACACTTAAGATTAAGAACGAATGAAACTATTCAACAAAGAAATATAATTTGTATGAGAGCTTGAGAGTAGTTTGTAATTGATTTTTCAATAGTTTCGTCAACTGTAGAATGTTGTTGAAGGCTTGCTTTTATAGAGCAGAAAGTTCAAGACGTTTCAGCTTGAAGATCGTGTACTGCAAAGTAGCTGTGGCCTTTTTGTCTTCTAATGACTCTAGCTTTCCCAGAAGAGGATTGTTCAGACAAATCCTTTTTTCCTGTGTTCCTGTGTCTATCACAAAAGAGGAAAGAGTCGTTTGGAATATGCCAACGGATATATCTTTGAATAATATCTTCTTTAACAAGCTTCTATCTCACAATTATCAACATCAGAGCCTTGAGTGATCAGATTCTTGATGTCCTCAGAGTTTTGCTAGATCAGAGTGTTGCAGCCATTGTGCTTCAGTGTGAATAATACTCAGAGCAGAGTTTGGAGATCAGATCCTCTGTACTTGTAGCGAACAGTACATTCAGAGTCTTCTGATAAATAATGCTTGAAACTCTTCATACAAAGTCTTGCAGCTACGCTTCAGATGCTTCTTTAGCTTCTGCCTTAGAGTCTTCTGGCAGCGCTCAAAGCCTTCTGATGACATGCTTCTTATGCTTCAGATGCTTAGCATAGAGAGCGTTCAAATGCATTTTTGCTTCCATAAGAGTATTAAACTTAATATCTGATACAAAAATACTTGAACAAAATTAGAGTATATATTTTCTTAATACAAAATTTCATTAGTGTCATCATCAAAACATTGAGATATATTTAAACACCAATCTGTGTTCTAACACATCTTTCCCATCATAGACATTTCAAACTCGCCTTGCATCATTGAAGCAAATTCTTCACATAGTTCCTTGTTTGTTGAACCAAAGATGATGTCGTCCACATATACTTGAACAAGTAAGGTATTATCCTTTATCTTTTTAATGAATAAAGTCTTGTCTACCTTGCCTTTTTCAAATCCTTTTTCACATAAGAAACTACTTAGACGATCATACCATGCCCTTGGTGCTTGCTTTATACCATATAGAGCTTTCTTCAATTTGTATACATGTGAAGAATGCTTAAAGTCTTCAAATCCCGAGGGTTGTTTGACATGGACTTCTTTGTTGATGTATCCATTCAAGAAGGCGCTTTTGACGTCCATTTGGAAAAGTTGAAAATTCATTGAACATGCATAAGCAAGTAAAAGACGAATAGCTTATAACCTTGCAATCGGAGTGAATGTTTCTTCAAAGTCAAATCCTTCCTCTTGATTGTACCCTTGAGCCACCAATCTTTCTTTGTTTCGAACAATTATTCCATTTTCATCAAGTTTGTTCTTAAACACCCATCTTGTTCTGATGATATGTTTATATTTCGGTTTAGGAACAAGTTCCTAAACTTGATTCCTCTCGAATTGGTTTAATTTATCTTACATACCAATAATCCATTGATCATCTTCAAGAGCTTCACCAACTTTGGAAGGTTCTATTTGAGATACGAACGCCATGTTCAAGCATGCATCTTTGAGATTTAATCTCGTAGCAACACCTTGACTTATGTCTCCGATCACTTTATCGATAGGATGATCTCTATGAATCCTCCATCCTTTTGGTAGATCATTGACATTGGAATCTTGTTGAACCAGTCTATCTTGTTCTTTAATGATATCTTTAGAAGTATTTTCTTCGGGAATTTCTACAAATTCATCATCATTATCACAAAACACAATATCCTCCTTGGAGGGGTTAGATTCATCAAATTTGACATGCATAGACTCTTCAATAGTTAATGTTCTTTTATTGTAAATTCTAAAAGCTTTACTAGAAAGAGAATAACCAAGAAATATACCTTCATCTGATTTTACATCAAACTTACCAAGGTTGTCTTTATCGTTGTTCAAGACAAAACACTTGCATCCAAATATGTGAAAGTAGGAAATATTTGGCTTTCTACCTTTGAAGAGTTCATACGGGGTTTTCTTGAGAATTGGTCTAATATTAACCCGGTTGCTTACAAAACATGCCGTACTCACCGCATCCTCCCAAAAATACTTAGGAAGATTTGAGTCACTTAACATTGTTCTTGCAAGTTCCACCAATGCCTGATTCTTCCTTTCCACGACACCATTTTGGTGCGGGGTTCTTGGTGCAGAGAAGTTGTGTGATATTCCATGTTCTTCACAAAATTCGTCAAATGAGGCGTTTTGAAATTCTCCACTGTGGTCGCTTCTAATGGAGGCAATTGTAAGAGACTTCTCATTTTGGATTTGTTTTGAATATTTCTTGAAGGCTCTGAGTGCTTCACTTTTCTTCATCAAAAAGAAAGTCCAAGTGTATCTAGAAAAATCATCTACAATTACTAATGCATAAACATTACCTCCGAAGCTTTTTGTTCTTGATGGACCAAAGAGATCCATATGCAACAATTGTAGTGGCCTAGTTGTGGACACCACATTCTTGGATGTGAAAGTTGATTTGGTTTTTTTTCCTTTTTGACAAGCATTGTATAACCCCATAGATCATTGAAGCCATCTTGTCTTCTTTCTCTACTTCTTTGGATTCAGGTTTTAAGGCAATGCTCTTGGATTTCTTTTCTTGAACTTCATGTTTCTCCAATCTTCCGAGTTCCATTTCATATTCTTGGAGTTTTCCGAATAACGTAGCGGACGTCATTGTTGATAGACTTTTCTTCTCGGAAATTGCCGTCACTTTCGGTTGCCATTCTCTTGATAAGGACCTAAGCACTTTAAGATTAAGTTCATCATTGGTTAGTGTCTTACCAAGTGCATGTAAGTGATTCGTCAAACGCACGAATCTTTTCTACAAGTCTAAAATAGATTCTCTTGGTTTCATTCTGAATAATTCGTACTCTTGACTCAAAGTATTTAATTTGGATCATTTGACTTTGGCGGTTCCTTCATGAGTTTCAACAAGAGTGTCCCAAATTTGCTTGGCCGTTGAACATGTTGAGATGCGGAAGAATTCATCCATTCCAAGTGAACTTTGTAATATGTTTATTGCCTTTTTGTCGTAGAGAACTTTCTTTTTATCATCATCATCCCATGAACCTTGTGGTTTTGATGAGTCGACTCCATTGACTGCGGTTATAGGAATAAATGGACCATTTTGGACAGCCTCCCATATTTCACTTCCTTGTGCTTCTAGATGTGCCTTCATGCGGATTTTCCAGAAGTCGAAATATTCGCTACAGAACAACAGATGCTTGTTGCTGCTGCCACCATCTTTGAATACAAGATTGTTATTTGCGGAAGCCATCTGGATCGGATAGGAATATGTTACCTATAACCTGCTCTGATGCCAATTGTAAGTAGTAACTGCGCCTAAGAGGGGGGATGAATTAGGATCTTAAAAATTATTTGCAATCTTGTAGGGTTCCTTGGTTCTTTTTTCTGGTTATTAGTTAGTGAGAGGAAAGTAAAGGCAGGAAATAAAAAGGACACAGGAAGATTTATAGTGGTTCCCCTCACACTCCGAGGGTACTCCACCCCCCTTTCGACTCGAAAGAGAATTTCACTATAGTTTAGAATAATTTCTAAGCCTAATCACACAACCTGTGATGCTTAGTATCTAAACCTATATGTATTCCAAGTGAATGAAGAACAATTCTCTTCAGTACACTTCACTTGTTTCCAACAGTCCTGGACAATAAGGTAATACAAAAAAAAATGTTCTTGAGAAATATTTGGTAGAAAGTTGTTTATCAATCCTCAAGACTGATCTTCTTCTTGAAACAAATTATACTCAGATACATATACAAGTGTTCTTTGTGAAAGAGGGCAGTGAGAGTGTGAAAATTAAATCAATGGCTTCTTTCAAAATTGGTTTTTGGAACACTTAGAATAAAAATTCAGATTTTGAGAAAGTGAGTAATTTTTGTGATTTTGTTTCTAGAAGTTTAATTGTAATTTGAAATTGAAAACAATTTATACTGATGAAAAACCTTTTCAAAAAGGTGTGATTTTGGAACAACAAAAATAGTCAGTAAGAAGAATGGTAAACAATGCAATCTTCCATGAACAACTGCCATTTTTGCTTGCTGTTACAGTGTTAATCGGTTAACACCTTTACAACGTTAAAAAATATTTGAATTTTATATGTGTTAATCGGTTAACCATATGGTTAATCGGTTAACACGATTGTAAAATCCCAAAACACGTAATTTTGAAGTGTGTTAATCGGTTAACCAAAGTGTTAATCGATTAACACTTAAAAAATTTCAGAAAAATAGTTTTAAAATGTTAGTGATAATTGTGAAGTGAAAATTGATTTTTAAGAACACTTGTATAAATGTTCTTAAGTAAAATATGTTATACCATTCCTTGAATCATCATCATCACTTGTAGCTTGTAGACGAAGCTTTGATCCATAAATTCATACGCGAGGGTACTTCCTTGATCTTGATGTTTTTGTTTGATTGCTTGCGTCTCTTACTTTTTGCGAAGATTCAAAAGAAAGGTGCTTCTGGTTTTACTTTTAATATATACCCCTACGGTAATGTAGTAAGTATCTTGCGTACCAAGCTTGTATTAGTTGTCTTCATCAAAACATAAAGGCCTTGAGGCTTGATTCTACAATTATTTTCACGTTGATGGTGCGATTTCAAACCAAGTTTGGTTTGAATCTCTTTCTCTCCCACTATTTCACGATTTTGAGCGTCTCTTCTTCCCTTTCTGCGTTAATTTCTGGGTTATGGTTTTTTAGTTTGAAGAAAGGGTTTGGTCGTTGTGGTTTGAAAGAGTGAACAATGGGTGAAGAAGATTATTGTTGTCGGTGTTTTACGGTTGGCTATGGAGTTTTAAGTTGAGGGTTTGAGGAAGATCTTAAAGTTTATCCAGGTTGAGGTGAGATGAGGTTTTGATATTTGAAGAAGAAAGAGGTGGAATTATGGTTGGGATTGTTTGATTTGAGGTTGAAGTTTGGGTTTGCTGAAGGTTAAAGATGGAAGAGGTTTTATGAATGTGGGTTGAAAATGTTTTGAAGGTTGTTATATTCAAAGATGTGAAGAGTAAATGAATCAAAAGGAGGAGTTCTCCGAATAGGTTATTGTTCTGATAGCTGTTATGTATTCTGCCTCGTTCATGGTTTTGAAACAAATTCTGGCTTTATGTGACTTGCTAGTGGTAAGGACCAATTTCGATTTTATGAAATGGAGCGCGCCGCATAGCCTAGTGGGGTGGTGGTGTGAAATTATTTGTGGTTGTACAAGATGTTGTAAATACGACGTACAAGCTTGTGTGGGTTGTGGTCTTTTGCTTTTACGGACCGCAAAATGCGTTGTTGAGGGGTCCTAGTTGTGAAGCTCGATGGTACGATTTTGGGGACACCGAGTTGATGCGTCTTTAATCTTTTTACCTTCTATTCTCCTTATTTTCTTTGTTGTAATGCTTTTGTAGGATGCACAATTAGCATGTTGTGATTTGGATAAAATGGAAAGAAAACAAAATACACGCTGGTTTTGTGAATTGCAATTTCTGCTTTTTCTGCTGTTGCAGGTACATGACTGCAGGTTTGTGGTGCTGGCTGCTACTGTTGTCCTTTTGTAGCAGGGTATCCTCAAAACATGGTGGGCTGGGTGTTTTCTATCAAGTTGTAGTACGATTCATTACGGGACCACACTTGTTGCTGCTGATTTCATTGTGAATTACACTCACTGCAGTATTTTTACTTTTTTACTGCTGTGAAACTTGTCGTCACACACTGCCCTGTTTTGACTCATTGATGGAACGATTAATTCCTCTCAATCTGACTCTCATTTTTTCTTGTAACAGTGAATTACTGCTTCAAATTTGACTCTAGCCGAGAATCCTTGTTGTTACATTTATGATGTTATTTGGAATTACCTACCATTTTGCCTCCCGTATCTTTACGAAGCCATGAACCCATAACCTTGGACAGGCTTCAACCGTGATCATTTCGTGAAGCATTAAAGACTTATGATATCAACAGTAATAATTTGTTTAAGGTTTTGGGACAGCATGTACAATGCCAACTTCTGCGTAACTTTTCTTCTTACATAGCTCAACAAGAACGAAAGCGAAGCTCCAACATACTTGAAGAGAATTTGATCAGCTCCTTGATTGAATATTGAATGAAAACAAAGCCGCAATTTTTGGTTACGAAATGAAGGTTGGCTTGCTCACTGCGAGAAGTGGATGTGCGGTGTGTGACGGTTTATTGTGAGCTGTTGCACGGTTTGTACATTTTCCACAGCTTGTGAATTGTCCTTACGCTTTGCCGTATTCATTGAACCTTATGCATTCATTGAACCTTATGCAAGTTCGTTGTGTTTCGTAATGTTCTCTTTGAGGCTTTCCTTCTTAATGCTATTTTATTTTTATGCAGGAGGGTTTATCATGAGGTAAAGAACATAGGTTACGACTTTGGTGAGTGTGTTACGTTGCAGATTATTCAAACTTGAGGACAAATACTGACATTGTGGAAGATTAAAAACACTCGTGCAGTGATTGCAGTAACCTCATGCTTGCACAAGGCCTACACCCCAATCAACACAACCCATGCACATCTTTAAATTAGATGATTTTCCATCCACGTGACCAACTGATAAGGCCAATTTATCTGACACAATTTCCTGAGCAGAATTTGGATGCTTCTGTTGTGATACGTGAGTTTTTTGTATTGTAGTAATACTTGTGACCTAATGCTTCGTCCAATGCTTCCACCCAATTTTCTGAAAGATTTAAATACGGTGTTGATTGCTCAGTTAAGGATGCCTCGCAAGGTTTTTTCCATAGACTCTTCCCAGTACTTTCATTATAATAGTAAAATGCACCACTTCCCGGATCTTTTGCCCTTGTTGTAGTACAGGATGGTGGTGCAGTTTATGCTCACTTGGAGGGCCCTTGTTTACTCTTTGGCTGCCGTTTTTGTATGCGTATTGTTTGTTGTGCAGCGGTTGTGGGGTTTTGTTTTGGACTACTCTACAGGTACGTGCCAAACGCGTTTTGTACGTCCTTTGGTTCATCTTTTCGCGGACTAATCATGGCACTGGTTTTGTGTTGTTCTTTCTACAGGTCGTAGCTGGTGGATCAATTTTTGCATGGCTTGCCACATTTCCTCATAGCATGTCTTTTTAATTCAACGGTCCAAAGCTCTTTCTTTATGAGTATTTTTGTCGTTTTCTGTAACGGTCCGCTTCTTTAACACGGTTTTGGTGCATTGCGACTTGCCTCGTGTGAATACTGAATGTGTGCAGCTTATCATCTCGCGTGAATACCAGATGTGTGCGGCGTTGGCTGTGATGCGAAGCTCCCACTGTCTGTAATGATGATAGCGTGTATTTCGACATGATGAATTTCTTTCGCAACAAATACCGCCTTGATGTCCTAAACACATGCATTTCAGGAATCAAGCTAGAGACAAGTGAAATTTTTGCAGCAACAAGCTTAATTCAAATCCTAAAGTGAAAAGCTGCATTTGTTCTCAAAACATGTTGTCATTTAACCATGATAAACCCATTTTTTCATTTGGACTTAGCTTGTGGTACAGCTGGCTCTGATCTATATTATGCACATAATTTGTTTACATCCTCTTGTCCTCCTTTTACAACACATAAAAGAACAATCCTTTGTATTTATTTTTGGTGACAATATCTATGTAAATGGGCCTTGTATTACTTTTTCACAATTGAAACACCCTTACAATTATGACTAAAACTTAGTTCTTGCACCATTGAAATACCCTTACAATACCTTGAGTTTTTCACTTCCTATTAAAAACAATAATGACTAAAACTCAAACTTCTCATATTGACTCCACATCCATATTTGAAACTAATCCTCATCATCCAGAATTTTCACTCGAAATGAATAACACTTTGAATTGGTCCTCGAAAAAGAATAAAATCTTCCATGAATCGATTTCGGACTTTTGGACTTCGAAACTTGAATAATCTCCTGAGACATGAGTTAAATATGAACCAAACACAAATCAATCTCGAAGTTTACCACTTGAAAACATGATGAGCTGAAACTTTCACTATGCACTAAATGAATGGAACACTCCTTGAAAATCAAAGTATTATGACTTGAGAAATGAACTTCAGTACACCGCACATAACCCTGGTTGGGGCTGTAGTCACATACACCATTTAAATCAATTCACCATGACCTTGATTCTTGAAACCATCCCTTTCACCTGAATAAGATTAGGTCAAACCAAAACAATCCTCAATCCATATTGTACGCATTCCTGTCCTGACAGCCACACATGAATCTCAATTTCCTTCAACCCAACCTTGTGATATCCTAAGTGTGGATTATAGGCAAAAGCAACATATATTTTTAGTTTTTTTGAATAACAATTAGTGGGTCGATGTACAAATGGAGACTATACACTGGTAGGACAAATTTGGGGCATGACAGATGCCCCTATCTAATTGGCTTAGACCGAGAAAGATGAACGGCTATGGTGCTCACTCTTTCAAGGTAGAAGACAATTAGATACAAAGAAGACCTTGAATTTGTCCGAAAAGAAAAGGAATTCCTGGGAAAAGGCCAACATCATCATGAAGAGGATGGGAAGAGATACACACGAGCTACTATCACCAAAAGGATGATAGAGAAAACACACACCGGCCACTACCACCAAAAAGGATGATAGGACAAACACTATCGCACAATCTGACATTAATGACTATGACAGACCCCTCACCAAAAGGATGACGGAGCGAAACTCACACCGGACACTACCACCAAAAGGATGATAGGACAAACACTATCGCACAATCTGACATTAATGACTATGATAGATCCCCCATCCAAAGGATGACGGAGCGAAACTCACACCGACCACTACCACCAAAAGGATGATAGGACAATCATTATCACATTATCTGACATCAATGACCATGACACACCCCCTCCAAAAGGATGACAGAGCGAAACTCACACTGCCTACTACCACCAAAAGGATGATAGGATAAACACTATCGTACAATTTGACATCAATGACCATGACAGACCCCCACCAAAAGGATGACAGAGCGAAACTCACAACGGCCACTACCACCAAAAGGATGATAGGACAAACACTATCGCCCAATCTGACATCAATGACCATGACAGACCCCCCACCCAAAAGGATGACGGAGTGAAACTCACATCAGCCACTACCACCAAAAGGATGATAGGACAAACACTATCGCATAATCTGACATTAATGACTGTGATAGACCCTCCACCCAAAAGATGAAGGAGCGAAACTCACACCGCCCACTACCACTAAAAGGATGATAGGACAAACACTATCGCATAATCTGACATTAATGACTATGACAGACCCCCAATCCAAAGGATGGTGGAGCAAAACTCACACCAGCCACTACCACCAAAAAGATGATAGGACAAACACTACCACATAATCTGACATTAATGACTATGATAGACCCCCCCATCCAAAATGATGACGGAGCAAAACTCACACCGGCCACTACCACCAAAAAGATGATAGGACAAACACTATCGCATAATCTGATATTAATGACTATGACAGACCCCTCATCCAAAGGATGACGGAGCGAAACACACACACACACACAGGTTGCTATCACCAAAAGGATGATAGAACGACAAAAGTTGAAGGTTACCGACACCAAAAAGATGCAGGCTAGGTTGAACTGACGAGGTTCGGCTATCACCAAAAGGATGATAGTAAGGAAATTGACAACGGTCACGCTTGCTGGATACAACTCATTGGGGAACACCCAAGAGGAAGATTGGATTGAAATGAATCAACGGGGTACGCCCACCGTCTTTTTTGGATGTTACAGTTTTGGTGAAATGATTTCATGAGGAACGCTCATGAACTCTGAAGAGGATGCCCCTGTCTGGGCTGAGTTTGTCTTTGAAATCTTGTCTTGGTCAACAAAAGGTTGAACAACTTGGTGAGGAACACTCACGGCTTTGTTGAAGATGCCCCTGCCTGGGCTGAATCTTGCATTAAAAATCTTGGATTTGCCCAACAAAAGGTTGAACAACTTCGTGGGGAACGCCCACGGTCTTGAATGGTATTCCCCTTACTAGGCCATATGTTGATTTGAAGATCTGATCAACCACGAGGTTGAAATACGTCATGGGAAACACCCATGGTCTTGGGAAAGATGCCCTTGACTGGGCCAAATCTTGCTTTGAATGTCTTGAATTTCGTGGGAGAAACCCACGCTCGCAGAAGATTGCCCCTGACTGGGCCTGATGATTGCCTTGAATCTCTTGAATTTTGTGGGAAAAACCCACGGTCTTGTGGAAGATGCCCCTGACTGGGCTGGTGATGTTCTTGGAAATCTTCGAGATTGATCCTGGACCTTGACTTGCATATGCTAATGCTGGATGTAATAATGTTCCATAGCGAATGGAAGTGCAAATGCAAAAGCTGACGCGCAGAGATGCAAGAGCTAGGGGAGTATGATAAGGTATGCATATGATGCAAGATGCTTATTGTCGCTACTGCGAAAATCGGCGCCGGCTGAACAGAAGAGTCACCACCGTGCGTTATTTGCCCCACAGGAGGGAAAGGAAACGCTCAGAGTAAACCTCGCACAACACGGGAAAGGTATGGTCATCGCAACCAAAACCTGGATTCGGGAGTCGGTTACGCAAGGGGAAGGTATTAGCACCCCTCACGTCCGTCGTACTCGACGGGATCCACGCTTGTTTTCTGGTACGGATTGTTATTCTATCTACTATACAGGTCAAAGGTTAAAAGAAAATGAAATGAAAATAAAATGACTCGGCAAAGTATCGCACTTTATGCCTACGTATTCCCGTCTGGAACGAGAAATCAGAGTCAACGTAGTTCGCCTACCTACGGGAAAGGAGGGGAAGGTTGCTCGCTAGGATATCGCATCCTATGCCTACGTACTTTCATACAGCATGAAAGATCAGAGCAAACGTAGTTCGGGCCACGCACGCCACAAGCTTGTCTTGATTGATTTTATTCCTTCTGAAAAAGGTTTTCCTGATTAACAGTCCCAGCGGACAAAAATGACGTTTTGATGCGTTCACATTCTTTTACGGAAGAAGTGTCTTTTATTGTTCTTGACATATTTATTGTGTTTTTCTGTTTGTTTTGAGAAAGAAGAGACAGAACTCTAACCTACGGTTGCGAAGGGGATCAAACTATCCTAACGTTATCATGCATGGGTTAAGACCTAATGTCTATCATGCTCCTCTCTTGCACAGAGAGAAACAAAGATCCTAAGGTAATAGACGGAAACAGAAACAATAGCAGATATATACAGTAAAGCAGTAAAATGCATGGATGCAACAATACAAGCGAGGCAAGGGAGTCCCACTCAACCTCGAACCTAGAAAAACAATAGGCAAAAGTGAACAGACTTCACTTTCAACCCAACAGGGTAAACAACAAACAATACAGTCCAGAAAACCAATCAATACATCAAGAATGAAATACAACAAAAATAAACAGCCACAGTAACTCTGCATCAACACCTATCTTCAAGTCATCTCCAATCAGCTACAAGCTTCAGCAAGCATCACTCACCATCTCCACAGCCTTCCAGCAAGGTCTTGATCATCAATCTTCAGTCTACAATGGCTTTTCTTCAAGTCTCACTCTCCAGGATGAATATCAATCAACCAGATGAAGTGAATGAATGTTAGACAGTCAATTACCTACCAAGGGTGGTTCATTAACTGTTAACATTAAACAGAAAGTTTCCCCTCAAAAGTTCTATCTTTCAAATACATTCACTGATCCTTCCAAAGGAAGGAGGTGGGTATTTGATAGAGACTTTGAATCATAAGGAAAAGGATGGATGCAGACAAAGCATTCCATGTTTGAGAAACAAGCTTTCTAATCTAGAGCTTTGCCTAGCTCCTAAACCCTAATCTCCTCAACAGCTGCTAGCAAGAATCTCCTCTTCAACTCTAGAAGTTGGTCTTCAGTCTCTGGATCTCCAATGGCTTCATCATCATCAGTCTTCAGCTCCCCCAATCCCCAGACAATCCCAATACCCACACAGACAAACAATAATCCCCAGAGGGCACACCACACCAATCAGTCAAATACAGACAGTAATATACTAATAGCAGTAGGGGAATCCTAGTGATTTCTAAGGGATCTAATAACTACCCATAGTCCCTATAGTCCCACATCTAACATATTCAATCTCTAAGTCCTAAGGGAAATGACCTAATTCTCCTAAGTTGTCACTTAAACCCTAATTTTATTCATGTTGTTCTCACCTAAACTAAACACCTAAAATTAATTCCTAAAAATATGAACTAAATTACATATACAAGCTAATCTCATCTACTAATCAACCTAAAAAAAAGGGTGAAAAATATTAAAGCAACTATTAGAACAAAAATTATCAAATTCATGTATGAAATGAAACACCTAAAATAGGCATTTATTTGGAAAATATGGGAAAAATATCAAATAAAAAATAAAATGCAATTTTTATTTTTTATAATTTTCTATACATCTTGAAGAAATTAATGCAAAAAGAATCATTAAAAAATATGAAGTTTATGATTTATTATGATTTTTAAAAGAATTAATGTTTTTTGAGAAAAAATAAAATGAATTAAATGGAGAGGGGGTGCAGCAAGTATGAGAAATCATTTGAAATTAAGAGATGGGCCAGGCAGTGGGGGTGTCAGTAGCAAGATACGCAAGGCCCAGGAATCAATCAGAAACAAACAAAAAATAAAAAAGGTACAAACGGTGCAGATAGTAAAATTCTCAGTTCATTTTAGATTGGGCCTCGGTGGGGAGGGTGCCATTAGCAATGGAATTCCAAGCCCATTCAGAAACTTAAATGAAACGGGGCGTTTTGGTGCCCAGGGTTTCCCTCCGTTTCATCTTTAAACGTGAGCCATTGGATCCAGTCTCAAGTCCAAGTCAAACATGCAATCGTGTGGTCCTCCATCATCTTCAACCTTGGACAAACTCTAGGGTTTCAGAAACCATCCCCATGCACGCACCTTCAACCGTCCTGTTCTCACTCAATTCTCCATGGATGCCCTCGATCCAAAGAGCAAAGTTTCTCTAAATTTCTCCCTCTACACAGCCATAACCACACCTCCTCCTAAAACTCAAGCAATAATGGAACCCGATAGGTAGAACAGATAGAATCCACCATTAACACCTGATATCAACTGCTTCAATTCTCCATAATTTTTACCCTAAAATGATCTACAAGCCATGCTAATCAACCTGAGCCATTCATCTAGGATTATCTTGCCATAAACTGTGAGTTATCAATCCTAACAGATTTGGTGCACTATGAGCAACCTCCATTAAACTTCTCCAAACTTTGTGAAATTCATCACCTAACCACCTAGGTCTCTAATATACTAACAATCCTATGCCATGATCACTATGCTAGCTAATTCGAAGGAAAACATACCTGGTGAAAATTCTTGAAAACAGGTGCTAAAATCCTTGGATCTGATGCTTGTGATGAGTGGAAAGTGATTAAGGAACTTGATTATGAATTATGTATGCAATGGATCTTATTCCTAGTTCTTGAATCTTGCAATCACCAAAATCTTGCTTCTTGGAGAATTAACTTGAACAACATGATTTCTTCCCCAATTCTACCAAACTCTGATGTGAATGTGATCTATGGAAGATATTGATGATGATCAAATCAAGAAAAATGGAAATTGGTGAAGGTTTGATGGAGTTTGAATTGATTTTGCAAAAATGGAAGAATTGTGTATAGCTTGTGTTTTGAGCAAATGATATCACCAAACATGGCATGAACCATCTCATATCAATATATAGGTGAGAATAGAACCTCCTAGAAACTTGGAGAAACTTCCCATGTGTGATTTCCCTTGGATTTGGTTTATATATCTTCCATTACAAGTAACCATGGATAACTCCCAAAATGTGAACTAAGCTCAAAATTCTACTTTAGCCAATGTCCTTAAAATGATCTTTCCATTCAAAATGACCTATAATTTTGCTTCATTTGCCTAAAATATGAAAAATCTCATTTTTAAGTCCATTTTTATTCATTAAATCCAACAATTTTGAAACCTTGTGCTATGAATCTTTCCAATCTCTCATGGTCACTTTTCTAGACTCAAAATGTCATTTGGAACAAGTTTGATGTTGTAAAGTTTTCCATTTGGAGCTTCCTTGTATGAGTTTTAGGCATAGGCTAAGAATGACATGTAATCCTCAGATGACCAAAATACCCTTTTCTTGCCAAGACCATAAGTAGAGTTCCACAAGTCATATTAAGGCATACCATACCTTTCTAGAAAGATAAGACAATGAGGAACAATTCTTATGTTGACCAGAAATTCATTTGAAATCTCCTTGAGGGGTAAAAATTGCTTGGAAGTCAAGTCACTTTCACAGACAAAATTTCAGATACCTCAGATGACCTGTAACTTGTAAGGACCATAACTTGAGTTCTATAAATCTCCTTAGTGTCTTCCACCACTCAAATTAAAGGTCTTGAGATCCTTTACAAATTCAATGTTGGCCAAGGATCCATTTGAAGCTTGCATTTTGACTTATCTTGCTTGGAAATTTGACCTAAATTAGGGGATTTTACATAGAAACCCTAATTTAGAAACTCCTCTTCTCCTTGATTTCTCTTGAATTCTTCTTGGCATACCACCATATCCTCTTCTACATGTCAAATGATGAACCCCACATCTCTCCAATAGCCCCTTAATGCCTTTCAATCAGTCAATTGACCTAGAGTTGACCCAGGGTTGACCCAGATGAAACCCTAGTTGACTGTCTTCATCCCCAACTCTTGTGACTACACCAATGACTTGTCTCTTTCTCCAAATGACGTTCTAAGTCTCCCACGATGTCTAGATATTCCCCATACTCAGCCCACAACTCACACATACTTGTTGATCTTCAGATACCCTCAGATAGGAGATAGATGAGCTGCTTGATCCATTGACTTGATAGCTTCCCAATTCTTTCTGATGACTTGAATGAGATTGAATTTGAATAATAACCTCTTGATAGGCCTCTAGAGATGAGAATGATGATTGGTCCCCTGTTGAATGACTTGCCATGCTTATGCTATGCAAATGGTTAGGCTATGCATATGACTCTATATGCAAATGCTAATGATATTGAAACATAAACCAAGTGAATAAGGTTGAGCAAATTTTAGGGTGCAACAGCTGCCCCTATTCAAGCGACTTGGACCCGATTGGGTGAAGAGCCCGGAGCCTTCAGACACTCGCGGTACGGGACGGTTGAATACTAAGAACCAAAAAATTTGCCAACCGCAGAAATAAACCGCGCCTCTGCTTGGGATTATTGCATTAGCCTGAAAAGCTTCTCTCATTGCAAGAGTAAAACTTTTCTTTGTCCACGTTAGGACGCCTGTGTCGTCAACACAAAGAAATCTCAACCAAACTTGTCCACGTTAGGAAAAATCTCGACAGCTTCACTGGGGATGGCTCGTCTACCTCTCATCAGAAATAAATTGTCCACGTTAGGACTGAACTCTTCCACGTTAGGAATAACACCGTCCACGTAAGGAATAACCGTTCCACGTTAGGAATAACACTGTCCACGTTAGGACTCGCCTCTCCACGTTAGGAATGAACTTCTTCTTCGTCAAACTCTTCCACGTAAGGAATACGTCTTCTTTTGAATCTGTCCACGTCAGGACTAAACCCCTTCCACGTCAGGAATACACTCTATCTTTCCACGTCAGGAATACAAGCCTCTTTCCACGTAAGGAATACTATCTTTCCACGTAAGGAAACCAACTCCGTCCACGTAAGGACCCCCACTTGATATGTCCACGTAAGGACTCAATCTTTCCACGTTAGGAATCAAACTTTGATCTGTCCACGTCAGGACTAAACTGTTCCACGTAAGGAAACAACTTCTCTTTCCACGTAAGGAATAGACCTGTCCACGTCAGGACTCACGCATCTTCGACTTGCTGGGGAAATGAGACTTGTCCACGTTAGGACTCATACTTTGCCAACAACACGAAGAAGGATAAATTTGTCCGCGCCAGGACTCTAGTATCTTGTCATCACAAAGAAATACAAACTTGTCCACGTCAGGACGCACATTTCATCACCACGAATAAAGCTATCTGCTGGAAATAAATGGTCCACGTCAGGACTCCAATACGAAGAGTAACCAACTTTGTCCACGTCAGGACTCCACCTTCGATCGATACCAAGAAATCAAATCCGTCCACTTTAGGACTAACACATATCGTCAATCTGAGGAAATTTCCACATCAGGACCCCCACTTCTCTTAGCGCAAAAAACCTGTCAATAAACCCGTCCACGTTAGGACTCATCCTTCCATTGGTCAGCCACCTTCTTATCACTGACGTTACAGCGACTTTGAGGCTGACTCTACTGGGGATATTTGGAAATCAAACTACTGGGTGCCTGCTCTAATAACCGGCGGTAGCCTCTGAAATTCTGGTTCATGAAACCTTTTAATGCTGACGTAACAACAACTTTGAAGGAAACGATCCGCTGGTCGGACTAGAGAAACTTCAACAAGAAACCCTGACGGGGAAATAAGTAACTCTGCTTGGGGACAAAGAGAAACTTATCCTGCTGACTCTGTGGGGGAGTAGTGCCAGAGCTGACACTTCATTGAACGTCTCCTGCCGAGACTTTGAATGTTTATTGATTCACCTGAGCAAGGGCTCTCTCTACCTGCAAGAGAAACAATACTTGAAACAAAAGGTTAGCCATCCCGGTTTATGTTTCACAATGCATGCGTTTGTCAATGATGCAATGTTCCATTTGACATGGAAATGCTACGCTTTTATTTGGTGGATGCAAGTATGACACTATATGCCGATGCAAATGCAGACTCGGACTGCTGGGTACAGAAACTGCTTCAGCAAAATAAATGCTGAAGATAATGCCAACTCCGCTGGTGATAGCCAGATGCTACAGAACTATTACAGCAAAATAAATGCTGGGAGAGTGAAGTCGACTCAGCTGGGAAATTGGGAACTCAATACCAATCACCTCATTGAAGTAACGCCCTGATGGGGAATATAACTCTGCTGAGGAATAGCAAATGCGCTCGGTATGATTGGACTTCTGCTGGAGAGTGAACAGGTATCACACGGTATTCTGGCAAAATAAATGCCAATGCGCCACACCGACTCTGTCGGGGAGAGTCTCAATCTTCGAGTTCCACTGGAAGGAATGAAAACACTGGTTGGAAAGAGAATTCCGCTGGGGATGGGATGATGCTCTTGGGAAAATCAACTGACTCCGCTGGGGGAGAGTAAATGGCCCTGCGGGGAAGGTAAACTGCCTGAATACAGCTCACAAATATTAATCTTCTGTGGCTAAACCACTCTGCTTGAGATAAGGGAATCCTTCTGGGGGACACCATACGGTCTGCATACAGCCTACAATTTTGGGATCGTCAATTCTGTTGAGGATAAACGACTGTGCTAGAGAATATCCTTTGGATAAGCTACGACTAGCTGGGGAATTCTATCCTTCTTCAGGAAGAACATGCATGACCTGCGTGAGGGTCGAGTCTTTTATTACTGCGGTCTCTTGGTCATCTTCCTCGTACGGCTATGAAACCTGCAACAACACAAACAAGACAAGACAAGCCTATGCAACCAAATCGATTCAGGTTAGTGACGTTATTTTCAATTAATTCAACGCTTTAGCAATTGTTGGCAAGGGCCAGTGATGTTATACACATGCTAATTTCAGTAAACTTAGGCGTTTTATCATGTACAAAACAGTAAAGAAACAACATCAAATACTGAATAACATATTTTATTGATTGGGCCCCTGAATGGGCGGAATTTTGTACACGGGATGTAACTCCTGAAAAGAGGAAGCTACGCAAAGCAGATATACAAGTATGCACAAGAAGCATAAATATTTTGACAAATTAAATTTTGTACACATGTCGGCAACGGGACGCAGACGAACACCACGAACTGATCCTCCTATGACTCGCCCGACTCTAATGCTTTCCCGGTATTCACTCTTCCGAAGAGATTGTATCCGTTAATCGACCCCCTCGAGCGTATTCTCCCGCACCAATGTTCAATGTGGTATCAAATTCGGACCGCAGTCATTTGCTTTTTCCAAATCCCTAACTTTTGCGTGAACCGCCCTTTACGGCTTTTCAGTTCACCGGGATACCCCTTTTTGCCGAAGCCGCCCAGTGTAGGTTTTCAACTTCGCGGGTGTACATTTTTTCAATTTTATCCCTAACTTTTGCCCGAACCTTTCATTTTGTTTTTGGTTCGCCAGGATGCCCCATTTTTGCCTGGACTCTCTTTTTTCTGTCCAGCGGGTCAATTTTAAGCAAAGTATTTTTTAACTGCGTCCGAATTCACAGGCGACGTAAAGTCTTCACCGTCCATGGTGGACAAGAATAGCGCCCCTCCTGAAAATACTTTCCTGACAACGTATGGCCCTTCGTAGTTGGGGGTCCACTTGCCACTGTGATCTGCCTGCGGCGGGAGAATCCTTTTCAGCACAAGGTCGCCCGTCTGAAAGCTTCGCGGATGTATCTTCTTATCATATGCTTTCTTCATTCGGCTCTGGTACAAACGACCGTATGCTAGAGAAGCTAGCCTCTTCTCGTCCATCAAACTCAATTGGTTCAACCTGTCTTTCACCCATTCTGCCTCGTCTAGCTGAACGTCTCGCAATACCCTCAGAGAAGGGATCTCAACTTCCAATGGTAATACCGCTTCCATTCCGTATACTAACGAGAACGGGGTTGCCCCGGTTGATGTGCGTACCGTCGTACGATAACCGTGCAAAGCGAAAGGTAGCATCTCATGCCAATCCTTATAGGTCACCACCATCTTCTGAACGATCTTCTTGATATTCTTATTGGCCGCTTCAACAGCACCATTCATCTTGGGTCGATAAGGGGAGGAGTTGTGATGTTCGATCTTGAAATTCTGACAGAGCTCCTTCATCATTTTGTTGTTCAGGTTTGATCCGTTGTCCGTGATTATCCGCTCGGGAATTCCATATCGGCAAATGATATCTCTCTTGATGAATCTGGCCACCACTTGCTTCGTTACATTTGCGTAAGACGCCGCTTCTACCCACTTGGTGAAATAATCGATTGCTACTAGGATGAACCGATGCCCGTTAGAAGCTGTCGGCTCGATCTTTCCAATCATATCGATCCCCCACATCGAGAATGGCCAAGGCGATGACATCACATTTAGAGGACTCGGAGGCACATGGATCTTATCAGCATAGATTTGGCACTTGTGGCACTTCCTCGCAAACTTGAAACAGTCAGTTTCCATAGTCAGCCAAAGATAACCTGCCCTCAGTAGCTTTCTCGTCATAGCATGTCCACCAGCATGCGTACCAAAGGTACCTTCGTGTATTTCCTCCATGAGCAGTTTTGCCTCTCTTTCGTCTACACAACGCAACAGCACCAAATCGTGGTTTCTTCTGTATAGGACACCAGCTGGATTCAAATAGAAATTACCCGCTAATCTCCTGAGAGTCTTCTGATCTTGACTGGATGCCCCAGCCGGATACTCTTTGTTCTTCAGGAAATTAAGGATGTCAAAATACCACGGTTTGTCATCGGATGCCTCGTCAATAGCAAATACGAAAGCTGGTCTGTCAAGCTGAGAGATAATGATTCGGGGAGCCTCGTTCCAGAAGTTGACTTTGTACATGGAAGACAAAGTGGCCAGGGCGTCAGCCATTTGATTCTCTGCTCTCGGTACATGATGCAATTCAACCTTGTCAAAGAAAGGCAACAATCTCCTTGCATAATTCATGTAATGTATCAAATTGGGCTGACGTGTCTCCCATTCCCCTTTTATCTGATTCACCACCAGAGCTGAGTCTCCGTATACGTCCAGATTCTTGATTCGCAAATCAATGGCTTCTTCAAGCCCCATTATACAAGCTTCGTATTCGGCCTCATTATTGGTAACAGCAAAGGTCAATCGGGCAGCAAACGGGATGTGCGACCCGTGTGGCATAGTGATGACTGCCCCTATTCCGCTACCGTAAGCGTTTACAGCTCCGTCAAATATCATCTTCCATTTGGAACCCAACTCTGGCCCTTCGTCTGGCAACGGCTCTTCACAATCTTTCATCTTTAGGTACACGATATCCTCGTCAGGAAAATCAAACCTCATTGATTGGTAATCTTCAATAGGCTGCTCCGCCAGATACTCAGACAACACACTCCCCTTTATAGCCTTCTACGAGACGTATTGGATATCATATTCAGTCAAGACCATCTGCCAACGGGCAATCCTCCGTGATAACGCCTGCTTTTCGAATACATATTTGATAGGATCCATCTTCGAGATGAGCATGGTTGTATGATTCAGCATGTATTGCCTCAAACGCTTGGCGGCCCAGGCTAGCGCGCAGCAAGTTTTCTCAAGCATTGAGTACCGAGATTCACAATCTGTAAATTTCTTACTCAAGTAGTAGATCGCATGCTCTTTTCTCCCTGTCTCGTCGTGTTGACCGAGAACACAACCCATGCTTCCCTCAAGAACCGTCAAATACATGATCAAGGGTCTCCCTGCCACTGGAGGTACCAAAATAGGAGGCTCCTGCAAATACTGCTTTATTTTGTCGAACGCCTTTTGACAATTTTCGTTCCACGTTACAACTTGATCTTTCTTTAACAGCTTGAATAACGGTTCACACGTGGCCGTTAGGTGAGATATGAACCGGGCGATGTAGTTCAACCTCCCTAAAAACCCGCGCACCTCTTTCTCTGTTTTAGGCGTCGGCATTTCTTGTATCGCTTTTATTTTAGCAGGATCGACCTCTATTCCTCTTTCGCTTACGATAAACCCCAACAGTTTACCCGATCTTACCCCGAAGGTGCATTTGTTAGGGTTCAGTCTCAGCCTGAACTTCCTAAGCCTTTTAAATAACTTCAGCAGATTCACCAGATGCTCTTCCTCCGTCTGGGATTTGGCAATCATATCGTCAACATAAACTTCGATCTCTTTATGCATCATATCATGGAAAAGAGTCGTCATCGCACGCTGATATGTTGCCCCAGCATTTTTCAAGCCAAAGGGCATCACTTTGTAGCAAAATGTTCCCCAAGGCGTTATGAAAGTAGTCTTCTCCATGTCCTCTGGCGCCATTTTAATCTGATTATAGCCTGAAAAGCCATCCATGAAAGAAAATACGGAGTATTGAGCAGTATTATCAACTAGCACGTCAATATGAGGAAGCAGAAAATCGTCTTTTAGGCTTGCTTTATTCAAATCTCTATAATCTACGCACATTCGAACCTTTCCGTCTTTCTTTGGCACTGGTACGATGTTAGCAACCCATGAGGGATATTTTGTCACAGCCAGGAAACCAGCGTCCCACTGTTTTTGAACTTCCTCTTTGATCTTCACTGCCATATCTGGTCGAGTTCTGCGAAGTTTTTGTTTGACTGGCAGGCATTCTTCTTTCAGTGGTAGACGGTGCACAACCATATCTGTATCGAGCCCTGGCATATCTTCATACGACCAAGCGAACACATCATTATACTCTCGGAGCATTTCAACCAGTCTTCGCTTGATATCGCTCTGCAGTGCGGCTCCGATACGAATATTCTTCTCAACCCTTTTCGACCCCAAGTTGATAATTTCGATGATCTCTTCGTGAGGCAGAATGACTCTTTCCTCTTGCTTCACCAACCAAGACAGTTCTTCAGGAACGTCACTATCTTCGACAACCTCTTCTTCGGCCTGAAATACCGGATGCTCAAAGTCGGGACGAGTCATAGGTGATCCAAGGATGTCATCTGAAAATGTTATCCTGCAAAAGGAATGGTTAAATGCTTCAAAATGCGTATAAAGCAAATAACCACGTTGCCATTTTATTGAAAAATACAAAACAAGAAAAACAGAGATCACAATATTTGCACATGAAAAACGCCATTTATTTAATGATTAACACGCAATGTTCATAACAACACAGCCCTAAGCAAATCACGATGCCCCGGGCAAGACATCCGATTATTCAACAATTAATAAAGCAAAGCATTACTGTTTAAGAGTCACAGGAACAATCTCCTGAATAGACCAATTGCACAATCCCTGTCCTGGCGTGCTTGGCTGAATCCAGGCATCCATATCACAGTCACTGTCTTCTTCGTCAGACTCCGAAGCAGCGTTGATGGTTTCATGACATACTCCACTAGCAGAGATGGTTATTGGCCCTCTGAAATGGGGTGTCCCCACGGCAGGAGTTGATGACGACGGTTGGTACCCCAACCCGAATCGGTCCATCTTTACAGGAATATCCAGCACTTTGCCCCAGCCCTTGGCTTCTCCTGCCTCCACCAGAGCTTGAGCTTCTTTATACGACGAGACGGCTATCTCCGACACTTTGCTCGGCCCGGGACCTTTGTCCTTGATACGCAACTCTTCAAATGCCTGGCAGGGTGTTTCGTGGATCTCTCCATCAACCTCCACATATTTAAATGACGATAGATGGCTGACCAGGATGTCTTCTTCTCCGCATACCGTAACCACGCTGTCTCCGACCATATATTTCAACTTTTGATGCAGGGTAGACGTGACTGCCCCAGCCCCATGAATCCAGGGTCGTCCGAGGAGGCAGCTATATGCAGGCTGGATGTCCATGATATAAAATTCAGTTGCAAACACCTCCGGCCCTACCTGTAGAGGCAATGTTATCGATCCAAAGACTGTTCTTCGCGTCACATCGAATGCCCTAACTACCAAGTCACTGGGCGTGCACAGGATTCCTCTGACATCTAGCTTCATCATCGCTTTCTTGGGCATCACATTCAAAGACGATCCGGTGTCGACCAATACATGCGACATTACTGATCCTCTACATTCGACAGATATGTGCAGCGCCATATTATGATCTCTCCCTTTCGGGGTCAAATCGAAGTCGGTAAAGCCTAAGCTGTGGCCTGCATTCACATGTGCCAACACTCCTTCCAGCTGATTTACAGAGACGTCCTGGGGTACGAAGGAAGTATCCAGGACTTTCAACAAAGCATTTCTGTGAGCTTCAGAACATAGTAGCAATGACAGGATAGATATCTTTGAAGGCGTCTGCTGCAGATGCTCCACAATCTTATAATCACTTTTTCGAATCAAGCGCATGAACTCTTCTACATCCTTCGATGCCGTTTCTTTTTCATTTGCTTGCGCTGGGACATTCTCAACCATCTTCCCTTTTCCTTTCGCTAGTCTTTCGGCCTCCACTTCAGGTGATATAAAGATCCTACCACTCCTTGTCATATCTCCTGAACCAACAACGTTATCGACAGTCTCAGCTGGCTGCTTATTAACATCAATCTTTATCCCATCACAATACACCTCCAACCCATATGACCATGGGACTGCTTTCGTGTTCTCGTACGGGATCGGTCCGGCCTTAGTTATGGTGATCGGTGGTTGCTGGACCGATGCTGCAATAGTGATTGTCTTTCGAGGAATCGTTACAGTGGCCACATCACTCTGATCATCCGCTACTGCCCCTGCAGGCTCTTCAGTCGCTGCTCGGTCAAACTGCAATGTGCCTCCATCAATTAAAGCCTGAATACCTTTCTTCAAATCATCACACCCCCCAGCTAGGGTCCAGCATTCTAAGCAATACTCGTCACACCCTGGATAAACACCCCCTTGCAGCAATCTGCTTTTTATCTTGCTCAGCGGCGTCTTTAAATCGTCGACATTCATAATCAGATTCAACCCTTCCTCAGTCAGGATGGCGTTTGCCCCATGATTAGGCATGGGTTTCTGCACTATATTCGGACCTGCCGTTCCGAAATTGATAGTCTTGTTGTCCAAAAGATCCTGCACAACATGCTTAAAGGCATGGCAACCTTCTATATCGTGGCCCGGAGCCCCAGAATGAAACTCACAGTGCCTGCTTGCATCATAACCATACAGAGGCGTTCCTGTTATCGGTGCCAGAGTTCTCTTCTCTACCAAATTTAGACCCAACAGCGTCTGCAACAAGTCTGCATAGGTTGAGGGAGGCTTCTCAAACACCCTTCTTGGTTTACCACCCTGGAATCTTCGCTGAGCCTGCTGTGCCCCCTGCTGTGGCTGTTGCTGCTGCTGCATTGGCTGCTGCTGAAACGGTTGTTGTTGTTGAAGTGGTTGTTGCTGATATGGGATAGTAACACTCGCCACCTGCTGCGGCTGATGATATTGGTTTCGTCCCCTGCCTCGGCCTCGGCCTCGGCCTCCAAATACTGCACTTGCCTCGCCCACCAAAAGCCTTCCTATTACTGCCAGATGCAGTTGATTCCTCGACTTGGAACTTTCCCTGCTTAATGTTACGTTCAATCTTTTCTCCCATCAGAATTAAGTCTGAGAAACTAGCCAGAGATGTATGAAACAACATGTCATGAAATAAGCCTGTGAATGTGCCGACGAACATGTCATTCATTTCTTTGTCTTCTAAAGGAGGGCGGACCCTGGCATCCATATCGCGCCACCTTTGTGCGTACTCATTAAAGCTCTCACCCTTCTTCTGCGACAGCCCTGTCAATTGGACCCGATTGGGCGCCAAGTCGTTGTTATACTTGTAGTGAGCTACAAATGCCTCTGCTAATTGCTTCCATGTCTTGATATTAGTTGGCTCCAACCCCATATACCATTCTAGGGAAGGGCCTGACAAACTATCTTGAAAGAAATGCATTAGCATTCTCTCATCAGTTGAATATGCAAACATCTTTCTGTAATAAGCCCGCACGTGCACTTTCGGACATGTGTCCCCTTTATACTTATCAAACGTAGGAGCTTTGAATTTGATTGGCACCCTCAAGCCAGGTACCAGACCCATTGTTGCCATGTCCAAGCCCACAGCACTTTGGTTCAGGACCCCCCTCATCTGCTCTTCTAGCATTCTGATCTTCTGGGAGTTATCCATCGGCCCTTCAAAGCCTCCTCCGGAGAAAGCGTCCTCCTGCTGATCTTCTTGCCACATACCATTCCCAGCTCCATACCCATCATATTCATTATTGCGGCCAGCTCTAATTTGATTCATCACCGGGCCTCGGCCTCTGTTGTCGTATCCCTGAACACCTCCAGCAGGCCCAAAAGCCATTAACCCAACGCCGTTTCCATTTCCGAAACCTCCGTAACCCTGATTGGTCACACCATAACCATCTTGCCCAAAGCCTTCAGCATTGAAACCATATTTCCCAGCGTTATCGAATCCTTGATCGTTGAACCCGAATCCAGTATTGCCAAAGCCGTTGCCTCCCATATTATCACCCAAGTTGACATCACCAAGCCCAACGTTATGGACAGCAGTCTCGTTCCCCATTCCGACGTTACCGTTCCCAGCAGCGATAGCGTTGTTGACATTATCAGCAGGTATATTGACTACAGGTGGAGCCACTGGCGTGGGAGTGCCATCTCCATGAACAGTGTCGACTCGCACAGATTGATGATCCTCATTTCCATGCCCAGCATTTCTTGCCAACAGAGGCTGCACCATAGCTTGCAAATTCTCCTGACCTTTTGCAATAGCTTCCATGGTCTGCATAAAGAGAGCTAGCTTCTCGCGCACATCTTGCATCTCGTTCTGCATTTGATCCATGATTCTTCGACAGTTGGTGCGAGTGGAATAGCGGTGCGGGTGCTGATCTGCAATCCTGAAAACACCTGGTACAGAGCAGGAAATAAGGTACTATCCAATGATCACCTGTAATGCAACATGAATATGGATGCAATGCAATGTGTGTGTGTGTCTGTGCATTAGGGAAATTCATTCCCCGATTCTAGTGTGAAGGTGTCGGTGCGGTGACAGTGCTAGCAATACAAAGATCGGAGTTGAATCATAGAAAGCCTCATATATTGTAGAGAAAACCAATAAGCCAAGAATACAATATCACTGAGTACAAAGAGAAGGCATGACCTCAACCAACAATCCTGGTGATGGTCAGCACTTGTGCAAATAAAGCATACAAGTTAATGCATGAAATGATCAAGCACTCCCATAAGTCTGGTACTCTTCTAGCAACTTCTTGGTCTCCGGATGACTTGGTCGAGCAAGCAGCCCTTCAACAAGTTGGTTTCTTTTCTTAAGAACACGTCGCACGTCTTCGGTAGTTTCCTCTCATGCCCCTTCTCCGAAGCAATCCTCTAGTTTACGTTTCTGGGACACAGCTTCATCTCTGCCTTTGATGGCCTTGTTCAGTGCATTCTGGAGACCATACCGGGTCATCACTTCTTCACACTTCTTGATGCTGGACTTCAACTGCTCTTCGAGGTCGGAAATTTGCTGCTTCAACTTATCTTCCCTCTTCTTGTTGTTGGTGAGCGTGGCATTCCAGGTCTTATTGCAAGAAGAGATCTCTCGGTGAGCGATGTTAAGTGCTTTCTTTTTGGATTCAAGCATGTCGTGGGAGCTTCTAAACTCTTGCCCCAGACGCTCGCGCTTCTTCCTCTCCTCAGTCAACTCAGCCCCTAGTCTGTTCATTAGCTCAATCTGCTGTTGGAAAGCATACACGGCCTTATTTTTCTCACTGCGTATCTGGGCTAGCTCCTGCTCTAACCCTTCGTTGATCTTCATCAAGGCTTCTTTTTCTTTCACAACTTGCTCGTAGGCCTCCCTAGAAACAGTAGTTGGTTCTGCTACCGGAATAGGAATAAGGGTTGGTGCCTCTGGGAACGGCATCCGCAACTGACTGGCTCTCTCCTGGATCCAAACTCTGTATGGTGCATAGGCCTGACAGTCGTTCTTCCCTAACAACGGCTTCCCTCTTCGGTTAATACGCGTCCAGGCATGCTGCAGCTTGGCCAATAACTCCCCCTTCAGATCACCGGTGAAGTACAGAGATTCCTGTACTTCTTCCTCCTTTGGTGGGTTCTTCAGCGCATATCCGAACTGACGGACGAATAGAGAAGGGTTGTAATTGATACACCCCTTTCTTCCTATCAACGGAACATTAGGGTACCCAGAACAACTGAAGATAAGCTCGGATCCCAGTAGATCTCTATCAAACCATTCAACGTCTTCGGAAGATAGCCTCATCAGGCGCTCTGACCAGCTAGTTGTGGTTCCACTCTCCACAAAAGATCCCTTCATGGGAAGATGACTCTTGAACCACATATTCAACAGAGGAGTACAGCAGTAAACAACCTTCCCCCTTCTGTTTTCGTTCTTGTAGTGCAAGGAGTGGTAGAAGTCTCCGATCAACGTTGGCACTGGATTGCCGGCAGCAAATAGATGGAAAGCGTCCCAGTCTACAAAATTGGGCAAGTTAGGAAATAGCACAATCCCGTAAATGCATAGAGCCAAAATAGCATTGAAAACCACCCAACATCCGCTCTTAGCATACTCTTGAGCCTTGCCAACCAAGAAATCCAGAGAGAAACCTGAAACCCCAAGCCAAGAAGTCACTAACAGTTCTGCAGCGTCCATAGGCAAGGCTTTGGCTAAGTCCTCCAACTTGGGCTCAGCAGCAGAGTGAATAAAGGGAACCTTGTTCTGCACTGGTAGCTCTGTAAACTCCACATACTCCTCAATGGTAGGCCCTAAAATGAAGTCAGCAAACGTAAAACATCTCAATGCGGGGTCATAGAACTGCATCAAGGTGTACAACCCGTTCATCTCATCAGCAGTGGGCTTGCAGACTAATCTCAGTAATCTCCCATGACTCATTCTGAAGCTTCTCCTAACCTCCTCCTCAGCAAGAGATATCAGACCAAGCAAAGAAGTAATATCAGGTGAAGGCAGCTTATACGCAACTGTTTTCCTCAAACCAGCCATAATCAACACTCAGAAGTCTGGGCACTAGAATCGGAGGATATGCAAATGCACCTGCAACACAGACGCACGTTAATGGGATGCAATGATAATGGGTATGCAAATAATGCAATGCAAGTAACATGCAACAGGGACAAACTGCCGTAGCTGAATAGCCTGAACCATATCAAGAGGTCTCAAATAGACTCTTTTAGAAGTCCTCAAACCTTGGTCTCAGATAGACCTAAAACAAAGCTCCAACACAGATTTGAAACTATAACTCCAACTGGACTGGTCTCTGACAGAACTCATAACACATCTCCAAATGGTCTCTGACAGACCTCAGAACTCTACATAAATACCCAGGATCTCTGATCAAGAAATAACTGGTAGTCTGAAGGTCTAGCTACCTGCATAACCCCAAACCCTCTCACAGGTGGATGTCCTAGTAACTGACAAAGGTATGGCATCCTATACGGTCGTCGGCGTCACAGACTTTCAGGGTTGATGATACGATTCCCAAAAGGAGTGGCATCATCAAATCCTGAAGAGGCCTCACTTAGCCAACTTCCAAATGATCGGTCCCCGGAGTCGACAATTCAGCTGACCAACAACCCCTTCGACCCAAAGGGTAGAAAAAGAAGCCAACCAGAAGAACCTCGTCCGAGTGTAGATTTCATGAGACACTAATGCAAGCAAAGTCGGCACGCGCCCACTACTTTCTACTCTAATTCTAGGTGCACTCAAGCCCAGGTCCGGCTTATCTCTCAATCATAGAACCACCCATCACACCCCAATACAGCAATAATAATCAATATATATAATGCTGAAAAACAAAGGTCAGAAATATAAATCCATACAAAATCCTCGACGGGAAAACAAGCGCTAGGATTGAATCGCTTAAGGGACGTTGGATCCCAAATGCATAAGGAACTATTGCAGTCCTTAGCAGCCAGGGGACGTTGGATCCCCAGCAGAGTCGCCAGCTGTCGCTACTGCGAAAATCGGCGCCGGCTGAACAGAAGAGTCGCCACCGTGCGTTATTTGCCCCACAGGAGGGAAAGGAAATGCTCAGAGTAAACCTCGCACAACACGGGAAAGGTATGGTCATCGCAACCAAAACCTGGATTCGGGAGTCGGTTACGCAAGGGGAAGGTATTAGCACCCCTCACGTCCGTCGTACTCGACGGGATCCACGCTTGTTTTCTGGTACGGATTGTTATTCTATCTACTCTACAGGTCAAGGGTTAAAAGAAAATGAAATGAAAATAAAATGACTCGGCAAAGTATCGCACTTTATGCCTACGTATTCCCGTCTGGAACGAGAAATCAGAGTCAACGTAGTTCGCCTACCTACGGGAAAGGAGGGGAAGGTTGCTCGCTAGGATATCGCATCCTATGCCTACATACTTTCATACAGCATGAAAGATCAGAGCAAACGTAGTTCGGGCCACGCACGCCACAAGCTTGTCTTGATTGATTTTATTCCTTCTGAAAAAGGTTTTCCTGATTAACAGTCCCAGCGGACAAAAATGACGTTTTGATGCGTTCACATTCTTTTACGGAAGAAGTGTCTTTTATTGTTCTTGACATATTTATTGTGTTTTTCTGTTTGTTTTGAGAAAGAAGAGACAGAACTCTAACCTACGGTTGCGAAGGGGATCAAACTATCCTAACGTTATCATGCATGGGTTAAGACCTAAAGTCTATCATGCTCCTCTCTTGCACAGAGAGAAACAGAGATCCTAAGGGAATAGACGGAAACAGAAACAATAGCAGATATATACAGTAAAGCAGTAAAATGCATGGATGCAACAATACAAGCGAGGCAAGGGAGTCCCACTCAACCTCGAACCTAGAAAAACAATAGGCAAAAGTGAACAGACTTCACTTTCAACCCAACAGGGTAAACAGCAAACAATACAGTCCATAAAACCAATCAATACATCAAGAATGAAATACAGCAAAAATAAACAACCACAGCAACTCTGCATCAACACCTATCTTCAAGTCATCTCCAATTAGCTACAAGCTTCAGCAAGCATCACTCACCATCTCCACAGCCTTCCAGCAAGGTCTTGATCATCAATCTTCACTCTACAATGGCTTTTCTTCAAGTCTCACTCTCCAGGATGAATATCAATCAACCAGATGAAGTGAATGAATGTTAGACAGTCAATTACCTACCAAGGGTGGTTCATTAACTGTTAACATTAAACAGAAAGTTTCCCCTCAAAAGTTCTATCTTTCAAATACATTCACTGATCCTTCCAAAGGAAGGAGGTGGGTATTTGATAGAGACTTTGAATCATAAGGAAAAGGATGGATGCAGACAAAGCATTCCATGTTTGAGAAACAAGCTTTCTAATCTAGAGCTCTGCCTAGCTCCTAAACCCTAATCTCCTTAACAGCTGCTAGCAAGAATCTCCTCTTCAACTCTAGAAGTTGGTCTTCAGTCTCTGGATCTCCAATGGCTTCATCATCATCAGTCTTCAGCTCCCCCAATCCCCAGACAATCCCAATACCCACACAGACAAACAATAATCCCCAGAGGGCACACCACACCAATCAGTCAAATACAGACAGTAATATACTAATAGCAGTAGGGGAATTCTAGTGATTTCTAAGGGATCTAATAACTACCCATAGTCCCTATAGTCCCACATCTAACATATTCAATCTCTAAGTCCTAAGGGAAATGACCTAATTCTCCTAAGTTGTCACTTAAACCCTAATTTTATTCATGTTGTTCTCACCTAAACTAAACACCTAAAATTAATTCCTAAAAATATGAACTAAATTGCATATACAAGCTAATCTCATCTACTAATCAACCTAAAAAAAAGGGTGAAAAATATTAAAGCAACTATTAGAACAAAAATTATCAAATTCATGTATGAAATGAAACACCTAAAATAGGCATTTATTTGGAAAATATGGGAAAAATATCAAATAAAAAATAAAATGCAATTTTTATTTTTTATAATTTTCTAAACATCTTGAAGAAATTAATGCAAAAAGAATCATTAAAAAATATGAAGTTTATGATTTATTATGATTTTTAAAAGAATTAATGTTTTTTGAGAAAAAATAAAATGAATTAAATGGAGAGGGGGTGCAGCAAGTATGAGAAATCATTTGAAATTAAGAGATGGGCCAGGCAGTGGGGGTGTCAGTAGCAAGATACGCAAGGCCCATGAATCAATCAAAAACAAACAAAAAATAAAAAAGGTAGAAACGGTGCAGATAGTAAAATTCTCAGTTCATTTTAGATTGGGCCTCGGTGGGGAGGGTGCCATTAGCAATGGAATTCCAAGCCCATTCAGAAACTTAAATGAAACGGGGCGTTTTGGTGCCCAGGGTTTCCCTCCGTTTCATCTTTAAACGTGAGCCATTGGATCCAGTCTCAAGTCCAAGTCAAACGTGCAATCGTGTGGTCCTCCATCATCTTCAACCTTGGACAAACCCTAGGGTTTCAGAAACCATCCCCATGCACGCACCTTCAACCGTCCTGTTCTCACTCAATTCTCCATGGATGCCCTCGATCCAAAGAGCAAAGTTGCTCTAAATTTCTCCCTCTACACAGCCATAACCACACCTCCTCCTAAAACTCAAGCAATAATGGAACCCGATAGGTAGAACAGATAGAATCCACCATTAACACCTGATATCAACTGCTTCAATTCTCCATAATTTTTACCCTAAAATGATCTACAAGCCATGCTAATCAACCTGAGCCATTCATCTAGGATTATCTTGCCATAAACTGTGAGTTATCAATCCTAACAGATTTGGTGCACTATGAGCAACCTCCATTAAACTTCTCCAAACTTTGTGAAATTCATCACCTAACCACCTAGGTCTCTAATATACTAACAATCCTATGCCATGATCACTATGCTAGCTAATTCGAAGGAAAACATACCTGGTGCAAATTCTTGAAAACAGGTGCTAAAATCCTTGGATCTGATGCTTGTGATGAGTGGAAAGTGATTAAGGAACTTGATTATGAATTCTGTATGCAATGGATCTTATTCCTAGTTCTTGAATCTTGCAATCACCAAAATCTTGCTTCTTGGAGAATTAACTTGAACAACACGATTTCTTCCCCAATTCTACCAAACTCTGATGTGAATGTGATCTATGGAAGATATTGATGATGATCAAATCAAGAAAAATGGAAATTGGTGAAGGTTTGATGGAGTTTGAATTGATTTTGCAAAAATGGAAGAATTGTGTATAGCTTGTGTTTTGAGCAAATGATATCACCAAACATGGCATGAACCATCTCATATCAATATATAGGTGAGAATAGAACCTCCTAGAAACTTGGAGAAACTTCCCATGTGTGATTTCCCTTGGATTTGGTTTATGTATCTTCCATTACAAGTAACCATGGATAACTCCCAAAATGTGAACTAAGCTCAAAATTCTACTTTATCCAATGTCCTTAAAATGATCTTTCCATTCAAAATGACCTATAATTTTGCTTCATTTGGCTAAAATATGAAAAATCTCATTTTTAAGTCCATTTTTATTCATTAAATCCAACAATTTTGAAACCTTGTGCTATGAATCTTTACAATCTCTAATGGTCACTTTTATAGACTCAAAATGTCATTTTGAACAAGTTTGATGTTGTAAAGTTTTCCATTTGGAGCTTCCTTGTATGAGTTTTAGGCATAGGCTAAGAATGACCTGTAATTCTCAGATAACCAAAATACCCTTTGCTTGCCAAGACCATAAGTAGAGTTCCACAAATCATATGAAGGCATACCATACCTTTATAGAAAGATAAGACAATGAGGAACAATTCTTATGTTGACCAGAAATTCATTTGAAATCTCCTTGAGGGGTAAAAATTGCTTGGAAGTCAAGCCACTTTCACAGACAAAATTTCAGATACCTCAGATGACCTGTAACTTGTAAGGACCATAACTTGAGTTCTATAAATCTCCTTAGTGTCTTCCACCACACAAATTAAAGGTCTTGAGATCCTATACAAATTCCATGTTGGCCAAGGATCCATTTGAAGCTTGCATTTTGACTTATCTTGCTTGGAAATTTGACCTAAATTAGGGGATTTTACATAGAAACCCTAATTTAGAAACTCCTCTTCTCCTTAATTTCTCTTGAATTCTTCTTGGCATACCACCATATCCTCTTCTACATGTCAAATTATGAACCCCACATCTCTCCAATAGCCCCTTAATGCCTTTCAATCAGTCAATTGACCTAGAGTTGACCCAGGGTTGACCCAGATGAAACCCTAGTTGACTGTCTTCATCCCCAACTCTTGTGACTACACCAATGACTTGTCTCTTTCTCCAAATGACGTTCTAAGTCTCCCATGATGTCTAGATATTCCTCATACTCAGCCCACAGCTCACACTTACTTGTTGATCTTCAGATACCCTCAGATAGGAGATAGATGAGCTGCTTGATCCATTGACTTGATAGCTTCCCAATTCTTTCTGATGACTTTAATGAGATTGAATTTGAATAATAACCTCTTGATAGGCCTCTAGAGATGAGAATGATGATTGGTCCCCTGTTAAATGACTTGCCATGCTTATGCTATGCAGATGGTTAGGTTATGCACATGACTCTATATGCAAATGCTAATGATATTGAAACATAAACCAAGTGAATAAGGTTGAGCAAATTTTAGGGTGCAACACTTATGATAGCGAGTGCGATGCGTATGATGCATATAATTGCAGACAGGTAATTGGGAATGCAGGTGGAGACTCCAGCTTGGTGGACTTTGGTAGTTGCCAATACAGATTGGACTTCGGGTGGTGGGAGGGATTGACTTCCTCGACACGTAGCTTACTGAAAACATCTTGATTGAAGCAGATGAAGATATTATGGATGCCCCATGTCTGGGTACTGGTAATTGTGAATTTGCTTCAGAGAAGGTTACAATTCTGCTTGATGATCAGGGTAACTTGGTCTTGTCCCAGTCTGAACATGGTAATGGTCTGCCCCTGCTTGAGTTGTTGAGTGATTTGCCTCAGCCTGTGGGTTTTGAGGTAGTCTTGCTTTGTGACAGCTACTAGGAGTCAAGTTCATCTTTGATTTTTTCTTGTTGGAGTGTCCTAGTACTGATTTGCAGTTAAAATTGTACATTCACAAATGGTAATATTAATGCAAAGTTCAATGCAAGTTTAAAAAAAAGTGTCGTTTATTGAGTGTCGTGATATTGTGAAACGAATGGACCGTTAGCCCAGACGTAGTGCTAATTGGATTGGTGTACAAGATATAGCAAGGATAACGACACCAAAGTTGATGATTAGCAATCATGTGGGGAGTCAGTTTACGTAACCTTGCGATAGTATGATTTTAGAATAAACCTCGCCTCAATTAGGTCTTTTAAGGGTTGTAACATGGTCTAGTTCACGGTTATGAAACAAAGGATATTAGGCTCAAAGTACGATTTGTACCCACCCCTTCTTCTTGATGATCTCCAGTCCTACGTTCAGTTAATTCCGCACTTATCTTGACGGTGTAGACTTGATGATTCAAGGTTTGCTCGATGTGGCAGTCACCTTTATTTTGACGGATGTCAGTGACCCTTTTGATTTGGGTGGCCACTGAATCTTGTTTTGTTTTTGTTGAGGGTTTCAGGTTCCTCTTTTGTTTTTGTTTTTTTTTTTTATCCCTAACTTTTGCATGGATTGACTTTGCTTGTTAGATCCATCAAGATTGTCTTGATTTTGCCTAAGTCCCCTCTAAGGTGTTTGACTTAGCAGGCTTTTGATTTTTTTTGGATTTTGTTGGAGGATTGTGACAGCCATGTCATGGGTCATTGATAAACAATCGTCTTCTGGATTTTGCTTTGTTGATTCGAATGCGGGATTGGATTAACTGAACACTAACCTGCCCCAGGTTGAGTGTAAGAGGTTTGAATATTCGAAGGAAACTGCTACTTCTAGGCTCGAAGTGGTTTACTAGGGATTAACTCCTTATATCTCCGGTGTTTGGGGAAAATTGAAACAATGCCTGTACATCATTGGCGAGATTCTGTCTGAAAGCATACGGTTTGCAATTATGGGTATCTTGTTTTCATCATCCTCCCTCAAATCATGCTAAGCAATAATTGATAGAGTGAAGTTAGCAAATGTGTCGGTGCTTTGTGATAAGTGAAAATGAGTGAATACGACATAACTAATTCAAAACATGCATAAATGATACATTAATGAAAACCAAATACGAATGGCAATTGTTCAAAGCATATAGTACTTAAACAAACAAAGACAAAATATAAGAAATGCGAAATATGAAATGGCAACATGACTGCCTTCTTCGGAGAAATGAGCTTGACTGGACTTAATCTGATGTTGGCACTAGTTGGCTGGTGGCATCGGGTTGTTGATGACGTTTGAAGAATTTCCATTAAAGTTGATAGCATCTTTGTCGATCATGTCTTGAACTTTATGCTTGACAGCCCTGCAGTTCTCAATGGTGTGACCTGGAGCGCTCTTATGAAACTCACAATGAGCATTTGCATTGTAGTCGGCAGGAATGACAGTTGGAGGAGCCAAATCTCTCGGGATGACAACTTTCTTCTCCATCAAAGGAGAAAAGATGCTAGCATATGCCATTGGTAGACGATCAAAGACTCTATCTGGCTTCCAAGTCCTCCGTTGACGTTATTGGTGAGCACCTTGTTGTTGTTGAGGGGCTTGCAGTTGTTGTTGCTGAGGAGGATATTGGTATCCTTGTTGGTTGTAGGCTTGTTGCTGAGGAGCCTGTTGCTGTGGCATATGAGCTTGAACTACTTGAACAACTGGTTGATAAGGCATTAGAGCATATTGCGCAGCAGCAACATACGAATACGGATAATAAGGCATTTGATAAGGCATATGAGCGGGAGCTTGTTGAGAAGCCTGCCCTTTCTGCACAAAAATGACATTTGTTTCGCCCTCTTTCTTCTTGTATCCGTTGAAAGGCTTCTTGGCATTAGCTTGGATGTTAGAACCTCCTTGGATCTTTCCGCTCTTCAGAACTTCTTCAATTCTCTCACCAACGATCACCAAGTTAGAGAATCCAGCAGAGACACTACTGATCAGCTTTTCATAGTATTGTCCTTGCAAGGTACCCATTAATATGTCTATCAGTTCATGGTCAACAAGAGGTGGATGCACCCTTGCGGCTAGCTCTCTCCATCGTTGTGCGTACTCCTTGAAGGATTCACTATCCTTCTGAGTCATACTTTGAAGTTGAGTACGATTCGGAGCAAGGTCGGTATTGTACTTATATTTCTTGACAAATGCATCAGCTAGCTCAGCCCAAGTGTGCATACTGCTACGTTCCAGCTGCATATACAATTCAAGTGATGCCCCAGACAAGCTGTCTTGGAAGCAATGAATCATTAGCTTTTCGTCTCTGGCATAAGAAGCCATCTTGCGACAGTACATCTTCAGATGAATATTCGGGCAGCTGAGACCTTTGTACTTTGAAAATTTAGGCGCTTTGAACTTGGTAGGAATGACAATGTCAGGCACCAAGCACATTTCTAAAGCACTGAGAGAGTTTGAATTATGCCCTCCATGACTCGGAGTTTCTCGGCTAGATCTCGGCACATCTTTATAGCTTATGAATCCTGGGCAGCAATAGGACTGGCAATGGGGATATCAGCATGATAGTTCTGAATTTCATCATACTGGTCCACTAGATTATCTTCGGTATGAGGAACAGGGATCTGGACAACAGTAGGTTGGGCTTGCGGGATAGCTCCAACAGTAACTCCAGGCACTGGTATTTGTTGAGAAGTGGTCCCTTTAGCTGTGGTATTGAAGTTCAGCGGCATCCCATAAGGGTTAGGAATTGGAACTGGAAGTTTGGTGGTAGACCCTTGCCCTTGACCATTATTGTTGACGACAGTAGATTCACGCATTTCTTCTTCCTTTCGGGTAGTAATAATGGCTTCAAGGATCTGGTCAATCTTTCCTTTGAGAGAATCCAACTCTTCCCTGAAGGCAGCTTGCTCTTGCTGAATCTGCTCCATCATTCGTCTTGTATTGGCTCTAGTTGCGTACTGGTGTCGAGGAATCAGCTTGATTTACTGGATAAAAAGGAAAGAAAACATGAGAAACTGCTGGAGGAAAGAAAATACAAGATGCACAATAAATGAGATGCAATGCAAATGATATGCAATGCAAGATGCAAGATGCAAGATCCAAGATCAAAGGATCACATATTCAAACAGTTCTGAATTTAGCCGGATGGACGGATAAAGGACCACAATCACTGCTCAAAGAAACCCCACAGGTAGGATTCTAAAATTTGTAAGTGCCTAGAGTCATGGATATCTTTCAAAGATATTACAGCCATGACAAAGCCTCATCACGACAATAATATCCTCAAAAGCATCTCCTCTAGGTGAGGTTTTCGTATTTCTCTTACGGTTTTAAGGGGTTGAAGGTTTTCTATAATTTTTATTTTTTCTTTTATCTACTTCAATCCCCTTATTAGAAACTATGTGTCCAAGTACGATTCCTTGTCGGACCATGAAATGGAATTTTTCCCAATTTAACATGAGATTTACTTTTACACATCTTTCAAGTACCATTTCTAGGTTCAATAAGCATCCTTCAAAACTCTGCCCATATATAGAAAAGTCGTCCATAAATACTTCCATAATACCGTCTATAAAGTCAGCAGAGATTTACATCATGCATCTTTGGAATGTTGCGGGAGCGTTACATAGCCCAAACGACATTTGTCGATAAGCAAATGTACCATAAGGACAAGTGAAGGTTGTCTTTTCTTGGTCATTAGGATGAATAGGGATTTGAAAGAATCCCGAATAACCATCTAAATAGCAGAAGTAGGAGTGCTTAGCTAATCGCTCAAGCATTTGATTAATGAAGGGCAAAGGGAAGTGATCTTTTCGAGTAGCTTTGTTCAATTTCCTATAATCAATGCACATTCTACTTCCGATCACAACTCTTTGTGCTATAGATTCTTCTTTTTCGTTCTTAACAACTGTAACACCTCCTTTCTTTGGTACGACATGCACTAGGCTAACCCATTGACTGTCGAAGATCGAGTATACAATTCCTACTTCTAACAACTTTTGTACTTTATTCTTGACTATGTTGCTCAGAATGGGATTTATCCTTCTTTGATGTTCTCTAGAGGTCTTACACTCTTCCTCTAGCATAATGTGATGCATACTAATAGAAGGACTTATTCCTTTCAGATTGAAAATATTGTAGCCTAGAGCAGACGAGTATTTTCTTAAGATATGTAGTAGTTTCTCAGTTTTTATTTGTCCTAAGTCTGTGTTGACTATCACTGGTCGTTCGAGCTCGGTGTCTAGGAATTTATACCTTAAATTTTTGGTTAGTGCTTTAAGTTCTAAATTCAATTTCTTTGGGCAAGGCAT
Organism: Lathyrus sativus; assembly: GCA_963859935.3. NCBI lineage: Eukaryota > Viridiplantae > Streptophyta > Magnoliopsida > Fabales > Fabaceae > Lathyrus > Lathyrus sativus. Next base: position 610,791,201 of record OZ012738.1, on the reverse strand, counting down.
ATGATTGGGTGTCAGTGTTAGGCATTCACTTAGACTGTCGTCTTGGTATTCACCACGCCAATTATCATCTTCAAAAATTGGAGGTATTGGAATTTTTAGGATTCCATAATAAGAAGTTTGTTCCATCTCCATTTCTCTTACGCATTCGTCAATGACATCTAGCAGATAACATGTATCGTTTATAGCTGGTACCTGTAAGAATTGTATCAAAATAAATTCGACTTTCTCTTCACCCACTTCGAAAGTTAGCTTCCCTTTCTTTACATTTATAATGGCTCCGGCTGTAGCTAAGAATGACCTTCATAATATGATAGGGGTGTTGGCATCCTCCTTTATGTCCATGATTATGAAATCATTAGGGATATAGAATTGACCTATACGTACTAGAACATTTTCTAGTATCCCTATTGGGAACATAACAAAATGATCGGCTAGTTGTACGAACATCTTAGTTGGTCTTAATTCTCACATATCTAGCCTTTCACATATGGAAAAGGGCATTAAGCTAATACTGGCTCCTAAGTCACATAGAGCTTTGTCTATGACAAATTCTCCAATTGCACATGGTATGGAAAAACTACCAGGGTCTTTTAGCTTAGAAGACATTTTATTTTAGACTATCACGCTACATTCAGCAGTAAGTGTAACGATTTCGTCATCCTCGATCTTTTTCTTATTTAATAAGATTTCTTTAATAAACTTAACATATGAGGGCATTTGGGTGATAGCTTCTGTAAAGGGTATTGTGATATTCAATTGTTTCAGAAGTTCAACGAATTTCTTGAACTGCCTCATGCTCTTAGATTTAGCAAATCTTTAAGGATATGAAATGGGAGGTTTATAAGGTGGTGGAGGCACATATGGTTCTTCTTTTTCTGCAGCCTCTTGGTCACTACCTTCTTTCTCCTTTATGTTTTGTTCATTTTCCTTCTCAGTTTCCTTCTCGGTTATTTTACCAGGATTTTGATACATAGCTAGATTCTCAAGTCTCGGGTCGGTTGGTTCGTCCAATTTCGTACCACTTCGTAGTATGATAGCATTAGCATGTCCTTTTGGATTGGGCTGTGGTTGTCCAGGAAATGTGCTTGCAGGAGCAGCAGTAGGTGCTTGTTGTTGTGCCACTTGCGAAATTTGGGTTTCAAGCATTTTATTGTGAGTGGCTAAAGCGTCTACCTTACTTGCTAATTGCTTAATTTTCTCACTAGTGTGTATGTCTTGATTCAGGAATTATTTATTTGTTTGAGCCTGGGTGGCTATGAAGTTTTCGATCATTATTTAAAGGTTAGATTTCCTAGGAGCATTTTGAGCAGCTACGACAGGTTTATGATATCCTGCTGTACATCAGGTGCTTGTCCAGGAGCATGCAATGCATTGTTATTTTTGTACGAAAAGTTCATATGGTTTTTCCAACCTGGGTTGTAGGTATTTGAGTAAGGATTTCCTTGAGCATAATTCACTTGGTTTGTGGAAACTCCTGTAAAAAATTGACATTCAGGGGCAGCATGCCCAGAAACTCCGTATAAATCGTAGTTTGAAGCTACGACAGCCACGGTGGTTGTAGGTGTTATGGTCAAACTTTTAACCATTTGAGTGAGAACATCTACCTTTGCATTGACTTGGTCAAGACTGCTTATCTCGTACATACCACCTTTCGTCAGGGGTTTCTCTACTGAGGCTCTTTCTCTTCTCCACTGATAGTGATTTTGAGCCATACTTTCGATAAGTGTATAAGCCTCATTGTAGGGTTTATCCATCATGCGCCACCCGCGGCGGCGTCTATTGTCAATCTTGTGTTGTATAAGAGACCATTGTAAAAGGTATAGATGATCAACCATTCTTCTAGACTGTGATGTGGGCAAAGCCTAATCATGTCCTTCTATCTTTTCCATGCTTCAAAAAGAGATTCACTATTCTTCTATTTGAATCCATTTATTTGGGCTCTTAGCATAACCGTCTTGCTAGGTGGGAAATATCGTGCTAAGAACACCTTCAACTCGTTCTACATAGTGACAGATGTGGACGGTAGAGACTGGAGCCAAGCTCTAGCTCTATCTATTAATGAGAAAGAGAAACGACGTAATCTTATTGCTTTGGGGATGACACCATTTGCTTTCATTGTGTCTGCGTATTGCAAGAACACTGAAAATTGGTTTTGTTATACAGCTGACAACAATGAAGGTTTAAGCTCGAAGTTATTTTCCTGGATGGCAAGAGCAACAATACCGTTATGTGGTTCCTCCTGCAAAGGGATGACATAGTACTTGAGAGGTCGATTATGAGGTTCTTCAGCCATAGGTATTGGTAATGCTGGAAAGGAAATTTCAGATGGTGGAAGGTTATACTTAATTCAGAAATCATTAATTCAGCGTCTTAAACTAATAAAACGCTCGATGTCAATAACCGGTTGCTCAAGCTTTTCACCTTTAGAGCGAGTGTTTGGCATACAATCGATGAATTAAAATAGGAAAATAGTTGCCTTAGTCTATACTACGCAACACTAAAGTTACGATATCAACTTAATTGGTCCCCGACAATGGCGCCAAAAACTTGATTGCGACTTAGTATGTCTAAATGATTTGTGACTGCAAGTGCACAGTCGGATCGTGTAGGTTTAAAGATTTTCGAACCCAAAGGACCACGAATCGATCTACCGTTATCTAATGCTACTACGTAAATCTAATGCTAATGGATTTCTAAGTTGAGATGAAAGTAAGAAAATAAGTGTAAATTGAAATATAATTTAAACCAAGAAATAACGGAATATTGGTATATAATTCTGTCAATTATCGGGGATTCAATAATTCATGGGCGTTTAATTAAAAGGTAAAAATGTTATTCTATAGAAAATACTAATTTAAAAGACTTTATCTCACACTCTCGTGTTTATCGAATCAGACTATACTCTCAAATCAGAATGAAGGCTCTCACTCTCTCGCTTGTATTTAAAAATACTTTTTAAAAATAAGTAGTTCCTAATTAACTCTAAAGCGCTCTCACTGTATTTAGGATTAATGTTCAGTTTCAGCTATTCAGTTAAGACCTCAAACTCTCCCTTTGTTGATCCCAACCTTCGTTACCATTTTACTTTCGTAACAAAAGTTATTTAGTTTAATAAAAAGAAACCGAGACCAGAAGAACAAATTTGTTAAGTTCACGCCATGAGTTACTAAACCCCTTCCGACCGACCGTAATTACATACCGATATTAAATAGTTTAGCCAGACATGGCTTGCATGCTATTACAAAATTTAATCATAATCCTAGACAAATTATAAAAGCAATGCATAACAATGAAAGTAAATAAATGAAACTTGGAAATTACGAGGAACTGAAAAGCACTTGGATTATGGAGGCAGGCTTGTAGTTCGGTACAAAATCACAAACAATATGTAAATTCTAATACTAAGTGGCAATCGTTTATCAGTGTGAAAAACTATTGCCTTTTATAAAATTGGTAGAAAAACTGCCTAAAACTAAGAATTATAAAACTTTTAAAAGAAAAGTGTTGAAAATAGAAATAATGGCTGCCCCCTCTTCGAAAACCGTCTATGCCTTTTATACTTGTTGCTGATGTCTGTTACCCAAAAACTTAGGCCAAATCTGGAGAGAGTGCCGGAGAAAATGTAGGAAAAAGTGGAGAAAGTGTAGGAAAGTTTTCAGCAAATGGCACACACCACCACCCTCTTTCTTTTAGGAGTGACACTCGCCACTCCCTCCTCTTTCTAGGAGTGGCACTCGCCACACCCTATTTCCTTTTGAAGATGGCAGGCGCCACACCTATGTGACAAGTGTCACTAGTGTGTGGTGGCCCTCACCTTATTTTTTTTCTTTTCTATTCTATTATTTCTTCCCATTTTCTTTCCTTCTATTTCTTCTTATTTTCTTTCTTTTTTTTCTTTAATTCAAATTTCCAACAACTTACAAAACACAAGAAAATAGATGCATAATAAAACATAAATCAGATAAAGTAACAATAATCGCAGATAAAATTCATGTAAGTCAAGTCAAATATACGATATAATTTCGCGTTATCAAAATACCACTGTATTACTTTATACAAGTTAAACATACATACATTATATAATATTATTGTGTAATCATAAAATTAGTATTACTTTTGTTTCTTTTTATAAGAGACAATTCATTTTTTAGATTTATTGAATACTCAATTTATTTAGTTTATAAATTGACTAAATACATTGATTATTTAATGAACCTAAAAAATAAATTGTCTCTTATATAAAAGAACGAAGATAGAATTTTATAACATTAGTATTTTAGAGCAAGATTATAAAATATTATTATAGTGTTTTAAAAAATAGCAATATCACAGTGTTTTTTAAAATTAGTACCATAAAATTAGCTTTAAAATAATATCATAGTGTTTTTGATATCATAAATTTCTTAATATTTTTGAGCAAAATTATAAAGGCAAAATCTGGTATTTTGTTGTAGTCTACTTTTTTATTTATTAATGTTATGTATTTTACACAATAATTTCCATTGAAATCATTAATATCATATTTCACATAATTTTCTAACTTTCTACTATTAAATTCCTACATAACTTTCATTTAAATTTAATATTAAATGAAAAATATTATTTAAATTTTTATAAATAAACATTAAAAAAGAGGATAGACGGGCATGCGAGTGCTCGTCTGAACGCTAGTAAATTATAAAATTAAATAAATAACAATAATTAAAAAATGAAATTATACTTTTAATATTATTTTTGGAAGCAAGCACGTATCCAAAAACATCTACATCTATGTCAATTGTATTTTCTAATGCAATCATTTATGAAGTTTTTCTTGTAAAACTACAAGCATTGAGAAATAGGTACATTGTAAACTATTAAGTTTTGAGTTTAATTCATATGCACAGTATAAAATAATTTTACACTTCCATCCAATAAAAATATATTAATCTGTCATGTAATACAATTAACTTAAAATTACAGTCTGATGTGGTGGAATACATGAAGGTGATTGGTCGACAGTGAAAAATAATTTCACATGGTTAGTGCATACCAATTAAATTCTTTATTTTTTTTAATAATATTTGAGTGAATTTATAATTACAAAAAGTATATTGGTATAATTAAAAGGGTTAAATATATTTTTAGTCCCTTTAAATATGATAATTTTTACTTTTAGTTTTTTTAAAATTTTTTATTTTAAAGAATGATCATCCTAATATTTTTCATCCGCATTTTTGGTCCTTCCTGCTAACGGCCGTTAACATGAGCTGACATGACATTCCACATAGATTTTTTTTAAATGACTGAGCATACACATGACAGTGTCGGCGTGGCGAAAAGTCTGGCGTGGATGTCACGTGGCAATTTCTTTCATTTTTTGATTTTTTATATTCATAAACTCAAAATTTATAGTTAATTCCAAATTAATTTATAACTATTTTAAATACACCATTCTTATTTTTACGACCTAAATTTCATTTTTCTCTCGTGATTTCCTTGCATGAATTGTGCATGATATTGTGTAAATTTTCATGAAAAAAACACTTGTAAAATACACCATAGTTCTAGTTCAAATTTCTTGGAAACAATTGTAAAATTACAAACGGACACTTTTACAATAGTTCAAATGATTGAATACCTTTTGAAGAATGTCATCCATGCGCTCGAAACTGAGGTCGTATCTATGTTAATCTATGTTCTAAAATGACAAGAATAAATGAAAGCGAGTAAATGCAAATAAAGGATTGAGAAATAGCCCCACATAGAAAGACTCACTCACTTTAAAAGCCTTTATGAAGAGTTATGAGTATTACCTCAACAAAAGGGAAAAAGAGGATAAAGTTTCACATGGACATGTGTGGTGGTCCCAAATATTATGTCACTTGTCTCCTTCATACAACCTCTCACCAGCTCGGACGACGTGGGCACTAGTGGCGGCTTGTAGGTGACACTTATTTTGGTCAATGCACACGGCCTATAAATCCGTGTTCGGAATTCAGAAATCGCATCACAAAAAACCACACGAGTATACTCTTATATAAAACTTCGAACACTCTTCGCTACATAATCGAGTTTTCATCTGTCTTGTGCAAATTCGATAAAGCCTGAATTATCTTGGATATTCTTGCGTTCTGACTCTAAGATAAACAAGAGAGTGTTGTTGAGAATGTAATTCTTTATGTCAAAATATCTATGCGTCGAGTTGTAATAATGTGTCGAAGTGTCGAAGCAGGTTGCTTCACATATGATTTTAAATTATACCTACTTTAGTAATGTTAGTTATTTTGAGCTTTTATAGTTTTGGACTTTGACTTTGGGTGCAAGCTAATATAAATCTATACATAGTGAGAAACTCTTATTTTGTAAACACAACTCATAATATTGCATTCACAGTTTTGTAGTTGCAAAGTGAATAAGAGAATTTCCACAGTTTATGGGCAGAGAGAACTCTGCAGAATTTTTATCTTCTTCTCCAACATTACTTTCTTTCTTTATTTCTTAATATTTTCATTATTATTGTGTGATTGATAACAATCTTAAGATCGATATTGAATATGAATTCTCTATAGGTTGTGGTTGAATTTCAACATCTAATATCTAGAGCTCCGATTGCGATTCAAGGAAGGAAAATTATGATGGCGATGAATCATCCAAGCGGGAACTTTTCGACAAACCTTTTGATTCTCAAGAAAGGTAATTATGATAATTTGTGTAAGCAAATTAAGGTGGCTTTCTATTACCAAGATCATTGGGATCTTGTGAAAGGAGGAGTAGCACTGCTTGCAGAAAACGTGACGGGTCAAGAAAAGGCTGCACACAAATAATTGAAGAAGAAAGATTATAAAGCTCTCTTTGTAGTCCATCAATGTGTTGATCCAGATAATTTTGAAAAGATTAGTGATGTAAAATTAGTAAAAGAAGCTTGGGAGATTCTTGAAAATTTTTTTGGAGGAGCAGAGAAGGTGAAGGAGGTGAGGTTACAAACTCAAAAGAAACCTATGAATTGCTTCAGATGGAAAAAAGTGAAAGTATAACAGATTTCTTCACTAAGGTTACTAAACTAGTGAATCAAATCAAGGTATGTGGAGAAGTGTTGACATCAAGATCAGTTGTTGCAAAGATCTTGAGGTCATTGGCTCCAAATTTTGACCACTCGGTAGTAGCCATTGAAGAGTCAAAAGACTTGTCAGTATTAACGAAGGAAAAGCTTTAAGGGACGCTTGAGTCTCATGAACAAAGAATGGATGAAAGAGCTACAAGAAAGTCTAAGAGTGATATAGCTTTGCAGGTGCAGTCATAAAAAGAACAGAAATGCAAAGTAAGCTGGAATGATAGCAAAGGTAGAAGAGGCTACAACAATTTGCATGGTGAAATCAACAGAAAAGTAACTGGTAGAATCAGAGAAAACCCCTGGAACCAAGGCAATCAAAGAGGTGGTGTCGTAGGTAGAGGAAGAGGTGGTGGTCGAAAGCCTATAAAAAGTAACATTTCGTGTTTTAATTGATAGAAGTATGGTCACTATTTTAGTGAGTGTTGAGAAAAGAAGAATCAAGAAACTAATGCAAAGCTGGTGATCATGAAGAAGAAGAGATGTTGCTGATGGTTACAACAAGAGATGAAGAAAGATTCCGGGATCGATAGTACTTGGACTTAAGATGCTCATCACACATGACTGGAAGGAAAGATTAATTTGTCAACATGAAACCCTCAATGAAGAATATGGTGAAATTTGCAAATGACAATACTCTAGTAGCTGAAGGTATTGATGGTGTTTTGATTATGAGGAAAGATAGCAAGAGGTTAGTAATTTCCAATGTGTTGTACATACCAGACATGAAGAGTAATTTTCTCAGTATAGGTCAGCTGGTTGAAAAGAACTACAAGGTGTCGGTTGAAGACAATATGATGGGAGTTCTCAACGCAGGTGGTAGGTTAATCTTGAAGGCTCCAATGTCTCAGAGTAGAACCTTAAAGATTGAACTTAATGTGATGGAGTATAAGTGTCTTGCAATTGTAGCCAACAGAGATGAATGGTTATGACATTATTGACTTGGCCATATCAACTTCAAAGACATCCGAGATTTAAAGAGAAAAAATATGGTTTCAGGATTACTAGTAATTAACACTCCAAGTGAGGTGTGTGAAGCATGTGTTCAGGAGAAACAACACAAGAATAGCTTAAGCAAGGATGCCAGAAGCAAGTTAAAGGAAATTCTTGAAGTCATATACTCTGATATATGTGGGATGAAGGATCCAATGATAACAAGGCCTTTTGGAAGGTTAAGGTTATTTAGGTGAGGTGACGGTACGATTACCCGACACTCGTTTTAAACTCAACAGTTGCTGACGAAAATGAACTTGCTTGAGTAACTTGCCATACGAAGACCTCGAGATGGCTTGCCCCAGAGTTTGCACCACGAAAGGATTCATCATTGTTTAACTAATTCTTGTGGTAGTTGGCTTCAAAATACTCTTGGAGTAGCTTTCGCCCAAGTGAGCGTTGAAGCGACTTAACTCGTCTTGATTGCACATTGGAGGGATCTATCCTCAAGTCAAAGAAACTCTGGGTGGCCTGCCCCTGATTGGGATGATTCACTTTTGATCGACCGCTTCTTGAATGATTGCCCCATAATCAAATGATGCTTGGGGATTTGCCTCAGACTGACTCATTCCAAATTCTTGGATCTCAATGCCCCAGTTCCATAGGGCTACAAAGTATGCTTGATTCTGATCCAGACTGCTAAATAGTCCAGTCCTGTTTGATTGCTTTATGTTAGAATTTCCTCAATGCCAACCACTAACTTGCAATTAAAATCGTTTATTCACGAATGATAATTTTAATGCGAAGTTCATGCAATTTTTTTTAAAGAATTGTCGTTTATTGAGTGTCGTGATAGTGAGACGAATGGACCATTAGTCCAAACGTTGTGCTAATTTGATTAGTGTGAAAGATATAACATGGATATTGACACCAACGCTGATGATTAGCAAATATATAGAGAGTCAGGTTACGCAACCTTGCGATAATATGCTTTCATAATAAACCTCGCCTCAATTAGGTCTTTCGAGGGTTGTAACATGGTCTGGCTCACAGTTATAGAAACAAAGGATATTAGGCTCAAAGTTAATTTGTACCCACCCCTTCTTCTTGATGACTTCCAGTCCTACGTTCAGTTAATTCTACACCTATTTGACGGTGTAAGCTTGATGGTTCAAGGTTTGCTTGAAATGGCAGTCACCTTATTTTGATAAATGTCAATAACCCATATATTTGGGTGACCACTGAATCTTATTTTGTTTTTGTTGAGGGTTTAAGAACCTCTTTTGGTTTTGTTTTGATCCCTAACTTTTGCATGGGCTGACTTTGCTTGTCAGATCCATCGGGATTGCCTTGATTTTTGCCTAAGTCCCCCTTTGAGGTGCTTGACTTAGCAGGCTTTCGATTTTTTTAGATTTTGTTGGAAGATTGTGACTGCCATGTCATGGGTCATTGACGAACAACCGTATTGTCTTTGGATTTTGCTTTGTTGATTTAAGTGCGTAATTGGATTAACTGAACAACTACCCTGCCCCAGGTTGAGTGTAAGGGTTTGAATATCCAAAGGAAACTCCTACTTCTAGGCTCGAAGTGGTTGACTAGGGATTAACTCCTTATACCTCCGGTGTTTAGGGGATTTGAAACAATGCCTGTACATCATTGACGAGATTTTATCCGAAAGCATATAGTTTGCAATTATGGGTATTTCATTTTCGTCACCCTCCCTCCAATCTTTGCTAAAACAACAATGATAAAGTGGAATGGATAAAAGTGTATGTGTCTGTGATAAGTGGAAATAATGAGTGAATACGACGTGACTGATTAAGAAAATGCATAATCACTTCATTAATATCACCATTCAAAATAACAATGTTTAAAAAGCAAGTAGCAATTAACAGAAAGTAAACTACAAGATGCAAATGATAAAAGCGCTCAAGGACTGCCAATGTTGAGGACGCCTGCCTGTCTGGACCACTGGCTTTTGGAGATGACCCTTGGAATCTTCGAGCTTAGACAGCTGAGAGGTTGACATGAACGACCAAACTTCCTTCTGGAAAAGAGATATACCCTTTGTCAATCAGTTGTTGCACCTTGGCTTGAAAGGCTTTGCATTCTTCAGTCACATGCCCCATGGATCCACCATGATATCCATACTGAGCATTGGGATTGTACCCAGGAGGGTAAGGTTCTGGCACAGGCTTAAGAGTTTTAGGCTCTACCAATGAATTTTGAATCAGATGTGGAAGAAGTTGACTGTGCGACATAGGGACCGGATGAAGAGGAGCAGTCCTTCTTTCCAAGTTGTTGTTGGGCCTATTCTGATTTTGGCGCTGATTCGGACGACCTCGGCCATGGGCTCGTTGATTTGCATGAGGAGCGGTCCATGGTTTGCGCGATGAAGCTTTAGACATGGCTGATTTCCCACGAGGGTAACATAGCATTGGTAAGGATTCCTGTTGAGCAAATGAGGGACCACAGAGTTTTGTTGGTACATCATGAGAATACCCAATGTTTGCTATAAATGCACTGGTTTCATCCCTTTCTTCCTCATGGAAATTGTCGAAAGATTCGATCTTACTGGCCTGACTGCTTGAGGCGTCTTGGATTTGTCCACTTTTAAGGTAACTTTCGATGTGCTCTCCTACAATCACAAGGTCAGAGAAGCTTGATGGCGTACAACCAGCCATTCTTTCAAGATAAAAGCCCTGCAAACTGTTGATGAACATGTCAATCAATTCCTTGTTTAGGAGTGGAGGTTGCACTCTTGCTGCGAATTCTCTCCACCGCTGTGCATATCCCTTAAAAGATTCATTTTCATTCTGAGAAAGACTTTGCAACTGCATGCGGGTGGGAAGAGTGTCTAAGTTGAAATGGTAAAACTTTAGAAAAGCGCTAGCTAGGTCCCTCCATGATTGGATATGACTTCTTTCTAAATCTGTGTACCAACTTAATGACGACCCACTCAAACTTTCTTGAAAACAATGAATCATCAGCTTATCGTCATGAGTGTAAGGGGTCATTTTTCGATAATACATCACCAAATGACGTCTTGGGCAACTAAAGCCTATGTACTTCTCGAAGTTGGGCATCTTGAATCTTGGAGGAATCACCAAGTCTAGCACTAGACACATATCAGCAGTGCCAAGGTCGGGCATATCAGCCACTTTCATTGCTTGAATTGTCTCCTCAAGAGCACAAAGCTTTTCTTCCATAGAATTAGTCAGTGGCATCCTCGGGGGTCGAGTAGGAACGTTTACTTGCGGAGGATGGTCGTCCGACGGAATATCAAATAGTGGATTATTTGTCACAGTAAACCCTTGTGGGGGATCAACATTCTGGCGATCGTTCTCTGGCATAGCTACTCCTGCTTGCTTTGTTTGGTTGACCTTTCAAGGTGTCTATGCTCCTCTTGCTTCAAACGCTTCACAACTCTCACGAGTTCCACGTAAGTGTCGGGAAATCAACTGCGGGTTATGAACAGAGGACGGGTAAGCTTTTGATATCTTGGTTAGAGAATGCAAAAATGATGCAGAGATGCTTATGCAAATGCAATGCGATGAGTGCACACGAGAACAGATCCATAATAAGGATCAAAGTCACAAATCCTGCAAGACAACAACAAAAGGTATCTCTCCCATCGGGTGGGTAATCTATTGGTTTATAAGAGGGTATCCCAAAGGCTTTAAAACAAAGTCCCATGCACTAACCCTCAAAAGTTTCCAATCATAACGACTACTCGTAAGACGGTAATTCTTTCAAAGTGATGAACACAGAGTCATGTTTTAGCAACCTTCAGAATAAAGGTTCTACAAAAGGTCCTCAGAATCACAGACTCCCAAGCCGGAAATAAAAAACGCCATTACGACTACACGTAAGACATAATTATTCCAACGGGGTCTCATCTGAGCGGTGAATTTCAAACCAACTCAACGAGTCCTAAGTCTCGCAAATCAGAAAGAATCCACCTCCTAACTTAGTGTATACTCGAAAGCTCGGGAAGAAAGCTTTATCTTCACAAACCAATCCAATAAACCCAACAGGTTAGAAAGGAACACAAAATAAATAAATCAAATAAAACACAAACACGACAAACAAATTAGGCTTGGCTCGCTAGTTTTCTCCCCAGCAGAGTCGCCAGCTGTCGCTACTCGAAAAATGCATCGCGCAACGACGGGGAGGCGAAAAGGAAGGACAGAAGAGTCACCACCGAACTTTATTTATCCCATGAGGGGAAAGGAAAATATCGAGAAAACCTTAAGAAAAGAATGGATAAGATGGTCTCGCAACTAAGAACGGGTTCGAAAGCCGGTTATGCAAAGGGAAGGTATTAGCACCGCTCGCATCCATCGTACTCGATGGGAACCTTTTGTTTGTCGATGTGTGATTTTATTTGCTTAAAGATTATGCTATAAAAGGTGTTCCTAGTGAGAGAGAGGATAGGTTATAAATAGGGGAAAGAGAGGAAACGGGGGAAGAAAAAAGAAAGAACAGACTCGATAGGACTTCGCGGTCCTAGACCTACGTATTCTCAACAGATGTGAGAAAGTCAGAGTCGACGTAGTTCGAGGCTACGTATATAGGGGGTGTGTGCTCGGCAAGGATTGTGGCCCTTGTGCCTACGTATCTTTACTTGAACGAAGTAAAGAATCAGAGCAGCCGTAGTTCGGCCTACGGTGTACGGGGAAATTCTGGTAGGCGATGCTATCGCGCGCATTCTAGCAGTTAGGTGTATTGCTGCTCGCTCGTTGGAGACTTAGGCGTTACCTGTTTGCGGTAGAATGGATGTAGCATGCCTTTCTGGGAAAGGGGTGTAAAAAAGAAAAGGGTGCTCGCTAGGATATCGCAATCCTATGCCTACGTATTCTCAACGTATGAGAAATCAGAGTTACGTAGTTCATGCCTACGGTGCGGATAACCGGTGTGTTTTGGGGATGATGTTATCGTGCGCGTTCTAGCAGTTTAGGTGTTTTGCTGCTCGCATGTGAGGAGACTTATGCGTACCTGTTTGTGATCGAACGGACGTAACATATCCTTTGGGAGATTGGTTTTCGCCATGCGAGGCAAGGTGACACGTTTGATTAAGTGAGACTATTTTTGGGGCGAGATAGGTCTTCGGATAGTAACCCCTACGGGTAGTGTCCAATTATTTATCTCAAAGTTTTTGTTATAAAAGAGTGTGGCGAACGTAGCGTCTTCGTATTGAAAGACGAGTGTCAAAACCACCCTCACTACAGTGGGCATCCCAACGCTTGGAAAAGAAGAGGTCTACACCCAATCCTTTCTCTTTAATTCAATACAAAGAGAACTTCGTCCTCTTATTAAAGGTATTTTTGGTTTTGAATGGTAAGTGTTTTGCGACAGAGAACCCTACGGTAAACGTCAACACTCGGGATAGGAGAAGGCCTACGCCTAACCACTCCACGACCATTCAAGTTTTTATTATGAAAATAACTTGAAAATGCACTCGGTGCGGGACCGAGGTTTTAGGTGTGAAAGGTTGCGAAAGGAAGTTGTGAAAGGGAGATAATGGATAAAGTCGCGTCTTAGTATCGAAAGACGAATATCGAGACCACTCTCACTACAGTGGGCATCCCAACACTCGAAGAAGAAGAGGTCTACACCCAATCCTCTCTCTTTAATTCAATACAAAGAGAAATTTGATTTTAAAGATGGTTGTGAAAATGGACACGGTACTGGACCAAGGTTTTAGGAGAAAAAAGGATGAAAGCTTCATCGTATTGAAAGACGAGCATCGAAATTGTCGCTACTCGAAAAAATGCATCGTGCAACGACGGGGAGGCGAAAAGAAAGGACAGAAGAGTCGCCACCGAACTTTATTTATCCCATGAGGGGAAAGGAAAATATCGAGAAAACCTAAAGAAACAAACGGATAAGATGGTCTCGCAACCATGAACGGGTTCGAAAGCCGGTTATGCGAAGGGAAGGTATTAGCACCCCTCGCATCCATCGTACTCGATGGGAACCTTTTGTTTGTTGATGTGTGATTATATTTGCTTAAATATTATGCTATAAAAGTGTTCTAATGGGTAAAGAGAAAGGTTTAGAAATGGGGAAAGGGAAGTAACGGAGGGGAGAGGAGAAAGAACGGACTCGGTAGGACTTCGCAGCCCTAGGCCTACGTATTCTCAATAGGTATGAGAAAGTCAGAGTCGGCGTAGTTCGGGGCTACGGATATAGGGGGAAGTGTGCTCGGCAAGGATTGTGGCCCTTGTGCCTACGTATCTTTACTTGAACGAAGTAAAGAATCAGAGCAGCCGTAGTTCGGCCTACGGGTGAAAGGTGAAAAAGGGAGCTCGCCAAGACATCGCCGTCTTGTGCCTACGTATTCTCATCTGGCATGAGAAATCAGAGAAAACGTAGTTCGTGCTAACGGTGTGTTGATGTTTTTTATGGATGATGCTATCATGCGCGTTCTAGCATCTTAGGTGTTTTGTTGCTCACTCGTTGGAGACTTAGGCGTTACCTGTTTGCGGTAGAACGGACGTAACATATCCTTTTTGAAATGATTAGGTTTTCGCCATGCAAGGCAAGAAGTCACGTTTGATTGATTGGATTGTTTTTTAGGGGCGAGACATGTCCTCGGATAGTAACCCCTACGGGTAGTACCCAATTCTTTGTCTCAAAGTTTTGTTATAAAAAGGCGTGGCGAACGAGGCGTCTTCGTATTGAAAGACGAGCGTCGAAACCACCCTCACTATAGTGGGCATCCCAATACTCGAAGAGGAAGAGGTCTACACCCAATCCTCTCTCTTTAATTCAACATAAAGAGAGCTTCATTCTCTTATTAAAGGTATTTTTTGGTTTTGAATGGTAAGTGTTTTGCGACAGAGAACCCTACGGTAAACGTCAACACTCGGGATAGGAGAAGGCCTAAGCCTAACCACTCCACGACCATTTTAGTTATAAAAATGGTTTGAAAATGCACTCGGTACAGGGCCGAGGTTTTAGGTGATGAAAGATTACGGAATGAAGTTGTGAAAGGAGGGGTGATAGATAAAAGTCGCGTCTTTGTATTGAAAGACGAGTGTCGAGACCATCCTCACTACAGTGGGCATCCCAACACTTGGAGAGGAAGAAGATTACACTTAATCCCCTCTCTTTAATTCAATACAAAGAGAAATTAATTTATTGAAAGATGGTTTGAAAATGGACTCGGTACGAGACCGAGGTTTTTTAGGAGAGAAAAGTTTAGAAGCGTCTTCGTATTGAAAGATGAGTGTCAAGATCACCCTCACTACAGTGGGTATCCCAACACTCGAAGAAGAAGGGGTCTACACCCAATCCTCTATTTTTAATTCAATACAAAGAAATTATTTACAAGATGATTTGAAAATGTTTTCAGATGCAAAGTAACGAACCCAACGGAGGACCAAAATTCAAGTAAGCCAAGGGTCTTGAGAATACTAATAATATGAAATGTATTTCATTAAATGAAAATAGTCATTATTGTGAATAATTTTAAAAAAGGAATGGATCAAAAATATTGAAGTATGTTAAAGTTATGAATTTTGGGAATTTTGTATAAGAAATAGGGATCAATAAATAACAAGGACCAAAAAATTGTCATGCCAAGAGTTGAACCCATGCTCTTAAGTTCACAAACAAAGTAAACTAACCACCAGGCCACTAAGCGTGCGCGTGAAATGTGAATGGAAGAGAAAGAGAAAAACAAAGAACAAAGCAGTAAGGAAAGGAAAGAAAAAAGAAATAAAAGGGTTTTGATCCTCAGCAGGATTCTAGCCCAAGTACTTGGCAATGAAAGGCGCATGGTCTACCACTGGGGTGGCTGTTACATCCAAGTACTAAGCCACCCCAAACATCATATAAGGCAACTGATAACAAGAAAAACTGGGCAAAATAAAACAAGGCAAAAAGCAAATGCAAGATGAATCAAAACTAGATCAAAACTCCATGGAATTGGATGAAGTTTGAGTCTATCTCATGTATTTTTCAGAGAGGAATACAGTGGTGCTATCCAAATTTCCACATGATGCGCAAAAAATCAAACACGAATGGAAATGCAAATGGACACCTTTGAAGTGCAACTTGAAACTTCAAAGTTGAATACAGATGAATGAATGCAGGGAAAAAGTTTGAGCAGGTTACAAACACAATGCTCATGGATTACACCCTGAGCTAAATCTCAATTTCTCATTGCAATAAAGTATAATCAACATGTTGCTAGTTATTGATGTGAGTCAAAGAAATCAACTTTGTAAAACAATGCTATGACAAATGACAACATATGCTGCAAGGAAAATTCAAATTAAAACTCAAACATAGCAGGGTAATCAATCTGGAAACAAAAGCTAAATAAACAACTTAAAGAGAAATGTTTCAGCAGTGTTCATGAGGATTTAACAGCAATGTTTTAATAAAAGTCACATACTCTCATACAAACTAAACTAACTCACACAGCTGCACACTCTTTATGATTGTAACTCAAAAAAAAATCAAGCTCTCAACAGGAAGTAACAGCTCAAACAGGGGGAATAAACCAAGACTAATCAGTACCAACTTAAGAAAAAGTAAACTCAAACAAAAAGTCAACAGCTCTAAGCATATCATCATGAATTGACATAATCAACCTCACATAATCTTCAACAGTAATAAAAAAAACAAGTGTGGCAGCATGGTAGCTATCTCATCATGACAAGGAAAGTATATCAACAAGCATTTGTCCAAAAAAAAACAACAGCATAAGAATCTGGCATAAAATGCTAATGGTGATGGATGCCTATGCACATACTGTCAACTTCAATCCCCAAAGACAGTTATGGTTATCATGAAAAGGACCCTATCATGTAGTGCCTACTGCTAAACAAAATGTCCAAAAACGATCCAATTGCAATTCACAAACCTAAGACACAACCTCTATGCACCAGCATCTCCAAGATTGTTAACAAAACTGATCAAAAAGAGTTATCACAGCAGAAACAATGCTTCAACAAGAGTTAAATGATAATCTCATGATTCAAAAACCAAATGCAAAAAGTTGAGAGTTTCTCTCATTTAAACCAGCAGCCTTTTCCAACACAGTAACGACAATGAAGCCACTATCCTACATACACAATCAACAGTGCTCTTCCAAAATAAAACAAACAAAGTAAACTATCAAGACAGGAGCACAACCAACACAAGCCCTATCTAAATAAAATCATGAACTGAACAGCCAAAACAAAATGCTGTGTTCCACACAGCTGGCTGGATTAATCTCATAGGCTTGCCAATTGGTTTTGATGAAATTCTAAATGTGACACAGTCTACACCAATTGTGATGATTGAGGTTTTAAAGATATTCCAAACTCAAAGCACAGACAAGTTTCAGAATTCCACATGTGCAGTCCCAGCTGCTATTACATACACACCAATGAAAAGCCAAAATTCCAAGACAACAAAAGCAATATACTCTAAACAGCATGAAATTGGCAGCTTCACATAGTCATGCTAAATGCCAACTAAACTCACATACACATCATTCATATGATATATAAGCAAATGAAAACATGTTCAAGGCGAAGATGTACAGATTATGGCAAGTCACCTTTAATTTGCAAATGATCACAAAAGTAACAATGCAAGACAGTGTGGTTTTTAAATTCAAAGTGATCAAGAGTCATACTATCCATCCAAACACCTTCAGTATGTGATACTAAGTGTGTGTATGTGACAAAAACCAAACTGGAACCATCATGTGAATACTTGACTTTCAAAATGCCTTTTGGTGTGTGTTAGTGCATGAGATGATACAAGTTGAGGCTCAGATCAATCTTAGTGTTTTGGCTCACTTATACATGTCACATATGATCATACTAAGCTATTATATCACAAAGATCTCAAAGAAAATCATTGGTTCCAGATCTGGTATAGCATATGCAAGCATGTTAAAAATAAGAGCAACTCATGAGTGAATTCTTGGTGCAGTGTTTTTCTTCATGAAACCAGGGTCCTAACATGTTGCAAATGAGTCATATGAGGTGTGTGATATGTTGTTTTAGTGAAAAAACAAGTAGGTGCCAAAAAACACATTTTGTGTGACTTGGTGCATTTTGAATCTTGGTGTCAACATGTGAATTATTGGTACCAGGCATAAAACAACCAAACAATCATGTGGGCATGCTTAGAATATTCACACAAACATGTTGAAGTGAGGAAAGCAATCATATCATGTGTTATGCCAAAAGTGACAATGTTGTGGCTTGATGTGTGAAGCAAAGAAGGATAGCATGCTATTTGAAACAAGATTAGTTAGCTAATATCAGCAGGATGAAAGCAAGATCATTCCAAAATTGAAACCAAACACAGCTTGAAACCTAAGCCACTAATGCAGATGTCCTATACCAAAATGCCTCTCTACTACTGTAACATGAAGGTGCCAAAACTGATTTTGATGCAAATGATTGTTCAAACAGGTTTTGATGTAAGTAAGTATTTTGTCATGAAGACCATGGACTACTTATCACAATTCTGTTATCCAATTAAAGGACAGGTTTGTTAACAATAAAAGCAACTTGAATCACAAGAAAGGTGCTGAGCATGTTGGATTTGTTCATATTAAACAGCTGCTCTACTAACAGCAGGATGAATTATACCACTAAAACAAATTCAAACAACAGTACTAGTGTTTAAACCAACACTTTCTCAAACAAAATTTGTGGAGCAAAACCTGCTATGGATATTTTCTTTGAAGATCAAACATGTTTTTTTTCATAAATTGCAAACATAGTGTCATGCACATAACAAAGTACAGCAGGGCAAAACCAAGACATGTTAACATCAGATTCTTTGAAATTTTGGTTCAGGGCAGCATTACAAAAGCAAAACAACACATGTTGTCAATGTATGACAAATATAAATGCAAGTTGTGCACAGTTTCAATCCAACACAAACATGTAGGCATACAAAAAGTGATCTTTTGGTGGTAGCAAAATATCAAGATAATGCAGGACAGCATGATGTTTGAAACAAAATAGCTAGCTAATATCAGCAGGATGACAATAAGATAAGGTTCTCAGTCTTATCATTGAAACAAAACACAGCTGAGACTTAAGCTACTTTCAAATAATTTGAAAATTTGAATCCTAACTTGATAAACCCTCCCCTAACAGAAGCTAAGGTGTCAGACTTAGCGTGTCAACTAGATTTAAACAAGCACAAATGTTAAAATCCAATATGAACTTGACTAGTACAAAGCCAAACAAATGCAAACCAATGCCCTATAACAGTTATTAGACATAACCAAACATGAATAATGATATCACAATGTCAAAGTCAAACTTTACCAATGGTTCAGCAGTATGCAGCAATTAGTGTCATGAGATTGAGCAAACTTAAACAAAATTAGGATAAAGTGACAGCATCAGTGCAGCAGGAGGTTTCAAAACCAAATTCAAAACTTGAATGTAAAGCTATCATGTTGTACCAGTCAGAATTAATGCATACATATGTGCCAGATGGATTCAAGCATTGCAATTTCAAATTCTTCAAAATGAATGTTTGAGAATTACTAGCTCAAACACGGCCAACATAAAAACTAAGCCAAGCACACTATAAAGTCACAAACTCATCAAAACAAGCAAAGATATTAGACCTAGGCAGCACCACACAGTGACATTGTTCAATGAAATGGAAACCAAACCCAACAATAATAAACACAGACCCTAGCACCTAATCATAAAGACTCACAACATAACAAAACATCCAATGTCCTGACAGTGGTAAGAGTTCACAAGCACACTTCAATCCTAATGGCAGATCCAACAACCAATATTCTCATACCAGCAAGCAAACATTTTAACAGTGTAGATCAAGTAAACTTCCTTTCTTCTTTTTTTTTAAAACATAAACAACAGCAGGTTAACAATGTCAACATCAAACATTAACTCAATATAACAAGCATAACCAGATTTCAGTCATAAAAACAAGTTCAAACCGACACAGAAGTGTCAAGATACAGTCCATATGCACATGATAAAAAGGTTCAGAATTTAATACCTCTTGCAAATCTTCAACAAGAACAAAGAGCCTTCAGCTTCGAGCAAGAGGAGCCTCCTTTGAACAGAGCTTGACAACTTCCTCCCTTCTTGAATCAACACACGAATTTTTAGAGAAAAAAAACTCAGAGAAAACTCAAAACTCTCCTTCTGCTTTTTTTGTATCCAAGTGTGTCTACTAGGGTTTCCCTTCCTTTAACCCTTTATACCCTAGTTCCAAAAAAACTTTAGCTACTGAATTTGTCTCCTTTTTTCTGTTGGAGTGGAGAGTGGTTTTTTTCTAGGGCTGCCATAGGTCAGGGTAGTGGCTGCTTGTCCATTGCCTTGACTGGTAAAGAATTTCAAAATTCAAGTAAGCAAGTACTTCACTTGTTGGTCCTATTAAGGCAATGCTTGGTACAAGTTTTTATGAAAAACCAAAATTTCTCCAACTTGCAATTTCACTAGCATCTTAAAATACACATCTCAATCATGAAAACTAATCATACCACATTAATCCTTGCAAAAAAACAGATAGGATTGGCTTTTGTTTCACTGAAAAAGGTTGAGTTTTGCTCAACTTCTCATCCCTCTCGTATGGCCAAAATTTGTGTTGTTCAAAATCTGCCCAGCCACGAAATAAGGTACTTATTAATTTTGGGGTGGGATAATCAATGGATGTATCGCCACCCCAGTGGTTAAAGCAAGCGCCCATATTATGTAATGTCCATGGTTCGATCCCTGGTGGAGACAAAATCCACCCTTTTATTCATTTCCCAGCGTTTTTTTCAAATTTTTAAATATATACTTTTCCTTCCTTTGCTATTCACAAGAGCATGAGTGGCTGAGTTGGTAAGGTATTATGCTTGCAATCCAAGGGTGGTGGGTTCAAACCTCACCTTGTGCATTTTTATGCCCCCCTGAGAACCATATGACTTGCATCTGATGATTTGAACACAAACTCTTGATGAGGTCTATAATCCTTGACAAATTCTCTCTTCTTTTTTTTAGACACACATTTTTTGATCCTCTGTAAAAATGCAAAAAATGCTATGCAATGCAATGTTTTATGTAATATGCTGATGCAATGAAATGAAACATAAGCCAGAGAGGTTGGTCAAATTTTGGGGTACAACAGAAATCACCCTCACTACATTGGGCATCCCAACACTCGAAGAAGAAGAGGTCTACACCCAATCCTCTCTTTTTAATTCAATACAAATAATTTGTTTTTAGAAATGGTTTGAAAATGGATGGAAAGCGTCTTCGTATTGAAAGACGAGCGTCGAAACCACCCTCACTACAATGGGCATCCCAACACTCGAAGAGGAAGAGGTCTACACCCAATCCTCTATTTTTAATTCAATACGAAGAATTATTTGTTTATTGAAAAGATTTGATAACCTGCCAAAGAGATGAGATAAATTCGAATATATACAGGAAATGGATAATATACAAGATATATAATCAACAGTCCACCAATTTAAATTTTACGGTTTCGATATTTGTTAAGTGTTTTAAATGTACAAGTGTTGAATATTTACAAGATAATAATATACAGAATATATGTGTAAGAATATAAATGACTGAAATTAAAACAGTTAATATTTGAAAGAAAATTAAAGCAGCGGTATATTGACAGAAAATAAAGCAGTTGTATATTGGTTAGTTGATCGAATCGGGACGCAAAGAATGAGATCTCGTCTTAACCGCAAACAAAATGCCGATTAATCGAAGGTAGCCTATCACGATCCCAAAGTAAGGAAGATGGCCCAGATGGTCATCCCCCATAGATTTGAAATCGGGAAGGTTATCAACTCCGATACGCGACGCTTGCGGATACAAGACTTCATCGATCCAAATAGTCAAAATGAAATTTAAACGGAGAAGAGATGAAAAGAGAATGAGGTGGGTCTCGGATCCAACGATACCTATTGAATTAGTAATCGATTTATGGAAGCGTCGTCATCGACCAAAAAGTGGAACAAAATGTTCAATAACAAATGCGAAATAAAATTAACTTCTTAAAAGAAAATATTAAAGATATGCTACTAAGAAATAATCTAAAGAAAAATCTAATAAATATACTTTAAAGAAAAAGTTAGGATTGAAAATAATATACAAATATAATGTAAAAAACTTCTAAGGAAAAAGGATTGAAATATATATACTAATATAAATTAAAAATAAAAATAAAAAGCTGAATACAATATATATATATATATATATATATATATATATATATATATATATATATATATATATATATATATATATATATATATATATATATATATATATATATATATATATATATATATATATATATATATATATATATATATATATATATATATATATATATATATATATATATATATATATATATATATACATTTGCAATAAAAACTGTTTAAAAAAATAGTATTTAATATAAATAATAACTAAATAATATAAAAAGAAGTATCTTTATAACAAGACGATGAAAAGAAAACAGGGAGGGGATGAATGGTAACACGGGGGTATGTATCTGAACCCAGTGGCTTACAAAGCCCACAACTCAACAAAATCTGAAAGGAATAATAAATAAATAAAAAACAGCAAAAACAAAAAAGAAACGACACAACAAAACAACGTTTTCCTTTTCCGCCAGATCCACTCTTCCCCTGTCTCCTTCCATTTCAACTTTTCTTGTTCAAACTTCACTTTGTTTCTCTCTCAGATTCGCGGATTCCTTCCCACTCTCTTTCCGTCTTACTCTGTAATCAAAACGAAACCTTTCTCCTCCATTTGCATTTCTGTTTTCATTTGGGTTTGACAGTTTGGAGCTGATGAAGTATGAAAATGAGTTTGAGTTTTTGGAAGGTTTTAACGGTGAGGTTGCGGTTCTTGTTGTTGGAGTTTGAAAGGGTTTCGATGAGATTCTGAAACAGGTTGAGATGCGATGAGTTTTGAAAAGTGTTTCCGGGTTTGTGTTGGATTTACGGTGTTGGAGATGTGTTCTACGGTTGATGTTGAAGGTAGCGGATGGTGTTTGGTTTGCTGTGTGAATGAAAGTGGAAAGGGTTTGGTTGGGTCGTTGAACGGTGATTCTCAACTACGATTTTTACTGGTTTGGGGTTTGCGAATCCGAGCTGTTTTTTCAGTTTTCCAGGTTGAAAATGATGTCTATGTTGGCATGGTGGTTCTGCAAAAATGATGAATGTGAAGGTATTTTCGGTTAGATTCTGGGTTGTTGATTATCGAAGAAGGTGAAGAAGATGGTGAAGGGGTTACAGATGGTTATCTACGGAAGTAAAAGTTTGAAGGAGTTTTTGTTGGTGAAGAAGTTGTGCAGATGGTAACTTTAGGGTTGTGCCTTTGCTGCTAGGGTTGACTTTGGAATTAGGGTTCCCTCTGTGAAGGGGATGATGAATAGGGTCTTATACCCTACAAAAATGACACATGGCACAACAGCCTTTTTTTGAATTTTTTCTGATTAATAATTACTGATAATGATTAATAACAAATGCTGATTAATGAATAATTATCAAAAACTAGGGGTGTACGCGGGTTGGGTTGGACCGGGTTCGCCTTAACCCGTTACCCAACCCGTTCAACTTTCAATGGGTTGGGTTTATCATCAAACCCGTAATTCTACTTTAAAAACCGACCCGAATCAACCCGGATATTTACGGGTTGGGTAGGGTTGGGTCCACGGGTTGTGTATATAATAATTATTATTTTCAATTTAAAAAATCTATAACACAATTCAATATAATTTTGCATATTTCAAACAATTAAATTATTTACGTAGTGGAGACAAATCCTACATATAAAATAGAATAATTAAAAATATAACAATTGTCTTTAGTTTAGTAAGTTTCTAATATATACTTAATTATTATTAGTTAATAAAGATTCATTAAAAAAATAAAAAGGCAGTAAAGTGTAAACTAGAAGTGCATAAGTCAAGCAAGCATGATTAATATTAATAATAATGTTTAATTATAATAATAATAATAATTTAATGTGTGATTGGAAACTGGAAGGAAAGTGCAAAAGATCTTTGTGTACGTTACAATTTACAAAGTTATAGCAACTTTAAAATTTATAAATAATAATATAATAATAATAATAATAATTAATTATGCCACGTCAACGGGTTGGGTCAACGGGTTCATGGGTTTAGAAACTAAAACCCAATACCCGAACCAAATCTATACGGGTTGTTACGGGTTGGGTCGGGTATACCCGTAAATGAATGGGTCCGGGTAATTAGTGGGTTGGTTCGATTTGGGTAGGCGGGTTTGCGGGTCGACCCGCACCCATGAACACCCCTATTAAAAACTAACTAATAACAAATATAATTAAAAGAAAATGATTCTATTAAAAATAAAACTCTAAATAATACTAAACTAAAATAATTCTAATCTAAAAATATCTAATAATTGAAAATGAATAATGAAAAGAAATATAAAAATCTAATAATAATTAAAAGTCTAATTAAATCAAAATAAATTTACTAATAAATGAAATTAACAATAATAAAAAAGAATAATGCTAATTAACCTATTTCTACAATATTAAAATATTCTATAAACTAATAGTTAAAATCTATTTTAAACTCTATTAAATTAATCTAAATGAAAAAAAATAAAATAATTCTATCCTAATAATAATCTAATTAATAATAAATAAATAAAAATCTAATAACTTTAAAAAACTCTAATTAAAAAAAATCTATTTCCTAAAAAACAACTTTAATTCTAAACATTTATAAAATGAAAAGAAAACTCTAAAAAACTAATTTCTAGTAAAACTAAATAATCTAAGAAAATAAAATCTAAATCATTAAAAAAAATAACTAAACAAAATCTGACTATTAATAATAAAATAAATTAATCCTAATTTAATAATACTAATAATGACCATAAATCCTAATTTAATAATACTAATAAATACCATAAATCTTAATTAAACTAATAATTCTAATAAAATAATAAATAAATAAATAAGCTAAAAACTCTAAATAACTCTAACTAATTCTAAAAATTTTAATAAAATTCACACAAAACAAAATTCTATATTAAAACAAAATAAAACTATAATTAGCTCCTAATAATAAAAATACACTAGAAATTATTTGTAACCTAAAAGCTATTTCTAAACTATATAATTAAATCTATTTAAAATAAAAACTATTTCTAATAAAATTAAAAACGGTTAAAACTCTAGAATAAAAAATCTATATCTAAAACTATTTAAATTCTAAAATATCTCTAACATTACTAACTTAATTCTAAAATCCTAAAATATCTCTAACATTACTAACTTAATTCTAAAATCCTAAAATATCTCTAAAATTAAATCAAATCTAATTAATTCTAATACTAAAATGATTTTAAAAACAAATTAATTCTATGCTATAAAAATAATCTATTTCTATTCTAAATAAGAAAAAACTATTTTTTATAAAAATTCTAACTAAATTAAAATTCTATATTAAAATAAAATAAAACTCTATTTAACTTCTAATAATAAAAATACACTAAAAACTATTCTATCCAATTATTTTTAAACAATATTAAAAAGAAACCTATTTAAACTAATTCTAAACTATTTAAAAAAAATAAAAATAATAATAAAAAAACTAATAAATATTCTATGTTAAAACTATTTCTAATTTTAATTAAAAAAACTATTTTCTATAAAATCAACAAATTATAATTCTATTTAAAAACTATTAAAATAAAATTTATTCTAAAGGAAAAATAAATAAATATTCTAATTCTAAAAAAATATAATAAAACAAACTATTTGAATTAAATAAATGATAAAATAAAAATATGAACAAAAATTTAATATTTGAAAAGAAAAATGGGAAAATAAAAATGGAAACAAAATTTACCAAAATGCCCTTAGGTCACGTGTCACGTTCCTATTGGGCAAAAATAGTCGAGATTTGAAAAACGCCCAGTCGGGAGTGGACACGTGTCTAGACGGCATGAAATTAAGTTAAAAATGCGAAAATATTTACAAAAGCTGGCGGACAAATTTAGGGTATGACATATAGGAACCAGGCTGTCGCAACCAAGTTCCGAGTTCGGGAGTCGATTACGTAAGGGGAAGGTATTAGCACCCCTCACGTCCGTCGTACTCGACGGGAACCTCTTAAGGTATTTTGTGGAGAGTGTTGTCTAGGTTTACTGGTTTTCTTCTCGTTGATAAAGGTGAATTGGTAGGATAAAATGTTAAAGACGCTAAGGAGAGATGGGTGGTTATAGGATAGGGTGCTCACCAAGGATTGGGGCCCTTGTGCCTACGTATGCTCATTCGGACGAGAATGAGAAATCAGAGCTTCGTAGTTCGACTACGGGAAATGACTGGTGAAATTATGGAGAAAGGTAGAAGTGTGCTCGCCAAGATCATCACAATCTTGTGCCTACGTATCTTACATTCGGACGAGAATGAAGAATCATATCAGTCGTAGTTCGTGGTAACGACCACGAAAAGGATACGGGAAATGGAGGGGAGGTAGCTCGCCAAGATCATCGCAATCTTGTGCCTACGTATCTTACATTCAGACGAGAATGAAGAATCAGAGCAGTCGTAGTTCGTGGTAACAACCATGAAAAGACGAGGAAACAAGAGGATGGATAGAAGGTAGCTCGCCAAGATCATCGCAATCTTGTGCCTACGTATCTTACATTCGGACGAGAATGAAGAATCAGAGCAGTCGTAGTTCGTGGTAACGACCACAAAAAGGATACGGGAAATGGAGGGGAGGTAGCTCTCCAAGATCATCGCGATCTTGTGCCTACATATCTTACATTCAGACGAGAATGAAGAATCAGAGCAGTCGTAGTTCGTGGTAACAACCATGAAAAGACGAGGAAACAAGAGGATGGATAGAAGGTAGCTCGCCAAGATCATCGCAATCTTGTGCCTACGTATCTTACATTCGGACGAGAATGAAGAATCAGAGCAGTCGTAGTTTGTGGTAACAACCACGAAAAGACGAGGTTTGAATTGGTTTGACGTTGAGTTGAGAGACGAAAGAGTGAATGACAAACAACTCAAGGGCGTGCCTCAAGAGCTTGTCACTCAAGAATTCAAGGAATGCGAGATCCCAAGAACTCAGTTCTTTCGGAAATTGAGTTGAATAGATTGAAGATAAGGAGTTTGATGTTTTGAAATCGAAAGAATGAACTAATAACAACTCGGGGGCGCGCCCAAGAGTTACTCATTCGAATATTCAAAGAATGCTAGATTCTAAGAATATCCCTCTTTCGTAAGTTTAAAAACGTTTGTAAAAAGATCGAATCGAAAAATGGCATGCGAGGCCAAAGGAAGTTGGTTTGAACATGGCTCGACGACGTGTCGAGGATTTGATTGAAAATGAAACCGACTTGACGACGTGTCAAGGGTTAAGATTGTGAGAAACAATATCAGTCCCTAAGGGTGCCCCTAATATCAAAACCACGAGGAATTGTGAAGTGTGTGCGAAATGTCGATGGTTGCGAATGCGTATGAACACTCGACTTAGGATACGTTTGAAAATGTTTGAGTTTGAAAAAGTCGAAAGGTTGAGTGAATAACAACTCAAGAGCGTGCCTCGAGAGCTATTCACTCGAAAATTCAAGGAATGCTAGATTTCCAAGAACCTTCTTCTTTCGGTCGAGAAAAGTATTTTGAAGAATTGAATCGAGGGTATGAAAAAGGATTATGGTACGAGAAGTGAGAATACGATATTGGATTTGAAAATGAGAGAAATGACAATTATTTGATAAATGAGACGTAGGCCTCATAACCAATTAATTGGGGTATTATCGAAATGCTAGATATCGACGACACCTTTTTCATTTGGAGAATGTTTGAATGAACGACAAAAATATCACACAGAATGCTTGATTCCTATGATATTTTTTTGTCCAAAAGAGCGTATTTTTAAAAATGAAAAGTCGAATAATACACTATTTAAGGTGTACACCTCGCTAATGATCATCCGAAAATCCAAGAAGTGCTAGACTTCAAAGATTTAATTTTTCCATAATTTTGATTGAAAATAACTTTAGTATTAAAAAAAATATATATTGAAATAGGATTTTAAAAAAAATCATACTTTGGAAATAAAGTTTGAAAATGGTTTGTATGTTAAATAGAACCTGAATTTAAGATTAGAAAAAAAACTAACCAAATTTTGGAGATAAATTTAGAAATAGTCTAAAATTTTATTTAGAAAATACTTTAGAATTGTCTTAAAACAAACTACTTATTAAATGGAAGAATGATTTTGATTTAGTTTAAAAAATATTGTTTGAATAAACAATGAAAGTATCATGTGGAATGCTGGACTCCAATGACATTTCCTTGTCTAAATAATTAGAGGGCGTATTTTGAAACAAAAAGTCGAATGTCACTACCCAAGGCGTACGCCCCAATAGTATTCATTCAAAAACTCAAGAAGTGCTAGACTTCAAGAGTTTAATTTTTCGTAATTGATTTAAGAAAATAGTTTGAATGTTGAAAATAAATTGAATAATAAAGTAACTAATATCTAATTAGTTTCTCTTTAATAACTTCAAGCAACTGCTCCCAATTCTTTATGACTTCCAGTCGAGCTTGGGCGAACTAGCGAAGCGCAACATGGCAGCGACAACCTATCGCAGAGCTGTATAACTTCATGCAGCAGCAACTATCGCAGAGCTGTATAACTTGCAAACACCACAATATTTGTAATAAGCCCTTAATTTACTCCACAAAATAAAAATCTTACCGGCGGCACGACGACATACACTTGACGTCGAAGCTATAGATTTAACATGGAAAAACAACCCGCATCAAAATAAATACAGTATGGCTCTTCTTTTGTAATAATTTGAAAACCATATGCCATATCAACATGAAACATACGAAACTGAGTGCATCATGCAATTATTAACAACAATAATATCCAAAACAATTGCCTTTGGCTGCCATGTTATTCAATCCTCATATAAAATGACATTAAATTCAAAAGTAAGACAAGGGAAAAACAAAAAACAGCTGCAGTTCGAACATGTTCACGATTCAACCATATTCAACCGAAGCAGCAAGACGTGCCCACACCTTCATGAAATTGATTAGTTAATTAGCAGCAACTTGGAATGATGATTCAAAAGAACAACATGGAAAAAGTGCAGGAAAACCATCGACACAACGGTAGTAGCAGTTATCATCAATATCTTAATCGGGTGAAGCTTGTATCGACACTAGGTGCACTTGATATTTTAGGATACACTCAGAGAATGGATGGCTCGAAACAAACAAACATCAATATCTTTAATTAGTCCAGCCATCTTAAAAAAACGGATTTTAGAATCACAACATCAGCATAAAGTTAGCACTAAAAAAAAGAATAAGTACAACATAATCAGCCTACAAATTGATCACAATTAATGGTATTCACACCTTGTTTACAATATCCACAAACCGAAACTCAACATAAACCGCAATCACGCACACAAAACTCATAACAGATGCGAATAACATATGCAGCGAGCCCAACATAAAACTAAATATTTGTCCAATCAAAATCGATACGAAGATTGTCACACTTGCAATATTATCCAAACAAAATCGTAACCACGCCGCAAAAGATAAACACACCAAAACTTCAATAAAAATTGGACCAAGAGTTATATAACATCTGAGTTTTTATAAACTCGCTCGTAGTGTATCCACCAACAGAAATCAGAACCTGTATATCATGTACACTAAGAATACAACACCAACCAAACATCTTTCACTATTTTAGGCGAGTGTGACAACAGTTAGAAATATCGATAATGAAGATAAGTGTAACATAAACTCCTAACAATCAAGATCTACAACAAATAGGCAGAGAAGTAGCACAATCCTATTCATGGTGTATACACTCAAGCTATAACAAAATGGAATATGAAATAATAACGCAAGAAAATCGAGCAGTAGAGACCAACCGAGACGCAAACGGAGGACTGACTTGTCACTGTGATGAAAATTTATCGATCATTCTCTGTCAACTCCAAGAATTTTGTTGGAGGTCGAGCTGATGACGTTCGAGTCGAAGGAGAGGGGAGCCAAAAGCTTTGATTCCTGCCACCACCCTAGACGTAGTGCTGAAAATCTCTTAATATTGTTACTGCGAGATACAAACCTAGGACGGAAATGACTGAGAGCTTTGAGGTTTCGCGCGATGTCGTGTCGTGCTTTAAGCCGATGGTAGCTGTGAGTTTATCAGTTAAGGTTGAAGGTGGGTTTGAGTTTCGTTGATGATGTGATGATGATGATGGTGACAAGTGAGGGTGAGGGAAGATGAGATGATGATGGCGGCGGACGGATTTAAGAAGGTTGTGGTAATGGGGTTCGTTGAGGGAAAAAGATGAAGGGGAAAGGTTCAGAGGCGAGGAGAGTGAGAGGGTTTTGAGGAAAGGGTCGGCGACGGAGATTTTAGGAAGAAGAAAAGGAAATGTTGGCAGTGAAGAAGATTGAAGAAGGTGGAGGGCCAAAACGGCGGAAGGTTAGGGTTAGGGTTGTGGACGGCGGCCGTTTTTAAATGGAAGATGAACAGTCCCCCATACTCTTAGGTTTTTTTCCTTTTAAAAAGCCAAACACTCCCTTATGAACTTCTGAATGGGCTGTTGGCAAATGGGCCATCTCTCTATTCTAACGTATCCTCAAACCTTTTTTAATTTTTTTTAATTTTTTTTTTAATTTTTCTTGTTAATTAAATAATAGTAAAAACAAATAACTATAAATATAAACTAATATTAACATATTTAATTAATACATAAAAATTAACAATAATCATTAAATAAATTTTAACAATAACAATTAAATAAATATTTAAAAATATATAAAAACAAACTAAAGTTTATAAAAAAACGAAAAAATAATTACTAAAAGAAATATTATTAGTAACATTTAAAAAAAAGAAAAGTTTTTAAGAAAATAATATTCACAAAAATGTTCTTAGGCCACGTGTCACACCTTAATTGGGCAAAAAAGAATAAATTTGGAAAACGCCCGACTTCAGGTGGACACGTGTCTAAACGGCATAAAACAATAGTGCGAAAATATTTACAAAAGGGTAGGACAAATTTAGGGTATGACAGCTGCCATTTTCCACGCTGCTGCCTCTTGGTCTCTCTTTGGCTAGGGATCCATGCAGCCAGAAGCACACAACTTGAATATGCCCAAGTTTTTCAAAGTGGTAGCATTTATGCCCTTGGAATTGCCTCTTGACTTGATTCCAATTTCTGTGTGGAGGATGTTGTGACTTTGGTTGTGACATCCTTTTTAACTTTTGAATCTCAGGCTGCATCCTCTTGAGCTTCAAGACAAGATTTTGTTTCTCAACAAATCCTAGACCAGACCTATTACCTACAGTCTGACCACCCTGAAGAATCTCCTCTAGGGTGTCAGTCCCAGAGTTTAGCATCCTAATGGATTTATCCATTTGATCCTTTTCACTTTTCAAGTCATTTACCTCATATCTGAGTATGGTTATTGTGGCCAAATTCTCTTTCTTTTCAGCTTCTAACTCGTTGATGAGCTTCTTCTGATGCTCTCCTTACTGATACAGTTTTGTGCTTCTAATGTGAAGCTTTTGATATGAGGCTGCAAGTTCCTCATAGGTCAGCTCTTCTTGACTTGAGTCACCATCAGATATACACACACTATTAAGGACAGTGACATGTTTGGAAGATTCTCCTTCTGATCCACTTTCCGAATCTTCATCAGACCAAGTGACAGTTAGGCCTTTTCCCCTTCTTCTTGAGGTATGTTGGACATTCCTTTCTAATGTGTCCATATCCCTCACACTCATGACACTGTGCACCTCTGCTTTGGTTGCCTTTTTCTTCAAATTTCTCTTTGTCAGCAGTCATGCTTTTGGAATAAGTCTTAGCACCTATCCTTTTGACCAGTTTGTTGAACTGTTTTCCAAGCATGGCTATAGCTTCTGACATATTTTCCTCTTTCTCATCATCTGAATCATCAGCATTATTTGATACAAGAGCTATACTTTTGCTCTTTTTCTCCACAACTTGATCACACATTCCCATCTCAAAGGTTTGGAGTGAACCAATAAGTTCATCCATCTTCATGTGGCATATGTCTTGAGCTTCTTCAATAGCTGTCACTTTCATAGCAAACCTTTTAGGTAGTGACCTCAGAATCTTCCTTACCAGCTTCTCATCAGTCATCTTTTCTCCCAAAGCTCCAGAGGTGTTTTCTAGTTCAAGAACATTCATGTAAAACTCATGAATGGTCTCATCTTCCTTCATTCTTAGACTTTCAAATTTTGTGGTCAGCATTTGAAGTCTAGACATTTTGACCTTGGAAGTTCCCTCATGAGTGGTTTTGAGTGTATCCCAAACATCCTTTGCCAGTTCACAGTGGTGTACCAGCCTGAAGATGTTTTTATCTATGCCATTGAAGAGTGCATTCAAGGCTTTAGAGATTCCAAGAGCCAATGTGTATCACCTCCTTTATATACCCCCAAATAAATTAATAAATCATTTAGGCACTTGATAAAAGTTTCATCAGAGTATTTTTATAAAACGGTATGAAAGAAGTGCGTCACATTACTCACGAAACGACCACATGAATATTAATGTTTAAAAAGAATTAACTCAAAAGGGGTAAATCTCAACTAAAAATAAACGCATGGTTCTTAGAAATTACATATTCATGTTTACTATTAAAGCGGAAGACTAAAACATAGATTCACTTAGGACATGACAAAATGCAAGTACACGTCATCAAGTTGTTCATAACCTCATTCACGGTCAAACAAATAACATCATCTAATACATAAATAACGTATCACCAAGATACCCTACAAGCCTAGCTACCCGAGGTTACATATCAGAGCGACCGACTCGAGGGAAAAGAGCTATACTCCAAAGGAAACCTCCAGTGAATCCTAATATGAAATGCCTCGCAAAGCATTATAAAACAGCAGAAGGGTGAGAAACATT
Organism: Lathyrus sativus; assembly: GCA_963859935.3. Classification (NCBI taxonomy): domain Eukaryota; kingdom Viridiplantae; phylum Streptophyta; class Magnoliopsida; order Fabales; family Fabaceae; genus Lathyrus; species Lathyrus sativus. The sequence continues at coordinate 610,758,202 of OZ012738.1, read as the reverse complement.
ACCATAATAATCAAAGCACATAATCATATATAAATGCACAAGTACCGAATACCTATATCTCACAGTTTTTCACTACAAAGCATATTAACACAATAACAATGCATATATGTATAAAACTAAGCATTTCATCATGCGTACATTCACAATTACAATTAATCCACATATACATATACATTATGTTTCATTCGCAACCCGCATTTCAACGCTTCCTACACACATGCATACTTTCATATAACGATTGCAACCATGCCATGTGATTCATATAAGACTCGTCCAATATCGTTAATTCCTCTTCCGGATTATGGGTACGTCACTTATACCCTACCAGGAACAACATCTCAGTTATTCTACCCCAGTAACTACTCCACTAGGAACGACACATTGCCATTCTACCCTAGTGAGTACAACTCTTCCACATATACATCAACATCATTCTCATATTTATCAGACAAAATAAATATATATGCATTATTATATTCTTAGGCATTATTCCCAATTCATCATATGAAGATGATAATGCAACTCATTGAGACCGATTCCTCGACTCTATGCAGATGCAAATGCGGTACCGACTCATTCGTCCGTCAGATTCTCCTAGGAATCACTCCTCTCACACCTATACGGTTACACTATAACTTATCAGATTCTCCTATGAATCTATCACTTATCATATTCTCCGAGGAATCATATCACTCATCAGATTCTCCGAGGAATCAAATATAACCATCGCATCAAGCGAGGTTCTGCAGATTCTCCACGGAATCAAATATAACCATCGCATCAAGCGAGGTTATGCAGATTCTCCACGGAATCAAATATAACCATCGCACCAAGCGAGGTTCTGCAGATTCTCCACGGAATCAAATATAACCATCGCATCAAGCGAGGTTCTGCAGATTCTCCACGGAATCAAATATAACCATCGCATCAAGCGAGGTTCTGAAGATTATCCATGGAATCAAATATAACCATCGCATCAAGCGAGGTTCTGCAGATTCTCCACGGAATCAAATATAACCATCGATTCTCCTAGGAATCAACATCGCTAGAATGTTTATCATGATGCCTTTTATGCAAAATGACTCACAATATTTCTCTACATACATACGTATTCGCAATTATATCGTCATGCATATTCATCTCATACAAGTACACACAATCTATGTACATTCATGCTAATCCATCTTGCATTTCCACTCGATTCAGACAAATGCATAAAATTGCCAAACGGCTACCATGCCACGATTAAGAATCGATTTCTAGGATTCACGCCATACGGCTACCCACAACACATCACAAACCAGCATACAAGCAATTAAATCAAAGAACGGTCGATCGCAACCGAAACCCCAAGCCACAACAGCCCACAACAACAGAGAAAACTCATCCTGCTACGTTCGCTACACGCTCACCTAGCGAGCTGCTAGCGAGTGTTCGCCACCTTCTCTCCAAGCGAACTGCTAGCGAGCACAAACAGAAGCTCCAGACTTCGTTCGCTACCTTGTTCGCCACAACGAACCCCCAGCGAGCTCTTCGCTACTCCCTTCGCTACCAGCGAAGGACACCAAAACCATTATGTCCCAAGTCTGGGACCGTTCCCTACGCACTCGCCTAGCGAGCTTCTAGCGAACACTCGCGACCTGCTCGCCTAGCGAGCTGCTAGCGAGTCGTCTGCGAACAACAACATTCAGTTCTGTACCAACACTTCCAAACTCACCGAAATCGCCCGATTAATTCCAAAGTTGTTCCAGTAGCCTTAGTCTAACATCTATCGACTAACCTACGAAAGTTATTCTCGATTCTAACCGTCTGAACATCGACTTCTATCGATTTTTATCATTTCGACCTAAATGAAAACAAGGTTGGAAAACAAACAAACTCATCCACACACATACACAATCATACACAATGATTAAGATAGTAAGATTTCACACCCTTACCTTGATCAAATCAAAGCTTTGAGTTGCTCTTGATGATTTCCACACTTTGCTTATTCTCCTCTTTTCTCCTCCTTTTTCCTTCTTTTTCTCTTTCTTTCCTTCTCTTTCTATTTTTATTCTTTATATTTCTTTCCATTCTATTTCCTCTATAATATATATATATATATATATTCTAATCAATTTCCATAAATCATCCACTTAACCATTAATTAAGAATATCCAAAGTATTCCCAACTTAATTTTCCAAAACTCTTCAAATGATAAAATAACATAATATGTAAACTTAACATATTATCACACTATCCCATAATTAAAATAATTCCAATAACTAAATTAATTAGTTAATCGAAATTGGGTTGTTACACAATGCTTCTTGCTCTTTGGTCCATTCCTCTTCAGGAATTTGCACAGATGCTCCATCTTTGTCAGTCTTTACAGGATGTTCCCAGCCAGAGTTTGCAGCTCTCCAAGCCTTGCTATCTAAGGACCTTAGGAGTGTAATCATCCTAGGCTTCCAATAGTCATAGTTAGATCCATCCAGAATTGGAGGTCTGTTAGTGAATCCTATATCTTTATCCATATCACCAGAATTTGTTATCCCTAGATCTCACCCAGATTAAACAGGCAGGGTGTCTGCTCTGATGCCAATTGAAAATTCTGGCAGGCACACGATGGATGTTATTACCAAAGTTATAACACCCACTGTGACATTGACTACTGCACTAACTATTTAGACTGTAAATGAAAGCAGTAAATAACATAGCAATTGTTCACCCAGTTCAGTATCAACAACACTTACATCTGGGGTCTACCAAGCCAGGGAGGAATTTCACTATCACCAGAATCAATTCAAAGTCAAACCACCAGTTTGCACTTCTCACTTAATCTCTACCCAATGACACTTCAACCTAGAGACACTCTAGACCTGAGTATACCCACTCACCCCCCTTAATCACACAACAGTGATATTCAACAATTACACGGTTTTATATGAAGAGACACTTCATACAACCCTCGATCTTGCTTCACAGCTTTGATCAAGGAACTCACACACTCTTGCTTCACAGCTTTGAGTGAGACACAACCTAGAATCTACCTAACCAAAGCAATTATCAACCAGACAATTACTTGGATTACAAGTATTCCTAAACAGACTTTTTCACGTGAAGACTAGCCTTCTTCACTTACTAGGACTCTCTAATTAGCACTTTCTAATCTTTTGTCAAGAGCTACACTTCAGGGTTTCTTCTTCTGATATTTATAGAAGTTGCAGTCCTTTGGGCCTTGGTGCATAAATTAGGTTTTATCCATAATAAAACCTCTCTTCAGAATTCTGCACGGTTGCCACTTTAATCAGGTCCATATTAGATCCCTTAGGGCTTCTAAAATGTCTCATGCATTCCAGCTTGAGCTTCTGAGTTGTTTCCTGAGTTCTAGCTACCAGAATGACAAACCTGTGCTTGATGTCACACGACCTATGTCATAACATTGAGTGTGACATCTAGCTTAACTTATAGTTAGCTGTTATAACTTACCCTGCATAGTCCATATTATGAATGTACCAGCATCATACATGACATTCATACATAAACTTATGTTATGCCACAAAATGCAGCCAATCAAGAGTACTTACAAAGAGGAAGAAAGAAAGGTGTACAAGTTGCATAAAGCCCTGTATGGAATTAAGCCAGCTCCAAGAGCTTTGAATAAGAAGATCGACAACTTTCTAAGGGATAAGAAATTTGTGAAGTGCACAACTGAGCATGGACGACATGTAAGGAGAAGAAATAGTGAAATTCTTATACTATGTCTCTATGTCGATGACCTGTTGATAGCAGGAAGTTGGAAGAAGGAGATCGAAGACTTCAAACATGACCTAAGTGAGGAGTTTGAAATGCCAGACTTGAGAAATATCTCATATTTCTTTGGCGTCGAAGTCTATAAGAGTGGTAGAGGTTTAGTGATGCACTAAAGAAGATATGCAAGTGAAATAATCAAGAGATTTGAGATGCAAGATTGTAACTCAACTTTGACTCTAGCTGAAACTAGATTGCAACTGTCGAAGGATTCAGATGAAGATGATGTCGACCCAATCCAATATAGAAGACTTATTGGGTCACTTCGATATCTTTGTCACACAAGGCCTGACTTAGCATACAATATGGGTATGGTAAATAGATTTATGCAGAAGCCAAAGGTATCACACCTAGCAGCGATGAAGAGGATATTAAGGTATCTGAAAGGAACTCTTGACTACAACATTTTGTTTCTTGTAGTTGATGAAGGAAAAGAATGCAAGACAGTGGGATACACTTATTCAAGTTTGCGTAGTGATGCAGAGGATAGAAAATCCATAGTTGGCTATGTGTTTATGCTAGGTGGTGCACCAGTTTCTTGGATTTCGAGAAAGGGGTCAGTAGTGACATTGTCATCATGAAAAGCAGAATACATAGTTGCTTCTCTTTGTGCATGTCAAGCAACATGGATGGTGAGCCTGCCCGAAGAGATTACAGGAAAGAGTCATGGAGAAATAACCATTGAAAGCTCCTGATGTTTGACTAAAACTTGATGAAGAACGAGATGATCAAACATGAAGAATTCTTCCCATACCAAAGATGTTGAATGAAATGTCCTAACATGAAGACTCGACATCATGACTGTGTCAACAGGTTTTTTTAATCTGTTCCAAAATTCAAGGCGCGTTTAGCAATAGATCAAGGAAATAAGATTTGAAGCCCAAGACAGCTTAAGATTATAAAAGGAAGACCTAGACCCAGGGTAGAAGGGGATTATTCTTGTGTAATACTTGTAAAAAGTAGAAAAATAAGGGTTTAGGATTTTGAGAGTCGTAGGCTTTCTTGTGTTGTAAGTATCCATTTCTATCGGTTGGACATAATTATTATGACTATAACTGTTAGATATTACAAGTTGTTATTAAGGGAGTGAGATGGTTTCTCTTATCAATTAGATGTGACTTCTAATGATAAAGTTTTTATTGGGTAGTGATAGGCAAACCGGAGGTTGTTTACTGTAAATCAGAGGTTGTTTACATAAAATTATACTATTGATAGTGGACTCTTCTTCCTGGCTTGGTAGCCCCCAGATGTAGGTGAATTACACCGAACTGGGTTAACATATCTTGTGTTATTTATCATTATGCAAATTTACAATTCAGCATTTTTCTTATTGATTAACATGTTGTAACAGATTATGAAACATTTGTCGTGATTCTGTTGCTGATATTCAAAACGTTAACTTGTTTATTTTGCTCTTATTTTAAAGTTATGCAGAGAACAATGTCATGACATGTTGTTAGGACATCTGCAATCTGCTTGTCAGAATTTCAACTATGAAGATCGGCAACATGTCAGTTATCAATCTGTTGATGAATCCAATAGCACGTGGTCGAAGCAAGCACATCGAAATGAGGTTTCATTATCTTTAGGGGCAGGTAGTAGAAGGGAAGATGAACTTGAAACACTGCAGAACTGAGAATCAGATTGCAGACATTATGTCGAAGTGAGTGCAGGTCGAAGTGCTCAGAATGCTAAGAGTTATGATGAATATAGATAGTTTAGACACAATGAATTATGTGGTGTGTTGAGAATGTAATATTTTGTGCCGAAATATCTATGTGTCGAAGTGTTGAAGCAGATTGTTTCATACAGAATTTCGATTTAGGCATACTTTAGTAATGTTACCTATTTTGGACTTTTATAGTTTTGTGTTTTGTCTTGTGGTACAAACTAACCTAAATCTATAAATAGGAAGAAACTTATTTTGTAAACACAACTCATAATATTGTTGTATTCACAGTTTTGCAGTTTCAAAATAAATAAGAGAATTTCTACCATTTGTGGGCAGAGAGAACTCTGCAGAATTTTCATCTTCTTCTTCAACGTTACTTATTATTTTTCTTTCTTGATCTTTTTATTGTCATTGCATGATTGATAACAATCTTGAAATCAAGATTGAATAAGAATTTTTCATAGATCGTGGTTGAATTCCAACAAATATTTGAAATAATTTTTAAAAAAATGACATCGTTCACGATTTAGTCTTGGATCCATTGACTTCAACGATATTTCTAACTGCAACGTTGAATCCCCTCTCAAGATGAAAATCATAATACATTTCTGAGCATGGACCGCAGGGACCTATTGCTCCACTTCTTCATTGGTTCTATTTGAGGATGCATGGCTTTTAGCTGCTTGCCAAGAAGATATTGTTTCTGGGCACTCAGCTAGTTTTTCCAGCAGCAGACGCCAAGTCCCTCTCCAACGATAAATAAGATAATTCAATCTTAGATTTACTACCTATAAAAACAATTCATCGAGCATGATACATATTATGATATTTTAACTATGTCCAGATCATAAACGGAATTAAATCCAGCATGGCTTATCTATTTGAATGGAATTAGAGCTTTACCTTTTTTTGTCTAAGTTCATTATCAGCAGCTGAGCTCTCATTCCTAAAAGACAAAGTAACAGAAATTAGAAATATAACTTTTGTGCTTGAAGTTAGATTTCTGATATTAGTAAGTTCTTAGATTTCTGATATTAGTAAGTTCTTGTGAGGAGTTTAATTTACTACACCATAGACTAGTGACTAGTATTTCAACTTGAACCAACCATTTTAAGATGACTATTAGTATTTCTTAAAGTGATTGGTGTAAAGTAATGAGCACAAAATGAATTTAATTTTATGATCTTATATGAATCTTAGGTATCACACAAACTTTTGCAGTTATTATTTGGAAAATATGGAAAGGAAGCACCGAAAGGGGTTGTTGCAATTGATACCAGAGCATAATTTTCATTCCATTAGGATGTGCTATTGTCATTCAAATATTTTAATTGTCTTTTTAGTTTACTTAAATGATGCGAATCACTCAACTGTCTGATTTTTAATTTATTAGTGTATTTATAATTGACTTCAATAATATTTTCATATAAGAGTGTCGTTTCTATCACAATTCCGCTGCTTGTTTACGCACATATTATGCATAAAATTGAGTGCAAGCATTGGAGATGGATCCTCCATTTATCGATCCAAAAGTTCTCTCCCAACCTACCCAAGCAAAGCCTTAATAAAATCCATAGTTTTGATAAGTGGTATGTTATTTCTGCAAGAAAAAATTCTATTCAATTGAAAAAGAATTCAAAATAAATTTGTATTGTTGTTGCTCATATTGAGTTTTTGTTGAAACTAAAAAAAAATTGTGTTTTAGATTTTTAGTTTAATGTTTTTTATATGAGTTTGTATAGTTGGTATTCATATTGAGTTTGTGTTGTAACAAATAATAAGTTTGTGTGTGGTTGTGATTTTAAGTTTTAGACTTTTTATTTTTTGATTTGTTTTCTTGTTGTTCATTATTGAGTTAGTGTTTAAACAACATAAAGCGGATTATTAAGTATGCTTGAAATTTGTGCGTGGTGAATTAATCAACGATTTGTAGAAGATTGAGAAGTGTTGAGATCTTTGACTGCAAATTTTGAATACATTTTAGTGTCAATTGAAGAGTCTAAAAACTTAGATGAGATTAAATTAGAAGAACTTCAAGCTTCATTAGAGGCTCATGAGATGAGGCTGAAGCAGAGGAACTCAGAAAGGGAAAAGGTGGCTGAATAGGCACTATAAGCAATATTCATCAAGAAATATGGGAAAGAGAAGGCGAAGTAAGGAAAGAATCTTGCTAATGACGAGAAGCCAAGCAAGAACTTAGAGAATCACTCCGATTTAACCAAGAAAGGTATGAGAAACAAGTATTATGGGAAGAAAGTTGACATGAAGAAGGGGCAGTGTTACAACTATGAAGGATCTGGTCACTATGCTTAAGACTTTCAATGAAAGAAGGAAGCACAAGCGAAAGAAAGCAATAAATTGCAGTATGCATATGCTGAAGATAGTGATTCTGATGATGTGTTACTCATGGCCACTACCCAGTTAAACACTGAGCAAGACAGCATGTGGTACCTGAATTTAGGATGCAGTAACCACATAACTAGTAATAAAAATTTGTTTACCAAGCTAGATGAATCAGTTGAGAAAGTGATAAAATTTGCAGATGGCAGACACATCTCATCAAGTGGAAATGGAGATATCTATATTGTTAGAAAGAATGGTAAAAAAATTAGCATCATTGATGTGTTGTATGTACCTTCGATGACAAGTAACTTGATAAGCATAAGTTAATTAATCGCAAAGCAGTACAACATGTAGCTAGAAAAGAATCAGATGAAGATGTATCATGGTGATAGAAGGTTTACTCTGAAGGAATCATTGGCAGACAATAGAACCTTCAAAGAAGTGATCAACACATATGATCATGGGTGTCTTGCTTTGACTACATAAGAATACAAGAATTGGCTATGGCATCATAATTATGGACATCTAAAATTCATAAGTTTAGGTATGTTCAACCAGAAGAAGATGATATATGGCCTACCTTAGGTGAAGGAACCAAGTCAGGTATGTGAGAAATATTGCAAAGCAAAGTAGACTATGAAAGCATTCAAACATGACTTTCCCATGAGGTTGAAGGAAAAGTTAGAGCTAGTTTACTCTGATGTGTGTGGACCATTTAAGGTAGGTTGAATGGAGGTAACTATTATTTCTTGGCTTTCGTAGATGAATTCACCAGATATACGTAGATTTACCTTATTGAAAGGAACAGTGAGTTGTTCGCACAGTTCAAGAAGTTCAAATTACATGTCGAGAAGCAAAGTTGATGCAAATTGAAGAAACTGAGAACTGATGGTGGTAGTGAATACAATTATCTATAATTTTCTAGATTTTGCAATAAGGAAGGTTGTCGCTACTGCGAAAAAGGGGTAGGCGGAAGACAGAAGACAGAAGACAGAAGACTCACCACCGTTTGTTATTTATCCTAAAGAGAGGGAAATGGAACGATCAGAGAAAACCTACGAAAAAGGGAAAAGACAGGTCATCGCAACCAAATCTTGGGTTCGGGAGTCAGTTACGCAAGGGGAAGGTATGAGCACCGCTCACGTCCGTTGTACTCAATGAGATCCATGCTTGTTGTCTAGTCTATGGGTGGAAAAAAAACTATCTACGACTGCTAATGCTAAACGGAAAGAACTGACTCGATAAGACATTGACGCCCTATGCCTACGTATTCCCTCGTGCAATGGGAAAGTCAGAGTCAACATAGTTCGAGAAACTACGGGGGAGATTGCTCGCCAAGACATCGCATATTGTGCCTACGTATTCTCATCTGGCATGAGAAATCAGAGTAAAACATAGTTCAGGCCAACTATGGGTAAACAGGGTGTTCTCGACCGCACGGGAGCGAGAGAAAAGATAGACGATACTAGCTTACGCATTCTAGCAGTTAGGTGTATTGCTGCTCGACCATTGGAGACTTAGGCTTTACCTGTTTGAGGTAGAACGGACGTAGTATGTCATTGGTTAAAAGGTATGGGAACTTAAAGTTTTAAAACAACGGGCTAGTCTCAATTGCACGGGGCAAGATAAGGGGAAATTAGTTGTTAGCAGGAAGGTCTCGATCACACTGGGGCGAGAGAAAAGAGGAATTAGTTGTTAGTGTGCTCGCCAAGACATCGAGTCTTGTGCCTACATATTCTCATCTGGCATGAGAAATCAGAGCATCTATAGTTTAGCTAACTATAGAAAAATGGAGTCCCAATTTCACGGGGGCAAGAGAAAAAGGGAATCTCAATCGTAAGGATGTGAGATAAAGGAAAAGTTAGTGGTTAGTGTGCTCGCCAAGACATCGCGCCTTGTGCCTACATATTCTCATCTGGAATGAGAAATCAGAGCAGCTGTAGTTCAGCTAACTACAACAAAACGGTCTCGATCGCACGGAGCGAGAGAAAAGAGAGTCTCGATCGCGAGGCTGCGAGAGAAAAGGGGTCTCAATCGCAAGGATGCGAAAGAAAAAGGATCGGGACACACACGCTAAATCATAAGACGTAGGAGCGAATGCGTCTCATATTGTCCAAAAGACATATGCTAAACACTCTAGATGAAAGAGAAAAGGCTCCCCATTCATCATTTCCCATGTATCTATCGCTTATGGCTCACAACACTCGGCGGTTGAATAAAAGATTGAAATAGAAAGGTGTTACCAAACGGAGTGGTTCCATTGACCCTTCACATTGCGTGCAGGCTCCATTCCAAGCTTTTCCTCTTTGATCCTTGATGATGATGTTTCGAATTGGGACTAATGTGACACTATACCATCGTAGTTCGACTTATAAGGGAAGCTAAACTATAAGAGGCCACATATTGATATCCGTGCTATGGACAGGATAGAGAAATGATATTGAGGATCATTCTCTAATTGAATCGTGCCGCATGGACCAAAACAGTGGGATCTCGTATTGCGGATACAAGACCTCATCGATCACAGAAAGTCAAAATAAAATCGAAAGAAGAAGAAATGAGGAGAGAAAAGAGGTGGTCTCGGATCCAACATTATCCATCAATAATTTGACTAATAACGGTTTACGGAGGTCTCGTCATCGACCAAAAAGGAAAAAATGGAACAAAATGCCCAATAACAAAAGAGAAATAACATCTAACTCCTAATATAAAATATGAATAAAAAATTCTAAAAGAAATTGAAATGAAATTCTAAAACTATATAAAACTTCTAAAAGAAAAGTAATATATTCAATAGAAATTAAAATATAACTTATTTACAAAAATGAAAAATATTAAAACAAATATAATATATTTATATAACAATATATAATACATAAATATTAACTAACATATTTACATAATTAATAATACTATGTACAATATACTAAAAAAGAAAAAGAACAAGGGGGTGTAAAGGAATCACGAATGTCTAGTAATAAGGATCACATGGCCTGATAAGCCCATCACCTTAAGAGCAACACGGGTAGAAGGGGGTGGATTTGGTAAAATAACCTGGGCTTACAAAAGCCCAAATGGTACACAGCTCCTACCAATATTAATGATGCTAATATTTCTCAAAACCACAATCTGAAAAAAAAAAAAAAGAGATTTGAAGCGACACACTCAAACGTCAAAGAAAAACGAGTTTTGAAATAAGACGATATTGGTGCTGAATTTGACCTTCTTTACCCAACCCAATTCAACGCTCATTTGATTAGTCTAGGTTTGCTTAATCAATTCTCACTCCTCACCTCATCTCTCGATCTCTCCATCTTTCACTCACTCTGGTTTTGTCAAATAGGTTTGGGTTTGATTTTGAAGGAATTATGATTGGGGTTGGAGATGGGTTGTTGTTTGTCAGTGGTGGAGTAAGGGTTTTGTCTGGGTTTGTTAGGTTGGAGGATATGGTTCAGAAATGGAAGTGGGTTGATGGTGAAGAAGGTTTATGTTGGTTCAGATGGGATTAATCGAAGGTGAAGATTTGAGTGAGATTTGTTGTTTCTCGTTGATGGTTTGAAGAGATAAAGGTAGAAGAGGGTTTTCAGAAGTTTGATTAATGGGTTGTTTTGCAGATTTTTGAGTTTATGGTGAAATGGGTTTCAGATGATGAAGTTTATGGTGAGTTTGAAGAACTTTTGGGTTAGCTTTGAAGAAGAAGCGATTTACGGAAGTTTGAGAGGAGTGTTCGAAGGTGATTTGAGTGAGGCTGTGAGGTTTGAAAATGGAAGTGAAAGTTCACTACGCCAGAATTGACTTTTAGCAGCGCATACAAAGACAACGCTTTTTGAAAAAGCACTGCTAAAGAGTCATTAAAAAAAAGAAAAAAAAATAGCCTACCATAGACAGCGCTTTTTAAAAAGCGCTGCTAAAGGGGGGCCCTAAGAAAGCGCTTTTTAAAAAGCGCTGCTAAATGTATGACCTAAGAAAGCGCTTTTGTAAAGCGCTACTAAAGGGGGGTCCTATGAAAGCGCTTTTCTAAAGCGCTGCTATAGGTGTAACCTACAAGAGCGCTTTTTCTGTAAGCGCTACTAAAGGGTATACCTAAGAAAGCGCTTTTAAAAAGCGCTGCTATATGTGAAGCCTAAGCCACACCTTAGACAACGCTTTTTAAAAGCGTTGCTAAAGCCATTAAAAAGCGCTGCTATAGGTATAATTAAAATAAATTTAAACTACCCACCAAATTTTTTAAAAGAAACAGAACAGTCGTGCATGTTTCTTTCTTCTTTCTCCTCTGGAGAACATTTTCATCCGTAACCTAACCATCGTTTCCGTCGAGCTCCTCTGTCCAACCGTCGCCAACCGTCATTCTCCTTCGTCATTCCGTCTGCAACTACAAGGTAATCTCATTATTTTGTTTTATAATGGTGTTCTTCTCATTCCTCTGCAACTGATATGAATATGAGAAAATGAGAAAAACATTATTCTCTTTTTCTCTCACTTAAATGCATTCTAAGTGTTTGATAAAATACCTCTTAGAGATTTTTTTTGATATTATGCTAAAATGGAATTTTGGAAATTGGTGTGTAGTGTTGGTGTAAGAAAGACTCTGTTTTAGTATATAGATGGTGAAATTTTGTTTTAGTTTTTAGAAAATGCATGAAGATTTCTTATTTAAGCTTGTATATTGATGGTGAAATTCTGTTGAGGACAATGATAGAAAAGAAGAAAGATACGAGATCCCAATACCTTCTTCCGAACCCAATAATAAAAAATAAGTGAACTATAAGTGATAGTAACCAAGAAAATGGGAGGAAATAGAAAATGGAGAGATTAGGAATCATTTTTAATCTTGATTATTGTTGGTTATGTTAATTGGTTGAAATAAGTGAGTTGCTTAAACAATATTATTGTTTTAGTAAAAAAATTGTTAAAATTAAGTTGGACATAGTTATGAATTGTTGAAATATTTTTAAAATTGTGTTTTAACCCATAAGAGTGAAAACCTTGTGATAACCTAAGTGATTTAACATTAAGTTCGAGAAGTATACTTATAGTTATAATCAGCTTGTAGTCCGTTTTATGGTATTTTATTTTGTTCCTCATTTTATAGTTTCTTAGTTGTTCCACCTTTTTCTTTTAATATTATAAGACTTTATTAAAAGAAATTATCAACTATATAAGAAGTTGTTACATTATTGAAAGTTTTATCAACAATTGATGTTCCAAGAATTATTTAATGTTGATGATGTTATTAATTTTGTCTGTTATAGGGGTTACCTGGGAAGAGTAAGGTTGTGATCGTTTCCAAGCATCCTACTATGTAGCTTTCTTAGAAGTTAGTGATTTTTTTACAGGTATTCTCTGTTTTTGTTTAACTTTCATAGTTTAGTTTAGACTACTCAATTAGTATGGATAAAAAATGGATGTCTGCTAATCGATTGTCAAAAGAGTACGAGAATGGGGTATCGAAATTCGTTAAGTTTGTTGTTGAACACGCCAAAGACCCCAGTAAGATCACATGTCCTTGCTTAGGTTGCTGTTATGGGCGTCGAATTGACGCCGTTCAGTTGGTATCTCATTTAATGAGACATGGAATTGATCGAAGTTACACATGTTTGACATTACATGGTGAGATAAGTAACGAGAATGTTGAACCCCGGAATAATACGACCTGTGCTTCAAAGGACAATGGCAGGGATATATATGATTGTGATCGAGTCGAAGATATTGTAGAAGCACTTGAAGAAGATCTTCATGATTTTCCCAAGATGTTTGAGAGGTTGGTAAGCGATGCAGAGAAACCGTTGTATAAAGGTTGCACTACTTTCACAAGATTGTCTGCGGTATTAAAGTTATACAACTTAAAGGCGGGTAATGGATGGTCGGATAAAAGTTTCACAGAGTTGTTAGCCCTACTTCAAGAGATGCTTCCGGAGGATAATGTTCTTCCCAATCGAACCTATGAAGCTAAAAAAATGTTATGCTCTATTGGAATGAGCTATGATAAGATACATGCTTGTCTAAATGAGTGCATTTTGTTTCGAAATGAATATGAATCATTAAATGAGTGTCCTAAATGCGGTGTATCTCGGTATAAGAAAAAGTCGTCACCAGCAAAAGTCTTATGGTATTTTCCTATAATTATGAGATTCAGACGCATGTTTCGTAGTGAAACAGATGCAAAACACCTGACTTGGCATGCTGATGATAGAATTATAGATGGGAAGTATCAATATCCGGAAGATTCACCACAGTAGATGAAAATTGATAATGATTATCCTGATTTTGGAGAAGAAGCTAGAAACCTTCGCTTGGCATTATCGACTGGTGGAATGAATCCGCATGGTCTGCAGAGTATCTCACATTCCACCTGGCCTGTAATTATTATGATTTATAACCTACCTCCTGTTTCCCTTGAAAATCGGAAAACAACCGCTGATCTTCCAAATTTGACTTTGGTGACTCACAGGATCGATCAGATTGATCCTAGGACATGTGCTAAAGGTATTCCTCTTTTAGAATTAGACTTAAAGTGTTTGTTTTAGAGAATTGGTAAAGGTACTTTGAATAAAAAAGGCTTCGACTGGGTATTTAAAGGCAAAAACTTTAAAGGGAATGCTGTAAAAGACTGGTCGAAGAAAATAAAAAAGTTTTAAAGGAAAGGAAGAAATGCAGTAAAGGATGCGAGAAAAGTAAAGGCAAGAAGATAACACTTGCACAAGTGGTTCGACAGGGAAATGTAAATGTTGCTGAAAATGTAAAGACTTTATTGAAAAGTTGGTGATTTTACATAACGTACATTCTCCGTAAAATACTCATTTCTCACACTCGGGTACTTTGAGTAGATTTGATTGGAGTTACTTTGTACAAATGGTAAAACACACAGAAATCTGTCTAACAAACTCCTATTTATAATGATAATAATTAACTGCTAATAACTTCCTAGTATCTTCTCGATCTAACAAGTGTCCATTGCATGTAACTTCCTGCTCCAAAACTCACCACGTGTCTTGTAAACAAAATTGTTCCCTCCTAAGTTTGAATTTCAAAACGACGAAACACACTTTGAGGAATCTCGGTCGAAGCTCTCTTGGTCCATGGTCGAAAAGGCTTCATAACTTGAACTTTCTCAAATTTTCTAAGTTACTTTTAGCCATTTTATTTGAAAGATTCCTTAGAGGCTGTCGAACCTCTTTACTCCATCTACTAAAACATTAATTATGTCTTAATATTTAGCAACCTGAGGCAATGTCGAATTTGGGAGCTAACAAATTGCCCCCAAAGAATGTTCTTTTCGACCTTATTTCAAGAAAAGGACATTTTTTGATAGTATCCTATTCGACGCCATCTTTTCGACGCTATCGCATCCTCCGGTTCGCCTCTTAATCTTTGGAAGATAAAGCGGAAAAAAGATAAATATTTGCATCAAAACCCACGTCACTTTGCACGCTTCTCACGTCATCATCATCATGGCAGGTTTCTTGGGACTCACAAATTTCAGAAAACATCATCACCCTTTTAGCACCTAGGGTTGTAGGTTACAACTGTCCCTTACTTTTCCCACTAGGTCACACACGTGGCCCACTAACTTCAGCCACGCAACAAAACTCTTAGCTTTCAGAACACTTATAAAATCACCAAGAGTTTCTTCATAAAAACTTTCCTACTCTTTGCAAACCTTCACTCTCCTCTTCTTTACTAAAAAACCCATTTTTCCAACACAAGAAAAATCCTTCCTTTTCTTCCGGAAACCTTCAACAATGGCTGATCAACAAAAGAAAGTCCAAACCAGAAGATCATCTTCTTCGTCTGTGCTTCCACGCTTCGCGACTCTGAGTGGTCCAAAAATCATGAAGAACCAACAGCTCATCAGGGAGCCGTTAGCAGAAGAGAAACGCCACATTTACGAATCTCAGGTAATCATCCCCGTTGATGTGGCTGGAAAACCCTTGGCCATGTCTGGCCCATTATCACCCCCAAACCTTGATTACTCTACCTTGAGTGGCTTTTTCCCTTCTTATAGAAAAACCAAACCTTTAGGGCAAAAAGATATCAACAAAGTCCCTTCTGATAGCCTAGATAAACTTTCTGTTTACAATATGGACTTAAAATATCTGCATGACGGAGCCAGACTGTTTAGGGCTACACCATATTTTAAAGATTCTGAACTTTGCCTCAACTAGCTAGCGAAAGTAGAGAAAGAAAAAGCACAGTATTGGAAAGAAATAGGTATTTACGACCTAATTATGCTGTCGAAGGTTGGGCCACCTTACTGTCCATTAATGCTGGCCGCTTCTTTATACTTCTGGGACAGCACTCACCATACGTTTCATCTCCCTTGTGGCATGGTGACCCCCACGCTTTTCGACATGGCTGCCATCGTTGGATTAAGACCATGCGGTTTGGCCTACAACCCTGAATTCGACGCACGGGACACTATTGGTTTTGGCAGCACGAAACATACCTACACACCCTTCATCAATCGCTATCACGATAAAGACAACGACAAAGTCGAAGATGAGGAACACATAGCCTTTCTGGCCATGTGGTTGTCTTGTTGTATTTTCTGTACCAAATCCTTGCAGGTGGCGAGGAAATACCATACTCTGGCGAATCAACTACACCTTAAAAGGGACGTGTGCCTCAGCAAAATGATACTGGCTAGCCTATATGAAGCTTTGGGAGAAGGCGCAGACAAACTAAGGGATCCAAAAACCTATGGCCTTTTTGTAATGGCGGGGCCATTTTGGCTGCTTTAATTATGGCTAAACGCTACCTTCGAACATAGCCTTCCCTTCAAAGGAGAGGTCAACGAAGCCCAGGTATCTGAACGTCGGGTCGAATGGCCACGCTTGGTTCAGTTAACACCAAGTGAGGAAGGTCGAAGCCTCCGTACCAACTTCACCAGCTTTGTCCATCTGTTCGCCAAAAGACATGAATTTACCCCCAAGATGGCTCCTTTTTCCCATAGGACGCATGACCCCGAATGGTTCATTAGGACCTTTCCAGCACTTTCTCAAAAGCAAGAAGCAGAATCAAACCTGATATGGGAGCAATTCTTGACGCCACGTTTAATTGTTCATAGGCTTAACCTTGTCAAAGGACAAGTCGCGTTAGTCGCTTATCAGCCTAACTTAGTATCGAGGCAATTTGGGTTAATTCAATCTTTGCCTAAGTGTATGTATGATAAGAAATCCCATGTTATCCTCCTTTCGACCATCTTCAATCCGCTTGAGTGTTCGACTCAAGTAGCCCGACACGCCCATAAGTCACGCTTCTCTCCAATCTACTTCGAACATTACCACCTCTGTACCCCAGAGTTTTATGCCTGGTGGTCCAATCATTATTCCAACAATTTTCTTGACGTTTCAAGTTTTTCATGCTTGATTGACCAGGCTTTTGTTGATGTGCAGGAAAAGGTCAAGAAATGTATGCCTACTCATATCAAAGAGATACAAGCTTTCCAGAAGTACTTCGAAACTGCCTATCGACCAAATGATGTTAGTCGAACCATCCGCTGCTGTCACTTTAAAAGAAAAGTTTTCTAAACGAATGGAGAATCTGAAAATCCCCTCATTTATCCCTTATGATAGACGATATGAGGTTGCTTTTAAACTTTTTCTCCCAAAGACCCCTCGATTACCAACTGTTGATTTTGGCGTGGCTCTTGCCCCTCCATTTCCAGACTGGTTTATCTGTGAGGATAGTATAAAAATACTCCGACAGCAGTCGAAGCCTAAAGCACAGCGGGTGGTTCCGACTAAACATACACTTGACACCTTTAAAGGGCACCTTCATGTCAATATCGAAGATGTTCGCATCAAGACCGAAATCCTTGAAGGTCATCTCCCTTCGATTTGGCTTCTTTTCACGGAGATTTATTGTTACTAACCTGTATCTTCTATATTTATTTCTTTGCAGTTGCTCCCAAAAGAAATGCCCCGACCAACAAAACAGAAGGAAAGATCGAAAGCTTAAAGGTAAATTCTTACATGTTCTTACTCACCTAAGGCTTTTCTGTCTTGTGCTGACTACTTCGATTTTCTCAGGTTAGCCGCAAGCCTCCAACCCCTCAAAAGAGAAGAAAAGTTGCAGCCTAAGTCATTATAGACTCCGACGATGATGAGTCTCCTCATGAAGAACTCCCTTTGAAGAGAAAATGAAAGGTAACTCATGGGTTGGAAACCGTCGAATCACCTCCGTCTACCGCCAAAATCCAAAAACAAAACACGCCTCTTGCATCACCTGTTAAAGCTCCCACCACCAACGATCCAAATTCTTCTGTCGTTCCTATAGATAGTGATAACTCTAGTCCGGTTGAAGAAGCCACGGAGGTATTGTGAAAGAATCTCTAACCCTTCTATATCAAGCGTTTGTCTTTTCATCTGGCGTCTTGTAAAGTTCCTCTTTCTAATTGCAGGCTACTACAGAAGCTTCGAAGCCTTCGCCATCTAACTCTCCACCACCTGTCTATCCTTTAAATAGCCAAGGTGAGCCTACTTATATCCCAAACTCTGACTTGGGTTCTGGTATAAGTTCTCTTGGCGAAATTAATAAGCCTGAACCTTGTGCAGTCCCCTATCCTCAAAAAACAACTACTCAACAATTGCAGACCGATGGGTCTGACCATGAGGAGGAGAAAGCCCCTGAGACAAAGGTGTTAGCAGAAGACTACACTCCTGAAACCAACAATACTGCAATCATGACAAGTTCTTCTGAGGATCAACCAAAGGCTACTGACGACAATATTGCCTCCAACAAGGCTAGCACCCCTGAGAACGAAGTGATGCACCAATCTGAGCTAGGCGAGTCAGATGGTGAAGAAAAAGAAATCACACTGGCTGAAAAACCAACAACAACTGCCCCTCATCAGGAAGAAACAATCACAAAGGGGACTGTCGAAAAAGTTGCTTCTGTCGATATCACTCAAACTACTCAGGTCGAGGTTCCAACAGGGAAAATCACCATGCCGCCTCTAAGTGATGCAAATCTCTCTGAGGCAGAATTGGCTGCAATGAAAGAAAATGAGCCTCGTCGATACGTAAGACTACTGCTGAGTCATCGAGGTAGAGCTTTCAACAAAACTCCCAGCGCTTCGACTTCCGAAAGCCCAGTTTCTAGTAAACCCTCAAATGATATTTTGGCGAAGATTAAGGCCAAAATTTTCAAAGGTGATCTCTTTTCCTTGCTGCAAATGGACTCCGTCACCCATCTATCTCTGAACGCGCTTCTCCAACAAGAAAATCTTGAATCCATATCTCCTGAAGCTGCTACCGTTATTCGAGAAGTGGGAATTCTAATCGACCAGGTCTACAAAGACCTTACTCTGTTGCCTCAACTTGAAAGTGATATATCAACAAAATCCGGATGTGAAGTAGCCGCTTGGACAAGTGCAGCAGAATCAGAGCAAAAGGTCGAAGAACTGGAGGAAGAGAAGAAAAGAGACCAACTAGAGATTGCTTCAAGTAAGAAGAACATTGTCTGCTGGGAACGAAAGATCAAGAAACTCCAAAACAAGATCAAGAAAGAAGAAAAGAAGATTTCACAATTATCCTCTAAGGACGATTCGATCCTCAATGCTGAACTTAATCACGCCATCACCTTCGCAGAAGAGGCTCGAACCTTGGAGGAAGAAGTTGCCAGGCTAAACGATGAAAAGTCCTCGTGTAAAAAGCGGCTGGATTCTCAGCGGGCGGCTTACTTCAAGATGAAAGACAATCTTCCTTTCTAATTTATTGGTATTTGTAACAGACTATATTTTTGCTGGCCTTCGAAGCCATCTTTTGTAATTGTAAGTTAGCACGCCATTTTGGCAACTATTAATGCCATTGGTGGCTTTTGCCTCATGCTTTCTATTACTCTATTGTTACTTTAACTTCTTGCAACATAGGCCTGTACTTTTTCAAGTACTTACCATTTGCCTTCAGTATCCTCTTGTCTTCGGCCAACTCTTCTACCTCATAGGCCCCATTGAAGAAAACCTTCGACACTTGGAAGGGTCCTTCCCACTTTGGGGACCATTTGCTCAGCGTCTTGGCCTTTCGATCCATAGGCAAGATGACTCTCCACACGAAGTCTCCAACAACAAAGTTTTTCGCTTTAACCCTCTTGTTATAATACTTTTCAACTCTTTTCTTTTGCCTCAGTAATTCTAGAGCTTTTAGTCTTTCCTCGTCCAAATCCACCACTTCATCAAGCATCATGTCCCAATAGACTTCTCTAGGGATTTCATGTTGTCTCTGGACTCTGATCGACTGTATATGGATCTCGACTGGCAATACCGCATCGTGCCCAAAAGTCAAACGATATGGGGTAGTGTTGGTTGCTTCCTTGGGGGAAGTTCGACACGCCCATAGTACTTGGTCTAATACTTTGTGCCAACCTTTTGGCTTGGTGCCTACTTGCTTCTTTATCATACCAATGACCACCTTGTTTGCTGCTTCAACTTGCCCGTTGGCTTGCGCATAGTAAGGCGTCGAGGTCAATAGCTTGAACCCCATTTCTCTGGCAAAATCCTGCATCTTTCTTTCCGTGAAGACCGACCCTTGATCCATTGTTATCGTCTCTGGCAGCCCAAACCTAAAGATGATATTTTCTGTATGAATTCAATGACATTTTCCTGATCCACTTTAGGTAAGGGCACTGCTTCGACCCATTTGGTAAAGTAATCTATCCCCACCAAAATATACTTTTGATTCTTCGAAGACGCTGGTCGAATTTCTCCAATTAGGTCCAAGGCCCAACCTCTAAATGGCCATGGTTTGATTATGGAGTGTAATTCACTCACTGGGACGTGTTGTATACCTGCATGAATTTGGCACTCCCGGCACCCTTTGGCGAACTCAATGCAGTCTTTCAACATTGTGGGCCAGTAAAAACCTTGTCGAAACAAGAGCCATTTCATCTTCTGGCCAACTTGGTGTGCGCCACATGCTCCACTGTGGACTGTTGATAAAGCCAAATATGCATCTGTTTCACTTAGACATTTCAACAGAACTCCTTATGGGGTCTTTTTTAGCAATTCATTTCCCATCACCACATAGCTCAATGCTTGATACTTTACCTTTCGATCCGAGGTTATTGATGGGTTTTGAGATATTCGACTAAAGGCTTTCGCCAGTCATCATCCGTCAATCCTTCGATGGTAAGGACTTCAAAAGTCTCTTCATCCATATATCCAAACTTTGTAGCCTCTAAGTCTGATGGCTTCAGGCCCACCGATACCACCTTACCTCTAGCCTCGATTACCTCATGCAATTCTTCCTTTGAGATCTTATATCCCGAGGCAATTTGTGCTAGGTCGTTGGCCACTTGGTTCTGTATTCGGGGGATATGTCGAATAGTTGACATTTTGAATTTTTTAAGCAACCTATTGGCCGCTACGAAGTACATAATGAGATTTTCTTTGACACATTTGTACTCTTTTGTCAACTATTTTATCACTAATTCCGAATCTCCCATTATTTTGACCTGAGTTGCCCCCAATTCTAACAAAATTTCAAGTCCGGCTATTAGAGCCTCGTATTCAGCTTCATTATTAGAACACAATCCTTCGACCTTATACTTGAATTTTGTTAGAATTTTATCTGGCGAAATAATCAACAAACCGATACCCGTGCCATGTTTGTGGCTAGAGCCATCGAAGTACAACTTCCATGGTTCCACTTCGACTACGTTTAGGGCATTTTCGTTTATAGAGTGGTCGACGATAAAGTCCGCCACTATTTGCCCTTTGACTGCTTTTAGCGGTCTATAAGTCAAAGAATATTCTGTTAAAGCCAGTGCCCATTTTCCAATTCGACTGTGCAAAATAGGCTTTGATAACATGTGTTTAATAACATCAAAGTGCGAAGAAACACAAACATCTACTGGTTTAATATATTGCTTTAACTTTGTACATGAGAAATATAAACATAGACATAGCTTTTCAATTTCACTATATCTAGTTTCGGCATCATTTAAAACTCTACTAAGGTAGTAAATAGCCCTTTCAGCGCCATTCTCATCCTCTTGAGCCAACATGCTCCCTAAAGTTCTATCTGACGCTGATATGTACAATCGCATATCCTTGCTTCGACATGGAGGCGAAAGGATTGGGGGTTGAGACAAGTATTCTTTAATCTTGTCGAAGGCTTCCTGCTGCTCTTTGCCCCACTCGAATCTGTCTTTAGTAATTCAAAACAAAGGTGAAAAGGCTTGAGTCTTGCCGCTTAAGTTGGATATGAACCTTCTTAAAAAGTTTATCTTCCCCAGCAGTGACTGCAACTCCTTTTTGTTTGAAGGCGCTTTTGTTTCTATGATAGCCTTCGTCTTGTTCTGGTTGATTTCGATTCCCTTCTTATGGACAACAAAACCCAAAAAGTCTCCCGCCTGCACGCAAAACGCGCACTTCAACGGATTCATTTTGAGGCTGAACTTCCTCATTCTGGCGAACGATTGTCGCAGATGCTCCAGATGGCTTTTTCCTGAAATAGATTTCACCACAATATCATCAATGTATATTTGCATAAAAGATTCAATGAAATCATGGAATATAGAGTTCATCGCTCGCTGGTACGTTGCCCCAGTGTTCTTCAGGCCAAACGGCATCACTACCCATTCGTAAGTGCCTAAGGCCCCTGGGCATCGAAACGCTGTTTTGGGAATGTCATCTTCTGCGATAAAAATTTGGTTATATCCAGAATAACCATCCAACATGCTAAGGTATTCGTGGCCAGCAGCTGAATCGACTAGCATTTCTGCCACTGGCATCGAATACTCGTCTTTGGGAGTGGCTGAATTCAAATCTCTAAAATCAATGCACACTCTTAGGGACCCATTCTTCTTGATGACTGGGACAATATTGGCTAGCCATTCGACATACCTTGTTGTGCGAATGAATTTGCAACGAAGTAGCCTTTCGATCTCCTCCTTGATCTTCGACATGATCTCTGGAGAAAAACGCCTTGGGCCTTGTTTGACTGGCTTCTTTCCAGGCTTTATTGGCAGTTTATGTTCCACCAAATCCCGTTGCAACCCAGGCATTTCGTCATAGTCTTAGGCGAATCAATCTTTATACTCCCGGAGCAACTGGATGACTTCGATCTTCAGTTGAGGGTCGAGGTTAGCACTAATGTACGTAGGCCTCCTGATTGGTCCTTCCCCTAAATCAATTTCCTCCAATGGATCCCGCGCGAGCATTTTGATGTTGTTCCCCAAAGGGTCTCTTTCGAACCCCAGAGGTTCGTCATCATAGATGGCGTCGAGCCTCTGGCTCTCTCGCTGCATCTTGGTAGCTTCTTCAGCCACTTTGTCATGGGCGGCCGTTAAGGCCGTTTGTAATTTAGTTTCAGCCACATAGGCCGAAATTCTCTGCAGCACCGCTGCTTCAGTCATCAAACTCACTTCCCCATCCAGTGGGGTCAACTGGAGCTGCCCCCAAGTATGGGATTCTTTCTCCAGGTATTTCCCTATCCCAACGAAAACTGTCGACAGGGTGGAGGTATAGTGAGTAATATACCTCGTCATTTGGTGCGAACTTGAAGTCCGCCGGAGCACAAGGGCCTATGCTGGCCAAGTGCTTGTCGAATTGGAACTGATCCACTTGCCTTCTTGGCACCCTGAAGTATCCTTGATCAGCTTCAATGTTTTCGACTATGCCATTTGGCCTCCAGATGGCAATCCTTTGATGTATCGATGATGGCACTGCTCCAATGCCATGTATCCATTCTCGGCCCAGCAATAAATTGTAGTTGGCCGTGGTTTCGACTACCATGAACACCGTTGGTCTTGTAATTGTTTCGACGGTTACCTCCACCTGGATCACACCCCTGGTGGTTCCTACTTTTCCCTCATAATTCGACAAAACCATATTGTGTGGCTTTGTATCAGCGTCATGCTTCCCTATTTTGGTCAGCAAAGAATGCGGCATCAGGTTTACAGTAGCGCCACAATCCACCAGTATTTTGTTAATGGGGATATTCTCCACCTTTGCTGTAATATACAACGGTTTCAAGTGGGTTCTCATTTCTTCAGTAGGCCGTTCGAAGAAAGCGTTTTGCTCCTCGACACATCCGTTGTTCATCACGTAATAGCATACAGGTTTATGTGCTGCCATTTCCCATTCCGCATCTGCGCTTGGTTCTTCGACCTCTGTGGCTCTGTCGAATTCTCGGGGCATCACTGACACCACGTTGACAACCAGGTTCAGAGAGTCGTCGGAGTCAGAGTCAAAGTTGTCAGTCATGTCTTCGTCTCCTCCGTTGGTTTGTCCTGTTTAGGCGAAAATAACTTTCGCTCAACTGGTAACTTTTCAGCTGTCTTCGATGGCTGTCCTTCTTTCTTGGGAGGATTCAAGTTATTTGTTAACTGATTTTTCTCCCTCTCTTCCCTGAGAGCCTTTCTTCTTCTTTGCTCTCTCCTCTATTGAGATCTAGTCATAGGGTTCTTACCCTTATAGTTTCAGATACATGCGCTGTCTTTGAGGATTGATACTCCTTGCTGTAGGAGATCGAAGATCCTCTATTCACTTCGAAGTTCTTCCACCTTTGTTGCCCTTGCACCCTCTCCTCATTAGGCTTCCTCCACTTTCCATCAGCGGAGTCGACAATAGGCTTGAAACTGGCGGGCCTAGCACTTGGTGGCCTGATTCGAGGTTCAGATCGTTTGTCTTCTGTCCTCTTATGGTAGCTTTTTCATTGGTCGAAACCGTTGCCACCTCTGTTCTGACGAAGTCGACGTTCTCTTTCTAACTTTTCTGCTGCTTTTTTTTTATCGAAAATAGCACTGCACCTAGGGCACAACATCACGCTTAATCCATTGTCTTTGCATCAATGTAAGAACCCAACGATTGACTCATCCGTATCTGGGTATGCTAACCTGCTGCATCCCTCATGGTGTTTTGATTCACTTTCTTCCATGGTCTCCGATGGGTTGATGTCGACCATGTTAACTTCGACTGCCTCAAACAGCTCCATTCTTTCCAAGCCCTCAGTGGCCTGGTCCATTCTGACGAAATGGTCAGCAATTTCTTTGGTTACCAAGGCGTAACTTAGATGGTTTTGAGCATCTGGACTTGAATCGTTGTCGCTTCGACCAGTGTCCTCCTTGATTCTGGCTGCAGCACCATCCAAACTGAACTCCATGATGAATTTCCCCATCACAGGTGCTGAAACGAGGTCTTCAGTAACCTCCATCATATTGACCGAAAATTCGATGCCCTCAGTAGCATCTATCATATTTGCTTCCATAGGTTCAGCATAGAGAGCCTCAGCCAATTGCAGTGGATCAGTATCCACCTTCATCTGGCCTTTTGCCTTATCCCCGAACTTCAAGCGTCCCTCCTGTATTGCATTCTAAACGAGATCCCTGAAAAGAAAACATTGAGATGTTTTATGACCCAGAAAATTATGGTACTTACAAAAACCTCTCTTTTTTCGCTGCTCTAAAGGCGGAGTTTTAGCACCAGGCGGCACTATGATCTGCCCATCTTTTACTAGCAAGTCGAAGATTTCATCACATTTCGTGATGTCGAAAGTATAAGTTTTCTTAGGGAACCTATCATTCTTCTCTGATTCGACAAAGCCCTTTCCTTGTGGAGGGGCTAGTACTCGACAGGAATATGGAGGCCTTTGCTTTAATTCAGCCAAGTCCACTTCGCTTTCCTCGGAATAGGGGGGTTCTTTGCAGACCCCTTCGCTACTTTCGTTGAGTTCGACAAAAGCTACTTTCTTGCCTTTGTTAAATCTCGCCTTTTCGTCTTTCAACCTTTCTAACTGTCGGACTCTGTCGGCTAATTAAGTCATGCCTCTCAGATACTGCGTATCTAATTTCTTCCTAATAGAATATTCTAAACCTCCTGCAGCCATTTCGACCAACTCATGTTCAGGCACCTGTGTAAAACACCTTGCCTTGAGTAGTCGAAACCTATTGAGGTATTCTTCAATTGGCTCTGAAAACTTGCGCTTCACACTGGCCAACTTTTTCAAACTAATTTTCGTTTGGCCCATGTAAAACTATTCATGAAAAAGACGTTCTAACTGGGTCCAGTTACATATCGTGCTTGGTGGTAAAGTGGTGAACCACGTGAAGGCATTCTTTGTGAGGGAACTGGGGAAGTATTTTATCCTAAGGCTTTCGTCATTCGCTATCTCTCCAGCCTCAATTATGTAGCGTGCTACGTGTTCGACAGTAGATTCTGTCGTGTCCCCTGAAAACTTAGTGAATTTAGGCACCTTGGTTCTAGGGGGTAATTCTGCTTGAAGGATGTAGTCAACTATTGGTGAGGTATAATTTGGCCTAGTAAAACCAGTGTTTAGGCCATTTCGAGTCATGATCCTTTCTACCATTGTAGCCAGGTTGTTTTCGAATGCAAGGTTATTGCGTCGTACTTGCTGGACCATATTGTCTGTATCCTGGTTTCGATTCACCATCACTATTTCGGGGTTTCTCTCGATCGGGACTCTAGGAGTTTCGACAACATAGGGATTTAATTCTCCTTGATTCTCTAAATTGGCTATTGGCGCCCCTCTTGGAATTTGTTGTGGGGTATTCTCCATAGGGGCTTGGTTCCTTTCTAGTGGAGGTACCCCTATAAATTCAGTCAAACGAGTTAACTGAGTCGCCAACTGTTGGTTAGCATGAGTTGTGTCTCGAATTAACGGTTGAAAGATCTCGCCCATGGTCTGAGAGAGGGTTTGAACCATTTATAGATTACTCTCATCCATCTGCTGCCTCAGACAGGCAATGGATGTATTGGTTAGATTGGGACCTTGAGTCGAATATCCTAAACTTGGATTTTGAGGGTTTCGACCAATGTTTGAACCAGGGCCTGATCCTTGCAACGGCGAAGCCATTGTGTTTTCTGAAATATTACTTGATGTCCTATAATGATTGTAAAACCTCTTTGTCAGAATTATTACTTGATGTATTTCCTTGACTGCTAAAGAATTAGGGTCAAGGAAGAATATCAAAGGTTTTTCAGTTAAGGAATTTAAGAAAAACACTTTTGAGATGCAATAAAAATTAAGGTATTGTGAGAAGTCTCATTGGTTTACTCAAGGTTCGTTATAAGCAATTCATACACTTCCCCTAGCATGTTTTCTCTTAATTGTTAAAATAATTTTATCATTCTGTTTTTCCTGTTGGAAACCCCAAAATAAAACCCAAGAGTTATTTTGTTTAATTGAAAGAACATTTGTACTTAAAATTTACACGCAGTCCTCAGAGATCGATACTGGGAAAAACCCTTATTATTACTACATCGGGACAATTAGTACACTTGCTAATTTACCGGTCAAGTTTTTGGCGCCGTTGCCAGGGACTGCCAAAAATTTTAAGTATCTTGTTCGTTCAATTAGAATTTTGTCACTCTGTGACTAAAATGTTAAGTTATTTTTCTGAGTATATTATGTTATTACTAATAATTTCCTAACCTGTGTATGCAAGGTAAGACCTCATATTTATTTTCTTTTGACTCAGAACCTGAAAGATTGTTGCACTCCAGGCGTAGAAAAGCTGAGCTGGAAACATTGACAGCTTCAAATTCAGGAACAGAAATTTCAGAGAACGAAGAAGAAGTTGTGATTCTTTCCGAAGATACAAATTCAGGCACAGAGACATAGCCAGAAATTATTCAAATGGCTAGAAATCCACCTCAGCCTGAAATACTTTTGGGAGATTATGGAGGGGCCAATGCTCAACAAAACCGGATGATTATCGTAAATCAACCGGTGAATGTGGCACACTTTCAGCTACATCCTTCCACCATTCTCCAGTTGGAGAGCAAGCCTTTCGCAGGAAGAATCAATGAAGATGCAAACAAGCATCTACAGAGATTTCTAACGACTACCACCTCTTTGAAGATAGAAGGACATTTTGAAGAGGCCAAGAGACTTGTTATGTTTCCGTTTACACTGACTGATGATGCGGAAGAATGGTTCTACTCACTTCCAGCTGGGAGTATCACAACATGGCAAGAAATGGAGAACGCGTTCCTTAATGAGTATTTCCCTGCGTCAGTATTTATTAGAAAGAGATACGACATTGTCAATTTCAAAAAAAAAAGAAGGGGAATCTCTAAGAGATGCATATAAGAGGTTTAAGAGGTGTCTAATTGCATGTCTTACTCATAACATGGATGCCACTGAGCAGATGCGGAACTTTGTGAATGGTTTACGACTCAAGACAAAACAACTTATAGACACTGCTGCCAGTGGCTCAACTAATTTAACAACAGCCACCGGTATCAAGAGGATCATAGAAGCAATTGCCGTCAATGAGCATCTTGAGTTGTATGATCATACTGTGAACCAACCAGAAGGTAAGATTGATTTGAAGTTAGCGGAACAAGTTGTGAACATGGAAGATCAAATCAAGGCTGAAGTGGAAAGGAGGCTTAAGAGGATGAATGTGAGTACTGAAACTGTAGCTCAAGTTCAACTGGTCCAAGCTGTGAATTGTGAGGTGTGTAATGGTCCCCATTTTACTGTGCATTTTCTTGCTACGGCTCAACAAATCGAAGAGATAAAATTTTTGAAGCAGAACAATCCGTATCCCCAGACATATAATCCAGGATGGAAGAATCATCCTAACTTTTCCTGGAAAGACCCAAATCAACCTCCATAGCCGCAACAACAACAAGCTCCTCAAAAAGAAGAATGGGAGTTAGCTATTGAAAGAATGACAGCTCAAAGTATGCAATTCCAAGAAGAGACCTGTAATATACAAAGGAATAACACAACTTCCATCAAAAATCTTGAGTCACAAATGAGGCAGATAGCCCAACACCTCTCAACACACGCTCAAGAAACCCTCCAGAGTGCGACAGTACCGAATCCAAAAAATCAAGAAAGTATCAATGTTGTCACCACAAGAAATCAGAAAATGATAGAAGAAGAAGAAGAAACAAAGGAGGATGAATTCATAGAGGTGGAGCTTGAGGTAAGAGAAGAAGTGAAAGAACCAGAAGAAGTTGTACTATCTGAAAAATCAACTGGGGAGAGAAAGAAAGAGGAGGTTAAACCGAAAATCAAATTACCGTTCCCTCAAAGAGTTACTAAGAAGGATCAGAAAGAGAAAGACTTTGGAAGGTTCAGTGCAATGCTCAACAAATTGGAAATTAACATGTCGTTCTTTGAAGCACTTGAGCAAATTCCTTTGTACAAGAAATTTATGAAAGAGGTTATAGGTAAAAAGAGATCAATGGGTGAAGAACCGGAGATCACAACTTAGTAATGTAAGGAAGTATCACAAGAAAAGAGAATCCCCATCAAGAGGAAGGATCCTGGACCAGTTGTAATCCCTTGTACGATAAAAGATCAGACTTTTAAGAAAGTCCTAATTGATTCAGGTGCTAGTGTGAGTCTCATGCCGTTATCGATTTCCAAAAAGCTGGATATCGGAAAAGTGAGCGACACGGGAACAAGCTTGAAGTTTGCCGACCACACAACTAAGATGGCATATGGGCTAGCAGAGGATGTTCTGGTGACAATCAATAACTTCACTTACCCAGTTGATTTTCAAATCATGGACATACCAGAGGATGAAGATACTTCGATCATACTTGGCCGACCGTTCTTGCTTACTAGTCGGTGCAATATTTATGTGAAAAAAGGTACGCTCACGTTGAAATTTTTTGATGAGGAAATCATGTTAAAAGCTCATGAGGTTAGAAGGAAAGGTAAGGAGAAAGATGTCAAACCTTCAGTTGGGAAGATCAGCACAACGAAGAAGGAAGAACGATCAAAACCACATCATGTTGCTCTTATCTCTGAACCTGACCAATATTCTGTTGCAAAGAGGTCAAGCAATAGAGTTTGGAGGCTGAAGTACCCCCCATAATAATGGGGAGTCTATCGTTGAGCCATGCGAAGTTAAACGAAGCGTTGTGTGGGAGGCAACCCACGGTTTTATGAATTGATGTTTCTCTCTTTGTGTTTTTTGTTTTTGTTTTTGTAGGAATAAACGAGAGTTTACAAGGGAAAACATGGAAGCAGCAAAGAGGTGCTGCATTACCTGTCGACCCCTCTGTGAGTACACCTCTTCTTCTCGTGATTCTTGAACATTGAGACAATGTTTAGTTCAAGTTTGGGGGAGGTTTTTACCGTTTTGAATTGTCAATTTAAATACCTTTTTATTTTTAAGTTCGGTAAAAATCACATCGAATTCGCCCCTATGGAGACCGTAAAATATTTTCTTGTGATTAGTAGGTGCGTAAGGTAGTCAAGAAAGTATTTAGAGTTCAAGGGAAGTGGAGTTTAAACTAAGGAACTTGGGAAAGTTTGGAAATTGAGGTATAACCTGAACACCCTAGGTTCCCCAGAGTAAGGAAACGAGTCCAACATGTAGATTTGTGCCATAGTACTTGGATTTGAAAAGTATACCCCGATTAGTTCATTGTGATAGTCCGGCATGAAAAAAAATTGTTTTGAGAATGATGTGTGGCACCAAAAAAGAGTTGAATAATGACGGTAAAGACAATCTGTCCTTCTAAGTTGGGTAACCCTCACCCGGTTATTTAGCCTAACAACGGTTGAATCTCTATAGTCGTCCCAAAGTGGAATAATAAACGCCTGTGAGCGAGAAAAAGAATAAAGGTGCCACAAAAAAAAATCTCGAGCAAAAATGTGCATGCCTTAATCTGATTATCCGAATGAAAGGGGTAGAAAATCGAAGAAAAGACTTAAGCACAAAGCATAGTTTGAGAGGTGGCCGAAAGGGAGATTTAGGTCCGTAAGTTTACTACGGTATGTGTTTATGTAATGCCTTCGTTAATGGATGAGTACCGAGAGAGCTGGTTTGAGCCAATCAGAACTAAGACTCACGTATGAGTATCGACACGCCTTACACCCTGAACCCTTCACTTGATGTGTTGTTTGACTTGAAAATTATTTATCCAAGCTTTTTGCTTGAGGTCAAGCAATGGTTTAAGTTTGGGGGAGTTTGATCGGTGGTTTTTACACGTTATTTTACCGTTTATTTCAGTTAATCATTTGTTTTGTCTTGTCGCATTTTAGTTGTTTTTATTACATTTTACGCGTTGATTTGGTATTTTCACTGTTTCTAGGTTCAGGTATACAATAAAGGAGAAGCAGAGCGAAAACCGGGGAAAATGGAAAGATTTTGGAAGAGTTTTTTTGTGAACCAGCAGCCTGACACAGGTGCCCGTGTCCTGTGACACTGCCCGTGTCAGGGCAACTGAAAGTAAAATCTTTAGCAGTCTGCACGAAAACAATCATAACTGAAGTTCCGGGAATCCATTTGGGCGTTCTAAAAAGCGCCAGAAAGCTAAGAGAGAGAGCTACAACTTTTGTGTTGGAGTCGAAGTCAGATTCTAAAGAGGGGCCTGACACGGGTGCCCGTGTCGTGTGACACGGCCCGTGTCAGGATGTGCTCAGAAAAGGTGATTTTTGGTGGAAAACAGTGGCCTGACACGGCCGCCCGTGTCACGTGACACGGGCCGTGTCAGGACACCTGGGACTTGGAAATTTCACGCGAAAAATGTGCCAAGAAGCCAACACGGCCGCCCGTGTTGCCTGACACGGCCCGTGTTGCAGGAAGCACTTTATTCTCTCTTTTTCTTGTATTTTTTACTCTTGTGATCCCCCGAGGGTATTGTGGGTATTTCCCTAGTGCTGAGTTTGAATTAAGATTATTTGATATGTGTTTGCAAAGAGGAGAAGACACTTTTGGATTGGACGAAGAAAATACAACAGAAGATTGAAGCTCTGGAGAATTGGGAGGACAAGGAGATTTTTATGCTCGGAAGAAATTGAAGATCGAATTCACTCCCTAAATCTTGTAATGTTTCTATTTGTCATGTTGTTTTTATTGAATACTATGAATAGCTAAAACCCCCATTACTATGGGGTGTCCCTGAATTGTGTTGTAATGAATCTATGTTGCTTTTCTTAATGAGATTTTGTATAACACATTACAATAATATTGCTTAGGAATAGGGATATCCTGTAATGATTGTAAAAACTCTTTGTCAGAACTATTACTTGATGTCTTTCCTTGACTGCTAAGGAATTATGGTCAAGGAAGAATATCAAAGGTTTTTCAGTTAAGGAATTTAAGAAAAACACTTTTGAGAGGAAATAAAAATTAAGGTATTGTAAGAAGTCTCATTGGTTTACTCAAGGTTCGTTATAAGCAATTCATACACTTCCCCTAACATGTTTTCTCTTAATCGTTAAAATAATTGTATCATTTTGTTTTTCCTGTTGGAAACCCCAAAACAAAACCCAAGAGTTATTTTGTTTAATTGAAAGAACATTTGTACTTCAAATTTACACGCAGTCCTCAGAGATCAACATTGGGAAAAACCCTTATTATTACTACATTGGGACAATTAGTACACTTGGTAATTTACTGGTCAGCAACACAGGTAGAAGGGGGTGGATTTGGTAAAATGACCTGGGCTTACAAAAGCCCAAATGGTACACATCTCCTACCAATATTACTGATGCTAATATTTCTCAAAACCAAAATCTGAAGAAAAAAAACGAGATTCGAAGCGACAAACTCAAACGTCAAAGAAAAACGAGTTTTGAAATTAGACGATATTGGCGCTGAATCCGACCTTCTTTACCCTACCCAATTCAATGCTCATCTGATTAGTCCAGGTTTGCTTCATCAATTATCACTCCTCACCTCATCTCTCGATCTCTCCATCTTTCACTCACTCTGGTTTTGTCAAATGGGTTCGGGTTTGATTTTGAAGGAATTATGATTGGGGTTGGAGGTGGGTTATTGTTTGTCAGTGGTGGAGTAAGGGTTTCTTCTGGGTTTGTTAGGTTGGAGGAAATGGTTCAGAAGTGGAAGTGGGTTAATGGTGAAGAAGGTTTATGTTGGTTTGGATGGGTTTAATCGAAGGTGAAGATTTGAGTGAGATTTGTTGTTTCTCGTTGATGGTTTAAAGAGATGAAGGTAGAAGAGGGTTTTCGGAGGTTTGATTAATGGTTTATTTTGCAGATTTTTTAGTTTATGCTGAAATGGGTTTCAGATGATGAAGTTTATGGTGAGTTTGAAGAACTTCTGGGTTAGCTTTGAAGAAGAAGGGGTTTATGGAAGTTTGAGAGGAGTGTTCGAAGGTGATTTGAGTGAGGCTGTGAGGTTTGAAAATGGAAGTGAAGGTTGTGATTATGGTTACTGGGTTATTTGTTGTTGAGGTTGATGAGTGTTGATGAATATTAATGGAGGTGATGGTTTGAGAATAATGATGGAAGGTGGTTCCAATGGCATTTTCGAAGGGTTTGCTTATGGGTCTTCACCGGTTGATGAGCTTATTATGGAGGAAATGAGAGTTTGAATGGAAGTTTGTTTAAGTTGTTGATTGAAGGTTTCTTTTGTGTTGAACGATGAAGATGATGAAGATGGTAGTTTGTAGATGAATGATGAATGTTGGAATAAGGGTAGGGCGGCTGTGCTAGGGTTGGTTTTCGTGTGTGTCTTGTGGTAGGAGACAATGAACAATGGGTTATAATCCACTGTTCAACACGTGGCGCCCTTAAAGACTTACTAATCCTGATTAAAATGACTAATAATGATTAACGACAAATGAAAATGACTAATAAAGTTGACTTAAATTAAAGAGATTAATTCTTAACTTATAACTAATTAACATCTAATCTAATCAATTAGTTAATCTAAACTAAACAAAAATCTAACTATTAATAAGAGGGTAATGTTAACTTGTGCCTTTGGGGCACATGTTAAGAGATAAATATAGAAAATAATTCTTGGAAATTGTGTAATAAATTTAATACAGCCTTATAATTAATGATTTTATTGTTTTTTTCATACATATTTTCTATTTGTGGATTTTTTAACATGTGTCCCAAGGGCACAAGTTAGCATTACCCTTAATAATAAACTCAAATTAATTCTAAATTAATTAAATAATATTAATAAATTTGATTTCAAAAAAACTATTAAACTATTCCAAATTCTAAATAAAGCCAAATAACCATTTTCTAAAAAAAACTAAATCTAGAAACTATTTAAAAATCTAATAAAATCAAATTAAAAACTATATTCTAAAACTAATAAAATTCTAAAAAATAAAATCTATATTATAAAATTCTAAAAAAACAATTTTATCCATTTAAAAAAATCAATATTAAAAATCTATCTAAACTATTTCCTAAATAACTAAAAATAAAACAAAAATAGCAATAAAATGCAAAATGCCATGGAAAAACGGACGGGCACCGAAATGCGCCAAAACTATCAGCACAGATTGAATCATAAAAAAGAGAGCGACCTTCGCTCGATTTTGACACGGAACTTCTCATTTGAATTGATTTGAATCGCTTGAAACGCGAGCAAAGCGGCCGAAATTATGATAAATTCAATCTTACTGATAATATGAGCAAGATGCGACCTAAATGATATGCAGATGAAAATGAAGCAAAAGCCAGTCAAAGCTAGAAAACTGGTGGGCAAATTTTAGGGTGCAACAAAGGTATAGAGCATGAGGTCATTGCACCATATGCACCTCAGCATAATGGCATAGTTGAAAGGAAGAATCGAAGTATATTGAACATGACTATGAGCATGTAGAAAGCTAAAGATATTCCTAAGATATTTTGGGATGAATCAACTTCAATAGCAATATGCATTTGAAATAGATGTCCAACCAAGAAGATGACCGAGAAGAATCCTTACGAGGCTTGGATTGGTGTGAAGTTAGATGTTATTCATATTAGAGTGTTTGGATCAATTTACTTCACGCATGTATCTGAATAATTGAGGAAGAAACAATATGATCGAAGTTAGGCTATGGCCCTCATAGGTTATCATCTGACTGGTTCATACAAGTCGTATTCACAAAATGATGATAAACTTGTGATCAATCGAGATGTTCTAGTGGATGAAAGCAAAGGGTGAGAATGGATTCATGTGTCAGTACGACAGGAGTTAGATACAATTGTGTTTGAAGAAGACCAATAAAATGAGGTCCTAACAAAATGAAATGAAGAACCACCTGAGCATAATGTTAGGAGATCGACTAGAGCAAAAAATGAGTCGACAAGGCTAACTGGATATGAGAGATTTTCATATCAAGCAGTCGATATAGATGGTGACTTAAATAGAATAAGCGATGATGATGGATGAAGCAGAACTAATCAATTTCGATCAAGCCATGAATAATTGGAATTAGTTAGCATCCATGAAAGAAAAACTCGTGCCAATCAAGAAGAACAAGACCTGGGAGCTTGTCGAAGAGTCAATCAAGAAGCCAAATTGATGTGAAATGGGTTTACAAGCTGAAACGAAGGCCAAACAATGATGTTCCTAAGCACAAGGCAATACAAGTGGTGGGAGGTTTTCTGCAAAAACTTGGTACTTATTTCAAAAAAGTGTATGCACCTTTGGCAAGGCTGGAAACCATTCGAATTTTTGTGTCAAAGGCAGCATACAAAGGGTGGAAGATACATCAGTTGGATGTAAAGTCAGCATTTCTTAATGGACCTTTGGAAGAAGAAGTCTTTATTATTCAACCATCCGAATTCGAAATCAAAGAGCAGGAGTCGAAGGTATACATAATGAGGAAGGCCCTCTATTGTTTGAAGCAAGCCTCAGTATATTGAATAACATAATAAATAGCTTCCTGATTAAATCAGGTTTAGTAAAGTGTATCTCTAGACATGGAATGTATGTCAATGATGTAGACAGGATCAGTTGAATCATCTTATGCCTGTATGTAGATGACTTGTTGATTATAAGTGTAGATGAGGCAGAGATAAGAAGAGTCAAGTTATAGCTGGTGTAAGAGTTTGAAATTTTCCGACATAGGGAATTTGTCATATTTCTTAGTGATAGAGTTCAAAGACATAAGTTAATGAGTGTTCCTGCACCATATGAAGTATGCCCAAGATATCTTGAAGAAGTTCAAGATGAGAAACCATAATGAAGCGGCTACACGATTAGAAACTTGAGAAAAGTTGAGGAAGGAGACAAATGATGAGTCTGTAAGTGTAACAACATACAAACAAATCATTGGATCCTTGAGGTATCTTTGCAATACCATTCCAGATATATGTCAAAGTTTCGGTTGTTGAGCAGATTTATGGAGAAGTTTATAGACTGTCATCTAACAGTAGTCAAGAGAGTGCTGAGATACATCAAAGGTAAGATTGATCATGATGTGTTGATGTCGACGAAAAAGAAAAACCACACAGATGCAGAGGTATATGGCTACACTGATTCATATTTCAGCGGAGATCAAGACGAGAAGAAAAGTATTGCAAGCTACATATTCATGGTTGGAGGTGCGCCAATCTCATGGAGCTCAAGGAAGAAAATCATTGTAGCTTTGTCATCTTGTAAAGCTAAGTATGTGTCTTCATCATATGTAGCATGTCAAGAAGCACAAAAAGAAATGTTGTTTGAAGAGCTCAAGATAATGAAACCTAGGAAAATGAAGTTGTTTGTCGACAACAAGTCAACAATCAAACTAACGAATCATCCAGCGTGTCATGGTCTAAATAAAAACATATAGGAGGTTTCATTTTCTTAGTCATCAAGTTAAACAAACGAAATCTTGAACTTGATCATTGCAAGACAAAATGACAACTAGCTTATATACTCACCAAACCTTTGAAGAAAGTCAGGTTTGACGAGTTGAAGAAAAACATTGGGATGAGAAGTCTCAAAAACATGAATTAGGTGGTGTGTCAGTTGTAATTCATAGTTTTAGAAAGCTATAATTCACTATGTCGAAGTAGCTAGTCGAAGTAATAGGAGTCAGCTGTATTCGACAGAGTCGAATACAATACATATAATTGTTATGTTAAAGTGTAACTTGTAGCTTTATATCTCGCACTTTGTAAGTTTTGGACTTGGGATTTAGTTGCCTATATTAAAGACATAGTATTATGTAAATAACAACTTACTAAAAAAGGATTCTATTTATCACGAATTCAATTTATAATTTTCTTTTTCTTTTCTCTCTTCTTCTCTCATCTTTTTTAAAAACCTTTTCTTCCGAAACAAAATAAATTTTGTTTTCAATGTCCAATGTAAAGTTAATGATAACTCAATGAAAAATTCAAATATTGTTAACTTATTTATTACGTCAGAAATTAATTGCTACCGTAACATGGACAAACTTTACATTTTTTTCCAACAAAAACTATTTGCCACCTGGAATGTAACATGGACAAACTTGACATTTTTTTCAACAAAACTAATGGAAAAAATGAAGTTGACCAATGAAAATATATTTATGGGAACAAAGTCTAATTAGACATTTATTTGTAAACAACAAAAACCTTTTTAGATTTATTGAATAAATAGTGTATCTGGACATTATTATATATCAGATACATCAATTATTCAATGAACGTAAATTTTTTATTTATTTATAATAGTGGTTAAAGGGTATAGCAGTTTGAGAAAACTTCCCATTTTTTTATTAGGATTGTTTATTGCACACCGTGCAAAAAACATGGATAGACTAATTGTCCTCGTTTTCACATGATTAACCTTAATTCTACCAAACTCATAAAATATGACCATTTCCCCTAAATCTCACTGAAATGTTTTAAGCATTTTTTTTGTTTCATATTATTGTATTGGATAATTTCCCTAGGCCTTAAAAAATACATTGCCTAAAGAAAGATGATAAGTTAAACACAGACGACATACGATAATATACGTAGATTCCTAGAATGTCTGAAGTTGTGCCGTAAGTCTCTGGAATATTCCATAATGCGTTTCGATTGGGCTTGGGCCACCCGAACTAGATCATTATCCATCCACTTAATAAAATATGAGTAGTGACGTGTTTCCACTATAAATGTCCGAAGAGGTCGGTCAAAGAAAAAACTCATGATTCAAGGGTAAACTAATCCCCCTTTTGCAATGTTTCCTAACCGTCATAACTGGTATCCATGACCCATTTAACATATGTGACAGGCACATAGAAATAAGTGAAGTAGTAAAACAT
Organism: Lathyrus sativus; assembly: GCA_963859935.3. Lineage (NCBI taxonomy): Eukaryota > Viridiplantae > Streptophyta > Magnoliopsida > Fabales > Fabaceae > Lathyrus > Lathyrus sativus. The sequence continues at coordinate 610,720,474 of OZ012738.1, read as the reverse complement.
ACGAGGAGAAAATTGTTCTCCCTAATGGAGTAAGAAGTTTTTTTCTATTACTCTCACTATCCGACTCATTGACCCTTCTATATATACCTCATTCCTATAATGGGGAGAGATTCCAAGAACTCAATTCAATCCCATTTCTTTTCGTGGTTGTTACCACGAACTACAGACGCTCTGATTCTTTATTCACTCTTGAATGTAAGATACGTAGGCACAAGATTGCGATGATCTTGGCGAACACACTTCTACCTTTATCCAAAATTCTATCCACTTTCCATTTTCCCTCTATCCTTACTTGTAGTCGAACTATGCCGCCCTGATTTCTCATTCTCGTCCGAATGAGCAAACATAGATCTCAAAATTTTCCCAAAAAAAAATCACATATAGAGTTTCTCACCACTTTGCATGAGCAAGTCCTAAACGTTGCTATTATACCATAAACACCAAACACAACCTTAAAACGTTGATGCAGTCGCAAGTGTATGGCTATGCGAAGTCGTAAATATATCGAACCACTACGGCCAATGGCCTAAGTATTGAACTCCGTCCTATTAATGTATATCTAGAGAAATAAAAAATATGGATTTGGGTCAAACAACTTAAATGAAAAAGTACTTAAATTCCAATTAAGGCAAATAAGACCTAGAGTTATGGTTCTTACTCTAACACAATCGCACGATCCATGTCACTTCTATTATGATAATTCTGCATAAGTTATAGAAAATAGATAAATATGAGAAATACCTGCTTTTGCCAACGCATTACCCTATTGACGATGAATGATTTGTCTGCTTTCGCACGATCGAATTATTCATTGATAATTCGTTACTTTTTCTCAACTATATAGTTTTCTCAAATTCATCTAAGCTCTTTCGCTGTATTGGACTCGGTTGTTTAAAATTTTGCGCTCCGGTATCGACACATATCCTTTCAGACTACGATTGATAGTTGAGAACACCTTACTTTCGTAACAGAGTTAGAATGTGATGATTTCTCGACAAGTGTATCGATAATGTCGCAGTCAATATGCCAAAAAAGACCTTTAGCAGCGCTTTTTTTGACCTTTAGCAGCGGTTTAAAGCGCTGCCTAAAGTGGCGCTGCTAAAGGTAAAGGCAACGCTTTTTTTCTAGAAAAAGCGCTGCTAAAGGCTCCCTTTAGCAGCACATTTAGCAGCGCTTTTCTACCCCTTTAGCAGCGCTTTTAAAAGCGCTGCCTATTCTCCCCCCTCCCCCCTTTAGCAGCGCTTTTTAAAAACGCTGTCTTAGACCCCCCCCCCTTTAGCAACACTTTTTAAAAGCGCTGTCTTAGACCCCCCCCTTTCCCCACCTATAGCAGTGCTTTATTAGCACTCTCTCTGTCCCCTTTAGCAGTGCTTATACATAAAAGCGCTGTCTAATGTGCACGTTTTGAAAGAAAAAAAATTTCCTGAATAATCACATTTTTTATATATTTTTCAATAAACCTGCTTATATTACATTCCCTACTTATATAATTTAGCCCTTTATTTCAACACTTTGGCCTTATATACACAATTCAACACTTTGGCATTATATACACAATACAACATCACAAATACAGTCAATTTGCATATAATTACAAATCCGTTAACTTTACAAATAGACACGACTTATACAATTATACAATTCTCAACTCTAGAATAAATTGACACCATTCCTCTTTAATTTCTTCCAATCTTGCCTTCGAGTAAGTACCGCACTTGAATTCATCATAATACTACATAATATAACAGAACATGCACGATTTAGTTTTAAAACTAATTACTCAGATGAAATACCGGTTAATTATCAAAATGAATCATATAACTTATGAATTGATCCATACCATGTGATATCGGTTAATATCGGTTGTTTGTTTTCCATCATGTGATGTTTCTTCATTGCTGGCCATAATATACCTGTAATTCCGAAAAACCAAAATATCAAATGAATGACATGCAAATATGCAAATAAGAAATATGTAATTTTATTGAATGAGACAATATGTAATTTTACAAGTACCTTTAACATCTCTTTCTTTTCTTAGTTTGAACGGGGTTTACTTGTCTCTTAACAACACGAACGGATGGATTGATCCAAATTCACTCGTTATGATCATTTCTAATATATGATTCGTCTGCTCTAATATTCTCATCTGGATCATCCATAATATAAAATTCATTCTCAACATCAACATCCCCCTTTTCTCCAATGTTATCATCGATTACTTTGTTGGAAAAAAGAACTATAGACCATTTCGTACTTGTCGGATCAGTGACATAGAACACTTGTTTAGCTTGCGTGGCTAGAATAAAAGGCTCATCTTTGTACCCCACCTTATTAAGATCCACTTGCAAAAAACCTGACTTATCCATTCGTATGCCACTATTATTTTCAACCCACTTGCATCCAAAGATAGGAATCTGAAACTTCTCATAATCAAACACCCAAATGCGCTCGATTACCCCAAAATACGAGGAAATGTGCATTGCTTCGGCAAGCACGGTGACACCACTATTTTGCATTGTACTTTTATCATCTTGTTCCTTGGTATATAATGTGTATCCATTAATTGTGTATGCGCTATAAGAAAACACATGCAAACTTGGACCATATGCTAAACATCTCAACCTTTCTGTTATTGAAGCGGGATCAGAATAAAACTTTGAAAAAATATGCTCTTTGAACCATGTCATAAAACTTCGATTGTGCTCACGTACTATCCAATTTTCATTTCTATTTAGATTTAAACCTCAGAGAACGTCCTTGTGCAATTTAACGTACTGCTCAACCTCAATGTCATTGTGCAGAACATACAAATGCACTTGCTCCTGTTCATCCCTTGAAACTGTCACAATTTTATTTCCAATTAACTGTTTACCTACTATTTTTTCAACAACATGAGATTTTGGGAGGCCAATGGATTGAACGTTGGACAAATATTCAATACAAAACTCAATAGTTTCTTCAACAATGTATCGTTCAACAATACATCCCTCTGGTCGACTTCGGTTTTTGACATACCCTTTCAATATTTTCATATAACATTCAACAGGGTACATCCATCTCATATAGGCAGGTCCACACAGTTGTGTCTCTTTCACAAGATGCACAACCAGATGTACCATTATGTCAAAGAATGAAGGAGTAAAATATATTTCAAGCTCACAAAAAGTAATAACTATTTCTTTTTGCAAAGTTGATAAGATCGCAGGATCGATCACCTTACTACAAATAGATCTGGAAAAAAAAACACAATTTAGTTATTGCGCCTCTCACTTTTTCTGGCAAAATAGAATGTATACCTATTAGTATAAAGTGTTCCATTAGAACATGACAATCATTTTTCTTTAAAATCTTTAACTTTAGGTCTTTCATAGAAACAAGTCTTCTAATATCTGAAGAGTATCCTTCTGGAACTTTAACTTCACTCAGAAACTTACACATTATCTTTTTCTCCTTTCTAGACAAAGTATATGCAGCAGGTGGTAGATATGTGCGATTTCCTTTCTTCAAGGGTCCTAATTCATTTCTTATTCCCATTGCTACCAAGTCCTTTCTTACTTTAAGGACATCCTTAGACTTTCCTTGTATATTGAGTAACGTACCAATAACACTTTCAAATACATTTTTTTTAATATGCATAACACCAAGAAAATTTCGTACATACAACGATTTCCAATACGACAACTCAAACAAAATTGACCTCTTCTTCCACCCACGTGTGCCATGTGTATGAGCAAAAGGCTTGCCAAACTTAGTACTCACATCTTTCACCTTTTCAAAAATTTGTTCGCCGGTCAATGTAGGTGGAGCTCTACGTTGTTCTGAATTTCCATTGAATGCTTTTCTCCACCCACGATAGTGATGATTAGAATTTAAGAATCTAAGATGACCAAGAAAGACATTCTTCTGACCAAATTCCAACCGCGTCCAATCTGTGTTTTCTTCATAGATAGGACACGCACATTGACCTTTAATACTATACCCCGATAGATTTCCGTATGCTGGGAAACCAATAATTGTACCAAACAACATGGCCCTTAAATTAAAACTTTCTTTTCTATATCCATCATAAACCTCCACATCGTTCTCCCACAAACTCTTTAAGTATTCGATTAAAGGTGTCAGGTATACGTCTATGTCGTTCCCTGGTTGTTTAGGGCCAGAAATTAACATAGATAACATCATGTACTTACGCTTTATACATAGCCGTGGAGGTAGGTTATAAATCATAAGAATTACAGGCCAGGTGGAATGTGAGATACTTTGCAGAACATGCGAATTCATTCCATCAGTCGATAATGTCAAGCGAAGGTTTCTAACTTCTTCTCCAAAATCAGGATAATCATTATCAATTTTCAGCCACTGTGGTGAATCTGCCGGATGTCGATACTTCCCATCTATAATTCTATCATCTGCATGTCAAGTCAGGTGTTTTGCATCTGTTTCACTACGAAACATGCATCTGAATCTCGGAATTACAGGAAAATACCATAAGACTTTTGCTGGTGACAACTTTTTCTTATACCGAGATACACCGCATTTAGGACACTCGTTTAATGATGCATATTCATTTCAAAACAAAATGCAATCATTTGGACAAGCATGTATCTTATGATAGCTCATATCAATAGAGCATAACATTTTTTTAGCTTCATGGGTTCGATTGGGAAGAACATTATCCTCTGGAAGCATCTCTTGAAGTAGGGCTAACAACTTTGTGAAACTTTTATCCGACCATCCATTACCCGCCTTTAAGTTGTACAACTTTAATACCGCAGACAATCTTGTGAAAGTAGTGCAACCTTTATACAACGGTTTCTCTGCATCGCTTACCAACCTCTCAAACATCTTTCGGCAATCTTGAAGATCTTCTTCAAGTGCTTCTGCAATCTCTTCGACTCGATCACAATCGTATGTATCCCTGCCATTGTCCTTTGAAGCGGAGGTCATATTATTTTGGGGTTCAACATTCTCGTTTCTCATCTCACCATGTAATGTCCAACATGTGTAACTTCGATCAATTCCATGTTTCATTAAATGAGATTCCAACTGAACCACGTCAATTCGACGCCCATAACAGCAACCTAAGCAAGGACATGTGATTCTACTGGGGTCTTTGGCGTGTTCAACAGCAAACTTAACGAATTTCGATACCCCATTCTCGTACTCTTTTGACAATCGATTAACAGACATCCATTTTTTATCCATACTATGAAAGTTAAGCAAAAACAGAGAATACCTGTAAAGAAATCACTAACTTCTAAGAAAGCTACATAGTAGGATGCTTGAAAACGATCACAACCTTGCTCTTCTCAGGTAACCCCTATAACAAACAAAATATAAATTTTATTAAAATCATATTAATAATTAACCAAAACAAAAATACTAGATAATCCACCAAAACAAATCATATTAAAAAAAACTAGATAATAAATATATTGTAATTGAAATTGAATCACTCATTTATAATAAATATAATATAATAAACTATCTATTCCCTTTCTACTATTAAAGCATGCTTTCATGAAGGTGATGCATCATTTATATTCTTCACCTACAAACAACAACACACTCTTTTGAAAAATCCCATAACTACAAACACATTCCATTTGTAAGAAATAGAAAGAATCACATTCCAATAATGCATTCAACTATTAGAATAATAAATATGAAAAATGAAAAACTTCAAATACCTCAAAAATAGTGAAAATGCGCCGGTGGTGGACGGACGGACGAACGGTGGTGGAAATGCGCCGGTGGTGTACGGACGGACGGACGAACGGTGGTGGAAATGCAGAAGGACGAAAGGAATGAGGCACGGGCGGAAGGACGAAAGGAAAATGAGAGTTAGGGTTCGTTTTCGCGTCTGGGAAAGAAGAAGACGAATACTGTTAGGTTCTGCGCTTTAACTGGGAATATTAAAATTTATGCTACTTAAACCTATAGCAGCGCTTTTATATGGCATTTAGCATCGCTTTTAAAGCGCTGCTATAGATATGCCTTAGGACCCCCTTTAGCAGTGTTTTTTTACCCCTTTAACAGCGCTTTTTAAAAGCGCTGCTTATTCCCCCTCCACCTCCCACCCTATAGTAGCGCTTTTATAGGAAGCGCTTTCTTAGGCCCCTCCTTTAGCAGCGCTTTTATAAAGCGCTTTCTTAGACCCCCCCCCCCCCCCCTTTAGCAGCGCTTTCAAAAAGCGCTTTCTTAGACTCCCCCCCTTTAGCAGCGCTTTTTTACAAAGCGCTGTCGTAGGTATGCAATTTTTTTCTTTTTTTTTAAGATTCTTTAGCAACGCTTTTTCATAAAGCGCTGTCTTTTATAGCGCTGCTAAAAGTCATTTCTGTTGTAGTGAGTAATAAAAAGATCGAACCCAAAAGGACAGTGTTCAAAAAGAACAATAATTTGTACAATATTAAATAAAAACAATAAAAAAAGGTTTTTCAAGTTTCAGTGCAAAAAGAGATTAAATGAGAAAACTATGTTAGGAAGACGGACAGGTTGTGTTTTGGAATCCCTTTATCCCCTCTTGCTGATGTCTGATTCCTTGTATGAGTTATCTTATCTTTATGATTTTACGGTGAACTAACAAAATTGTTATAGTCAATCTTCCACAAAATAACTCACTTACAACTACTAGAAGCTTTCTATCTCTAGCCCGTCAGAGTAAGTAGTGTTACGCGATGTACAGACCATTACTACTCGAGGTACCATATTCATATTTAACCTACTTAAGTAGAACAATTTCTCTAAACCCAATACATAGACTACGGGCCAGGAATCCATATACATCTAACAACATATTAACAGAATATCTCAAATAATACGTATTAAGCAAAAGAAACAACTAAATAAAATTATAAGTGATAATGTTCATACAAAGTTTAAAATTATTTATAAGATTATAAATTTCATCTTATTTCTAGATATTAAATTTATTTAAATATGTAATTAGTTATTATTTATTAATTTCTTAAAAAATTAATATCACGTGCATTGCACCTGTCCAAATTATTTCAAGAATTGAAATTACATTTTCGAGAATGAAACAATGAAAATGCAACAATCCTATGATTTGTTTTAAGTTTTTAAAAATTATTCTCAAATATTATTTATTTTCAAAAATATTGTTTGCACATATAAAATATTTTTAATAATTTTTAAATTAAATAAATAGGTATTTATTCTAAAAAATTAATTTTTATTAAAAAAATATTATTTTTAAAAATAATAATCTAAGAAATATGATTCTAAGAAATGTTTTTCTATAACTTAAAACAAACACCTTTATAAGTAGGTGTGCGAGTAACAATAGATGGATCGTTTCTTAGTAAAATGAGAGCACTTTATATATAAACACAACTTTGTCGGTGGCTACTTAGGGTTTAATTCCAATTAGAATAAGCTATGGCGCTTCATCCGCTGCGCAAGCCCAATTTAGCATCTTCAGCGATCCTTCCCGACGAGCTGATGGAAGAAATATTCTCTCGGCTCTCCGTGAAAAATCTTATGCAATTGAGGTGCGTCAACAAGTTTTTCAAAACTCTCATCTCCAATCCTTAATTTTTTCTATTTACAATTTTGTTTACTAAAAACATTTTTAAAAATTCTGTTTTTTCTAATATATTTTGTTTTAAAAATATAATACATATTTTAAAATGTAATATATAATTTATTTTTCATATATAATCAATAACTAAAAATATAATATATATTCTATTTTTAATAAAAATAACATATTTAAATACAACAACAACAACCAAATATTTTATATACAATATTATTCGTATATAATTAATATTATTCACATTTAAAATATAACATATATTAAGTTTTTCATATATAATCAATCAATTCTAATTTTATACAACATCAACCAAATATTTCATATACCTATAAATCTAAAAATTAAATAATTTTAATTACATAAATATCTTAATGGAGCAAATTACTAAAGCTTAATCTTCCAAATCTTCCTGAATCTTCTAAATTTGAAAATAAAAATAAAAATTAATAATAAGAATAAAATAAAATAAAATGTAAAAAGAAAGAGGAAGAAGGAAGAATGTAAAATCTAAGAATATAACATTTACCTGTGAAGCAGTGAAGGAGGCGACCCAGTATATAAACTACGGGTCAAGAATCCATATACATCTAACAACATATTAACAGAATATCTCAAATAATACGTATTAAGCAAAAGAAACAACTAAATAAAATTATAAGTGATAATGTTCATACAAAGTTTAAAATTATTTATAAGATTATAAATTTCATCTTATTTCTAGATATTAAATTTATTTAAATATGTAATTAGTTATTATTTATTAATTTCTTAAAAAATTAATATCACGTGCATTGCACCTGTCCAAATTATTTCAAGAATTGAAATTACATTTTCGAGAATGAAACAATGAAAATGCAACAATCCTATGATTTGTTTTAAGTTTTTAAAAATTATTCTCAAATATTATTTATTTTCAAAAATATTGTTTGCACATATAAAATATTTTTAATAATTTTTAAATTAAATAAATAGGTATTTATTCTAAAAAATTAATTTTTATTAAAAAAATATTATTTTTAAAAATAATAATCTAAGAAATATGATTCTAAGAAATGTTTTTCTATAACTTAAAACAAACACCTTTATAAGTAGGTGTGCGAGTAACAATAGATGGATCGTTTCTTAGTAAAATGAGAGCACTTTATATATAAACACAACTTTGTCGGTGGCTACTTAAGGTTTAATTCCAATTAGAATAAGCTATGGCGCTTCATCCGCTGCGCAAGCCCAATTTAGCATCTTCAGCGATCATTCCCGACGAGCTGATGGAAGAAATATTCTCTCGGCTCTCCGTGAAAAATCTTATGCAATTGAGGTGCGTCAACAAGTTTTTCAAAACTCTCATCTCCAATCCTTAATTTTTTCTATTTACAATTTTGTTTACTAAAAACATTTTTAAAAATTCTGTTTTTTCTAATATATTTTGTTTTAAAAATATAATACATATTTTAAAATGTAATATATAATTTATTTTTCATATATAATCAATAACTAAAAATATAATATATATTCTATTTTTAATAAAAATAACATATTTAAATACAACAACAACAACCAAATATTTTATATACAATATTATTCGTATATAATTAATATTATTCACATTTAAAATATAACATATATTAAGTTTTTCATATATAATCAATCAATTCTAATTTTATACAACATCAACCAAATATTTCATATACCTATAAATCTAAAAATTAAATAATTTTAATTACATAAATATCTTAATGGAGCAAATTACTAAAGCTTAATCTTCCAAATCTTCCTGAATCTTCTAAATTTGAAAATAAAAATAAAAATTAATAATAAGAATAAAATAAAATAAAATGTAAAAAGAAAGAGGAAGAAGGAAGAATGTAAAATCTAAGAATATAACATTTACCTGTGAAGCAGTGAAGGAGGCGACCCAGTATATAAACTACGGGTCAAGAATCCATATACATCTAACAACATATTAACAGAATATCTCAAATAATACGTATTAAGCAAAAGAAACAACTAAATAAAATTATAAGTGATAATGTTCATACAAAGTTTAAAATTATTTATAAGATTATAAATTTCATCTTATTTCTAGATATTAAATTTATTTAAATATGTAATTAGTTATTATTTATTAATTTCTTAAAAAATTAATATCACGTGCATTGCACCTGTCCAAATTATTTCAAGAATTGAAATTACATTTTCGAGAATGAAACAATGAAAATGCAACAATCCTATGATTTGTTTTAAGTTTTTAAAAATTATTCTCAAATATTATTTATTTTCAAAAATATTGTTTGCACATATAAAATATTTTTAATAATTTTTAAATTAAATAAATAGGTATTTATTCTAAAAAATTAATTTTTATTAAAAAAATATTATTTTTAAAAATAATAATCTAAGAAATATGATTCTAAGAAATGTTTTTCTATAACTTAAAACAAACACCTTTATAAGTAGGTGTGCGAGTAACAATAGATGGATCGTTTCTTAGTAAAATGAGAGCACTTTATATATAAACACAACTTTGTCGGTGGCTACTTAGGGTTTAATTCCAATTAGAATAAGCTATGGCGCTTCATCCGCTGCGCAAGCCCAATTTAGCATCTTCAGCGATCCTTCCCGACGAGCTGATGGAAGAAATATTCTCTCGGCTCTCCGTGAAAAATCTTATGCAATTGAGGTGCGTCAACAAGTTTTTCAAAACTCTCATCTCCAATCCTTAATTTTTTCTATTTACAATTTTGTTTACTAAAAACATTTTTAAAAATTCTGTTTTTTCTAATATATTTTGTTTTAAAAATATAATACATATTTTAAAATGTAATATATAATTTATTTTTCATATATAATCAATAACTAAAAATATAATATATATTCTATTTTTAATAAAAATAACATATTTAAATACAACAACAACAACCAAATATTTTATATACAATATTATTCGTATATAATTAATATTATTCACATTTAAAATATAACATATATTAAGTTTTTCATATATAATCAATCAATTCTAATTTTATACAACATCAACCAAATATTTCATATACCTATAAATCTAAAAATTAAATAATTTTAATTACATAAATATCTTAATGGAGCAAATTACTAAAGCTTAATCTTCCAAATCTTCCTGAATCTTCTAAATTTGAAAATAAAAATAAAAATTAATAATAAGAATAAAATAAAATAAAATGTAAAAAGAAAGAGGAAGAAGGAAGAATGTAAAATCTAAGAATATAACATTTACCTGTGAAGCAGTGAAGGAGGCGACCCAGTATATAAACTACGGGTCAAGAATCCATATACATCTAACAACATATTAACATAGTATCTCAAATAATACGCATTAAGTAAAAGAAACAACTAAATAAAATTATAAGTGATAATGTTCATACAAAGTTTAAAATTATTTATAAGATTATAAATTTCATTTTATTTCTAGATATTTAATTTATTTAAATACGTAATTAGTTATTATTTATTAATTTCTTAGAAAATTAATTTCACGTCAAATTGTTTCAAGAATTGAAATTACATTTTCGATAATGTAACAATGGAAATGCAACAATCCTATGATTTGTTTCAAGTTTTTAAAAATTATTCTCAAATATTATTTATTTTCAAAAATACTGTTTGCACATATAAAATATTTTTAATAATTTTTAAATTAAATAAATAGGTAATCATTCTAAAAAAATTTATTTTTAAAAATAATAATCTAAGAAATATGATTCTAAGAAATGTTTTTCTATAACTTAAAACAAACACCTTTATAAGTAGGTGTGCGAGTAACAATAGATGGATCGTTTCTGAGTAAAATGAAAGCACTTTATATATAAACACAACTTTGTCGGTGGCTGCTTAGGGTTTAATTCCAATTAGAATAAGCTATGGCGCTTCATCCGCTGCGCAAGCCCAATTTAGTATCTTCAGCGAAAATTCCCGACGAGCTGATGGAAGAAATATTCTCTCGGCTCTCTGTGAAAAATCTTATGCAATTGAGGTGCGTCAACAAGTTTTTCAAAACTCTCATCTCCAATCCTTAATTTTTTCTATTTATAATTTTGTTTACTAAAAACATTTTTATAAATTCTGTTTTTTCTAATATAATATATATTTTGTTTTAAAAATATAATACATATTCTAAAATATAATATATAATTTATTTTTCATATATAATCAATAACTAAAAATATAATATATATTCTATTTTTAATAAAAATAACATATTTAAATACAACAACATCACTAACGAAATATTTTATATACAATATTATTCGTATATAATCAATATTATTCACATTTAAAATATAACATATATTAAGTTTTTCATATATAATCAATCAATTCTAATTTTATACAACATCAACCAAATATTTCATATATCTATAAATCTAAAAATTAAATAATTTTAATTACATAAATATCTCAATGGAGCAAATTACTAAAGCTTAATCTTCCAAATCTTCCTGAATCTTCTGAATTTGAAAATAAAAATAAAAATTAATAATAAGAAAAAAATAAAATAAAATGTAAAAAGAAAGAGAAAGAAGGAAGAATGTAAAATCTAAGAATATAACATTTACCTGTGAAGCAGTGAAGAAGGCGACTCAGTACATAAACTACGGGCCAAGAATCCATATACATCTAACAACATATTAACATAGTATCTCAAATAATACGCATTAAGTAAAAGAAACAACTAAATAAAATTATAAGTGATAATGTTCATGCAAAGTTTAAAATTATTTATAAAATTATAAATTTTATTTTATTTCTAGATATTAAATTTATTTAAATATGTAATTAGTTATTATTTATTAATTTCTTAAAAAATTAATTTCACGTCAAATTATTTCAAGAATTGAAATTACATTTTCGACAATGTAACAATGGAAATGCAACAATCCTATAATTTGTTTCAAGTTTTTAAAAATTATTCTCAAATATTATTTATTTTTCAAAATATTGTTTGTACATATAAAATATTTTTTATATAGTTTTTAAATTAAATAAACATATAATCATTAAAAAAAATTAATTTTTATTAAAAAAATTATTATTTTTAAAAATAATAATCTAAAAAATATGATTCTAAAAAAATATTTTTGTATAAGTTAAAACAAACAAGTAGGTATGTGAGTTACAGTAGATTGATGCTTTATATATAAACACAACTTTGTAGGTGGCTGCTTAGGGTTTCATTTCAATTAGGGTTTCATTCCAATTAGAATAAGCTATGGCACTTCATCCGCTGCGCAAACCCAATTTAGCATCTTCAGCTATCCTTCCCGACGAGCTGATGGAAGAAATATTCTCTCGGCTCTCCGTGAAAAATCTTATACAATTGAAGTGCGTCAGCAAGTTTTTCAAAACTCTCATCTCCAATCCTTACTTCGTTAAAATTCATCTCAAAAAATCAGCACGAACACCTAACCTCGCACTTATGTGGCAAAACAACTGGAAGGATGATGAGACCAATTTCGTTAGTCAATCCGTTCCTCGTTTACTCCAAAACCAATTTAACTCCTTTCACAATGATCCTTCCTACCTATTGAGCGATTTTGTTCGGATAGACCGAGTTGTTGGTTCGTGCAATGGATTGCTATGCTTGATTGGTTCATATTCTTCACAAGATGAATGGCTTTGTTTCTGGAACCCAGCTATGAGAACAAAATCTGAAAACTTTAGACTACTATTTTCCGATCTTTTTTTTCGCCGCCGTGAATTTAAGTTCTCTTTTGGTTATGATATTTTGAATGAAACTTATAAGGTGGTAGCCTTCATGGTGGAGATAGAGCTTGGTGGTAATCTGAAAAGTGTAGTGAAAGTTTTCAGCTCGGGGGATAATTCATGGAGAGATATTCAATGTTTACCTGTGATTCCACTTTATTGGTTTGATGTTTGTAACAACAAAGATGTGTATTTGAATGGTACTATTAACTGGCTGGCATATTGCAATCATCAAGATTTTAATTTGGTGGGTGTTATTGAAAATTATGTAATCCTTTCGCTAGATCTCTCCACCGAGTCATACACTCAGATGACGTTGCCTCCGGGTTTTGACAAGGGGCCGCATGTTCGGGCAAATATTGTGGTTTTGATGAATTTTCTTTGTTTCTGTCGTGATTTAGAGAGAAAGCATTTTGTTATATGGCAGATGAAAGAATTCGGAGTTCAAGAGTCTTGGGTTCAGTTATTTAAAATTAGTTATCAGAATTTCTATTCAACCACCAGTGATTTATTTCATACTCCGCTGGCGGATTTGTTGCCGATACACCTTTGTGAGAATGGTTATACTTTGATATTGACAAATCATCATAAGGAACCGGCATTTATATGTGATTGCAGAGATGATACAGTAGAGCGAATAAGAACTATCGAAATGATGGGGTGGTTTTGGGCTAAGGATCACATTGAAAGTTTGGTTCCACCCTGTAGAAAGTGAGTTTTTAATTATGTTACTTTTGTGCTTATTACAAGTTTTTTTATTTTTATTTTTACAAAGTGCTTATTACAAGTTTGAAAATGATATTTTCTTAAAGTAAATTGTAGTTAGATTTCTGATATTAGTAAGCCCCTGTAGTTTAATTTGCTACATCATAGAGATTATTAGTGATTGTGTGTTCACTAGTAACAGTGAGTCAGTGACTAGTCTAAAATGATGAGAACATAATGAGTTTCAATTTTATGGTCTTATTATCACACAAACTTTTGCATATATTATTTGAAAATTATGAAAAGAGAAGCACGGAAAGGGGTTGATGCAATTGAAGATGTTGAAGCAACATGCCAAAGAATGATTTTCAATCAATTAGAATGTCTTATTTATTGGAAATTCAATTAAAATTTATGGAGAATTTCATTCAATTAATTTTAATCATAAGATTGTTTCAACTCACGTAATGATAATGAAAGAAAAGTTTAGAAAGAAAGTAAACGTTATAGAAGAACAAGATGAACATTTTTTTGCAGAGAACTCTCTGCCCACAAACTGTGGCAATTCTGTTATTTTACTTGCAACTGCAAATGGTGGCAATTCTGTTATTTCACTTGCAATTGCAAACTATGAATTACAAAATATGATGAGACGAAATGGTTACAAAATAAGGGTTTCTACCTATATATAGAGTTAAGTTAGCTTGCACCCTAAGGCAAAGGCCAAATATATATATATATATATATATATATATATATATATATATATATATATATATATATATATATATATATATATATATATATATATATATATATATATATATATATATATATATATATATATATATATATATATATATATATATATATATATATATATATATATATATATATATATATATAATCTAAACTTTTTAAATTAAATATGATCTTTTTAAATTAAATCTAATTATTCTAAAACAATAAATTATATATTTAATACGCTATCTAATTTATTGTATCTAAACTATCTAGATTCATCATAGACCTTAGCATTTTGAACACTTCGACTGACACTTCCTTCGTCATGATGTCTGCAAATTTGATTCTCAGTTCTGTAGTGTTCCAAATTTATCTTCACTTCTGCTACCTGCTCTCGAAGATAGTGGAACCTCATCAAGCTTGCTTCAACTGTGTGCTATGGATTCTTCGCAAAGTTGATAGCTGACATGCTATCGATTGTCATGGTAATTGCTCCATGACTCTTCGTTGTGATCTCTTCGACCATGTTCACCGTCCAGGTTATTTGACATGTTCACCGTCCAAGCAACTGGTGCAAAAACTTCGTCGAAGTCGATTCCTTCCTTCTGAAGAAATTCTTTCGCCGCAATTCTTGCCTTGTGTCGAGTTACTTTTCCTTTAGGATTCACCTTCACCTTGTAAACCCACTTCACATCAATTGTCTTCTTTCCTTGAGGAAATTCGACAAGTGACTAGGTGTTGTTGACTTCGATTGAGTCTAACTCCTCATTCATTACTTTCACCCACTTCGAATCTTTTAATGCCTCAGCTGCATTGACTGGTTTGACATCTGCGTAGAAAGCATAATGTACCAGCTCACCTTCTTCATCGATGTTAGATGCCCACATTATGTGAAATGCTCTTGGTCCCTGAGCTATCAAATGTGGGCATCTTTCGCTCCTTTTTTGTCTAATTTGTGTTCAAAACCACCTTGCTTTTGTTGATATGCAACATTATGTGAAATGCTCTTGGTCCCTTTAATTTGTGTGTTATTGTGCAGTATTTAAGCATGAAAGAATAGAATTTGAAGACACAAGAAAGATGAAAAAGGAATCAAGAAAGAAGAAGAGCAAAAGCATGTTCGCTAGGTGAACTCCTGGCGAGTGAAGCAGCGAGCTGTTCGCTAGGCGAGCTCGTAGCGAGCTGCTAGCAAACACTCCCAGACTTGGGCAGAATCAAATTGGCATCATTCGCTGGAAGCGAGGAAGGTGCCGAAGAACTCGCTAGGCGAGCACTTAGCGAGCAAGTAGCGAGCAAGTAGCGAAGCATTCCAGAATCAAATCCTCAGTCCTTGCTAGCATGTTCGCTAGGCGAGGCTGTAGCGAGCGTTCATTGTGAGCTTGCTAAGCGAGCAAGGTCGCGAGCGTGACAGCAAAGCAACTTTTTCTATAAGTAGCAATGTGTACTTTTTGAGAACATATCATATTTTCACTAGTTCTATTCTAAAGCAGATTTTTTGTGCCCTAGAAACCCAATATCTCTCATTTCTTCATCTCTTAACATTATTCTACAAAAAGAAGGTAGATTCTCATCCAAGTTGGATTCTTCGACTCGGATGTTCATCAACCTTCTTCCGAAACTTCTTGTGCAAGCTACCATGAAAAATGAGTGGCTAAGTTCTTCATTTTGTCAAGGTTAGATGTAGGTGATCATTAAGCTTTGTATGTATATGGGATGATCTTCATTTGTAAACTCTTTGATGATGAATATATGGTGAAAACCTTGCTTTATTTATATCTCTTTGTGTTGGTTTATGATTGAAAGATGTTTTCCAACTCTTGACCTAGGTTTTCACCCATCTATTTTCTTAAGCTAGAAATAGTTTTGAATGTGGTTGTTCATGAAAATGTTAAACCTAAATGTTGTCATTTTGATAGATTGTGTGAGAAATCAACAATGGATCAAAATGGGAAAATCACAATGTGAGTTAGAAATAATCACATTGGGAGGATATTGTGAATGTGTTTATCATCTAAAAGAGTTTATGCATTTTGTTGATCGAACATATACATGCAAAGTGATTGCCGAACCCTAACTTTGACAATCTTTATTAAATCGTAAAACCAATCTTTTACCGTAATTTCTTACTTTTATGCAAGCTACCGTGACTAAAAACCAAACCCCTTTTATTACTTTAAAGTTAAGAACTTGACAACTGTCGAACGACGACAATATCTCATATTCTCTGTGGAGACGATAACAAAAACCCGATACTCTATCATTGTTCTAACAATCGACCACATCATCTGATGTAATCACAAATTCTTGCAACCTTGCAGGCATATGTCTTCTTCGTCGAGGTCTGCTTGGGCCAGTTTCATCTATAACTTGTTCTTGTCGAACTTCACTTTCAACTTTAGTGGCTGGTTCTTCATAAGAGATTCTCACTAAATCCTCCTTGACATTCTTAGTCCAATCCCATTCTTTAAGCTCATTTATTAACACGTCCCTGCTGATCACTACCTGCTTATTCACTGGGTCGAACAATTTGTAACCTCCAGTTGAATGATATCCTATCAAGATCATCTGATTCGACTTATCATCAAGCTTCCTTTTCAACTGACCTGGCACATGTCTATGTATTATAGATCCAAAAACCTTCAAGTGTCTGAGGCTAGGCTTGACACTAGACCAACTTTCTTCTAGTGTGATTCCTTCAAGCTTCTTCGTCGGACATCTATTTAATATGTATGTTGCTGTCAAACTCACTTCTCCCCATAATTCTTTAGGTAGATGCTTTCCATTCAACATACTTTTCACCATATTCATGATGGTTCTGTTCTTTCTTTCTGCAATTCCATTTTTCTGTGGAGTGTAGGGTGACACCATCTCATGCACAATCCCTTCTTTTTCACATGATTTGTAACGCCCCAATTCTGAATTCCCATTTTTATTGAGTCCTTATTTGATTTATTTGAGCGTTTATTATTTAATGTGGAATTTATGTGTTAAATACGTTATGTTTGCATATTGTGCTATTTTTACCGATTTTGAGAGTTTCGGGTAAAAGTAGGTTGGAGGGTATTTTGGGCATTAGTGATGATGTTGAGTGAATATTTTTATGAGAATGATTAGTAAGTGTGTGGAAAGAATTGGAGAGGAAAGAAAATAGAGATATGAGATATGAGAGAAAAGAGAAAGTTAGTAACATAAGAAAGAAAAAGAAGAGAAAGAAAAGAGGAGAAGAGAAAGAGAAGGGAAAAGAAGAGGAAAACCTAGAACTTCAAGAATCATCATCAAAGCTTTCGATTGATCGGGTAAGGGTGTGAAACTTTATTATTCTATCAATGTGTATGATCATGTATGCTTTTCTTGGATTGATTTTGGATTATTGGAGAGTTTTGCTCATTTTCCGTTTTAGGTCGAATTTGGATTAATCGATAAAAATCGTTGTTTAACGGTTAGAATCGTGTTTAGATGATGTAGATTAGTCAATATATGTTAGACTAAGGCTACTGGAAACAAGTTTGGATTTATCGGATGATTTTCATCGGGTGTTTGAATTCTGAACAGTGGGGAAAAATGGAAATCACAGACGCTCGCTAGCAGTTCGCTAGGCGAGCAGGCAGCGAATGCTCGCTAGCAGCTCGCTAGGCGAGTGCGTAGCGAACGGTCCCAGACTTGGGACAGAATGGTTTTGATGTTCTTCGCTGGCAGCGAAGGGAGTAGCGAGGAGCTCGCTGGAGGTTCGCTGTGGCGAACGGGGTAGCGAACGAAATCTGTAGCTTCTGTTCTTGCTCGCTAGCAGTTCGCTAGGCGAGCATGTGGCGAACGCTCGCTAGCAGCTCGTTAGGCGAGCGTGTAGCGAACGTGACATGTTGGTTTTTCCTGTTGTTTGTGTTGTTGTGGGTTCGGGGTTTCGGTTGGGATCGACCCTTCTTTGATTGAATAGCTTGTGTGATGATTTGTAGTGTGCTGTGGGTAGCCGTATGGCGTGAATCCTAGATTGTGAATTGTGGCCGTTTGGGCAAATATGTGCATTGTTTAAATTGATTTAAAATGCATGATAATGAGGTGAATGACTAATGTGTCGTGTAATATACATTGCGATGTATGATGATTGTATGAAATTGAATGAGGTGAAGATGCATGAAAACATTATGTGTATGTTTGTGCATTTCAAGAAGTGTATGTAGTCATGTTGCATGTGAAGCATCATGGTATGCATTCTTGTGTCGATTGATTCCGTAGGGAATCTGCAGAACCTCGTTTGCCCATGTGGGGTGTGAGCGAAGGTTAGTTATTAATTCCGTAGTGAATCTGCAGAACCTCGTGTGCCCATGTGGGGTGTGAGCGACGATTATTTATTGATTCAGTAGTGAATCTGCAGAACCTCGTGTGCCCATGTGGGGTGTGAGTGATGGTTGTATTGGTTCTTCAATTGAACCTGCTGAAATGAGTCGGTACCGCATTTGCATCTGCATAGAGTCGTGTGTCATTCTCTATGAGTTGCATGTAGACATCTTTGCATGATGTATGGTGAATAAACATGATTGTAGATGTTTATATGAATTGTTGTTGATTGGCATGAATAGCATGCTTGAAGATATATATATATATATATATATATATATATATATATATATATATGTGTGTGTGTGTGTGTGTGTGTGTGTGTGTGTGTGTGTGTGTGTGTGTGTGTGTGTGTGTGTGTGTGTGTGTGTGTGTGTGTGTGTGTGTGTGTGTGTGTGTGTGTGTGTGTGTGTGTGTGTGTGTGTGTGTGTGTGTGTGTGTGTGTGTGTGTGTGTGTGTGTGTGTGTGTGTGTGTGTGTGTGTGTGTGTGTGTGTGTGTGTGTGTGTGTGTGTGTGTGTGTGTGTGTGTGTGTGTGTGTGTGTGTGTGTGTGTGTGTGTGTGTGTGTGTGTGTGTGTGTGTGTGTGTGTGTGTGTGTGTGTGTGTGTGTGTGTGTGTGTGTGTGTGTGTGTGTGTGTGTGTGTGTGTGTGTGTGTGTGTGTGTGTGTGTGTGTGTGTGTGTGTGTGTGTGTGTGTGTGTGTGTGTGTGTGTGTGTGTGTGTGTGTGTGTGTGTGTGTGTGTGTGTGTGTGTGTGTGTGTGTGTGTGTGTGTGTGTGTGTGTGTGTGTGTGTGTGTGTGTGTGTGTGTGTGTGTGTGTGTGTGTGTGTGTGTGTGTGTGTGTGTGTGTGTGTGTGTGTGTGTGTGTGTGTGTGTGTGTGTGTGTGTGTGTGTGTGTGTGTGTGTGTGTGTGTGTGTGTGTGTGTGTGTGTGTGTGTGTGTGTGTGTGTGTGTGTGTGTGTGTGTGTGTGTGTGTGTGTGTGTGTGTGTGTGTGTGTGTGTGTGTGTGTGTGTGTGTGTGTGTGTGTGTGTGTGTGTGTGTGTGTGTGTGTGTGTGTGTGTGTGTGTGTGTGTGTGTGTGTGTGTGTGTGTGTGTGTGTGTGTGTGTGTGTGTGTGTGTGTGTGTGTGTGTGTGTGTGTGTGTGTGTGTGTGTGTGTGTGTGTGTGTGTGTGTGTGTGTGTGTGTGTGTGTGTGTGTGTGTGTGTGTGTGTGTGTGTGTGTGTGTGTGTGTGTGTGTGTGTGTGTGTGTGTGTGTGTGTGTGTGTGTGTGTGTGTGTGTTTATGAATTGATATAAACATTGATGACGCATAGTATGTATACTTGGAGTTCTATTTATATATAGATATTTTGTGGAATACATTGCGATGTATGGTGCAGTGAGATGAGATGCGGTGAGAACGCTAAGATTGTTTATGGGATATTATGTGTATATATATATATATATGTTCATATGCATTGTTATTATGATATCGTTTCTCACCCTTCTGCTGTTTTATAATGCTCTATGAGGCATTGCAGATTAGATTGCTGGAGGTCTTTTGTGAAGCGTGACTTCATTCCTTTTGGTCGGTCAGCTCTGATATGTAGCACCGGGTAGATAGGGATTATTTTGATTCTTTTGTGATGCATCTGTGTATGTATATGTTGATGTTTTGTTGTTATAAGACATGGTTGATGTTGTGAATTAAACTGATGATGTTTATGTATATGAATACATATTTTGGAGATTATACAATGTTTAGATGTTTCTGCTTTTATTCTAAATGTTGTGATGTGGGTGTTTACCCCGATATTGCATATCTTTATATGAGGAGGTGTTGTATGTGTTAAATTTTCGTATAATGTGGCATGTCCCTTTTATACCGTATTATAAACATACTCTGATGAAATTTTGAATACGTGCCTAAATGATTAAATTGTATTATTTGGGGGTATAGAAAGGGGGTGTTACATTAAGTGGTATCAGAGCCAGTGTTGAGTCAGTTGTGTCGGTCTCGTTGTTTTGTTGGTTGAACGGTTGTTTAACCTTGTTTTTATTTTTGGGAATCATCAGAATATGGCAGGTCGTAATGACAATGCTATGGCTGCGGCATTGGAGGCAATGGCTAGAGCGGTGCAGGGTGCGCCGAATGTGAATGCCAATGATGAGTTTAGAAAGAATCAGCCGCCGGTGTTCAAATGGAGGTTTGATCTGGACGAAGCTCAGATTTGGTTGAACAAGATCGAGAGGATCTTTAGGGTTATGAATTGTGCTGAAGGGAACAAGGTGAGACTTGGATCTCACATGTTGCGAGAAGAAGCCAATGACTGGTGGATCGGTATGAGACAAATTCTTGAAGTTGATGATGAGGAAGTGACTTGGGATTTGTTCCGCACTGAATTTTTGAGAAAGTACTACCCTGAGAGTGTAAAGGGGAAGAAGGAAATGGAATTTCTGGAGTTGAAACAAGGTAATATGTCTGTGGTAGATTACACAGCTAAGTTTACAGAGTTGGTGAAGTTCCATCCTCACTATGATGCGGTGACGGCGGAATTTTCTAAGTGTGTTAAGTATGAGAATGGCTTGCGTCCTGAGATCAAGCAAGCGGTGGGTTATCATAGGATTAGGAGATTTTTGGATTTGACCGAATGCTGTAGAATTTTTGAAGAAGATAGTAGAGCTCGTTCTACTCACTATAAGAGTCTGAATGAGAAGAAAGGAAAGAAACCGGTAAGGAGTGGACCTTATGTGACGCCTGCTGATAAGGGCAAGCATAGGGAAAACTTTGTTAATAGATTCGGAGGTGGAAGCCCGGGTCCCATTAAGTGCTACATGTGTGGTGCAATGGGGCACAAATCTTTTGAGTGTAAGAATGTTGCGGCTAAGTGTGCTAACTGTTGTGGTATTGGTCATGCTACAACTGATTGTAGAAGGAATGTGGTAAAGTGTTACAATTGTGGAGAAGTTGGTCATATTAGTACAAGGTGTACTAAACCAAAACAAGCTCCAACAGATGGGAAAGTGTTTGCATTAGCAGGCTCAGACACTACTAATGCGGATCGGTTGATTAAAGGTACATGCTTTATTAATAATATGCCTTTAGTTGCTATTATTGATACCGGAGCGACTCATTCATTCATTTCTTTTGAGTGCGCTAAGCGTTTGGATTTGTGTTTATCTTCTTGTGGTGGTGATATGGTTATTGAGACGCCCGCTTCGGGGTCGGTAACTACTTCTTTGGTATGTTTAAGTTGTCCCTTGACCATGTATGGTAAGGACTTTATTATGGACTTAGTGTGTTTGCCGTTAGAAGGACTAAATGTGATTTTGGGTATGAATTGGTTGTAGTATAATAGAGTTCGGATTGATTGTTATCATAAGTTGGTGAGGTTTCCATCTTTGGAAGATGATGAGGATGAGAGTTTTCTATCCACTAAAGAGTTGAAGAAACTTTTAGCGGATGGGGCTCAAGTGTTCAGTTTGTTTGCATCGTTGTCTTTGGAGAATAAGGTTGAGTTAGATATGGTTCCGGTGGTGTGTGACTTTCCAGAAGTATTTCCGAAGGACATTACGGATGTACCACCGGAGAGGGAAGTTGAGTTTTCAATTGATCTAGTTCTGGATACTAGACCGATTTCGATGGCACCGTATCGTATGTCGGCATCGGAGTTGGTAGAATTGAAGAAACAATTGAATGATTTGTTGGAAAAGAGGTTTATTAGGTCGAGTGTTTCTCCGTGGGGTGCACCGGTGTTGTTAGTAAAGAAGAAGGATGAGAGTATGCGGTTGTGTATTGATTATCTACAGTTGAATAAGGTGACTATTAAGAACAAGTATCCGCTTCCTAGAATTGATGATTTGATGGACCAATTGGTTGGTGCCCGTGTTTTTAGTAAGATTGATTTGAGATCAGGTTATCACCAGATTCGTGTAAAAGAGGAGGATATTCAAAAGACGGCTTTTAGGACACGGTATGGTCATTATGAATTTTCTGTGATGCCATTCGGAGTTTCTAATGCGTCGGGTGTGTTTATGGAATACATGAATCATATTTTTCATGATCAGTTGGATCGGTTCGTGGTTGTGTTCATCGACGAAATTTTGATTTACTCTAAGTCTCAAGAGGAGCATGAAGAGCATTTGAAGGTTGTGTTGCGAGTGTTGAAAGAGAAGCAATTATATGCTAAGTTGTCAAAGTGTGAATTTTGGTTATCGGAAGTGAGTTTTCTTGGGCATGTTATTTCTGGTAAGGGTATTAGTGTTGACCCGTCCAAGATTGATGCGGTAATGCAGTGGGAAGCTCCTAAGTCAGTTATGGAGATTCGAAGCTTTTTGGGCTTGGCCGGTTATTATCAGAGGTTTATTGAGGGATTTTCGAAGTTGACACTTCCGTTGACTCAGTTGACTTGTAAAGGAAAGGCTTTTGTTTGGGACATTGATTGTGAGAAGAGTTTTGTTGAACTTAAGAGAAGGTTGACGACGGCGCCGGTCTTGATTTTGCCAAATCCGACGGAACCGTTTGTGGTTTATTGTGATGCTTATTTGTCTGGTTTGGGTGGTGTTTTAATGCAAGATGGTAAAGTTTTGGCTTATTCTTCAAGGCAATTGAGAGTGCATGAGAAGAATTATCCTACGCATGATTTGGAGTTGGCGGCCGTGGTATTTGTTTTGAAAATTTGGAGACATTATCTCTATGGTGCAAGATTTGAAGTTTTTAGTGATCACAAGAGTTTGAAGTATTTATTTGATCAGAAGGAATTGAATATGAGGCAAAGAAGGTGGTTAGAGTTTTTGAAGGACTATGACTTTGGTTTGAATCACCATCCGGGTAAGGCAAATGTGGTAGCCGATGCTTTGAGTCGGAAGTTGGTGCATATGTCTACGTTGATGGTAAGAGAATGTGAATTATTGGAGAATTTCAGAGATTTGAGTTTGGTTTGTGAAATGACACCGAGTAGTGTGAAGCTTGGTATGTTACATGTTACGAATGATTTTCTTGCTACCGTATGTGAAAAGAAAAAGTTGGATTTGAAGTTTGTTGATTTGATGATGAATGAGAATGAGGACTTTAAGGTTGATAATTTGGGAGTTTTGAGGTTTCGTGGTCGTGTTTGTATTCCCGACGATATGGAATTGAAAAAGATGATATTGGAGGAAGGACACTGGAGTAACTTGAGTATTCATCCGGGAGCGAATAAGATGTATCGAGATTTGAAGAAAATCCTTTGGTGGTCCGGATTGAAGAGAGATGTGGCTTAATTTGTGTATTCGTGTTTGACTTGTCAGAAGTCTAAGGTGGAACATCAGAAGCCTAGTGGTTTGATACAACCGTTGGATATTCCGGAATGGAAGTGGGATAGTATATCGATGGACTTCGTTACGGGTTTGCCAAATACGCAGAGAGGTCATAATGCTATTTGGGTGATTGTGGATAGGCTTACTAAATCTGCTCACTTTATTCCGATTGATATTAGTTATCCTTTGGAAAAGTTAGCCGAGATTTATTTTGGTGTGATTGTGAAGTTGCATGGAGTTCCCAAGAGTATTGTATCGGATAGAGATCCTAGATTCACTTCAAGATTTTGGGAAAGTTTGCAAAAGGCTTTGGGTTCTAAGTTGAGATTGAGTTCGGCTTATCATCCGCAGACGGATGGTCAAACCGAGAGGACGATCCAATCATTGGAAGATTTGTTGCGTGCTTGTGTGCTCGAGCAAGGTGGTGCTTGGGATAGTTATTTGGCATTGATTGAGTTCACTTACAACAATAGTTTTCATTTGAGTATTGGTATGGCACCATTTAAGGCTTTGTATGGTCGGAGACGTCGAACACCCTTGTGTTGGCATGAAACCGGAGAGAGATCGGTAGTTGGACCGGAGATGGTACAACAAACGACGGAAAAGGTGAAGTTTATTCGGGAGAAGATGAAAGCTTCTCAGAGTAGACAAAAGAGTTACCGTGACAAGAGAAGAAAGGATCTTGAGTTTCAAGAAGGCGACCATGTGTTTTTGAGAGTTACACCGGTTACGGGTGTGGGTCGTGCTTTAAAGTCGAAGAAGTTGACTTCTCGCTTCATTGGTCTGTATCAGATTATTGCACGAGTTGGTTTTGTGGCTTATCGTGTGGCGTTGCCTCCGAATATTTCGAATTTGCATGATGTGTTCCATGTTTCGCAACTTCGGAAGTATGTTCCGGATCCGTCACATGTGATTTCTATGGATGAAGTTGAAGTAAGAGACAATCTTACGGTTGAGGTTTTACCGGTTAAGATTTTGGACCGTGAAGTTAAGAACTTAAGAGGCAAGGATATTGCGCTTGTGAAAGTAGCATGGGGAGGTGCTGCAAAAGGCAATATGACTTAGGAATTGGAGAGTAAGATGCGTGAGTCGCATCCAGAACTGTTTGAATCAGGTAATATTTTCGAGTACGGAAATTTCTAAAGTGGGGGAGACTTGTAACGCCCCGATTCTGAATTCCCATTTTTATTGAGTCCTTATTTGATTTATTTGAGTGTTTATTATTTAATGTGGAATTTATGTGTGAAATACGTTATGTTTGCATATTGTGCTATTTTTACCGATTTTGAGAGTTTCGGGTAAAAGTAGGTTGGAGGGTATTTTGGGCATTAGTGATGATGTTGAGTGAATATTTTTATGAGAATGATTAGTAAGTGTGTGGAAAGAATTGGAGAGGAAAGAAAATAGAAATATGAGATAACAGGGAAAAGAGAAAGTTGGTAACATAAGAAAGAAAAAGAAGAGAAAGAAAAGAGGAGAAGAGAAAGAGAATGGAAAAGAAGAGGAAAACCTAGAACTTCAAGAATCATCACCAAAGCTTTCGATTGATCGGGTAAGGGTGTGAAACTTTATTATTCTATCAATGTGTATGATCATGTATGCTTTTGTTGGATTGATTTTGGATTATTGGAGAGTTTTGCTCATTTTTCGTTTTAGGTCGAATTTGGATTAATCGATAGAAATCGTTGTTTAACGGTTAGAATCGTGTTTAGATGATGTAGATTAGTCAATATATGTCAGAATAAGGCTACTGGAAACAAGTTGGGATTTATCGGATGATTTTCATCGGGTGTTTGAATTCTGAACAGTGGGGAAAAATGGAAATCACAGACGCTCGCTAGCAGTTCGTTAGGCGAGCAGGCAGCGAATGCTCGCTAGGCGAGTGCGTAGCGAACGGTCCCAGACTTGGGACATAATGGTTTTGATGTCCTTCGCTGGCAGCGAAGGGAGTAGCGAGGAGCTAGCTGGAGGTTCGCTGTGGCGAACGGGGTAGCGAACGAAGTCTGTAGCTTCTGTTCTTGCTCGCTAGCAGCTCGCTAGGCGAGCGTGACAGGTTGGTTTTTCCTGTTGTTTGTGCTGTTTTGGCTTCAGGGTTTCGGTTGCGATCGACCCTTCTTTGATTGAATAGCTTGTGTGCTGATTTGTAGTGTGCTGTGGGTAGCCGTATGGCGTGAATCCTAGATTGTGAATTGTGGCCGTTTGGGCAAATATGTGCATTGTTTAAATTGATTTAAAATGCATGATAATGAGGTGAATGACTAATGTGTCATATAATATACATTGCGATGTATGATGATTGTATGAAATTGAATGAGGTGAAGATGCATGAAAACATTATGTGTATGTGAGTGCATTTCAAGAAGTGTATGTAGTCATGTTGCATGTGAAGCATCATGGTATGCATTCTTGTGTCGATTGATTCCGTAAGGAATCTGCAGAACCTCGTGTGCCCATGTGGGGTGTGAGCGACGGTTAGTTATTGATTCCGTAGTGAATCTGCAGAACCTCGTGTGCCCATGTAGGGTGTGAGCGACGGTTATTTATTGATTCAGTAGTGAATCTGCAGAACCTCATGTGCCCATGTGGGGTGTGAGTGATGGTTGTATTGGTTCTTCAATTGAACCTGCTGAAATGAGTCGGTACTGCATTTGCATCTGCATAGAGTCGTGTGTCGGTCTCTATGAGTTGCATGTAGACATCTTTGCATGATGTATGGTGAATAAACATGATTGTAGATGTTTATATGAATTGTTGTTGATTGGCATGAATAGGATGCTTGAAGATATATATATATATATATATATATATATATATATATATATATATATATATATATATATATATATATATATATATATATATATATATATATATATATATATATATATATATATATATATATATATATATATATATATATTTATATATATATATATATATATATATATATATATATATATATATATGTGTGTGTGTGTGTGTGTGTGTATGTGTGTGTGTGTGAATAAATATGTGTGTGTGTGTGTGTGTGTTTATGAATTGATATAAACATTGATGACGCATAGTATGTATACATGGAGTTCTATTTATATATAGATATTTTGTGGAATACATTGCGATGTATGGTGCAGTGAGATGAGATGCGATGAGAACGCTAAGATTGTTTATGGGATATTATGTGTATATATATATATATATATATATATATATATATATATATATATATGTTCATATGCATTGTTATTATGATATCGTTTCTCACCCTTCTGCTGTTTTATAATGCTCTATGAGGCATTGCAGATTAGATTGCTGGAGGTCTTTTGTGAAGCGTGACTTCATTCCTTTTGGTCGGTCAGCTCTGATATGTAGCACCGGGTAGATAGAGATTATTTTGATTCTTTTGTGATGCATCTGTGTATGTATCTGCTGATGTTTTGTTGTTATAAGACATGGTTGATGTTGTGAATTAAACTGATGATGTTTATGTATATGCAGGCACAAGATGCAACGTCTTGGCGAGTATACTTAGACATAAACCATTAGTTCTTTCATCCTTAAGCAGATAACCCATAGAAATAAACACATAGAATAAGAGGTTCCTGTAGAGTACTACAGAAACTTAGGATGCTAGCACCTTCCCTAAGTTTAACCAACCCCCGAACCTAAAATCTCTAGATTTTGCATTTGCATTGCATTGTGGGTAATTCGATCTTTTTCCCTTCCTTTGAAAAAATAAAAGACCGGTGGTGAAATAAATGAATTAAGATTCAAATTAATTAATAATTTGACATCCAATTCTCACCGCGACATTCACAAGCATATATTAGATGAAATATATAAGGTATCAAAAGATTAAATCCAAACCCCAACAAGAGATCAAATATTTTACCTCCTCCCTCTTAGGGTTTTGTATTTCTCTCTCTAAAATAAACTTGAAATGAAGAGAGATAAGTTCTGATGTAAAAATTATATATATCTTTCCTAAAAAGCAAGTAAAGTACTTATATAGTACATAAAGGATCTGTCTTGTTCGCACTGCGAACAGATCTTTCGCCTAGTGAACATCAAATTAGGCACCTGAGATGCCTCTGAAAAGTTAAGTCGCCCTTGAGAAATATCTAAACTTCATTGTGCGAGCAATTATTCGCACTGCAAACCATCTCGTCGAAAGTTCGCACAACGAGTTTCAGTTTCACTTCTCTCTGAGTGAACAGTACACAGTATCCCAAAGGTCTTCGCTGGAAAATTCGCTGTGCGGAGTTGGTGATGATTTTTTTGGGAATTCGGTAGGAGCTTCGCATGACGAATTTCTTGATGATCTTCTGTTGTCTTGGTTTCCTTGCCCAACTTGTTGTGTCTTGATCTTCTTTTGTTTTGTGCCTAATTCCTGCACAATAACACACAAATCAAAGCAACCAAGGCATTTTCCAATAATGAAGCATATCATCTAAAACATGAGTGATTCTAATCACTTTCACTCACAAAAAGAATGAAAGATGCCAACATTTGATAGATCAAATAAGCAAAGTTTGGCATCTAACAACTCTCGCCAATTAGATTTTTGCTTGTCCTCAAGCAAAGTATGCCTCTCATTTCGCAACAAGAGGATTTTCTAAAGATTAAAATTCACCCAGGAATGGATAAATTGGCTCAAACACAAAGAATGCAAACAAACAATGGTTTCAAATGTTGAGAATCAAACAATGCACGAGAACTAAATTCTTAAAGCAAATATTAAGCCATGATCAGTCAACAACTAAGTTTTTCGTGAATGAATCACTCTATCTCTTCTCTTCAAATAAGGATTGAAGAAATTACACGTTTGCAACCGCGGGGAAAATTTCACTCACCTAACAAACAATGCTAATATCAATCCAATTCATACAAAATCTAACAT
The DNA here is from genome assembly GCA_963859935.3 of Lathyrus sativus. Lineage (NCBI taxonomy): Eukaryota > Viridiplantae > Streptophyta > Magnoliopsida > Fabales > Fabaceae > Lathyrus > Lathyrus sativus. Next base: position 610,691,222 of record OZ012738.1, on the reverse strand, counting down.
TCAAAAGTGAAAATATGGAAGAAAAAAGATCACTAAGGTCTTTAAAGTTGTAGCTTGGTCAGGTTTACAAACAAGGGACATTTCTAAGGTCATTGAAACGAAATTACCGATGCAAAAGAAACATTTACTGTACATGTTATTTACACATCCCAACTTTATTCCATTTGTTTCTCAATTGCAAACCTTCACAAAATTTATTTCACAACTTATTCTTTCACTATTTTTCTTTTCCAAGCAAGCATTATTTTTCTCTTTTTTTTTCTTACATTCATTATCACACAATTTTTTCAATGCTAGCTTGAATTTTCAAAAGTTGTAGCAACCTACTGTTCTTCTTTTTCATTCTCCCCAACTTGACTTTTAATCAACCCTCAAGTGAATGCTCTTGGATTTTTGTGGAAAAAAGGACAATTAAAACAAAATTCAAAGGTTGAAATTTTTTTTTTAAATCTCACAAAATTCAGAATGAGATTCACATTGTTTAGGCTCAAAGGGGGTTAACGAATTCTCTCTAGTCACGGGTAAGTTACATTTGGACATGGTTGTACTCAATATAAACAGGTGCCTTGATCATTTCTAATGCTTCCACAAATACACAATAATCACAAGATAAAGCATGAATCAAACGAATCAACAAAGTTTATTACTAATTCAGCATTTAGTGAACAATGGAAGCTTTCTCACAAATTATAGTTTTGGTCCTAAGTGAAACAATCATTCAAACATGTTTCTAAAAGAACAAATTTCATTTGCACAAAGACTTAAGTTCTTAAGCATTCTAAAATTTTAAATAAAGGTGTACCTTGATAACATTCACTTGTTTCATACTATCATCGCCATTCAAACTCGGTCGAAGCTTCATTAGATACTTCTTTACAGAGAGCAACCAATCTAGAAGGAGTTCTAATCATTCCTAATCACACTAAAGAAAACATAAAAGGAAACAAATATACAAAGCTTAAAAATATAGAAACATTTGTAATACACTTCAATATCTGAACACCAATCCCCGACATCGGCGCCATTTATTCATACTGTAGTAAAGCGACAAGAAGCAAAAATTTTATTTTGAAGAAATTCCCTCTGGGGTTTATATCGTCTCCACAGGGATCGATGCGATGAAAGAACGTTGTTCAACGGTCTTCTACATTTCTAAGCTTGTTGTTCAAAAGGTTTGGTTTAAAAGCTTCAAGGAACCATGAATAAAAGGCAGAAAATATAAAGACGGAAATATAAAGTAAAGACTGAAATATAAAGGGAGCTTTGTTGGGATCGGATCTCATCAATTGATAACACATGCATTCTTCTGATCATGTTAAATACAACTCAATCATTCATCTAATTTCCTCACGTATCACCCACAACCGAGATCATCTCTAACGCAACATCGAGAGAACAACCGTATTGTCTCATTGGTGATGTCTCACGCAACAAAAACACAACACAGAGTATTAAGAAATAATACTCGCGCAAATGCTAAGCTAAATCTATGTCTAGAATTTAGCAACCAACAGGTAATCATCCTAGATCCAAATCTGAAGAGTACATGTCTATAGCGATTCAAATCTAATATAAATAGGTAAATAAAGACGACACCCATATCGGATAAATGATTGTTTTAAATAAAACACAATGATCAGAATACGTACATACACCTAAACCTATTTACATTTATTCACCTAATCTGCCAAATGGTTGTGAACATCGTTCTTCATCACTATTATCACGCACCCGCATAATATCATATTGATCCTACTCATGCTATTTGTGCTACTTAATCAACACAATTAAATAGAAGATACAATGAATATCAACTTACAAAACCATGTCAAAAGTTTGTTCATTGATAGATGAAAATCTTAGATCAAAGATGTGAAAAAGGTTTTGTCAAGACCCACAAATAAGCAATCAAAGATAATTAATCAATAGAGAATCCAAACTAGTTCACAAACATATATTAGATGAAATACATAAGGTATCAAAAGATTACATCCAAACCCCAACAAGAGATCAAAGATCTTACCTCATCCCTCATAGGGTTTTATATTTCTCTCTCTAAAATAAACGTGAAATGAAGAAAGATAAGTTCTGATGTAAACATTATATATATATCTTTCCTAAAAAGCAAGAAAAGTACTTATATAGTACATTCAGGTTCTGTCTTGTTCGCACTACAAACAGATCCTTCGCCTAGTGAACATCAAATTAGGCATCTGAGATGCCTCTGAACAGTTAAGCCTCCCTTGAGAAATATCTAAACTTCATTGTGCGAGCAATTATTCGTACTGCGAACCATCTCGCCGAAAGTTTGCACAACGAGTTTCAGTTTCACTTCTCTCTTTGTGACCAGTACCCAGTCTTCCGAGGGTCTTCGCTGGAAAGTTCGCAGTGAGAAATTGATGATGATTTTTCTAGGGAAGTTCGCTAGGAGCTTCGCACGGTGAATTTCTTGATGATCTTCTGCTGTCTTGGTTTCCTTGCCCAATTTCTTGTGTCTTGCTCTTCTTTTGTTTTATGCCTAATTCCTGCACAATAACACACAAATCAAAGCAACCAAGGAATTTCCCAACAATGAAGCATATCATCTAAAACATGAGTGATTCTAATCACTTTCACTTATAAAAAGAATGAAAGATGCCAACATTTAATAGATCAAATAAGCAAAGTTCGACATCTAATAACTATCGCCAATTAACTTTTGTTTGTCCTCAAGCAAAGTATACCTCTCATTTTGCAACAAGAGGATTTTCTCAAGATTAAAATTCATCTAGGAATTGATAAAGTGGCTCAAACACAAAGAATGCAAACAAGCAATGGTTTCAAATGTTGAGAATCAGACAATGCACGAGAACTAAATTCTAAAAGCAAATATTAAGCCATGCATCAGTCAACAACTAAGTTTTTTGTGAACGAATCACTCTATCTATTCTCTTCGAATAAGGATTGAAGAAATTACGCGTTTGCAACCACGGGGAAAATTTCACTCACCTAACAAACAATGCCATTATCAATCCAATTCATACAATATTTAACAATTAAAAGTGAAAATATGGAAGAAAAAAGATCACTAAGGTTTTAAAGGTTGTAGCTTGGTCAAGTTTACAATCAATGGACATTTCTAAGGCCATTGAAACGAAATTGCCGATGCAAAAGAAACATTCACTGTACATGTTATTTACACATCCCAACTTCATTCCATTTGTTTCTCAATTGCAAACCTTCACAAATTGTTCTTTCACTATTTTTCTTTTCCAAGCAAGCATTATTTTTCTCTCTTTTTTTACATTCATTATCACACAACTTTTTCAATGCTCGCTTGAATTTTTCAAAAGTTGTAGCCACCTACAGTTCTTCTTTTTCATTCTCCCCAACTTGACTTTTACTCAATCCTCAAGTGAATAATGCTCTTGGATTTTTATGACATAGTGGACAACTAAAAAAATCCAAAGGTTCCAAAAAAAATTTAGAATCTCATAAAATCCAGAATGAGATTCACATTGTTTAGGCTCAAAGGGGGTTAACGAATTCTCTCTAGTCTCGGGTAAGTTACATTTGGACATGGTTGTGCTCAATATAAAAAAGTGCCTTGATAATTTCTAATGCTTCTACAAAGACACAATAATCACAAGATAAGGCATGAATCAAACGAATCAACAAAGTTTATTAGTACTCCAGCATTTAGTGAACAATGGAAGCTTTTTCACAAATTGTGGTTTTGGTCCTAAGTGAAATAATCATTCGAACAAGTTGCTAAAAGAACAAATTTCATTTGCACAAAGACTTAAGTTCTTAATCATTCTAAAATTTTAAATAAAGGTAACCATGTACCTTGACAACATTCACTTGTTTCATACTATCATCGCCATCCAAACTTGGTCGAAGCTTCATTGGATATTTCTTTACAGAGAGCAACCAATCTAGAAGGAGTTCTTATCATTCCTAATCACACTAGAGAAAACATAAAAGGAAATAAATATATACAATATAAACAAATATACAAATCTGAAAAATATAGAAATAGTTGCAATGCACTTCAATATCTCAAAACCAATCTCAGACAATGACGTCATTTTGTTTAAACCGCAGTAAAGCGGCAAGAAGCAAAAATTTAGTTTTGAAGGGATTCCCTCCGGGGTTTATATCGTCTCCACAAGGATCGGTGAAATGAAAGAATGCCTTTCAACGCTCTCTACATTTCTAAGCTTGTTCTTCAAAAGGTTTGACTTAAAAGATTCAAGGAACCATGAATAAAACACATACAATTTAAAGACAGAATATATAAAGTAAAGACTGAAATATAAACGGAGCCTTGTTGGGATCGGATCTCATCAACTAATAACACATGCATTCTTCTGATCATGTTAAAAACAACTCAATCATTCGCCTAATATCCTCACGTATCACCCACAATATAGGTCATCTCTAAGACAACATCGAGAGAATAACCGTATTGTCTCATTGGTGATGTCTCATGCAACAAAAACACAACACAAAGCATTAAGAACTGATACTCGCACAAATGCTATGCCTAAATCTATGTCTAGAGTTTAAGACCTAACAGGTAATCATCCTAGATCCAGATCTGAAGAGTACATGTCTAGAGCGGTTCAAATTAAAGATAAACGGGCAAACAAAGACGACACCCATATCGGATAAACAATTGTTTTAAATAAAACACAATGATCAGAATACGTACATACACTTAACCCTTTTTACATGTATTCACCTAATCTGCCAAATGGTTGTGAACATTGTTCTTCATCACTATTATCACGCACCCGCATAATATCATATTAATCATGTAAGTGCTCTTGGTTGGATGTATTTTGTGGCATAATGTTAGTGCATGTATGAATGTCATGTTAGATGTTTCTACATTCATTAAATGGACTGTGCAGGATGAGTTTTAATAGCTAACTATAAGTTAAGCTAGATGTCACATTTAATGTTATGACATAGGTCGTGTGACATCAAGCACAGGTTTGTTATTCTGGTAGCTAAAACTCAGGAAACAACTCAGAAGCTCAAGCTGGAATACAAGAGACATTTTAGAAGCCCTAGGGGATCTGATATGAACCTGATTAAAGTGGAAAAGGTGCAGAATACTGAAGAGAGGTTTTATTGTGGATAAAACCTAATTTATGCACCAAGGCCCAATGGAATGCAGCTGCTATAAATATCAGAAGAAGCAACTCAGAGAAGTAACTCTTAACAGAAGAATAGAGAGTACAAAAGCAGAGAGTCCAAGCAAGTGAAGCAGGCTAGTCTTCACGTGTAAAAGTCAGTTTAGGAATACTTGTAATCCAAGTAATTGTCTGTTTGATAATTGCTTTGGTTAGGTAGATTCTAGGCAGTGTCTCACTCAAAGCTGTGAAGCAAGAGTGTGTGAGTTTCTTGATTGAAGCTGTGAAGCAAGATCAAGGATTGTATGAGGTGTCTCTTCATACCAAACTGTGTAATTGTTTAATATCACTGTTGTGTGATTGAGGGGGAGTGAGTGGGTATACTCAGGTCTAGAGTGTCTCTAGGTTGAAGTGTCATTGGGTAGAGATTAAGTGAGAAGTGAAAATTGGTGGTTTGACTTTGAATTGATTCTTCTTATAGTGAAATTCCTCCCTGGCTTGGTAGCCCCCAGATGTAAGTGTTGTTGACACTAAACTGGGTGAACAATTGCTGTGTTATTTACTGCTTTCAATTACTGTCTAAATAGTGAGCGTAGTAGTCAATGTCACAGTGGATGTTATAACTTTGACTATAACATCCATCGTGTGCAAGCTAGAATTTTCAATTGGTATCAGAGCAGGCACCCTACCTGTTTATTCTGGGTGAAATCTAGGGAAATCAAATTCTGGTGATATGGATAAAGATATAGGATTCACAAATAGACCTCCCATTCTGGATGGATCTAACTATGACTATTGGAAGCCTAGAATGATTGCATTCCTAAGGTCCTTAGACAGCAAGGCTTGGAAAGTTGCAAACTCTGGCTGGGAAATCCTGCAAAGACTGGCAAGGATGGAGTAGCTGTGCAAATTCCTGAAGATGAATGGACCAAAGATCAAGAAGAACTGGCTCTTGGAAACTCTAAAGCCTTGAATGCACTCTTCAATGGCATAGATAAAAACATTTTCAGGCTGGTACACCACTGTGAACTAGCAAAGGATGTGTGGAATACTCTCAGAACCACTCATGAGGGAACTTCCAAGGTCAAAATGTCTAGACTTCAAATGCTGACCACAAAATTTGAAAGTCTAAGAATGAAGGAAGATGAGACCATTCATGAGTTCTACATGAATGTCCTTGAACTAGCCAACACCTCAGGAGCTTTGGGAGAGAAGATGACTGATGAGAAACTTGTAAGGAAGATTCTGAGGTCACTTCCTAAAAGGTTTGCAATGAAGGTGACAGCTATTGAAGAAGCTCAAGACATATGCCACATGAAGGTGGATGAACATATTGGTTCACTCCAAACCTTTGAGATGGGAATGTGTGATCAAGCTGTGGAGAAAAAGAGCAAAAGTATAGCTCTTGTCTCAAACAGTGCAGATGATTTAGATGAGGAGAAAGAGGAAATCTGTTAGAAGCTATAGCCATGCTTGGAAAATAGCTCAACAAAATGGTCAAAAGGATAGGTGCTAAGACTTATTCCAAAAGCATGACTGCTGACAGAGAGAAATCTGAAGATAGAGGCAACCAAAGCAGAGGTGCAAATGTCATGAGTGTGAGGGATATGGACACATTAGATAGGAATGTCCAACATACCTCAAGAAAAAGGGAAAAGGTCTAACTGTCACCTGGTCTAATGAAGATTCAGAAAGTGGATCAAAAGGAGAATCTTCCAAACATGTCACTGTCCTTAACAGTGTATGTATATCTGAGGGTGACTCTAGTTAAGAAGAACTGACCTATTATGAGCTGGCAGCCTCATATCAAAAGCTTCATATCAGAAGCACAAAACTGTATCAGCAAGGAGAGCATTAGAAGAAGCTCATAAATGGGTTAGAAACTGAAAAGAAAGTGCATTTGGCTACAATAACCACACTCAGATATGAGGTAAATGACTTGAAAAATGAAAGGGATCAAATGACAAAATCCATAAGGATGCTAAATTCTGGGACTGACACCCTAGAGGAGATGCTTCAGAGTGGTCAGACTACAGGTAATAGATCTGGTCTAGGATTTGTTGAGAAACAAAATCCAGTCTTAAAGCTCAAGAGGATGCAGTCTGATATTCAAAAGTTAAAAGGTATGTCACAGCCAAAGTCACAACACCCTCCACACAGAAAATGGAAGCAAGTCAAGAGACAGTTCCAAGGGCATAGATGTTACTACTGTGGAAAACTTGGGCATATTAAAGCTATGTGTTTCTGGCTGCATGGATTTCGTAACCAAAGACAAACCAAACAGGGTAGGCAAGTCAAAAGGCAACAGTCTGGAAGAGGACAACAACATGTCAAGGAACAGTATCATGCTAAACCCATGAATGATGGTCCCTACAAGAAAAGACAATGGGCTGCCAAGACTATGGAACTAGCAGCTCATACTTCTTTAAGAACACCAATCAAGGAAGACTGGTACTTTGATAGTGGCTGCTCTAGGCACATGACAGGAATGGTGAACCTGTTGGTGGACATCAAACCCTATCCTTCAAGCCATGCAACATTTGGTGATTGAGCTAGAAGAAAAATCCAAGGAGTTGTACAACTTGACAGCTCTAAAGGCCCAAAATTAAAAGATGTTTTGCTGGTTAAAGGACTGACTGTCAACCTAATAAGCATAAGTCAGTTGTGTGATCAAGGCTTAAAAGTTCACTTTTCCAAAGAAGAGTGTGTAGTGATCGATGAAGAGGGTGAAGAAAAAATGAGGGGATCCAGATCCAAGAATAACTGTTACCTATGGGAGTCCAGAAGTAACACAAATGGATTGATGAATGAAGAAAAGAACCAACTGTGGCTAGAGAAAGAAAGTCAGCCTCTAAAAATAGAAAGAACCAGGTTCAATCCATTATCAAAAGGACCCTCAAAGTATGCCTCAGAAAGAAGGACAGGAGGGAAGAGAAGTCATGAAGGGAGGCTAGGATACTCAGATATTGGTTATCAGATAAAGCTAGATAGACTATATTGGAACCTGATGGAGTCTATGAAAGCTAATATGCAGAAGAGAAGTAATGTTACTCCGGATGTCATGACCCTGTTCTGTGACATCAAGGGGCTCCAATTTAAAAAATTAAGTACGTCCAGTATTGATGAGTTATAGCAGTTAATGGGAATGGGGAATTATCTTTTGAAAATAAGTCAATTAAATCAAAACAGTAGATTCCCTCCTAGTGGGCACCTGTATCTAACTCCCACGTACACAAAACCCTCTCTCCACTCCAGGTGCATCACAAACTCTTCAGCTTCCATACCAACTCATACAAGCAAAGGAAAGGGTTGTCATCTGAATCAAAGCCTTCAACCATGGTGCAACCAACCTCCAAAATTAATACAAGAAATGCTGAGGAAAACCCTAATGATGTTCTAGAGATCGTTCCTCTATGAATGATGACACCTGAAGGACTGCTAGTAAAGAAACCTAGAAAACTGCATGCCAGACGACCTAAAAACCTTGGTTCAGGACAAGCTCCTTCTGCTACCGCTCCTGTCGACCTAAATGCAGAAGAAACTAGGCGAAATCATCTTAAAATTGCAGGGATGGTGGATGAAGTTCTCAACATTCCCACATCATCCTTCACTATGAGGACAGAGCCTGATCAAAATGATCAAGTTGATGTCTCTCCAAATGTCAAAGCTTTAACAGACATCCCTTCAGAAGAAAATAACAAGGATGAACAGTCTGATAAAGCGAATAATGACATGCAAGGAACCAAAGCTACTGAGGTAGTAGACCTTGAGGAGTATTCTGACAATGACCTTTTAGCAAAGGTCAATTCAGGTATTGCCAAGAGATTGATAAAGAGGAAAGGGAAAAAGGTAGCTGACCAAGTGTCTCCCAAGAAAAAGGAAGTTGAGAAACATGCTGAGTATGACCGTCATACAAAGAGAGAGGTAACAAAAATACCAAAATTTGGACCCCCCCAAGAGTTGGAGCAAGGTAACCACTAGAAAGAGGAAGGCTGAAACCAGCTCTGAGTCAAACTCTGATTCTAGTGCTACTTGTGATGTCTCTGACATTCAAACCAATAAGAAACCCTCAACTAGCAACCTGGCTGATAGTGTTCCTGAAGTGGCCATTGACAACATTTCCTTCCATTATCCTTCCAGTGCCAACAGATGGAAGTATGTACTCCAAAGGAGACTGTCACTAGAAAGAGAACTAGCCCAAAATGTTCTTAACCAAAAACAAATCATGGAACTCATACAGGAAGCTGGCCTGACAAGAACAGTTACTCAAATGTCTCCATGCAATGAAATTTTGGTCAAGGAATTCATAGTTAATTTATCAGAAAAATGTGCTGATCAGAAATCAAGTGAGTATGGGACAGTGTTTGTGAGAAGGAAATGCATCAAATTCTCACCAACCATCATAAATAGCTATTTGGGGAGACCAAATGCAGGACAGGAGGAACTAACTGTATAAGACCATCAAATTTGTAAAGAAATAACTGCAAAACAAGTCAAGAGCTGGCCATCCAAAGGGAAACTGGTTGCTAGCAAATTGAGTGTGAAATATGCAATGCTGCACAAGATTGGTGCTGCCAACTGGGTACTTACCAATCACAAAACAACTGTAGCATCCATTCTAGGAAGGTTCTTGTATGTTGTAGGAACAAGAGCTAACCTCAACTATGGGGCAGTCATTTATGATCAGACCATGAAACAAGCTGGGAGCTATAGTGTCAATGGCCTATAGCTTTTCCATCACTCATCTGCGGCATCATTTGTAAATAGCATCCTAACATCATCAAGGAGGGTAAAACAGCCTGCAAGAGAGAAAACCCCTTGTTCTTCGATTACAAGCTATTTCAAGGAACTCATGTTCCAGACATTGTTATGACTTCAGTTGAGACATCCAAGGAAAAGCCTACCTCAAAGAAAGTTGAAGTGATCCAAATGCTAAAGGAGACGTGCAAGGAGCTTGATGCAAGAAAGAAAAGTCTTAAAGCCATGATCAGATCACTTGAGCTCAATGAAGAATCTGAGTTCACTCATGAGGATAAGAAGAGTGTTGGGGCAGAAGAGGATGATGAACAGACACCAGACTCAGGAACTGAAAAAGAGAGTACCAAGAATGCTGAGGAAGAGAACTCAAGTTCTGAAAAAGATATTGCTGACAGCTTAGAGAAAGATGCAGAAACTGAGGAAGACAGTTCTAGCTCCAGTGAAGAAAAATAAGAATGATGATAGGGTGTATGCTTCAAGTGTGCTGCTGCTAAGTTTTGCTGATCTTTTTCTTTGTAGTGTCACAGCATAAAGTCTATTTGTGATACTCTGAATGAGCTATTTGTGAAATGTCACACCAAAACAAATATACCCTAAACCTTGTTCTGTTACAATCTTTTGATCTATGCTAAATTTTAGTTAGATCTGAATTTGTGGCTAAAAAGGGGGAGAGAGAGAGAGATAACAACAGGTACAGCAGCAGCAGGGAACAAGTGTGCTTGTGCGCTTGTGCATATGACCAATATGCATATGTGAGAGTATGAAACAGCAGGTACAACAGGTGGAAGATCTTGAGCTGTGATTGTACATGGCATATGTACAGTGAGACTGTGCAGGTGCTGATAAGCTGTGATTGTACATGGCATATGTACAGTGAGAATGTGCAGGTGCTGATAAGCTGTGATTGTACATGGCATATGTACAGTGAGATTGTGCAGGTGCTGATAAGCTGTGATTGTACATGGCATATATACAGTGAGATTGTGCAGGTGCTAATAAATGTTGCTAGAACTGTTAGACATCTGTGCTGCTGGATATGTGTTAACAGTTGCTTGTGTTGTTAAAATTGTGTTATGGTGATTGTGAATGCCTAGGCTGTGTAGTTAATGCATGTATGTTAGATATAGGTACTAACATGAGTGATCCTAACAAGAGGTTTAGGAATTCTATGAGAATGTCTGCTAGGTGAGAGCAGAATGAGAGCATGTGCATCCTTGCAAGGGGAGTAGCACAAGTATGTGACATCAGAATGTTATGTTGAATGTCATGACATCTAGTTTAGACTGGATGGTTGTAGGATTGCAGAGTTTGCAGAGAGAATGCTCAGCTGATTAGTGCATCAGTTGAGGGGGAGTGACATCTGAAGTGAGAACTGTCAGATGATTAACAAAGAGAGTGCTAACAGGGCTGAAAGCCAACTGTGAGGACTCTGAGAGATTGAGCAAATAGTTACCTTCCTGCATGACAGGACCTATGGTAAGTCTTCTTCTATGTGTAAACCTCTGGTGTAAGTACATAGTGTTTTAGCCAAAAATTTGCCAAAGGGGGAGTTTGTAAGTGCTCTTGGTTGGCTGCATTTTGTGGCATAATGTTAGTGCATGTATGAATGTCATGTTAGATGTTTCTACATTCATTAAATGGACTGTGCAGGATGAGTTTTAATAGCTAACTATAAGTTAAGCTGGATGTCACACTTAATGTTATGACATAGGTCGTGTGACATCAAGCACAGGTTTGTTATTCTGGTAGCTAAAACTCAGGAAACAACTCAGAAGCTCAAGCTGGAATACATGAGACATTTTAGAAGCCCTAGAGGATCTGATATGGACCTGATTAAAGTGGCAAACATGCAGAATACTGAATAGAGGTTTTATTGTGGATAAAACCTAATTTATGCACCAAGGCCTAATGGACTGCAGCTGCTATAAATATCAGAAGAAGCAACTCAGAGAAGTAACTCTTGGCAGAAGAATAGAGAGTACAAAAGCAGAGAGTCCAAGCAAGTGAAGCAGGCTAGTCTTCACGTGTAAAAGTCAGTTTAGGAATACTTGTAATCCAAGTAAGTATCTGTTTGATAATTGCTTTGGTTAGGTAGATTCTAGGCAGTGTCTCACTCAAAGCTGTGAAGCAAGAGTGTGTGAGTTTCTTGATTGAAGCTGTGAAGCAAGATCAAGGATTGTATGAGGTGTCTCTTCATACCAAACTGTGTAATTGTTTAATATCACTGTTGTGTGATTGAGGGGGAGTGAGTGGGTATACTCAGGTCTAGAGTGTCTCTAGGTTGAAGTGTCATTGGGTAGAGATTAAGTGAGAAGTGAAAACTGGTGGTTTGACTTTGAATTGATTATGCTTATAGTGAAATTCCTCCCTGGCTTGGTAGCCCCCAGATGTAAGTGTTGTTGACACTGAACTGGGTGAACAATTGCTGTGTTATTTACTGCTTTCAATTACTGTCTAAATAGTGAGCGTAATAGTCAATGTCACAGTGGATGTTATAACTTTGACTATAACATCCATCGTGTGCAGGCCAGAATTTTCAAATCCTACTCATGCTACTTAATCAAGATAATAAAATTGAAGATACAATGAATATCAACTTACAAAACCATGTCAAAAGTTTGTTCATTGATAGATGAAAATCTTATATCAAAGATGTGAAAAGGTTTTGTCAAGACCCACAAATAAGCAATCAAAGATAATCAATCAATAGAGAATCAGAACGAGTTCACAAACATATATTAGACGAAACACATAAGGTATCAAAAGATTACATCCAAACCCCAACAAGAGATCAAAGATCTTACCTCCTCCCTCTTAGGGTTTTGTATTTCTCTCTCTAAAATAAACTTGAAATGAAGAGAGATAAGTTCTGATGTAAAAATTATATATATCTTTCCTAAAAAGAAAGAAAAGTACTTATATAGTACATTCAAGATCTGTCTTATTCCCACTGCGAACAGATCCTTCGCCAGTGAACATCAAATTAGGCACCTGAGGTGCCTATAAGCAGTTAAGCCTCCCTTGAGAAATATCTAAACTTCGTTGTGCGAGCAATTCTTCGCATTGCGAACCATCTCGCTACAAGTTCGCACAACGAGTTTCAGCTTTATTTCTCTCTGAGTGAACAGTGCCCAGTCTCCCAAGGGTCTTCACTGGGAAGTTCGCTGTGCAAAGTTGGTGATGATTTTTCATGGGAAGTTCGCTAGGAGGTTCGCACGGTGAACTTCTTGATGATCTTCTGTTGTCTTGGTTTCCTTGCCCAATTTCTTGTGTCTTGATCTGCTTTTGTTTTGTACCTAATTCCTGAACAATAACATACAAATCAAAGCAACCAAGGAATTTTCCAACAATGAAGCATATCATCTAAAACACGAGTGATTCTAATCACCTTCACTTGCAAAAATAATGAAAGATGCCAACATTTGATAGATCAAATAAGCAAAGTTTGGCATCTAACAAGTCTCACCAATTAGATTTTTGCTTGTCCTCAAGCAAAGTATGCCTCTCATTTCGCAACAAGAGGATTTTCTCAAGATTAAAATTCACCCAAGAATGGATAAAATGGTTCTAACACAGAATGCAAACAAGCAATGGTTTCAAATGTTGAGAATCAAACAATGCACAAGAACTAAATTCTTAAAGCAAATATTAAGCCATGCATCAGTCAACAACTAAGTTTTTCGTGAATGAATCACTCTATCTCTTCTCTTCAAATAAGGATTGAAGAAATTACGCGTTTGCAACCGCGAGGAAAATTTCACTCACCTAACAAACAATGCCAATATTAATCCAATTCATACAATATCTAACATTCAAAAGTGAAAATATGGAAGAAAAAAGATCACTAAGGTCTTTAAGGTTGTAGCTTGGTCGGGTTTACAAACAAGATGTTAGACTAAGGCACGGATCTAGAAGGGGGGGGGGGGGGGGGTTGAATAGATCCCTTTAAAAAATTGAGTCGGCGCTACCAATTAAAAATTAGTTTTAAGTGCGGAAGCGGCCGAGGAAAATATAGTCTAAACGAACCGTTATTGGAAACCCGGATATGCGTAAAGCTAATGAATTGATGACAATAAAAGAGAGTAAATCACTACACGACTTACACAAATCAATGATATAATTCACTTGTAATAATTCCTAGTTCCAATGATTAATAAAGCACACCAAAACTAGAAGCAAAAATAAGGTAATTTTAGTTCAAGACTTTTGTCGAACAGTTGGTGTGCAAAAAATGCCTCAAGAGATATTTATGTTGAGTAAGTGATTAGAATTGCCTTAGTACAATGTTTTATTGTACTTAGTATTCAAAAACAGGGTTCCAACACCTTACTCAATTTGTATCACAATTTGACAATAATCACTTAAGTTAGAATCACTTATTTTTTAAGCTGAAATGAAAAAGCAGAAAATTAAAGAACACACGATTTGATAAGGCAGTTCCCCCGTCGTCCTCGCTTCGGGGTACGTTGCCCTCAATTCTAAAACTAGAATTGAGATAGATTGAATAGATATCACCTGTTGGAAGTAACAGTTTACACAAGAGTTGATAAGCAAAAATACAAACAATCCCTATTGATGTTGACAATTGCTATCACTTCTTGCACCTTGATTCAAGATGAATCAAGCCCTTCGATTATTGTGAATGACCTCCGATTCCAGCCTCCTTATTGAATAACCTTCCGTTGTTCAAACCTTCGGCTCGGCTGATCTTAGACACCAACGAATCGAACCCGGAAAGCCTTCAACACTTCACAGCCCCAGCTACTAAATTGATGAACCTTCCGTTGATCAATTACCTTCGCACCTGCTTGAATGTTGAACGAAACAATCCGTAGCAAAAACCCACAAAACCTTCGAGTCTTGATGGGAAAAACCTTCAAGGTTTTCTGCAAGAAAAACCTGCCACAAATTTCCACCCGAACCGGATCTTCAATCAACGGATTCGAACCTTATCACCTTTGAACAAGACACAAATCGCCGCAAGAATGATTGTGTGTAGTTGCAGAGTTGTATGTTGTTTTGAGGATGAAGATGAAGAAAAATGTTGCACCTATTTCATTTTTCTTGCCCTGACAATTTACTCAAGATTTCAATTGTTAGTTGTTAAAAATGAGCAAAATTCTATTTATAGTAATAACCAAAACAACCAACAAAACTGAATTTTAAAACCCAGTAGAAATTCCTTCACTGCGCGCGAACGGTCGACCATAGGGTCGGCGTGCACTGAGTCATGGTCCATGCGCTGATTGGCATGGTCGACGCATGTCTTTATGCGCTGATCCGTGGGAAATCAAAACCTTCATGCGCCGACTGTATGGTCGACGCATTGCTTCCATGCGCTGAGCCGTCAGAAAGTGCCAGGTTTCATGCGCCGACTGTATGGTCGACTCATTGCTTAGAAACCTGCAAAAATGAAGACTTTTGCAATTTTTGTGCATCTTTCCATAGTCAGTTATGAAACATATAAGGTATAATGATTTATGAATAAAGGAGAGGTGTAGTATGTTGAAGTTTTGCATGATACTTCCAATTTATCCAAAGTTGTGTTTTGTCATCATCGAAAACTTGGAAGCCTATGTTGTAAGACAACTTGCCCTTACATTATCCCCCTTTTTGATGATGACAACCTATGCACAGATTGATGGACATAACATGCGATATCTTTAACATATAGTTGTACGCTCCCCCTTTCTTTTTCAGTCATAGCGGTTGTGGTTTGCGCTTTTCTCCCCCATTGACAACATCAAAAAGAAACGGAGAAATATAAAGTCTTGACATATTAACAAACAACAATATATCCAACAAATAATAAGTAGACATAGACCAATATTCACACACAATATTGATAATAGATAACATAAAACACCATAGCACATGAAGTCATGATAGAATGTAGAAATTTAAAACACCAAAACATCGTTCACATTGAACCTAAGCATTACACGAATTAAATCATGATGCATGCAACAAAACAACATAATAAGATGGAAGATAGACACAAGCTAATAACCCCGGCCACGTCTACGACCACGACCACGCCTTTCATAGTAATGGGGATGTCAGTGAGGGTTGGCCAAATCGATGAATTTTCCAGTTATGTTGTTCAAGAAATCGAGACTGTCAGTAATAGCCCGTTCTTCAGCTTAATGGGAGTGAACAAGAATCTCAAAGCGAGCATCCAGCTGTGTAGAAATTTCACTGAGCCGCTCATTTTGAGTACGCAGCTCAGAGCGAATTTGTTCCATCCGTTCATCCTGATTTCTCATAAAATTTCGCTGCTGCTCTTGCATAGTATTCATGAAGCTATGTTGGTCTAATTGCATGGACTGCATCATTTCCAGAATGTCGGAGTTGTTGGATGATTGCTGAGGAGAAGGAGGTGCCTCATAACTGGCTTGATAGGGCTGATAAAGTCTCCCAAGAGTGGTCCACCCTGTATATTGCCATTCTCCCCAACCTTGATTATTTTCCTCAACTTCAGTTTCATTTTGATCTGTGTAAGGAGCCCAGTCATTATTGACATTCGGTTGTGAATCGTGATAGTTGTCGGGAGGCTCATTTGTTTGACGTTCTGTATGATCTGCTTGGTCTTGTTGCTCTTCTTCATCTGCCTGATTGTCTTGTTCTTGTTCTTCTTCACTTTCTGAACCGTCTGAATTTTCTTCACTCTCTTCACTTTCTGAACCACCTGCACTCTCTTCACTTGATGCAACGGACTGAGGCATATTTGCTCGGCGATAGAATTTGTACCTCTTCTGTTCGTTCATCCAGATGTATCCCATCATTGAGAAAATCTTTGGACTGAATTCTTTGTTAGAGGAAATGGAAGTGTATGAAAAGGAAGGGTAATCCACATCTGCAGCATTGAGTACTTCTTGGATAAATGATCCATATGCAAGTGTTGTGCCTCGTCCAGAGTCACGTAATGCATACATCCGACTTGCGATGTAATAGGGCCAGTCGATTTTGATACTGTGAGTCAGAATGTATATTAGATGGACTTCAGCCTGTTCCACTCGTGATAGCCCACCCTTTTTGGGCCGCATAATGCGCGCCACAATCCATTGATAGATTCTCGCTGCAGATTTGAGTTTCCCGGAAGTGACGGATCTTGGAAACGCAGCACTGTTCACAATGTGGGCAGGATAGGGGTGTTTAAGCATACTGTTCAACGCCCTCTTGAATTCATATCCCTCAATTGTGTGTGAATCAGTTACCGTAGGAAGAGGAGGTTCATTAGCAGCCACAGACATATCAAAGTATTTGTTCCACACTTCAGCATTAAAAGATACCTTAGTGGGTCCAATAACGGAGTGGAAGTTTTCACCATGAAATTTATCGTTGAGACAAGTGTAGAATATGCGTACCAGGTCTTCACTGTACTTGACATTACATTCAAGAAATTTTTCAATACCGTGATATTTGAGATGCTCCATGATTTCTCCAAGATGCATGCGTTCGGCGACAAGTTCGTAGAATGCATGTTGGCGTATAACTTTTCTTCGACCAATATCTTTGTTGAAGTTTTCACGAAGAGATGGAGGAACTAGTGATTCAGTGGTAATGGGTACGGCGGCAGAAGTTGACCCTCTTGACCTCTTTCTAGTGGGTCGGCGTGAATAGGTAGCCATTGAGTATAAGTTTTGTGGATAGAGAGCAAGGATTTTGAAGTGAGAAGTTTTGTGCTTTGAGAAGATGATGATTCCCCCTTTTAAATGGTATTTAGGGTTTATAGGAGAGTGGAAGAGACAAGAAAGATTAGTGGAGATAGTAGATGCAACTTCCTAAGAATATGAGTGGATGCATGAGTAAATGGAGAAGAATGAATTAAATAGGGAAGATGGAACGACAAGCAGGAAATAAAACTGATTTTTCTAGCGAGCCGTCGACCATAGCTCTGCATGTGTCGACGCATACTGTATGTTTTTCAACAAATACAAAATTTTGAACAGGGTGCGTCGACTTCTGCCCTGATGTGGTCGACTCAAGGCATACAAAAATGCAGAATTTTGTTTTATGTCATATGTAATGGTGCTAGTGATGACAGACTATAATGCCACATAAAAATACTCAACCAAACACTTAAATATACACAGCAGATGTCATACATATGCAACATAGTTCGAACGATACACTTTTTGATCATGAAAGTTATTTGATAGAGAGAGAAGTGGAACAATATCACCTTGATGCAGAATTAGCTTGATAGATAATATACTTGCACTCGCAAAAACGTCAATTTGTTAGAAGTACAAAAGTATATTTTTTAAATGAAATAAGATATACTAAGCAGTTTATGATTCCCGCTCCAAAATGTCGAGAATGCCAAGTTCTCGACGAATATGAAAGAAAGGTTCAGTGGCTAGCGGCTTAGTAAAAATATCCGCTAGTTGATTTTTAGTATCAACATGTTCAAATACAACATCGCCTTTCTCTACATGATCCCGAAGAAAATGATGTCGAATTTCGATGTGTTTAGTGCGAGAGTGCAATACCGGGTTTTTGGTAAGATTAATGGCACTGATATTGTCACATAGAATCGGAATACGTTCAAGTTTAAGATTAAAGTCCAATAATTGTTGCTTAATCCAAAGGATTTGAGCACAACAACTACCGGCGGCAACGTATTCCGCTTCGGCGGTTGAGAGAGCAACTGAAACTTGCTTTTTGCTATGCCAACTGACCAACAAATTTGCAAACAAATGACACGTACCGCTAGTGCTCTTTCTATCCGATTTGCAGCCGGCAAAGTCAGAGTCGGAGTAACCTACCAAAGAGCAATCACTACCTTTGGAATACCACAGTCCATACTTCGGAGTACCGGATAGGTATCGAAGTATTCGTTTAACAGCTTTTAGGTGGGATTCCTTGGGACATGATTGGTATCTTACGCACATACACACGCTAAACATAATGTCGGGACGAGACGCAGTGAGATAGAGAAGTGATCCGATCATACCTCTATACCTTTTTACCTCTACGTCCTTACCGCTTTCATCTTTATTCAAGTTTTCACATGTAGGCATGGGGGTGTCTATGGCCTTGGATTTTGCCATTTCAAATCTCTTGATAAGATCCAAACAATACTTTGTTTGACTCACGAATGTTCCTTCTTTGAGTTGTTTGATTTGCAAGCCGAGAAAGTATGTGAGCTCTCCCATCATACTCATCTCGAATTCACCCTGCATAAGATCAGAAAACTCTCTCACGAGATTCATGTTAGTAGATCCAAAGATTATATCGTCAACATAAATTTGTACTAGTATCAAGTGCTTTCCTTGATGTTTAATAAAGAGAGTCATGTCAACCTTTCCTCTTGAGTAACCTTGATCAAGTAAGAATTTACTTAGGCACTCATACCAAGCTCTAGGAGCTTGTTTGAGACCATACAATGCCCTTTTTAGTTTATAAAAATGATCGGGGTACTCATGAGATTCAAAACCCAGAGGTTGTGCGACGTAGACCTCTTCATTTATGTACCCGTTAAGGAACGCACTCTTGACATCCATTTGGAATAACTTAAAATCTTTCGCACAAGCGAAAGCAAGGAGAAGGCGTATAGCCTCGAGTCGGGAAACCGGAGCATAAGTTTCCTCATAGTCGATGCCTTCCTCTTGGTTATACCCTTGCGTGACTAAACGCGCCTTGTTACGGGTTATTACCCCGTTTTCGTCCAGCTTGTTCCTAAACACCCATCGGGTTCCGATTACTCAATGACCTCGCGGAGGAGGGACAAGGTCCCAAACCTCATTTCTAGTGAACTGATTTAGTTCCTCCTGCATTGACAAAAACCAGTGTTCATCGAGTAGGGCTTCTTTGGGGTTTTTAGGTTCTATTTGTGAAACGAAAGCGAAGTGATAACAGAAATTACTTAGCTTCGATCGAGTAGTAACTCCCTTTGTGGTGTCTCCGAGAATGTTGTCAATTGGATGATCTTTAGAAGACTTCCAAGCTTGAGGGAGATCATCGTTTGTAGGCGGATGAACTTCCTCGGTTACCTCATGGTGTACATCCTTATCCTCCTCAACTTTGACTTGATTGGGTTGATCAATTCCCGTCTCGCCACCTTTGAGTATGTCTTCCGTAGATGTACCTGCACCATGAACAACACTATCCTTTCCGACATTTCTTGGATAGGACTCATCAAACGTAATGTGCACAGACTCTTCAACAGCAAGTAAACGTTTATTATATATTCTATAGGCTTTACTGGACATAGAGTATCCAAGAAAGATACCTTCGTCAGCCTTGGAATCGAATTTTCCCAAGTTTTCCTTTCCATTATTTAACACAAAACATTTACATCCAAAGACATGTAAGTGAGATACATTTGGCTTTCGCCCTTTCAATAGCTCATACGGTGTCTTATTTAGAATAGGGCGGATGAGCACCCTATTCAAGACATAACACGCCGTACTTATGGCGTCGGCCCAAAAATATTTTGGTAATTTGCTTTCATTGATCATTGTTCTTCCCAACTCTTCTAAAATGCGATTTTTGCGCTCCACAACTCCGTTTTATTGAGGAGTACGTGGAGCGGAGAAGTTATGATCAATTCCATGATTACCACAATATTCTTCAAATAAATTGTTTTCAAATTCACCTCCATGGTCACTTCTAATGGATACAATGTTTGTGTTTAATTTATTTTGGGAAAGCTTGGCAAATCTTTCAAATGCGGCGAATGTATCGCTCTTACTAGCTAAGAAAATGGTCCAACAAAATCTAGAAAAATCATCTACTATCACGAAACCGTAATAGTTTCCACCTAGACTCTTAATTCTAGAAGGCCCAAATAAATCCATATGGAGAAGCTCGAGAGGTCTCGTAGTAGAAACAATATTTTTTTATTTAAAGGAGATCCTCGTTTGCTTTCCCTTTTGACAAGCATCACAAAGGTGATCCTTAGTAAATTTTATTTTGGGGAGTCCTAGAACTAAATCTTTTGAAACCACTTTATTTAGCAAGTCGAAATTAACATGTGCTAAGCGTCTATGCCATAACCATGAGTCTTCACTCATTGTTATGAGGCATTTGTCACTTGTTAACGATACCTCATGCAAGTCAAGCATATAGACATTGTTCACACGACCGTTAAACATACTCTTCTTATGTGTGTGTTTTACCAATTGTACAAAGTAACTCCTATCAAACTTACTCAAAGTACCCGAGTGCAAGAAAAGAGTATTTTACGGAGAATGTACGTTATGTAAAATCACCACCTTTTTAATAAAAGTCTTTACATTTTCAGCAATATTTACATTCTCATTGTCGAACCACTTGTGCAAGTGTTAACATTCTGCATTTACCTTCCTCGTACCCTTTACTGTATTTCTTTTCTTCCTTTAAAAACTCTTTTATTTTCTTCGACAAGCCTTTACCTATTCCTTTTACAGCATTATACTTTAAAGCTTTACCCTTAATTACCCAGTCGAATCCTTGTTCTTTCAAAACACCGTTACCAATCTCGTACAACAAACTTCTTAAACCTAATCCCAAAAAGCTGATCCTTTAGCACATGTCCTAGGATCAATCTGATCGATCCTGTGAGTCACCAAAGTCAAATTTGGAAGATCAGCGGTTGTTTTCCGATTTTCAAGGGAAACAAATTGGCACGCCCAGTGGGACAGTGCTAAACAAACCAGTAATTGGGATTTTCTTTTAAGTCTTAGTAATCTTCGCAAAGTACATTATATGTTACTAAGAAGTGGTAGAATTACCGCTACTAACGAAGAAAGACAAACAATCTTTAGGAATATGGCGTCGGAAACAAACCAGCCAAACAACCCCAATCCACAAGTTGATGGTTCTGGCGAAGGGACCAGTAACAACATGGTGCCACCACCAATACCATCGACAAGAGAGCAAGTAGCGCCTCCACTAAGGCCAGAACTGACCTTTGCCTCGGTGGGACCTGGGGCAACAATCGTAAGGCCTTATAGCCAACCCGTATTGGAATATGTGGGGCCACAAGTGTCGAATCCCCACACTCCAGGAGTAGGACCATCCGTGTCTAGACAGTTTGCCACTTTTGGTCTTTCACAGTTGCCAAGGAATCCCCTTTATGGGATGCCAACGACTGTGATGCAGGGGCTGCAAAATGTGCCCCCAATATTTTCAGAAAACACAATGGCTTCACCATTGCAAGGATCAGGACCTGGTTCAAACATTGGTCGAAATCCTCAAAACTTAAGTCTAGGATATTCGACCCAAGGTCCCAACCTAACCAATACATTCGTTGCCTGTTTGAGGCAGCAGATGGATGAGAGTAATCTCCAAATGGTTCAAACCCTATCTCAGACTATGGGTGAGATTTTTCAACCATTGATTAGAGACACAACTCACGCTAACTAACAGTTGGCGACACAGTTAACTCGTTTGACTGAATTCATAGGGGTACCCCCGCTAGAAAGGAACCAAGTCCCTGTGGAGAATACCCCACAGCCAGTTCCAAGAGTTGCGCAAGAAGCCAATCTAGAGAACCAAGGAGGATTAGATCCCTATGTGGTCGAAACTCCCAGAGTCCAGGTCGAGAGAAACCCAGAAGTAATGATGGTAAATCGAAACCAGGATGCGGACAATGTGGTCCAACAAGTACGACGCAATAACCTTGCAGTCGAAAATAACCTGGCTACAATGGTAGAAAGGATCATGACTCGAAATGGCCTAAACACTGGTTTTACTAGGCCAAATTACACATCACCAATAGTTGACTACATCCTTCGAGCAGAATTACCCCCTAGGACTAAGGTGCCTAAATTCACTAAGTTTTCAGGGGACACGACGGAATCTACTGTCGAACACGTAGCACGCTACATAATAGAGGCTAGAGAGATAGCGAATGATGAAAGCCTTAGGATAAAATACTTCCCCAGTTCTCTCACCAAAAACGCCTTCACGTGGTTTACTACTTTGCCACCAAGCACGATATGTAATTGGACCCAGTTAGAACGTGTTTTCCATGAACAGTTTTACATGGGCCAAACGAAAATTAGTTTGAAAGAGTTGGCCAGTGTAAAGCGTAAGTTTTCGAAGCCAATCGAAGAATACCTCAATCGGTTTCGATTACTTAAGGCAAGGTGTTTTACACAAGTGCCTGAACATGAGTTGGTCGAAATGGCTGCAGGAGGTTTAGACTATTCTATTAGGAAGAAATTAGATACACAATATCTACGAGACATGGCTCAGTTAGCCGATAGAGTCCGACAGTTAGAGAGGCTGAAAGACGAAAAGGCGAGATTTAACAAAGGCAAGGAAGTAGCTTTTGTCGAACTCAACGAAAGTGGCGAAGGGGTCTGCGAAAAAACCCCCTATTTCGAAGAGAGCGAAGTGGATCTTGTTGAATTAAAACAGGGTCCTTCGTATGCTTGTCGAGTACTAGCCCCTCCACAGGGAAAGGGCTTTGTCGAGTCAGAAAAGAACGATAGGTTCCCTAAGAAAACCTACACCTTCGATATAACGAAGTGTGATGAAATTTTCGATTTGCTAGTAAAAGATGGGCAGATGATAGTGCCACCTGGTGCTAAAACTCCGCCTTTAGAGCAGCGAAAGAAAAGAGGTTTTTGTAAATACCATAATTTCTTAGGTCATAAAACATCTCAATGTTTTCTTTTCAGGGACCTCGTTCAAAATGCGATACAAGAAGGACGTCTGAAGTTCGGAGACAAGGCAAAGGGCCAAATGAAGGTGGATACTGATCCACTACAATTGGCTGATGCTCTCTATGCGGAACCGATGGAGGAAAACATGATAGATGCTACTAAAGGCATCGAAGTTTCTGTCAACATGATGGAGGTCACTGAGGATCTCGTTTCAGCTCCAGTAATGGCAAAGTTCATCGTGGGTTTTGATGTGGACAGCGTGGCGGTCGAAATTAAGGAGGATCCTGCTCAAACTGACAACAAATCAGAACCAAAAGCTCTAAGTCACCTAAACTACACCATGGTAACCAAAGAGACGGTTGGCCATTTTGTAAGAATAGATCAAGCTACTGAAGGCTTGGGAATCATGAAGTTGGTTGGGCCAGTCGAAGTCAACATGGTCGACATCAAACCATTGGAGACCTTGGAAGAAAGTGAACCAAAGCACCAGGAGGGATGCAGTAGGGTAGCATACCCGAAAGCAGAAGAATCGATGATTGGGTTTTTGCATCGATGCAAAGACAAAGGATCAAGCGTGATGCTGTGCCCTAGGTGCAGCGCCATTTTTGATAAAAAGGCTGCAGAGAAGTTGGAATGAGAGCGTCGACTCCAACAAAACAAAGGTGGAAATAGTTTCGATCAACGGAAAAGCCACCACAGGAGGTTCGAAGACAAGCATTTTGAACCTCGAATCAGGCCACCAAGTGCCAGGCCCGCCAATTTTAAGCCTATGGTCGACTCCGCTGATGGAAAATGGAGGAGGCCTAACGAGGAAAGGATGCAGGGACAACAAAGGTGGAAGAACTTCGAGGTGAACCAGGGTTCGTCGGTCTCCTATAGCAAAGAATACCAATCCTCAAAAACTGCGCATGTGTCTGAAAACTACAAGGGGAAGAATCCCATGACTAGGACCCAATGGAGAAGGGAGTAACGAAGAAGGAAAGCTCTCAGAGACGAAACGGGAAAAGGTCAGACAAAAGATGGGCTTAACCTTCCCACAAAAGAGGGACAGCCATCGAAGACAGTTGAGAAGCTACCAGTTGGGCGAAGGCTGTGATTGCCTAAACAAAGCAACCCAGCGGACGGGGATGAAGATATGACAGACAACTTCAACTCTGACGACTTTTTGAACTTGGTTGTCAACGTGGTATCAGTGATGCCCCTTGAGTTCGACAGAGCCTCGGAGGTCGAAGAACCAAGCGCAGATGCGGAATGGGAAATGGCAGCACATAAACCTGTTTGCTATTACGTAATGAACAATGGTTGCGTCGAAGAACATAACGCTTTTTTCGAACGGCCTACTGAAGAAATGAGAACCCACATGAAGCCGTTATACATTATGGCAAAAGTGGAGGATATCCCCATCAACAAAATACTTGTGGATTGCGGCGCTACTGTCAACCTAATGTCGCACTCTTTGTTGACCAGAATAGGAAAGCATGATGCTGATACAAAGCCACATAATATGGTTTTGTCGACCTATGAAGGAAAGGTGGGAACCACCAGGGGTGTGATCCAGGTGGATGTAACTGTCAGAACAATTACAAGACCGACGATGTTTATGGTGGTAGAAACCACGGCCAACTACAACTTATTGCTTGGCCGTGAATGGATACATGGCATCGGAGCGGTGCCATCTTCGATGCATCAAAGAATTTCCATCTGGAGGCTAGATGGCATCGTGGAGAATATTGAAGCTGATCAGGGGTACTTTAGGGTACCAAGAAGACAAGTGGATCAGTTCCAATTTGATAAGCACTTGGCCACCATTGGCCCTTGTGCTCCAGCGGACTTCGAGTTTGCACCAAACGATGAGGTATATTACTCACTATACCTCCACCCTGTCGACGGTTTCCGTTTGGATAGGGAAGTGCGTGGAGAAAGACTCCCATACTTGGGGGCAGCTCCAGTTGACCCCACGGGGTGGGGAAGTGAGTTTGATGACTGAAGCAGCGGCGCTGCGAAGAATTTTGGCCTACGTGGCTGAAACCAAAGTACAAACGGCCTTAACGGTCGCCCATGACAAAGTGGCTGAAGAAGCCACCAAGATGCAGCAAGAGAGCCAGAGGCTCGACGCCATCTATGATGATGAACCTCTGGGATTCGAAAGAGACCCTTTGGGGAACGACATCAAAATGCTCGTGCAGGATCCTTTGAAAGAAATTGATTTAGGGGAAGGACAGATTAGGAGGCCAACGTACATTAGTGCTAGCCTCGATCCTCAACTAAAGATCGAAGTCATCCAGTTGCTCCGGGAGTATAAAGATTGTTTTGCCTGGGACTATGACGAAATGCCAGGGTTGCAACGGGATTTGGTAGAACATAAACTACCAATAAAACCTGGGAAGAAGCCAGTCAAACAAGGCCCAAGGCGTTTCGCCCCAGAGATCATGTTGAAGATAAAGGAGGAAATCGAAAGGCTCCTTCGTTGCCGATTCATTCGCACACCAAGGTATGTCGAATGGTTAGCTAATATAGTCTCAGTCATTAAGAAGAATGGGTCCCTAAGAGTGTGCATTGATTTCAGGGATTTGAACTCAGCCACTCCCAAGGACGAGTATTCGATGCCAGTGGCAGAAATGCTAGTCGATTCAGCCGCTGGCCACGAATCAGTATGTTGGATGGATATTCTGGGTACAACCAAATTTTCATCGCCGAAGATAATGTTCCCAAAACAGCGTTTTGTTGCCCTGGGGCCTTAGGCACTTACGAATGGGTAGTAATGCCATTTGGCCTAAAGAACGCTGGGGCAACGTATCAGCGAGCGATGAACTCTATTTTCCATGATTTCATTGAATCTTTTATGCAAATATACATTGATGATATTGTGGTAAAATCTATTTCAAGAAAGAGCCATTTGGACCATCTGCGACAGTCGTTCGCCAGAATGAGGAAGTTTGGCCTCAAAATGAACCCTTTGAAATGCGCTTTCTGCATACAGGCGGGAGACTTTTGGGGTTTCGTCGTCCACAAGAAATGAATCGAGATCAACCAGAACAAGACAAAGGCCATCTTAGAAGCCAAAGCGCCATCCAACAAAAAGGAATTGCAGTCGCTGCTAGGAAAGATAAACTTCTTAAGGTTCATATCCAACTTGAGTGGCAAAACTCAAGCCTTTTCACCTTTACTTCGAATTACTAAGGACAGATTCGAGTGGGGCATCGAGCAGCAGGAAGCCTCCGAAAAGATTAAAGACTACTTGACTCGACCACCAATCCTTTCGCCTCCATGTCGAAGCAAGAGTATGCGATTGTACATAGCAGCGTCAGATAGAACTTTAGGGAGCATGTTGGCTCAAGAGGATGAAAATGGCACCGAAAGGGCTATTTACTACCTCAGTAGAGTTTTAAATGACGCAGAAACTAGATATAGTGAAATAGAAAAACTATGTTTATGTTTATACTTCTCATGTACAAAGTTAAAGCAATATATTAAACCAGTCGATATTTGTGTTTCTTCATGCTGTGATATTATTAAGCATATGTTATCAAAACCTATTTTGCATAGTCGAATTGGGAAATGTGCGTTGGCACTGACAAAATATTCTTTAACTTACAGACCGTTAAAAGCGGTCAAAGGGCAAATAGTGGCGGACTTTATTGTCCTAAACGTAGTCGAGGTGAAACCATGGAAGTTGTACTTCGATGGCTATAGCCATAAAAATGGCACGGGGATTGGCTTGCTAATTATTTCGCCAGATAAAATTCCAACAAAATTCAAGTATAAAGTCGAAGGTTTGTGTTCTAACAATGAAGCTGAATACGAGGCTTTGATAGCAGGACTTGAAATTTTGTTAGAATTGGGGGCAACCCAGGTCGAAATAATGGGAGATTCGGAGCTGGTGGTAAAACAGTTGACGAAGGAGTACAAATGTGTTAAAGAGAACCTCATTATGTACTTTGTAGCGGCTAATAGGCTGCTTAAAAAATTCAAAATGTCAACTATTCGACATATCCCACGAATGCAGAACCAAGTGGCCAATGACCTAGCACAAATTGCCTCAGGATATAGGATCTCGAAGGATGAGTTACAGGAGGTAATCGAGGCTAGAGGCAAGGTAGTATCGGTGGGCTTGAAACCCTCAGACTTAGAGGCTACAAAGTTTGGATATATGGATGAAGAGACGTTCGAAGTCCTTACCATCGAAGGATTGATGGATGACGACTGGAGAAAGCCTTTAGTCGAATACCTCCAGGACCCATCAATTGCCGTAGATCGAAAGATAAAATACCAGGCTTTGAGCTATGTGGTGATGGGCAACGAGTTGTTAAAAAGGACCCCAGAAGGAGTTTTGTTGAAATTCCTAAGTGAAGCGGAGGCATATTTGGCTTTATCGACAGTCCAGTGGAGCGTGCGGTGCACACCAAGTTGGCCAGAAAATGAAATGGCTCTTATTTCGACAGGGTTTTTACTGGCCTACAATGTTGAAAGACTGTATTGAATTCGCCAAAGGGTGCCAGGAGTGCCAAGTTCATACGGGTATACAACATGTCCCAGCAAGTGAGTTACACTCTATAATCAAACCTTGGCCATTTAGAGGTTGGGCTTTGGACCTAATTGGAGAAATTCGACCAGCGTCTTCGAAAAATCAAAAGTATATTTTGGTAGGGATAGACTACTTTACCAAGTGGGTCGAAGCAGTGCCTTTGCCGAAAGTGGATCAAGAAGATGTTATTGAGTTCATACAGAAAAATATAATCTTCAGATTTGGGCTTCCAGAGACAATAACCACGGATCAGGGGTCGATCTTCACGGGTAGAAAGATGCAGGATTTCGCCAGGGAAATGGGGTTTAGACTTTTGACCTCAACGCTGTATTATGCGCAGGCCAACGGGCAAGTCGAAGCAGCGAATAAGGTAGTCATTGGTATGATAAAGAAACAAGTAGGCACCAAGCCAAAGAACTGGCACAAAGTATTGGATCAAGTACTATGGGTGTGTGGAACCTCACCCAAAGAAGCAACCAATACCACCCCATATCGTCTGACTTTTAGACATGATGCGGTATTGCCAGTTGAGATCCATATACAGTCGATCCGAATCCAGAGACAACATGAAATTCCTAGAGAGGTCTATTGGGACATGATGCTTGATGAAGTGTTGGATTTGGATGAAGAAAGATTAAAAGCTCTAGAGTTGCTGAGAAGGCAGAAGAAGAGAGTGGAGAAGTCTTATAACAAGAGGGTCAAGGCAAAAAACTTTTTCGTTGGAGATTTAGTGTGGAGAGTCATTTTGCCTATGGATCGAAAAGCCAAGACGTTGGGAAAATGGTCCCCCAAGTGGGAAGGACCCTTCTAGGTATCGAAGGTTTTCTTCAACGGGGCCTACGAGGTAGAAGAATTAGGCGAGGACAAAAGGATATTGAAAGTAAATGGTAAGTACTTGAAAAAGTATAGGCCTATGTTGCAAGAAGTTAAAATAACAAGAGAGTAATAGAAAGTACGAGATAAATCCGCCAATGGCATTAGTAGGGGGCCAAAATGGCGCAAAAGTTTACAAATAACGGCTTTGAAGGACAGTGAAATACAGTCTATTACAAAACATTAAAAAAAATCAGAAAGGAAGAGTGTCTTTCATTTTGAAGTAAGTTGTCCTCTGAGAATCCAGCCATTGTTGACACAAGGTCTTTTCGTCAGTTAGCCTGGAAACTTCTTCCTCCAAGCTTCGGGCCTCCTCTGCGAAGGTGATAGCGTGATTAAGTTCAGCAGTGAGGATTGAATCATCCTTAGAAGATAATTGTAAAATCTTCTTCTCCTCCTTCTTGATTTTATTTTGAAGTTTCTTGATTTTTCGCCTCCAGCAGATAATGTTCTTCTTCCCTGAAGCAATCTCTAGTTGGTCTCTTTTCCTTTCTTCTTCTAGTTCTTCGACCTTTTGTTCTGATTCTGCTGCACTTGTCCAAGCAGCCGCCTCACATCCAGACTTTATTGAAATATCACTTTCAAGTCGAGGCAGTAATGTGAGGTCTTTATGGACCTGATCAACCAGAACCCCCACCTCTCGAATAACGTTAGCCGTTTCAGGGGATAGGGATTCAAGATTGGCTTGTTGAAGAAGTGCTTTCAGTGATAACTGTGTGACGGAGTCCATTTGTAGCAAAGAAAAGAGATCACCTTTGAAGATTTTGGCCTTAATTTTTGCCAAAATATCATCTGAGGATTTACCAGAGATTGGGCTTGCGGAAGTCGAAGCACTGGGAGTCCTGTTGAAAGCTCTACCTCGATGACTCAGCAACAATTTTACGTATCGAAGAGGTTCTTTTTCTTTCATTAAAGCCAATTCTGCCTCAAAGAGATTTGCATCACTTAGAGGCGGCATGGTAGTTCTCCTTGGCTGAACCTCGACTTGAGTAGTCTGCGCAATGTCGACAGGAGTAGTTTTTTCGACAGCTTCCTCTGTCACGGTTTCTTCCTGTGAAGGGACGTTTGATGTTGGCTTTTGAGGGGGTTCTTTTTCTTCACCATCCGACTCACCTAGCTCGGATTGATGCATTGTTTCGTTCTCAGGAGTATTAGCTTCGTCACGAACAATGTTGTCATCGGAAGCCTTTGGATGATCCTCAAGGGAACTTGTCATGTCTGCAGGATTATTGGTTTCAGGATTATAGTTTCCTGCTAACTGCATTGTCTCAGGGGTTTTCTCCTCCTCATGGTCAGATCCATCAGTCTGCGATTGTTGAGTAGTGGTTTTTTGAGGGGAGGAAGCTGCACAAGGTTCAGGTTTGTTAATTTCGCCGAGAGAACTTATACCAGAGCCCAAATCAGAATTTGGGATATAAGTGGGCTCACCTTGACTGTTCAAAGGATAGATAGGCAATGGGGATCTAGTTGGTGAAGGCTTCAAAGTTTCTGGGATAACCTGCAGTTAGAAAGACAAGCTTTACAAAATGCCAGATGAAAAGACAGACGTTCGATGTAGAAAGGTTAAAGATTTTTTCACAATACCTTCGTGGCTTCTTCAGCAGGACTAGAGTTATCACTCTCTATGGGAATGGTAGAAGAATTTGGATTGTTGGTGGTGGGAGCTTTAACAGGTGATGCAGGAGGCGTGTCTTGTTTTTGGATTTTGGCAGTAGACGGAGGCGATTAGACGGCCTCCATCCCGTGGGTTACCTTTCGCTTTCTCTTCAGTGGGAGTTCCTCCTGAGGAGACGTCATCGTTGGAGTCTATAATAACTCGGGCTGCAACTTTTCTTCTCTTTTGGGGAGTAGGAGGCTTGCGACTAGCCGGGGAGAGTCGAGGTAGTCAGCACAAGACAGAAAAACCTTAGGTAAGTAAGAGCATAAAGGACTTTTTTTTACCTTTGAACTTTCAATTTTTCCATCTGTCTTGTTTGCTGGGGCAGTCCTTTTTGGGGCAGCTGTGAAAGGAAAATATAGAAGACATAAGTTAGCAACAATAAAGCTCCGTGAAAAGAAGCCAAATCGAAGGGATAGGACCTTCGAGGATTTCGGTCTCGATGCGAACATCTTCGATATTGACATGAAGGTGCCCCTTAAAGGTGTCAAGTGTATGTTTAGTCGGAACCACCCGCTGTGCTTTGGGTTTCGACTGCTGTCGAAGTATTTTAATACTATCCTCACTGTCACACCCTCATTTTCACCGTTAGCCTTTTATACCCTACATTCGGCATATCATACATTCTATTGCATATCGAGCATGCGGGTTCACAAGGTACGAACTAGGTCGTCTTGCTGTAACTCGTCTATTTTCGGACTACATGAAGAAAAAAAAGGTCCATCACCTAAGGTTTGATCTAAGCGGAAAAACCTACTCATGTAAATTTCTTCAAGGGGAAGTTACTTGGCAAAATACAAAATGAATATTATGGCAAGACCAAGTTCAAGGCTCTTTCATACATATTTTTATGGCCTAAGTGGAGTGCAAATTTGCAAGGCATGAGTCAAGATCACAAATGCTTAATTCAATATCTCATTTTCAAGCACATGAGGAAATCCATCATTCAAAATTCAAGATTCATGAATGGAGATAAAAATATTACTAAGAGAGATTTTGTGACATTACAATCATGTCATTTGTTACAAAAATTCCCACTCTAGATAATGTTTAGAAATTAATGTATTTCTAATCTTCATTCAAGTCTCTAGACAAACTCATGTTATGGAAATGCCACACCAATTTTTCATGTGCTACATTATGCTTACAAACATTCAAGAAATATGCAAGAATTAAATCAATATTGGAATATTCTTGGGCCAAGATTATGCATGTTCAATCATAGGCAAAACAACCCCATGTAAGAGGTGAAGAATTACTACATGTCACAAAATCAACATATATTATGTTACAAGATCATTTTTATGACATAAGCCAAGGAAATAGCATGCAAATGATATATTTACTTGCTAAATATCAGTTTGCAAATGCTGTCAAAGAGTGGTAACAATTGGCTACAGGGCAAGATACAAAGCAATACCATCCAAGAGACCAATGGGCACAAAGAGGGATAGTAGTATAGTATACTACAACAGCAAAAATGCAGCAAGTTATACTAGAAATAGAAGGGAAAAGTGGGGCTGCACAAAAGGAAGAAAAAGGCATTGCCAAGAATGGAAAATTGGTGATGAAAAGGTGTGCAAAGTGTGTAACATTAGCATAGCAGCAAAAAGGTGATGGAAAGTGGCTGCAAGCAAAGAAAAATATAGTATTCCTTACTATCACATAACACAACAGATCATAACACAAGAAAAGGGGAAGCATTGAGAGAAAAAACACTACACTTTGAAGAGCAAAAAAACAGAAAAAATAGTTAGTAAGAACAAACCCTCAAAAAACAGAAAAAAGAGAGTGAGATAGAGACACAAGAGGATCATTGAGAAACCAAACCTTCACAACATAGAGTGAAGAGGGGAGGGCACATCCAACAAAGGTCATTGGAGTACTTGCAAGAAGGATAGAAAGCTCTTGGTATCCATTTCTTCAAATCTTTCTCCTTTTATTCTTTGTTTTTTATATTCATTTCATTCACTCTTTTATGTGTTTGTTGAACTGTATATCATGTAAGATCCCCTAAGGGACTAAGAAACCATCCTCAAGGAACCACAAAAACGAAAAGAAAACATAAAAAAAAATGTGAGATTTTGACCTGGACCAGCAACACGGGCCGTGTCACACGACACGGCCGGCCGTGTCACGCTACTGTATGAAGTTTTTTCCCCAGACCTCACAACACGGCCACCCGTGTCACACTTCTGTCACACACCCAAAACCCTAATTTTTCTGGAACCACGACACGGGCCGTGTTGTACAACACGGCCACCCGTGTCACACTTCGTGCCGTTTTTTTTGTGTGTCTCGATTTTTTTTTAGCCATCGAGCTTATGTTTGTATAGATGTTTGTATGTGAATATTGTTATGGTCCTTGTGGACCTTTGTTTCCAAAAAATATTTTTAAAAGTAAACTCTCGATTTTATAGAGCCATTTTTGACCATGTAAGTCGGATGCCTTGTGCACCGCCATCGACCTAAATCGCATCACTTCAAATATCTTTACAAGCAATAAATCTTGATCCAACGTCAAGTGTTTCTCTTTTTGCATAAAAATACAAAAAAAAACACAATAAAATATATGATTGGAATTATGCACCATGAACTTTAAAGTGGTGGAGAAGGAATGAGAATGGAACCCTCCTACACTCATTCCGAATGTTTCGAATACAAGGCGCTCGACTTGGTTATTCGAGACATTCATCTCTATCCAAAGTATTTTGTATAATCCTAGTCAAGAGCACATTTTCTTCAAAAAAACTAAAAACAACATCAACTCATCAAACTATTTTTGCCTTAGGGCGTCAATCCAAAAAAACCCTTTTTCAAGGTATAAAATCAACCAACAAACAACTATTTCCAAAGCCTCCGAACTACGGAGCTCTGATTCTTCACTTCTTTTAAGTGAGGATACGTAGGCACAAGGGCCACAATCCTTGGCGAGCACTATAATAAAACAACCAACCCCTCCTTTCCTTAAGCAAACAAACTTTTAAGATAAAACACCCATTCACGCCAAATAACCTAGAAGGTTCCCATCGAGTACGATGGATGCGAGGGGTGCTAACACCTTCCCTTTGCATAACCGACTCTCGAACCCTAAGACTTGGTTGCAACGACCACGCTCTTTTCCCTAAGGTTTTATCGCTATTTCCCTTTCCCTCCGTTGGGATAAATAAAATCCGGTGGCGACTCTGTGTCATTTTTAGCGTAGCGACACTCACAGATAAACCAGTCTGGAAATGGTGGGGCAAGAGCCACGCCAAAATCAGCAGTTGGTAATCGAGGGGTCTTTGGGGGAAAGAGTTTAAAAGCAACCTCATATCGTCTATCATAAGGGATAGATGAGGGGATTTTCAAATTCTCCATTCGTTTTGAAAACTTTTCTTTTAAAGTGACAGCAGCCTCGCGGATGGTTCCACTAACATCATTTGGTAGGTAGGCAGTTTCAAAGTACTTCTGGAAAGCTTGTATTTCTTTGATATGAGTAGACATACCTTTCTTGATTTTTTCCTTCACGTCAACAAAAGCCTGGTCAATCAAGCGTGAAAAACTTGAAACGTCAAGGAAATTGTTAGAATAATGATTGGACCACCAGGTATAAAACTCTGGGGTACAGAAGTAAGAAGGTTCGAAGAAGATCAGAGTAAAACGTGATTTGTGGGCGTGACGGGCTACTTGAGTCGAACACTCAACTGAGCTAAAGGTGGTCGAGATGAGGATAACATGGGATTTTTTATCATACATACATTTGGGTAGTGGATGAATTAACCCAAATTGTCTTGACACTAGGTTAGGTTGGTAAGCAACTAACGTGGCTTGTCCTTTAATGTGGTTAAGCCTATGAACGATCAAACGTGGCGTCAAGAATTTTTCCCATATCCGGTTTGTTTCTGCCTCCTGCTTCGGTGAAATTGCAGGAAAGGTTCTGGTGAACCATTCAGGACCATAAGTTCTATGGGCAAAGGGAGCCATTTGGGGAGTAAACTCATGTTTTTTGGCGAACAGATGGATGAAGCTGGTGAAGTTGGTACGGAGGCTTCGACCTTCCTCACTTGGTGTTAATTGAATCAAACGTGGCCATTCGACCCGGCGTTCAGATACCTGGGTTTCGTTAACCTCTCCTTTGAAGGGAAGGCTATGTTCGAAGGTGGCATTTAGCCATAGTTGAAGCAGCCAAAATGGTCCCGCCATTACAAAGGGGCCATAGGTCTTTGGATCTCTTAGTTTGTCTGCGCCTTCTCCTAGAGCTTCATATAAGCTGGCCAGTATCATTTCGCTAAGGCACACATCTCTTTTGAGGTGTAACTGGTTCGCCAAAGTGAGGTATTTCCTCGCCACCTGCAAGGATTTGGTGCAGAAAATGCAACGAGACAACCACATGGCCAGGAAGGCTATGTGTTCTTCATCGTCGACTTTGTCGGCGTCTTTGTTATGATAGAGGTTGATGAAGGGTGTGTAGGTGTGTTTGGTGTTGCCAAACCCAATAGTGTCTCGTGCGTTGAACTCAGGATTATAGGCCAAACCACATGGTTTTAGTCCAACGATGGCAGCCATATCAAAAAGTGTAGGAGTCACCATGCCACAGGGGAGATGAAAAGTGTGGTGAGTACTATCCCAGAAGTACAAAGAAGCGGCCAGCATTAATGGACAATAAGGTGGCCCAACCTTCGACAACATAATTAGGTTGAAGATACCTATATCTTTCCAATGCTGTGATTTTCCTGTTTCCACTTTCGCTAGCCAGTTGAGGTAAAGTTCAGAATCTTTAAAATATGGTGTTGCCCTAAACAACCTGGCTCCACCGTGCAAATACTTGAGGTCCATATTGAAGACAATGAGTTTATCTGGGCTATCAGAGGGGACTTTGTTGGTATCCTTTTGCCCTAAAGGTTTGGTTTTTCTATAAGAGGGGAAGAAGTCACTCAGGGTAGAATAATCAAGGTTTGGGGGTGATAGTGGGCCAGACATGGCCAAGGGTTTTCCAGCTACATTAACAGGGATAATTACATGGGATTCATAATATGGCGTTTCTCTTCCGCTAACGGCTCCCTAATAAGCTGTTGGTTCTTTGTGATTTTCAGTCCACTCAGAGTCGCAAAGGGTGGAAGTGCGGATGAAGAAGATGGTTTTCTGGTTTGGGTCTTCTTTTGTTGATCAGCCATTGTTGAGGATTTCTGGGAAAAGGAGAGATTTTTCTTGTATTGAGAGGAGGAGTTTTCAGGAAAAAGAGGAGAGTGAAGGTTTGCAAAGAGTAGAAAAGGTTTTTGTGAGAAATTCTTGGTGATTTTATAAGTATTCTGAAAACTAAGATTTTGTTACGTGGCTGAAGATAGTGGGCCACGTGTGTGACCTAGTGGGAAAGGTAAGTGACGGTTGTAACCTATAGCCCTAGGTGCTAAAAAGGGTGATGATGTTTTCTGAAATTTGTGAGTCCCAAGAAACCTGCCATGATGATGATGACGTGAGAAGCGTGCAAAGTGGCGTGGGTTTTAATGCAAATGTTTTCTCTTTCTTCCGTTTTAGCTTCTAAAGATTGATAGGCGAACCGGAGGGTGCAATGATGTCGAAAAGATGGTGTCGAATTAGATACTATCAAAGAATGTCCTTTTCCTAAAATAGGTTTGAAAAGAACATTCTTTGGGGGCAATTTGTTAGCTCCTAAATTCGACACTGCCTTGGGTTGCTAAGTATAAAGACATAATTAATGTTTTAATAGATGAAGTAAAGAGGCTTCGACAACCTCTAAGGAGTCTTCAATAAAATGGTTAAGAGTAACTTAGGAAATTTGAGAAGGTTAAGACGTGAAGTCTCTTCGACCGTGTACCAAGGGAGTTTCGACCGAGATCCTTCAAGGCTGGCTTTGTCGTTTTTGAAATTTAAACTTTGAGAGGGAACGATTTTTGTTCATAAGACACATGGCGAATTCTGGAGCAGGAAGTTACATGCAATGGACACTTGTCAAATCAAGGAGATGCTAGGAAGTTATTAGCAGTTAATTATTAGTATTATAAATAGGAGATTATTAGATAGATTTCTGTGTGTGTTTTACCAATTGTACAAAGTAACTCCCATCAAACTTACTCAAAGTACCCGAGTGCGAGAAAAGAGTATTTTACGGAGAATGTACATTATGTAAATCACCACCTTTTTAATAAAAGTCTTTACATTTTCAGCAATATTTACATTCTCATTGTCGAACCACTTGCGCAAGTGTTAACATTCTGCATTTACCTTCCTCGTACCCTTTATTGCATTTCTTTTCTTCCTTTAAAAACTCTTTTATTTTCTTCGACAAGCCTTTACCTATTCCTTTTACAGCATTTTACTTTAAAGCTTTACCTTTAATTACCCAGTCGAATCCTTGTTCTTTCAAATCACCGTTACCAATCTCGTACAACAAACTTCTTAAACCTAATCCCAAAAAGCTGATCCTTTAGCACATGTCCTAGGATCAATCTGATCGATCCTGTGAGTCACCAAAGTCAAATTTGGAAGATCAGCGGTTGTTTTCCGATTTTCAAGGGAAACACACATCCGATATAGTAGTTGAAAGAGGTTTACCTACACTACCTTTACCGAGTATTGCTCCGCGGTTGTTATCACCATAAGTTACATAACCTTTCTTCTTTGCCACAAAGTCAATGAAGAGGGATATGTCTCCTGACATATGCCTAGAGCATCCACTATCGAGAACCCATCTTCTCTCGGTGGTCTCGAGACATTGTACCTGTGTAAAATAATCAACAAGAGGAGGTACCCAAAGGCTTATTGGGTCCTAAATCGTGAGTGACAAAGTGATTGAATTTGGGCAACCATTGATAAATGCCTTTAGGAACTAGAAATCTCCTAAAACGACATTTTGCAATGGCATGTCCCTTTTTGCAACAATACAGACAAGAGAAGTCAACTTTAGAATTATCTTTGCTATCTTTTTCTCTTATAATATATTTATATTTTTGATATGGATTAATCATACTCTTTCGAAAGTTTGATTTATCAATAGCAAAGGTAATCTTGGGCTCAAGAGCCTTGTCAAGTTTGGCCTTAAGGTTTCTTACTTCACCTTGCCAAATGTGACAAGTATCACACCCATAGTTAAGTATCGTATCTCTTAGGTTCTCACAACTTGCTTTTGTACTTTCAACCATAGAAGCTTTGAGTGCCTTAAGTTTCCTTTCGGATTCTCGAATTTTTTGTTCCAAATGAATAAAAATTTGGTTGTTTGAGGCAACTCTTTTAAAGGCCTCTTTAGCTTCAAGATGTAAATAATCAAATGCAACTTGTAATTCATGATGAGACATACTAGAGGCTTTTTCATATTTAGCATGTCGTACCTGTTTCTTTTTATTCTTTTGATGAGTAGAGAGACATAGGTTGACGGCTTCATCTTCATCGCTAGAGCTTTCATCATCGGAGGAGTCGCTATCACTCTCCCAGGCTATGTAAGCTCTCCTTGGCTTTGACGATGTTCTTTGTGACTTGGATGATTCCTTATCCTTTCCCTTCTTGTTCATCGGATAGTCCGGTTTGTAATGATCGGGCTTCCCACATTTGTAGCACGACCCTCTAGTCTTTCTACCTTTAGAGTCATCATCTTTGGAGAACCTTGACTGTTTCCGGAAGTTTACCAAGTTCTTCTCGGAATGTTGGATATCGTTCTTTCTCATGTAACGATTGTAACGTTTAACGAACAGCCCCATGTCTTCACTTTGATCATCCTCTTCGTCCTCACTAGATGAATAATTACTCGGCTCTTTTTCTTGAGACTTCGAGGAGGAAGTCTTTAGAGCTATAGATTTCTTTTCACTCACCTTCGTTTTGTCTTTCTTTTCTTTTCTTTCATGTTGATCTAGGCTCAAAAGCACCTATTCATGCTCTTGTAATTTGCCAAACAATATTGTCAGGTCTAATATGGTAAGATCATCTGCCTCTTTGATGGCGGTCACTTTCGGCTGCCATTCCCTATTAAGACATCTTAAAATCTTATTAGTAGCAACATCATTGGAAATAGGCCTACCTAGTGAATGTAATCGATTGATGAGATGAGTAAATCTCTTTTGCATGTCGACAATGGTTTCCCTTTGATCCATGAAAAAGAGATCAAACTCTTGTATAAGAGTGTTAATTCTAGCTAACTTGACATCGTTTGTCCCCTCATGGGCAATTTGTAGTGAATCCCACATAGTCTTAGCAGTAGGACAGTGAGATACACGATAGTATTCGTCTACACCTAAAGAGGAGATTAGAATGTTTTTAGCTTTCCAATCGTAATTGTACTTTTTCTCATCGTCATCGGTCCATTGTGCTTTGGGCTTAGGCACAACTTCGTTATTTTCATTGGTCATGGTTATTTCAAAAGAACCATTGAGAATAACGTTCCATATTTTTCTGTCTATGGAGTTTATGTGCACCCGTATACAGTCTTTCCAATAACTGTAATTTTCACCGTTAAAATCGGGAGCTCTATTATACGCCCCTTTTGGTTCGTTAGCCATTATTCTATCAATGTTGTATTTGAAGCACCGAATAACCGGAGCTCTGGATACCACTTATTAGACTAAGGCACGGATCTAGAAGGGGGGGGGGGGGGGGGTTGAATAGATACCTTTAAAAAATTGAGTCGGCGCTACCAATTAAAAATTGGTTTTGAAAAATTAGTTTTAAGTGCGGAAGCGGCCGAGGAAAATATAGTCTAAACGAACCGTTATTGGAAAACCGGATATGCGTAAAGCTAATGAATTGATGACAATCAAAGAGATTAAATCACTACACGACTTACACAAATCAATGATATAATTCACTTGTAATAATTCCTAGTTCCAATGATTAATAAAGCACACCAAAACTAGAAGCAAAAATAAGGTAATTTTAGTTCAGGACTTTTGTTGAACAGTTGGTGTGCAAAAAATGCCTCAAGAGATATTTATGTTGAGTAAGTGATTAGAATTGCCTTAGTACAATGTTTTATTGTACTTAGTATTCAAAAACAGGGTTCCAACACCTTACTCAATTTGTATCGCAATTTGACAATAATCACTTAAGCTAGAATCACTTATTTTTTAAGCTGAAATGAAAAAGCAGAAAATTAAAGAACACACGATTTGATGAGGCAGTTCCCCCGTCGTCCTCGCTTCGCGGTACGTCTACCCTCAATTATAAAACTAGAATTGAGATAGATTGAATAGATATCACCTGTTGGAAGTAACAGTTTACACAAGAGTTGATAAGCAAAAATACAAACAATCCATATTGATGTTGACAATTGCTATCACTTCTTGCACCTTGATTCAAGATGAATCAATCCCTTCGATTGTTGTGAATAACCTCCGATTCCAGCCTCCTTATTGAATAACCTTCCGTTGTTCAAACCTTCGGCTCGGCTGATCTTAGACACCAACGAATCGAACCCGGAAAGCCTTCAACACTTCACAGCCCCAGCTACTAAATTGATGAACCTTCCGTTGATCAATTACCTTCGCACCTGCTTGAATGTTGAACGAAAAAAATCCGTAGCAAAAACCCACAAAACCTTCAAGTCTTGATGGGAAAAACCTTCAAGGTTTTCTGCAAGAAAAACCTGCCACAAATTTCCACCCGAACCGGATCTTCAATCAACGGATTCGAACCTTATCACCTTTGAACAAGACACAAATCGCCGCAAGAATGATTGTGTGTAGTTGCAGAGTTGTGTGTTGTTTTGAGGATGAAGATGAAGAAAAATGTTGCACCTATTTCACTTTTCTTTCCCTGACAATTTACTCAAGATTTCAATTGTTAGTTGTTAAAAATGAGCAAAATTCTATTTATAGTAATAACCAAAACAACCAACAAAACTGAATTTCAAAACCCAGCAGAAATTCCTTCACTGCGCGTGAACGGTCGACCATAGGGTCGGCGTGCGCTGAGTCGTGGTCCATGCGCTGATTGGCATGGTCGACGCATGTCTTTATGCGCTGATCCGTGGGAAATCAAAACCTTCATGCGCCGACTGTATGGTCGACGCATTGCTTCCATGCGCTGAGCCGTCAGAAAGTGTCAGGTTTCATGCGCCGACTGTATGGTCGACTCATTGCTTAGAAACCTGCAAAAATGAAGACTTTTGCAATATCTTGCCATAGTCAGTTATGAAACATATAAGGTATAATGATTTAAGAATAAAGGAGATGTGTAGTATGTTGAAGTTTTGCATGATACTTCCAATTTATCCAAAGTTGTGTTTTGTCATCATCGAAAACTTGGAAGCCTATGTTGTAAGACAACTTGCCCTCACACAAGAGACATTTCTAAGGCCATAAAAAGGAAATTGCCGATGCAAAAAAAACATTCACTGTACATGTGTTTACTGTGATTTTTGGTAAACAACCGCTGGTCTATCAGTTTAGAATACAATTTACTAACTTGAAGGATCGACCATACTAAATCCTAGAACATGTGCTAAGAGTGTACGAACATCTGTTTTCGACTGAGTGAAATTAAGAATGAAGAGTGCAAAAAGTGTAAATGTTGTAAAACGTAAAGCTGAAAGTAAAGGGCTTTGAAATAACAACTGTAATGTAAAGGCGAAAAGATTACTGCCAAACTCCACGTTCATTGTAAATCCTTTGGAAATTAAATAAATTTTGAAAATAAAGATGCAAGTAAGTAAATGGCCTGAAAAATAACTCTAATCAGAACTCCGCGTTTGACTAGGGGGTCTTTGCAAATAAAATAGGAAGAAAAATGTAAAGGTCGGTTTGAAATGTAAGAACTGAAAGTTAAAAGTGGCAAGTGAATTGTAAAGGCAAATCGCATTGATAATAAAAGATTTGATGTTGTATCACGTACATTCTCGTTAACTCGTTTCTCTACACGCGGGTACTCAGAGTTGTATGAACTAGTACGGTAATGAATGAACACCCTTATTATATAAAATTTACATCTATTTATAGTGCTATAAAATAACTTCTACATGGCGGTTGAGGCTTCCTAACGTGCTCTTTTTGGCGCTATCTTCGTTCTTCTAACCGTTCCCACGCTTTCTTCTACTTGATTTGAATTTTGAATATTTGGCAGTTCCCCCCAATTTTGGCAAACCACCCTCGCGCTTTCCTTTTTATAGTCTTCGTCGAGCATTTTCTGACACTTAGCATTTTTTAGTTCTTGTTCATCTTTCTTCGACTTGAAGCTTTTCTTGATTTTGGTCGAAACTTTCTCGTATACCAAGTATTGAAATCTTTGACTTCAGATAATTCTGGTCTTCGACTAGCGTCGTAAATTAGGAGTCAACATGTTATTTACACATCCCAACTTCATTCCATTTATTTCTCAATTGCAAACCTTCACAAACCTTATTTCACAACTTATTCTTTCACTATTTTTTGTCCAAACTAGCATTATTTTTCTCTTTTTTTTACATTCATTATCACATAATTTTTTAATGCTCGCTTGAATTTTTAAAAAGTTATAGCAACCTACCGCTCTTCTTTTTCATTCTCCCCAACTTGACTTTTACTCAACCCTCAAGTGAATTCTCTTGACTTTTTATGGCAAAGAGGACAATTAAAACAAAATTCAAGGGTTCAAGAAAATTTTTAGAATCTCACAAAATTCAGAATGAGATTCACATTGTTTAGGCTCAAAGGGGGTTAACAAATTCTCTCTAGTCACGGGTAAGTTACATTTGGACATGGTTGTGCTCAATATAAACAAGTGTCTTGATCATTTCTAATGCTTCCACAAAGACACCATAATCACAAGATAAATCATGAATGAAATGAATCAACAAAGTTTATTAGTAATCTAACATTTAGCGAACAATGGAAGCTTTTTCACAAATTGTGGTTTTGGTCCTAAGTGAAATAATCATTCAAACAAGTTGCTAAAAGAAAAAATTATATTTGCACAAAGACTTACGTTCATAAGCATTCTAAAATTTTAAATAAAGGTAATAGTGTACCTTGACAACATTCACTTGTTTCATACTATCATCGCCATCCAAACTTGATCGAAGCTTCATTAGATACTTCTCTACAGAGAGCAACCAATATAGAAGGAGTTCTCATCATTCCTAATCATACTAGAGAAAACATAAAAGGAAACAAATATGCAAAGCTTAAAAATATAGAAACAATTGCAATGCACTTTAATATCATAACACCAATCCCCGACAACGGTGCCATTTTGTTCAAACTGCAATATAGAGACAAGAAGAAAAAATTTAGTTTTGAAAGAATTCCCTTCGGGGTTTATATCGTCTCCACAGGGATCAGTGCGATGAAAGAACGCCTTTTAACGGTCTTTACATTTCTAAGCTTGTTGTTCAAAATGTTTGGTTTAAAAGGTTCAAGGAACCATGAATAAAAGGCAGAAAATATAAAGACGGAAAATATAAAGTAAATACTAAAATATAAACCGAGGCTTATTGGGATCAGATCTCATCAATTGATAACACATGCATTCTTCTGATCATGTTAAACACAACTCAATGATTCGTCTAATATCCTCATATACCACCCACAACATAGGTCATCTCTAACACAACATCG
Organism: Lathyrus sativus; assembly: GCA_963859935.3. Taxonomy (NCBI): domain Eukaryota; kingdom Viridiplantae; phylum Streptophyta; class Magnoliopsida; order Fabales; family Fabaceae; genus Lathyrus; species Lathyrus sativus. Next base: position 610,648,167 of record OZ012738.1, on the reverse strand, counting down.
AGAGAACAAGTGTATTGTCTCATTGGTGATGTCTCACGCACCAAAAACACAACACAGAGCATTAGGAACTGATACTCACGCAAATTCTAAGCCTAAATCTATGTCTAGAGTTTATGACCTAACAGGTAATCATTCTAGATCCAGATCTGTAGAGTAAATGTCTATAACGGTTCAAATTAAAGATAAACGGGTAAACAAAGACGACACCCATATCGGATAAACAATTGTTTTAAATAAACACAATGATCAAAATACGTACATACGCTTAACCCTTTTTACATGTATTCACCTAATCTGCCAAATGGTTGTGAACATCGTTCTTCATCACTATTATCACGCACCCGCACAATATCGTATTAATCCTACTCATGCTACTCGTGCTACTTAATAAAGATAATAAAATCGAAGATACATTGAATGTCAACTTACAAAACCATGTCAAAAATTTGTTCATTGATAGATGAAAATCTTAGATCAAAAATGTGAAAAGGTTTTATCAAGACCCACAAATGAGCAATCAAAGATAATCAATCAATAGAGAATTCATATTAGTTCAAAAACATATATTATATGAAATACATAAGGTATCAAAAGATTACATCCAAAACCCAACAAGAGATCAAAGATCTTACCTCCTCCCTCTTAGGGTTTTGAATTTCTCTCTCTAAAATAAACTTGAAATGAAGAGAGATAAGTTCTGATGTAAAATATATATATATATATATATATATATATATATATATATATATATATATATATATATATATATATATATATATATATATATATATATATATATATATATATATATATATATATATATATATATATATATATATATATATATATATATACATATATCTTTCCTAAAAAGCAAGAAAAGTACTTATATAGAACATTCAGGATCTGTCTTGTTCGCACTGCGAACAGATCCTTCGCCTATTGAACATCAAATTAGGCACCTGAGGTGCCTCTGAACAGTTAAGCCGCCTTTGAGAAATATCTAAACTTCGTTGTGCGAGCAATCCTTCGCACTGCGAACCATCTCGCTACAAGTTCTCACAACGAATTTCAGTTTAATTTCTCTCTGAGTGAACAGTACCCAGTCTCCCAAGGGTGTTCGCTGGCAAGTTCGCTGTATGAAGTTGCTGATGATATTTCTGGGGAAGTTCGCTAGGAGTTTCGCACAGTGAACTTCTTGATAATCTTTGTCACACCTCGAAAATTCATTCGAAAACACGACCCTCGCGCAAAAGGCTCGGAAATGCGGTTCGACAGAGTCGCCACCGAACTTTATTTTTCCCGAATGAACGGGAGAAGAAAATATCGAGAAAAATTCTCAAAAACGAAAGGAACATGGCCGTCACAACCAAATGTTCCTGGTTTCGGGAGTCAGTTACGTGAGGGGAAGGTATTTGCACCCCTCACATCCGTTGTACTCAACGGGAACCTCTTAATTCGAGTTGTGATAAATGTTAGCTAAGCTTATTTCTTCTCTACTCAATACTAAATACTAAATAATACTATAAAAGGATAGAGGCGATAAGGGAAAGGGTGGTTAGAGGATAGGGTTCTCGCCAAGGATTGGGGCCCTTGTGCCTACGTATGCTCATTCGGACGAGAATGAGGAATCAAAGCGTCGTAGTTCGACTACGGGAAAGGATGGGGAAAACGGGAGATGGAGGGGATTGTGCTCGCCAAGATCATCGCAATCTTGTGCATACTTATCTTACATTCAGACGAGAATGAAGAATCAGAGCAGTCGTAGTTCGTGGTAACGACCACAAAAGAAACGAGTTTGAATTGGTTTGAAGGTGGGTACGAATGACGATTACTCGAAGCTTAGGAAAGACTTCTCGGACCCAAGTAATCGGGAGAGCGAACCAAAGACTTGGAACACTCTCTTTTTCATCGTGGAAGGAAAGTTGTATTTGAAAAGTGAGGTTGGTCAGATGACGACTACTTGAAGCTTAAGAAATACTTCTCGGACCCAAGTAGTCGGGAGAGAGAACCAAAGACTTGGAACTCTCTCTTTTTCATCGCGGAATGAGTGATGTTTGAATGGTGTTTGAATAAGTGGTTGGAATCGGATGACAATTACTTGAAGCTTAAGAAAGACTTCTCAGATCCAAGTAATCGGGAGAGCGAACCAAAGACTTGGAACACTCTCTTTTTCATCGTGAAAAGAAAGTTATTTGAGTTGGAAATGGTGTTTGGAAGGATGAGTAGTTGAAGGATGGTTGAATGTTGTCGAGTTGTTAGTGTTATTTCAAGGCGTCAATTGCTCACATACGAATAAGATAACTCGCATCCAAACAATTGAAAGCAAGATCAAAGACTTGAACCCACTCTTTACACCTTGAGAAGGATTAAATAGTTGTTAATTGATTGAGGGTTTGTTACGAAAACCCGTTTGACGTTGGATCAAGGGTTTGACTTATTATCGCGTGCAAAATGTGTTAGAAATGATTTAAAAAACGGAACCGGCTTGACTTACGCATCAAGGGTCGAGTTGTGTGCAATAGGTTGATGGCGAATGCGTATGAGCACTCGGCTTACGAGGTTTGAAAGTGGCTCGATGAAGAATCGAGAATTAGTTTGAAAATAGTTTGATCCGCTCTAGTCCCTATGGGTGCTACTAGGAGATAAACCGATAAACAAAGAAATGCGAAACATACATCGGAATGGGAGAGGGATACATGTAAGTTACACGAGATTGTACGAAATAAAGGGGTCTTATTGTTAGGTAGCCTAAGAGAAAGCCGTGTGTGTGCATTGTGTCATAAACTACACCTTGAGCAAAGTCGGGCACGGACTCGATATCAGGGTACCTGCAAATGACCAATGATCCAACAGTCCACCAATTTGGCTTTTATGATTTCAATAGTTTATTATGTGTTTTTGATTATGGGCGAATAAGAATAAATATGATATGATAATATGAATAATGGAAAGATAATATAACAATAATATCCACAATAATATTTGATGGAAATTAAAGTTAGTGGTTAGTTTGGTTAGGAATTAAATCGGGACAAATGTAACGCTAAACCGTTGTAGCTCGACTTATAATGAAAGTCGGTCTATTGGACGTCGCGTGAGTTGATTTCCGTGCTAAAAACAAGATGGATAAATGATATTGAGAATCATTCACCAATTTAATCGTGTCGCACAGACAAAAGGTGGGATCTCGTCTTAATCGCAAACAAAATGGCAATTAACCGAAGGTAGCCTATCACGATCCCAAAGTAGAGAAAATGACCCAAATGGTCATTCTCCATAGATTTGAAATCGAGAAGGTTATCGACTTTGATACATGACGCTTACGAATTGGAAGACATCATCGATCGGAAAAATGAATTAAAAATGAAAATAAAAAAGAAAATGAAAATTAATAATAAAAATTCATCTATCAATAATTTAACCGATAATAATTAAAAATTCATCATTGACTAAAAATGAGTAAGAATCAAATAAAAATTAATAAAAATTGATAAAAATCGAAAATGAAAAGTTTGAAAAAGGTTGGTCTCGGGTTTGTTATTTTTCATCAATAATTTGACAGAAAAACAACTTTGAGGTCTCGTCATCGACCACTAAAAATGAAATGAGAAAGATAGAATAAATATAGTTGAAAGTATAAACCAAAATGATTTACCAAAGAGTTTATTTTTTACAATATTAATAAAAGAAATATGAAATAAGTGAAATCTTAACAAAAGTTATCAAAAAAAAATTTAAGAAAATTATTTGTAAAAACCTCATATTAAAACTTTTAAAAGAAAATAAAGAGAAAAAGGGGGTTGAAGTTGGATATAGGGGGTGTTGTACATAGGAAGAGCGTATGGACATGGGTGTTTGAAACAGAATGAAGGGTAAAAAACAAGCATAATCATGTGGGCCTCACTTTAGGCCCATAATCCCAGTCATTCGTTTAGCCAAAGGAGGAAGAACGACACACACGAAAAAAAACTGAAATGGGAAGGTGTAATGCGCTTCATACGGGGTGGCAAGGAAATGGGCCATCTAAGCCCATCAATCCAAACCGCCATTATCAGACTCGTTGGAATAGGATAATGCAAATGAACACTCATCACTAGCCAAAAAAAAAAGAAAAAGTCCAAATTACAAATCACTTCTTCTTCGGAACGCGGTTCACAAAGCCAAATAAAACCACCTTCAACAGTGAACCGCGGAGAATGATAAAGAGGTTCATATTCAACCTCTCCAAACGATTTCAGATCCTCTTCCTTGCTTGCCTAGTCTGATTTGTGTAAGTAGTAACTGCGCCTAAGAGGGGGGGGTGAATTAGGATCTTAAAAATTATTTGCAATCTTTATTTGCCTAGTCTGATTTGCTTACTTTTTTTGTATTAAGTCTGGCAGGCACAGAAGTAAGTTCATCAATAACTTTCAGCCTTTGGAGACTTTTAGCATTTAGAACTTTTCCAAGAATGGATGTAAGTTCTTCTTTCAGTCCAGCCTCATGCAGATGCGCCACCAGACCATTCTCTATCAGAATGTCTGAAATCAACCTTCCACAAGGGATCCAATTTCTTCCTTTCATCTTCTGGTCTTCTCTAGATATCTTAACATGGTTCCATAGATGAGAGAAGGGCAAGTGAGGCAGATCTACCTTTGTGCTCTGACTAAAACAATACATGAAGTATAACTGATCATTATTCACATAATCAGGAGAGTTTATAGACTTCCTGTGATGGATGCAACCCAAGAAGATTTTGGCCTAGATTTTATAGTTAGGGTTCAAATCTTTGAACTTGTTTGAGGGATTTCCAGAAGCAATCACCTCATCATAAACAACATCCATATTAACACGCCCAGTTAAATGAGTAACTCCATCAGTTTCCTCATATCCAATAAGCTTCCTTATCATATCTTCAGTAATCACAATTTCTTTACCCAGAATAGAAGAAACAATAAACTTAGGGTAAGAATTTGCATGGATCCAAAATTCCTTTACCAAAACTGGATAGACTGGTCCAAACAGTCTCTCAAAATACTTTGTCCATCCTTGAGCATCAATGATGGAACACAAGTTAAAACCATTTTCAGCCAATGAAGCAAAATCCACCAAGGATTCACACAAAACTTCCAGTTTCTCAACAGGTGTGAGATTCGTTCTAACAGGTTCTTTGAAAGCAACAGGACCCAGATTAGAAGATGATACAGTTGCCATGGTAGATTGAAACTGAGCTGAAGTTGATGAAGAAGTAGCAATTGTTGATCTTGAAGATTTAGGGTTACGAAGGTTTGAAGGTTTTGGAGAGAGATGAAAGCAATGAAGAAGGGAGAAATGCATACAAGTGTTCGTGAGAGTGAAAAGTGTGAAATATGTTGAGTTGTGGAATTTATAGAGAAAATTAGGGCACACAAGAGTCACATGTTCAACACGTTTTACACTTAGCATCTAATGGCATTTAATAAAAAAGAAAATAATCATTTCAAGCATTAATGATTCTGATAATTTAGGGGGAAAACGAGAAACCAAATATTCAATTCAGTACTTCAAACGTCTTTTCAATATTGTGCACTCCACCTTTTCAGATTCAGAGTTACACGTGTTTGCTTGCATGTGCTTCTGAAAACTCTTTGAGAAATGAAATGTTAGCCAATGTTCAGATCCTCTGAGGTTTGTTAGTTCAGATACAGACAAAAATAATAATTAAATATAATGAATAAAGATTAGATTTAATACTTCAGAGTTTTAAACATTCTGCATCTGAGAAGTTTGCTTCTGATAAACATTTCATTCTGGACAGAAATCCATACTTATATTTTTTAGAATAAACTTAAACCTATCTTCAGCAAGGGGTTTAGTAAAGATATCAGCCCATTGATGGTCTGTATCAACAAAGTTTAAACTCAAAATTCCCTTTTGAATATACTCTCTAATGAAGTGATGTTTAATTTCTATATGCTTAGCTTTAGAGTGTAAAATAGGATTTTTAGATAAGCATATAGCAGAAGCATTATCACAGAATATAGAAATATTACTCTCAAAGATCTGATAATCTTCTAGTTGACTCTTCATCCAGAGCATCTGTGTGCTACATCCAGCAACAACAATGTATTCTGCTTCTGTAGTTGACAACGCAATTGTAGGTTGCTTCTTGTTGTACCAGGAGATCAAATTACTTCACAAAAACTGACAGCTTCCAGAAGTAATTTTTCTTCCAACTCTGTCTCCAGCGTAATCAGCATCACAAAATCCAACTAGTTTAAATTCATCAGATTTTCTGTAACATAAACCCACATTAGTAGTACCTTTCAGATACCTTAGAATTCTCTTAACAGCTGTTAAGTGAGATTCTCTTGGATCTGATTGGAATCTAGCACACAAGAATACACTAAATAGAATGTCAGGTCTAGAAGCAGTTAAGTATAGAAGAGATCCAATCATACCTCTGTAGAGTTTCTGATCTACTTTCTTACTTACCTCTTCCTTGCCCAAAGTGCTTGTTGGATGCATTAGAGTCTTTGCCAACTTACTATCAGTCATGTTGAACTTCTTCAGAAGTTCTTTTACATATTTAGTCTGATGAATGTAAGTGCATTCTGGAGTCTGGTTAACTTGAATTCCTAGAAAGAATCTAAGTTCTCCCATCATGCTCATCTCAAATTCAGCCTGCATACATTGAGAAAACTCTTTTCCAAGCGTAATATTGGTAGATCCAAATATAATATCATCTACATATATTTGACAGATTAATTAATCTTTCTTAAATTTTTTACAGAAGAGAGTTGTGTCCACTTTGCCTCTGATAAAATTCTTCTCCAGAAGAAAATTACTTAATCTCTCATACCACGCTCTGGGAGCTTGTTTTAAACCAGATAGAGATTTCTTAAGTTTAAAAACATGTTCTGGAAATTTATCACTTTCAAAACCAGGAGGTTGATGAACATAAACTTCCTCTTCTATAATCCCATTTAAGAATGCACTCTTAACATCCAACTGATATAGAGTGATGTTATTTTGTGCAGCAAAAGAAATGAGTAGGCGTATAGACTCTAACCTGGCCACAGGAGCATAAGTCTCTGTGTAGTCAATTCCTTCTTGTTGAATGTATCCTTGAGCTACCAGCCTAGCCTTGTTTCTTACAACTTGTCCTTGCTCATTAAGTTTGTTTTTGAAGACCCATTTAGTTCCAATAATATTGAATCCTTTTGGTCTTGGAACTAGATCCCAAACTTCATTCCTTGTGAATTGATTTAGCTCCTCTTGCATTACAAGTATCTAATCATTGTCTTGTAGAGCTTCATCCACAGAAGTTGGTTCAATGACTGACACCAAGCCAAAAAGTGATGTTCTAGATGATCTGATAAAAGATCTTATTCTGATAGGATCATCTTTCTTTCCAATGATCATTTCTTCTGGATGAGAAACCTTGATTCTGGATTATCCTTTAACATTTAGTTCTTCAGCAATATTCAAATTATTCATCTGAGCTGCCAAGGGAGTTGCATCTGGCGTAGCTTCTGATTCTTTCACTTTATCTTTATTTGCCCCTGAGTCTTCAGAGTCTGTGAGAACAATTTCTCTATCTGCAAAATTGTCAACCTGCTTTGGCTTTTGATTGCCAAGTTTATCATCAAATCTAACATGAATACATTCCTCCACAATCTGTGTCTCAGTATCTTATACTCTGTAGCATTTAGAGCGTTCAGAATATCCAAGCATGAAACACTTATGTTCTTTAGAATAAAACTTGTTCAGATTCTCTTTAGTATTCAACATAAAACATATACATCCAAAAGGATGGAAGTAAGAAATGTTGGGCTTTCTATTCCTCCACAATTCATAAGGAGTCTTCTCCAGAAGAGGCCTTACAGACACTTTGTTCTGAATATAACAAGTTGTGTTTATTGCTTCTGCCCAAAAATGTTTTTCCATGTTAGTCTCGTTGATCATGGTTCTGGCCATTTCTTGCAATGTTCTATTTTTCCTCTCTACAACTCCATTATGTTAAGGAGTTCTAGGGCAGGAGAAATCATGTGCAATGCCATTATCTTTAAAATATTTTTCAAAAGATTTTTTTTTTCAAATTCTCCACCATGATCACTTCTGACTTTAACAATTTTAAAATCTTTTTCAGTTTGGACTTGTTTGCAGAAGTCAAAGAACACAGAGTGTGACTCATCCTTGTGTTTTAGGAATTTTACCCATGTCCATCTGCTATAGTCATCAACTATGACTAGTCCATACTTCTTGCCTCTGATGGACGCAGTTTTCACTGGTCCAAATAGATCAATGTGAAGTAACTCTAATGGCCTAGAGGTTGAAACAACATTTTTAGTTTTAAAAGAAGATTTTGAACATTTTCCTTTCTGACATGCTTCACAAAAAGCATCTGAGTTGAACTTCAACTTAAGAAGTCCTCTGACCAGATTGAGTTTATTAATCTGAGATATACGTCTCATATTAATATGTCCTAATCTTCTGTGCCAGACCCATTGCTCGTCATTTACAGACATAAGGAATTTTACATTTTGAACCTTAAGTTCTGAAAGATTGATTTTGTAAATGTTGTTCTTCCTTTTTCCATTAAAGAGGACTGAGCCATCTTTTTGACTAACAGCTTTGCAACATTTTTGATTAAAGATTATGTCATAACCATTGCCACTTAATTGACTTATGGATAATAAGTTATGTTTTAATCCTTCTACAAGTAAGACATCAGATATGGAAGGAAGATTACCATTGCCAATAGTACCAGAGCCAATTATCTTGCCCTTCTGGTTCCCTCCAAACTTGACGTCTCCTCCAGATCTAAGCTCCAGGCTTTGGAACATAGACATTTCTTCCGTCATGTGACATGAGTATCCAGAGTCCAGGTACCATGATTGGCGTCCTGACTTTGCTGCTAAATACATCTGCAACAGATATTTTCTTGTCCTTAGGTACCTAGATATTTTTGGGTGCTTTTGGGTTAGTTGCCTTATAGGTTTGTCTGAACTTCTGTCTTTTTACAACAGGTTTGTTCTGACTAACTCTAGGTTTAAACACAGGAATGTTCTGATCAGAACGTGTGTGTTTAATATCATTAAGATGACCAAACTTAAAGTGAGAATATAAGGGAGTATGCTTAATGATAAGTTTATCAACATGTGTTGGATGTAAATCCTTTCCAGAAGAAGATTCATATCTGTAATACCCCAAATTTTACCCTTATATTTAGTCAGTCATTTCGTATAGCATCTCATATGTACATTTGCTAACCACTAACAAGTTATGAAGGGGTTTTGTTTTGCAGATTTGGTCCCAGGGGTATTTTGGTCATTTTTCGCAAATTCTACCAATTCCTTGAAGACGGGCTGTTATTAAAATTCTGAGGCATTTGATACATATTGGTTTTGAGGCATTTATCTATCGCCAGTTCTGATCATATTGAGATTTTAGCGGTTTGGTCAGTGGAATTTAATTACGATTAGTTTTGCTGTTGATGCTGAAGGTGTTGTGATTACGGTGCCCATATGTGTTTGGTTATGAAACAATTGGTTAACATTTTAATCGGATGATGAGATTAGGATCACAGATACCACTTGGGAATATTTATGTTTTATGTCTATGTTAATGAATTAAATACTTGTGGATTTATTCACATTTGTTTATTATTTTTTAACTAAGAATAAAATATAAATAAATTCAAAACTTTGAGAATTTTATTTCATAAATAATGCTATCATACAAGAATGTGGATGTTGCTTCATATTTTGCAAAGTACTGTTACAAGGAAGTACATTAAAATTCTCAATCCTAAGGCATCTATCCTAAATCCTAAGAGTATCTAAAGGTCTTCATGTTGTATTTGAACTTCTCCATGAATCCTCAGCTAACCTGCACATCAAAAGAGAACAGACAGTACAGAAAAACGTTAGAAGTTTTTTTCGACACTCTCAGAACAATGTCATCATCGAGTGCCGGGAGTGGCACAACCGAAGCTGCGTCCTACCCCCGTTACCGATCCGCGCCGTAGGCGTCAGATCAGGTAATACATGTTCTTATCAAAATGGGACATCCGAGAGATAGAAAAATATAAATGAAGTGGGACTGATTCGTTTCGCCGCGATTGGATTTCCAAACTGATATGAGAGTAAGGCAGCATAGTCAAGCTGGATTCAGACCCGGATGCCGGCAGGTCTAAATCACTTTGTGCTCATTTTTTTTCCCAAACCTGAAATTCCACAACAGCATCAGCACAAATTGATGACAGAAACTCAGAAACAAGATAGCTCATAAGCTGCCATGAGTAAATGGAAATTCAAATTGAAAATGCACAACCAAAAGCAGCATCAGTTCTGCAACACATAGGCAAGTTCATGAAGAACCCAGTTCAAACAGAACAAGTAGAGTGAAATGAAGCCAAGGCTGCAGCAAATCGCAACAAGCTGCACAAAATTGGAGCAGACAACTCAATCCCTAAAACAGCTCAGGTTCATAAAAAAGAAGAAGAACCAGCCATATCAGAAAGCAAATCAGAGTCATCATGAATGCCTGAAAACCAACAATCAATTGAACATCAGACAAACTGTGTCAAAACTAAACAGAGTGTCAAATGGCTCATCGTTCTTCAACACCAGGTAAACTAATGGCTAAGCATATTGCATCTGCAGGTCAGTCCATAAAACCATAACAGAAAGCAAGATAGGTGCAATATCATCACGCATCAACACAGAGTAAACACCGACCAAATGTGCAGGCCACATTGGAAAAGCAAAATACCAAGCATGAGGGCTCAGTTGAACATCACAGCCCCCAAAATCATGAGTTAGGAAAAGAAGAAGCCTCAAGAGGATCTCATGAGCATCATAGGAATTCATCAGGTTTCACGATCAACAGACAACCGAACAAGCCAACAACGGGTAGCAGAAATATCTGCCACATGGTGAAGCCCAGTGAATCAATGTTAGAGAAAAAGACGAATCAGTTTATCACAAGGCAACAAACAAAGTCACCGAAGAAAAGTTATCAAAACCATACTCGGTCCATAAAACAAACAAATACATGGCTCAGTTCATCAACATCATAGCCAATCATCATCACCAATTCAATCAGAAGCAGCAATACGATCAGAAGCTAGGACGTAGTATCCTGCTCCAAGTGGTTCAGACTAGGCGTCATCACTACCACGTACCCGTCTCGGCGGCAAAGATCAAGGCAAAAGGTCCACCCTGAAAGAAGAAAAAGAAAAGTAAGTGCTAATGATCAGGATTGAATCAAAACAAAGCGCAGCAGGAATCAAATCAGTATCTAAAAGCAATCCAGTTCGCAAAGGGAAAGTTTCAAGTCAGATCCAAAGGCATCAGGAAACATCTCCATTGGAGCCAATCTGAGCCAATATGAATCAATTTGAATCAATCTGAATCAATCAAACAAGTCAGTCAAAAACGAATCAGAAGATCATATCAGCACAAAACCCCAATCAGGTTCTAAAAGAGGTAGCACAATCCAATCGGTACCAGAAAAGGAAAGATAACATTCACCATATCCGGATCAATGTCAAAACATATCAGATAGAAGCACAATCAAATCCAATCACCATAAAATCAAATCAAATCAGTAAAAATAACGTGTATCAAAAAAAGCACAAAGGCCCATTCGAAAATCAGAAGGAGGGTATATAAGAATGAGATCACCTCGTTGAGTAAAGGAGGAGAAGACAGGTGAGAACGCAACAAACGGCCGCAAGGAGTTAAAACCCTAGACGAAAAGGGCGAAAAACTCAAAGCGCAGAAACCCTAAACGATCACCAGAGAAATAACTCACACGACTGCCTTCGTCTCTCGACGGGAAATCGTGTTCCTTGAAGCTCAGGCTTGCATCATCGCTCCCTTCGCGACCTCAATCGGAATCATCATCATCGGACATCGTTCGGGGTCATGCAACTGAAGCGGCGGCCGTAAGATCTCCAGATAATTTACTACCGCCGGCGTTCGATCGAAGGCTCAACGGAAGGGATCTCCTCCACCATCATCATCGCCTTGTTATTTCTACAAACACCGAAAGCAACCCTCGAGATAAAATGTAAGCAGAAGTCACATTATATCATCGTTGTTAATGGATTTTGTGTGATTTCAGGTTAATTTGTAAAGGAGGAGACATCGGGGGAAATCGGGAAGAAAGACGAAGAGGAATTGAAGAAGAACTGCGCCGCGAGCAACAATAGGGTTGAAACCCTAGTTCGTGCGTTGTTTGTTTTGTTGGTTGCACACAACCGGGTTGGGTCCGGATGTGATTACCGGCCCAACCCCCTCCCCTTCTTATTCTTTTTTATTATTTTATTGTACCTTTTTTAAATTTTATTTGTTTTGTGTTTTAAAAAAAGTTTTTTTTTACATTTTAATTTTACACTTAAAAAAAAAATCTTTATATAATATTTTTCTTTTAATCATAAAAAAATCTTTATAAGAAAAAAATAATAATATAATATTTTTCTTTTAATCATAAAAAAAAATCTTTTTAAAATATAGTTATCAAGAATAAATTAAAACTCTTTTTTTATAAACTTAAAACTCTTGTAAGTATGAAAAAATGAAAAACTTTTTTAATAATGAAAAATAAAAATCTTTTTTACATTAAATCATTAAATATCAAACAAAACAATCTCGAGTTGGGATCTCATTTTCTTCACAGCCTCGTAGTTCGTCTGATAACTGGTTGACCGTGCCTACTAACGGGTGTTCGTTTTTGCAGTTCACATTCAGTGTATTGAGTTTTCATTTAAGTTTCATTCATATTTGTATCTGTATCTCAATTGTAATCTCGCGAACCTAATAATCGCGTTTACTTTTCGCATTTAATTTCTGCATGATGTATGATTTAAATTTCTGCTGATGTATCGCGATATTCCTGTCACCTTACACCTCCGAAGGTTAGGTCTAGCTTTTGGTCGCCGCGCCAATAGTCCTCAATTTCAAACCCTCAAAACTACAACCTTACAAACCCTAATTTTCCATAAATGCCTCGCCGCAGGCAAAATTACAATTTTACCCCTAGCATTAGGTCAAAGAGCCGCCGCGCTCATTTTAGGGTTTCCCGCCGTGGAATCCCTAATTTAACCCTAATTACAACTTAACATTTCAACGTAGAGATTTGGAGTTTCTACACTCCACGTAAGCGTGTCCTTAAGATGCGTTTATTCCCCTTGAGACCTTGACCACAGTCAAGAAGTCTCTAACCTCCCTTTTGAGGGGAACTACGATTACTCTGATTCCACTCCCGTAAGGATACGTAGGCACAAGATGCGATGTCTTGCCGAGTAAACTTAGAATTAACCCCTTAGGTCTTCTTTCTCACTTTTAATCCCTTGTACATATACCTTAAGCAAATAAATAAAGCAAAATAGTAAACATCTGAACAAAAGGTTCCTGTAGAGTACTACAGAAGTTTAGGGTGCTAATACCTTCCCTAAATTTAACCAACCCCCGAACCCTAGATCTTTCCCCGCATTGTGTTTACGATGCAAAATAGGTTTTCCCTCTTTTGACCTTTTCCTTCGGATAAATCAAAGAGCGGTTGTGAATTGAATTGCGATTCAAACTCATTAATAGTTTGTGATCCTATTTCCACCGCAACAGAAAATGGCGACTTCACTGGGGAATTATTCTTAATTTTTGAGGGTTATCCCTAATTTGTTCATATTTACTGCTACTTGTTTTGTTATTTTGCATGTATATATTGTACTTTGACTGGGGGACTGTTCCTTGTGTTGTGAGATAAGTCCTACGCCCGGACTAGTGACATTATTATAGGATGGGGATATATTCGATGAGGCTTATAGGGAGTTGAATCCCGACCAAGCTGATTCGAGAATCACCGCTCAGTTGAGACCTTTTCGAAAATGGTTCGGTTGAACGAGTAATCGTAAAAACTTTTTCCATGGTCGATTGGAGTCTGTGATATTGGGGACCGTAGTAACTTAACACCAACTTGGCCTTATTTAGGACGTAGTGCGGGAGCTATGTGGGAGTAATCCTACAACGGTTGCTACGCGATACTACACTCAAAAGAGGTTCTCTTGAGAATATTATTAACCCCCGAGTCAGTCGGAAAGTTGATAATATCCGAAAGATGGGCTGATGACTTTGGGCACTTTTTAGAACCTTGTTCTGCAGGTACAACTAACCTATAGTACACTCCTTTCTGGATGGGTAGACCTTAACTCCGCTCACGTTCCTTTAACCTAGGACTTTATGTGTTTTCATGCATTGCATCCATAAAGCATCATATTGCATTAAGACTTCATGGAATTCAGACTCTATTTATGAATATTGCAGGATACCATGGATCACTCTAGGAAGCATACTTTGAAATTTAATTTTAAGGGTTTTAATTTGGAAGTCCTAGAGAAGCTAAGAGATTTGGTTCAAGGTCCAGAAAAGTTCCAAAACAGATATGGAAGGCTATTGTCTTTGTTGAAGATTCAAGTAAACGAAGGACTTCTTGTGACTTTGCTACAGTTTTATGATCCAGATTATCACTGCTTCACCTTTCCAGATTATCAGCTTTTACCTACCTTAGAGGAGTACTCTCAGTTGGTGGGATTACCTATCTTGGATAAGTCTCCATTCCCTTTCTTGGAGGAAGACCCTAAAGAACGAGATATTGCTAAAGCCATTTGTCTGAAGATATCCGATGTCAAAAACAATATGATCACTAAAGGGGGGACCTCCGGTTTTCTCAGGGACTTCCTAATTAAGAAAGCCCAATTTTATGCCGATCATAAAGACATGTTTGCCTTTGAGACAATATTTGCCTTGCTTATTTATGGGTTGCTGCTTTTTCCTAGTTTTGAAGGGTTTGTGGACCTTAATGCAATCAAAACCTTCATGAGGAGAAATCCAGTTCCAACACTATTGGGTAATACTTATCATTCAGTACACCTTCGAAACTTTCATGGTGGAGGAATGATTACATGTTGTGTGCCATTACTATACAAGTGGTTTATTTCTCACTTACCCAAGTCCGGTCCGTTTTGGAGAGCTAATCAAGAACGTTGGTCGCAAAAAGTTATGGCTTTAACTCACTCTGATATTGATTGGTATAATCGCATGTACGATGGGATATCAATCATTGATAGTTGTGGAAACTTCAACAATGTGCCTTTGCTCAGTTTCAATGGAGGAATCAGCTACAATCCAGTCCTAGCTCGCCGACAGTTGGGATACCCTTTGAAGGAACCGCCTAAAGGTATTCATGTGGAGAAAATCTTTTTCAAAGACGACAAAAAGCTTCAAGATCAGATTCTATCTTCTTGGAATCATCTGCATAGGAAAGACAAAGAAAGTTTGGGCAGACCTAATTGTGTGTCTATGGAACCATACCTTCAATGGGTTCGAGGAAGAGCTATTGAGTTGAAGATGCCCTACTCTCGCCAAGATCCTTTACCTCAAGGAGAAGAACCTGTCCAGTATTTCATGACTGAAGTTGAGGCTTTGAAGATCACTTTGAAGAGATCACAACGCGAAACAGAATCATGGAAGAACAAATACCATGTGATGGTCAGCGAGTACGAAGAACTTCAAAAGCAGATTCAGTCGAAGAATGATGAGATACAATCCTACAAGAAGAGAAGGCTCTACGAGTATTTATTTTCCTCCGGATCTCCGTCTGCTCACTGAAGTTGTGGAAGATGCTTCTCTAGGATTTTCTAGGCTTTTATTTAGCTTGTTTTGGTTGCAAGAATATTATTTGTAATTTGTCTTCAATAAATTAAAAGTTTCCTTGGTATTCCGCAATATTCGTAAATATCTGAATTCCATGAAATCTTCATTTGCATTCACATTTTAGCATCATACTTTTGCATTGCATGTGTCTCCCGGTTTCTCATACTCGATTCTCTCACCTCCCAGTTTTGTCACCCTAAGTTCTCTGCATCAATACGACCCTTCAAAAGGATGGAAGATCAAAATCAAGAGATCAACCGTGTCAGCCATGAACTCGAAGATCTTCGAGGAAGTGTAGGGCAGATTTTGGAGATGCTACGAGCTCTTAGTGTGAAGGTGGATGCTCAGTCTACTGTTGTTTCTGAGACTACTAATACCGTTATGGAATCTCTACCAGCTGTTACTGTCAAGAATGTACCTCCCCACGGTCTTCAATCCGGTTTGGTGCCTCCTAATGCTCAACCAGTTCGACGAGCTACCCCTCCAAAGTGCAAAACCCCTAACTCCGACCATGGTAAAGGACCTGCACGTTCGAGGAACCGCAAAATGGCTACTCCTCAACCTTGGCAACATCAGCAGAGTTATGTTCAAGGTTATCCGTTTCCATATGTCCAACGACCCTATGTAGCTACTGTTGCACCTCCTTTCGATCAGCAGTTTCCTACATGCCAGCCTGTACAGTCAGCTCTGGTATATCAGGCACCAGTTTATCAACAACCTTCCGGTTATTCGCCTATGCAAGTTCCTGTCGACAGTCAACGAGTGCCCAACGCTCCTGTTCACCAGCAATCACAGGATCAGGTTCCTTATCCCCGTAAGAGTCAGTATAAGCCTTGTCCTCCAATTCCGATGACTTTCACTGAGTTATACCCCCATTTGGTACAACAAGGTCTGATTACCACCCGTGCTTTGGGTCCTCCACCTAATCCATTACCTGCAAGTTACAACGCTACCGCTCATTGTTTATTTCATGAGGGTGCGCCCTACCATGATCTAGAGAATTGCTATGCTCTTAAGAAAGTTGTCAGAAATTTGCTAGAAACGAAGAAGTTGTCTTTTGGCGATGCTCAGCTGAAGACCGAGACTCCTCTCGGGGTTCCTCACTTGTCGAGTTCGAATTCTGCAAAGTATGTTGACCTCTCAGCAAATCAGCCGAATCCAGTAATTATTCAAAGGCCTAGCTCGCTTCATTTCAGCAATCCTCAAGATGATATGACCGGGATCAACAAAGAATCTGGGAAAGTTATTTTGAAGCAACGACTGAAAACTGTTGAAGATGTGACCAGCGTAACTGGGGCAAGCCATGACGACTCACAGTGATCATAAGCCAGACGTCCTTTCCATTGAGGCTCCGCCAAAGGAGACTGTTACGTTTGAATGCAAGATTTCATAAACATTTAGAAGGATTTTTTCGACAGTTCATTTGTTTATTTATATGCATTTCTCTTTGATTAAGCATATTTAGCATGTACGAATTTGTTTATCTTTGATTGATTAATGCAACGCATATGTTTGTCTTGAATAAGTCCATTCGTTTCACTCATTCAAAACATATTTTTCATAAATTATAATGCCAACTTTACCCGATCTCTTGTTCTGATAGAGAATTGGGAGGAGGATGACGAACCTAAAACGTCAGATTTCTTGTCGTATGCTTTCAATTAAAGCCCGCTGATGATGTAAGGCATTGTTTCAAATCCCAAACACTGGAGATATAAGGATGTTAATCCCTCGTTAACCTCTTTGAGCCTTGAAGTAGGAGTTTTCTTCTTTTAAGAACCTTCATCCTAACCTGGGGCAGGGTAGGTTTCAGTTAAACCGATCGAGCGCTTAGATCCTCAAAAAGGAAGAGCAAACCTTCGAGAATTTATCCTTAGCATCTTAAGAAGTCCAATACAATGACTATCCCTCAGGAGTGGGGCAGTCACGAGCCTTTCAAAAGATTTACACGACTTGTGCATAAAAGAATATTCAAAAAAATAAAAGCCCGCTAAGTCAAAACCTATGAAGGAGACTTAGGCAAAACTGGGGCATCCCGCTGGACTCCAAAGTCAGATCAGAAGACGTTGTCCAGGCAAAAGTTAGGGAATAAGAACACCAAACCAGTAGTTTTTATAATCCCTATTAAAGAACAAGGTCGTGTGATAGAAACGCCAAAAGAAATAGGTGAGTGACTGCCATGTCCAAAGCCTTGATAAGTTCTCAACCATAGCAAATCCGCTTGAGATATGAGCGTTCGTATCCGGCTAACTGAATTAGGATTGGAGAACATCACGAAGAATGGGTGGGTACAAATATAACTTTGAGTCTTTATCTTTTGTTTCTCAAACCGTGAACCGAGCCACGATACAACCTTTAAAAGACCTAATTGAAGTGGGACTTCGGTTGAAAGCATACTCGACAAGATCACGTTTCCTGACTCCTACGAGCTATGCTCAGAAAAAATTCATGTTGGCATTATGATTAAAACTTATATCCTGACTAGTGATTTCGGTCACAAGTTATCGCGATATCTTTTTTCAAAACAAAAATTCAAGACAAATATATGTGTACATTGACAAGCTCAGGATAGGCATTTCAGGCATAACAACTTTGCTTGATATCTTAGAGATTTACATATGAACATAACCCGTGGAACTTGAAGATCCTGCTAAACAAGGGCAGGCAGTTTCCCGATTCGCTCACCAACGCGAGTCTGACGTTCTTAAGAGTTATTTCCCAAAGATTTCGTCGTAACACGATTAATTTGTGCCAGTTACGTCGAGACCTGACAAATCTCTCAAAGAGTTTGAGAACAATGGGGCAGCCGGACTCAGTGTTCTCTATAAAATCCTCTTGAGATGACCCTACCTCGCAACGCAAGTATCCTGGGGCACCATGTTTTTAAAGGAAACAAATGGCGACTACTACAAGATCCTTCAAGATCAAAACCATGTGGTTTCACAACTTTTCTTCATGCACCCGATGGACTTTACTCATAGCGGCTTTCATCCCCCAGTAAACCTCAGTGTTGCAACAGGCTCCTAAACTATTGCCTCATCACAGTCCCCAGCGAGACTATAAGCTGACAACTTTTTCTTGGGTAACTCAAAAGTGTCCCTCAGGTTTTCTTCTCCCCATGTGAAGACGTGATACTGTACACCCAAGCAGATTACCTTCTCCCCAGAGAATTCAGAACTTTAAAACCAGATTTGGTTCTACCATTGATCTTTCTTACCCATGATTGACGTATTGGTTGCAGAGAACGCAGGGTATTTCCGTCGAGATGTTTATTTCATCTCTCGTCCCGTCTCTAGTCTGTTTCGTCAGCATACGCAAGGGCATAAGCATCACATGCCTATTTCATTACATATTCATTACATATTACATATTCATTACATATTCATTACATACTCATTACATACTCATTTCATAACATCTTGCATACATAAACATTAACATACATAGACATTAACATACATAGACATTAACATACATTCACATTAACATATGCATCAACATATGCGTTAGCATTCACAGGTTCATCGTGTCTCCATCATTGGTCGTTACCGCCGAGTAACTGGGGTTTGCCCATTCTCTCCAAATAGATTGTCAGCCATAAGCATAAAATACTTACTTGTTTCCAGCTTCCCCACAGAGCTCGATCCTCGTGGATGACGGTTACTTCAGCTATCTTTCCTCACCAGGATAAGATATTTACCCTCCGAGATCATTCCCTCGATGGAGTCTTGATTACCAGTTTTCTTTCTAGCTCGATCCTAGATTGAATCTCAGTCTTGTCGGTCATCAATCCCAACCGGACGTGCATTTATTTTGCACCATCTAAAGATTTTCACCATACCATGGCAGATACGCGACAGTCCTCGCCCGAGAAGTTTATCACTGTACCCGGACGTGTATTTATTTTGCACTACCTTTCAAGAAAATCAACTACAATCCTTTACAGATACACGCCAGTTCGCGCCTGGAAAATATATCAGTACAACACTTTACAATCCTACATGTTACAACCCTTTACACTTTACATTTTACAGCATCAACCTACGACATTTCTCACCTAAGAAGTCGATCCTATCCTCGTTATGACTCGCAGCAAATGGCCATCTCCATGGAGCAGTTGGGCTTCCATTTACCTGCCGTCTTGGGGTATGAACCAAATCGTATTCAGGAGAGCACGATCCTGAGTTACGGGGAGGTTTGAGCGAAATCATATTCAGGAGAGCACGATTCTGAAGTTATGAAGAAGTTCATTTATCCTTTAGTAAAAGAAGGAGCTGAATCGTATTCAGGAGAGCACGATTCTGAGTTATGAGGAAGTTCAATTATCCGTTTTCATATTCAGGAGAGCACGATTCTGAAGTATGAGTATATTCAGTCATCCAGTTTCATATTCAGGAGAGCACGATTCTGAAGTATGAGTATATTCAGTCATCCAGTTTCATATTCAGGAGAGCACGATTCTGAAGTATGAGTATATTCAGTCATCCAGTTTCATATTCAGGAGAGCACGATTCTGAAGTATGAGGAAGTTCAGTTTACCCGTTTCATGTTCAAGAGAGCACGATCTTGAAGCAGTTTATTTATCCTTCAGTAAGAGAAGAATCATAATCGTATTCCAGGCGCCGACCTTAAAATGCGAGAAGATTTATTTATCAGATAAGCAGCAGCCTCTTTATTTGAGTGCTTATCCATTTTGGCATATAAGTCCCTTCCAACGATGAGTGACAGTTCTCCCTCGAGAAGCTTATCCGGGCATTTCCCATCAAAGTCCATTTATTTTGGCATACAGTCGGTCTTTACCCTGTATATTTGATACGGATTTCCGAAAAGTCCGTTTGATCCTGTCACGAGAGATAGTTTACAGAAGCTTGGATGTTATTCTTTGCTCAATGCTCCGGCATTCTGTAGTCAATCTTACAATCGTACGTGATCCAGTATTATTTGTAGTTTCCCCAGTGGAGGCCGTCTCATAGGTACCATCTCCATTTGAGGATCTCGTCCTTTTTCTAAAAATGACAATTGGACATTCGCACCAGTTGACTATCATTTTTAGATTTCCCCAGTGTTGTACTGTTGTCTCAGCACGTCATTGTCCCCAGTGAGTTCTTCTCGTGGCGTCTGTCCCGGTGTCGTCATGTTCGTCAGCATTTCCGCATTCATACGCATCATATCATATTCATGGCATCATTTGCATTAAGCTGTTCCCGTTTTGTCCACAGCATTGCATATCGTCGCATATAAGGGCAAAATTTTTGGTTATCTATATTTAAATCTCTCCACCACGATTCCTCGAGTCTCTGTCACTCAAATCGTCTGGTGTAGCTATTTAAATAGGGGCAACTGTAATACCCCAAATTTTACCCTTATATTTAGTCAGTCATTTCGTATAGCATCTCATATGTACATTTGCTAACCACTAACAAGTTATGAAGGGGTTTTGTTTTGCAGATTTGGTCCCAGGGGTATTTTGGTCATTTTTCGCAAATTCTACCAATTCCTTGAAGACGGGCTGTTATTAAAATTCTGAGGCATTTGATACATATTGGTTTTGAGGCATTTATCTATCGCCAGTTCTGATCATATTGAGATTTTAGCGGTTTGGTCAGTGGAATTTAATTACGATTAGTTTTGCTGTTGATGCTGAAGGTGTTGTGATTACGGTGCCCATATGTGTTTGGTTATGAAACAATTGGTTAACATTTTAATCGGATGATGAGATTAGGATCACAGATACCACTTGGGAATATTTATGTTTTATGTCTATGTTAATGAATTAAATACTTGTGGATTTATTCACATTTGTTTATTATTTTTTAACTAAGAATAAAATATAAATAAATTCAAAACTTTGAGAATTTTATTTCATAAATAATGCTATCATACAAGAATGTGGATGTTGCTTCATATTTTGCAAAGTACTGTTACAAGGAAGTACATTAAAATTCTCAATCCTAAGGCATCTATCCTAAATCCTAAGAGTATCTAAAGGTCTTCATGTTGTATTTGAACTTCTCCATGAATCCTCAGCTAACCTTCACATCAAAAGAGAACAGACAGTACAGAAAAACGTTAGAAGTTTTTTTCGACACTCTCAGAACAATGTCATCATCGAGTGCCGGGAGTGGCACAACCGAAGCTGCGTCCTACCCCCGTTACCGATCCGCGCCGTAGGCGTCAGATCAGGTAATACATGTTCTTATCAAAATGGGACATCCGAGAGATAGAAAAATATAAATGAAGTGGGACTGATTCGTTTCGCCGCGATTGGATTTCCAAACTGATATGAGAGTAAGGCAGCATAGTCAAGCTGGATTCAGACCCGGATGCCGGCAGGTCTAAATCACTTTGTGCTCATTTTTTTTTCCCAAACCTGAAATTCCACAACAGCATCAGCACAAATTGATGACAGAAACTCAGAAACAAGATAGCTCATAAGCTGCCATGAGTAAATGGAAATTCAAATTGAAAATGCACAACCAAAAGCAGCATCAGTTCTGCAACACATAGGCAAGTTCATGAAGAACCCAGTTCAAACAGAACAAGTAGAGTGAAATGAAGCCAAGGCTGCAGCAAATCGCAACAAGCTGCACAAAATTGGAGCAGACAACTCAATCCCTAAAACAGCTCAGGTTCATAAAAAAGAAGAAGAACCAGCCATATCAGAAAGCAAATCAGAGTCATCATGAATGCCTGAAAACCAACAATCAATTGAACATCAGACAAACTGTGTCAAAACTAAACAGAGTGTCAAATGGCTCATCGTTCTTCAACACCAGGTAAACTAATGGCTAAGCATATTGCATCTGCAGGTCAGTCCATAAAACCATAACAGAAAGCAAGATAGGTGCAATATCATCACGCATTAACACAGAGTAAACACCGACCAAATGTGCAGGCCACATTGGAAAAGCAAAATACCAAGCATGAGGGCTCAGTTGAACATCACAGCCCCCAAAATCATGAGTTAGGAAAAGAAGAAGCCTCAAGAGGATCTCATGAGCATCATAGGAATTCATCAGGTTTCACGATCAACAGACAACCGAACAAGCCAACAACGGGTAGCAGAAATATCTGCCACATGGTGAAGCCCAGTGAATCAATGTTAGAGAAAAAGACGAATCAGTTTATCACAAGGCAACAAACAAAGTCACCGAAGACAAGTTATCAAAACCATACTCGGTCCATAAAACAAACAAATACATGGCTCAGTTCATCAACATCATAGCCAATCATCATCACCAATTCAATCAGAAGCAGCAATACGATCAGAAGCTAGGACGTAGTATCCTGCTCCAAGTGGTTCAGACTAGGCGTCATCACTACCACGTACCCGTCTCGGTGGCAAAGATCAAGGCAAAAGGTCCACCCTGAAAGAAGAAAAAGAAAAGTAAGTGCTAATGATCAGGATTGAATCAAAACAAAGCGCAGCAGGAATCAAATCAGTATCTAAAAGCAATCCAGTTCGCAAAGGGAAAGTTTCAAGTCAGATCCAAAGGCATCAGGAAACATCTCCATTGGAGCCAATCTGAGCCAATATGAATCAATTTGAAACAATCTGAATCAATCAAACAAGTCAGTCAAAAACGAATCAGAAGATCATATCAGCACAAAACCCCAATCAGGTTCTAAAAGAGGTAGCACAATCCAATCGGTACCAGAAAAGGAAAGATAACATTCACCATATCCGGATCAATGTCAAAACATATCAGATAGAAGCACAATCAAATCCAATCACCATAAAATCAAATCAAATCAGTAAAAATAACGTGTATCAAAAAAAGCACAAAGGCCCATTCGAAAATCAGAAGGAGGGTATATAAGAATGAGATCACCTCGTTGAGTAAAGGAGGAGAAGACAGGTGAGAACGCAACAAACGGCCGCAAGGAGTTAAAACCCTAGACGAAAAGGGCGAAAAACTCAAAGCGCAGAAACCCTAAACGATCACCAGAGAAATAACTCACACGACTGCCTTCGTCTCTCGACGGGAAATCGTGTTCCTTGAAGCTCAGGCTTGCATCATCGCTCCCTTCGCGACCTCAATCGGAATCATCATCATCGGACATCGTTCGGGGTCATGCAACTGAAGCGGCGGCCGTAAGATCTCCAGATAATTTACTACCGCCGGCGTTCGATCGAAGGCTCAACGGAAGGGATCTCCTCCACCATCATCATCGCCTCGTTATTTCTACAAACACCGAAAGCAACCCTCGAGATAAAATGTAAGCAGAAGTCACATTATATCATCGTTGTTAATGGATTTTGTGTGATTTCAGGTTAATTTGTAAAGGAGGAGACATCGGGGGAAATCGGGAAGAAAGACGAAGAGGAATT
This sequence comes from Lathyrus sativus, assembly GCA_963859935.3. Lineage (NCBI taxonomy): Eukaryota > Viridiplantae > Streptophyta > Magnoliopsida > Fabales > Fabaceae > Lathyrus > Lathyrus sativus. The sequence goes on along the minus strand of OZ012738.1, from coordinate 610,624,152 downwards.
GAAGAAGAACTGCGCCGCGAGCAACAATAGGGTTGAAACCCTAGTTCGTGCGTTGTTTGTTTTGTTGGTTGCACACAACCGGGTTGGGTCCGGATGTGATTACCGGCCCAACCCCCTCTCCTTCTTATTCTTTTTTATTATTTTATTGTACCTTTTTTAAATTTTATTTGTTTTGTGTTTTAAAAAAAGTTTTTTTTTACATTTTAATTTTACACTTAAAAAAAAAATCTTTATATAATATTTTTCTTTTAATCATAAAAAAATCTTTATAAGAAAAAAATAATAATATAATATTTTTCTTTTAATCATAAAAAAAAATCTTTTTAAAATATAGTTATCAAGAATAAATTAAAACTCTTTTTTTATAAACTTAAAACTCTTGTAAGTATGAAAAAATGAAAAACTTTTTTAATAATGAAAAATAAAAATCTTTTTTACATTAAATCATTAAATATCAAACAAAACAATCTCGAGTTGGGATCTCATTTTCTTCACAGCCTCGTAGTTCGTCTGATAACTGGTTGACCGTGCCTACTAACGGGTGTTCGTTTTTGCAGTTCACATTCAGTGTATTGAGTTTTCATTTAAGTTTCATTCATATTTGTATCTGTATCTCAATTGTAATCTCGCGAACCTAATAATCGCGTTTACTTTTCGCATTTAATTTCTGCATGATGTATGATTTAAATTTCTGCTGATGTATCGCGATATTCCTGTCACCTTACACCTCCGAAGGTTAGGTCTAGCTTTTGGTCGCCGCGCCAATAGTCCTCAATTTCAAACCCTCAAAACTACAACCTTACAAACCCTAATTTTCCATAAATGCCTCGCCGCAGGCAAAATTACAATTTTACCCCTAGCATTAGGTCAAAGAGCCGCCGCGCTCATTTTAGGGTTTCCCGCCGTGGAATCCCTAATTTAACCCTAATTACAACTTAACATTTCAACGTAGAGATTTGGAGTTTCTACACTCCACGTAAGCGTGTCCTTAAGATGCGTTTATTCCCCTTGAGACCTTGACCACAGTCAAGAAGTCTCTAACCTCCCTTTTGAGGGGAACTACGATTACTCTGATTCCACTCCCGTAAGGATACGTAGGCACAAGATGCGATGTCTTGCCGAGTAAACTTAGAATTAACCCCTTAGGTCTTCTTTCTCACTTTTAATCCCTTGTACATATACCTTAAGCAAATAAATAAAGCAAAATAGTAAACATCTGAACAAAAGGTTCCTGTAGAGTACTACAGAAGTTTAGGGTGCTAATACCTTCCCTAAATTTAACCAACCCCCGAACCCTAGATCTTTCCCCGCATTGTGTTTACGATGCAAAATAGGTTTTCCCTCTTTTGACCTTTTCCTTCGGATAAATCAAAGAGCGGTTGTGAATTGAATTGCGATTCAAACTCATTAATAGTTTGTGATCCTATTTCCACCGCAACAATATCCAATACCCTTTCTGTTATTTCTGCTAACCCCATAGATCATTAAAGCCATCTTGCTTCTATCTATGCTTCTAGCCAGAAACTTCTTAAAGCTATAGTCATATTTTTCTAAAATATTTTTACATTCTGACTTAGTTTCAGAATCAGAGTCTCGTTGAGCTTTTTCAAAATCATTTTTCATTTTTAGATTGTTTTCTTTGAGCTCAGCAACTTCTGTCTTTAGCAGATTATTCTCAGATTCAAGATTGCATTTAAGCTTCTTGTACTTGAGCTTAATCTTACTATAGTTTTCTAACATTTCTGATAAACTTTCAATAAGTTCTGTTCTAGAAAGTTCAGAAAATACCTCTTCAGAATCAGATTTTGATTCAGACTCAGATCCAGATTTTCCTTCATCATGGTCTTCTACATCTTCCATGAGTGCCATGTTTGCACACTCTTCTTCTGATTCTGATGAAGATGAAGATTCATCTGAATCATCCCAGGTTGCCATCAAAACCTTCTACTTTTTGTCAAACTTCCTTTTTGGCTTTTCCTTCAGAAGTTTTGGGCATTCATTCTTGTGGTGCCTAGGTTCCTTGCATTCATAGCAGACAACCTCTTTCTTTCCAGATCTTCTGTGTCCAGAAGACTGTTTGCGTTGATCTGACTTCTTGAAGTTTCTGAATCTCTTCTGCTTATGCTTCCAGAGTTTGTTGATCCTTCTGGACAGTAGGGACAATTCATCTTCTTCTTCAGAAGAAGATTCTTCAAAACTTTCTTCTATTACCTGCAACGCTTTAACATATTTGTTAGACTTTAAAGCAACAAACTCACCTTTCTTTTGAGGTTCTTCTTCCTCCAGTTCAATCTCATGACTCCTCAAGGAGCTGATTAGTTCTTCCAGCGTGATCTTGTTCAGATCCTTTGCCATCTTTAGAGTTGTGACCATTGGTCTCCATCTGGTTGGCGAACTTCTGATGATCTTTTTGACATGATCAGTCGTTGAATAGCCTTTGTCCAGAACCTTTAATCCAGCTGTGAGAATCTGGAATCTAGAGAACATTGCTTCTACAGATTCAGACTCCTCCATTTTGAAGGCTTTATATTTCTAGATCAACGCCAGAGCCTTTGTCTCTTTAAATTGGGAGTTCCCTTCATGAGTCATCTTCAAGGACTCAAACATACCAAATGCAGTTTCTCTGTTTGTAATTTTCTCATACTCAGTATGAGATATAGCATTTAGTAGAATGGTTCTAGCCTTGTGATGATTCTTGAACTCTTTCTTTTGAGCTTCAGTCATTGACTTTCTGTCAATTTTCTTGCCATCCCCATAAGTGGGGTGAACATAACCATCAATGACTAAGTCTCAAAGATCAGCATCATATCCCAGAAAGAAGCTTTCAATTCAGTCTTTCCAGTAGTCAAATTTCTCACCATCAAACATGGGAGGTTTTGTGCTAATTCTGTCTCTATCTTCATACTTGTTGTAGGATGTTGAAGCTTCAGCGACCATATTGTATCAACCAAAAATATCAAGAGTTTTCCCACTGGATCTTTTCTCTTTCACGGTTAAGTGATTAGCACTACAGAGTCGGAGCTCTGATACCAACTGAAGGTGGGAAAAACACTTAGAAGGGGGGTTGAATAAGGGTTTTGAAAATTATATGGCAATAAAAACACACATTATTTTTATCCTGGTTCGTTGAACTCAACTAATTCAGTCCACCTTATCAAAGATGATTTGCCTTTCTCAACAAGGACTTAATCCACTATATTCAAACAGATTACAGTGTTAACCACTAAGAACAACTGTCTTAATCTTCTCAAGAAATCCTGACCACAACTTGGTCTTCTTAAGGAACCTTTTACAATAAAATGTAAACTAACAAGTGTTTAAAGTTGCTTTCAAAAAGTTGTATCACAACTGTGATTTTTACACTTAAGATTAAGAACGAATGAAACTATTCAACAAAGAAATATAATTTGTATGAGAGATTGAGAGTAGTTTGCAATTGACTTTTCAATAGTTTCGTCAACTGTAGAATGTTGTTGAAGGCTTGCTTTTATAGAGCAGAAAGTTCAAGACGTTTCAGCTTGAAGATCGTGTACTGCAAAGTAGCTGTGGCCTTTTTGTCTTCTAATGACTCTAGCTTTCCCAGAAGAGGATTGTTCAGACAAATCTTTTTTGCCTGTGTTCCTGTGTCTATCACAAAAGAGGAAAGAGTCGTTTGGAATATGCCAACGGATATATCTTTGAATAATATCTTCTTCAACAAGCTTCTATCTCACAATTGTCAACATCAGAGCCTTGAGTGATCAGAGTCTTGATGTCCTCAGAGTTTTGCTAGATCGGAGTGTTGTAGCCATTGTGCTTCAGTGTGAATAATACTCAGAGCAGAGTTTGGAGATCAGATCCTCTGTACTTGTAGCGAACAGTACATTCAGAGTCTTCTGATAAACAATGCTTGAAACTCTTCATACAAAGTCTTGGGCTACGCTTCAGATGCTTCTGTAGCTTCTGCTTTAGAGTCTTCTGGCAGCGCTTAGAGCCTTCTGATGACATGCTTCTGATGCTTCAGATGCTTAGCATAGAGAGCGTTCAAATGCATTTTTGCATCCATAAGAGTATTAAACTTAATATCTGAAACAAAAATACTTGAACAAAATTAGAGTATATATTTTCTTAATACAAAATTTCATTAGTGTCATCATCAAAACATTGAGATATATTTAAACACCAATCTGTGTTCTAACACATCTTTCCCATCATAGACATTTTAAAATCGCCTTGCATCATTGAAGCAAATTCTTCACATAGTTCCTTGTTTGTTGAACCAAAGATGATGTCGTCCACATATACTTGAACAAGTAAGGTATTATCCTTATCTTTTTAATGAATAAAGTCTTGTCTACCTTGCCTTTTTCAAATCCTTTTTCACATAAGAAACTACTTAGACGATCATACCATGCCCTTGGTGCTTGCTTTAGACCATATAGAGCTTTCTTCAATTTGTATACATGTGAAGAATGCTTAAAGTCTTCAAATCTCGAGGGTTGTTTGACATAGACTTCTTTGTTGATGTATCCATTCAAGAAGGCGCTTTTGACGTTCATTTGGAAAAGTTTAAAATTCATTGAACATGCATAAGCAAGTAATAGATGAATAGCTTATAACCTTGCAATCAGAGTGAATGTTTCTTCAAAGTCAAATCCTTCCTCTTGATTGTACCCTTGAGCCACCAATCTTTCTTTGTTTCGAACAATTATTCCATTTTCATCAAGTTTGTTCTTAAACACCCATCTTGTTCCGATGATATGTTTATCTTTCGGTTTAGGAACAAGTTTCTAAACTTGATTCCTCTCGAATTGGTTTAATTTCTCTTGCATACCAATAATCTATTGATCATCTTCAAGAGCTTCACCAACTTTGGAAGGTTCTATTTGAGATACGAACGGCATGTTCAAGCATGCATCTTTGAGATTTAATCTTGTAGCAACACCTTGACTTATGTCTCCGATCACTTTGTCGATAGAATGATCTCTATGAATCCTCCATCCTTTTGGTAGATCGTTGACATTGGAATCTTGTTGAACCGGTCTATCTTGTTCTTTAATGATATCTTTAGAAGTATCTTCTTCGGGAATTTCTACAAATTCATCATCATTATCACAAAACACAATATCCTCCTTGGAGGGGTTAGATTCATCAAATTTGACATGCATAGACTCTTCAATAGTTAATGTTCTTTTATTGTAAATTCTAAAAGCTTTACTAGAAAGAGAATAACCAAGAAATATACCTTCATCTGATTTTACATCAAACTTACCAAGGTTGTCTTTATCGTTGTTCAAGACAAAACACTTGCATCCAAATATGTGAAAGTAGGAAATATTTGGCTTTCTACCTTTGAAGAGTTCATACGGGGTTTTCTTGAGAATTGGTCTAATATTAACCCGGTTGCTTACAAAACATGTCGTACTCACCGCATCCTCCCAAAAAATACTTAGGAAGATTTGAGTCACTTAACATTGTTCTTGCAAGTTCCACCAATGACTGATTCTTCCTTTCCACGACACCATTTTGTTGTGGGGTTCTTGATGTAGAGAAGTTGTGTGATATTCCATGTTCTTCACAAAATTCGTCAAATGAGGCGTTTTGAAATTCTCCACTGTGGTCGCTTCTAATGGAGGCAATTGTAAGAGACTTCTCATTTTGGATTTGTTTTGCATATTTCTTGAAGGCTTTGAATGCTTCACTTTTCTTCATCAAAAAGAAAGTCCAAGTGTATCTAGAAAAATCATCTACAATTACTAATGCATAAACATTACCTCCGAAGCTTTTTGTTCTTGATGGACCAAAGAGATCCATATGCAATAATTGTAGTGGCCTAGTTGTGGACACCACATTCTTGGATGTGAAAGTTGATTTGGTTTGTTTTCCTTTTTGACAAGCATCGCATAACTTATCTTTGATGAATTTGATCTTCGGAAATCCAATAACCAAGTCATGTTTGATCAATTTATTCAAGTGCTCCATATGAATGTGAGCAAACCTCTTATGCCATAACCATGATTCGTTGTTACTTGCCAAGAGACACCTAACTTTCAAAGATATGTTATCCAAGGAAATTAAAAATATATTATTAACTCTTTTACCTTTTAGCATAACTTCATGAGTGACTTCCTTTTCAATTAAACATTCGTTTTTAGTGAAGTTTATTTTGAAATCTCGGTCACGCAATTAGCTAATGCTAAGTAGACTATGCTTTAGACCTTCCACATATAGGACATCCTTTATAGTTGTTGAAAGTGGTGAACCAATGATGCCTACACCAAGGATTCTTCCTTTGTTGTTGTCACCATAAGTAACGAATCCTTTGGCCTTAAGCGTTAGATGTGAAAATTTGCTTAGATCACCCATCATGTGCCTCGAACATCTACTATCAAGATACCACTCATTTGAAGAGGTCTTCAAGCATACCTACAAAAAAGATTTAAGTTTTATTAGGTACCCAAATTGCCTTGGGTCCTTCAAAGTTAGTTCCTTTCTTTATCCATACATAATTGCCTTGAGTAACACTAAAATTTCTAATATAACAAGCATTTGGAGTATGTCCTTTTATACCACAATAGAAACATGTTGGCTCAAAATTGCTTTTATATTTAGAAGGATAGGATTTCTTCTTAGTGTTTCTTATCTTTTTGACATATTGATGAACCTTTTTATGATTGTCACTAATAGGAACTTGTTCTTTTGCTTTGACAAATATGGTCTTGTTAGAAGTTGGTTTAGAAAATTTGGAGTAACCAAGACCACTCTTATCATTTGAATATATTTGATTACTAATAACTCTTTCCAATCCAATTTGTCCTTTTTGATATCTTTCTAGAACCCTTTTTAATTGGACTATTTGAAAAGATAGTGACTCACATTTAATGCATGCAAAATTCTTAATCAATTTTTCTTTTTCATCTCTAAAATTATTTTCCATTTTCTCAATTTTTTCTTCCAAAAATTATATTTGTTTCTTTTGAGATGAAATATAGAATTTTGCACTCACTTAAAAATTCATCAATTGCTCCTTGAGCATCATTATCAAAAATAGAGAAATCACTACTAACCTTATTGTCTTCATCGTCGGAATGATGTGATGCCATCAATTCTAGATTTGCGCTTTGATCACTATCGGAGTCCGATGAAGAACTTATATCGTTGTCATCCCAAGCGATATAGGCTTTTTTTTTTTGGAATCCTTCTTTCCTTTGTGGTCATGATTCTTTGTGAGTTTAGGACATTCTGGTTTGATGTGGCCTTTCTTTCCACATTCATAGCATGTAATGTCTCCATTTGATGTTGATGTTTCTTTTTCCTTATTCTTTGAGAACTTCTTTCTTCTTGTATAACTTGAGTTTTTAATATTATTTTTTGCACCAAAGTATTTTCCAAGTATTTTTACAAGGGGAGTAAAGTTTTCATCTTCATTGGAGTTGTCTTCTTTCTCTACTTCTTTGGATTCAGCTTTTAAGGCAATGCTCTTGGATTTCTTTTCTTGAACTTCATGTTTCTCCAATCTTCCGAGTTCCATTTCATATTCTTGGAGTTTTCCGAATAACGTAGCGGACGTCATTGTTGATAGACTTTTCTTCTCGGAAATCGCCGTCACTTTCGGTTGCCATTCTCTTGATAAGGACCTAAGCACTTTAAGATTAAGTTCATCATTGGTTAGTGTCTTACCAAGTGCATGTAAGTGATTCGTCAAATGCACGAATCTTTTCTGCAAGTCTAAGATAGATTCTCTTGGTTTCATTCTGAATAATTCGTACTCTTGACTCAAAGTATTTAATCTGGATCATTTGACTTTGGCGGTTCCTTCATGAGTTTCAACAAGAGTGTCCCAAATTTGCTTGGCCGTTGAACATGTTGAGATGCGGAAGAATTCATCCATTCCAAGTGCACTTTGTAATATGTTTATTGCCTTTTTGTCGTAGAGAACTTTCTTCTTATCATCATCATCCCATGAACCTTGCGGTTTTGATGAGCCGACTCCGTTGACTGCGGTTATAGGAATAAATGGACCATTTTGGACAGCCTCCCATATTTCACTTCCTTGTGCTTCTAGATGTGCCTTCATGCGGATTTTCCAGAAGTTGAAATATTCGCCACAGAACAACAGAGGCTTGTTGCTGCTACCATCATCTTTGAATACAAGATTGTTATTTGCGGAAGCCATCTGGATCGGATAGGAATATGTTACCTATAACCTGCTCTGATGCCAATTGTAAGTAGTAACTACGCCTAAGAGGGGGAATGAATTAGGATCTTAAAAATTATTTGCAATCTTGTAGGGTTCCTTGGTTCTTTTTTCTGGTTATTAGTTAGTGAGAGGAAAGTAAAGGCCGGAAATAAAAAGGACACAGGAAGATTTATAGTGGTTCCCCTCACACTCCGAGGGTACTCCACCCCCCTTTCGACTCGAAAGAGAATTTCACTATAGTTTAGAATAATTGATAAGCCTAATCACACAACCTGTGATGCTTAGTATCTAAACCTATATGTATTCCAAGTGAATGAAGAACAATTCTCTTCAGTACACTTCACTTGTTTCCAACAGTCCTGGACAATAAGGTAATACAAAAAAAAATGTTCTTGAAACAAATTATACTCAGATACATATACAAGTGTTCTTTGTGAAAGAGGGCAGTGAGAGTGTGAAAATTAAATCAATGGCTTCTTTCAAAATTGGTTTTTGGAACACTTAGAATAAAAATTCAGATTTTGAGAAAGTGAGTATTTTTGTGATTTTGTTTCTAGAAGGTTAATTGTAATTTGAAATTGAAAACAATTATACTGATGAAAAACCTTTTCAAAAAGGTGTGATTTTGGAACAACAAAAATAGTCAGTAAGAAGAATGGTAAACAATGCAATCTTCCATGAACAACTGCCATTTTTGCTTGCTGTTACAGTGTTAATCGGATAACCAAAAGGGTTGATCGGTTAACACCTTTACAACGTTAAAAATATTTGAATTTTATATGTGTTAATCGGTTAACCATATGGTTAATCGGTTAACACGGTTGTAAAATCCCAAAACAAGTAATTTTGAAGTGTGTTAATCGGTTAACCAAAGTGTTAATCGATTAACACTTAAAAAATTTCAGAAAAATAGTTTTAAAATGTTAATGATAATTGTGAAGTGAAAAGTGATTTTTAAGAACACTTGTATAAATGTTCTTAAGTAAAATATGTTATACCGTTCCTTGAATCATCATCATCACTTGTAGCTTGTAGACGAAGCTTTGATCCATAAATTCATACGCGAGGGTACTTCCTTTATCTTGATGTTCTTGTTTAATTGCTTGCGTCTCTTACTTTTTGCGAAGATTCAAAAGAAAGGTGCTTCTGGTTTTACTTTTAATATATACCCCTACGGGTATGTAGTAAGTATCTTGCGTACCAAGCTTGTACTAGTTGTCTTCATCAAAACATAAAGGCCTTGAGGATTGATTCTACAATTTTTTTCACGTTGATGGTGCGATTTCAAACCAAGTTTGGTTCGAATCTCTTTCTCTCCCACTATTTCACGATTTTGAGCGTCTCTTCTTCCCTTTCTGTGTTAATTTCTGGGTTACGATTTTTTAGTTTGAAGAAAGGGTTTGGTCGTTGTGGTTTGAAAGAGTGAACAATGGGTGAAGAAGATTATTGTTGTTGGTGTTTTACGGTTGGCTATGGAGTTTTAAGTTGAGGGTTTGAGGAAGATCTAAAAGTTTATCCAGGTTGAGGTGAGATGAGGTTTTGATATTTGAAGAAGAAAGATGTGGAATTATGGTTGGGATTGTTTGATTTGAGGTTGAAGTTTGGGTTTGCTGAAGGTTAAAGATGGAAGAGGTTTTATGAATGTGGGTTGAAAATGTTTTGAAGGTTGTTATATTCAAAGATGTGAAGAGTAAATGAATCAAAAGGAGGAGTTCTCCGAATAGGTTATTGTTCTGATAGCTGTTATGTATTCTGCCTCGTTCAGGGTTTTGAAACAAATTCTGGCTTTACGTGACTTGCTAGTGGTAAGGACCAATTTCGGTTTTATGAAATGGAGCGCGCCGCATAGCCTAGTGGGGTGGTGGTGTGAAATTATTTGTGGTTGTACAAGCTGTTGTAAATACGACGTACAAGCATGTGTGGGTTGTGCTCTTTTGCTTTTACGGACCGCAAAATGCGTTGTTGAGGGGTCCCAGTTTTGAAGCTCGATGGTACGATTTTGGGGACACCGAGTTGATGCGTCTTTAATCTTTTTGCCTTCTATTCTCCTTATTTTCTTTGCTGTAATGCTTTTGTAGGATGCACAATTAGCATGTTATGATTTGGATAAAATGGAAAGAAAACAAAATACACGTTGGTTTTGTGAATTGCATTTTCTGCTTTTTCTGCTGTTGCAGGTACATGACTGCAGGTTTGTGGTGCTGGCTGCTACTGTTGTCCTTTTGTAGCAGGGTATCCTCAAAACATGGTGGGTTGGGTGTTTTCTATCAAGTTGTAGTATGATTCATTACGGGACCACACTTGTTGCTGCTGATTTCATTGTGAATTACACTCACTGCAGTATTTTTACTTTTTTACTGCTGTGAAACTTGTCGTCACACTGCCCTGTTTTGACTCATTGATGGAACGATTAATTCCTCTCAATCTGACTCTCATTTTTTCTTGTAATAGTGAGTTGCTGCTTCAAATTCGACTCTGGCCGAGAATCCTTGTTGTTACATTTATGATGTTATTTGGAATTACCTACCATTTTTCCTCCCGTATCTTTACAAAGCCATGAACCCATAACCTTGGACAGGCTTCAACCGTGATCATTTCGTGAAGCATTAAAGACTTATGATATCAACAGTAATAATTTGTTTAAGGTTTTGGGACATTATATACAATGCCAACTTCTGCGTAACTTTTCTTCTTACATAGCTCAACAAGAACGAAAGCGAAGCTCCAACATACTTGAAGAGAATTTGATCAGCTCCTTGATTGAATATTGAATGAAAACAAAGCCGCAATTTTTGGTTACGAAATGAAGGTTGGCTTGCTCGCTGCGAGAAGTGGATGTGCGGTGTGTGACGATTTATTGTGAGCTGCTGCACAGTTTGTACATTTTCCACAGCTTGTGAATTGTCCTTATGCTTTGCCGTATTCATTGAACCTTATGCAAGTTCGTTGTGTTTTGTAATGTTCTCTTTGAGGATTTCCTTCTTACTGCTATTTTATTTTTATGCAGGAGGGTTTATCATGAGGTAAAGAACATAGGTTACGACTTTGGTGAGTGTGTTACGTTGCAGATTATTCAAACTTGAGGATAAATACTGACATTATGGAAGATTAAAAACACTCGTGCAGTGATTGCAGTAACCTCATGCTTGCACAAGGCCTACACCCCAATCAACACAACCCATGCACATCATTAAATTAGATGATTTGTCATCCACGTGACCAACTCATAAGGCTGATTTATCTGACACAATTTCCTGAGCAGAATTTGGATGCTTCCGTTGTGATACGTGAGTTTTTTGTATTGTAGTAATACTTGTGACCTAATGCTTCGTCCAATGCTTCCACCCAATTTTCTGAAAGATTCAAATACGGTGTTGATTGCTCAGTTAAGGATGCCTCGCAAGGTTTTTTCCATTGACTCTTCCCAGTACTTTCATTATAATAGTAAAATGCACCACTTCCCGGATCTTTTTCCCTTGTTGTAGTACAGGATAGTGGTGTAGTTTATGCTCACTTGGAGGGCCCTTGTTTACTCTTTGGCTGCCATTTTTGTATGCGTATTGTCTGTTGTGCAGCGGTTGTGGAGTTTTGTTTTGGACTACTCTACAGGTATGTGCCAAACGCGTTTTGTACGTCCTTTGGTTCATCTTTTCGCGGACTAATCATGGCACTGGTTTTGTGTTGTTCTTTCTACAGGTCGTAGCTGGTGGATCAATTTTTGCATGGCTTGCCACATTTCCTCATAGCATGTCTTTTTAATTCAACGGTCCAAAGCTCTTTCCTTATGAGTATTTTTGTCGTTTTCTGTAACGGTCCGCTTCTTTAACACGGTTTTGGTGCATTGCGACTTGCCTCGTGTGAATACTGAATGTGTGCAGCGTATCATCTCGCGTGAATACCAGATGTGTGCGGCGTTGGCTGTGATGCGAAGCTCCCACTGTCTGTAATGATGATAGCGTGTATTTCGACATGATGAATTTCTTTTGCAACAAATACCGCCTTGATGTCCTAAACACATGCATTTCAAGAATCAAGCTAGAGACAAGTGAAATTTTTGCAGCAACAAGCTTAATTCAAATCCTAAAGTGAAAAGTTGCATTTGTTCTCAAAACCTGTTGTCATTAAACCATGATAAACCCATTTTTTCATTTGGACTTAGCTTGTGGTACAGCTGGCTCTGATCTATATTATGCACATAATTTGTTTACATCCTATTGTCCTCCTTTTACAACACATAAAAGACCAATCCTTTGTGTTTATTTTTGGTGACAATATTCTATGTAAATGGTCCTTGTATTACTTTTGCACAATTGAAACACCCTTACAATTATGACTAAAACTTAATTCTTGCACCATTGAAATACCCTTACAATACCTTGAGTTTTTCACTTCCTATTAAAAACAATAATGACTAAAACTCAAACTTCTCATATTGACTTCACATCCATATTTGAAACTAATCCTCATCATCCAGAATTTTCACTCGAAATGAATAACGCTTTGAATTGGTCCTCGAAAAAGAATAAAATCTTCCATGAATCGATTTCGGACTTTTGGACTTCGAAACTTGAATAATCTCCTGAGACATGAGTTAAATATGAACCAAACACAAATCAATCTCGAAGTTTACCACTTGAAAACATGATGAGCTGAAACTTTCACTATGGACTAAATGAATGGAACACTCCTTGAAAATCAAAGTATTATGACTTGAGAAATGAACTTCAGTACACCGCACATAACCCTGGTTGGGGCTGTAGTCACATACACCATTTAAATCAATTCACCATGACCTTGATTCTTGAAACCATCCCTTTCACCTGAATAAGATTAGGTCAAACTAAAACAATCCTCAATCCATATTGTACGTATTCATGTCCTGACAGCCACACATGAATCTCAATTTCCTTCAACCCAACCTTGTGATATCCTAAGTGTGGATTATAGGCAAAAGCAACATATATTTTTAGTTTTTTTGAATAACAGTTAGTGGGTCAATGTACAAATGGAGACTATACACTGGTAGGACAAATTTGGGGCATGACAAATGCCCCTATCTAATTGGCTTAGACCGAGAAAGATGAACGACTATGGTGCTCACTCTTTCAAGGTAGAAGATAATTAGATACAAAGAAGACCTTGAATTTGTCCGAAAAGAAAAGGAATGTCTGGGAAAAGGCCAACATCATCATGAAGAGGATGGGAAGAGATACACACGGGCTACTACCACCAAAAGGATGATAGAGAAAACACACACCGGCCACTACCACCAAAAAGGATGATAGGACAAACACTATCGCACAATCTGACATTAATGACTATGACAGACCCCTCACCAAAAGGATGACGGAGCGAAACTCACACCGGCCACTACCACCAAAAGGATGATAGGACAAACACTATCGCACAATCTGACATTAATGACTATGATAGATCCCCCATCCAAAGGATGACGAAGCGAAACTCTCACCGACCACTACCACCAAAAGGATGATAGGACAATCATTATCACATTATCTGACATCAATGACCATGACAGACCCCCCTCTAAAAGGATGACAGAGCGAAACTCACACCGCCCACTACCACCAAAAGGATGATAGGATAAACACTATCGTACAATTTGACATCAATGACCATGACAGACCCCCACCAAAAGGATGACGGAGCGAAACTCACAACGGCCACTACCACCAAAAGGATGATAGGACAAACACTATCGCCCAATCTGACATCAATGACCATGACAGACCCCCACCCAAAAGGATGACGGAGCGAAACTCACACCAGCCACTACCACCAAAAAGATGATAGGACAAACACTACCACATAATCTGACATTAATGACTATGATAGACCCCCCCATCCAAAATGATGACGGAGCGAAACTCACACCGGCCACTACCACCAAAAGGATGATAGGACAAACACTATCGCATAATCTGATATTAATGACTATGACAGACCCTTCATCCAAAGGATGACGGAGCGAAACACACACACACACAGGTTGCTATCACCAAAAGGATGATAGAACGACAAAAGTTGAAGGTTACCGACACCAAAAAGATGCAGGCTAGGTTGAACTAATGAGGTTCGGCTATCACCAAAAGGATGATAGTAAGGCAATTGACAACGGTCACGCTTGCTGGATACAACTCATTGGGGAACACCCAAGAGGAAGATTTGATTGAAATGAATCAACGGGGTACGCCCACCGTCTTTTTTGGATGTTACAGTTTTGGTGAAATGATTTCATGAGGAACGCTCATGAACTCTGAAGAGGATGCCCCTGTCTGGGTTGAGTTTGTCTTTGAAATCTTGTCTTGGTCAACAAAAGGTTGAACAACTTGGTGAGGAACACTCACGACTTTGTTGAAGATGCCCCTGCCTGGGCTGAATCTTGCATTAAAAATCTTGGATTTGCCCAACAAAAGGTTGAACAACTTCGTGGGGAACGCCCACGGTCTTGAATGGTATGCCCCTTACTAGGCCATATGTTGATTTGAAGATCTGATCAACCACGAGGTTGAAATACGTCATAGGAAACACCCATGGTCTTGGGAAATATGCCCCTGACTGGGCCAAATCTTGCTTTGAATGTCTTGAAATTCGTGGGAGAAACCCACGCTCACAGAAGATTGCCCCTGACTGGGCTGATGATTGCCTTGAATCTCTTGAATTTTGTGGGAAAAACCCACGGTCTTGTGGAAGATGCCCCTGACTGGGCTGGTGATGTTCTTGGAAATCTTCGAGATTGATCCTGGACCTTGACTTGCATATGCTAATGCTGGATGTAATGATGTTCCATAGCGAATGGAAGTGCAAACGCAAATGCTGACGTGTGGAGATGCAAGAGCTAGGGGAGTATGATAAGGTATGCATATGATGCAAGATGCCTATGATAGCGAGTGTGATGCGTATGATGCATATGATTGCAGACAGGTAATTGGGAATGCAGGTGGAGACTCCAGCTTGGTGGACTTTGGTAGTTACCAATACAGATTGGACTTCGGGTGGTGGGAGGGATTGACTTCCTCGACACGTAGCTTACTGAAAACATCTTGATTGAAGCAGACGAAGATATTATGGATGCCCCAAGTCTGGGTACTTGGTAATTGTGAATTTGCTTTAGAGAAGGTTACAATTCTGCTTGATGATCAGGGTAACTTGGTCTTGCCTCAGTCTGAACATGGTAATGGTCTGCCCCTGCTTGAGTTGTTGAGTGATTTGCCTCAGCCTGTGGGTTTTGAGGTAGTCTTGCTTTGTGACAGCTACTAGGAGTCAAGTTCATCTTTGATTTTTTCTTGTTGGAGTGTCCTAGTACTGATTTGCAGTTAAAATTATACATTCACAAATGGTAATATTAATGCAAAGTTCAATGCAAGTTTCAAAAAAAGTGTCGTTTATTGAGTGTCGTGATATTGTGAAATGAATGGACCGTTAGCCCAGACGTAGTGCTAATTGGATTGGTGTACAAGATATAGCAAGGATAACGACACCAAAGTTGATGATTAGCAATCATGTGAGGAGTCAGTTTACGTAACCTTGCGATAGTATGATTTTAGAATAAACCTCACCTCAATTAGGTCTTTTAAGGGTTGTAACGTGGTCTAGTTCACGGTTATGAAACAAAGGATATTAGGCTCAAAGTACGATTTGTACCCACCCCTTCTTCTTGATGATCTCCAGTCCTACGTTCAGTTAATTCCGCACTTATCTTGACGGTGTAGACTTGATGATTCAAGGTTTGCTCGATGTGGCAGTCACCTTTATTTTGACGGATGTCAGTGACCCTTTTGATTTGGGTGGCCACTGAATCTTGTTTTGTTTTTGTTGAGGGTTTCGGGTTCCTCTTTTGTTTTTTTTTTATCCCTAACTTTTGCATGGATTGACTTTGCTTGTTAGATCCATCAAGATTGTCTTGATTTTGCCTAAGTCCCCTCTAAGGTGTTTGACTTAGCAGGCTTTTGATTTTTTTTGGATTTTGTTGGAGGATTGTGACAGCCATGTCATGGGTCATTGATAAACAATCGTCTTCTGGATTTTTCTTTGTTGATTTGAATGCGGGATTGGATTAACTGAACACTACCCTGCCCCAGGTTGAGTGTAAGAGGTTTGAATATTCGAAGGAAACTGTTACTTCTAGGCTCGAAGTGGTTTACTAGGGATTAACTCTTTATATCTCCGGTGTTTGGGGAAATTGAAACAATGCTTGTACATCATTGGCGAGATTCTGTCTGAAAGCATACGGTTTGCAATTATGGGTATCTCGTTTTCATCATCCTCCCTCAAATCATGCTAAGCAATAATTGATATAGTGAAGTTAGCAAATGTGTCGGTGCTTTGTGATAAGTGAAAATGAGTGAATACGACATAACTAATTCAAAACATGCATAAACGATACATTAATGAAAACCAAATACGAATGGAAATTGTTCAAAGCATATAGTACTTAAACAAACAAACACAAAATATAAGAAACGCGAAATATGAAATGGCAACATGACTGCCTTCTTCGGAGAAATGAGCTTGACTAGACTTAATCTGATGCTGGCACTAGTTGGCTGGTGGCATCGGGTTGTTGATGACGTTTGAAGAATTTCCATTAAAGTTGATAGCATCTTTGTCGATCATGTCTTGAACTTTATGCTTGACAGCCCTGCAGTTCTCAATGGTGTGACCTGGAGCGCTCTTATGAAACTCACAATGAGCATTTGCATTGTAGTCGGCAGGAATCACAGTTGGAGGAGCCAAATCTCTCGGGACGACAACTTTCTTCTCCATCAAAGGAGAAAAGATGCTAGCATATGTCATTGGTAGACGATCAAAGACTCTATCTGGCTTCCAAGTCCTCTGTTGACGTTGTTGGTGAGCACCTTGTTGTTGTTGAGCGGCTTGCAGTTGTTGTTGCTGAGGAGGATATTGGTATCCTTGTTGGTTGTAGGCTTGTTGCTGAGGAGCCTGTTGTTGTGGCATCTGAGCTTGAACTACTTGAACAACTGGTTGATAAGGCATTAGAGCATATTGCGCAGCAACAACATACGAATACGGATAATAAGGCATTTGATAAGGCATAGGAGCGGGAGCTTGTTGAGAAGCCTGCCCTTTCTGCACAAAAATGACATTTGTTTCGCCCTCTTTCTTCTTGTATCCGTTGAAAGGCTTCTTGGCATTAGCTTGGATGTTAGAACCTCCTTGGATCTTTCCGCTCTTCAGACCTTCTTCAATTCTCTCACCAACGATCACCAAGTTAGAGAATCCAGCAGAGACACTACTGATCAGCTTTTCATAGTATTGGCCTTGCAAGGTACCCATGAATATGTCTATCAGTTCATGGTCAACAAGAGGTGGATACACCCTTGCGGCTAGCTCTCTCCATCATTGCGCGTACTCCTTGAAGGATTCACTATCCTTTTGAGTCATACTTTGAAGTTGAGTACGATTCGGAGCAAGGTCGGTATTGTACTTATATTTCTTGACAAATGCATAAGCTAGCTCAGCCCAAGTGCGCATACTGCTACATTCCAGCTGCATATACCATTCAAGTGATGCCCCAGACAAGCTGTCTTGGAAGCAATGAATCATTAGCTTTTCGTCTCTGGCATAAGAAGCCATCTTGCAACAGTACATCTTCAGATGAATATTCGGGCAGCTGAGACCTTTGTACTTTGAAAATTTAGGCGCTTTGAACTTGGAAGGAATGACAATGTCAGGAACCAAGTACATTTCTAAAGCACTGAGAGAGTTTGAACTATGCCCTCCATGACTCGGAGTTTCTCGGCTAGATCTCGGCACATCTTTATAGCTTATGAATCCTGGGCAGCAATAGGACTGACAATGGGGATATCAGCATGATAGTTCTGAATGTCATCATACTGGTCCACTAGATTATCTTCGGTATGAGGAACAGGGATCTGGACAACAGTAGGTTGGGCTTGCGGGATAGCTCCAACAGTAACTCCAGGCACTGGGATTTGTTGAGAAGTGGTCCCTTTAGCTGCGGTATTGAAGTTCAGCGGCATCCCATAAGGGTTAGGAATTGGAACTGGAAGTCTGGTGGTAGACCCTTGCCCTTGACCATTGTTGTTGACGACAGTAGATTCACGCATCTCTTCTTCCTTTCGGGCAGTAATAATGGCTTCAAGGATCTGGTCAATCTTTCCTTTGAGAGAATCCAACTCTTCCCTAAAGGCAGCTTGCTCTTGCTGAATCTGCTCCATCATTCGTCTTGTATTGGCTCTAGTTGCGTACTGGTGTCGAGGAATCAGCTTGATTTACTGGATAAAAAGGAAAGAAAACATGAGAAACTGCTGGAGGAAAGAAAATACAAGATGCACAATAAATGAGATGCAATGCAAATGATATGCAATGCAAGATGCAAGATGCAAGATCCAAGATCAAAGGATCACATATTCAAACAGTTCTGAATTTATCCGTATGGACGGATAAAGGACCACAATCACTGCTCAAAGAAACCCCACAGGTAGGATTCTAAAATGGGTAAGTGCCTAGAGTCATGGATATCTTTCAAAGATATTACAGCCATGACAAAGCCTCATCACGATAATAATATCCTCAAAAGCATCTCCTCTAGGTGAGGTTTTCGTATTTCTCTTACAGTTTTAAGGGATTGAAGGTTTTCTATAATTTTTATTTTTGCTTTATCTACTTCAATCCCCTTATCAGAAACTATGTGTCCAAGTACGATTCCTTGTTGGACCATGAAATGGAATTTTTCCCAATTTAACATGAGGTTTACTTTTACGCATCTTTCAAGTACCATTTCTAGGTTAAATAAGCATCCTTCAAAACTCTGCCCATATATAGAAAAGTCGTCCATAAATACTTCCATAATACCGTCTATAAAGTCAGTAGAGATTTACATCATGCATCTTTGGAATGTTGCGGGAGCGTTACATAGCCCAAACGACATTTGTCGATAAGCAAATGTACCATAAGGACAAGTGAAGGTTGTCTTTTCTTGGTCATTAGGATGAATAGGGATTTGAAAGAATCCCGAATAACCATCTAAATAGCAGAAGTAGGAGTGCTTAGCTAATCGCTCAAGCATTTGATTAATGAAGGGCAAAGGGAAGTGATCTTTTCGAGTAGCTTTGTTTAATTTCCTATAATCAATGCACATTCTACTTCCGATCACAACTCTTTGTGCTATAGATTCTTCTTTTTCGTTCTTAACAACTGTAACACCTCCTTTCTTTGGTACGACATGCACTAGGCTAACCCATTGACTGTCGAAGATCGGGTATACAATTCCTGCTTCTAACAACTTTTGTACTTTATTCTTGACTATGTTGCTCAGAATGGGATTTATCCTTCTTTGATGTTCTCTAGAGGTCTTACACTCTTCCTCTAGCATAATGTGATGCATACTGATAGAAGGACTTATTCCTTTCAGATCGAAAATATTGTAGCCTAGAGCAGACGAGTATTTTCTTAAGATATGTAGTAGTTTCTCAGTTTTTATTTGTCCTAAGTCTGTGTTGACTATCACTGGTCGTTCGAGCTCGGTGTCTAGGAATTCATACCTTAAATTTTTGGTTAGTGCTTTAAGTTCTAAATTCAATTTCTTTGGGAAAGGCATACGATTGGGTGTTAGTGCTAGGCATTCACTTAGATTGTCGTCTTGGTATTCACCACGCCAATTATCATCTTCAAAAATTGGAGGTATTGGAATTTTTAGGATTCCAGAATAAGAAGTTTGTTCCATCTCCATTTCTCTTACGCATTCGTCAATGACATCTAGCAGATAACATGTATCGTTTATAGCTGGTACCTGTAAGAATTGTGTCAAAATAAATTCGACTTTCTCTTCACCCACTTCGAAAGTTAGCTTCCCTTTCTTTACATTTATAATGGCTCCGGCTGTAGCTAAGAATGACCTTCCTAATATGATAGGGGTGTTGGCATCCTCCTTTATGTCCATGATTATGAAATCATTAGGGATATAGAATTGACCTATACGTACTAGAACATTTTCTAGTATCCCTATTGGGAACATAACAGAATGATCGGCTAGTTGTACGAACATCTTAGTTGGTCTTAATTCTCACATATCTAGCCTTTCACATATGGAAAAGGGCATTAAGCTAATACTGGCTCCTAAGTCACATAGAGCTTTGTCTATGACAAATTCTCCAATTGCACACGGTATGGAAAAACTACCAGGGTCTTTTAGCTTAGAAGGCATTTTATTTTAGACTATCACGCTACATTCAGCAGTAAGTGTAATGATTTCGTCATCCTCGATCTTTTTCTTATTTAATCAGATTTCTTTAATAAACTTAACATATGAGGCCATTTGGGTGATAGCTTCTGTAAAGGGTATTGTGATATTCAATTGTTTCAGAAGTTCAACGAATTTCTTGAACTGCCTCATGCTCTTAGATTTAGCAAATCTTTAAGGATATGGAATGGGAGGTTTATAAGGTGGTGGAGGCACATATGGTTCTTCTTTTTTTGCGGCCTCTTGGTCACTACCTTCTTTCTCCTTTATGTTTTGTTCATTTTCCTTCTCAGTTATTTTACCAGGATTTTGATACATAGCTAGATTCTCAAGTCTCGGGTCGGTTGGTTCGTCCAATTTCGTACCACTTCGTAGTATGATAGCATTAGCATGTCCTTTTGGATTGGGTTGTGGTTGTCCAAGAAATGTGCCTGCATGAGTAGCAGTAGGTGCTTGTTGTTGTGCCACTTGCGAAATTTGGGTTTCAAGCATTTTGTTGTGAGTGGCTAAAGCGTCTACCTTGCTTTCTAATTGCTTAATTTTCTCACTAGTGTGTATGTTTTGATTCAGGAATTCTTTATTTGTTTGAGCCTGGGTGGCTATGAAGTTTTCGATCATTATTTAAAGGTTAGATTTCCTAGGAGCATTTTGAGCAGCTACGACAAGTTTATGATATCCTGATGTACATCAGGTGCTTGTCCAGGAGCATGCAATGCATTGTTATTTTTGTACGAAAAGTTCAGATGGTTTTTCCAACCTGGGTTGTAGGTATTTGAGTAAGGATTTCCTTGAGCATTATTCACTTGGTTTGTGGAAACTCCTGTCAAAAATTGACATTCAGGGGCAGCATGCCCAGAAACTCCGTATAAATCGTAGTTTGAAGCTACGACAGCCACGGTGGTTATAGGTGTTATGGTCAAACTTTTAACCATTTGAGTGAGAACATCTACCTTTGCATTGACTTGGTTAAGACTTCTTATCTCGTACATACCACCTTTCTTCAGAGGTTTCTCTACTGAGGCTCTTTCTCTTCCCCACTGATAGTGATTTTGAGCCATACTTTTGATAAGTGTATAAGCCTCATTGTAGGGTTTATCCATCATGCGCCACCCACGGCAGCGTCTATTGTCAATCTTGTGTTGTATAAGAGACCATTGTAAAAGGTATAGATGATCAACCATTCTTCTAGACTGTGATGTGGGCAAATCCTAATC
This sequence comes from Lathyrus sativus, assembly GCA_963859935.3. NCBI lineage: Eukaryota > Viridiplantae > Streptophyta > Magnoliopsida > Fabales > Fabaceae > Lathyrus > Lathyrus sativus. Next base: position 610,602,512 of record OZ012738.1, on the reverse strand, counting down.
ATGTCCTTCTATCTTTTCCATGCTTCAAAAAGAGATTCACTATTCTTCTATTTGAATCCATTTATTTGGGCTCTTAGCATAGCCGTCTTGCTAGGTGGGAAATATCGTGCTAAGAAAACCTTCAACTCGTTCTACATAGTGACAGATGTGGACGGTAGAGACTGGAGCCAAGCTCTAGCTCTATCTCTTAATGAGAAAGAGAAACAACGTAATCTTATTGCTTTGGGGCTGACACCATTTGCTTTCATTGTGTCTGCGTATTGCAAGAACACTGAAAATTAGTTTTGTTATACAGCTGACAACAATGAAGGTTTAAGCTCGAAGTTATTTTCCTCAATGGCAAGAGCAACAATACTGTTATGTGGTTCCTCCTGCAAAGGGATGACATAGTACTTGAGAGGTCGATTCTGAGGTTCTTCAGCCATAGGTATTGGTAATTCTGGAAAGGAAATTTCAGATGGTGGAAGGTTATACTTAATTCGAAAATCATTAATTCAGCGTCTTAAACTAATAAAACGCTCGATGTCGATAACCGGTTGCTCAAGCTTTTCACCTTTATAGCGAGTGTTTGGCATACAATCGATGAATTAAAATAGGAAAATAGTTGCCTTAGTCTATACTACGCAACACTAAAGTTACGATATCAACTTAATTGGTCCCCGACAATGGCGCCAAAAACTTGATCGCGACTTAGTATGTCTAAATGATTTGTGACTGCAAGTGCACAGTCGGATCGCGTAGGTTTAAAGATTTTCGAACCCAAAGGACCAAGAATCGATCTACCGTTATCTAATGCTACTACATAAATCTAATGCTAATGGATTTCTAAGTTGAGATGAAAGTAAGAAAATAAGTGTAAATTGAAATATAATTTAAATCAAGAAATAACGGAATATTGGTATATAATTCTGTCAATCATCGGGGATTCAATAATTCATGGGCGTTTAATTAAAAGTTAAAAATGTTATTCTATAGAAAATACTAATTTAAAAGACTTTATCTCACACTCTCGTGTTTATCGAATCTGACTATACTCTCAAATCAGAATGAAGGCTCTCACTCTCTCGCTTGTATTTAAAAATACTTTTTAAAAATAAGTAGTTCCTAATTAACTCTAAAGCACTCTCACTGTATTTAGGATTAATGTTCAGTTTCAGCTATCCAGTTAAGACCTCAAACTCTCCCTTTGTTGATCCCAACCTTCGTTACCATTTTACTTTCGTAACAAAAGTTATTTAGTTTAATAAAAAGAAACCGAGACCAGAAGAATTTTTTTTTAAGTTCACGCCATGAGTTACTAAACCCCTTCCGACCGACCGTAATTACATACCGATATTAAATAGTTTAGCCAGACATGGATTGCATACTATTACAAAATTTAATCCTAATGCTAGACAAATTATAAAAGGAATGCATAACAATGAAAGTAAATAAATGAAACTTGGAAATTACGAGGAACTGAAAAGCACTTGGATTATGGAGGCAGGCTTGTAGTTCGGTACAAAATCACAAACAATACGTAAATCCTAATACTAAGTGGCAATCGTTTATCAGTGTGAAAAACTATTGCCTTTTATAAAATTGGTAGAAAAACTGCCTAAAACTAAGAATTATAAAACTTTTAGAAGAAAAGTGTTGAAAATAGAAATAATGGCTGCCCCCTCTTCGAAAACCGTCTATGCCTTTTATACTTGTTGTTGATGTCTGTTACCCAAAAACTTAGGCCAAATCTGGAGAGAGTGCCGGAGAAAATGTAGGAAAAAGTGGAGAAAGTGTAGGAAAGTTTTCAGCAAATGGCACACACCACCACCCCCTTTCTTTTAGGAGTGACACTCGCCACTCCCTCCTCTTTCTAGGAGTGGCACTCGCCACACCCTATTTCCTTTTGAAGGTGGCAGGCGCCACACCTATGTGACAAGTGCCACTAGTGTGTGGTGGCCCTCACCTTTTTTTTTTCTTTTCTATTCTATTATTTCTTCCCATTTTCTTTCCTTCTATTTCTTCTTTTTTTCTTTCTTTTTTTTTCTTTAATTCAAATTTCCAACAACTTACAAAACACAAGAAAATAGATGCATAATAAAACATAAATCAGATAAAATAACAATAATCGCAGATAAAATTCATGTAAGTCAAGTCAAATATACGATATAATTTCGCGTTATCAAAATACCACTGTATTACTTTATACAAGTTAAACATACATATACTATATAATATTACTGTGTAATCATAAAATTAGTATTACTTTTGTTTCTTTTTATAAGAGACAATTCATTTTTTAGATTTATTGAATACTCAATTTATTTAGTTTATAAATTGACTAAATACATTGATTATTCAATGAACCAAAAAAATAAATTGTCTCATATAAAAGAACGAAGATAGAATTTTATAACATTAGTATTTTAGGGCAAGATTATAAAATATTATTATAGTGTTTTAAAAAATAGTAATATCACAGTGTTTTTTAAAATTAGTACCATAAAATTAGCTTTAAAATAATATCATAGTGTTTTTGATATCATAAATTTCTTAATATTTTTGAGCAAGATTATAAAGGCAAAATATGGTATTTTGTTGTAGTCTACTTTTTTATTTATTAATGTTATGTATCTTACACAATAATTTTCATTGAAATCATTAATATCATATTTCACATAATTTTCTAACTTTCTACTATTAAATTCCTACATAACTTTCATTTAAATTTAATATTAAATGAAAAAATATTATTTAAATTTTTACAAATAAACATTAAAAAAGAGGACAGACGGGCATCCGAGTGCTCGTCTGAACGCTAGTAAATTATAAAATTAAATAAATAACAATAATTAAAAAAATGAAATTATACTTTTAATATTATTTTTGGAAGCAAGCACGTATCCAAAAACATCTACATCTATGTCAATTGTATTTTCTAATGCAATCATTTATGAAGTTTTTCTTGTAAAACTACAAGCATTGAGAAATAGGTACATTGTAAACTATTAAGTTTTGAGTTTAATTCATATGCACTGACAGTATAAAATAATTTTACACTTCCATCCAATAAAAATATATTAATCTGTCATGTAATACAATTAACTTAAAATTACAGTCTGATGTGGTGGAATACATGAAGGTGATTGGTCGACAGTGAAAAATAATTTCACATGCTTAGTGCATACCAATTAAATTCTTTTTTTTTAATAATATTTGAGTGAATTTATAATTACAAAAAGTATATTGGTATAATTAAAAGGGTTAAATATATTTTTAGTCCCTTTAAATATGATAATTTTTACTTTTAGTTTTTTTAAAATTTTTTATTTTAAAGAATGATCATCCTAATATTTTTCATCCGCATTTTTGGTCCTTCCTGCTAACGGCTGTTAACATGAGCTGACATGAGATTCCACGTAGATTTTTTTTAAATGACTGAGCATACACATGACAGTGTCGGCGTGGCGAAAAGTCTGGCGTGGATGTCACGTGGCAATTTCTTTCATTTTTTGATTTTTTATATTCATAAACTCAAAATTTATAGTTAATTCCAAATTAATTTATAACTAATTTAAATACACCATTCTTATTTTTACGACCTAAATTTCATTTTTTTTCTCGTGATTTTCTTGCATGAATTGTGCATGATATTGTGTAAATTTTCATGAAAAAAACACTTGTAAAATACACCATAGTTCTAGTTCAAATTTCTTGGAAACAATTGTAAAATTACAAACGGACACTTTTACAATAGTTCAAATGATTGAATACCTTTTGAAGAATGTCATCCATGCGCTCGAAACCGAGGTCGTATCTATGTTAATCTGCTTTAGTGGTTTAAGACCACCATCGTCTTTTTTGTTGTATTGCATGAATACTAGATTGTAAAACTCTATAAACCGTGTATCATCACCAAGATCCTGCTTCCAACCCTAACCCACCTCACAAAATGTAAAACAATGTCATTAAAGTGATTTGTATCATACCTACAACATCTGTTGTAATTTATAATCATTAATTTTTCATGGGTATGTTCTAAAATGACAAGAATAAATGAAAGCGAGTAAATGCAAATAAAGGATTGAGAAATAGCCCCACATAGAAAGACTCACTCACTTTAAAAGCCTTTATGAAGAGTTATGAGTATTACCTCAACAAAAGGGAAAAAGAGGATAAAGTTTCACATGGACATGTGTGGTGGTCCCAAATATCATGTCACTTGTCTCCTTCATACAACCTCTCGCCAGCTCGGACGACGTGGGCACTAGTGGCGGCTTGTAGGTGACACTTATTTTGGTCAATGCACACGGCCTATAAATTCGTGTTCGGAATTCAGAAATCGCATCACAAAAAACCGCACGAGTATACTCTTATATAAAACTTCGAACACTCTTCGCTACATAATCGACTTTTCATCTGTCTTGCGCAAATTCGATAAAGCCTGAATTATCCTGGGTATTCTTGCGTTCTGACTCTAAGACAAACAAGAGAGTGTTGTTGAGAATGTAATTCTTTATGTCAAAATATCTATGTGTCGAGTTGTAATAATGTGTCGAAGTGTCGAAGCAGGTTGCTTCACACATGATTTTAAATTATACCTACTTTAGTAATGTTAGTTATTTTGAGCTTTTATAGTTTTGGACTTTGACTTTGGGTGCAAGCTAACATAAATCTATACATAGTGAGAAACTCTTATTTTGTAAACACAACTCATAATATTGCATTCACAGTTTTGTAGTTGCAAAGTGAATAAGAGAATTTCCACAGTTTATGGGCAGAGAGAACTCTGCAGAATTTTTATCTTCTTCTCCAACATTACTTTCTTTCTTTATTTCTTAATATTTTCATTATTATTGTGTGATTGATAACAATCTTGAGATCGATATTGAATATGAATTCTCTATAGGTTGTGGTTGAATTTCAACATCTGATATCTAGAGCTCCGATTGCGATTCAAGGAATGAAAATTATGATGGCGATGAATCATCCAAGCGGGAACTTTCCGACAAAACTTTTGATTCTCAAGAAAGGTAATTATGATAATTTGTGTAAGAAAATTAAGGTGGCTTTCTATTACCAAGATCATTGGGATCTTGTGAAAGGAGGAGTAGCACTGCTTGCAGAAAACGTGACGGGTCAAGAAAAGGCTGCACACAAATAATTGAAGAAGAAAGATTATAAAGCTCTCTTTGTAGTCCATCAATGTGTTGATCCAGATAATTTTGAAAAGATTAGTGATGTAAAATTAGTAAAAGAAGCTTGGGAGATTCTTGAAAAATTGTTTGGAGGAGCAGAGAAGGTGAAGGAGGTGAGGTTACAAACTCAAAAGAAACCTATGAATTGCTTCAGATGGAAAAAAAAGTGAAAGTATAACGGATTTCTTCACTAAGGTTACTAAACTAGTGAATCAAATCAAGGTATGTGGAGAAGTGTTGACATCAAGATCAGTTGTTGCAAAGATCTTGAGGTCATTGGCTCCAAATTTTGACCACTCGGTAGTAGCCATAGAAGAGTCAAAAGACTTGTTAGTATTAACGAAGGAAAAGCTTTAAGGGACGCTTGAGTCTCATGAACAAAGAATGGATGAAAGAGCTACAGGAAAGTCTAAGAGTGATATAGCTTTGCAGGTGCAGTCATAAAAAGAAAAGAAATGCAAAGTAAGCTGGAATGATAGCAAAGGTAGAAGAGGCTACAACAATTCGCCTGGTGAAATCAACAGAAAAGTAACTGGTAGAATCAGAGAAAACCCCTGGAACCAAGGCAAACAAAGAGGTTGTGTCGTAGGTAGAGGAAGAGGTGGTGGTCGAAAGCCTATAAAAAGTAACATTTCGTGTTTTAATTGATAGAAGTATGGTCACTATTTTAGTGAGTGTTGAGAAAAGAAGAAGAATCAAGAAACTGATGCAAAGTTGGTGATCATGAAGAAGAAGAGATGTTGCTGATGGTTACAACAAGAGATGAAGAAAGATTCCGGGATCGATAGTACTTGGACTTAAGATGCTCATCACACATGACTGGAAGGAAAGATTAATTTGTCAACATGAAACCCTCAATGAAGAATATGGTGAAATTTGCAAATGACAATACTCTAGTAGCTGAAGGTATTTGATTGTGAGGAAAGATAGCAAGAGGTTAGTAATTTCCAATGTGTTGTACATACCAGGCATGAAGAGTAATTTTCTCAGTATAGGTCAGCTGGTCGAAAAGAACTACAAGGTGTCGGTTGAAGACAAGATGATGGGAGTTCTCAACGCAGGTGGTAGGTTAATCTTGAAGGCTCCAATGTCTCAGAGTAGAACCTTAAAGATTGAACTTAATGTGATGGAGTATAACTGTCTTGCAACTGTAGCCAATAGAGATGAATGGTTATGACATTATTGACTTGGCCATATCAACTTCAAAGACATCTGAGATTTAAAGAGAAGAAATATGGTTTCAGGATTACTAGTAATTAACATTCCAAGTGAAGTGTGTGAAGAATGTGTTCAGGAGAAACAACACAAGAATAGCTTAAGCAAGGATGCCGGAAGCAAGTTAAAGGAAATTCTTGAAGTCATATACTCTGATATATGTGTTCCTATCCAGGTGGATTTAATTAGAGGTAACAAATATTTGTCACGTTCATAGATTATTTCAATCGAAAATTGTGGACTTACTTAATTAAGAAGAAAAGTGAAGTGATCGAGGTATTTTCCAAATTCAAATGTATGGTCGAAGGACAAAGTGGTCGAAAGATAAAGATTATGAGAATTAATGGTGGTGGAAAGTATGAGTCGAAAGATTTAAATGCATTATGTGAGAAAGAAGGGATTGTGCATGACGTGGTGCCACCCTACACTCCACAGCATAATGGAACTGCAGAAAGGAAGAATAGAATCATCATGAATATGGTGAGAAGTATGTCGAAAGGAAAGGATCTATCCAAAGAATTATGGGGAGAAGTTGTGTCAACTGCAACATATATCTTGAATAGATGTCCGATGAAAAAGCTATAAGGAATCACGCTAGAAGAATGTTGGTCTGGTGTCAAGCCTAACCTAAGTCATTTGAAGGTGTTTGGATCTATAGCACACAGACATGTTCCAGATCAGTTGAGAAGAAAGCTTGATGACAAGTCGAGTCAAATGATCCTAATAGGATATCATTCTACTATAGGATACAAGTTGTTTGACCCCGTGAACATGAAAGTTGTGATTAAAAGGGACGTGATCATAAATGAGCTTAAGGAATGAGACTAGACTGAGAATGTTAAGAAGGATTCAGTGAGAAACTTATGTGAAGAACCAGCTAGTGAAGTAGAAAGAGAAGTTCGACAAGAAGAAGTCAGAGGTGAAGCAGGCTCAAGAAGGCATCGACAAACAAGACACATGCATGCAAGGTTGCAAGAATGTGTGATTACATCATATGATATGGTCGATGAAGAAAGTCAGCTGGTACACTATGCTTTCTATGCAGATGTCAAACAAGTCAATGCAATTGAGACATTGAAAGATTCAAAGTGGGTGAAAGCAATGAATGAAGAGTTAGAGTCCATCAAAGTCAACAATACTTGGTCATTTGTCGAATTGCCTCAACGCAAGAAGGCAATTGATGTGAAATGGGTTTACAAGGTGAAAGTAAATCCTAAAGGAGAGGTAACTCGACACAAGGTGGCGAAAGGATTTCTACAGAAGGAAGGAATTGACTTCAACAAAATATTTGCACATGTTGCTAGGATTAAAAAATCAAGTTGGTTGTTGGTCTAGAAAACATGAACAATTGGCACACGTGTCAGATGGATGTGAAATGTGTATTCCTGAATGGCCCCTTAGATGAAGAAGTTTATGTTTCACAACCAGCTGAGTTTCTGAAACAAGAGCTAAATTTCTGGCAGGCACACGATAGATGTTATTACCAAAGTTATAACATCCACTATGACATTGACTACTGCACTAACTATTTAGACTGTAAATGAAAGCAGTAAATAACACAACAATTGTTCACCCAGTTCAGTGTCAACAACACTTACATCTGGGGGCTACCAAGCCAGGGAGGAATTTCACTATCAGCAGAATCAATTCAAAGTCAAACCACCAGTTTGCACTTCTCACTTAATCTCTACCCAATGACACTTCAACCTAGAGACACTCTAGACCTGAGTATACCCACTCACTCCCCCTCAATCACACAACAATGATATTCAACAATTACACAATTTTATATAAAGAGACACTTCATATAACCCTTGATCTTGCTTCACAGCTTTGATCAAGGAACTCACACACTCTTGCTTCACAGCTTTGAGTGAGACACAACCTAGAATCTACCTAACCAAAGCAATTATCAACCAGACAATTACTTAGATTACAAGTATTCCTAAACAGACTTTTTCATGTGAAGACTAGCCTTCTTCACTTACTAGAACTCTCTAATTAGCACTCTCTAATCTTCTGTCAAGAGCTACACTTCAGAGTTGCTTCTTCTGATATTTATAGCAGCTGCAGTCCTTTGGGCCTTGGTGCATAAATTAGGTTTTATCCATAATAAAACCTCTCTTCAAAATTCGGCACGCTTGCCACTTTAATCAGGTCCATATTAGATCTCCTAGGGCTTCTAAAATGCCTCCTGCATTCCAGCTTGAGCTTCTGAGTTGTTTCCTAAGTTCTAGCTACCAGAATAACAAACCTATGCTTGATGTCACACGACCTATGTCATAACATTGAGTGTGACATCCAGCTTAACTTATAGTTAGTTGTTATAACTTACCCTACAAAGTCTATATTATGAATGTACCAACATCATACATGACATTCATACATACACTTATGTTATGCCACAAAATGCAGCCAATCAAGAGCACTTAAAAACTCCCCCTTTGGCAAATTTTTGGCTAAAACACTTTGTACTTACACCATAGATTTATACACAGCAGAAGACTTACCATAGGTCCTGTTATGCAGGAAGTTCACTATTTTCTCAAGCACTCAGAGTCCTCACAGTTGGCTTTCAGCCCTGTTAAGACTCACCTTGTTAACCATCTGATAGTTCTCAATTCAGATGTCACTCCCCCTCAACTGATGTACTTATCAGCTAGGCATTTTATCTTTCCATCCTGCAGATATCCAATCTGAACTGAATGTTATGACATTCAGCATAAACCTTCTGATGTCACACACCTGTGCTACTCCCCCTGCAGGGATACACACTGCTTTCATTCTGCTCACACCTAGCAGACACTCTCATTCTGCTCACTCCTTGCAGATATACACAGAACTCCTAAACATCTTGTTAGGATCACACATGTTAGCACCCTACACTTATGGTTAGCATCCTAGTTCTACCATACAATCATACTCAGACTAGGCATTCATACATAAACAGCACAATTATTTTCACACACACATCAGCATCATCAGAAACACCTGCAGGCTTACAAATATACTATCATGTATACTATCATATGCATTGTAGTACATATGTTCTAGCAGCTCTTCAACCTGTTCTTCCACCTGTTGTACCTGTTGTTCTTTATCATACTCTCCCCCTTTTTAGCCACAAATTAAGATCCAACTAAATGATAGCATAGATCATAATAGTGTAACAATACATATGTTTGGGGTTACATGACAAAACTGCTCATAGAAAGCACCACAAACATAATTCATGCTGTCAAAATACACAGAAAAAGTTCAGCACAACTTATCAGCAGGACACTTCAACACCTCAGCAGCAGTCTGAGACACACGCAGGCTATCACCATATCAGTCTTCCTTTTCTTCACTGGAGCTGGAACTACTGTTATTGACATTGGTTGGAACATTCTGACTCTTGTCATCACCCTCTTCTTCAGAACTTGAGATCTCTTCCTCAGCATTCTTGTTATTGTCTTTTTCAGTACCTGAGCCTTTTTCCTGGTCATCATCCTCGTCTGCCCCATCACTTTCCTTATCCCCATTAGTGAACTCAGAGTCTTCATTAAGCTCAAGTGATCTGATCAGTGCTTCAAGATTCTTCTTTCTTGCATCAAGCTCCTTGCAAGTCTCCTTTAGCATGTGAATCACCTCAACTTTCTTTGAGTTAGGATTTCCCTTGGATGTCTCAGCTTAAGTTATCACAATGTCAGGAACATGAATTCCTTGAAACAACTTGTAATTGAAGAACAAGGGGTTTTCTCTTTTGCAGGCTGTTTCACCTTCCTTGAGAATGTTAGGATGCTGTTCAAAAATGATCCCGCAGATGAGTGAGGGAAAGGAAATAGGGCCCTTGACACTGTAGCTCCCAGCTTGTTTCATGGTATGATCATGAATGTATGTCCCATAGTTGAGGTTGGCTCTTGTTCCTACAACATACATGAGTCTCCCTAGAATGATTGCAACAGTTGTCTTGTGATTGGTAGGAACCCAATTTGCAGCACCAATCTTGTGCAGCATTGCATATTTCACACTCAATTTGCTTGCAACCAGTTTCCCTTTGGATGGCCAGCTTTTGACTTGGTTTGCAGTTATTTCATGACATACTTGGTGGTCTGAGGCAGTCAGTTCATTCAGTCCTGCATTTAGTCTCCCCAAGTAGCTGTTGATGATAGTTGGTGAGAATTTGATGCATTTCCCTCTCACAAACATTGTCCCATACTCACTTGATTTCTTATCAGCATATTTTTCTGACAGGTTAACTATGAATTCTTTGACAAGAATCTCATAGCATGGTGGAAATTGAGTAACTGTTCTTGTTAAGCCTGCATCCTGTATCAGTTCCATGATCTGTTTGTTGTTAAGAACATTTTGAGCTAGCTCTCTTTCTAATTCCAACCTCTTTTGGAACACATACTTCCATCTGTTGACACTAGAGGGATAGTGGAAGGATATATTATCAATGGCCACTTCAAGAACACTAGCAGCTAGTTTGCTAGTTGAGGGTTTCTTCTTGAGTTGGATGTCAGAGACATCACAAGCAACATCAGAATCAGACTCTAATTCAGAACTGGTTTCTGCCTTCCTCTTTCTTGTGGTTACCTTGCTCCAATTTTTGGAGGGTCCAAATCGGGTCCTTTTTGTTACAGCCCTCTTTGTAGGAGTGTTATGCTCAGCAGTTTCTTCAACCTCCTTCTTCTTGGGAGGCATTTGTTCAGTTACCTTTCTCCCTTTCCTTTTCATCAATCTTTTCACAATGCCTGGGTTGATCGTTGCTAAGAGGTCATTGTCTGAGTATTCATCTAGGTCTACCACTTTAGTTTCTTTAGTGCCTTGCAGATTCTCATCTCCTCTATCAGGCCTTTCATCCTTGTTGTTCGCTGTAATTGTGTTGTCTTTCAATGCTTTGACATTTGGTGAGACATCAACTTGATCATCTTGATTAGACTCCATCCCCTTAATGGAAGATGATGTGGGAATGTTGAGAACATCAGCGACTATTCCAGCAATCTTAAGATGATTTCTCCTAGCTTCCTTAGTATCTAGGTCAGCAGATGCAATCGCAAGAGGAGCTTGAACTGAACCACGGTTTTTAGGTCGTCTTGCATGCAACTTTCTAGGTTTCTTTATCAGCAATCCTTCAGGAGTCACCGTACGCAGTGGAGCAATCTCTAGGATTTCATTAGGGTTTTCCTCAGCATTGCTTGTATTGATCTTGAAGGTTTATTGCGCCATGGATGATGACTTTGATTCAGATGAGAAATCTTTTCTTTGCGTGTTTGAGATGGCATGGAAGCTGGAGAGTTTCTGAATACACCAGGAGTAGAGGAAGTATTTTGTGTACGTGGGAGTTAGATACAAGTGCCCACTAGGAGGGAATTTACCGTTTTGATTTAATTGACTTAATTTCAAAAAGTAATTCCCCATTCCCTTTAATTGCTATAACTCATCAATACTGGAAGGATTTAATTTTTTAAGTTGGTGCCCCTTGATGTCATAAAACAGGGTCATGACATCTGGAGTAACATTGCTTCTTTTCTGCATATTAGCCTTCATGAACTCCATCAGGTTACAATATAACCTATCTATCTTTTCCTGATGGTCAATATTTGAATATCCCTTCCTGTCAAGCCTCCCCTTATGACTTCTCTTACCTCCTGTCCTCCTTTCTGATGCATACTCTGAGGATACTTTTGCTGATGAATTTGTCTTGATCTTTTCTATTTTTAGAGGTCGTTTTCCTTTCTCTAGCCAAAGTTGGTCCTTCATTAATCCATTCATGTTACTTCTGGGCTCCCATAGGTAACAGTTATTAATAGATCTGGATCCCTTCATTACCTCCATACCTTCTTCATTTATGACCACACACTCATCCTTGGAGAATTGGACTTTCAACCCTTGTTCACTTAGATGACTTATGCTTATTAGATTAACAGTTAGTCCTTTAACCAGCAAAACATCATTCAACTTTGGACCTTTAGGACTGTCAAGTTGTCCAGCTCCTTGGATTTTTTCTCTAGCTCCATCACCAAAGGTTACATGACTTGAAGAGTGAGGTTTAATGTCATTTAACGAATTCCCCATTCTTGTCATGTGTCTAGAGCAGCCACTGTCAAAATACCAATCTTCATTGGTAGGCATCCTTGGAGAAGTTTTAGCTATTAATGCCACAGTCCTTGCACCCCATTGTCTTTTCTTGTAAGGGGCCTCCTTTTTGGGTTTGGCCTGATGATACCTCTTGTCATGATGCTACCATTTTCCACGCTGCTGCCTCTTGGTCTCTCTTTGGCTAGGGAATCCGTGCAGCCAGAAGCACACAACTTGAATATGCCCAAGTTTTCCAAAGTGGTAGCATCTATGCCCTTGGAATTGCCTCTTGACTTGATTCCAATTTCTGTGTGGAGGATGTTGTGACTTTGGCTGTGACATCCTTTTTAACTTTTGAATCTCAGGCTGCATCCTCTTGAGCTTCAAGACAGGATTTTGTTTCTCAACAAATCCTAGACCAGACCTATTACCTACAGTCTGACCACCTTGAAGAATCTCCTCTAGGGTGTCAGTCCCAGAGTTTAGCATCCTAATGGATTTATCCATTTGATCCTTTTCACTTTTCAAGTCATTTACTTCATATCTGAGTGTGGTTATTGTGGCCAGATTCTCTTTCTTTTCAGCTTCTAACTCGTTGATGAGCTTCTTCTGATGCTCTCCTTACTGATACAGTTATGTGTTTCTGATGTGAAGCTTTTGATATGAGGCTGCAAGTTCCTCATAGGTCAGCTCTTCTTGACTTGAGTCACCATCAAATATACACACACTATTAAGGACAGTGACATGTTTGGAAGATTCTCCTTCCGATCCACTTTCCGAATCTTCATCAGACCAAGTGACAGTTAGGCCTTTTCCCCTTCTTCTTGAGGTATGTTGGACATTCCTTTCTAATGTGTCCATATCCCTCACACTCATGACACTGTGCACCTCTTCTTTGGTTGCCTTTTTCTTCAGATTTCTCTTTGTCAGCAGTCATGCTTTTGGAATAAGTCTTAGCACCTATCCTTTTGACCAGTTTATTGAACTGTTTTCCAAGCATGGCTATAGATTCTGACATGTTTTCCTCTTTCTCATCATCTGAATCATCAACATTGTTTGATACAAGAGCTATACTTTTGCTCTTTTTCTCCACAGCTTGATCATACATTCCCATCTCAAAGGTTTGGAGTGAACCAATAAGTTCATCCACCTTCATGTGGCATATGTCTTGAGCTTCTTCAATAGTTGTCACTTTCATAGCAAACCTTTTAGGTAGTGACCTCAGAATCTTCCTTACCAGCTTCTCATCAGTCATCTTTTGTCCCAAAGCTCCAGAGGTGTTTACTAGTTCAAGAACATTCACGTAAAACTCATGAATGGTCTCATCTTCCTTCATTCTTAGACTTTCAAATTTTATGGTCAGCATTTGAAGTCTAGACATTTTGACCTTGGAAGTTCCCTCATGAGTGGTTTTGAGTATATCCCAAACATCCTTTGCCAGTTCACAGTGGTGTACCAGCCTGAAGATGTTTTTATCTATGCCATTGAAGAGTGCATTCAAGGCTTTAGAGTTTCCAAGAGCCAATGTGTAACACCCCCTTTCTATACCCCCAAATAAATTAATAAATCATTTAGGCACTTGATAAAAGTTTCATCAGAGTATTTTTATAAAACGTATAAAAGAAGTGCGTCACATTACTCACGAAACGACCACATGAATATTAATGTTTAAAAAGAATTAACTCAAAAGGGGTAAATCTCAACTAAAAATAAACGCATGGTTCTTAGAAATTACATATTCATGTTTACTATTAAAGCGGAAGACTAAAACATAGATTCACTTAAGACATGACAAAATGCAAGTACACGTCATCAGGTTGTTCATAACCTCATTCACGGTCAAACAAATAACATCATCTAATACATAAATAACGTATCACCAAGATACCCTACAAGCCTAGCTACCCGAGGTTACATATCAGAGCGACCGACTCGAGGGAAAAGAGCTATACTCCAAAGGAAACCTCCAGCAAATCCTAATCTGCAATGCCTCGCAAAGCATTATAAAACAGCAGAAGGGTGAGAAACATTACCATAATAATCAAAGCACATAATCATATATAAATGCACAAGTACCGAATACCTATATCTCACAGTTTTTCACTACAAAGCATATTAACACAATAACAATGCATATATGTATAAAACTAAGCATTTCATCATGCGTACATTCACAATTACAATTAATCCACATATACATATACATTGCAACCCGCATTTCAACGCTTCCTACACACATGCATACTTTCATACAACGATTGCAACCATGCCATGTGATTCATATAAGACTCGTCCAATATCGTCAATTCCTCTTCCGAATTATGGGTACGTCACTTATACCCTACTAGGAACAACATCTCAGTTATTCTACCCCGATAACTACTCCACTAGGAACGACACATTGCCATTCTACCCTAGTGAGTACAACTCTTCCACATATACATCAACATCATTCTCATATTTATCAGACAAAATAAATATATATGCACTATTATATTCTTAGGCATTATTCCCAATTCATCATATGAAGATGATAATGCAACTCATAGAGACCGATTCCTCGACTCTATGCAGATGCAAATGCGATACCGACTCATTCGTCCGTCAGATTCTCCTAGGAATCACTCCTCTCACACCTATACGGTTACACTATAACTTATCAGATTCTCCTATGAATCTATCACTTATCAGATTCTCCTAGGAATCATATCACTCATCAGATTCTCCGAGGAATCAAATATAACCATCGCATCAAGCGAGGTTCTGCAGATTCTCCACGGAATCAAATATAACCATCGCATCAAGCGAGGTTCTGCAGATTCTCCATGGAATCAAATATAACCATCGCACCAAGCGAGGTTCTGCAGATTCTTCATGGAATCAAATATAACCATCGCATCAAGCGAGGTTCTGCAGATTCTCCACGGAATCAAATATAACCATCGCATCAAGCGAGGTTCTGCAGATTCTCTACGGAATCAAATATAACCATTGCATCAAGCGAGGTTCTGCAGATTCTCCACGGAATCAAATATAACCATCGATTCTCCTAGGAATCAACATCTCTAGAATGTTTATAATGATGCCTTTTATGCAAAATGACTCACAACATTTCTCTGCATACATACGTATTCGCAATTATATCGTCATGCATATTCACCTCATACAAGTACACACAATCTATGTACATTCATGCTAATCCATCATGCATTTCCACTCGATTCAGAAAAATGCATAAAATTGCCAAACGGCTACCATGCCACGATTAAGAATCGATTTTTAGGATTCACGCCATACGGCTACCAACAGCACATCACAAACCAGCATACAAGCTATTAAATCAAAGAAGGGTCAATCGCAACCGAAACCCCAAGCCACAACAACCCACAATAGCAGAGAAAACTCATCCTGCTATGTTCGCTACACGCTCACCTAGCGAGCTGCTAGTGAGTGTTCGCCACCTTCTCGCCTAGCGAACTGCTAGCGAGCACAAACAAAAGCTCCAGACTTCGTTCGCTACCTTGTTCGCCACAGCGAACCCCCAGCGAGCTCTTCGCTACTCCCTTCGCTGCCAGCGAAGGAAACCAAAACCATTATGTCCCAAGTCTGGGACCGTTCGCTACGCACTCGCCTAGCGAGCTTCTAGCGAACACTCGCGACCTGCTCGCCCAGCGAGCTGCTAGCGAGTCGCCTACGAACAACAACATTCAATTCTGTCCCAGCACTTCCAAACTCACCGAAATCGCCCGATTAAATCCAAAGTTGTTCCAGTAGCCTTAGTCTAACATCTATCGACTAACCTACGAAAGTTATTCTCGATTCTAACCGTCTGAACATCGACTTCTATCGATTTTTATCATTTCGACCTAAATGAAAACAAGGTTGGAAAACAAACAAACTCATCCACACACATACACAATGATTAAGATAGTAAGATTTAACACCCTTACCTTGATCAAATCGAAGCTTTGAGTTGCTCTTGATGATTTCCACACTTTGCTTCTTCTCCTCTTTTCTCCTCCTTTTTCCTTATTTTTCTCTTTCTTTCCTTCTCTTTCTATTTCTATTCTTTATATTTCTTTCCATTATATTTCCTCTATAATATATATATATATATATTTTCTAATCAATTTCCATAAATCATCCACTTAACCATTAATTAAGAATATCCAAATTATTCCCAACTTAATTTTCCAAAACTCTTCAAATGATAAAATAACATAATATGTAAACTTAACATATTATCACACTATCCCATAATTAAAATAATTCTAATAACTAAATTAATGAGTTAATCGAAATTGGGCTGTTACACAATGCTTCTTGCTCTTTGGTCCATTCCTCTTCAGGAATTTGCACAGATGCTCCATCTTTGTCAGTCTTTACAGGATGTTCCCAGCCAGAGTTTGCAGCTCTCCAAGCCTTGATATCTAAGGACCTTAGGAATGCAATCATCCTAGGCTTCCAATAGTCATAGTTAGATCCATCCAGAATTGGAGGTCTGTTAGTGAATCCTATATCTTTATCCATATCACCAGAATTTGTTATCCCTAGATCTCACCCAGATTAAACAGGCAGGGTGCCTGCTCTGATGCCAATTGAAAATTCTGGCAGGCACACGATGGATGTTATTACCAAAGTTATAACATCCACTGTGACATTGACTACTGCACTAACTATTTAGACTGTAAATGAAAGCAGTAAATAACACAACAATTGTTCACCCAGCTCAGTGTCAACAATACTTACATCTGGGGTCTACCAAGCCAGGGAGGAATTTCACTATCACCAGAATCAATTCAAAGTCAAACCACCAGTTTGCACTTCTCACTTAATCTCTACCCAATGACACTTCAACCTAGAGACACTCTAGACCTGAGTATACCCACTCACTCCCCCTTAATCATACAACAGTGATATTCAACAATTACACAGTTTCATATGAAGAGACACTTCATACAACCCTCGATCTTGCTTCACAGCTTTGATCAAGGAACTCACACACTCTTGCTTCACAGCTTTGAGTGAGACACATCCTAGAATCTACCTAACCAAAGCAATTATCAACCAGACAATTACTTGGATTACAAGTATTCCTAAACAAACTTTTTCACAGGAAGACTAACCTTCTTCACTTACTAGGACTCTCTAATTAGCACTCTCTAATCTTTTGTCAAGAGCTACACTTCAGAGTTACTTCTTCTGATATTTATAGAAGCTGCAGTCCTTTGGGCCTTGGTGCATAAATTAGGGTTTATCCATAATAAAACCTCTCTTCAGAATTCTGCACGGTTGCCACTTTAATCAGGTCCATATTAGATCCCCTAGGGCTTCTAAAATGTCTCATGCATTCCAGCTTGAGCTTCTGAGTTGTTTCCTGAGTTCTAGCTACCAGAATAACAAACCTGTGCTTGATGTCACACGACCTATGTCATAACATTGAGTGTGACATCCAGCTTAACTTATAGTTAGCTGTTATAACTTACCCTGCATAGTCCATATTATGAATGTACCAGCATCATACATGACATTCATACATAAACTTATGTTATGCCATAAAATGCAGCCAATCAAGAGTACTTACAAAGAGGAAGAAAGAAAGGTGTACAGGTTGCATAAAGCCCTGTATGGAATTAAGCCAGCTCAAAGAGCTTTAAATAAGAAGATCGACAACTTTCTAAGGGATAAGAAATTTGTGAAGTGCACAACTGAGAATGGACTACATGTAAGGAGAAGAAATAGTGAATTTCTTATATTATGTCTCTATGTCGATGACCTGTTGATAGCAGGAAGTTGTAAGAAGGAGATCGAAGACTTCAAACATGACCTAAGTGAGGAGTTTGAAATGCCAGACTTGGGAAATATCTCATATTTCTTTGGCGTCGAAGTCTATAAGAGTGGTAGAGGTTTAGTGATGCACCAAAGAAGATATGCAAGTGAAATAATCAAGAGATTTGAGATGCAAGATTGCAACCCAACTTTGACTCTAGCTGAAACCAGATTGCAACTGTCGAAGGATTCAGATGAAGATGATGTCGACCCAACCCAATATAGAAGACTTATTGGGTCACTTCGATATCTTTGTCACACAAGGCCTGACTTAGCATACAATATGGGTATGGTAAATAGATTTATGTAGAAGCCAAAGGTATCATACCTAGCAGCGATGAAGAGGATATTGAGGTATCTGAAAGGAACTCTTGACTACAACATTTTGTTTCCTGTAGTTGATGAAGGAAAAGAATGCAAGACAGTGTGATACACTTATTCAAGTTTGTGTAGTGATGCAGAGGATAGAAAATCCATAGTTGGCTATGTGTTTATGCTAGGTGGTGCACCAGTTGCTTGGAGTTCGAGAAAGGGGTCAGTAGTGACATTGTCATCATGCAAAGTGGAATACATAGTTGCTTCTCTTTGTGCATGTCAAGCAACATGGATGGTGAGCCTGCCCGAAGAGATTACAGGGAAAAGTCATGGAGAAATTACCATTGAAAGCTCCTGATGTTTGACTAAAACTTGATGAAGAACGAGATGATCAAACATGAAGAATTCTTCCCAGACCAAAGATGTTGAATGAAATGTCCTAACATGAAGACTCGACATCATGACTGTGTCAACAGGTTTTTTTAATCTGTTCCAAAATTCAAGGCGCATTTAGCAATGGATCAAGGAAATAAGATTTGAAGCCCAAGACAGCTTAAGATTATAAAAGGAAGACCTAGACCCAGGGTAGAAGGGGATTATTCTTGTGTAATACTTGTAAAAAATAGAAAAATAAGGGTTTAGGATTTTGAGAGTCGTAGGTTTTCTTGTGTTGTAAGTATCCATTTCTATCGGTTGGACATAATTATTATGACTATAACTGTTAGATATTACAAGTTGTTATTAAGGGAGTGAGATGGTTTCTCTTATCAATTAGATGTGACTTCTAATGATAAAGTTTTCATTGGGTAGTGATAGGCAAACCGGAGGTTGTTTACTGTAAATCAGAGGTTGTTTACATAAAATTATACTATTGATAGTGGATTCTTCTTCCTGGCTTGGTAGCCCCCAGATGTAGGTGAATTACACCGAACTGGGTTAACATATCTTGTGTTATTTATCATTATGCAAATTTACAATTCAGTATTTTTCTTATTGATTAACATGTTGTAACAGATTATGAAACATTTGTCATGATTCTGTTGCTGATATTCAAAACGTTAACTTGTTTATTCTGCTCTTATTTTAAAGTTATGCAGAGAACAATGTCATGACATGTTGTTAGGACATCTGCAATCTGCTTGTCAGAATTTCAACTATGAAGATCGGCAACATGTCAGTTATCAATCTGTTGATGAATCCAATAGCACGTGGTCGAAGCAAGCACATCGAAATGAGGTTTCATTATCTTCAGGGGCAGGTAGTAGAAGGGAAGATGAACTTGAAACACTGCAGAACTGAGAATCAGATTGCAGACATTATGTCGAAGTGAGTGCAGGTCGAAGTGCTCAGAATGCTAAGAGTTATGATGAATATAGATAGTTTAGACACAATGAATTATGTGGTGTGTTGAGAATGTAATTCTTTGTGCCGAAATATCTATGTGTCGAAGTGTTGAAGCAGATTGTTTCATACAGAATTTCGATTTAGGCATACTTCAATAATATTTTCATATAAGAGTGTCGTTTCTATCACAATTCCGCAGCTTGTTTACGCACATATTATGCATAAAATTGAGTGCAAGCATTGGAGATGGATCCTCCATTTATCGATCCAAAAGTTCTCTCCCAACCTTCCCAAGCAAAGCCTTAATAAAATCCATAGTTTGGATAAGTGGCATGTTATTTCTGCAAGAAAAAATTCTATTCAATTGAAAAAGAATTCAAAATAAATTTGTATTGTTGTTGTTCATATTGAGTTTTTGTTGAAACTAAAAAAAAATTGTGTTTTAGATTTTTAGTTTAATGTTTTTTATATTAGTTTGTATAGTTGGTATTCATATTGAGTTTGTGTTGTATCAAATAATAAGTTTGTATGTGGTTGTGATTGTAAGTTTTAGACTTTTTATTTTTTGATTTGTTTTCTTGTTGTTCATTATTGAGTTAGTGTTTAAACAACATAAAGCGGATTATTAAGTATGCTTGAAATTTGTGCGTGGTGAATTAATCAACGATTTGTAGAAGATTGAGAAGTGTTGAGATCTTTGACTGCGAATTTTGAATACATTTTAGTGTCAATTGAAGAGTCTAAAAACTTAGATGAGATTAAATTAGAAGAACTTCAAGCTTCATTAGAGGCTCATGAGATGAGGCTGAAGCAGAGGAACTCAAAAAGGGAAAAGGTGGCTGAACAGGCACTACAAGCAATATTCATCAAGAAATATGGGAAAGAGAAGGCGAAGTAAGGAAAAAATCTTGCTAATGACGAGAAGCCAAGCAAGAACTTAAAGAATCACTCCGATTTAACCAAGAAAGGTATGAGAAACAAGTATTATGGGAAGAAAGTTGACATAAAGAAGGGGCAGTGTTACAACTATGAAGGATCTGGTCACTATGCTCAAGACTTTCAATGAAAGAAGGAAGCACAGGCGAAAGAAAGCAATGAATTGCAGTATGCATATGCTGAAGATAGTGATTCTGATGATGTGTTACTCATGGCCACTACCCAGTTGAACACTGAGCAAGCCAGCATGTGGTACCTGAATTTAGGATGCAGTAACCACATAACTAGTAATAAAAATTTGTTTACCAAGCTAGATGAATCAGTTGAAAAAGTGATAAAATTTGCAGATGGCAGGCACATCTCGTCAAGTGGAAATGGAGATATCTATATTGTTAGAAAGAATGGTAAAAAAATTAGCATCATTGATGTGTTGTATGTACCTTCGATGACAAGTAACTTGATAAGCATAAGTTAATTAATCGCAAAGCAGTACAACATGTAGCTAGAAAAGAATCAGATGAAAATGTATCATGGTGATAGAAGGTTTACTCTGAAGGAATCATTGGCAGACAATAGGACCTTCAAAGAAGTGATCAACACATATGATCATGGGTGTCTTGCTTTGACTACATAAGAATACAAGAATGGGCTATGACATCATAATTATGGACATCTAAACTTCATAAGTTTAGGTATGTTCAACCAGAAGAAGATGATACATGGCCTAACTTAGGTGAAGGAACCAAGTCAGGTATGTGAGAAATATTGCAAAGCAAAGTAGACTATGAAAGCATTCAAACATGACTTTCCCATGAGGTTGAAGGAAAAGTTAGAGCTAGTTCACTCTGATGTGTGTGGACCATTTAAGGTAGGTTGAATGGAGGTAACTATTATTTCTTGGCTTTCATAGATGAATTCACCAAATATACGTAGATTTACCTTATTGAAAGGAACAGTGAGTTGTTCGCACAATTCAAGAAGTTCAAATTGCATGTCGAGAAGCAAAGTTGATGCAAATTCAAGAAACTGAGAACTGATGGTGGTAGTGAATACAATTATCTATAATTTTCTAGATTTTGCAATAAGGAAGGTTGTCGCTACTGCGGAAAAGGGGTCGGCGGAAGACAGAAGACTCACCACCGTTTGTTATTTATCCCAAAAAGAGGGAAAGGGAACGATCAGAGAAAACCTATGAAAAAGGGAAAAGACAGGTCATCGTAACCAAATCTTGGGTTCGGGAGTCGGTTACGCAAGGGGAAGGTATGAGCACCCCTCACGTCCGTTGTACTCAACGAGATCCATGCTTGTTGTCTAGTCTATGGGTGGAAAAAAAACTATCTACGACTGCTAATGCTAAACGGAAAGAACTGACTCGATAAGACAACGACGCCCTATGCCTACGTATTCCCTCGTGCAATGGGAAAGTCAGAGTCAACATAGTTCGAGAAACTACAGGGGAGATTGCTCGCCAAGACATCGCATCTTGTGCCTACGTATTCTCATCTGGCATGAGAAATCAGAGCAAAACATAGTTCAGGCCAACTATGGGTAAACAGGGTGTTCGCGACCGCATGGGAGCGAGAGAAAAGATAGACGATACTAGCATACGCATTCTAGCAGTTAGGTGTATTGCTGCTCGACCATTGGAGACTTAGGCGTTACCTATTTGTGGTAGAACGGACGTAGTATGTCATTGGTTAAAAGGTATGGGAACTTAAAGTTTTAGAACAACGGGCTAGTCTCAATTGCACGGGGCAAGATAAGGGGAAATTAGTTGTTAGCAGGTGATGGGCTACAGACGTGTCTACTTATGCGTCTAGCGGTATCTTACTGCAAGTGCACAGCCTATCGAAGTAATATTTAAGATTATCGATCCACAGGGATTCTATTGTTACTTAGTGCTAGATGAACTTCTAGTTTAGCTAAGGCGAATGGTTGTCACGATTGTTGTTGGTTTTTAAGACTATTAAAGGCGGAATTAGATTTAAGCTTTTAATAAAGTAATACTAAGGCGGTCGGTATGTAATTATACTAACTTAGGTGGGTCGATCTAACCTAGGCTTATAGAGATGTTCACTTAATCTATTCGGTAGAGATTACTAGTTTAAATACCCTCAACTCACACTCTCGTGGTCTTATATCATATCTTATCCCTAAAGCCCTATGCCTGCTCTCGCTAGCCCATAAGTGTTTAGAGGTAATTTTTTGGAAACTAAATAATTCTAATTTATCTTAAAGCGCTCTCGCTGTGTTTAATTTAAATGCTTAACTTTAGCTATCTGGTTAAAATCTCACACTCTCGTGGTCTTGACCCAACCTAATACCCTTTTCTTACTCTCGTAACGAAAAGGTCTAATTCAATTAAAAAGTATCAGCCAGAATGTTAAGTGATTAATTATTTTCAGCCTATGGTTATATTTACCGGTTAAGTTTGTTATAACTACATACCGCCCTAAGGTGTTTAGCTACTCATCGAGGTTGAACCAGGCAGAAGCAGACAATTTAATAATAACATACTCATGGCAGAAAAATAAATAGACATTATAACTAAATTAAATTGCAATATAATAAAAACCTGATTAACAGATATTCGAGCAGACTCCTTCTTCCACAGACCGGAAAGCTTGGAGTAGGCGGAAATTAAAAATAAACGAATGCTGAAGGTTTAGAAACAATTAAATGTATGACAATTTCCTGATGTTGGAAATTGTTATACGGTTGGTTTGGATACAAATAAAAACGAAACAGAAGCTAAAAATAATGCTGGAATGGAAATGCTGGTTCGTAAGGTAGTTCGGCAGAGCTTCCGCAGGAATTTTGGATAATGAAGTCTCTCCCTGAGTTCACAGAGCTTGTACTATTTATAGAGTCTTTGATGGGCTGGATTCTTGGTCCTTTGTTGCATGGGCCTTGCTGAAGTTGTTGAGGAAATGCTGGAACGTGGCAACAAAATGGGAGAAGTGGTCTTCACGTGCTGCCTTGAGGAGAAATAAGAGGAGAAGTGGTCTTCAAGTAGTGCCTTGACGTAGTCTGAGTAAAACCAAGTTTTATCCTTGTCACGGGCGTGACAAGGTCTTTACGGTCGTAATTTGAGGATTTTAAGTGTCACGGTCGTGACCACTCTCTTACGGTCGTGATGGCCCAAATTGGGGTGTCACGGTCGTGACACCCTTGTAACGATCGTGGCTGCAACAAATTATGCAGTCTTTTTGCAGGCTTCTGCATTTCTTCATCTCCTTGTGGTCTCTTTTGTTCCTTTTCTCTTAATTCATGATTTAGCTTCACATAACGATGTACCTGCAAAATAGTAAGAAAAACTCGAGAAATCGAGTGTTAAAACGGTGAATGCGCGATAAAACGTCAATGAAATCTAGCGATATAATCGATGCGTTTTCTTGTTATCAAACTTCCCCAAACTTAAACCTTTGCTTGTCCTCAAGCAAATAGTCGGTTGAAAATCGGCGGACACAAATTTATTCACGCATACTCATAACAAACCGTACGGTGGATCGTTTTGTCGGATAATCCGGTACTTTGATAGAACACTACCGATACACTAATGACACAAGCAACAAGCTATGTCGTCGACTTCCCGTCAATCGAAACAATCGGCAATCACATTACGATTTCACCTAGAGTTTTTCGATCTTATTTCGCCCGGTTTCGTTCTAGCGCAGTCACATTAAGCCCTTTGCCTTAGCACGCACGTAGTGGAGTAGCCGGTTAGCGATTTTGATCCTTTTTTAGCACGGGGTCTGGTACACGAGTGTGGTATGTAACACCCCACTTCCCAAAATCAATTAAATTAATAAACATTATAAATAAACAAAATCAGAGTTCCAATTTCCCAAGTGGGATATCACATGAAAACAACGTTTCCTTATAAAAAGGTTTTTCTCCAAATACAGCGGAATATTAAATATAAAACCCAATAAAAGTTTGATACGTTCACAGGAAAATAAAATATAAGTTCTTCATAAAACAAATAAAAGCGCCCAAGTCCCGTGCTACGTATCAGAGCATCCTAGACTCGACTGTCACACCATAATCCAAGCTAGCTAAGTACCTGGATTATCTGTACTTCCGGAGAAGCACAGACACAACAACAGCAAAGGGGTGAGAAATCATGATCAAAAATATAATGGTAATGTAATACATGTAATAAGGCAGTAAAACACACCAACACATCAATTATTCACCCCAACAACACCATATAACGAACCTACTGTTCAAATTACAATATAACATATTATAATGCAATTATGCAACTCAACACCATGCATGCGGTACCGACTCATTGGTTCATTCAATCGAACCTGGATAGATCACTTACGCTCCTCCTGAGACATGATCTATCCCCCACCATTCTCCACAAAGGAGTACGGATGAATCACTTACGCTCCTCCTGAGACATGATTCATCCCACCAAAACACCATGATATGCAAGACACCAATGCATAATTATTATATTCTGGCACGCTAAGTGCACACGATCCTCCTGATCATATCATCATACAACAATGCATATGTATAGATATATTACACCAACACCATATAAATCAATCAGATAGTAAACGAATTCATACTATCACACCGGATATAACTACGTCCCCCCCCACTCGGGGATACACGATCCTACTGATCACTACACACATATACATTAACTAATTGCTCACCAACAATATTAAGGGAAACGCGTACTATCACCAAGTACACAAGTTATATCCCATACTCATCATTTTCACACTACAGCAAGGCTAGAAGGATCACACGAGACCAATTCAGACATCTCACCAAAAGTCTCTTAGGTTACTCAGAACCTCCCTAAACCAACACCTCAGCCTATACACCAAAATCAATAATTCATCAACATCAATCCACAATCACAAACATGCCAATAGATATTATACTTACCAATTATCCTATAATTTCTACTCTAGAACCGACATTACGGTACATTACCGACACTTCAGAGTCACTCTGAATCTCACCAAGGTCCTAACCATAGTCATTAACGACACTATAGGGAAACAACACATAACTTTCCCAAAGTTATAATCATGGTCATTGCCAACACTACGGTAACAACACATAATCTCATCAGCTTTATATTCCTAGTTACTATCAACACTACAGTAACATCAACAATCCAACAAAATGGATCAATACTACAGTAACATCAACAATCCAACAAAATGGCTCAACATTACAGTTACTATCATCACCATATATATATATATATACCCCAAAATGCATCATCAGCATTCATCAATCCCCCAACATCAACAATAATCATAGCATGCCAATATAAAACTTTATATAACGATAAATTCCTACGGGGTTAAGGAATCCCCTCTACCCTATACATGTATAAACCATTCCCAATCAAATTTCTCCCCCCTTACCTTATTAATTGGTTGATCGATAGAAATCCTCCTAGAATTGGTCTCTTGGCCTTCCCCTTTTCTCTTCCGTTCTTCGTTCCCTTTTTCTCAATTTCTCAAATGTATCGTACTACTCTCCCCACCCCTTCCCATTCTATTTTCTTTATTAAATCTAATCCCAATTAATAAAATAACTTAATAAAATAATACAATATTATTATTAATACTAATAATATTATAATACTAATAATAATAATAATCATAATAATAATAATACTCATTATTATTAATAATAATAATAATAATAATAATAATAATAATATCGTTATTTCACCAAAATAATAATAATAATATTAATAATATTAACAAATATAACAAATATAATAATAATAATAATAATAATAATAATAATACTAATATCATTATTTCACCAAAATAATAATAATATTAATAATATTAACAAATATAATAATAATAATAATAATAATATCATTATTTCACTAAAATAATAATAATATTAATAATATTAACAAATATAATAAATATAATAATAATAATAATATCATTATTTCACCAAAATAATAATAATATTAATAATATTAACAAATATAATAAATATAATAATAATAATAATAATAATAATATCATCATTTCACCAAAATAATAATAATATTAATAATATTAACAAATATAATAATAATAATAATAATAATAATAATAATAATAATAATAATAATAACACCCCCACCAATGTTACTATTATTTTTATATTATTATATTTCACACCAAAATACCACCAATAGTCCTCCCACATTAGGGACACCCACCAAACATCACCAAATACACCCCCACCAAAGGACACACCAACGTATAATATTTAAAATAATTATAAAATGACTAAATAATTAAAATGGGTGTTACAACTCTCCCCCACTTTAATTATTTTCGTCCTCGAAAATTACCTGATGGAAATAGCTCCGGATACGCTTCTCGCATCCTGCTTTCCAACTCCCAGGTCACACTGCCTCCTGCAGCACCTCCCCAAGCTACCTTCACCAAAGGTATCTCTTTCCCTCGGAGCTGTTTCATCTTACGGTCCTCGATCCTCAACGGCATCGTCTCAACAGTAAGATTCTCCCGAACCTGAACATCATCTCTCTGAATAACATGAGATGGATCAGAAACATACTTTCGTAATTGCGACACATGAAACACATCATGTAAGTTCGATAACTCAGGCGGCAACGCCACCCTATAAGCTACAGCACCAATTCTTTGCAGAATTTCATAAGGTCCAATAAACTTAGGATCCAGCTTCTTGGACTTCAATGCACGACCCACACCAGTCATCGGATTAACTCTTAGGAATACGTGATCACCTACACAGAATTCCAACTCTTTCCTCCGATTATCATGATAACTTTTCTGCCTACTCTGAGACACTTTCATTTTCTCACGAATCATTTGAATTGTCTCAGTAGTCTGCTGTACAATTTCTGGTCCAAGCACCATATTCTCACCAGTTTCATACCAACACAGAGGAGTCCTACACCTCCTCCCATACAAAGCTTCAAACGGTGCCATTCCGATACTAGAATGGTAACTGTTATTGTACGTGAACTCAATCAATGGTAAATGAGTATCCCACGCACCACCCTTTTCCAACACACAAGCTCTCAACAAATCCTCAAGTGACTGAATAGTCCTCTCCGACTGACCATCAGTTTGCGGATGATAAGCTGAACTCAACTTCAACTTAGTCCCCAAAGCTTCCTGCAAGCTTTTCCAAAATTCCGAAGTAAACCGCGGATCTCTATCCGATACAATACTGGACGGAACGCCATGCAACTTCACAATTACCCGAATATAAATATCCGCCAGCTTCGTTAATGGAAAATTAATGTTGATTGGTACAAAATGTGTAGACTTCGTCAATCGATCCACAATCACCCAGATAGCATCAAAACCTCTCGCCGTATTCGGCAAACCTGTAACAAAATCCATAGTAATGCAATCCCATTTCCAAACCGGAATCTCTAATGGTTGCATAAATCCAGAAGGTCTTTGGTGTTCTACCTTCGACTTCTGACACGTCAAACAGGCATACACAAATTGAGCAATGTCTCTTTTCATACCAGACCACCAAAATAATTTCTTCAAATCATGATACATCTTCGTAGCTCCAGGATGAATACTCAGATTACTACGGTGTCCTTCACTCAAAATTGACTTTTTTAATTCCTCATTATCTGGTACACAAATCCTGCCTCTAAATCTCAACACACCTGTACTATCCAATTTAAAGTCACTATCGGAGTCACTTCCTACTTCAGGCATCAAATCTACCAATTTCACATCCAACTTCTGATTTTCTCTAATCATATCCAAGAAGTCATTATTTACCTGCAACATACCCAACATTACACTATCTGCAGTAGTCTCACAAACCATGCTCAAATCTCTAAATTGTTCAATTAACTCAATTTCTTTCACCATTAGAGCTGCCATATGAATTGCTTTCCTACTCAAAGCATCTGCCACTACATTGGCCTTTCCTGGATGATAACTCAAACTGAAGTCATAATCCTTCAAAAATTCCAACCATCTTCTCTGCCTCATATTCAGCTCTTTCTGATCAAACAGGTATCTCAGACTCTTATAATCACTAAACACTTCAAATCTTGAACCATATAAATAATGTCTCCAGATTTTCAACACAAAAACAACCGCAGCTAATTCAAGATCATGAGTCGGATAATTTCGCTCATGCACTCTCAATTGCCGCGATGCATATGCTACTACTTTACCATTCTGCATAAGAACTCCACCTAATCCCATCTTAGACGCATCACAGTACACCACAAACGGTTCACTCGGAGTCGGTAACACTAACACCGGTGCCGTAGTCAATCTCTTTTTCAACTCTTCAAAACTTTCTTCACAAGCAGCGTCCCATACAAAGACTTGGTTCTTTCTCGTTAACTGAGTTAATGGCAACGCCAAATTAGAGAAACCTTCAATAAACCTGCGGTAATAACCAGCTAAACCCAGAAAGCTCCTAATTTCTGTCGCTGTCTTCGGCGGTTCCCACTGCAATACTGCACTTACTTTTGACGGATCCACCGCTATTCCATCTTCAGATATTACATGCCCCAAGAAACTCACTTTCCTCAACCAGAAGTCACACTTTGACAATTTAGCAAATAGTTTATTTTCTTTCAACACTTGCAAGGCAATCCTCAAATGTCCTGCATGCTCTTCATCAGATTTAGAATAAATTAATATATCATCAATAAACACTACAATGAACTGATCCAAATAAGAATGAAAAATTCTGTTCATATACTCCATAAATACTCCCGGCGCGTTAGTCACTCCAAACGGCATTACAGCATATTCGTAATGTCCATATCGAGTCCTAAAGGCAGTCTTCTGAACATCACCTTCTTTTACTCTTATCTGATGATAACCCGATCTTAAGTCGATCTTACTAAATACACGAGCTCCCACCAGCTGGTCCATCAAGTCATCAATCCTAGGTAGAGGATACTTATTCTTAATAGTCACTTTATTCAATTGACGGTAATCGATGCACAAACGCATACTACGATCCTTCTTCTCCACCAATAACACTGGAGCTCCCCACGGCGATACACTTGGCCTAATAAACTTCCTATCCAACAATTCTCCAATCTGAGACTTCAACTCAGCCAATTCCACTGCAGACATCCTGTACGGTGCCATAGAAATAGGCCTCGTACCAGGAACAAGATCAATACCAAATTCCACTTCTTGCGTCGGAGGCAATTCCGTAATGTCGTCAGGAAACACTTCCGGAAATTCATTCGCCACGGCTACTTCCTCTATTGACACTTTGCTATCCCCCGATAATGTTGCAAATAAAGCAAACACTCTAGTTTCATCTTCCAACAAGGCCCTCAATTCTTTATTAGACAAAGAACTTGCTAAAGCTTCCTCTTCAGGGGTCAAGAACAACAATTCCTTTCGAAAACAGTCGATGTAGACTCGGTTGAACTCTAACCAGTTCATACCCAGAATGACATCCAATTTACCAAGTGGTAGACAAATCAAATCCACTTCAAATTCTCTACCGAAAATAGTCAGCGGACACTTCAGGCATACCAAAGAAGTAGTCACTGAACCTATAGAGGGTGTCTCAATAGTCATTCGTCTCTCCAGAGTAGACGGCACCAATCCTATTCTCTCCACACAATCCACAGAAATAAACGAGTGTGTTGCACCCGTATCAATAATAGCAATCAAAGGAATATTATTGATAATACAAGTACCTTTGATAACACGCTCATCACTGGCAGCTTGAGTCCCTGCTAAGGTAAACACTTTCCCACTAGCCGGAGACGTCTGAGGCTTCTTCGGCTTCTCACAATGTGTACTGATATGACCCTTCTCACCACAGTTATAACAGGTCGGCATGGTTGCTCTGCAGTCAGCTATCACATGACCTGGTTTCCCACACTTAAAACACTTCTTGGCTTCATTAGGACAATCATTAGCACGGTGTCCCATACCACCGCACCGAAAACATTTCCCTTCAGCAGATGCTCTCCCATCTCTAGGCTTCTTATCAACAACAACTTTACGTTTTCCCTTATCAGCAGCAACACTATAAGGAGTACCACTAAACCTCTGCTTACCCTTACGGTCATTAACAGCTTTGTAGTGCGCAATCCTTGCTCGGTTATCGTTATCATATATCCTGCTCCTACTTACTAGCTCAGGATAGCTCCTGATCTTCTGACAAGCAATTCCCAACTTAATCTCTGGACGCAGTCCATTCTCAAACTTTAAGCACTTAGAAGTCATCGCCCCCTCCACATTATAGTGAGGACAATACTGCACTAGCTCCTCAAATTTAGCAGCATACTCCGCTACCGTCATACTACCCTGCTTCAACTCTAAGAATTCAATTTCCTTAGCACTGCGAATATCTTCTGGAAAATACTTTTCCAAAAAACCCTTCCGAACCACCTCCCAAGTAATGGCGGTTCCAGCAGCTTCCAATCTTTGGCGACTATTGTCCCACCAGGCTTCAGCCTCACCTTCCAGCATGTGAGTACCAAATCTCACCTTCTGCTCATCAGTACATTCCATCGTTCTGAAGATCTTCTCAATTGCCTTCAGCCACTTCTGAGCAGCTTCCGGGTCCAGAATTCCTCCTTCAAACGTTGGTGGCTTGTTGCTCCGAAACTGCGCCAAACTCCTGAATTGGGCATCTGCAGTTTGATTCTGATTAGCAACTGCCTGCGCCATTGCTTGCATAGCAGCAGCCAACGCAGCATCGTTCCTTCCTGCCATACTGCTCAAACATAGCAACACCAAGTTAAAAGATATTCAACTACATCATAAAGGACAGACTCAACTCGACTCAACAACACTGGCCGGACGGACCGACCTGCTCTGATACCAATTGTAACACCCCACTTCCCAAAATCAATTAAATTAATAAACATTATAAATAAACAAAATCAGAGTTCCAATTTCCCAAGTGGGATATCACATGAAAACAACGTTTCCTTATAAAAAGGTTTTTCTCCAAATACAGCGGAATATTAAATATAAAACCCAATAAAAGTTTGATACGTTCACAGGAAAATAAAATATAAGTTCTTTATAAAACAAATAAAAGCGCCCAAGTCCCGTGCTACGTATCAGAGCATCCTAGACTTGACTGTCACACCATAATCCAAGCTAGCTAAGTACCTGGATTATCTGTACTTCCGGAGAAGCACAGACACAACAACAGCAAAGGGGTGAGAAATCATGATCAAAAATATAATGGTAATGTAATACATGTAATAAGGCAGTAAAACACACCAACACATCAATTATTCACCCCAACAACACCATATAACGAACCTACTGTTCAAATTACAATATAACATATTATAATGCAATTATGCAACTCAACACCATGCATGCGGTACCGACTCATTGGTTCATTCAATCGAACCTGGATAGATCACTTACGCTCCTCCTGAGACATGATCTATCCCCCACCATTCTCCACAAAGGAGTACGGATGAATCACTTACGCTCCTCCTGAGACATGATTCATCCCACCAAAACACCATGATATGCAAGACACCAATGCATAACTATTATATTCTGGCACGCTAAGTGCATACGATCCTCCTGATCATATCATCATACAACAATGCATATGTATAGATATATTACACCAACACCATATAAATCAATCAGATAGTAAACGAATTCATACTATCACACCGGATATAACTACGTCCCCCCCCCCCCCCACTCGGGGATACACGATCCTACTGATCACTACACACATATACATTAACTAATTGCTCACCAACAATATTAAGGGAAACGCGTACTATCACCAAGTACACAAGTTATATCCCATACTCATCATTTTCACACTACAGCAAGGCTAGAAGGATCACACGAGACCAATTCAGACATCTCACCAAAAGTCTCTGAGGTTACTCAGAACCTCCCTAAACCAACACCTCAGCCTATACACCAAAATCAATAATTCATCAACATCAATCCACAATCACAAACATGCCAATAGATATTATACTTACCAATTATCCTATAATTTCTACTCTAGAACCGACATTACGGTACATTACCGACACTTCAGAGTCACTCTGAATCTCACCAAGGTCCTAACCATAGTCATTAACGACACTATAGGGAAACAACACATAACTTTCCCAAAGTTATAATCATGGTCATTGCCAACACTACGGTAACAACACATAATCTCATCAGCTTTATATTCCTAGTTACTATCAACACTACAGTAACATCAACAATCCAACAAAATGGATCAATACTACAGTAACATCAACAATCCAACAAAATGGCTCAACATTACAGTTACTATCATCACCATATATATATATACCCCAAAATGCATCATCAGCATTCATCAATCCCCCAACATCAACAATAATCATAGCATGCCAATATAAAACTTTATATAACGATAAATTCCTACGGGGTTAAGGAATCCCCTCTACCCTATACATGTATAAACCATTCCCAATCAAATTTCTCCCCCCTTACCTTATTAATTGGTTGATCGATAGAAATCCTCCTAGAATTGGTCTCTTGGCCTTCCCCTTTTCTCTTCCGTTCTTCGTTCCATTTTTCTCAATTTCTCAAATGTATCGTACTACTCTCCCCACCCCTTCCCATTCTATTTTCTTTATTAAATCTAATCCCAATTAATAAAATAACTTAATAAAATAATACAATATTATTATTAATACTAATAATATTATAATACTAATAATAATAATAATCATAATAATAATAATACTCATTATTAATAATAATAATAATATCGTTATTTCACCAAAATAATAATAATAATATCGTTATTTCACCAAAATAATAATAATAATATTAATAATATTAACAAATATAACAAATATAATAATAATAATAATAATAATAATAATACTAATATCATTATTTCACCAAAATAATAATAATATTAATAATATTAACAAATATAATAATAATAATAATAATAATATCATTATTTCACTAAAATAATAATAATATTAATAATATTAACAAATATAATAAATATAATAATAATAATAATAATATCATTATTTCACCAAAATAATAATAATATTAATAATATTAACAAATATAATAAATATAATAATAATAATAATAATAATAATAATAATAATAATAATAATAATAATATCATCATTTCACCAAAATAATAATAATATTAATAATATTAACAAATATAATAATAATAATAATAATAATAATAATAATAATAATAATAATAATAATAATAATAATAATAATAATAATAATAACATCCCCACCAATGTTACTATTATTTTTATATTATTATATTTCACACCAAAATACCACCAATAGTCCTCCCACATTAGGGACACCCACCAAACATCACCAAATACACCCCCACCAAAGGACACACCAACGTATAATATTTAAAATAATTATAAAATGACTAAATAATTAAAATGGGTGTTACATGGTAACCCTTCATGTTTTATCCGATTCGGAGGTTGTGGGGGATCGAGCCGTAGCACGCCCTACCGAGTTCAGAACCAGTACCTCTGAACCAACTCGCAACGGATTCCTTCTCATGTTTCTCGTTTCTTATATGCGACCGTGTACTTTGGTGCAGTTTCTTTTCATTTTGCATCGAGATATGAAGGATCATTATTGATTAGGCATCAAACGCTTATATTCATCGGCTCCCCACGTGGTTTGTGTTCAGACGGTGCTGACTGCTAGTATAAACTACTGGGGGTTACTTTTGAATTGAAACTAAAGGTGTACTCGCAATGGTAATCGGGATGGAATTTGCTTGAGTAGGGAGTCAAAGATGTCAAGATTGTATTGGTCTTGTTTAATCGTTCTCGGCTTCCTAGTTACGATTCCGTAGGTAAGTCGGGAAATGCGAATAATTAAATATTTTTCTGGTATAGCTTAATAATCGGGGAAAGCTTGATTAAAGAAAATAGCGCACAGATTTGCTCATTTCATTAATTTGCTAAAAGAAATACAACGGAATTTGAAAGTACAACGAAATGGAAAAGTGCGGAAATGAAAGGTACTTCTCCCACACTATATCAGACATTGTCCTCAATGTTGTGATATAAATGCGGTACAAATACAGTACAAGACGAAAACGAAAAACAAACATAAAAGTAAACTATGGCTGTTGAGGACCGCGGGCTCGGCCTCTGGTGCGAGAGCGGCGTCTGGAGGGAGTCGCGTCAGGATCAGAACCGGTGCCGGAGGTAGCAGTAATGCTAATGCGGAGCGCTTCTAGCTCGCTGAAAATTTCTCCAAACCGCTCATTGGTGGCTTCCTGGTTTGCAGCAATAGTGCCGAGTAAAGCATCATACTGCGCCTTCTGCCTTCGCTCCAGTGCGGCGTTCATCTGGTTCTGCTGATGAATCGCAAGGAGGACTTCCTCAAGTGTGACTGCGGGAGCAGGGGGCTGTCGGGTAGATGTCTCTGGGATATCCTGGACAGGCTCAGCTGCATCCATAGCGTCCTGCATCTCGTCTGCTGGAGCGTCTGCCTGATCATCATGAACCGGGACGTGATCGGCAGCAGCAGGTAAAACAAAGAGCCAGTTGGCTCGGTTGGATGGATCGATGCGGTTTCGAGACGGCAGAGTGATGTGGTGGAAGATGGTGCCATTGACAACAGGGCTATACCTGCCATCCTCTCGCTGCGCGATCAGGTGGGCGGACCTGCAATAGCTCTTGGTCAGGAATTCGGCGGCTAGGTGCGGCTGATTAACGAGTGCGTCACCAAGCCCCAACTGAATGGCGAGGGCGGTGACAATGCCGCCGATGAAGAACGGGGAGGAGCCTCTGTGCGCAATGGCCTGAATGTGATGAAGCATGAAAGGGGCAGCGTTGATCGGCTCGTCATTAAGCGCGCAGTGTAGGAACAGAAGCTCCTTGGAGTTGAGCTTATGGTTGCTTTATCTAGCGAAGATTGTGTTGCAGATGACCCGGTGAAAATAGCGGATCGTCGGGTTGTGGATGTGTGTGGCGTTGAGGCTTTGGAAGGTGGATGCACGGGTGTTGGTTAAGTCGTGCCATAGAGTGAAAGCTTGTTCACTAAAATTATCGGGCACGCGACGGTGGGCTTCAGTTCCGTGATCGAAGCCTAACAACTCAGCTATCCTGGTTTGCGGAAGATTGAACTCTTGGCCATGCAAGCGGAAGGTTGCGATGCCGGTAAGCTGACTCTGAGAACCGGGAGGGGTGATGTAGCTGTAGGAGCTTAAGAACTCCAGCGTCAGAAGTTCGAATGTGGGCTGAGGTTGACGGCAGAGATCCCACAGACCGACCTTTTGCAGTAGGCTTTGAACGCTGGCGAGCATTCCGAGTTCCCGCAAACAGTCAGTGGCAATGTAGCGGGTAGGTTGCACACCGCGGTTTTGGAATCGGATGAAACGGTCTCTCTGGGTTACTCCAGCTTCACCTTCTCTAAAAGTGATGAAATCCATAGCATGCAAGAGTGAAGAGTGAGGGAAGAAGGTTTTTGTGAGGTTTTGTGAAAAAAAATGGTAGAATGAGGGAGATAGAGGTTCGGGTTAAATAAGGGAGAGTGTTAATGAGATGGGTTATGATAATGGGGGGTTAATGGGGGTAATGGGGCGGTTACGGCGGTTGTGGAAGGAATGGGTAGTTTTTGGGTAGGTTATGGATGGAGAAGAAGAGGAGACACGATGAGAAACAGTTCTGTTTCTCACGTTTCCTGTAATAGAGGTCGTCACGGTCGTGACAGGGGCGTGACGGTCGTGACACGCTAAATGAGCACGTCACGATCGTAAGATAGGTGTGACGACCGTGAGGGCATGCTTTGCTGAATAATTCCCAGAAAGAAACATTTTCTCACGTGATTCATAAATTTATAATAATTATTTTCTTTATTGACACTTATATTAAATAAACACCATATTGTATATAATTTGCAACACAGTATTATACGAACTTGCATGAGAGATTGTATATGAAATAATGCGGGCATAACAGTATATAAAAAAATATATAAGTTGCTAAAAATGGAGAATTAATTGGAATTAAAGGTGCAGTGCATAAAGTAAAAAAAAGAAATTACAAAAACGGAAATTACGGTATGAAATTGTTGCGAAAGATAAATTTAACTAGAAACGAAAACAATGAGAAAAAAAATAAACTAAATCAGTTATAGCATTTTCAAAACCGTTTCTTCAGGTCTTCGATGGCGGAGTCCAAGTGATAGAATTGTTCGCAGGCCATGTCAGTCAATCCTATAATGTCCAATCGCATGCTCTTAATGTCTTCTTTGAATAGATTAATATCAGTTTGGTAGGCATTGAGAGTGTTCATGATGTTTTTTAAGTTGTTAGCATAATCTCCTTGATTCACTCCAGGGGTTTCATGTACTTTGTCAGTTGGGTCAATGTCATGGTAACCAGGAGGTGTCTCAGGGTCAGTTTCAACAGCGGTCATTATATCATCTGTTATCCTGTGAGACTGAGGTGTTTCAGGAGTAGCTGGATAATCAGGTGGGTTTAACTCATAAAGCCAGTTATCCTTATTATGAACACTTACTCTAGCATGATTAGGCAATGTGAACAGGGTTACTACTTCGTTCCGGATTAGGTACTCAAAAGGTGGGCGTCCTAAATTCCTTATGATATATCTATTGAAGCAGAATTTAAGATTCATAGGGCGGATTGTTCCTAGACGGTTGCACCTGTCCAGTTGGTACCTAAGTCCTATGGCATCAGCAATCATGGTTACAAGACCTCCTACTAA
Source organism: Lathyrus sativus (assembly GCA_963859935.3). Classification (NCBI taxonomy): domain Eukaryota; kingdom Viridiplantae; phylum Streptophyta; class Magnoliopsida; order Fabales; family Fabaceae; genus Lathyrus; species Lathyrus sativus. The sequence goes on along the minus strand of OZ012738.1, from coordinate 610,564,901 downwards.
TATAGGTAATTCAGGTTCTTCTTGGATGCGGGTGAAGGTTTGCATCATGAAAGGTACACCATTAACAGACTGTCCATTAGTGAAACATGACATAATAAATACTTCATCTTTAGAAACTCCGGTAATGTTTTCTTCTTTTCCAAAGAAGGTGTGGGCAAGGAATTTGTGGAAGTAACGGAGAGCAGGATTATGGATCTCATCATTATTCATGTTATTTGGTTCAGGGTGGTAGTTTCCGGTTAGAGTTCCCCAAAAGAAGTCTAGCTCCACATCCATCAATTCTACCTGTGTGGTAGTGAAAGCGAATGGTCCACTAGGGAATCCTAACAAGTCAGCTAGTTCTTTATGGTTAAAGTCGTATTCTATTCCAAATAGGCGGAAACTAATAAATCCTTTCCTAAATCCAAAACCGCGCTCAGGTAGGTAAAGGAAGGAGCTAAGGAACTCAAGGGTAAGCTCGCGGTAAGTCGCAAACTTATGTTGGATCAATGCATTCTCCCATCCGAGTCGGTTGAACAAGTACATGACACTATCATGTATACCTAGGGTTTCCATAGTCCTATCATCTGGGTACAGGGTCAAATCCATTTGCCTCTGTGATAACTCTTCAAACTTCATTCTTTGGTTTCTACCTCTAAATTTGGTTTCCATATAGTTAATTGGTTGGTTAGCCATGGTCAGTGCAAATATGGGGGAAACAAATCAGTGGAAAAGACTTTAGAAAATCTGTAAAAAGTGATTTAAGATAAAAATAAGAAAATGAAATGCTTAATGAAATGGCGATAATAGTAATGTAAAATAAAACTGACAAAACAACTTAAACAAATAGTAAAAACGATAAATAACAATGCTCTAAAAGAAAAGAATAGTTTAAAATAAGTAAATAAGTAAATGGGTTGCCTCCCACTAAGCGCTGTTTTTATTGTCAAAAGCCTGACGTAATACTGATCGCTCCGCAAGTGCACGGAAATATCGAAGTAATATAAAAGATTGTCGAACCCACAGAGACCAATGTCAATCTACCGTTATCTATTATTACGGCGTAAAGCTAAGGCTATTGGAATTAGGAAAATTGAATGCGAATGAAATTAAATGCAAAAGAAATAAAGAAAATTGGTTTAAAGAAATGCGGTAAAGGAATATCGGTATGTAACGCTTTAGCTATCGGGAATTCAGCAGGTTACCGGTGCCTTTTTGTCTATTGCAAACACTTTTCAGCAGAACTTACTCGTTTAAAGACCTTCGTCTCACGATGGTTGTTGACTCGGGTCATAATTCTAAGGGCCGAATGTACGCTTTCGCTGTCCCATTCGGGGTTAAAACTACTTTTTGTAAACAAATAGATTCTAATTTCTTTTAAAGCGCTCTCGCTGTATCTAAAATCAATGCCTAGTTTTTACTATCTGGACTAACCGCAGCTGTCGCTTGTTGGTTCGTACCTTAATATGGTTTCCCACTGTCGTGGCAAAACCACCGTAAATAGCTTCTCACTGTCGTGACAAAGGTTTATTTAGAATTTAGATTAAAAACTACGGCCAGAAAGGTTGTTTGTAGAAAAGGGGAAGATGCCGATTACTATCGAATCCTATCCTACTAATTCAGTTACATACCGATAAAACTAATTTATCTAGACATGATAATTAACGTAAATGAAAATAAACATAAACAACAAAATAATGAAACATGCATACTGACAGAAATAAAATAATAATTCAATTGATAAAAACCTGTAAATCGTACTGATCTTGAATTCTTGAGTAGTCCTCCACAATGTCGGCAGGATTCTACTTTGGCGAGAATTAAAAGGTACAGGAAGAAATACGGCGATACAAATGAAAATAAAAAGGAAAGGAAATGGGAAAATAATGCAAGAACGTAAATTTGGCAGCACTTCGATGTGTCGAAGGCCTCCCCTAAAACTCTGAATCTAAGGCCTATTTATAGGAAATAATTCATTCTTCAACTTCCAGAGATCATGGGTGAATTATGGAGGGAGTGGGAGTAACTTCCAGTAGTGGGCAATGAGTGGAGAAAAAGTAGGAGAAAAGGAGGAAAGTGCTCGTGGCCACTTCTGTCTTGAACGAACTTCTGTTATTTGATGCATAACGGTTGTGAGGGATCTGTGACAAGCGTGAGAAGCATGACGGTCGTGACATGGCCGTGACGATCGTGAAGGCTGTGACGGTCGTGACATGGCCGTGACGACCGTGACAGTCACAAATTCTGTTTTCTGCTATTTTCTGTATTTTTCTTCTCTCTTTTCCTTCCATTTCGTCTTCTTTTCTTTCTTTAATCCAAATCCTCTAAAATCTGCAAAACAAAGTAAATTAACCGCATAATGCAACGTAAATCAAGATAAATTAACAATAGTCACAAATAAATGCATGTAAATCAAGCCAAATAAACGATATGATTTCGCGTTATCAAACATCCCCACACTTAAACCATTGCTTGTCCTCAAGCAATCGACCAACACAGTAAAAAGAAATAAGCATAGTTCGAAACAAAGTCACGACGAAACTCTAATCATACGTGGCTGCTAGGCTAATGTTAGATCGATAGGTACTAAATATTAATACCAAGGATATCATAACGACACAACTTCAAAAACTCCCTACTTATGCAAACCAATCGGAATCATGCCATTATAACTCAACCTATAACTCATGCTCTCTTTCACCCCATTTCATTATAGTGCAATCACATTAAGCCCGTTATCCATACACATTCATGGCAAGTAGACCTGTTAGTGACTACGATCTCATTATTATTTCATTTTTTTCTGCAAATATGCTTGAGCATCAATTGAACTTAAAGAGTTTGTACCGTTAGGCTAAGTGCTCGGGTGAGGAGCGCCTAACTTAGAAGGAACATGTCTTTTTCTTCATAATTTTTTTTTCTTTTCTTTCTTAGTTTCTCATTTTAACCTAGAGATCGTACACTTATTTGCATCGGTCTCTTACTTAGTGTGTTTAGGATGGTGCTGACTGCTTAAATAAACTACTTAGGGATTACTACAAGAACCTGGAGTTTTAAGGTCTCGGCATAATGGGTACTCAAATTTATTTTGCATATTTAGGGGGTTAAGGTTGTCAGGACGATATCAATTTTATCAAAACTTTCCCAAGTTTTTCTAACATAGCCTAAACAGCCTATATACTTTCAGAGTACCATGTCATGAATCAAAAAGTTTTTGTTGGAGGTTAAAATTTTGAAATTTTGAAATTTTGGGGAAGTTTGAATAACAGGCGAAAACCACTCATAAAGACTCGACAGCACATGTAAAGATTTTGACATAGCATTAAAAATAGATAAAAACAATAAATCAAACTAAAAGGCAATAAAATGAAAGCGATAGAGTTCCTCCCCCACACTTAAACCAAACATTGTCCTCAATGTTTCAGTAAAAGGTGTAAAAGGAAAGATAGAACCTGTATGAATGCTACTGCTCTTGCTATCCTTGTCTTTGTTGATCACTTCTACTTCGGTGGCGGGCATTTTGAGATACTTTGTTTGTGTAATTCTCGAACCAGCTCATCATGTTGCTCGCGTCAAGAGGAAGTACTCATCATCAGTGTTCCCACCAGCAGCGACACTCGTAGGAATGTCCGTGGGCATAGCTCATCTTCTCAGATCGTCATCTAGAGAGTTTTCGCTTAGATATAGCTAAGGAGTAACAAGCGATACATTTCTTTATTTTCTGCAAATTTAAACAAACAAATTAAAATAAAGACCTTGTGGGTTGCCTCCCACACAGCGCTTTGTTTAGCGTTGATAGCTCGACGGCTAAGGAGTGCAAGTACTCATGGCGGTTCTTTCAAGAATGGTTCCTCGATCGAACTTTGTATAGTCTTCGGTTTCCATGGCCACTTATCAAGCCATCTCTCATATCCCTCACCTTTTCGTTTCTTTCTTCTGTAGGGTGGTTTCTTGTTTTGAACGCGTGGTGGTGGTTCTGGATCTATTCTGCGTATCAGCTTTTCAAATTTGGGCTTTGTTATTTCATCCACCACCTCAAAAGTTAATCGTACCCTTTTAACAGTAATAATGACCCTAGTTTCACGGTCCTCGAATTTTCTTTTTCTATGAAGGGCCTTAGACAAAGGTGCATTGGTGTGTATATTTTTCAATACCTCCACATATGTTTTGAATTGGGAGTCTACCTTAACTTCTGCAAACCTTTGTGGGAAAGAAATAGGTGGGGTATAGGGAGGAGGAGCAACGATACGTGCTTCCTTCTCTACCTCTTCGACAACCTCCCTTTCGGTTGGTGTCGGCGGATTTTTCTCAATATGTATGCTTTTCTCACCAAAACTCTCCTCAGGATCATCATCAATCTCCCTAGGATCTTCTATTTGTTCTTTATTAACGGTTGTTACAACATTCACATGTCCTTCTGGGAAGGGTCCTAGAGGTGTTTGTCTAAGCAGGGAGGTTTGAGTCTCCAAAGTCTCGCTGTGAGTTGCGAGGGAATCGACAATAACGTTCATCTGCCTAAGGTCTTCATTAATTTGGAGATGTTGTTTTCTAAAATCTTCGTTTTGGAGAGTTTGTGTTTCCACAAAGCGCTCCATCATAGATTCTATCCTACAGTGAGTAGACGTCTCATTGAATTCTTCTAGTAGTAGTTCGAGGTTGGATGTATCAAAATCTTGCGTTTCCTCAAAACATTGGGAGTCGTCATCATAGAGGGAATTTGGGTGAGAGTGCGTAGTATTGAAATCTTCTAATAATATTTCGAGGTCGGATTTAAGCGGAATTTGTGGTTCCTCGAAATATTGGGGGTGGTAGTTATAATATGGAGGGTGGTAATTATAAGGGAAATATGGGTTATACATAATGATTTAGATAAGAGTGCCTTAGTCTATACTATGCAACAACGGAATCACAATATTGACTTTTGGTCCCCGGCAACAGCGCCAAAAACTTGATCGCTCCGCAAGTGCACGGAAATATCGAAGTAATATAAAAGATTGTCGAACCCACAGAGACCAATGTCAATCTACCGTTATCTATTATTACGGCGTAAAGCTAAGGCTATTGGAATTAGGAAAATTGAATGCGAATGAAATTAAATGCAAAAGAAATAAAGAAAATTGGTTTAAAGAAATGCGGTAAAGGAATATCGGTATGTAACGCTTTAGCTATTGGGAATTCAGCAGGTTACCGGTGCCTTTTTGTCTATTGCAAACACTTTTCAGCAGAACTTACTCGTTTAAAGACCTTCGTCTCACGATGGTTGTTGACTCGGGTCATAATTCTAAGGGCCGAATGTACGCTTTCGCTGTCCCATTCGGGGTTAAAACTACTTTTTGTAAACAAATAGATTCTAATTTCTTTTAAAGCGCTCTCGCTGTATCTAAAATCAATGCCTAGTTTTTACTATCTGGACTAACCGCAGCTGTCGCTTGTTGGTTCGTACCTTAATATGGTTTCCCACTGTCGTGGCAAAACCACCATAAATAGCTTCTCACTGTCGTGACAAAGGTTTATTTAGAATTTAGATTAAAAACTACGGCCAGAAAGGTTGTTTGTAGAAAAGGGGAAGATGCCGGTTACTATCGAATCCTATCCTACTAATTCAGTTACATACCGATAAAACTAATTTAGCTAGACATGATAATTAACGTAAATGAAAATAAACATAAACAACAAAATAATGAAACATGCATACTGACAGAAATAAAATAATAATTCAATTGATAAAAACCTGTAAATCGTACTGATCTTGAATTCTTGAGTAGTCCTCCACAATGTCGATAGGATTCTACTTTGGCGAGAATTAAAAGGTACAGGAAGAAATACGGCGATACAAATGAAAATAAAAAGGAAAGGAAATGGGAAAATAATGCAAGAACGTAAATTTGGCAGCACTTCGATGTGTCGAAGGCCTCCCCTAAAACTCTGAATCTAAGGCCTATTTATAGGAAATAATTCATTCTTCAACTTCCAGAGATCATGGGTGAATTATGGAGGGAGTGGGAGTAACTTCCAGTAGTGGGCAATGAGTGGAGAAAAAGTAGGAGAAAAGGAGGAAAGTGCTCGTGGCCACTTCTGTCTTGAACGAACTTCTGTTATTTGATGCATAACGGTTGTGAGGGATCTGTGACAAGCGTGAGAAGCATGACGGTCGTGACATGGCCGTGACGATCGTGAAGGCTGTGACGGTCGTGACATGGCCGTGACGACCGTGACAGTCACAAATTCTGTTTTCTGCTATTTTCTGTATTTTTCTTCTCTCTTTTCCTTCCATTTCGTCTTCTTTTCTTTCTTTAATCCAAATCCTCTAAAATCTGCAAAACAAAGTAAATTAACCGCATAATGCAACGTAAATCAAGATAAATTAACAATAGTCACAAATAAATGCATGTAAATCAAGCCAAATAAACGATATGATTTCGCGTTATCAAATACTTCGGTTTAGATTAATCAGGGGAATTAGTGGACAATTTTAAAAGCTTTAGATTATTCGCATAATCTCTATTTTCAACTTTATGATAGTGTTTTAGACGTTGTCCGTTTACTATGAATGGTTCACTATTCTTACCCTTAATTTCTATTGCTCCACTTGGGAATACTTTAGTTATATCAAAGGGTCCTGACCATCTAGACTTTAATTTCCCAGGAAAGAGCCTAAGTCTTGAATTAAAGAGGAGTACAACGTCTCCCACACTAAATTCTTTCCTAGATAGGCGTTTATCATGCCATCGCTTGGTTCTTTCTTTATATATCTTAGCATTCTCATATGCATCTAACCTTAATTCTTCTAATTCATTAATGTCTAGGATTCGCTTTTCTCCTGCAGCATTATAGTTTATATTGAGAGTTCTGACCGCCCAATAAGCTTTGTATTCTAGTTCTACTGGGAGGTGACAAGATTTTCCATAAACTAGTTTGAAAGGTGTAGTACCTATGGGTGTCTTGTAAGCGGTCCTATAAGCCCATAGAGCTTCATTAAGTTTAGATGACCAATCTTTCCGAGATATGGTGACAGTCTTTTCTAATATTTGTTTAATCTCTCTATTTGAGACTTCGACCTGTCCGCTTGTTTGTGGGTGATATGGTGTAGCCACACAGTGTCTTACTCCATATTTAGATAGTAATTTGTCAAAGATTTTTGAAATGAAGTGCGAGCCACCGTCACTTATGACGAGTCGAGGCACACCAAATCTGGGAAAGATTATATTTTTGAAAAGCTTTATTACTACTCGTGTATCGTTTGTAGGAGAAGCTATGGCTTCAATCCATTTCAAGACATAGTCAACAGCTACGAGTATGTAATTATTACCGAAAGATGATGGGAATGGTCCCATGAAATCTATTCCCCAGACGTCGAAGATTTCTACTTCTAGAATTCCCTTTTGGGGCATCTCATCTCTTCTTGAAATATTGCCAGTGCGTTGACACCGGTCGCAATTTATGACAGCGATGTGGACATCCTTCCATAGATTAGGCCAGAATAAGCCGGCTTGCAAGATTTTTGCACAAGTCTTGGAAGTGCTTGCATGTCCACCATAAGGAGATGAATGGCATTGAGCAATGACATCTTCTATTTCTTCTTCGGGAATACATCGGCGAAAGATTCCATCTGGTCCTCTTTTGAACAATAATGGTTCATCCCAATAGTAATGTTTCCGGTTATGAAAGAATTTCTTTTTCTGCTGATAGGTTAGATCGGGAGGAAGAGCTCCTGCGGCTAGGTAGTTGACAATGTCAGCGTACCATGGCAGTCCTACAGTTGTCTGTATTGATTCCACGGGTTCTGGTTCATTTATATCTAACTGAGCTAGGTCGCTTCCTATTTGTGCTATCAGCTGTTCATACGGAAAATCATCGTTAATCGGCACTTGTTCGGGTTTAATACCTTCTATTCTAAATAAATGGCCCGCTACGACGTTTTCAGTACCTTTTTTATCTTTTATTTCTAGATCAAACTCTTGTAAGAGTAAAATCCATCTTAAGAGTCTTGGTTTAGCATCTTTCTTAGTTAATAGATATCGGATAGCAGCATGGTCTGTGTAAATGATTATTTTCGCTCCAACTAGGTAAGAGCGGAATTTGTCAAGCGCAAAGACAACTGCTAGCAATTCTTTTTCTGTAGTAGCGTAGTTCATCTGGGCAGAATCCAAGGTTCTACTGGCATAGTAAATCGCATGGAGTTTCTTTTCCTTTCTCTGGCCCAGGACTGCGCCTACAGCATAGTCACTCGCATCGCACATGATTTCAAAAGGTAATCTCCAGTCAGGGGGTTGCATGATTGGTGCGGTGATGAGGGCTGTTTTTAGAGTTTCGAATGCTTTAAGACAATCTTCATTGAATATGAACTCAGCGTCTTTCATTAATAAACCAGTAAGAGGTTTAGTGATTTTCGAGAAATCTTTGATGAATCGTCGGTAAAAACCGGCGTGTCCTAAAAAGCTTCGTATTTCTCGAACGGTTTTAGGGGGTTGAAGATCTTTTATTACTTCAATCTTAGCTTTATCAACTTCAATTCCCTTGTCGGATATTACATGACCTAATACTATTCCTTCGTTTACCATAAAATGACATTTCTCCCAGTTAAGCACGAGATTTACTTTTACACATCTTTCTAACACCATTTCTAAATTCGATAAGCATCCTTCAAAACTTTGCCCGCATACAGAGAAGTCGTCCATGAACACTTCCATGATGTTGTCTATAAAATCTGCGAAGATTGACATCATACATCTTTTAAAGGTTGCAGGAGCGTTGCATAATCCAAAGGGCATTTGCCTATAAGCGAACGTTCCATAAGGACATGTGAATGTAGTCTTCTCTTGATCATCAGGATGGATAGGGATTTGGAAAATTACTGAGTAACCGTCAAGATAACAGAAGTAAGAATGCTTGGCTAATTGTTCTAACATTTGATCTATAAAAGGTAGTGGGAAATGATCTTTTCGAGTGGCTTTGTTTAGTTTACGATAATCTATGCACACTCTATATCCCGTCACTACTCTTTGCGATATTGATTCGCCTTGAGCGTTTTTCACAACAGTGATACCTCCTTTCTTTGGCACTACATGTATTGGACTAACCCATTCACTATCAGAGATCGGATATATTATCCCGGCATCTAATAATTTCTTAACTTCTTCTTTTACTATAGTGCTAAGGGTTGGGTTAATTCTTCTTTGTGATTCTCTGGAGGTTCTGCAATCTTCTTCTAGCAGAATACGATGCATGCAAACTGAAGGGCATATTCCTTTGAGATCAGATATGTTATATCCTAATGCAGTTGGATATTTCTTCAAGACATCTAAAAGTTTCTTTGTTTCTATAGTTCCTAAACTGGAGTTTACTATAACTGGTCTTTTACATTCAACGTCTAAGAATTCGTACCTTAGGTTATGAGGTAAAGTTTTTAACCCTAATGTAGGTTTATCTTTACTTGGCATGGGATCCGGTGTAAGTGCTAAGCTTTCGCTTAGACTATCATCCTGATACGGTTTTCGCCAATTATCATCTTCGAAAATCGGAGGGATTTGAATTTTCATTATTTCAGAATAAGTGGTCTCCTTCAGCTCCATTTCTCTTACACATTCGTCAATTACGTCCATTAGATAGCATGTATCCTCTATAGCTGGTGATTGTAAGAATTGTGTTAAAACAAATTCGACTTTCTCTTCACCTACTTCAAAGGTTAGCTTTCCTCTTTTTACGTCTATTATAGCTCCGGCGGTAGCTAAGAATGGTCTTCCTAGTATGATAGGTGTAGTGGAGTCTTCAGAGATGTCCATGATTATAAAATCAGTAGGAATGTAGAATTGTCCTATACGTACTGGGACGTTTTCTAGTATGCCTACAGGATATTTAACAGAGCGATCGGCTAGTTGAACAGACATTTTAGTTGGTCTTAGGTCTCCCATGTCTAGCCTTTTGCAAATCGTTAAGGGCATAACACTGATACTGGCTCCTAAATCGCATAGAGCTTTGTCAATGACGAATTTTCCTATTACACAGGGTATAGAGAAACTTCCTGGATCTTTTAGCTTGGGAGGCATGTTATTTTGAATTATGGCGCTACACTCGGCAGTAAGTGTAACTGTTCCGTTATCCTCTATCTTTTTCTTATTGGATAAGATCTCTTTTAAAAACTTAGCATACGAGGGTATTTGGGTAATTGCTTCTGTAAACGGAATAGTAATATTCAACTGTTTCAGAAGTTCGACAAATTTCTTAAATTGACCCGTCGTCTTGGAACTTACTAATCTTTGAGGGTACGGAATTGGTGGTTTATAGGGTGGTGGAGGCACATAAGGTTGTTCTTCCTCCACTACCTCTCGATTTTCATCTTCCTTTTCTTCTGGATCATTCACCACTTCAGTCGGTTTATCCGGTTTTTGGTACATGGCTGGATTGTCAAGTCTTGGATCGGTAGGTCCGTCAAGTTCCTTGCCACTTCTTAATATTACAGCGTTAGCATGTCCTTTCGGATTAGGCTGAGGTTGTCTAGGGAACACTCCAGCTGGTGCAGCAGTAGGCGCTTGTTGTTGAGCTACTTGTGAAATTTGAGTCTCAAGCATTTTGTTATGTGTAGCTAATGCGTCTACCTTGCTCACTAATTGTTTAATCTGCTCACTAGTGTGAATGTTTTGGTTTAAGAAGTCCTTGTTTTTCTGAGATTGGCTAGCTATAAAGCTCTCCATCATCAATTCAAGGTTCGATTTTCTGGGGATATTAGGAGCAGTCTTTTGATATCCTGGTGATGTAGCTGGTGCTTGACCTGGTGCGTAATAAGCATTGTTATTCTTATAGGAGAAGTTCAGATGATTCTTCCAGCCTGGGTTGTATGTGTTTGAGTAAGGGTTTCCTTGAGCATAATTCACTTGATCAGTGAGAGTTCCTGCCAATAGTTGACAATCAGAAACTTCGTGTCCTGGGACTCCACATAACTCACAGTTAGGTGTTACTGCAGCCACGGTGGCTGCAGATGTTATGGCCAAGTTATCGATCTTTTGGCTTAGTTGGTCAAACTTCGCATTGACTTGCTCCATACTACTTACTTCGTACATACCTCCCTTTGTTGGTTTCTCAGTTGCGACTCTCTCGCTTCCCCAAAGGTAATGATTTTGAGCCATACTTTCGATAAGTGCATAGGCATCTCTATATTCTTTGTCCATCAATGCACCACCCGCGGCAGCGTCAATTGTCATTCTTGTATTGTACAAGAGTCCATTATAGAAGGTATGGATGACCATCCAGTCTATTAATCCATGATGTGGACAAAGTCTCAGTAGATCCTTATAGCGTTCCCAAGCTTCGAATAATGATTCACTTTCTCTTTGCTTAAATCCGTTGATCTGAGCTCTCAGCATAGCTGTCTTGCTAGGTGGAAAATACCTATTCAAGAAAACTTTCTTAAGTTCTGCCGACGTAGTTACTGAGTTCGAAGGCAGAGATTGAAGCCAAGCTCTTGCTCTGTCTCGAAGCGAAAAAGGAAATAAACGTAGTCTAATGGCTTCTTGGGTAACTCCATTGGCTTTTACGGTATCTGCATATTGCACAAAGATCGAAAGATGAAGATTCGGGTCCTCGGTAGGATTTCCGGCGAATTGATTTTGTTGCACGGCTGATATCAATGATGGTTTCAGTTCGAAATCATTTCGGTTGATAGCCGGCGCTGCAATGCTTGAATGCGGTTCACCTTGCGAAGGATTAGCGTAATATTTGAGTGGATGAGTTTGTTCTTCAGCCATCCCTGCGTCTTCTGATTTTATGAATGGTTTAGGCGGATCTAATTGAAGATCTGGAATATTGGAATTATTTTCGAAATCGAATATACGTCTTCTTACGTGTAAGAAGCGTTCCGATTCAGGGATTAGAGGTTGCAAGTCTTCGCTTTTAGAGCGAGTACTTGGCATACACTCGGAGATTAGATTAAATTAAATAGTTGATACCTTAGTCTAGACAATGCTACCTAAATGCACTAGTAACTAAATTAAGGAATCCCCGGCAACGGCGCCAAAAACTTGATGGGCTACAGACGTGTCTACTTATGCGTCTAGCGGTATCTTACTGCAAGTGCACAGCCTATCGAAGTAATATTTAAGATTATCGATCCACAGGGATTCTATTGTTACTTAGTGCTAGATGAACTTCTAGTTTAGCTAAGGCGAATGGTTGTCACGATTGTTGTTGGTTTTTAAGACTATTAAAGGCGGAATTAGATTTAAGCTTTTAATAAAGTAATACTAAGGCGGTCGGTATGTAATTATACTAACTTAGGTGGGTCGATCTAACCTAGGCTTATAGAGATGTTCACTTAATCTATTCGGTAGAGATTACTAGTTTAAATACCCTTAACTCACACTCTCGTGGTCTTATATCAGATCTTATCCCTAAAGCCCTATGCCTGCTCTCGCTAGCCCATAAGTGTTTAGAGGTAATTTTTTGGAAACTAAATAATTCTAATTTATCTTAAAGCGCTCTCGCTGTGTTTAATTTTAAATGCCTAACTTTAGCTATCTGGTTAAAATCTCACACTCTCGTGGTCTTGACCCAACCTAATACCCTTTTCTTACTCTCGTAACGAAAAGGTCTAATTCAATTAAAAAGTATCAGCCAGAATGTTAAGTGATTAATTATTTTCAGCCTATGGTTATATTTACCGGTTAAGTTTGTTATAACTACATACCGCCCTAAGGTGTTTAGCTACTCATCGAGGTTGAACCAGGCAGAAGCAGACAATTTAATAATAACATACTCATGGCAGAAAAATAAATAGACATTATAACTAAATTAAATTGCAATATAATAAAAACCTGATTAACAGATATTCGAGCAGACTCCTTCTTCCACAGACCGGAAAGCTTGGAGTAGGCGGAAATTAAAAATAAACGAATGCTGAAGGTTTAGAAACAATTAAATGTATGACAATTTCCTGATGTTGGAAATTGTTATACGGTTGGTTTGGATACAAATAAAAACGAAACAGAAGCTAAAAATAATGCTGGAATGGAAATGCTGGTTCGTAAGGTAGTTCGGCAGAGCTTCCGCAGGAATTTTGGATAATGAAGTCTCTCCCTGAGTTCACAGAGCTTGTACTATTTATAGAGTCTTTGATGGGCTGGATTCTTGGTCCTTTGTTGCATGGGCCTTGCTGAAGTTGTTGAGGAAATGCTGGAACGTGGCAACAAAATGGGAGAAGTGGTCTTCACGTGCTGCCTTGAGGAGAAATAAGAGGAGAAGTGGTCTTCAAGTAGTGCCTTGACGTAGTCTGAGTCAAAACCAAGTTTTATCCTTGTCACGGGCGTGACAAGGTCTTTACGGTCGTAATTTGAGGATTTTAAGTGTCACGGTCGTGACCACTCTCTTACGGTCGTGATGGCCCAAATTGGGGTGTCACGGTCGTGACACCCTTGTAACGATCGTGGCTGCAACAAATTATGCAGTCTTTTTGCAGGCTTCTGCATTTCTTCATCTCCTTGTGGTCTCTTTTGTTCCTTTTCTCTTAATTCATGATTTAGCTTCACATAACGATGTACCTGCAAAATAGTAAGAAAAACTCGAGAAATCGAGTGTTAAAACGGTGAATGCGCGATAAAACGTCAATGAAATCTAGCGATATAATCGATGCGTTTTCTTGTTATCAGCAGGAAGGTCTCGATCGCACTGGGGCGAGAGAAAAGAGGAATTAGTTGTTAGTGTGCTCGCCAAGACATCGAGTCTTGTGCCTACATATTCTCATCTGGCATGAGAAATCAGAGCATCTATAGTTTAGATAACTATAGAAAAATGGAGTCCCAATTGCACGGGGGCAAGAGAAAAAGGGGATCTCAATCGCAAGGATGCGAGATAAAGGAAAAGTTTGTGGTTAGTGTGCTCGCCAAGACATCGCGTCTTGTGCCTACATATTCTCATCTGGCATGAGAAATCAGAGCAGTTGTAGTTCAGCTAACTACAACAAAACGGTCTCGATCGCACGGAGCAAGAGAAAAGAGAGTCTCGATCGCAAGGCTGCGAGAGAAAAGGGGTCTCAATCGCAAGGATGCGAAAGAAAAGGGATCGGGACACACACGCTAAATCCTAAGACGTAGGAGAGAATGCGTCTCACATTGTCCAAAAGACATATGCTAAACACTCTAGTTGAAAGAGAAAAGGCTCCCCATTCATCATTTCCCATGTATCTATCGCTTATGGCTCACAACACTCGACGGTTGAATAAAAGATTGAAATAGAAAGGTGTTACCGAACGGAGTGGTTCCATTGACCCTTCACATTGCGTGCAGGCTCCATTCCAAGCTTTTCCTCTTTGATCCTTGATGATGATGTTTCGAATTGGGACCAATGTGACGCTAAACCATCGTAGCTCGACTTATAAGGGAAGCTAAACTATTAGAGGCCACATATTGATATCCGTGCTATGGACAAGATAGAGAAATGATATTGAGGATCATTCTCTAATTGAATTGTGTCGCATGGACCAAAACAGTGGGATCTCGTATTGCGGATACAAGACCTCATCGATCACAGAAAGTCAAAATAAAATTGAAAGAAGAAATGAGGAGAGAAAAGAGGTGGTCTCGGATCCAACATTATCCATCAATAATTTGACTAATAACGGTTTACGGAGGTCTCGTCATCGACCAAAAAGGAAAAAATGGAACAAAATGCCCAATAACAAAAGAGAAATAACATCTAACTCCTAATATAAAATATGAATAAAAAATTCTAAAAGAAATTGAAATGAAATTCTAAAACTATATAAAACTTCTAAAAGAAAAGTAATATATTCAATAGAAATTAAAATATAACTTATTTACAAAAATGAAAAATATTAAAACAAATATAATATATTTATATAACAATATATAATACATACATATTAACTAATATATTTACATAATTAATAATACTATGTACAATATTCTAAAAAAGAAAAAGAACAAGGGGGTGTAAAGGAATCACGAATGTCTAGTAATAAGGATCACATGGCCTGATAAGCCCATCATCTTAAGAGCAACACGGGTAGAAGGGGGTGGATTTGGTAAAATAACCTGGGATTACAAAAGCCCAAATGGTACACAACTCCTACCAATATTAATGATGCTAATATTTCTCAAAACCACAATCTGAAGAAAAAAAAAGAGATTCGAAGCGACAAACTCAAACGTCAAAGAAAAACGAGTTTTGAAATAAGAAGATATTGGTGCTGAATTTGACCTTCTTTACCCAACCCAATTCAACACTCATCTGATTAGTCTAGGCTTGCTTAATCAATTCTCACTCCTCACCTCATCTCTCGATCTCTCCATCTTTCACTCACTCTGGTTTTGTCAAATAGGTTTGGGTTTGATTTTGAAGGAATTATGATTGGGGTTGGAGATGGGTTGTTGTTTGTCAGTGGTGGAGTAAGGGTTTTGTCTGGTTTTCTTAGGTTGGAGGAAATGGTTCAGAAATGGAAGTGGGTTGATGTTGAAGAAGGTTTATGTTGGTTCAGATGGGTTTAATTGAAGGTGATGATTTGAGTGAGATTTGTTGTTTCTCATTGATCGTTTGAAGAGATAAAGGTAGAAGAGGGTTTTCCGAAGTTTGATTAATGGGTTGTTTTGCAGATTTTTGAGTTTATGGTGAAATGGGTTTCAAATGATGAAGTTTATGGTGAGCTTGAAGAACTTTTGGGTTAGCTTTGAAGAAGAAGCGACTTACGGAAGTTTGAGAGCAGTGTTCGAAGGTGATTTGAGTGAGGCTGTGAGGTTTGAAAATGGAAGTGAAAGTTCACTAAGCCAGAATTGACTTTTAGCAGCGCATACAAAGACAGCGCTTTTTGAAAAGGCGCTGCTAAAGAGTCATTAAAAAAAAGAAAAAAATAGCCTACCATAGACAGAACTTTTTAAAAAGCGCTGCTAAAGGGGGGCCCTAAGAAAGCGCTTTTTAAAAAGCGCTGCTAAATGTATGACCTAAGAAAGCGCTTTTGTAAAGCGCTGCTAAAGGGGGGTCCTATGAAAGCGCTTTTCTAAAGCGCTGTTATAGGTGTAACCTACGAGAGCGCTTTTTCTGTAAGCGCTACTAAAGGGTATACCTAAGAAAGCGCTTTTAAAAAGCGCTACTATATGTGAAGCCTAAGCGACACCTTAGACAGCGCTTTTTAAAAGCGCTGCTAAAGCCATTAAAAAGCGCTGCTATAGGTATAATTAAAATAAATTTAAACTACCCACCATAATTTTTAAAAGAAACAGAATAGTCGTGCATGTATCTTTCTTCTTTCTCCTCTGGCGAACATTTTCATCCGTAACCTAACCACCGTTTCTGTCGAGCTCCTCCGTCCAACCGTCGCCAACCGTCATTCTCCTTCGTCATTCCGTCTGCAACTACAAGTTAATTCTCATTATTTTGTTTTGTAATGGTGTTCTTGTCATTCCTCTGCAACTGATATGAATATGAGAAAATGAGAAAAACATTATTCTATTTTTCTCTCACTTAAATGCATTCTAAGTGTTTGATAAAATACCTCTTAGAGATTTTTTTTGATATTATGCTAAAATGGAATTTTGGAAATTGGTGTTGTAGTGTTGGTGTAAGAAAGACTCTGTTTTAGTATATAGATGGTGAAATTTTGTTTTAGTTTTTAGAAAATGCATGAAGATTTCTTATTTAAGCTTGTATATTGATGGTGAAATTCTATTGAGGACAATGATACAAAAGAAGAAAGATACGAGATCCCAATACCTTCTTCCAAACCCAATAATAAAAAATAAGTGAACTATAAGTGATAGTAACCAATAAAATGGGAGGAAATAGAAAATGGAGAGATTAGGAATCATTTTTAATCTTGATTATTGTTGGTTATGTTAATTGGTTGAAATAAGTGAGTTGCTTAAAAAATATTATTGTTTTAGTAAAAGGATTGTTAGAATTAAGTTGGACATAGTTATGAATTGTTGAAATATTTTTAAAATTGTGTTTTAACCCATAAGAGTGAAAATCTTGTGATAACCTAAGTGATTTAACATTAAGTCTGAGAAGTATACTTATAGTTATAATCAGCTTGTAGCCCGTTTTATGGTATTTTATTTTGTTCCTTATTTTATAGTTTCTTAGTTGTTCCACCTTTTTCTTTTAATATTATAAGACTTTATTAAAAGAAATTATCAACTATATAAGAAGTTGTTACATTATTGCAAGTTTTATCAACAATTGATGTTCCAAGAATTATTTAATATTGATGATGTTATTAATTTTGTCTGTTATAGGGTTTACCTGGGAAGAGCAAGGTTGTGATCGTTTCCAAGCATCCTACTATGTAGCTTTATTAGAAGTTAGTGATTCTTTTACAGGTATTCTCTGTTTTTGTTTAACTTTCATAATTTAGTTTAGACTACTCAATTAGTATGGATAAAAAATGGATGTCTGCTAATCGATTGTTAAAAGAGTACGAGAATGGGGTATCGAAATTCGTTAAGTTTGCTGTTGAACACGCCAAAGACCCTAGTAGGATCACATGTCCTTGCTTAGGTTGTTGTTATGGGCGTCGAATTGACGCCGTTCAGTTGGAATCTCATTTAATGAGACATGGAATTGATCGAAGTTACACATGTTGGACATTACATGGTGAGATAAGTAACGAGAATGTTGAACCCCGAAATAATACGGCCTGTGCTTCAAAGGACAATGGCAGGGATATATATGATTATGATCGAGTCGAAGAGATTGCATAAGCACTTGAAGAAGATCTTCAAGATTTTCCCAAGATGTTTGAGAGGTTGGTAAGCGATGTAGAGAAACCGTTGTATAAAGGTTGCACTACTTTCACAAGATTGTCTGCGGTATTAAAGTTGTACAACTTAAAGGCGGGTAATGGATGGTCGGATAAAAGTTTCACAGAGTTGTTAGCCCTACTTCAAGAGATGCTTCCGGAGGATAATGTTCTTCCCAGTCGAACCTATGAAGCTAAAAAAATGTTATGCTCTATTGGCATGAGCTATGATAAGATACGTGCTTGTCCAAATGAGTGGATTTTGTTTCAAAATGAATATGCATCATTAAACGAGTGTCCTAAATGCGGTGTATCTCGGTATAAGAAAAAGTCGTCACCAGCAAAAGTCTTATGGTATTTTCCTATAATTATGAGATTCAGACGCATGTTTCGTAGTGAAACAGATGCAAAACACCTGACTTGGCATGCAGATGATAGAATTATAGATGGGAAGTATCGACATCCGGAAGATTCACCACAGTAGATGAAATTGATAATGATTATCCTGATTTTGGAGAAGAAGCTAGAAACCTTCGCTTGGCATTATCGACTGATGGAATGAATCTGCATGGTCTGCAGAGTATCTCACATTCCACCTGGCCTGTAATTATTATTATTTATAACCTACCTCCATGGCTATGTATGAAGCGTAAGTACATGATGTTATCTATGTTAATTTCTGGCCCTAAACAACCAGGGAATGACATAGACGTATACCTGACACCTGTAATCGAAGACTTAAAGAGTTTGTGGGAGAACGGTGTGGAGGTTTATGATGGATATAGGAAAGAAAGTTTCAATTTGAGGGTGATGTTGTTTGGCACAATTATTGATTTCCCAGCATACGGAAATCTATCGGGTTATAGGATTAAAGGTCAATGTGCGTGTCCTATCTGTGAAGAAAACACAGATTGGACGCGGTTGGAATTTGGTCAGAAGAATGTCTTTCTTGGTCATCGTAGATTCTTAAATTCTAATCATCACTACCGTGGATGGAGAAAAGCATTCAATGGAAATTCAGAACAACGTAGAGCTCCACCTACATTGACCGACGAACAAATTTTTGAAAAGGTGAAAGATGTGAGTACTAAGTTTGGCAAGCCTTTTGCTCATACGCTTGTCACGCGTGGGTGGAAGAAGAGGTCAATTTTGTTTGAGTTTCCGTATTGGAAGTCGTTGTATGTAAGACATTTTCTTGATGTTATGCATATTGAAAAAATGTATTTGAAAGTGTTATTGGTACGTTACTCAATATACAAGGAAAGTCTAAGGATGGCCTTAAAGCAAGAAAGGACTTGGTAGCAATGGGAATAAGAAATGAATTAGGACCCTTGAAAAAAGGAAATCGCACATATCTACCACCTGCTGCATATACTTTGTCTAGAAAGGAGAAAAAGATAATGTGTAAGTTTCTGAGTGAAGTTAAAGTTCCAGAAGGATACTCTTCAGATATTAGAAGACTTGTTTCTATGAAAGATCTCAAGTTAAAGAGTTTAAAGACACATGATTGCCATGTTATAATGGAACACTTTCTACCAATAGGTATACGTTCTATTTTGCCAGAAAAAGTGAGAGACGCAATAACTAAATTGTGTTTTTTTTCAGGTCTATTTGTAGTAAGGTGATCGATCCTGCGATCTTACCAACATTGCAAAAAGAAATAGTTATTACTTTGTGTGAGCTTGAAATGTATTTTCCTCCATCATTTTTTGACATAATGGTACATCTAGTTGTTCATCTTGTAAAAGAGACACAACTGTGTGGACCTACCTATATGAGATGGATGTACCCTGTTGAACGTTATATGAAAATATTGAAAGGGTATGTGAAAAACCGAAGTCGACCAGAGGGATGTATTGTTGAACGATACATTGTTGAAGAAGCTGTTGAGTTTTGTACTGAATATTTGTCCAACGTTCAATCTATTGGCCTTCCAAAATCTCATGTTGTTGAAAAAATAGTAGGTAAATAGTTAATTGGAAATAAAGTTGTGACAGTTTCAAGGGATGAACGGGAGCAAGTGCATTTGTATGTTCTGCACAATGACATTAAGGTTGAGCTGTATGTTGAAATACACAAGGACATTCTCTGAGGTTTAAATCTGAATAGAAATGAAAATTGGATAGTACGTGAGCATAATCGAAGTTTTATAACATGGTTTAAGGAGCATAGTTTTTCAAAGTTTTATTCTGATCCCTCTTCAATAACAAAAAGGTTGAGATGTTTAGCATATGGTCTAAGTTTGCATGTGTTTTCTTATAGCGCATACGCAATTAATGGATACACATTTTATACCAAGGAACAAGATGATAAAAGTACAATGCAAAATAGTGGTGTCACCGTGCTTGCCAAAGCAATGCACATTTCAAGTGTGAAGAACTTAAACCCCAAATATGCGAATATGTCGTATTTTGGGGTTATCGAACGCATTTGGGTGTTTGATTATGAGAAGTTTCAGATTCCTATCTTTGGATGCAAATGGGTTGAAAATAATAGTGGCATACGAATGGATAAGTCAGGATTTTTGCAAGTGGATCTTAATAAGGTGTGGTACAAAGATGAGCCTTTTATTCTAGCCACGCAAGCTAAACAAGTGTTCTATGTCACTGATCCAACAAGTACGAAATGGTCTATAGTTCTTTTTTCCAACAAAGTAATCGATGATAACAATGGAGACAACGGGGATGTTGATGTTGAGAAGGAATCTTATATTATAGATGATCCAGATGAGAATATTAGAGCGGACGAATCATATATTAGAAATGATCATAACGAGGGAATTTGGATCAATCCATTCGTCAGTGTTGTTAAGAGACAAGTAAACCACGTTCCAACTAAGAAAAGAAAGAGATCTTAGTGACAAAGGTACTTGTAAAATTATATATTTATATCATGTAATACAATTACATATTATGTCATTCAATAAAATTATGTATGTGTTTTTCTTATTTATACATTTCTTATGTATATATTTCTTATTTACATATTTGCATGTCATTCATTTGATACTTTGGTTTTTCTGAATTACAGGTATTATGGCCACAAATGAGGAAACATCACATTATGGAAACGAAACAACAAAAGACACGGAAGGCGATATCAAAAGAGGAATAACGATCATGAAAAAATCATTTGTGCGAGAGATAAAGGTGTAAAGTATGATGTACATTAGAATGAAACAGATCTGTTAGTTGAGCCTAACGGTGCGTTGCTGACAAGTTACATTGGAGCATTTGTACGTTCGCAAGTTCCGATTACTTGCGATAATTGGAGAATTCCTTTGTTACAACCGGCTAAAGATAAAATTTGGAGCGAGATACAGGTATGATATTTGATTATTTTTAATTATGTTGACGGTTACATCTTTAAATTAATTATACTAACATGTTATATGTATGTGTATTCGTTTGCAGAGATCTTTTAATATTGATGATCGCAGGAGAAAATATTGTCTTCAATTGGCCGGAAAACGATTGAGGGGATTTAGAGCGTTTTTAACGAATAAGTTTCTTAAAGATTCTGATGGAAACTTTGTCGACTCGGAGCGTCCAATGAAGTACGCTGATCTGATTTCAGATGGAGAATGAGAGACATTTGTTGACAAACGAAGAACCAAAGAATTTAAAGTACAACTTATCATGAATAATGTATATTATATATACTTCTTCCGCAAGAGTTCTGATAAGAATTAAACTTGTTTTTTCAGGTTGTAAGTGGCGTAAATCGGCAACGGGCATCAAAACCCGCGTATCCATACCAAAAAGGGAGTTTGGGATATGCACGCCTAGAAAAAAAATAGTAAGTACATATAAATGCTTTAATATGATATATTTACAAAAAAAAATAGTAAGTATATATAATAGGATATAATACTTTATTATCCATCTTAATGCATAGTTAGAAGAGGAGAAAAGTGATGCGACATCTCTTCCGGACCATGTTGTATGGAAGGCTGCCCGTGTGGGAAGAGATGGAGTCGTTCAAGAAGAAGTTCAACAAGTATTTGAACAATGTGTAAGTACAACATTAGCTTTGTCAGCAACTGATCAAAAGTGTATAATATATTTATATATGCTTTTATCTATATTTCAGGAGACTCTATCCCAGACTATAACTCCAGCTGAGGAGGATGATTGCAGGAGCTTACTGAGTCATGTGTTAAATATTCCTGAGCATTCTGGGCATGTGAGGGGTAAGGGATTTGGTGTCACTCCATCAAAACTGTATACGCAGCCAAAGAAAAAAAATCCTACCAATAAATAAGTGATGGATACTTTGGAGGAATTGAAAGCTCAGATTCGTGAATTACAGAAGGACAAAGAGAGATACATGTCGGAAAGGCACGCTCAAGAGAATAAAGCTACTAGTGACAAAGATAGTATCGGTTGTCTGCAGAAGCTTCCAGAGGTAATTGTATATATTATATTGAAATTAATTTAGCACAATTTTCTTAATTGACACATTAATCGGCATCATTATTTGTTTAGGGCATTTCACCTTGTCGGCTATATTTATCGTCACTGACTTATCGCATGGTTGGCAAGGGAAAGGTGCATAACAATGTGGGAGACTTACTTCACCATAAACCGCTTCCTGCTGGATTTTTGAAAGTATCGGTTGATATTGCGTTAGAGGGGGTGCGTTGTTGCCTATACCAGATGATGTTTCAGTCGCAACAGTGGTGGGAGACACAATAGGAGCGTATGTTGCATGGCCGAAAAATCTCATTTTCATAGATGATGAGGTAGGTTGAACACCATTATGAACCTTGTAATATTCAAATGTTTTATGACCCATACATGAAAGTTATTCTTACATTTACATTTTCTTATTTACATGATGATCTTAGACTCCTACAAAATCCAAATCAAAAGATGATAGAGTTATTGTGCGGGATACCGATTCAGCTGCATCAAAGAAACAGGTATTACTACATTTACATGATTATCTTATTATACATTAATTACTGAACTTATATATGACTTTTAGGTTCATGATCAGCAGTTGCAACAAGTCAGCAAGGGTAAGATGTCTGAAACTTCCAAGGCGCCCAACAAAAAAAAGGTCGAGCCAAAAAAAACATACATTCCTCGATTTAGGATGTGCCTTGAAACATATGTAGGAACAACAAATGTGACTGAGGGTGGCATCTGTCAATACCTATGGAGGAAGGTATTTTCGGTTTTGAATATGCCGAAACAATTGCTAAGGAGGATTTTGACCAGGTTTTCCAACATTCTGAATTGGGCGTCGGTGTTATGCATTCCTACATCAGGTACTCCGATCCATTTTAATTAAATAATTGAACATTTTAAAATTTGCTCATTTAACTGAATATTCTAATGTTGACTATGTTTTTTTAGGCTCTTGTATGACAAGTTATTGGTCCCGAATGATTTGACTTCAATATTTGCATTCTTATCTGCTAGTTGTATCAACTCACGAACAATAGATCAGACACCAGATGCAGTCAAAGATTACACAGTCCAAAGATTTATGGCCACGACTGCAGAGAAGTTGTTCTTGTTGCCATATAATACTGGCCATGGGTTAGATTTTATTCTAAATTCATTTATTATAATTATTCGATTTTTTCCATTCTATATAACATTTTCATCTAAACTGTTGTCTTATTTTATAGTGGACACTGGTTGTTGGTCGCGATTAATCTGATGAAAGAAATAGTGTATTATATAGATTCATTGGATGGCGATACAACAAAATATCCTGATCTGAAGAACATGGTTGATATGTAAGTGATGAGATATACTATTTTAAATAATTATATATATTTATTTATTATGTGACATTGTTCTAAATATGCGTTTATATTATATTAGAGTTATACAAATATTCAGAGTACAAAGAGATGCAACAGTGCCAAAAAGCAAGGCTAACAACATCAGCTAGATAAGAGTGGAGGTATATTTTCCCATGTTTGACTGTTATAGTGGTTCTACTTGATAAAACTATTTAAACTATATATCCTGATAAATGTTCGTTTTTTTTTTTCCATTTACAGTGTCCTCGTCAGCGCAATGGGATTGACTGCGGATATTTTGTATTGCGCTTTATGAAGGAAATTATTCTTTCTGGTCAAATAAAGATTCCAATCATGGTATGGATCAATTCATAAGTTATATGATTCATTTTGATAATTAACCAATATTTCATCTGAGTAATTAATTTTAAAATTAAATCGTGCATGTTCTGTTATATTATGTAGTACTTTGATGAATACAAGTGCGGTACTTACTCGAAAGTAAGATTAGAAGAAATTAAGGAGGACTGGTGTCAATTTATTCTTGAGTTGAGAATTGTATAACGTATCTAATTGTAAAGTTACCAGATTTGTAATTATATGTAAATTGAATGTATTTGTGATGTTGTAATATATTTAAGCAGGTTTATGTGTATTAAAATGGTAATGGGTAAAGTGATGAATACATATAAATAAGGTCAAAGTAATTGTTATATATAAGGCCAAACTGTTGAATTAAAGGCCTGAATTATAAGCAAGGAATGTAATTGTTATAAGCAGGTTTATCGAAAAATATATAAAAAATGTGATTATTAAAAAAAAATCAAAATTGTGAAGAATAGAAAACACTTTTGAAAAAAGCGCTGCTAAAGGGGGCAAAGAGAGGCCTAAAAAAGCGCTGCTATAGGTTGGAAAAGGGGGGGCTAAGAAAGCGCTGCTAAAGGGCGGGGGGGGGGGGGGGGGGGGGTGTCTAAGAAAGCGCTGCTAAAGGGGGGGGGGGGGGTCTAAGAAAGCGCTTTTAAAAAGCGCTGCTAAAGGGGGGAGGGGAATGGGGAATAGGCAACGCTTATAAAAGCGCTGCTATAGGGTGAAAAAAGCGCTGCTAAAAGTGCTGGTAAAGGGAGCCTATAGCAGCGCTTTTTCCATTAAAAAAACGCTGCCTTTACCTTTAACAGCGCCACTTTAGGCAGCGCTGCTAAAGGCAAAAAAAAAAAGCGTTGCTAAAGGTCTTTTTTGACATAGTGGTTGTGATTGTGGTTACTGGGTTATTTGTTGTTGAGGTTGATGAACGGTGATGAATATTAATGGAGGTGATGGTTTGAGAATGATGATAGAAGGTGGTTCCGATGGCATTTTCGGAGGGTTTGCTTATGGGTTTTCACGGGTTGATGTGCTTATTATGGAGGAAATGAGAGTTTGAATGGAAGTTTGTTTGAGTTGTTGATTGAAGGTTTCTTCTGTGTTGAACGATGAAGATGATGAAGATGGTAGTTTGAAGATGAATGATGAAGGTTGGAATAAGGGTAGGGCGGCTGTGCTAGGGTTGGTTTTCGTGTGTGTCTTGTGGTAGGAGACAATGAACAGTGGGTTATATACCCACTATTCAACACGTGGCGCCCTTAAAGACTTACTAATCCTGATTAAAATGACTAATGATGATTAACGACAAATGAAAATGACTAATAAAGTTGACTTAAATTAAAGAGATTAATTCTAAACTTATAACTAATTAACATCTAATCTAATCACTTAGTTAATCTAAACTAAACAAAAATCTAACTATTAATAATAAACTCAAATTAATCCTAAATTAATTAAATAATAAAAATAAATCTGATTTCTAAAAAACTATTAAACTATTCCAAATTTTAAATAAAGCCAAATAATAATCTATTTAAAAAAACCATTTTCTAAAAAAAACTAAAATCTAGAAACTATTTAAAAACCTAATAAAATCAAATTAAAAACTATATTCTAAAACTAATAAAATTCTAACAAATAAAATCTATATTATAAAATTCTAAAAAAACAATTCTATCCATTTAAAAAAATCAATATTAAAAATCTATCTAAACTATTTTCTAAATAAATAAAAATAAAACAAAAATAGCAATAAAATGCAAAATGTCATGGAAAAATGGGCGAGCACCGAAATGTGCCAAAACTATCAGCACGGATTGAATCATAAAAAAGAGAGCGACCTTCGCTCGATTTCGACACGGAACTTTCGTTTAAATTGATTTGAATCGCTTGAAATGCGAGCAAAGCGGCTGAAATCCTGATAAATTCAATCCGACTGATAATATGAGCAAAATGCGACCTAAATGATATGCAGATGAAAATGAAGTAAAAAGTAGTCAAAGCTACGAATTGGTGGGCAAATTTTAGGGTGCAACAGCTGCCCCTATTCAAACAGTTTGGACCTGAAGGGATGAAAAGCAACCGCTTTCAGACGTTCAAGGTAAAAGGTGATTGAATAAAAAAGAACCTGGAAATTTGTAGTCTGATCAGAATGGTAAACCGATAGAATCTGTCAATTAGGCTCGCCTGAGAAAAGTATCTGATAATTGCATGAAAATGAGCTAACTCATCACCAATTAGAAAGCATCGACACGCAGTCGGAAGAAACATCTGACCTCGCCTTCAGGCATCTGTTAAACAAACAGGCATCGAACCCGAAGGCCGGCTCCACCCAAAGTTGAGAAGAACATTTGACCTCGCCGTCAGGCATCTATTAAACAAACATGCATCGAACCCGAAGGTCGGCTCAACCCAAAGTTGAGAAGAACATCTGACCTTGCTTTCAGGCATCTGTTAAACAAACAGGCATCGAACCCGAAGGCCGACTCAACACGAAGTTGAGAACATCTTATCCAAACGTCGCATCGTCTAATGATAGGCGGGAAGCAAATAATATCCCAAAAACTCACATCTTCTAATGGTAGACGGAAAGAAACAATATCCGAAGAACCACATCATTTAATGGTAGACGGAAAGAAAACTATCACATCGTCTAATGGTAGGCGGGAAGAAAACATATCCAAAGTCACATCGTCTAAAGGTAGACGGAAGAAAACAATATCTAAGATCACATCGTCCAATGCTAGACGGGAAGAAACAATATCCAATATCAAATCGCCTAATGATAGACAGGAAGAAATAATATCCGAAGAACTCACATCGTCTAATGGTAAGCGGGAAGAGAACCATAACCAAAACATCACATTGCTTAATGATAAGCGGGAAGGAAAAAATCAAATCCAAAAACTCACATCGTCTAATGATAGACGGGAAGAAAACCATACCCAAGATCACATCGCCTAATGGTAGACGGAAAGAAAAATATCCAAAATCACATCGTCTAATGGTATACGGGAAGAAATATATCCGAAGTCACATTGTCTAATGCTAGACGGGAAGAAAAACCTGTTGGGGATGTCATCATCAGAGGGCTAACGGACAAAGTACGACCGACGCATGATCTGGAACCCAAAAGAAAGTAAGCAGATGAGTTGACTGAACCAGGCTGAAGATATGCCACTGTCTTGATTGAAGAGTTGATTCAAGTTGCCACGGAAGGCTAACAAAAACTGGCTTATGCTTCGCATGCATATGTTTGAAATTTTTTGGCGTAATGCTCCATACGAAATGGAAATGCTACGCATTTGAGGATGAAATGCAAAGATGATGCAAATATGATGACTATATGCAAAAATGCAGATGCAGGCTCGGGCTGCTGGGGAAAGCTGGATGCAAAGAACCGCTCCAATAAAATAAATGCTGAAGAGGTGAAGCTAACTCCGCTGGGGATAACCAGATGTGCCAAGTATGATTGGACTTTTGCTGGGGAAAACAGGTGAAATATTCCTGGGTACCAATGGGAATTGGATTTTTGGATTGATGCGCCAATAGGAATTGGGCTTTCTAGTGGTTGCCAATAGGAATTGGACTTTAGATTATTTGTGAAGGGTCAAGTACGGCTGACGCTGGAAAATATCTTGTCTGAATACAAGGTTTA